>JACCIC010000025.1:1785000-3187500 GCA_018907035.1 Sycobia sp. Sy_11 | reverse complement strand
ATGATTGTAGATCATCAACATAAGTGATTATTTTCCAATATATATCACTTTGTGTAGAACGTATCATCCTTTATTTATCTCTATTGATTTTTTTATCAAGATCGTACGAAGGGAAGTATTGATTTTACGGAAGAAGTATATGTTTACCCTAGTTTTTTATAGCTTCAAAGAAAACAATATTAAAATACGGCCCTTACTGCCGAGCAAATATTTGAGCCAAACAATCGAACAGTTATAAATCTTCCTCTAAATAGCCACAACTTGTGGAAAATTGCCCCGACATATTTTCCATCGCCACGAGCCAAAATTTGCTGCCGAGCTAACGAACGGATTATGATATTCAAACTCGCCGACGCCGATGTTGAACGACGGAGGGTACCGTAAACCAAAATTAACTCCCCAGTCTATCGCCTGCCTATACAGCCTCGGTTCGACAATAAAAGCAATAATTCAGCGAGCCGGTAGCGTCGCCTGGGCTTCGGCCTGGCGTCCCGAGCCACCCGAGGCGCAATAGACCGAGCACCCCTCCTCCCCGCTCCCCCAACCCCCACCACGCCTCGGGAATTGCCGCGGAGCCTCGGCGCGATTAAAGGTAATATGGTTGAGAGTCCACTTCAGCGAAGTGCTAGCCGGCGCTACCGGCGCGGCTCTTGGGATTTTCTCCCGAGTTGAGCTGGCTTCTTTTACGCTTCGCGCGCGACGGCTCTGCTCCTCTCCTTTTTCCTTTACTTTTTATTTTATACACGAGGCGAGATATCAATGCGACAACTCGGGGATCTGGGGGAGGGGGAGGGCGGGAGAGCTGCTCGGATCAGTATCGGCCACGGGTCGAATACTCGGGGACGATGAACTGCACGCCGAGGCGTAAATGACTGCTGCGAACCGCGCGTCAGGGATGAGAGGCGATGAGATCAGAGAATTTATCAGAGCGATGCTCGGGGCGTTGGAGAGGATGCGGGGAGGAGCGAGAAAAAAACTGTTGCCAGCGGCGTGATTAAAAGAGCTTAGGCGGGTCTGGAATATCGGTGGAAAAAGGCTTGCTTTCACGATTGCTAATGGGAAGTTTATAAAATGTATAATTTGTAGCTAGAAAATTAAGGAAAACTCGATTTCAATTATGATGCATACGTATATAAATGATAGTACGAATACTGCAATACCAATAAATATTATAAGTGTAGCAGGGAGCGGTGACAATAATCATCACAAATATTCTGAAATTTCTTTTTGAAATTTTTGAAATTCTAACCGAAGGCTATAAAAATTGTAAATATATGTTTATTTCTACTTCTTGATATCTATTTTTTTTCTCAGTATTTTGAAGCGCCACTTAATCACTCTAAATACGATTAATTTTCGTGCTTTGTACTGAAATAATCGAATGACACTGCAAAGTATATTCATTAATTTAATGAGACGTATTTATTTAAAATTTTAAATACCTTGTTTCTGTAGTCAAAATATTAAAATAAGAGTGAGTTTTAAGAACGGACTTTATGATTTCTTTATTACTATATTATTAACTTCTTTTCATTTAATGAATAATGAAATTACATGAATTATTGACCGAAAGCATTCTGATAAAATGTCTGATCAAATACGGGTTATACTACTGAATCATTGACTGCATGTTCGTCTGGTACAAAATATATTCGTATATCCATAATAAATATTAGTTAACATAATCTTCAGTCATTATTATTAATTATTATCATTACATATTATTGATAACAATTAGAACAAAACGAATAATTTACCTAAATTGCCTATACAGCTTTTTCAAATATTCAATGTTTATCTGTTCAAAGAGATTTTACTTTTTGAGAAACCAAAAGTGTTCCAAATATTCGATTCCTTAGTATAGCTAACCAAAATGACACACTCGAAATACCATAATTTCGAACGCGTATGCTGTCATTCATTTGTCCATTGTGGATACGGCAGCGACTCAAATTTTAAATAAAAAAAAACTCAAAATTCTAAGGAAAAAATTCCAAATTATACACAGCCTGAGAGCAGCCGAGTTCTCGGTATAAGCGACATTTCCACCCACCCACCTCTCCTCCTCCGCCGCATTAGTTAGTTCACCGTTCCGCCGTCGGTAGAACTAATGCCGAAGAACTCCAGCAAACGGGTTTTCGACGACAAGCGCCCCCTGGACGTGCCACCGTAACCGCGCGACAGCGAGATAAAGCGGCGCGCTAGCTCTACTTGACCCACCGCGCCGGCTACGCTTGCTCCCTTATATGTGGCTACAGTTTCCTACGTAAACAGCTGGTCTTATTTATATATATATATACATATATATATATACATATATATATATATATATATATATATATATATATATATATAAGATATACGCGGGCGCGTGGAGTGTGTACTGATCGAGGGAATGTATGTATTCGCGCATGCCGCCGACGGCTGTGTATCGTATATACGGTCGAGCACGTAAAATCCATAAGGGACCGAATCATTGGGCTATAAACCTTGTAGAATACAATTACAATTTTATCGTGTGCGTGACGGAATATGACGTATTTATTATATATCGGCTCTGCGGATTTTACATATATAACAAAGATCGATCTAATGGGGAAGTCTCGTTCTTATATCATAAATGTAAAAGTATAATTATTTATATTTTACGCAGAAATTCTACTAGATACCGTATCCATCAGTCAACAGATAATCTTTTAGTTTTTATTTTAATGCAGCTCAATAAAAATTAATGACTAATTATGTGCAGCAGTATCAAACATTTAGAATACTACTTAAATTTATTTAAATTATTATAGAGCGACTATATTTAGATTTTAGAGAATATTTATCGTAACGTATTTATTTGCAGCTTTATTTCCACTCCCGTCTATTTTGAACGAATAATCCACAAAAAAAATAACGTTAAATTCTAGTTTCCATTAACTTGTCATTTATCTTTCTTCTATACTTTTCGACTCCCCTCGGCAATACACTCCTATAACGAAGATTTTCAACACAATGAAGAGCTCTTATACTTAGTTGCATTTAGCTCGACTGAATAAATGAAGCGGAGCTGCCGGAAATTCCCCTCGAGATGATTGAAAAATGCATTGCAAAAAAAGGTCGAGGATGCGCGAACGCCCGCAGGAGCATCGCTTCCGACAACTCGCCCCGACATCTCAGGTGAACTGAACCGCGAAAGATAAACGAGGGACGCTGCTCGCTGAGCTGTTTTTGGTATTCTCTGCTCTATGTACAGGTGGAAAATAAACGAAACGAACGCTGCACCTTAGCTGCGCCGGCTTCGTCTCAATTCAATTTTTTTTTTTTTTTTTTTTTTTTTTTTTTTGTTGTTTGCTCCGGGCCAATGAAGTTTGTGTAAGCATATGTACGCGCGAAGCTACGTTCGGCAGTAGAGAGAGCCAAACCGTTGGCGCCAAGCTCTTCGCCTATATGATGAGATCGAGAAGTGACGTCGGCCTCGGCTGCGCATTTAAATTCACTTTGCTCAATATGCGCGAGCTTTTAGGTCACCGTAGGAGCGCAGCTTTCGCCTTTTACCGAGAGAAAAGAAGATTTCGTGCATTTTTTATTATGGATTGAATCTGGACGTAGGCAAGGAGTGAGATTAACGAGATTTATTTCGAATTTGGAAACACAGAGGAGCGCATGATTTTTTCAGCAAACAGAAATAATTCAAAAAATTCAAATGCGACTTCAAACAAAACTCTTTTTTATTTTTCTATCAAATTTGATCCGAGTTTAAGGCAACCAATTATTGTTAAAAAATGAGGAGAAAGAAACAGATAGAAAAAGACTTTTTTAACATCAAATCTATTATGCATAGTCAAATTACGTTTTACAAATTCTTATTTACAGTTTCTTGCGTACTGAAACTTTAATATTATTATAGAAAAAATTATTATAAAGAAATTAAGCTGGTGCATAAATTAAAAAATAAGATGATAATACGAAAATTGTACTGTATTTAATGCCATGTCCTAGGTATGTTATCGAGTATAATTATTACAATTTTAAAAAGTATCAATATTTTTATATTAATATATAGTGCGGTAAAAGTGATAAATAAAAGTGATAAATCGCTTAAATGTAAGATCACGTACGCAACTAATTCTAATCTTTATTTCGAGCCTATTTCCCTTTGCGAAAAGCTTTAAAAAAAGAGCTTCCCCATTCTTCCCCTCCTGAACTGGAAGGAAAAGAAGACAGGCGAGTAAAGTGTATGTAAACTTTTCACTTACGATTCTTCGTGCGGTAATGGAAAGTTTATAAAATTTCAAGAATCCTGACGTGAACGTTTTATAATGTGTTCTTCATACTAGATTTTATGATAAAGTTTTTCTAATATTTAAAAAACTTATTTAATATAATACACTATATTTGAAGTTGTTTTGTATGCACAGATTATTATGTAAGGTAAAGAAAATTAAATATAATTGTAAATTAGTTTTAAAATTACTATGCTAATACTTTTATATCAGTTTAACACAATTAAACAAAGGAGGCAAAGCTATTATTGTAGCATCTTATCGATTCAGAATTCTTGCATAAGTCGTCATACCTTCCGATAATAACAGCGAATAAATTGGGAAAATTCAATTCGTAACGGATGCTCGTAAAATCAGGACAAATAAAAATATCCATATAAATTCAATGAATCATGTAACCGTCTATTTACTTTTTAGATACAGTTTCTTTTTTAGGGCAGAAAAAAGAAAGTTATGACCAAAGTCGAGCATTAAGATTATTCGAGTATAAGGTAATTTTTATTTTTTTTATAAATAAATGGCAACTTTCGTATAAATAATTCAACTTTTGAAAAACAATTACAAATTTAGCCGCAATGTCAACTGTTCGAAAACATAGATTTTTGTCTTCCTGCTCGAAAATTTATGGATTAAGCTTGAAGATATCTATTCGAATTTCTAAAGAAATCTACTCGAAATCCTTTCTGAGCTAAATATATATGATAATGTTTGATTGAGAATGTAATCTGCCGGGCAAAATGGTAGTTGTTATTATGGAGTTTTAGCACATAATATACGCGAGAATGGTATAGTAAAAGTAGAAAGCACACGCACCCACCCACCCACACACACACACACACACACACACACACACACACACGAGTATTCGCTAAAGCGACCAAATGGGAAACAAGGCTCGTAAAACTCATCGCCTGTGTCTCCATTAAAAAGACGTAGGGTCGTCGCCTCATTGCCCTCGGCTGCCCCGGCAAGGCGCGAAACACAGGAATAGAGATACAGAGTAGAGAAACAGCAAAAAGTGCCGCTATTAATCATCATCGAGGACGTGGCGAGAAAATGTCGAATTAGTCGACGTCCAGTGGATTTTTTTTATACGTGGATCCCATTCATTTCTCCTTTTTTTTTTGTTAACGAACGAGGGCGGGGACTTTCAGCTGGAGAAGTATATCAACATATCGTTAATACAGATGATACACTGGAAAATAAAACGTGTGATTAACCTCTTAAAATTATATTATTAAGCTCTTGAAAAAAGTATAAAAAAATTGTATTTTAAATATTTATACTATTCAAATTAAAATTGTTAATTAGGTGAAAAAACGACTAGTATTATAAACACTTTGCTCGATACCGAAAAGCAATTTTATGCATGCTGCGTAGTAACAATAAAGGTAAATAAATAGCATCAGAGCGATTACTTTTAGAGTCTTCACCTACATGTATTTTGTAGGTCTTGAAAAGATTCCATGAATAAAAGTCCTCCATGTTCATTCAGCAGAGGACAAATTTCCTTCTGAATATTGCTCTGCCGCGCATAACACACAAGAATAAATTCAAAGAAATAAACAACTTTGCAAGATATTTCTTCTACGTATCCTATATATATATTTGTTTGCCTTCTTAAGATACATAGAGTGCGCGCAATTGTCTTCGACAACTTATTTATTAGAGTCGGGGTCCCCGTTTAATTACTCATTTCCAGGAAAATCAGTATATACGCCTTTCCTCGGAGGTCAATTGACTCTTTATTTTTCCATTCTCCGAAGCAAAGCTCCGAGGACTGATTGCGAAATGAAAATGAATGGCTCCCCCGACCTCCGCCCTTCCTCGGTCCAGCTTCGGCTACAACGTAAGGAGGAGGCCGGCCGGTGGGCCGTTACTCCGGATCAGAATCAAATAATTGTACAGGGACCGCCGCAGTACGAATCGCCGGCAATGGAGCGCCTCGCCTCCCCGTCCCACCCCACCACGGCGTCCGCCTACGTGCCCGATGGAAATCGCGCTCGTATATGAGCGAGGCTGAGAGCGCGCGGTCAGCCGTGCGAGCGGCAACCACGATTCCCCGTGCTGTATCGCTTATGCCTGGGAAGCCAAGCGTCACTGCGGGACGGTATTTTCGAGGGCGAGGAAATCCAATAAACTTGATTTATTCGCCGACTCTATCAACGCCGGAGTTGCTCGTCACCGTGGCCATTCTTCTCACCCCTCCCTCCCTCTCTCTCTCTCTCTCTCTCTCTCTTTTCTTTCCGCCGAGCGGCCAGAGTATTTATACGCTCGTATCTATTTCTAGGCGCAAAGGGGCAGATCGCTTGCGCGCGCGCGCGTGTTCGTACGTCCGTTTGTGCTTATGTAGCGCGCGAAAATGATAAATTGCGGTTTCTTTTTTCTTTCGACCCACCCCTCCCCCGTCCATAATCCCACCGACGGCTGCAAATTCTACGTAGGCGAGACGGCAAAGTGCGCCCTGGGGAAGCATTCGGACGGAAATTTTCAGTATTGCGACAATTAGAGTGCGGACATAGTCTAATAATAGAAGGGGTCGCTATGGAGTCCGTTTTGTCAAATTGCGGGAAATAAATTTACATTTCTCGGCTCAAATTTTGCTACATTTGCGCAAGAAATTGGACCGCTACATTTGAAAGTTCGGCTTTAAATCACGTTAATGCTTATTGCGCTTAATTTAGCGTGAATAAAGAAAATTACTATTATAAGTTTTATATTGTATTAAGATTGAACAGTCCGGAGTAATTTAACTATTTTTATCAAGTGCTTCCGCCAACTATACCACTAAAATGCATATCAGAAACTGATTTAAATACAAAGGTGGCGAGATAGGATAAACAGATCTTTTGCTAAACTGCAACTGTCTTAAATATTGAACATATAAAATTAAATATTAGCTTTTTTCATGGACATATAGTAATTTGAAATTGGTATTTAATTTACTCCCAAACCATAGCCAGCAGAACATTTTAACAACATTGATTATAAAATAGTTCATCTTTCGGTGGCCTCAATACAAATAAAATCCAACATCAAGTAAAATCTTTCAAATTATCAAAGCCCAAGTTAACAAGCCCTAAAATCAGTCAATCTTAAACACTATAAACCTATCAACTACAATCCAACAACATGAATATGTACCACAAATTTCAAATTATCATATCTCGATGAAAAAAAGAGATGCTTAATTATCCAATCCCTGTATTTGAAAGAGAATTACTTCTACTGTAATGTACTTGTAAAACCATTTAATATAACTTCTAATGTGTCTTTTACGCATTTACCATAGATTATCATGAAAATCTAAAGTGACGGGGCGGTTTTGAAAGTTAATTCAAATCGAGCACGCTAGCATTCTACCGAACAATACACTCCAACCTATGTCACTTTAGCCACTTTCGACCCGCATTATTATTAATTCCTCTTATCGTGAAAAGAATCGACTCGTTGCGCCGAGCGATCGACGCCTGCGGTTGATGCCAATTCGATTGCGACGCTCGATCCCGACGATAACCGGCGGCGTCAAATCGTCAACAGCCGCGCACTCGATTATATTCCATTCGCCGGGCGGACAATAAAACCGGGAGCCCGGTCGTGCGCGGCGCGCTCGTAAGTTGGAATATATTAAAACGAACTCGAGCAGCAGCCGCCGCAGGGGGCGCCGGGGCCCGCACTCGACGCCGAGTGCCGACGACTCGTTCGCGCGACCCGAAGCTTTTGTGTCGCGCTGACAGAGAGAGCCTCGGGCTTTCGTAACGCGACGGCCGCCCGAGCCCCCCCACCTCCACGGCAAATATTCGCCATCGCGACGCGAACGGCCCGCTGATAATTGGGGCCCGAAGTAGCCGCGGCTGTCCTAATTAATGGGAGATTACAGGTTACAGGTGGCGCGAGCCAGATTTTAAAGCAGCATTGTTTAATGCCCGGGCAATAAGGCCCGTTACTATGTAAGCTTTACAAAATTTTTTGAAGCCGCGCACCAAGATAACTTCGCGATAGTCAACCGACTGTCTGGTTCGATCTGTGTTTTGCACAAATTATTTTGTTTTCCAATAGCTAGCAGTAATAACGTTCACTCGGGTAACTGGATCGGGTATTTATTTTAATGTAAAAAGGTTTTATGGTCCAACAATAGCTGTCGAATGTTTTAACGAAAATCAAAAACATTCTCTGAGAGTAATTGGCGTTTCAAACGCAAAGTCCAGAAATAAAACTCATATAAATGTATAAAAAAAACTTTTACATAGGACAATAAAGATGAAACAATAAAAGAAAATTCAAAATTACTTTTCCACAATTTCCTTGTTTTCGATTTCTTCGCGCCAATGATAACGTCTTCGATCTAAAAAACAGTTTGCTATTGTTCATTCATTTCACAAATTTTCCTACTTTTCATTGGTAACAAAGAGACTAAGTAGCCTGTGCATGTACAGATGTGGGATCTACTCCACGAGAGGTGATGCGAGACGATGTCTGTACTTCGATCGCCATCCGTATTGAATTGATTAACTATTCGGAGACACGTATTCGCAGTCTCTCAAGAGGTGGCGCTCGTTCGCTGTTCCAGATTAAAATGAGTCCAAGGAAGTGGCACGTTTGGATAAGCTCGGCTTGTGACTTGACCGCGGTTACGAGTCTCTTTTTAGAAAAGACGGGAAAAAAAACGCAGAGTATAGGTATGCCAGGCTATGCTAAGTATAACGAAATCGATAATGATTCGGAGAATCGATTAATAATTCAATTATACACTAATATTGTACAAGCTATGTTGCTATTTTTATTTTTAAAATTTGAACGATTTACCGAACTATTTTGAAACTTTTATATGTTGCACGAATAAATAACATTATCAAAATTGGTAATTAATAATTAACTTTCTGAAGTTATATACACGGTTGTACATGATTAAATTTGAAAATCGCTCAAAAGTCAAACAGTCGAATACGCCAGCGAACTAAAACCGAAAGTTTGCGTTAAAACTTTTCAGCCGTTTACTTTTCAGAAAAGGCAAATGAATGCAAAGCGAGAAAATTATAAACTGATATAATGCGAGAATCAAAGATATCTAAACGGCGCAAATCGCATAGATTTCTTTTCGAACCGAAGGAGCCTTTTGTAAATAAGATCTTCGAGCGTCCAATCCTAAAGTTCGAGACGACCCCCTCCTCCCATAAAATCCGATAATTCCAAGCGGAGGGCTACGAACTTGGCGCTTCTCTAGAAATTGCCGAGCTTCCATTGTCTATATATGTATACATCTATAAGTAGGGCTTGGGTGCAGCAACAGCTGCGGACGATTCGACCACATACGCGTGACCGCTGATCTACACGTACGCGACCATATAATCGTCCTCGTGACGATGAAAAGCTGCGGAGGGAGCGGAGGGCCGTTACGAAAGGGAGAATCATATTTCACTAGAATTATCCCTTGATCTGTGCGCGTAAGTTTCATTTCCCTGAATGCGCGAGATATATGTACGAATAAATCATAGTTATATATTATGTATAATATTTTTCTTTTATACGATCTGGCGGAAATGACAGTGAGATTTGAGGAAATCGCGATAAGTGTATCTTGCGTAATTGGATTTTTATTCCTGAATTCTTGATTGTATTACGTGATGCTCTAGAGGTATTTATATATTTATCATATTTTCTCGCGAATGAAATAAACCGATTTGCGAATTGATCTCAAGCTGGTATATATGAATGGACGAAGACAATTCATTCCCGAGGATAAAATCTCGGAGGGAGCGTTTTAGCGCACATTAATAATAGGAAAATGCTTATAAATATTTATACGACCCGCAATTATACGAGCGAATGGACTCGAGAGTGTTTTAACCGAGATAGTCAAATATTTATGAGCGTATATTATTATTTTCCCGGTCCTCGGACCTGCTCCAATCGCGCGCGAGGGCTATGCACGAACAAAGAGCGTCAAAGGATAAACATCGGTTACTTACTGCAAAGTATATGTAAATGACAAGTTTTTCAACTTTGTACGGAACTCCTACGCTCCACCCCCCCAACGCCACTTCGTTTCGTTTAAAACTTCTCTCACTGAGTACAAGCGAATGCGAAGCCCGTGGGGTCTCCTTCATTGAGTAAACGGTTTTTTTTATGTCTTCACACGAGCAAACAAGCGGAGAGTACAATAAAAATAAAACTAAAAATAAAACGAAAACAATAAATATGTACGGGTTGAACGTTTTTATTTACCTATTTTCGTTCTTTGAATATTCAATTGTCTATTCCATTTAATACGCTATTATAGAAACCCTTTAACCGTTTTCATGAATGAGCATTTAATTATCATAGATAATATATTTTTCTTTTAATATTTTACGATTTCAATTTGAACCGAAGTAGTAAGCTATTATGATAAAAACAAAATGTTTTGTTAATGGACAATTTAGGGACGAAATGTATGTTTAATTTAAGGACAATGGTACATTTTATATACCTTTCATTGAGATATGTTATTGGAAGTTGCTGCAGTGTTTTTCTCATTGAAAGAAAAATTTTTCTTTTTTTTATCACATACAATTTCGAACGAATGTGCTTAAAATAGGAGATTTTTAAAATGTATTTGTTAATTATCCATATATACAGAGTTAGTAGGCCTACGATATCTCGTGAATTTTATTAATAAATGCAATACAGATAAATATAAATCTTTTCGAACGTCTAATAAGCATTCCAGTTGATGAGTAGTCAATTACTTTGACTTTATTTGATCTTTAATTTGAATGTAAATTTATGAAGCTTACGTTTTCAAGCAAGTTTTTCTATTAAATTATAATAAATTTCATATTATTTTTGTTGTTATGCAAATTTAAGTTCGTCCAGCTGAATTCATCACTCGCATATTATAATCCGTAGACGTGGTTAATGGACCACGAAAAATAACTGCATTAGCCGACCTCGCATATTTTACTCGGCAATGTAACTAGCACATAAGAATTATAATATTCCTGACTAGCTTTAATAATCTTTTGAATATTGCGCATATTCGTATTGTTCTATTTTCAAAATAATTATTAGTCAGGTCGAGATTTACAGCATGAGAAATTTTACATTTTCTAATCATAATAAATATTACAGACACTTTATATGTTTTCAACAAATAAATATGTGGATCGTTCTTACAGAATTTTATGTAAAGAAATATAGTTGCAATGGCAATCAGACTATCGGATACTTCCCGATTTCTTATGAGGAGACGATGCGTCTCAAAACATCCACCTTGCCTCAGATACAGAAAGTTTTCGTTAAGGCAAAATGAAATGTACATATTTCTTAGTCGCTTGACTATTCAAATTATCTATTAAAAGATAAATTTTATTACATTATGTCATATTAACACAGTATAATTTGTAAATATTTAAAAATATACATTCATGTCTTTCTAATGAAAAAATAACGTATTTCATATAAGTTTGCATGCTCAACTTCCATGTTGCATACTTTATCAATCCTAAGCATAAATAATTAATTTAAATAAATCTTCGCAGATGTTTATTCGACATATACATAAAGTTCCTTAGTAATTGTGTTAGGGACTTAGGGCTACATCCGAAGCCTAAGAAAAATCAATCACTCCAACCGAGCTTGCAGTGTATTTTCACACAATGACGTGCAAAGAAAATATTGCATACAATTCTGACCGGCCAAACTGCGTACAACAGCTTCGATAGAAAAGTAATTAAAACGTAGCTAATACGCATAGGCACCTCTCTCGTATTTCGCTAAAATTTAATAGGAACGGGAATGGACATATCACGTATAATATGAATCTCGTTCGAGACAAAGGACTGAAAGTTTATTTCCCCGACACGTGCGCCTGAAAATTTTTTCGTAGTTTAGATATGAATTCAATGTCTTCTGTATTGTACAGATCAGATGTAAATTTTCTATAGATGTAACTGGAATTTCATAGAATTATATTTTTGACAGGCAGTCTTTAGCATCGTCATGCGGAATAAAGCCAAAATCGACGATCCGTTCCACATTGCCGAATTGTTCGCCGGAAAACGCTCTAAAAGTGCGCGAAAAACGAGAAGAAGGAACGATAATCCTGGCTGGTGGTGAAAGAAAGAGAACCCCCCCCCCCGCGGCCCCTCGTCATTTACCTCGGTATCTGGAAGGCGATCTCGTCGAGCGAGTCGCTCGGCTGTAGGGGGGCGCGCTCGAACAGCTTGCTCGGGCCCCGGTGCACCCGGTTGCAGCTCTGCATCGAGCCGGCGGTCGGCTGTGGATCGTCACCGCAGCTCTGGCTCCTCTGGCCGGGCTGGCCCCCGCCGCCGCCGCCTCCGCCGCCGCCGCCCCGGCGCTGGCGCTTCTTGCGCGCCTCCTCCGCCTGGCGGCGCAGGTTGTGCAGCCGGAAGAAGTACACTGACATGTCTGTGGCGGGTCCGGGGTGTCACGCATGCACAACACAACACAGGCGTTCTGTTCTCCTCTTCATTTATAATTATTTTTCTTGATTTTATAATGAATTCCGAGTAATTTTGGATGTCCGGGGAAGGCGGATGAATTTGAGCTTTATCAGCTTCTTTTGTTTTCGATCGATTCAATACATTTCTATTCAATAATATAAATAAACGAATGAAATACACGCGGTTGAAGAAATTAAGTTAGAATAATATCATATTCGGACAATAATCGCGAATCTTGACAATGTTATTATTTGTTTCTATTTCAGGATAATTTTACTTAAATTAATGCTATATATATATATATATATATATATATATATATATATATATATTTCGAAGTTTCCCTAATCATCCAAAATTACCTCAAAATTTCAAACCAACACCTGTAAACTAATGTGCTTCGTATACTTCATTACTGAACAAGTATAATTTATTAACAACGGAATTTCGGACGTGCGTTACATTACATATACATGCTCGGTGGGCGGACTACAGTTTTCAAATCTAGTATTTAATTATTTAGCATATATAGCCAAAGCGAAATTAGAGCGATACATTATAAAATCTGCTTTGTTTTCGCAGAACAATAGTCGAGCAAATTGTAATCAATAAAACAAAAATATAAACGTAAAGCATGCGCATGCAAGGTAATAATCATTGACCTAAACGGAAAGCAATCACTTTTTAACATCAGGAATCGTCAAAGGATTGGCTTTTATTGTTAATAAAACTCTTTTATATTGCAGAGCTCGAAGTACATAAAGAATATATTTTGAAAATTTAAAAATTGTATTTTACATTAACTTTTCAATGAAACACTTACCGAACGAACAAAACCTATTTTATTTAAAATGTTATAATCTTAGAACTAAGTATAACGGTAATCCTCTAACAACACTGGTAAGATTTTATGAACGTTTTAGAATCATTTCATTACTCCATCACAAATTTAGGTTAATTGTAAGATAAAAGTTTTTCTTAACTTATCAGCAGTAATGATCGAAGAAAAATTTCTGAACGATATCTCGTTAAAAGATGCATAAGCACTCCTGATAACGGTTAGTCTTTTTATTGATTTCAAATTACTCCTCGAACCATTACAAATAATCCTCGACTAATTAAATTCTCAACTTACTCATAATCGAACGAACTTCAAGCAGGCCTCCTCGTCAGAGAAGACGGAAGGAGTCTCTCATAAATCGAGACGACACTTCCAGGCTTGTGAGCAATCTCTGGACGCTTTTCCGCCTTCTACGTATCTGGGCGCGAGGGGGGAGTCAGGGGGGGACAGGAAGGGGGTTTCTTTGACAGGCCATCCGGGCAGCAGCGCAGCAGCGCACCAACGCGGACCGGAGCTGTGATATTCATGCGCGCGAAGCGCTTTGCAAATTGGCCGCGCAGGGAATCGAATATATACGCGCGACGTTTGTTCCGTAATTCCCCAGAGCTGCGATTTTCCGTCAGCTGGCGCGTGCGTGTCTGCAAACTTTGATTTAAACTTATATATATATATATATATATATATATATATATATATATATATATATATATGGGCGTGTGTGTGTGTGTGTGACGAGAAATTTAACGAGCCGTAAAAGATTTTCAAATCATAAACTTCCTTTATTTGCATTTACAAACTTTTATGTAGATATTCGAATAATAGAGAATTTCTGTGCAAATACTTTTATGCGGCGGTGCTTTTAGGACTAACAAGAGGGAGAGAGAACGAAGGAGAGTATTGAATTCGTTTTGTTATTTGAATCGAGATTCAGGCTTTGTTACTCGACTGCATTTATATTCGTAAGAAATTCAATGGCTCCGTTTAATCTCGCTGCTCTGTTCCTTTGAATGGGTTCAGTTCTTTACAAATATTCCGTGTGTCTGTTATAAATGGAGGTAGCACTGTATGTCTGTTATTCAAAAAGAAATTTCTAATTGAAATATAATTTTTTCTCTAATGAATCAATTAGTTTCCATATCTCTGTCTAAAAATTATATTTCAAAAGTACTGGAAGATCTTTTGTAGGCTATACTTTTTCGAAGGAACATGCACAGTCTTTTACTGAGAATCCAATAATAGAACATGGGACAAAACTATGTATGCCGCATAGAAATTCTCGGAGTGACCGCAAAATTAAACGTTTTCGTCTTCAATTTTTTCCAAAATCTTATGAATTTGTAAAAACTCCAGCATACGTAAGAGAGCAGAAAATGAAATGAAACAAAGTAACTTTTCGCTCGACCCAAATCTTTTGCCCTGATAACATCCCAATTAGGCATCTCCTGCCGACAAATCAGCTCTCCCACCCCCCCCAACCCGCATCCCGTCTGAGTTACGAACGTCGAAATCTCGACGGATCGTAATCGCGTATTATACGCGCACGATACACCTACACCTGACTTCCGGCGCGCCGATCGCTCGAGCTGCAGTTTCCGACCTCTTCGTATTTGCCGCTCACGGACCCGGCTGTCGAGTTCCGCTGCAGCTGCTGCCGCGCGCGTTACTCGAGACGAGATCGAGCTGTCTCTCTCCCCGTGCGCATGAGTATGGAATACTCCGCCTACCCCTTCGCCTCTCCCACGGGAGGAGCAAACTCGGCGACGTTTATTGGTATATAATCAGACGGACGAGGTAGATTTGTAATTCATAAATCCTGCCGGAAGAGCCGATAAATAGAAAAGCGAACGTGACTTTTTTACTGATGATGATGTGTGTGTGTGTGTGTGTGTGTGTGTGTGAGTCTGTGTGTGTGTGTGTTTGTGTGTATGCATTTATGTATATATGTATATATGGGTTCGCGCATGTACAAGAGCCATTTAATTAAAATTGGAGATGATAAAAGTTTATTAATTCATGATTCGGAGCAGCGACCGGGACCCGGCACTGCATTATCATCAAAACTTATTCTTCTTACAAATTTAATTTCATGGAGATAATTTTATGGATTAATTTATTGTCTAGAAAATAACGCTAGCTGCGGAAATTCTGATACATATAATCAAATCCTGTATGCACACTAGTCAAATATTTTATCTATATTGGGTATACTTTATAAATACAATATAAAAGATTTTAGTAAAAAAAATATTATTAAATAACGATTTAATTCATAGATGTTTAAGAATACTGTACCAGAATCTTTCTATAAATCTTACAATGTTCTGCGCATAGTTAAGAAATAATTGATGATCAATTTCACGCTTAAAGATTTTTTAATAGTTCAGTACGAAAGCACGTTGAAATATTAGTTAAGTATTTAAAAACTCATGCACCAAGACTAAAACCCCAAAGCTATGGAAGGCTGGGGGGTGGGGGGTTAGTGATAGCGACACGCCATTTATGATCCGTTACATCAATAATAAAGAGAGCGATCGGAAATGCAAGCGGAGGCATTCAGGGCGAGTCGCGCGGCGCGTTGTAAAAAGTAACGAGCAATAAATCGATTTGACGAGACTTCTAGCTTTACGACGGCAAAGTGGAAAGAGTGATTTATAAAAGCCGGACAGATTGAGATGAAAGAACAGAGCGGCGCGTATTGGAGAGGAAAAAAAATTGGTCGCCGTTTCTATGTTCAGTTATATTCGGCCGCAGGTATACGATTCTTACAATAATGGTCGAATATACTATTTTTTGGTTAAAGTTGAAAATATTACAGTTAATAATTTGTTTAGGCGAAAATCTTTATGACTATTTGTAGTTAGCAGTATATTCATCGTATAGTTTTAGTGAAATATCTTTGGCATTACCCTTTATGGAACTAATTATGTACCCTTTCGAATTGATAATAATAATAGAGTTAATGTCACGTATTTATCTAAGCTTATTAGTGTCATAACCTCACTCGCTTGTTCCTGAACTATATTTGTTAGTCCTTACCAATACCATGAAAATATGAAAGTTTTTTCCTGTTCCTTGTTTGTCGATCAAAAAAATTAAGAGTTCGTCCGCAGCTGGAAATTTTTATTTCTACAACAAGAAAATTGCAATCGTTTGATAAGCGAACTGTGGATAGGCTTAATCTCTTTTGCTGAAAGATGTATCATATCAATGGTAAAAATCGTCTATACTATCAAATTACGAAAGATATGATTTTTCGACTAATTTTGATAGCGTGTTTTAATAATTGAGCTGAGATGTTTTTATTATTTCCCATGATTAGTTTCAAAATTAATTTTTTGTTCTAATTGAAAACTTAACCAAATAATTTTTCGATCCAACTTCCACAATAATTCAAATACCATAGCTAATTTTAAAATAGTTTCAAAGTCTTCAGTAAGCTTTATGTGCAATAATATTGTAAACACATACAACAGAATCCGAATGTGAATAACCAGAGTCTTAATGGATCATTATTTCATACCTGAAAAACGGCAGGCTTTGGTTTGAATTTCGAAATAAAAATCGAAAACTGGTATATGAATATTTTATACGATATTAATTGATAATCGATGAATAAATAATGTGGAATTTTCATTAAGGCAACAAGTTTCTATAGAACGAAATATAAAAATTTCTCATTTTTTTATTGTCTTCAAATTTTTGGAAAAGTTATGATGCGATCATCCAACTATTTATGGATAATCAGCATAAGTAGTTTATTTTCCAATTTGGCAAGAGTAGAAGAACGATTTTTTAAAAATTATCGATCATTACATAATAGCCACATATTTATAACTTAAGCAACTAACGAGTGCTCATAAAGGAGATGTTCTACAGATAAACCGATTATTCCTGTTCTTTTTCGATTATTGGAAAATGGAATTCCAAGCATCGAAAGCTATATTACAAGCTTAAATAGCACGATAAAAAAAAAGGGAACGTCAAAGCATTTTACCCTCGCTCAAGAAGTTATAAGATCCTTACGGTGGGCGCATAATGGCATCCCAAAAGATCTTTAGAAGCGAATTTTTCGCTCAGTGAAGATATCAGTAGCTTTCACTATCGGTCATCGGACAAGAAAACGCTTATTCTCGAGCATTTTACGCATAAAAAGGGATGATGATTTCCTCTATGGGTTGTTCTCAGTGGATCCCTTTTCGGTATTAAAGATTTCTTGAGAGATAAGAGGAAAAGAGGAGAGAAAGAGATGGGGCGAAGGAGAGATACAAATACCGGAATAATCAGTCATCATGAAATATTAATTTTCAAAATAATATTTTAAGTACAAAGAAATTTCGTCGATCGTTCGAACAACTGTATCTGTAAAATATTATAAATATATTGAAAAATAACAAATGATGAGATAAGATCGAGAATCCATCGTGTTTGAGTATGAAAAATTTTTTTTTGGACTATCGACCGCAACTGACAATTTTTTATTTATTTTTTAAAGGATATTCCAGTTCTGACCTGTAATATTTTAAAAGGTTATGAATTATCTTTATTCAAGATTATGAATTATTGAATGTTATGAATTATTTCCATTATTACATTACAGTCTTATTATCGCTTGCAAACTCTTAACTTTGTTAACAGTAATAAATCTATCACAGTCAATTTATTCTTCTCATTTTTCAACTTTTTATTAAGAGTAATTTTGTTTTGTCTTTCTTAATTTTGCACCATTGTTCTTCAGAATTATGATTGTGAAAGTGTTTTGAAGTAGTACAGTAAGTCTACAAGTAATAAATATTATACCAATAATAGACGAATAATAAAAGTATATGTACTATACTATACTATAGGTACTATAAGTATGCACGAGATCAACTATTCATTAATCATTTTGGGATAAATGTCAAACGAAATTTTTATTAATTATCATTAATAAAATAATCAGAAATTGATCCGACGAATTCGGAAAACAAAGACGATAGATAAATTATTTTATTAAAAAATTTTTTAGATGCAAAGATTTTGTTTTATTATAAACGCATGTCCAAATAAAAGTCACGAATATTCCTCGAGGATGATCCGATAGGACGCCCTCTTCCTCCAATGCAGAGAGAGCTTTAGAGCATCAACGTCTAGTATCCTACAGTGCCCCGAGTAAGATTAGCTTTCAAGTACTCCCTTAGCCCTCTCTCTCTCTCTCTCTCTCTCTCTCTCACTCACTCTCTCTCCCCCCTCTCTGGCTAGCTGGCTCCCATGAAGAGCCCCTATTGACGGTGAACAAACTGTGGGCGATGACGCGATGTCGCGTCGGCCAAGGAGATATTCTGAATTTAGTACGAGCCATTCCGAGGACGATGGAATTTTGTGGACACCTGCGTCGGGCTCCGATAGACCCGGAACTAATTCGGGGGCTTAGACGCACAAAATTCCTTGAGTTATACCAAGGAGCTTCCAAATATTTTGGGAAAAGAGGGGTCGGCGCCAGATGTTCATTCAGTCCAGATTGAGATAGACTGCGCTAGTCATCGGTCTTATTGGTTACCTCGATCATTTGTTTGAGATTTCTTCTTTAAAAATTTTGTACAAATTTTCAAGCATCATTTTTATCTTAAATATTAGATATTTTTTCACAAACGAAGTAGCAATATCACCCACTATCTCTAAAAACGGTCAGTTATAAATCAAAGTTATATAATATTCCATACAAATTTTGAGAATATAGGTCGATATAATATTAATATTTGTCAATGAGACCTTCAAACATTTTAGTCGCTGACTAAAATCAAACAATCAGAACAATTGATCTGAAAAAATTGATGTTTTAAAAAGCACCTTACGTCAGCCGTAATTAGGCAATTTATATTTTAGCGAAGATCAACGGCTTATCTTTAAGCTCATCGGAGTCAGTTCACAATCAAATTGTCAATCCATCACGAAGCGTCCGCTAATTCCAAATGCTCGATGCCCGGCCGGCGTATCCGTTGTGCCGTCATATGAGGGCACGAGTGCGTTTGCGAGCTGCGCATGTATGCCAGATATGAACCGTTTCACTGTATATCATCCATATATATGCATGCATTTAAACTGGCGGGCTTGGATAATCAAATGCATTGTCGTCCCGATAGAATTCAATCGACAGATAAATTAGTATTCAATTGCGTAATGCCGATGTAATTTAGACCAGAGGTGCTCCATTTTTTTCCCCCCAACGTCTCGTTTATTTAATTATTTAACGTTAACCACGTAACAGAGCTGCGTGCAAGGATAATCAACTGAGTAACACGTGATTTGAACAAATATTGTGCGTTTATAATACATTGAAATTTCTTATTTAGTTTATTTTATCACGACAAATAATGGAAGAGTGAAATTGCTTAAAGATATTTTACTTGACCTTACAGCTTCAATAGTTAAGGAACTTCCGTGTAGCGATAATATCTAATATTTACTTAAGTGGAATTTTCTTAGTATTTTTATTTAATATTCCTACAATCTGTTCACGCCTCTTTTAATTCCTGATCGAGAAATGCCGATTTGTTATCCCTGATGAATCTGTTGACGAGACGATAATAAGAACTAAATCGATTCTTATTAAATTAAGCGGTCGTAATATTAAACAATAATAATGAAAAAAGCAAGTGACACTTCTTCGCAGGTCCTCGTTAATAATCTTAAGAGAATGTTTTACATTTATGACGTTGGTATAAGAATAAAAACACTTTTTCAATGCTATCTTGATATCGTATTGAATCTTCATTGTCTTATTGCTGTTTTGTTTTTCATTAGTTGACCTCAAATTTCTTTATGTAAATATCATAATTTAGTAAAAGTTTGTTTTAGATTTTATTTTAGATATTATTTTCTATAAGTACATAACAAACACTGGTATTTCTAAAGTAGACAATTAACATTTGTTTGATAATGAAACAAGTTAGAATATTGTAAAAGGTATATATTTAAATAAAAAATTATTAATCGATTTTTCCAAAAAATTCCTTCAATGTCTTAAATTTTGTGCTCTATGCGTTCATTCATCCGTGTAAAAAATTCCATAATATCAACATAAATCAGTTAAGGTCTCTTTTTTCTTCGCTCTTTTTTTCTTCTTTATCTCTACATCCTTTCTTCACTGAGGGAATGGATTTGTTCGGTTCGATGTTAAGGGCACTCACAAGAGAGAAGAAGGAGGAGGAGTACGGAAAAAATATTTGCCAACGCGTTCGCAGTCGTTTTTTCCAGTTCCTTCTGGGTAAGGGCGTTCCCCGTTAAATATCAAGAGAGCATCAGGTGCGGAGAATAGGTCAAGTGTATTAGTTTGCCCGGGCCCGCCTAAATGCACATCTGAGATTTCCGAGTTTATGGATGTAGGAAATCTGTCGTAAGGGGTCGTAAAGGGTCAATATGGTCCGTTTATATCGATGATATTTAATATTGTATCCGTTTGCTTATATGGACCTATACTGCACGGCGTTCGTCATAGCTACTTTAGTGTATGATAAAATGAACTTTGCTCATTTTACAGAAAATTTATCGTTCCGCGATTTTCTTTTCTCTTCGATATATTTGATTTATTAATTTCAGAAAATAGCTCGTATTCTTCAAGAACGCTCGTATTATTCTATTTTATAATGTACCGTCTCGATTAAGGTATATAATTAAATAAATTAATTGTTTACTCACATTGTTAAAAAACTTAGAAACTGTGCAAATAAAATAAAGAAATATGATAGACCTAAATAAACTTATTATCGAATGAAAATTATTATAATCGATATCGAAATCATTAACATTCTTAATCGTTAACGAAGAAAATACCGAATGGAGAAACAGTTATTAGAAAGCAAGAATGATTGAAGAATGTACTTAATATCTATGTATAAAAACTCATAAGGTTCCAATTAAAGTTTTTTTAATTAAACTACACAGTGACAAACTCTGCTCGGTAAATAATCGAGTTTAAAACTTTCATGGGAATATCGTATAAATTAAGAAAAATCCTCAAATTGCTTAAAGCCGTAAATCGATTTGACGCTTAACCGATAAAAAAGGAGCTTTATTGAAAGTTCAAAAATCACTAATCCAGTATGTGGTATTAAAAAATTTTTTGACAAGTTAATCTTTAAAATAAAAAGCCGGTAACGTATTTTTCTACAAGTTTCACAGTTTCACTTTTCTACCATCGGAGATCACGAGCTGGCGAAAATCTCATTAATGCTAAGTAAAAAATAGTCCTTTTAAATTCAATCCGTACATGGAGCAAAAAGTTTTAATTAATGCCTAATATAATCTTATGTAGAGCCATAATTAATTTCACAGATTATCTACTTCTAACTAAGTTCAAATATATAATAGAATGTACACGCCTGAATAACAGTATTGGCATACATTGTTATCGAACTCCCAAATTTAATCGAGATAAACTCACAGGCACTCTCAGTTTTATAAATCATATCTGGAAAGATTTTTGCACCAATGCCATTATAATGTTCAAATGATTTTATAAATTTATAACTTTGTTGAGTCTAACACATATATCAACAAATTAGAAACTACAAACTAATTATCATTCGAACAGTGTAAACACTATTCAAAATCAACTGGTAATAAAGTATAAATGTAATTATGTAAACACGATATGAAAAGACCTATTGGTACATGCAACAAAGAATAATTATGGTTCGATAAAAGTAAAACCACGCGTCCGTCCGTTATATACCATCCAAGCGCCTTATTTCGATCCCTGCATTTTCCTCTGTATTTACCTTCCCCCACACACCCACACACGAACACATATATATATATATATTACTATATACATATATATATATATATATATATATATACTTGCGCGCGCGCGCGCCCCCGAGCGATTTAAAGCTGCATATTAAGCCTCGGAGCTTGCACGCGAGGCCGGGCACGGGAGATCGCCGGCGGACGCGAGTATCACGCGTGACAGATCTGCGGATCCGTCGTATGCCGGTGAAACCGTGAAATCGGTGCGCTGTTGGCAACCTCCCTCCCCCTCCCCCAATCCCCTACTCTGCCGGGCGAGTAATTAAATTAGCAGGACTCTCGTCACAATGTGTACGCGGTGCAACGGCGGCTGGTTGGCGCTCGTTCGCATTTTTAATATGAATAATAATTTCGTAAACGATTTTTCGTATGTTAATGATCGACGAAGGTGGTCGTGGGAATGGCAAATTTACGCGATAATAGCCTGGGAGGCCATACGCGACGTTTCGAATCTCGAAGTAGTTTCACTAGTTGTCTTATTGACTTCGTCTATTTCCGTCTGTATTCGATTTATCTTGTTTATATACGTGTGTTACAGATTATCACGGCGTTAAGAATTATCTTTCTTTCTACAGACTACACTTATATAGCCCGGAACCGTAGACAGGGTGCGTGATTTTGCGGTTGCGTGCGCGGTAGTTGTTTGCGGATTCATTTTATGCGAGACTAAATCAAGTCGCCCAATTAAATCAAATTAGCTCGTCGTAGAGCACTGAGCAAGAGCATAGAAAAGCTGCAGAGGTCGAAAATTTTCCGATCAATGATTATCGGCGACTTTTTTTTGTCCTTCGAATATTTATATTAATTTCGATAGGGGAAAATTTAGGAAATACACAAATATCTATATATAATCAGTTAAACGACTTAAAGTTTGAACTTGTTCATTCAGACTGTTTGAGAAAAACAATTAGCAGCAAAAATATAATAAAATAAAATGAAAGAAAAAGATGATAAAAATTATTTTAGCGCATGCATCTGCTATTCAAAAGTACCGTTTTCACATACTCATGTACGTACTGATATGAACGATATGAATGATATATATATATATATATATATATATATATATATATATATATATATATATGTATGTATGTATATATAAGTCTATGAGTCACTACGATCCAAATGATGTAAAACGAATATATTACGGACACGTATACTTTGTACATAGTGATTTATTGATACATTTACAGTACCGCTCTTCCATTTAAATCACAATTCATTGAAACCACATAGCATTATCAAGCTCAGAAAACAATGAAAATACTCCATATCAACTTTTTTTTTATTTTTGCGTTTCTTTGCGATTGTGAAAACGTTGACTTTGAAAACAGCTTAAACAACTAAAATTCCTCTCAAGACGACTCTTTTTCTTTTTCGGAGAATTTTTTTCTCGCGACATCAGCATTACCACTAGAGAATAAGCCGAAAAATAAGAATGTCCTTCGAGTAGAAGTAGCCCTTCCTCTTATCTGTTCTTTTTCCCGTTTTTTCTTTTGCGCTCATTTACATTTAAGATTTTTACGTGAGATTTTCGTTTACTATTAACATTCCTTATGCCAAATTTGTTTATCCTACGTAATTTACATAAAAATATTTTAAGCATTATAAGCTCATTTTATTTTACGTGGCAATGTATTGTAGTTTTTTTTAGCATCCTTAGATTTCAAAACAGAAACAGATAAACATATAATGAATGCTAGTCAATCGAAATAATTAAGTCGAGAGTTCTTCAACAATATTTATGATTTTCAACAGAATTGATTCTACCAATAATTGAGCAAAACCAAAGCATTGCAAACATTCGCGATTTAATTATTGAAAAATAATTAACGCCAATAGACTTGAAGAAAAAGGTCAAGAATAATTTCCCAACAACTTGTAATTTGATAGTTTCTCATGTATGAAATGATACGTGCACCTTCATTATACAGTTTCAATGTACGGGCAGGCTTGTATCGTCATAATGAATTTCTCCCAAGATGTATTTTCTTAAAGATACAGCTCTTTCGCAATCAATATATCGCGCAGCATAGCGAGCATCGATAAATCGACGTTCCTTAAGAAACGTACATTACCGCGATACTAATATTTCCATTCTCATAAATATCCAGGAGCAGCTTATTTTCACGTCTATTTAAGTTTGATAAATGGAACAAAAATACCTCTCTCTCTCTCTCTCTCTCTCTCTCTCTCTCTCTGCGCCCATCACGATCGAGACGATGATATCGAATTTAATTATCTGCAAAACCCAAGGTCCCTTTTCCTTTCTCAACGTAGCTGATTTCATTACAGATTTCAGATGTAGCATTCCGACTGGCGAGCACGCGCAAAAGTACATTTCGATCGAATACACGGCCTTCTCGTTACACTCGTACACCAGATACCCGTTCTTCTATTTTTACTGCCATGATAGTTTTCAAAGTGCATTGTAAATGATGCATTTTAGTTTCAGATCATGTTTCCAGCATCTTGACCGTGATACATTGTACTTTGATTATCTACACGTTTTCAAGATGACGCGATCAGTACATATTCCAAGCGTACCGCTTTCAGTAAATATTAGATGGTTTTTATAAAACATACTAACACTGTAACCATTCTTTACCTTTCTAATTTCAGCGCAGTATAAAACGGTCTGTTGAGAAAAGAATCTACTTTACATCGACATCTATTTTTATGCGAACTTTGAATTTCTCACAGTATCGTTAGCCAAATGTTACAGACAACCACAGTCTTTATTGTTATGTCAAGGATCTAGTAGGTCTCACTGGGCGATAGACGAATAAAATAGAAAAAAGAATGATTTAGACAGTGCGGGGGGTGGGCGTTAAAAATTTTATTCACAATTGTGTTTTCTATATATATATATATATATATATATATATATATATATATATATATATATATATATATGCACAGGAGCAACTGCGCAGCTATGGGTGTAAAAAAAAAGAAAGCCAGAGGATAGCACCGACGATTGTACGTGTCCTTCAAAAACTAGGTCCACACACGAATATCGCTGGGACCGGAGCGTGAACTTTCTGAAATTCGTTTCGCCGGAGCCAGCAGCCCAGCAATTTGTCGCGCCACGCTGAGCGCGCGAGTTGCCCGTCGCGGGGCGGCATTCTCGAATAATTCGGATGTACACGTACCGCGATCGGGACACCGGCTTTCTCATGGAAAATTCAGGGGAATTTCCATGGTTATTTTGCGCGCCACCTGCGGCGTGGGGTCCATGCTACTCCCGATTGGGATTGATGTTGCTCTGGAATTTCTCAAGCTAAGGGAAACAAATAGATTTGCATTACATCAATGTTCTCCACTTGGGGTTTGTCTTTGTCAAGTCGAAGATCTCAATGTCAAATTACGTGAACTTATATTTGAACGAGAAACTAATTTTATCGCCATAAATTGAATTTTTCAATTTACAAATCGTGAAGACAAGTTCCGTTGGCTATGAAGAAACGAATTTTTTTGTTTTTCTTTTGCAAAATATTTATCCAAATAATTGTAATATTTAAGAATTTTTACAACATATCTCTTTTTCAACGGAGTACAATTTATTACATTTACATTTTCGTTTATCATAAACGTTTGAATAATAGTAATTTTACAGTTCCGCAGAGCTATAAGTGCAGAACGATGTAGCTTATCAATCAATTATCTCATTGACCTATTAGAAGCAGCTGAATATTCGAATATTTGAGTAACAGAAAAGCAATATATATATACATATATTAAACAAAAAATTGGTAGATACAAGAAGCAATTTTTAACAAAACAGCTTTTATATTTCGTATTGAATGGCTTCGAATGCAAATTGAAGAATTATTAGAAAATATTATCAATCGATTTATTCCATTCTCGTATCCGTGCAATCCTTTTTACTTTCTGAATTGTAACGTTTTCTCGTTATTCGCAAGTATTCATCCATTCGTACGTTACGCAACGGCACGAGAAACTTTTGTATTGTACATCAATTCGAAATTCAGCGTCGGCATTTCTGTGCCGGCGATTCGCTGGTCGCTCGCAGGGCGAACCGCAAGCGAGGCGACCGACGAGAAAGAACCTGCCGCGGGCACACTGGCCAAGATATACAGCGGTGGCCTTCCTCCCTCCCACGTTTATCCGCGGGCCGACGTACGGTATATCCGACCAAGGCACGCGGATCGTTCGCCCTAAATCGCAGTCGTTTTCACTACACGTACGCGTAGCATCCCGCTTACTTTGTAAGCGAGAAAAATTCGTCCGTGCCGCATCTCGCTCTCCATCTCTTTTACCCCGGGGTTGCTGAACTACCCTCCGACCGCACTCGACTTCCAACTTCCTCCTTCATTGTCTGGATCTTTGAGTGCTTTCGTTCATTCCCTCGCACCGGTCGCTGGGACAAAAATGAGCTCCATCGATGCCTCCCCCCCCCTCACTGTATAATATATATGAGGCTACTATATTTTTGCCCCCTTTGTCTTTTCTGCGCGGACTGGAGTATCCCTCACTTTGATTCGTCAGCTATTCAGCTTCTTTCGTTCGGTTCAAGTGACGCGGCAAAAAATTGAGAAAGAGCATTATGGATTTGAATTATATTTGTTACAAGTTTTATCGCTTTTCTTCAATTGTATGATGTTTCTCAAATTTAAAAATACGAGTTTCTAAAAATATAATATAAGCAATCTGTAAATCTCTAAATAGCGCGCTCGGTTTGATCACGAAAATAAAAGCAGAATAATTTTTGTGATTAAAATAAAATCAATAAAATAAAATAAAATATTGACGATTAAAATAAAATGGAACGAGATAACTGAGTAATGTCCTTTGACATCGGTAAAAAATTTTATCAGGAATCCAAGAGACTTATGTGCTATTTATAGTATCATTTGATGTCGTATTTTATCGCTGCTAATCTTGAAAAGTCAACACTTCTTTTATAGTACACTTAATGCTTTTTCTATTCTATAGCGCCTTGCACTGATCTAGAAATAAATAGCGTCAAGACATCGGCTGTGAAGGAAAAAGCAACCATCGAATAAAATCTGCGCGGACAATGACGATGACCTTGGCTAACGAAGTTTTATAAATTAATCCTACTACACTGGAAAATTGAGATTTAATTGTGTAATCGAAGATGCCGATTTGCGACGAAAGAAATTCTTGCCGATAACAGGAAAGTTAATTTTGGCTAAATTCTTGGGAGGGCAGATCTCGTAACGACGCGGCCCGACCCTGCGAAAGCCAACAGTATATATATATATATGTATAGAAAGTACAAGATTTGTTTCTCTTTGCTTTATTTACGTTTTCACGTGGATTAAGACGTGCGCTGAATCTGCGTTAAGGAAATAAGAAAAAAGCACCGACAGCATTGGATACTCTGGCGTGACCACATAACTCCAGTTTTACGGCTTTGCTGGTTTGACTATAAGACCGTCTAATTGTGTTAGGCCGCGCAACGTCTAAGAAATGGGCGGCGACAATTTGTTCGTCTATGCTCTTTTGCGCCCTTGGATTGATTTCGCTTTTCAAGCAACTTAGTTTTAAATTGTAAAATACGAAATATTTTACAATTTTATAAGGTTCTCCGAGCGTACAAATGAGTTTTATCATGGCAATGAAAACCATATATACAGAATATATATCGAACACATGGCTGTTTTCATTTAATTTAATTAATGATTAAAAAGTGTATTTTAATATACTGGAAACGTTTAGCATATAAAAATAAATTATAATTGCTCAAAAAAAATTATTTGAATAATTAAACATTATAATTTATTACATTAATTAAAAAATTTTAATTATATTATATATCGATTAATTATAATGATCATAAAGATTATCATATATTTTGCAAAATTACGTAATATCGAGGCCAGATTTACAATTTGAATGAAAAACCTATAATTAATTAATGTATTTCGTATATTATCTAAATCTAATATAGATTTAATAATATCTTATTATATCCAGCAGGCAAATAGAAAAACAGAGAATATGATGCCAACATCCCGATTTCAAGATTAGTGAACGCGTTACATCATTGACGTTAACTACGTAATCATATATACAACCATTACAGCTTTATGCAAACGTAATCTTGAGCGAAAATGAGAGGTTGGCCGGGGCTTCGGGATCAAAAAGAGGCGAGTAATTTAACTTCGCGTAAATTGGAGTGCATTTTTAAAATAGTCGGAGCGTCGGACGAGTTCGAGGCAAATTGTATACAGCTCTCGACGAATATTGCATTTTTATCCCAATTTCGAATAGAACAAGGGGGAAGGGAGGAAGGAAAAAAATTAAGCCTGCCATTAACCATCTTATAATTTCATTAAACCTGTTAAAGTGACTTATACTGACTAATCCCCTGAATTCGCTGGGACTGTTTCATCGACCTTCTGATGTAGGGGATCCAGGTCGGTGTATGACCATAACGAAAGCTGGACAACTCCTTCAAAAATGATGCCGAAACTGACAATTTAAATAGATTATTAATCGCAGAAAAGCTAAAGAATTTCTATTGATGAACTAATTAAAAATCTCTAATTTACCAAGCTTCATTTTTATTACTAAATGATAAAATTAAAAAGGGATAAAATTAAAGCATGAAAGATCGTTATCTCAATAAGTACATGAGTCGTTAATAAAATATTTACACTGGTAAAAGAATTGCCCACTTCCTTAAAAATTAAGGAGATAAGGGCCAAAGTTATTATTTTGTTTTTAATTTCCTGCCGACTATCAAGAATCCACTGGTCGAGCAATTAGATTTCTCTTCCTGCCTTCGTTATATTGTTAGGGGAAACCGCGCGCGCGATATTAATTTGCAAGTTAATGTTTTTTCCCGTCTTCTTCCATACCTTTCTTATCGCAATGTTTCTATTTACCACAAATTTGGAATATTTTTTTTCTGTCAGTAAGATTCGCATTTCGTGCTCATTAGAATTTGGTATACTTTCAGTCATTTGAAAAGTTCGAGAATGCTATCTGATGATATCTCGGAAAAATTCTAGATTTACAAAATTTCTGGATGAACTATATATAATTACAGAGAATAATCTGCAAATATATTTCTTAATCTGAAGTTTGAAATATGCTAAATATCCATCATCAATAACTGCAAAAGAAAAAAAATCCTTTAACAAATACATTGACGAATATTATATTTAAAATTAATAAGCACGAGTTGATGTACATTAAATTATAGATGTATCATCGCATCTGAAGTGATAATTGTAAAAATCGATCAATAAGTATTGAACAGAAGTAAACCTGGTTTTATGGAACTGGATATTTTTGAAATTCAAATATGTGAACTAATGAAACATGAGAGTGCTATATTTTTATTATTTTACCTGCATATTAGTCTATGGATGAATTGGTTATCCAATAACAGAATAAAAGCTTATACGTGTATATTCGCTTGGTAACACGATCTCCGTGATACTGTGATACTGTCGTTATGAAATTACAGACTTGGACAATTAGAGAATCGATTAGACCGATTCTACCAGAATGAGCAAAACCACATTGAAAAGAACTAACACCGCTACATCCATTTTTCTTACTATATGAACGAACAAAAGACTAATCAATGGAGTTTTTTTTTTTTAAAAATTATAACAGCCTATTTCATCTGTTGAATATTCTTTTGATTTGGAAAAAATTTTTGAAGCAATTATCTCAGCAAATATGAAAGCCATAGCTCACGCCCAAAGCAAAATTTACTCAATACTACAATATATTAAAAACTATAAAAACTTGCTGCCCTTAATTCAAACGATTGTATCGTTAATAACATAAATTACGCTCTCTTAAAAGGAAAAAGGCCTAATCATTAGAGATGTGAACCAGTAATAAATACCTTAACGCGCTAAACAATTTAAAGTTTACGTTGCCGATAATTGTGAATGTTGCAGCATGCGAAGCGTCTCATTAGTGCAGACAACTTACGGCTTCCTATTCCATCTTACAAGATGCGCAATAAATCAACCACACCTGCTACGATCTCAAGTTTCTTCTTACTTGGAATCCCGATCCTCAACTCAGGAAGCCTCAAATAATCCAACCAAGAGTTCAGTTGAATCGATTTGTAAATAGACAAATATTAGTATATATTGTAAATTTCAGCGAAAGTTTGTTATGAAAAATTCGAGTCAACTAAACTGTAACATTTATTTAAGTTTATATATTTGTGAGAGACTCTGTCTTATGGACTTTTACAATAGATAAATTTATTTGTCACAGTATGGTCTTATTTACTGAATTGTCTGAAAACAATTTTGTATCAAATTTTAACAGTTGAATGTAACTAATATTATATGACTCATAGATAAAAAAGTAGCAGAAAAAGCATATTTACATTAATCTTAAACCAAAAAATAATTTTGAATTATCAGATTTTTACACTCTATTGTACATAGTTGAATACTCTTTATCAATTGTATCTTTCTTTTGTATAAGAATGCCACCTCGCTATACTGAACATCCATTAGAAAATAATATCAAGAATAATTAAGTATCTTCCAGAAAATAATTAATTCGATCTATCGGAGAATTTCTCGGCACCAACAGACATTGCTAAAAGCTCCTCCCAACTCACGTTTCTGTATCTATCTATCTATCTGGTTCCCTCCTCTAATTTTCTCTCTTCTCTCTCTCTCCCTCTCTCTCCCTCTCTCTCTTTCTTCGCCCTATCTCTCCTCCCTTCACCTCCCCCTACAGCTCTAAAGTTATATGGCAGCCAATCTAAGGGCTCGGCAACGAGATTTCCCCGCGTAAACTGCGACATTTGCCGGGACGAGATTCGCGCGACCGCCGAATCAGCGGGGAGTTGGCGTGATTGCTGGACAGAGCGACGCGCCTCGGCTTAACGCGCGAGGGTCCCGGCAGGACTCGTATAATCGCGCGGTTCGACCGTCCGGTCCGAACGAGCGATGGCTTTTTCCTTTTCAAACTCGCTGGGAGGCGGAGATTTAAATCGTCCGGGTTTCCATGAGCGCGTTTTCGTCACGCGCTCGAATTCCGTCGAATAGTTCTTTTTTTTTTTTTTTTTTGACGGATTACTTATTGTGATTGAAAATCTCGCGAGATAAAAACGTTTTGTTTTTGTTCTTTGATTTAGAAATGAGAAAATAGTCTTGATAGCAAAATTTTACTCAAATACAATTTCTAGATTCGATTTTAATTAATTGAAAGATATTTAATGAAAATTATAATAGTTTTTGGACAATGTTAAAATTAATTCAAATTTACCAAAGCTTACTTTTGATTACGTTAACCCGTAGACTACCGGGATTTTAGATATTTTTAATGCGTATTATTTCGTGAAAAAGTGATCATAGGTCCCCAATTTTTACCCGAACTGAGACTAAATATTTGCGAGTCGGAGCATGACGCATATGTGTGCTATGCCGGTTCGGGACGGTAATGCCCATGTTAAATTTGATATATATATATATAGGTTTTTAGGATCGCTGATTACGATTCTGAAGTCCAAATGGAAAAATTCGAACTTTTTGAAGAACAAAATATGATAAATCCTTATTTCAAAAACTGCAAGTAATCTTATTTACTTATTTACCACTTATTTATTTTTGAGATAAAATAATTAGTTTACTTTAAATTTTGATAATATAACTATGTATTTATTTATAATAATAATAATTAATTATTTATAATAATTATTATTATTTATTGCAAATTATTATTAACACCTATCCATCATTCTTAATCATTATTCGGTACAAAATAGATGTTTTACAATGGTTTATTTTCTGACGCAAGTATGCGCCATTCCGGAACTCTATAGGTTAAACAGCAATAGTACTGTGATTTCACAAAGACTAAAGTATATTACGTGCAAAATGAAATCCGCGTTTAAATTTTTCAACATTCTTGAAACTTGATTTTTAAAAAGAAATTGATTTTTCAAAAGCTTAATAAGTAGACGTATTTTTCGATTATTACTTTAGTCAACTTTTACAAGAGATGAAAAACTTGAATCTTCGGAAAAGAAAGCTTTCTAAAGGGCTTTTTGAGATAAATATCAAAATAATATGTGACTTTATCATTTTGTCTATAAAATCATTGCTTTCGTAACTACAAGTTAAAGAGGACATGATTTATTTTCGCGATGCCTTGGTAGTAGAACAATCTATATTAATGATAAATTATTTCTGCGCTATATTTGTAAAATATAAATTCGTTGCACATCTTTAAATTAGATTTCAGTACATTGACATTTCTTTGAAACGTATTTGTATCGATATTTTTGAATTTAGATTTCAATTTGATAAAATATTCAGATAAGGCTTGTTCTACCGAAGTAACCGAACTCCCTCATAAAAATTAATAAGCTCCTGCAGGGCATTTCACGCGAAGAAATCCTAGTGCGAGCTTTAGCAAATGTTTTCGAAATTTACGTGAAATAGATGAAATAATATTCAATAAATTGATATCAATAAAGCGTGAAAATATAATTGTCGTGTCGATCTCCAAAGCATCGCGTTTTCACGGGCACAGCAACGTTCAGACTACATAGTATTATCCATGCGTTGACGATCGAAAGCACGGCTCGAAGCGCAGTTCTAGGAACGAATCCATGCAGGACATCCGTGCGCAACGGGCTCGGGAAAGAGGGGCGCGCTCGCCAGGGAGCGGCACTGACTTACACTCGTATAACAAACACGGCGTGCAACACGTAGGTACATAACAGGTTTGCCTTGCAGGATCGTCAGAACACCGAGGAAAGCGGTACCTGCTCGTCTCCCCTCCTCACTTTTTCCCACTCCCTCCCACTCTCTTTAGATATCGCTCTAACGGCCGATCGCGCCTCGGGCTCGTCCGCCCGGCGTGGCGTCGGCTGCTGGGCTGCGGGGGCCTCCGGGCCCCGGCTTCTTTGGCACTCGGCTCGGGAATACGAGAGAGGCATCGGCTGCCGCGCGGACGATGAAGGGCGCGGCGACGGCTGTCCGTCCCCGGTAAATCGGTAGAAAATGCTCGGCGTGAATCGCGCGAGGCCCCCGCGTTAATTGACTGTAGTGTTCGGCGGTTTCTCCCCACCTCCTGATGGGAGGGGAATGCGAAGTGGCGCGGATAATCGTCGGCCGGCCGCTTGGTCCTCTTAAAGTGCGGGGAGAGCTCCTCGTCCCCGTGGTCTCGGTCCTGGGCAGTTTTGCGTCTTGCCGCGTTTCGAGATCTTCGTGGCCTCGAACGTGCTCCAGAGCTTAGCTGTAAATGTAACGAGATTGATTCGGGTTAGCGGTGCGATATTTTCTTATAAGCAAATCGCTCTTTGCACTTTTGCTGTGATGCTCGTCGATATCTAGGCGAGAGCAGAGATTGCAGCGGAAATCCGAAATGCCATGCATACCATTGTGATGGAAAAGTATATAACGTTATAGAAATAATAATTATTTGATCTGCATTTAGATAATTTCTAACAGCAGTATATCTTTAGGATATATGTGAATTTTAAAATAATTACTCTGTTATTTGTCTACTCATTCGATCTTAATTTTCAATTTAATAGCACTGATTTATTATAAAATATCTAACAGTAGGGGATTTTATTATACGTTATACTGAACTCACAAGGATAAAGTCACATTGTGGTATCCTAAATTTGGCAGTAACTCAGCGAATCCTTGTTAAATGTATGTAACTATAACATCTATATAGTCATTCATTCAATGCCAGACCATATATGAGTCAACAATCTATATAATGCATGCTCAATGAATGAGCAATAAATAAATAAATTCTTGCAATTGTTGAAGAATGAAATGCGAGAACAGCATTCGTGACACAGGAGAAGTACTTGAGAAATATTTATCGATTCAATACATGTTCGAATATAGAAACTGTATTGAAGAATAAATATCCATCCGGCTACTTATATTATCTCTTCGCTTGGTTCGAATTTTTAACAAAATATTTTTTTAACGTTCAAAAATGTCATTTTTCACATTCCGAGCGGTTTTTTTCTTTTAAAGTTCTCTACGTTAAAGCTTGCACCGTAAGAATGGAACGTCCAATTAATTTCTACAGTGTTTCGTCCTTGCTGCATTATTTATAAAACATCTCTCTTTCCATCCTCGAAACAAGAACGAGCGCAATAGTCGAATCAGTACCACTCCCACCTGCCGACCATTTCTCGTGTCGTTGCGTCGCGATAACGGCGATAGGAGAGAGACATTGAAAGATCTCGTTATTTCCACCTTGCCAGCAGCGGGGCGGGGGCCGACGAGTCGAAGACTTTATCGGGTCCGCGTCGTCGTCCCGTATTTCTACGATCCGACGTACGGCTGGGAACGAGGGCGCGAGGAAAACCCGACGCCGCCGACAGTCCCTCCACGTGGCTTAACCTTTCATTATCGGGGACAACTGGCGACGCGCTTAACGAGTGAGCGCGCGTCGACGCGCGAGCGGACAGAAGGGCTCGGCGCGGCGCGGAGTGTCGGAGAGCCGCTCGCGAAATCAATTCGAGGAGAGCGACGGGGATCGCGCACGGAGGAGGGAGTCGCGTATACGAAAGACGCGCCTCGCGCAGGGATTGAATAAAGTATGGAAATAGAAAAGAATTCTTGGGCGAGATTCGATGCTTTTGCGCGATCAAACAGCTCAAATGGAAATAATATCTGAGTGGCGCAGGAAGAAGATCTCGCGATTTCACATACAAGATTTACAGTTTGTCTCCGCTGCTTTTATCAAGCTTCGCTACCAAAGCTTTTAACCTCTGTTGTTTTGGTTTTAGTTAAAAATAGAAGCGGACTTTTTAAATGCTTAAATATTTAAGACAATCCTGAGATTTGATGCTAAGACCTCTCTTTAGAGATATTTATGATGCCAGTTTATTGAAAATTTCATAGACAACTTTATTGCATTGAAATACTTCTCTGATACACTTTTGTCAGATAACGTAGATATTTATTAAAACGGACAAAAACAAAGACAAAGACCACTTCTACAGAAAATAATTGTGGCAATGCCCATTAATTTAGTCACGAATGAAATTAATAACTTTTCTAATTGATGATTAAAAACTTATTAATAAGTCAAAGTTTCAACTTCTAGATTAAGTTGTCTATTTCGAATTCAGTCAAGCTAATAGCTTATTTGTAAGAAGCAGTCGATACGATTACCTTTATTTATTTTCGTTGCTGCATATATAAGCACTTCTGGAATTGAAGATCCAATTTACCCAAATCTATTTTATACAAAAATCTGTCTGTCCTATATGATAACGTTATTCTTTATATGTTATTTTTTAATGCTATTCTTTAATGTGTAATTTAGATCTTACTAAAATTCTAAACCTATGATGATCTATCCAAGTATAATATTTTCAAAGAATAATCTGCACTTAACAAAATATATGACGAAAGTAAACCGGTACAGTACACGTTTGACCACTCGAATAACTAAAAAATATATAGATATCCAAATCGCAAATAAAACTTCTTTTATGGCTAAACGATTTAATCGAGACTTTATGAGCTCTGCATTGCACACAATCGTTCGATGTTTATACGGGATCCAGATCGCTTTTCCCGATACGTCCCCGTCGATTTTCCAACTCCAAGCGCAAACTTCCCCTCCGAGGACAAAAGAAAATAAATATACCGTCGTTTTTAATTTTTTTGTTATATAAATATTGCCGTTCGTTAACTCGTTCCTAGTTTTGCCTCAACTTGAAATAAGATTTTTACTTTTTTTTTTTTTTTTTGCATGGTGTTTGATCTTGCTGATTTATAATTATATTTAATCATTTCTCAGGATGGTACTCTCGTCTGGAATCCAAAAATTTGTAGAAATACAAATTGCAAATCAGCTACACTTAAGCAGTGAACTATGGTGCATTCGTAAAGACAAATCACGTTGATTAATTTAGCTACCCCCCCACGATTTAGGCTTAAGATCTCGACTCTGTCTCTGTTAGAAAGCTCCTTTCTCTTGCAATTTTTTTATATTGGTATTAATTTTATGATGAAACATAAAGAAACTATTTTTAAAAGGATTTCCGAATTCGTGTCCCGAATGATCTACGGCTCTTATATGCATAAAGGTTACTTTTGAACTGAACGTTACGGATTTAATTGTTTTTTTTTATCAAACTAACGTTTTATCATATATTTCAAAGTTTTCATATTTACATATAATTACCTTCATACCTTTTGTAAAGAAGAATTTTCTTATAAATACTTGCCATAAATACTTGATGGCGTTTATGACATTCAATCAATTTCAGTAAGACTGTTTCCTTAAATACAAATGCTGATCGACATGTTATATAATATTTATACTTGAAATTGTGAGAAACATCATGTAGTCAAAAAATAGATACGTTTTGAAACATCTAATTACTAACATATATATGTATATATATATATATATATATATATATATATATATATATATATATATGTATATGTTATGCGGATTAAGTGGCCCTAAAATAAAGGCCTTGCTATTGTAACTTTGGCTGACCAGAGGAGAAAGAAGAAAATATCGTGCGGCTGCATGGACATTCCATACATTAGCATTATTTACCAATATTTTAACATAGTGAGGAAGAACCTTCTCGTTTATTTCAGCGCAAAGCATTTATTATGTAGTGACGAATTCCTTAACTAAGCCTTCTTATTTATTCTATATCTTAATCTCTTCACAGAATTCAAAAGTCCTGGAATGGATCAATAAATTTTAAGGTTCAATGTTGTTACGAGATCATCTTTATTTCGTCGCGTTGAAACTATCATTTTTCATCTCATTTGCTTCTAAAGGATAAAGTTTAACGTAAAATAAATTAATAAAACTCATATTTCAATATAATAATTTCAAAATTCTGGGAGAATAAACTAGAACGGTTATATCGAAAATTTACAGTAGAATTACTATTATTTTTATCTTCTACATTTTCCCACTTCGTTTTATCCTTGGACTCGACGCTAATATCGATAATGATCGGCACTGAGTTCGCTTTATGAAATTTAACTACAAGAGGCTGTTTCATTCACGAGAACCCTTCTCACTTTCCTAATAAGCCAGGGCCTTCGCTAAACTATTAAATCTTTCCATCTATTCTTTCTTGTAAACATCGACGCACCTAGCCTTTCCTATGCCGCGCCCTGAAATTATAACTCAGATTACCTGAGTTATTGAAAAATCCTCTGCGTGCACGAGGATTAAGTTTTTTTTTTTCGAGCACACTTAAGCCCTCCCTGGCTATCGCATTCTGGCGTCAATTAACAAACGATAATTTAAGTTTAACAATAAAGTTGGACAGTACACTGTTATATATTTAGATATCTTTATTTTCCTCACCTTTTTCTTATATATTTCAATTTATATACAGATTATTAATTTAATTTTCACAAGTCCTTTTTTAATCATACCATTACTGGATTATACAGCATTAACAATTTAAAATTAACAACAGTTGCTAATAATTTTTACTGGTAATCCGATAAAAATAAAAAATGAATAATTTCCCAGAGAAGCCAGTTCTATCCCTCTAGCCCCTCCAAAAAAAAAAAAACCACGCACCGCAAACAGAATGGTTAAATTGCACTTGAGCAACCGCCCCCAAAATTTCCGCAAACCTGCAATTCGCGCGATCTCTTTGCCAAACCGCGGCGTCGCGCGCACGGCTCACGTGTGCAAAATCAGCAGCGACGCGGCCCCCGGTAATTGCCGGGGCGACGGCCGCGTCCCTATAATTCGAGCGCGGAAGGCGGTGCCCGTCTGGAAAGCGCGGCCCTCCCGATGCCACGCGGGGACATTCGATCGTCGTCCGCAGGGGAAATCAGCGCCTAGCTCGGCTTTCAAAGGCGTGCCGCGCGGGATGGCGCGTCGCCGATGCGCGTTCTTTTTTTTTTTTTTTTTTTTGTTCATTTTTCAAGCGCCCACGCGCGTCGGCGCGTGCACGGGTACGGTTTTGCGGGTAATTGGTAAGCCTCGGCGGTACTGCGTAATAAAGCGCGTCCATGAGCGTACGCGCGCGCCTTGTGACTGCGCGCCCTAATAAGATCGGTTGGGTCGGGTTGTGCCGCGAGGGCGGGCCTTTTGACGATCCTCCCACGGCATTTTATTATTGTAGCGCGTATACGAATATCCGATTACGCGCTCTGGAGGAAGCTTCTCCCTTTGCTGAATTTGCGTTGGCGTTTCGGGGAAAATTGCATACAACCAGCTCGACCGATACGTAAATTTATAAGAAAATTGAGCCTTGCTCTCGAATGATCAGTATGTATTCATATTTCGCCTCTCCCGAAAGCAACACGTTCTTCATTGCTATTTATTACAAGTTTTTTGTTCAAATGCTTCTTTTTTGCTCGCAAACTGAACACTGAAAATTTATCGACTTTTTCCAGAAAAATAGAAAACTGAAACGACACTGATTGAATTGACGGGATGCGCAGACTCAATGATATCAGCCTAAAAGTCTGTGTAACATTGTTAAAACCGAATACGCTCGTTGAAAAACTAATGAAATTCCCTAATCTTTTTAACCAGACGCTCTGCGACGTAATGAAATTGTTGGAAAATCAATCGCCCTTCGTCCCACTTTTTTGAAAAACCCAGGGCGTTGTATCAAAGGGGATAAAAATGCTCTACTTGTAAATACAATGCCTCCACAGGTTTTGCCTGCATCTTTGAATTAAAAATCGTTTATGTTCACGTAATTCGACTGCTGGCCTCGTTTTTGCAGAAGTAGGTATTAGCCCGCGCCCCGATAGAGATTTCATCGTGTCATTTTCCGCGGGAACAGAAGCGACTTCGCGGTCGTTCGAAACGACCAAGCTACGGATTTATAATATCGTGTACATTCGGAATCCCTAGATCTCTTTCTTTGAAAATCCTCAGGGCCGGGAGAAGAACTTATCCGACGTAGGAACTTCCATGGCAATGTGGAAATACTGGAATGAATTTCGGTTGGTATTACGCTTTTTAACTTCTTTTGTCTCGAGAAAGACAAAGGTAGAAAAAATTATACATCTTTTATTGGCTATATTTTTTAATTGGGTAACTTTTTTCATTACTAGGACGATATTTTTCATTTTTACGATCAAATCTTTTTTTTTTATTGTGATGAGATACTGTAAATGTTTAGAGAAGTTTGGCGAATACTTTTAGATATATTTTTAATTGATAAATTGAAAATAACAACAGCATAGTAGTGACCGATTTTTTAAATCACTTTCTATTTGAGAATGGATAAAATTTTAATATATAAAATACTAATAAAAATATATAAGCAAAAATTATATAAAAAATAATAGAATAACCTCTTCTTTGTTTCTCGTAATTCAATTAAAGATTAAACGTAATGTTTTCAACTTGTATTATAAAGTAGAATCGGTCGTCGAAAAAATAGAAAACGGGAAAAATATTGAAATTTATCTTTATGATATTGTTTCTACTAAGCTTCCTACGCAAATTAAATCAATGTGTATAGATGTTTCAGAACATAGTTCAATTATTTCATTTTCTAAAAATACTTGAAAAAATGCTAAAGAGCTGTTTCTTTGTTATCAGGAATATCACAAATAATGTTCTAAGGTTTTAAAATAAATGAGAAACAATCGATTATTGAAATAAACAAAGAAATAAAATGTTCGCAAATTTTATCTGGACTTTAGTAAATATATATAATATTATATTAACGATTTAATACTGAAAATTTTGCTTATTTGTTCTGATCGGTGCATAATCGACTACTTCTATTTTCACCCTACTACGTCTACATTCTAAAAAATTAAAAAGAATATAATGTTAGTTTAGCAGTAACGATTTTTTTTAATAATACAGTTAAATTAACGAATTCACTGTCTCCGGAAATTTGTAATGCTACATGTGAATTCAGCCAACTTCACAACGCCATATTTTCCACAGATACACGCATTCCCATTGAGCAAGGTGTAGCGGAGAAAAAGTTCCTTGGCAAAACAACGTCATAAAGTCCATTGAACGAAAAATAAAAACAAAATAATGCGTATGTATTATGTAAAAAATATAAAACAAATATTATTACACTTATGTTACGCGTCCGCGCTTAATATTCTATAGAACACTTTTAGCTTTCTGACGTTATATTACCCTGTATGTATAGGCAGTGCTGTAATGTGATTCTCGATGATGTAGTTCGAGGCTCAATAACGCCGTTACTTGGTTCACGACTTCCCGTAATAGAAAACTTGACAAGGTGAAGACAAGAAGAGTTAAGTTATAGAAGAAAAGTTCAGAAAGAGAGAGAGAGAGAGAGAGAGAGAGAGAGAGAGAGTTAATATTATTATCGTTTGTTTTTCTATTATATTATATGAGCTAAATTTTTATAGATAGGTTTTTTAGAGTAACATATAATTAAGATTATCCTGTAAAATGCACAAATGAATTAAATTAACGCAGCAGACTATAATTTTATAAGTATCAAACACGAAATGTCTGAACAATTTATTATAACTACTTCTGATGAACAATATATAAGGAAAAAATTCAATTTTCATATCCAAATTTTATTTCTCGTTATTTTTGGAAATTTTTAATTCGTATGTGAGTTTTTTCAGTCAATAAATGTCTCTATAAATTTCAAGAAGCTTAAAATCGTTCCATTACTAAAGAACAATGACATTTTCAGACATAGATCAGAGTATTCCACCGTTGTAACTCGTGTGATTTCAACCTGCACTGATTAACTTATTGGTTGTTCATTGACCAATTAAAAAATGCACTGTGTTTCAGCAGTGACGTAATTTTTACTGTCCAATTTAGAGAGACAGGTATATTTCTCATGCATTTATGCCCTTTCCAATAAAATTATATTTCTTTCACGAAAATTAGAATTTATAATATGCGAATGCATATATAACAGTATTATTATTAATGACCAGGACTTGCATTCTAACAAAAAGCATAATATTATTGATTGCCTTCGAAATGAATCTGTATTGAAATACATTTCATATGTATAAATTTATATTGAATGTTGTTTGTACACGTACACGCACAGGTACACGCAGAGGCGTAATGGATTATGCAAATTTTACATAATATGGCTAATAGATGGTAATAATTAAGCGTTTGTACTTGAGGATTATAATCGAATATTCAATAATGTGATATTATATTAAATTATTAGTTTGATAAATTTTGTCCTCATGATAAATTTTAGGTAAGACTCTAATTAAAACTATGAGAATTGTGATTAGAGTATTTCTTCAGTTTTTCAGTAAACATATAAATTATATTAATGTTATGACACTTTAATAGAATGAACATTTCTGACGTTATTACATAACAATGTCAAATTACTTACTACAGAAAATTACTCATATAAAACGTGAATAAATCTCATATTTGTATGTTTCCTTTATATTTTATTTAAGCTTAATATAGATTCATTTCAATTGTAATGATACCAATACACGTATATTTATTCGTTAGTCACTATTTATCAATCTTTTTAGAAATGATTATAAATTATATATCGGATTCTGGCAAATTTGAAGGTCCCTACTTTTCTTTCACACTTCAATTAATCTTTCTAATTAAATTTAAGTAAGCACAATAATCGGTTCGAAAATGACGGAATATTGAATTCAAATCATCCAAGAGCCATATAATTAACTATTTTTCTGAAAAATTCGAGGTAGAAAATGTGATGTTACTATATACCACATATATAAGAACATCGGCTGACCCGAACAGTGCTTATCTTCAACGGTCATACATTTGGCGATTGCTTTGACCGCGTGGAGCTTCGATAACGCGCGGGGACAGTTTCCATTATGGATAAAGCAGAGAGAGAGAGAGAGAGAGAGAGAGAGAGAGAGACAGACAGAGTAAGACAGAGAGAGAGAGAAGAAGGGGATAGGGTGGGAGGGAGGTAGGGAGAGAGGGAGAGGGAGAATGCAGCCAGCTGAAATTGAATTTTGGAAATACCTAGAGGAAAGCAGACTCTTTTGTTTTGCAGCCGGGATGCTGTAATTCTGATATGTTTTTTTGGACTCTAGATATTTCTCATCCACTGGGGAGCAGGCAAATTGAATGTAAAGTTGAAAATGAGATCGCGCGCGCGCGCTTGCGGCCGTTTATGGCACCCTTGCTCCGAAATGTTAGAAAGAATAAGGTAAGAACAATTATTGTAACAGTAAACGATGGTTTATGATTGAAAAATTTTTACATACTTTCATTTTTACCACATCGTTAGTTCATATCTAATTCATTGTAACCAGCTCAGAATATTCGCTTTTATAGTGTACTCGATTAATCGCAAGCGCGTGTACTTTGTTAAGAATTGCAATAGTTTTTTCTAGAATTGGAGTTTCTTTAATTTTTCTTTATATTAGAAAGTTATTTCAAATCCAGTTCAACGCAATCAACACAAGCTACAACAAATGAACATTACTAGTCTTTCAAATTAATTCTTGAATTCAGTTTCAGAATTCAATTTCTAAAGAATAGTCGCTTAAGCTAGTTATTCGAGTCTGTCCATTCTCTTTTCCCTTATAATCCTGCCAACCTGCTAAACGACCTAATCGACACTCGAGTTTCAAACACACCATTAGTCCCTTTGTAATTTATTTCGTTTTCTTGAAATCCAAAGTTCAAGTTTCTGCCAAGAGCTTAAATAAACAAATGTAACATTTTGAGGATTGACAGTAAGATTATATAAATATTCGGAGCTTAATCCGTATATTAGCGTCCCGCGAGGTAATATTGCTGCATTTCAAGGAGTGATGGAAAAGCAAAAAAGACATAAAAGACTGTAACAAAATCATATAGATACGTAAATTATTGACACTCTATTTAGTCTTAATCGTTGGAAACCCATCTCTTCCTTTATCGCGCGTCGAAAAGTTAATCCAGTTCGTAGAAGAAGATGTGTCTTTAATGTGAGAAATCCAAGCTACCGTATTTAAAACGCAATCTTTGTGACTCCTAATGGGAGAAAGATTCAATTAAACTTCAACGTCGAGCAGGCGAAAGATAAATATTTGCCCAAGGACGAGGTGGAAAGTCGCGAACAAATGTCTATATCTGCTCGCGAACGTTGAGCTAACCTTCTTAAAGTTCATTTCAGGTTACAAATTTTCAGCTAAATAGCTGTTGAACAATGAAGAAGTATATTTTATAAGAACATCTGATGCCAAAAATTAAAGAAATGAACAACTATCGCAATTCAATAAAAAATCTTAAAATTGAATGAAAAATTAAACAAAACTTTATAAAATCTTAGTAATTACATATTATTTAATCTATAAATCAAGACATGGAATTTTCAAATATGTGACTTTTTTCATTAATATAGTTACTGCTAATATAAGTATCGAAAGTGCGCTGTTAGACCGAGACATCCATCAGAATGGTACCTTTCGCATATTTTTAATTTATTTACATGTATTGAACAAGATTTTTTTTGTTGAATGGATCAAATAATTTATTGTGCAATTTTGTTTCGGATAATTTTCTCTCGCTCCTAAGTTCAATCATTTCGTTTCAATTCCTCCTTGAAAAACTAAAATCTTTCCTTCGCATTCTGCCTGCGCAGAGCAACAAGTCACTCGTTGCAAAATTTCGCCTCTCGAGCAATTTTCGCGGAATCTGACAATGTCTCTCCCTCTGTGAAAATACTATTGCCACCCATTCGCAGCTGGCAGACGTTAAAGTTGTACAAGCCGAATCCTTGGATCCTCTATCTCGTCAGACGCAGTACGGGATGCGCCATTTGCGTCTCGTTCTCGCGGTTGCGCCATATTTAATTTTCTACGGGTATATCAAAGTTGCGCGGCAACGGGCTCGCGATAAACGCGGGATACCGCACAAATGCCTAGATTGCTTTAGGGGGCTCTACACGCCGGGGGAGGGAAGCTCTCGGTTATAATGCGCGGCGAAGCCAGCGCGAGTCTATGTATCCGCCACCGCCATCGTCACTGGGAAGCGCTTCCCACCGAGTAGTGCGCTGCTGCGGGGAGGCTGGAGGGAGGGGGCGGTGACATTTTATCGTACTCCTTCCGCGCTCCGCTCCTGTAATGAGGGGCTTGTTCGCTGTATAACTATACGCTGTTACCAATGCTTAGTGATACGTTATTGAGTGAGAGGGGCACCGCACACAGCGTCGTTTTTTCATTGCTACTGAAGAGTTTTTTTCTTAAACTACATTTATAGTAATAATATTTAAATTAGCGATAATTGAGAATAAAAATATATTTATATCGTGGCTCGGTTTATAGCAAACGAAACAAATGGCCAGGGTGCGGCTAGGACCCAAGAAACATTGTTTGAAAACAATAGTAAGTCTGATGTATAAATAAATTTTCTCTTCTGCTAAATAACTGTATATGGCATATAGAAAATAAATGTTACTTTTTATATAACCAGATGGGTTAGTTTTTTATGTCGTTAGTTTATTTATGTAATTTAATACTTGTTGAGTCATAGTAATTCAAACTTGCACGTGATCATCACATCACATGTATATATATATATATATATATATATATATATATATATATATATATATTTCGTGGATATATATCCACGAAACTCTGAAAAACTGATTATTACTATCACTTTTCATTATTTCGCCTGACTCAATTTTTTTACAGCAATACAATATAATTATTTTTGATTATTAACACGAGGTAGGTCAATTGCGCCGGCTCTTTTTCTCTTATCAATTCTACCAAATAATGCATTTGTATGTTATTTGAGCATGTTCACTGATCTTTCATAAAAGCTTTTTGATAATTACTTATTTGATTTTTAGCATATTGCATAGTAAATACTTTGGAGTTCCATGACACCGAGCCAGAGAAAATGGAGGTTTTGCACGGTTCGTTGATCCATATTTTATAGAACTATAATTTAATAATTTGTAGTTATGACAGATATTTATGTCATAATTTTTTTCTTGTAAGGAATTTAATTAAACGTAAATTCATGACTAAGGTAATTATTAGTATTATAATTTAGATTAAGGTAATAATATTGTATATCATAGTAAAATCATCATAAAGTAAAATCAACATAAGTAAAATCCTCATGCATATGTTTCTAAACTATGCTTATTCCAAAGAATGTGATGGTCTTTATAATATATACATTCAAGACCGAAATATTGTATATAAATACCAACATTCCTTAAAAACGTGTTTAAAATTTTATTATAGTCTATTACATTGGGGAAAGGAACAGTAACGGATAGAACACGAAATTCAGAGGTTATATGAATAAAACTATAAATACTACACCGCAATATGCTCTTTATTTAATAACTATTCTCTATCTATGCCAATATATTAGAGCTCTAACTAATTTTATGAAACATATCAAGTAATCGTAATTTTTGCTGAATCAATCGAAAATATTCCGATCTTCTCAGTCTACGAGCTGTATTCTACAATACATTACTCCATCCCTCGACGTACGTATTCAGCCAATTGATCTGTGGATCCGTGGAAAAGTGCGAAAACCCGCTGGGATCTACGTGCCTATTTCTATCGGTAAAATGCTTTTCAAGAAAGCGTAAAAAAAAGGACCGAAAAGCCCCGATCGAGATCTGGCAATATCGGCACGATGAATTCCAGCGCTGGTGAGGAGCGCTCGAACATTGACGAGACGCGAGATAAGTGCACGTGGAATAAGGAGGGGCGCGCTCTTGTCGGGGCTGCGCCAGCAAAGGCAGGATCAAACGCGCCTCGAGCGATCGATGCCTCTCGAGTTTCGCATATGTAGATGAGAGAGTCTCGACACATTTACAAGAATTAATCGCGAGAAAGAAAGGTTCAAAGCTATATTCGCTTATACAGGTGATAATTGAGGACGTTTCATATGGTGAAACGTTTGACAAATTTGTACAGACATTTGGTCGGTACAAAATATAACAATGTAAGAAAATTAAGAGGTCTGTAAAAACGATGCTTTTTTGCATTGGAAAACGAACACAATGGTTTATCCGATAGACCGAAAGCTGCGTATTATACAGCACGACTGCACCGGGTACCAATCCCAATTCTATTGTATAATATAGGCAGTTTCATATTCAAATTTATATGTGCCTTGCTTGCAAATATGCCCGATGATGTATTAAGGGAAAATTTGCGTCGATGACAATTATATTAAAATTCTGTTAACAATTTCAGATATTCTACTGGTATTCTAAGAAAATAAAAATAAAAACAAAACGAGCTATAGAATATTACGATATATTAGGATTGATTACCGTAGCATCACAATAGATAATATAATAAGAATTAATAAGAAGTACTTTATAAGAAGCAGTACATAGCGCCTAGGACAGTTCAAAGAAATGAAACGACATTGGTTCATTTACCAATTCAATGAGATCCAGGTGCATTAATTTTTATAACTGAACGTTTTCTGAACGAAATTTAACTATTTTTTTCTTGAATGAAATAAATCGAACAACTTCATCTCGAACTTATGACCATATTATTGGAAACAATTTTTTAATTACCTTTAGAAAATTTTACTTGATTTTGTTATAATTTAATATAAAACGTACTAAGTTCTGCATTATCCTGATTAAACGTAGGAGAAATACAACACTTTGCCTAGACATTTTTTATTACTCCTGAAAGAATATTTTAAAGAATATTTTAAATCTTATATTTTTTTTAAACAATAAATATAGCTTGCAATTTCACCAGAGATATTTGGCATGTTTCAAATTTATAGAACATTTTTTAGTAAATAAAATGCTAGAAAATTTGCAGAATTTTCATCAACCCTTGTGTTGCTATAAAATATTTTATTTTTATATATTTATTTTATTGAATTCAATGGGCTGTAATACTTTTCCAAAAGATAAAAAACAAAAATGAAATAAATACAGCGATGGCACAGTGTAATAAATTCATAAAAGATTTTATCGGTCGTGAACTGTAGAATGATCTGTATTTAGAAAATGTTAATTTATAACGGACGGAGATCTTGGAATTTATAAATAAGCAAATTTTATTCATAGTTCATTTTATACTTTTAAGGTATTAAGTTATTGAAAATTCTTTGGCAGTTTAATGTTATTGCTTTCATATCCCGGTACTGATATTAATGACGCGATGCCCGATAAAACCAGCTAGCTCTTTACTAGAGAACCTACTTTTTCAGAATTGATAAATGTTTATAAATAAATATCTAAATAATACTTCGTTTAGTATAGTTAGCAATCATCTAACTGTTTTCACATTAATTGATATTCAGTCATTCGGCGCGCTACGAAAACACTTCATTTAAAGTATAAAATATTCAATGCGTGTAAATAGACGTAGGGAAGTGCATATATTTTATTAACATTCATGATACGGCTACGTAAAAGCGGATAAAGTGTTTCCTAAACCGTGGCTTTTGATAAGCCCCCCCAGTTTCATTTCCCGTCATGTCGACTTTTTTTTTGTCATTTTGTCTTAAAAGTCATTTTCCAACAAAAAATTGCCTGTGTAAAATTTGTTTAGTCAAAAATAATATTAAGAACTAATGTAGTCTGAATTTTTGAATTTTCATTTATACATCGCTTTATCTATATCGAAAGACTCAATTTAAACTCAGATTAACAGTAAACTAGAAATCGATTTATTTCACAAATGTGCATTACAACTCTAGGTTGTTCACAAAACTTCACAAGAAATATCGCAGAAATTAGAAGAAATTTAATCAAAAAGACAATAATGTTTGTAAAATGTAATTTTTAAAGAAAAGAGGAGCTTGCGCAAATATATCTGACCCTCTTTTATGACAATGTGACGGAAATTGATAAAACGCGCGGTACCGAAATTCTACTGAAAATCTGTAATTAATGTCAGAATTTCAATTTCTTCTTGATATGTAGAAGCCGTCGTGAGTTAGTAATTTCAATTAAATGTGATATATGCCAACTTTATTAGCAAAAAGAAAATGAAAAAAAAATTATAAAAATATCTAGATATATGTTGTTATTTTCTTTTTGGTAACAGAAAATGCATAAACTAATTTTTAAATAATTTGTTTAAAACATCATTGCCAAACAGAAGTATTGTATGCTTTATTATACTTTTTGCTACAATAATGATACAGTAAACTATCGTAGTAAACTTTACAGAATTTTATGCGTATTTCATAATCGATATATCAAATTATACTACGACGATCTGAACAGCTTTTTATTCCTGTTACTACTCAAAAAGCATGGTATGCATGCATTGACTGAATGAAAATTGAACTATTTCTCTAAAAAAAAAAATTTATTTTATCCAGATAAACTTTTACGCTACACAGCTTCAAAGAATGGAGTTGTACAACAAGGCTTGAAATTTTAAACTGATGAAAGCTTTTGATAAGTTTTTTTATTTTTCTGCGACGTATCGCCATTTTAATCTGGTATTTAATTCAATAAAAGCTGTAAAACAATACAACTTTCAAGAGGATGGAAATTGCAGAATGTGTTTTTTATTTACTATTGGTTGGACCAAAACTATACTAGCTCAATTATTTGAATATATTCATTGTATCGGACATACATTCAGAGAATAATATTTTTTTTAGAATTTCTAGTTAAGCGTTGATGGATATTTTTAATTTATTCAGAAGAAATATTTGTTGTAATCTGCTCGTTCAGTGGAAATTAAAAAAGAATAAAATAAAAAAATTATTAATAAATTTTTTTGGTCATATTGAATAATTCATGATTAAAAAATCTTTTAAACCGATAATTAATGTTAAATTTTGTAATTATATAATTTATAAGTATATACGCTAAAAATTTTTAATAAAATTTAAGTTTTCTAATTCGGTTAAGTACCAACGATACCGAGTTGTATGCACTTCCAATTTTTGAAAAATTTGTTTGTTCTCTACTTGTTTATAATCTGATTGGCTAGTGTTTATTTTAAAATAAGTTAATATTATTTCTATTTGTTAAACTAATGTTATCTATAATATACGATTAATTTATTCTTTCTATTCTACTCTATGTTTGTGTTTGTTTATTTATTAGTTATAGAAATAATTTCGCGCATATATTTAACTTTTACAATAATTTAGACGCTTTTCTTTACTTGTAACTCACGTTACAATTCTTAAAACTTTTCATATATAATAATAGAAATAGTGTGTATCTGTGAAATTCTTTAGAGAATTCTTTTGTAGAAGTATACATTTCTCGGTCCGCGCTCAATTCTTCGGTTCAAAATTAAAAATTTTGTCAAATGAAGATCATCAACACTTAACTGGAAATGGAATCTTGCTTTTTAACCCGTACAAAAAATATATTGAAAAATTGTGCTGGATAATTTAAAGATACCGCTATTCAATATTAAATTGAACTAACTTGAGTTTACAATTTTTTTTAACACTTCGCAGGCAGTTCGGATTAAAGGATTCTTTTAATATTTCATGCATATCTTCCTGTCGATAAAAGATTTAATTAATTAATTTTCCCCGACAAAATATCAAGTCCAATAAGACAACGAAAATGGTACTGAAATTTCCGAAGGCAAAGAAAAATCTCAACGGCCCTGGGAATCGCATCATTTGCGAACGGGCTCGCACGAATCCTGGAAAATTACCTGCGCACGAAACGTCGGTAATTAAGTCGAGTAAACGCTATCGGATTCAATTTGAGCGCTCTTCGCTGCGGTTCGTTGCCACTCCATCGCCCACGTGCACGATCCGGTCATTGATATCGGCATTCCTCCCCTCCCGTCTTTCTCTCACTCTCTCACTCTCTCTCATCTCTCTCTCTCTCTCTCTCTCTCTCTCTCTCTCTCTCTCTCTCTCTCTCTCTGCCCCTCGGTATAATGAAGGTAGGAAAGAAATTTCGATGGCTCGGCCGAATGAAGCCATGAAAGGTCTGGGAGCCAAGTGCGAATATATATAGATAGAAGTCGCATCGGCGTCAAATAGTGGCACTCGACGCTGCTCGTTAGCGAACCGGAACGTGGAAAAGCACTATGGAGAGGCTCTATTAGTAAATTCGGAGTGGCTCGAGGCGCTGTTGTTATACAGGAATCAAAGGGAAACGGGGACGTGAAATATTTTGATTCTTTATTCGATTATAAAATTGTTACAGTAAATTCAGCGGTAAGAATCGATGATGTTAACGTAACGAAGATTTGCTCATTAGTTGAAATTTAGTTCAGTGATTCTTTAGTTATTTACTACCTATATAGGGATAATACGAGGAAATTTACATAAGACGAAAAATCTTTTCATATTATATTAAGTGTCTGTCCTTTATGTGCGGAAAATATTCTCTCAATCATCCTAGAGTATAGATATCCCTCAATTTTTGTAATACGTCGCTCCATTTACAATAACGCCAGCCAATTATTCGTCAAAGAATATGATTGGCGCAACTCAATATATCGAGCGAGTAATCGATAACAGCATCGGAATTACCCACGACTCTTATTCCATTGTGATTATAACGGCTCTGGATTATCGACAGTATCGGCGAATTGGCGAATAAAACGTCGCGCTCACGGTTTATCTGATTGGCTGCTCCGGATACGCGAAGATCTCGACTTGTACTATATTTCGATTCGCCGGCAATTCGCCTGGACGTAAAACATATCGCGTATAGCAAAACTTCCGGCTGACGTTTCGATAGCCAGGCCGCTCATCCGGCTCTTTTCTTCTTTATTATTTAATGTCGGCGTTCGATACTCGAGTGAAAGAATTCGGCGACGATGCGAGAACGGGCGGAGCTGCTTCGGCGGCTGATTTCTTCGTAAGTAATTAAAACGGACTTTGTAAAAAAGAAGGGGTATTGGCAAAGTTAAGGGGGTTTTCGTACGGTCTCCTGCATTACCGAGAAGTTTTAATAAAAGCTGCGAGAACCGGGAGTTCGACTGTCGGTTTGCTTTTTCTTTGCCGCGGTTAGTTACTTTCCGCTACTCTTTAACAACTTCACAGTTTTCTTTGTTTTATCTGACTTTTGATAAACAGAATGAATGGCGGATTCTATTATTCCTTTCCGGCGTCTCAGATTACTGTTTTAATATTACACTTTTACTTATTTTAAAATATTTTTCGGATCGTCTAAAACATTTACTCATTACGTTAAAAATGTATAGCGAAATCAATTGCAATTTCTTTGTGAATTTCCAGATACTTGAAAAAGCCGATTGATTATTTAATATATAATTTAATTAACATTTACCTCATATTTTATGCCGCATTTAAATGTTTTCAAAGCTGAACTTAACGTTTCAAATTTCATAATTAACCTGAGAAAATTGTATTATTGTATGTATAATTAAATGCATTTACTTGATGTCTTAGCGATCATAGTCACATAGAAAAATAATTTCACCGTAGTATTTACATTTTATATAATGAATCAGAAATTCATAATATTTGTATTATATGTGATACTTTCAATAATATTTAATAAATATAATGTTTAAAATAATATTTAATTATCGTTGCACTTTATAATGACTTTTATTGTAATGTAATGCCAAGTAAGTGAAATTCAATTATCAGTTATTTTAAATTCAAAAGTATGTAATCCGAATGAACTCGACTCGGTCGATTACTTACGCAACGCGTGTTCAAAGCCAATTTACAAACCACGTTAACAATGCGCCGATGCAATTACCGGGCCGGATAACCACTCGATATATTCGGGTTCCGAAAGCTTCCACTTATACATTTGGAAATGACAGTTGACCGCGCGAAACGTCAAAGTCTCGGCCAAGATATTCGATTAAGCAGTTAAGTATCGGAAAAGGCGTATTGATCCGATCCAGACCCTTCGCCTGCCCGTAACTTAACAGCATATATGGCCCACCGGCTAAACTATAAACTCTCTCGCATAACTGACTCGAGCGAGGTTCGAGAGGCTTTCGAGGAGCAGGGTGGAGGGGGGGAGTTGGGACAGAGAGGATACAGGGAGCAATTATCGACCGTACCATTGGAAAGGAAGCTCGGGGACCTCGTGATGAACGGCGGCGAAATCGCCTCCGAGCTCGGACTGCCGGTCGCCGAGGGCGAGGCCATCCTGTCCGCGGCGCGGTTAAAATCCACGAGGGAAAGGCTTGTTCGAGGGGGAAGGGGGGGAGGGGGTGGGACGACTTTTCAATTATATGACCCAGCGGCTCTCGCGGCTATCGACCGATCTCGCGCCGTCGGACCGCGGGGATCGCTCGAGCTTTATACTCGCCAACTTTGCCGAGGGACCTTCTCGGTTGCGGTTTTTGAATAAAAAGCCATAAAAAGTCTCCGGCTCTATTTAGAATTGGACGGATTACTTCGTTCGTCGCAAGTTGGACTGAGAATAATTGTTGGTAAAGCCAGTCGATTTTTGATCATCAAAATCAATGCACAGATTATATTATGTATACGTATTCCGAATAACGTAGTAAATTGAGGCAGCCTATACGCATAATTACTGGGCCTGCAATTATTACGTATCAAATTACGTAGACTGCTCATAACGTGAACACAATTACTAGTGTACCTTGGCACGCTCAGTTGCTCTGGCCCACTTATTGTCGACCGATTTTAATATTTAATTTATGAAATTCAAATTAAATTTGAAATCTTCAGCCGCTATCAGTCGCACGTCGATGATAGAAAAGTGTTTAATTAAAAATAACGAAAAAGGCAAAATAAGCCTTTGGAAGTATTAAATTTACCTAGAACTCGATTTGTTAACATCAAATCATAATTAGAAATGTGAAATGCGGATATTTTTTTTTATATCTTAGATTAACGAAAAGGCTATATAATTCTGATTTGAAAATTTATATTTAAAATAAAGTAATATAATAATAGTACTAATTAATAATAGTAATTAACAGGTTCATCATCATATTTCTCCGTCTCAAGTCGCTTATAATAAAAACTACTGTTAATATAGAACAGTACAACTTCTATTCAATGTCGAAACGAGGATGCTCAAAAATTGTTACGCTTACTTCTTAATACACTATTTTTGAAAATAGTAATGTAAAGGGAAGAACAATCGCCTTGGAAATTTACGTATAACGTAGAAACTGTTTATGTGTCTTTACCTACGTAACAAGGACTTCCCCGCGTAGAGCTCTACAATTCGATACCTCTTTATCGGCATGAGGGACGGTTCTAAAAATTGAATCACGCGTGTAAAAGTACGTGAGCGCAGCCGAGTGCAGCGTCAAAAGTCCTTTCAACGATAGAGCGAATCATCCCCAGTAGTGCCACAATGAAACGGAGATTAAACGGATCTCGGGGCGCACGGCGCGTATCATCGTTCAACTTATTGCATAAGACATTTTGAGCATCGGCGAAACTTTATTCGCGATCCGTCGATGGCGAACGCCAGCAGCCGCGACCCGCAAGCTCGAGAGCCGTCTGCCACGCTGTGCGTCGTAAAACATATGCGCCGGTGTAATTGGCGGCCGTGTGTAATTTGGCCCATACCTCACCCACCGCTCCACTATGGAGTGACTGATAACGACGCGAGGTGCGCTGATGTGGTCTCCTCCGATGATTAGGCGCGCACGCGAACATTTCGGCATTGTCGCGAAGAGGATCGCGCGGCTGATTTCTTTTACATTCAACCTGCTCGACATACGTGAATACTGATTTTCTCTTTTTAATTTACAATAGTCGCTCTATAGAGTCGCACAGAATTTTCAACATTGCTTGAAATTTTTTATCAATCGGAAGTTTTTCTTCTTTCTTTTTTTTTTTTTTTTAGAAGAAGTTTATCACTTTTACAAATCCAAAATCCAAAAGTGATAGTAGAAATTTCAAGTAAATTGAAAAAAAATTACCCGAAATTTTAAAAACATAGACAATAATAAATGCATAAATAAATTTTTCTGCTTGTGGATTTTTCAGCTTCAATATACTATCTCAGATCCACGTATTTATATATCATGTGCATATATGCATTTTATATTATAATTGATGTCGTCAGTATCATTCCTTACTAAATACTGCATCTTTTCCAGCCGTTCCCCAGGACACTGTCGATGATCAGTTGGCAGTTCAAAATTATTATTGGTCAATTTCTATTACTCGTTTCGTGAATAATTTTCAATTTTTTCGAATAATAATACATCCAACAGCGATGAAAAGGTACTACTATGTTACATAGCAAAAAAAAATTTTTTCTAAACATCAATATATTTGTAATAATTGCCCTGAATTTTTTCCGTTCATCTACGAAAAAGTCGAGACAAAATTTCGCGTAATCCTTTGCACGTAATAAAGCTACCAACAGAACTGTAATGGACTTATAATCCCGCTCATGGTCGAGCGGCCCTTGAAACGTTTCAGAGCACTCAGAGATGCTTTCATCAAAAAATCCACACAGTCGCATTTTCAGTGAGTAAGGGTACCTTAGCATATAGATATAAAAAATTTATATTTAAATTTCTGAAATGACTGTAATATAATGAAATTAAGAAAATTTAATACGAGTTTCATTTAATTACAGTATTATTTGAGACTATTCGCGAACAATTCTGGCTTCGTTTCAAAAGGTTTCTATTTCCTAGTTTCCATTGATAAAATTTAAAAGAATCCTATAAAAATTTTTCACTTATAAAATAAATGGATACCGTACATTTTTATTGCTTTCGTAGAAGTTTTACGAAAACTTGTAGAGCCCATTCGTCCATATGTTTATATAAGTTATAATACATTAAATATAAATTATGAATCCATATAAGTTCCCTTTCTTTCTTTTTCTTGTTCTAAACTTCTTGTAATTGAGTAAAAAAGTAAAACGTTCAAAAACTCCAATAAATAGATGTAAAAAACAATCCGTCAAATCCATTTGACGACTAAAAAAATTATCCTTCCCAAAGTTTACGCAAAAAAAAATTATTTCAGCCGTTATCCAGCACGCAGAAGTGTCTACTATTGCCGATTACAGGGACACAGCAAAACCCGGTAATACGATATCTAATGAGGCGGGAACAAACAGCACGCGCCGTGTGCATATATATATATATATATATATATATATATATATATATATATCGGTGCTTTGCATAATACCGCCAGCTCGCCGTCGTTTATCAAGTCGGCAACCCTCCCCCCTTCGCCGCTAGCAGCCGCGAACGCTTCGCCCCATCATCACCTGTTGAATTCATGGTCGCTAACCTGCCGCTCGGGGCCGGATGAAAAAAGCTGCGCTTGCAAATGACCCCCGTGCAGTTTTTGCATTCTGGTTGCCAGCAGTCGAAGTGGCGCGAAAGAAAAAGGAAATTTTGCAGAAGAAGCGTGCTAGCGTTGTGTTTGAGAGGTGAGAAAATTCCAGGGCGATCACGGAGCTTCATCTGTTATTTGGGCGATACAGTCCCTGTAGATTATTGATAAGGAAAAGAGATAGGAAATGCTCTTATTTATAACCGACATTATGTAAATTCTTATTTAGTTAAATTATACATGGAATGCGAATAATACTCGTATATAACATTTCTAGAAAAATCTTGGCTCTAAAACTTTAGAAGTATTACAGATATTTTTTAAAATAAGTATTTTTCTCGAATGTGAATGAAGCCGAATAAAAGTACGATATTTGATTTAATTTACGAACATAGACAGCGTATTCTTTACATTTCTATGATACAAAACCCTCGGACTCTAATTAAAAATTTTTTTTATAACAACTTCAACACACATAAATTTTTAGTTTTTTTCAGGTTTAACTGTTTGAATGATATTGTCCGTTAATATTCTATTATTTAATTATAAAAATAATCCTGCCGTAAAATTCTTTATCTCGATTTATTATAAACATTAAACAGAATTCGACTTATTACTCGCTCAGAATTAGAAATACAATTCATTTGTTATTGTGTCTTTCTATTTTCGTCTCTCGCAAGCTACACCCTCGATTACAATTTCAAACAGGATCCAGATAAACACGCCTCCCACACCCACCCGAAGTTCATCGCTCTCTTTCTTCACTATGACATAAACGAATCTCAACCCCCGCGCCCTCCCCCATCATCAAGTTCTCGTATAAAAAGCACGGACTAAAAAAGAATGCCCCGTCCCCGATCCTCCTCAGAGATTCGAGTAACAAATTTATTCTCGCGGCGACCTGTCGCAAAGCCCACCGCGCCTCCGGGCCTTCGAATGACAAAAACGTCCAATCGCGAAATCGACGCGTAAAACGGGCGCGCGAGCGCTCGCGTCGCTTAAAGCTCGATAATTCATCCGAAGCGACGGCTCGAGCTACGGATCTACGTACATGCAGATGTCGCCTGTGCGCGCGGCATCGGTACATACGGAGCATGCAGGAGAACGCGAAAATCCATCGCTTCCCGCTCCTTTCGTCCGCCGCGTCGATTCTGCTAGATTTCCGCTGACCCAATTCGCGTCGCGCGTCTGCACCGGTTCATCGGTGCGCGCACGAGCACAATGCTCAGATCTTTCTCCGTCCGTGTTTTTTTTTTTGCCATCCCCTGTCCCATTCTCATCCCACCTACCTCTCTCGTTCTGTGCTTCTCTCTATTGAACAAAAGAGAGGAGAAACATTTTGTATGAAATAGAATTAAGAGCTTACCTATATCTTATTTTCCATCGTATCTGGTATTCTCGATGGATTATCGATATAAAAATAAGCTGATAATATTTACAGTCCACTTGGTGGAAGGACAGTTCGGACGAAAATATAGAATTATAGGGTTTCATTGAAAAATAACCCATTCGACCGTATTCAATTTTTACAGTAGTAGAAGTAATGCAATAGGCGAGCAGTAAAGCCTTAAGAAATAATTAAAATTTTTAACGTAAGCATTGTGATGAATTTGCTACTGGAATTGAAAGTGATAAGAACATTAAAAAATATGATAAACATTACTAAAATTATTTACATTACGAGTATCATATTGGTCGTTCTCATTGTCTACTACGTACAACATAAATGACTCCAATAAATAATAATTTCCATTATTCTGTTTTTGTAAAAATTATTTCGTATATAAATTAAATTTTATTGATAATGAATTTATTATTTAATATTTAATCATATAGTAATATGAATTTAATGCATATGTTGGGAATATTGAACATTAAATTAATAATTTCAATTGATTATTTGGTCAACAAATATTGACTGATAAGCAGATCAAAATAGCAAAATTTACATTATTTGTGTAATGTAATCATCATGAAAGATTGCTATAAAATCTTACGTGACTGTTATTATTGTTATCGCATAGTAATGAAATTGGTATTCCATGAATACAAATCAAAATATAAGGAGAACGATTTTCAAACATATTGATTTTCATAAATTTCAGAAGTGAATGTCTATAAACCAATTTTTATATTTAATTTCGAATATTTATTGAGGCCACGGGTCTTTTTTTCACGTATGATAGATTGAATGTATCACTTTAGACTAGTAGTAATAAATAACGTTTCTTCTACTTTAGGTTATTGCTCGAAAAAATAAGTTCACTTAATATTAAGGATCTGGTTTTAAGAATAATGCAGTCGATATAGCCTTCAAGATCTATAAATAAATATTAGATCCTCGTTTCTTTGCCATTTATGTAGACAAAAAACGAGGAACCGTCATAAGGCCACCGACCGCGTTTCTGCTTACGCGTATCTCATACTTTACACGTGCGAATCCCCGAGGGGCTTAAACTTTCTCTCTGCTTCTATTTCTTATCTTTCTCGTGTCTCATCTCCTTCTCTCCTTAAATTGCACTAGAAGCTATAGAGGTCAACATTCTCTAGATTTCTTGTTATATCTCTCGCACTGATGTTATATATATATATATATATATATATATATATATATATATATATGTGGATAGATGGATAGATAGATATACATATATGACGTATGTAAATAACTGTGTGGGGTGCGAATATATATTTTTTCTTTTTATAAATCAAGCGAGCTTTGAGCTTTCTTCTTGTTTGCCATAGAACAAGTTTCTGAATAACGACAATGTTCTGAATGTACATCCAAGTGCCGGATAATTAGTGAACCGTGACGGGAAACTCTTCTCATTAAATTTGTCCCTTGTGCACAAAGAAAATCCAGGCCGTGGTCTTGTATACAAGTAATGCAGTATTCATGAAGTACAACAAGTTTAACCCAAACCTATCTAATTGCGATAATTTGTTCCATAGAAAATACGCTTTCCGAATGAATCTCGTCAACGAGCCAGTAATGGCATGAAATTTTTTTCCCCGTCCCGTTCCAAATAAGAAACTGATCCGGCCATATTCCATGGCCATAAATAAGAACTTTATAAATATATCAAATTCTAAGCACGCCCTAACCCTCCATGAATCATAGAGCTGTATCTGCAAGATACTGGAATACAGGGTGGCGATAAAGGGCGGGAAAGGGAACAACGGAAATATATCTTAACGACGCCGAAGCACCGTGGGTATTATAATTTATAGCGCTTATAAAGCTCATATATACGTCATTACCCGAACACGGAATCAATGATGTCGCCGTTGATTTTATCTACATTCTAGTCCACCCTATTCTCGTCCTCGCGGCGAAGTGTCCGTCAGCTGATTATCATCATCGGCGGCGATGAATGAGGAAAGTCAGAAGACTCGGGCACAGATGGCGCGATGTTTGGCCCCATCTGCGATCAAGTTTTTGGCCAGCTGGCGTTAGGGAGCGTTCGCTTCGCAACACGGAATAGAAGGATCGAATCGAGCAGTTAAGTAGGCAATTATGCAATTTCCATGTGTCTGGCAGACAACGTCGCCACAGTGTACCGATATCGTGAAAATCTATGGAGATATTCTATAAAAATTTAATTATAAATTGAGTAACCAAATTTAAAAAAGTATTCAATATAGTTTCTCTATAGTTGGAAAAATCATGTTTCTGATCATTACGATGTCAGACTTTCATGTGTCCGGACATTGCTCAAACGTCAAATTGTTATGCTTAGGACGATCTGTAAAAGTTAGCTGATGTCTGATAATTTATTTTTAAATAATAATAAAATAATTGTAAACAGAAATAAATGTAAACAGAAAATATGTTGTATTCTGACTGACTGTTACCGGACTTTGCTTATAGTTCGCAAACTTTAACAATCATTACCAAACATCGTTGAACTTTCCAAGACATTTTCAGACTTTCCGCTAAGTATTTATCCTCATCTAACGCATTTAGTAATGTTTAGGAAACTCTGGGAATATTTTGATTGAAATTTGCACTTAGGTCCCCATCTTTTATTGAAAATGTTTTGTCTCGTTATGAAATAATATCAAAAGAAACTCACGCGACGAAGCTTCTGAACAGGATTCTTAAAACAAAAAGGAAAAAAGTTCTATAATCTTACTCGGCATCCAGGCTACCTCCGGACGCCCGTACACATTCTACTATTATTTTTTGTTCATTGAAGAACAGAACCCGCTTCCTTTTATATTACAGTTACATTCCAACTGAAACTATTTTTTCATAGTATTTAATTGATTACATTTACAACACAATAATTTTATGAATTAGTCGAATGCTCTTATTGATATAACTAAGTAATTATTAATATAATTTTAAGTAACTGTAATAAAATATTAAATATTTATTATTAATAATCGCATTCGACCTGACATTATAACATAATAGTAGGACTTAATTATGCATCATTATATGTTTTTTTTATTAGATACGTCATAAAACTGATGTAAACATTAATATTTATGTTCATATTATTGAATCGAGATTACGTAAAAATAAGTTCAGGTCACGTTATTAAAATTTTTAACAATCGAATTTCATTTTCCCGGATACGGAATAAAATTGAGGAAGATTTTTAAGCTCGTCGATTCGGCAAAGTATCGATTCGATAAATAAAAGATCACTGAAGATTTGATTGATAATTGGTTTTCCCTCCTTTTTCATTTTCCTTTACGAAATTGGAGAATAATTCGAACGTTTGATTTAATTAATTGAGGATTATATGAAATGATCCTGTCGAAAAGGAATCTACCAAAGCACGATCTTGGATTTTCCAAAGGAATTTGAATTGTCGGTAACATAAATCTTATGGCAATGGCTTCGTTAAAAGCTAAAACAATTATTTTGATAAATGAGAAATGAAGATACTCGCAATAAAATTTTAATACAGGATGCAATATTTGAAACCTAATAAAATTCCATTAAGTATAAAATTACTTTCAGTTGAAAATATCTATAATATTATCGGACGTATCAATGCTTATTTTAGCATTCTACATTATCAATTAATTAAGTAGATTGGATTTCCCTTTATTATATAATTTTTATAACGAGCTTCTGCATTTGAGAAACCTACTACTACTGTCTGGGTTTAGTTTACTGAAGAACAAAGCGTAATTCAAGTATTAGGAATATTCATAATAGTTTGTTCCGATGGATCCATTAATACTTTCATTCTATAGAATCATGCACATTAACTTCAAATTTATAACAATTAAACACTAAAATGTTTTAAAACGAAATAATATCTATATATTTTTTACATATATACTTTTCCATCACGTTCACAATAAAGAGGCTTCTCTAAGAAAAAAAATGTGTTGAAATAATAATCATTCTTCTAATAACATTTTTAAAGAAATGATATCAATAATCACAATAAAAACAATATCAACAATAATAATAATAATAATAATAATAATATTATTATTATTATTATTATTATTATACTAATAAGCACCACAGCAAGTTGAAAGCTTCAATATATCTTAACAATAATAATTACCTTGTGCTATAAAGTTACTCCATACTTTCGTCGCTGTTTCTTCTCTCTCGCCCTCAGACAACGATTCTCGAGTGCGCGCACTTTCAAGTGTAAATTGGTTCCTTTAGAACCTCCCTCCTCTTTTTATCGGCAATTCGTTCTGTTCTAATTTATGTAGACTACCGTAGAAAACTATACTTGTATCTATGTTCTTAAATTACTCAATTAAATTTATCTCTTAATAATTATTATCTGTATATAAAGTTTATCTGCAGTTTATTCACTAATTTATATTGGTTCTTCTTCACTGCTCTGGTAAAATTGGTCTTCGATCTGTATATTTGTACGAAAAAATTTGGTCTAGCTCGTTAATCAATGCTGATTTACTAACTCTATATGGTATGTAGAATTGTCGCAACGAATTGTCCCTGTTAAAGACGTCGCTGTAAAAAGCATCCCGCGGCAATTCAGTTGCTCGTCTCGACTTCGTTCTTCGATTCTACGATGAAGCTGGAACGGCAGGACGAGTACATCCGCTATATTTTGCACGAGCATCGACCCCTCTCCTTCTGTTCGCGAGATGCACTCACTCGTATAATCTATGTAGGAGGTTACCTTCTAATCTCTGGCACACTATCGGACACGTATTATATATAAACATTCAAAGTAAACTATAGAGATAAATTTGCTCCCTTCGCTAAGATACTTTGGCAATTATAGCGAGTATGTTACTACTTTTTGTCAGATACATAATATTTAGGCGGAAAGGAAACGGCGGATAGTGGGTCGTTGCGGCGTTCTTTGTGTTTGTTTGTTTTGTAAAGGCAATTTTCCGAACTTCCCAATCTCGGCGCAATACCAGCGGCAAAACTCGTCGCGCACTATTATTGGTCTTTCTTCCCGTGATTTGTTTCCCGTTTCATTGCTCTCTTCGAGAGCTTGCGGCTACCAGTTTCAATTGTTCGGAGATTCTCTCAGAGTTTGAAGTGACCAACTACGCTCCTTGTTAGTTCACGTCCTTGGTTGTGTAATTGGCAACTTGCATTGTATTTGTTTTATATTTTGACTCTATTGTGTTGAATTTGGAGGAGGGAATAGTTGATTTCAAGTTCTAAGATGTCGTGAAACGTTCCTATACATATTGGATTTTGTATTTTTTTTCATCTGTCTTGTTTTACACTCTATTATTACTTAATTTATTTGATTAGTATTTGAAGAAAACAAAGATTTGATGTATTAAGATTTTAATAAAGTATGATTAAATTCCATATAAACTAAATATAAATCTTTAAATAGCTGCTCAATTAATATAAGATGTTCAATAAATTATTAATTGTATTGTGTGGCTTACTCAGACATTCCGATTATCGAAGAAATAAAAAGTAACGGAGACTGGGATATATGGATACGTTCCTATAGCCTTTTGTATTAAATAATCGATATTCTTATAGAAGTTACGCATTTATCAATCGTGTACTACATATTTACTAATCTGTTTCTCTATACACTTCAGCGGCAATAAATGAATTATTTAACCTCAGCTAATTCCCAAGTTATTTATTATTTAAAGATCCACACGTACGGTAGAAATGACGACCTTCATTTATTCACGAATGTGGCCTCCGTCAAAAATTCTATTAATACCGATGTATGACCAAAGGCGAGCTTTAGACCGGTCGACGATTATGGTGGAATTCGCGCAAAAAGTTTATAGCACAGGTGAAACGTAATATTTTATCTATCATCGAGAGATAGATGATTTACGCGAATTGACGACCGAATCGGATGACACATCGCCATTGACTCGAGTTTTCGTTCTAATATTATATCGATTATACCGATGGAGTTGTTAATGAGTATTGAAATAGAAAAAGGAGAGATGACAGCGTGAGTAAATGATAACAGAGAGGGACAGAGCTCTGATGCTCTGACCTTGTTTTTCATAGGCCAACTCACGTGGGCCACGCCGTTGGTTCGTGTTTCGCGTGTATTCGCTAATACGTCCTCTCTTTCTATGTCGTGTGACGTTCGTTTTCAATTAGTAAGAAATGTTTAGAACTGAAAGGGATTACACTAGATGAAAAAAAAAGAAATACACAATCTGATTAGTCAAGTTTTGGAAATGAAAGTGAGAAAAGTAAGGTTAGAAAAGTAAGGTTAGAAGGCGGCTCGTTCGCTCTTCATTCCGAACAATCTAATTTAAGTATTTATCCGTTAATTTTTATTTATTTATCTAATTATAAGTTTATTTAATCTTTTCTGAATGACTTTGAACAGAATTTAAAAATTAATCGTTCTTTTCTTATACAGGTATGCAAATGAAAATTATCGTAAATATACTGTTCGTCAACATTAAGTGTTAATATTTTAAAAGAATATATATTGTTTATTTTAAAATAATTAGATTTTTAGTTTCAGCAGATTTATAATTGACACGTTACTTGATAATCTCACAGTTACCCGATGACATATTTAATACTTTTTTTTAATAATGAACTATATCTTTGCTTGATTAAAACAAATTTAAACATAGAACACATAAATAGTTATATTACACGTGTATTAATATTATTTTATGAAATATCGCGTTTTGTTGAAAAGAAAAATAATTGTTCCAAATTAAGTTCTTAGCACAATCAGTGTCTGTTCCATTTTACAGAAGTTTGCGATAAAAAAAATAGATGCTTCCTGAGCATACAGTCGCCGCATAAAATTGACATAAAATTGTCCGCAAAAAATTTCCGACAGTACTAGATTGTCTTCAAATTTAACAGTGGTCGTTGAGATTGACGTCCCATAAATGCGCTGATTAATTAGCAGTTTAATTTTGGAACAGTCTATTGACATAATGCGGTATGGAAGGACCGTTAAGTCTTCGACAATATATATGTATATATATATATATATATATATATATATATATATATATATATATATATATGTATGTATATATATAGATATATACGTATAGACGAATACTATCACAGATCTTTGTATCACACAAGAAGAGTAACGGCGGCTAATTAAAATTCAAAAGCACATTGACGAAGCGTCGGTAAAACAGTACACCAATAGCATGGAAGTACGGCAGCGGCAGCGGCACCAGCCGTTCGCGGGCGCTCTTTTCAAATCGCCGACGAGAGATAGAGAGAGAGAGAGAGAGAGACCCGGTCCCCGGTCCCCCGCCTCCAACCTTCGCCCGGCACAAAACAGCGCGAGACCTGGCCACTTCGTGGCGAGCTACCTCGGCCGAGCACCGATGCGGCGGGGCGACGTCCGCGCCGAGAGAGGAGGCTCGCCGCGGCTCGCGGGCGGATAGTCCGGCGCGTCCGGACGTCGTATGTCGGCCGCGCCTTCTGTATCCGCGCCGGAGAGCCCACCCCGGCGGCCTGTCGCGTGCTGCTCTTGGCTGTCGTCGACGGCGGGGCGCGCGCACACGTCGACGGCCCGACGGCTCGGAGGCGACTACCGCCGCTGCTGGCTCCGCGCCGCGCGCGTTCTCTCTCTCTCCCTCTATCTCCCTTCTCCCCCCCTCTCTCTCTCTCTCTCTCTCTCTCTCTCGCTCTCTCCCCGGCCCGGCCTCCGCGCGCACACGACGGGCGCCCGCGCCGGGTTATCGCGAGCGCGGGGCGCCTTCGCCGGGCGTAGCGCGCGCCGCCCGCCGTCGCCGCCACCGCCGCCGCCGCAGCCGCCGCCGCCGCCGCCTCCCTGTGCGGCAGGATCGGTGCTCGCCGATAATGCGAGGTTGGCTCTAGAGAGGATTTTTTCCCTGCCTTTTCGCCGATGGTACGCGATTTGTTCGAAGGTGTATTTAGATGCCGGGTGTGGAGGGACGTGGAGTACTGGAATCGCTGCGTAGATGTAGTTTTCTCCAATATATGAGCAGTGACGGGACTATTCCGGATGTTCGTTGAATTTTATAAAGTTGCCACGCGAACAGGATTTTATTCGCAACTACGAACAAAGATCTTGATAATTATTTATGTACAATTTCGTATGCCATCGACATAAATTACCAAATGTTACGTGCATTATTGCTGTCGTTTCATTATTATAATTGATTGATAAATTTATAAGTCTTCAGTACTGAGACCAAATAAATTAAAGATCGAATGCAGAATGACTTAATTGAAATTTCACCAACATTTTTAACATGTTACTCACACTGCTGGAAGAAATTCCGTATCTTGACGATTATCGTAATTTTTATCAGTAAAATGTGTATTAATGGCAGCGTTTCGTTGCAGATATTAGAGTTATTAGAAATTTAAATTGGGCGTTTAAAAATAAGTTTGTTTCAATGAGTTTTGCCTATTCCATTCTAAATTTCTTAATATTTTCCTGCTGTGAGCGTGGAAGTTTGGGTGCTATAACGTGGCCTAATTGCTGATATTGTCTCTTTAGCAACTAGCTACATTTTATAAGTGCTCGAATAAAGGCACAATTAAAGTCGTTATAACAGGAGAGTTATTTGTTAACACATATATTTTTCTTCCATCTTTACGTCTATGAATTCCTCATCCCATCGTGTCGGTTCCTGGTAAGAAAGAAATATCTATATTCATTATCGTGCACCGCGCTATACGAGTATAGAATCTCCCCATTAGTGATTCTATAAAAATGGTAATTCTGGTTAATAGTGAGCGTTATTGTTCCACCGATCTTTTGGTATTTCATTAAAAATATTAGATGTATTTTTGATCAACAAGGGATTTCCTTATCTACGTATTCTGACGTTAATTATAGGCGATTTTACGCCACCGCAATTTAGTTTTTGAATTCTCTCTGAAATTGAATAAGTGAATACTTGATGATTTAAATTTCGTATTGTAAAACGAAAATCTAATTCTTTAAAATAATAAATTTCTAATAGTCTGAATTTATTGCTATTTCTGGAGCTTAAAACTGGAGGAGGGGGCGCTTAACTAGATCATAGAATAGTGCGATGTGAATTGCAAAAGTGTAAAGAAGTATAGCAATTATTCTTTAGTTACTACAGTACATATGTTTAAAATATCAAGCCATCGAATTGATCTTTCTATCGATTTCATTTTTAGAAGAATGCTGCGTATGACTTCTTCAATGTTCAACAGAGTTTCTCGAAACTGTTTGTACAGTTCCTGATGCATTCTGATGACTCTTATTTTGATCGAACCATCAGGAATGGAAACTTCTTTAATATCTGCTTAAGTATTCGCAATTTTCTTCTGAAATTTAGGGGAGGCGCATTTTTCTAAGAGCCGAATTGAGAAACCTAAATTCTAGCTTATCTCTAATTTTATTCGGGAGCCCGATGTCGATGCCGTTTCCAGAAGGTTTTACCTGCAAGTGGTCCGCATTGCGGTTTACGAGTTGTCCGCGTACCAGGTCGATTACGAATTTTATGCGCCTCCTTTGACTTTACAGTGCAAGTCGAGCTTGACGGGTATGATCTTTATTGAATGTACAATTTTAACAACACGTCCAATATTGCTTTCTTGTACAATGCTCCGTCCCAGAAATTCGAGAACAAGGTAAATCGTTTTCTATTATTTCAACATAAATTCGAAGTATCTATATAAAAATATTGATTTTACTAAAGTACTCAATTATGTTTACTGAAAACTTTCGCAAATATCCCGATGATAAAAAGACACTGTTAATTCTTGCAAGAGTACAGAAATTTCATGGATCGTTTTTCAAATAAGAAAATCAATCGTAATCATATTATTATAAGGTCATATTAAATATTACTTTATGAGTACTAATAAATTCAATGTTGAATAATATCAGAGCCATAATCGTTTCTGTAAGTACGAAAGTAGTACGAGAATATTTATAGCATTAATTCAGGCACAAATTGGAATATTTTGAAATTCTCATTCATTCATTTAGCATCGATTCACTAAACGATACGATTATATAAATTTTACATGTATCCAGTAGATTGATATATATATATATAATTTAATATTATCATTATTAAATCTTATTATCTTTTATTATATTTTCAAAAACTGTTACGTTATTAATATTATTCAGGAATTTGATTTATTATATTCCGATATTTTCTTGAACGATTAATAAATTATTTTCAGAAACACTTCGGACAGGATTTCAAACATTTCACGAACGTAGAACAATCAACTTATTGACTAATGCTTGTTTGTAAAAATGAAATTTTACTATATCGCAATTTACGACGAAGATCCCTTTCGCAAATAATTTCGTGTCACAGCTTCTTCGTAAAATGGAATAAATAAGGTAAAAAGTAAACTTGATTTTTCTTGGGAAATTCTTTTACTGCCACAAGTTTCTTCGCTCTTGAGGTAAAAAGTCGGCTAACAATGTTTAAAATTCTCCCCCAAGTTCCTATATTCAATAAAAACTTTTATCCAAATTCGCTGACTTATTATTCTTTTTATATACATATTTGAAACGTTGCGGTACAAAATCAATTTTTACCTGCAACTTGGCGGATATATTGATTATTTCTTTACAAAATTCAAAATACGGTATTGGTTTTTTTTTTTTTAGTAATCGTACTTGAACAAAAATTTCAGTGATCGAAGCTCGGCTGTTCTTCAATAATAAAAAAAAAAAATTATACGGCCAGATTTATATGTTGTACTTATAATTTATGAAATATTCGATAAAGGTACATAACGAACTTATCTCCTACAATTCAATTGCAAAGGCTAATTTCAGGCGATAAATTAATTTTTTTTTTTTTGGTTTATCGTCCACTGCGAATGACCAGTCCCTTTGCGTATATAAAAATGATTAAATAGACCAGGGTAAGCAAAATTTGCAGCAACTCCAGCCATCGTAAATATAACTGTGGAATCATTTTATCCTGCCTGGGTCGCCCACGTCGGGGCAAATCACCGGCAATAATTCCGTTGACACGCCTTTATTTACAAAAAAAAAAACTGCCTGGAACTGCAACTAAGCCGACGGGAATAAATTTTCGTAGCCCGATTGCCGAGAGTAACGTAAAGTCAAGCCTATATGGATGTAGGCAGAATTCGTTGTCGGCCGTGGGATACGCGCAAGTTGAGAAGGTTGAAATCCAGGCACGTTTCCGTTCCTCGGAGCGAGGCCGTAGTATATAAGAAGGCTCATCGCCGGGTCTTCGCTAGTAGCGGGGAAGAAAGTTTCTCGGCCTAAAGTGGCGGCGCTCGGCAAGTCATGCGTGAGATGCCTCTGAAGAGACCGACGAGACGGGCACGGGCTTTATATTAGTGGCCGAATTTTCGCGCTCACGTCGACTTGACGAACGAGGCTGATTCGATTAATCGGAGGATAAGTGACAGAGTATGAAAAAGGCTTTTGATGGAAAACGAGCGGGATCTTATACACAATCGAGGAGTTAAATGAATGGCGACTAATCTTTTAGTCGTACTCTTCGTCCTTGGCTCTCTCTCTCTCTCTCTCTCTCTCTCTCTCTCTCTATCGCTATCTCTCTTTCTAATTCTTTCAGTAGCATTTTATTAATCGACAGCTTCGATATACTTGTTCTATTTGTATCCTATTTATTTCTACTCGTAATACTATATGTCAGCCCAAGTTGCTCAAAGAAAATTTCAATTGAGAAGTTGTTTCAAGTATCATGGCATTTACAATTTCATAATCGAATTTGATTCTAATTAATATCATTCTTATCGTAAATATTGTAACGAATATATATATATTTAACTATGTGTAATCGATAAACTGGATGAATTAGTGGCCAGCACTATAACTTAAAAATCATATTTAAGTATTAGACGACTAACTTTAAGGGTGAGAAAATAAATTATTAACGCACGTCCCTACTCGGTAACAATAAGCAAAACACTTTAATTTACAATGAGTCCATTCAGAATATTGCTTGTAATCATATCAAAAATAATCGGAACCTATTTTTGTTTGAAACATTGCGTTGTTTAGGAACTGGCTAATCAGTCACGCATCAGCGTGGATTTTTTATGCTATAGCTTTCAAAAGCAACTCTTTTTATACTCTTTGCATCCGTATATTTAAAAAAATAAATTAAAAAAAAAATTTCTTTTTGGATGTGAATTAATCAATCTGCCCCTGACTGATGTTATTCTTCACTAAAGACAGAGAAGAATAATAATAAGAAGAACGATAACTATATGAGATAAAATTTTCATATTCGAACTCATAAGGCTATCTTGAATTCAGATTATAAAATTCGATAAAAATTGCTTTATTTATTAAAAAGCATTTAATTTACAAATGAACTACGAGAATATGATGTCATCACGGTAAAGTAATTAAATTATTTTAATTTAACTTCTTATATATTTGAATGATTAACATTATTCTGCATAATTTAGAACCAGGTTATTCGAAAAATCTACAAATCTAAATCTGTATATTGTAATTTCTTTGTTAAAATTATATTGTAACGAAAGGTGATGGCCTTCGTTTATGGATAATTTGGATTTTAACATTTATTAAACATACGAGTATTCTCGTACTGTCTAAAATATTCCTCTCAAAAAATAGAAAAAATATAGTAATTTGTACCCGCACCATGCCAGTAGTAAACAAATATTTACTATTCTCTGCAAAATTAATTCAGTTTAATATTCTATTCGATAAAGTATAAAAAAGATTTATAAAATTGTATAGAAAAGATCAAAAACGGCAGTAAGCAACCGTCATGCTCTATTGATGATCCCGTGAAGAAAAGAATGAAGAAAATATCACATTTTCATTGTGATACTTTCTTTTTCAAATATATTCTCAATAATGTAACAATTTATCTGTTTATCGATGCTTATTTTTCTTCATCATATATTTTTAGAAAATATTAATAATTTACTGAATATCAATGTCCTATTTATGACGATTTTTTCATTTATTATTATTAATTTTTTAGAAAACTTTTAAATATTATAATTATATAATATTCCTTAACAATACAATTTTTTAGGTGCAAAAAAAATATTTACAAGTACGTGAAATAAAAAAAAAACTTCGACTATTATTTATCAATTTTACTTTCTACGAAAAAAAATTAGTTAACAGTATCCTTTGATTTATTATGTACTCCTTTCCATTAGAGACTGGATCATTAATATTGCCATTTTGTGCCAGAGCATTGGTCTTTTCCGGTCAGGTAATCGTGAGTCTTTTCATTCGTGAACATTTCAGTTACAGCTAATAACTAGTGTAATTCAAAAAAGGTCTATTTGATGTACAGTATAAAGTAACATTTAGTGATTGGAAATTTTTGTCTTTATGAAATAATAATAAATGCTCTTCATTCATTTATGTTAGATGCTTTCGCAAATGTTAAAAAAAATATTAACAGAATTTGAATATTCGTTAATAAAAATTAAGAAAACTATTCTTAGCTTTTTCACTACTGAGTATACTACGTATATTCTAAAATAAGATCCATCAAATTTAATAATATAACATTAATTTATTAGTAAAAATATTAAATATTATGTAGGTTTCAGGTTTTACAGCAAGCTTTGGTATCTATTTTTTACATAAAATGTCATTCCCTTTTACCTTTCTTCAACCTTGGTCGCATTCTCATGAAATTCTCGAGAATACGTATTCCATTTACTTAATTAAAAGATTTCTCTTTCTATCGGTAAGTAATTGTAAGAATTACTCAGGTAATTAAAAACCTTCTTATTTATACTTGTGTATTCGGCAACATAATTAATAAGGGTATATTGCCGAATTGATCTGTCCTAATGTAAAATCTATATTAGGACCGCAAATACCAGTATTATATAGACGTTATATTTTGAGTAAAGGATTCAAACATTCATTTTAAAACTACCATCGAGCTACAATTAATTAAACTAGCTAATCGTGCGCAAATAAAATTCATTACGTCTTTCTGAAATGCGTTCACTGTAAAATATAAATAATTGTTACCTTAAAATTGTTATACTCGTTTATGACATGGTGAAAAATGTAATATTGTAACTTTATAATTTTATCGTTTCGTTCAAAAACCGTACAAAATTCAAAGTTGAGCTTGTAATTGAATTGAAAAGAGGTTCTTCACGCGTTTATGACATTAATTAAAATTAACGAATATTGCACAACATTAAAAACGAAGAATTTATGTTTTTTTTTTTAATTTCAATATCATTTTGAAATAATCTATGACTTCTCCATCGCATATGTTCTAAAATCAGTTGCAGATATGAAGTTCAATTAGTAAGGTGAAACAGTATTAACAAATTGATATCAATATTTATTTGCTGCTTATTCATTAACCGACTTAAAAAAATGTTTTCCTAACTTAAATATAATCCATTTATTTTAATTTTAGTTATAATAAGTAACTATTTAAGGTTCTTTCAGAAACTCATTCGAGTCACCGGCCAATATTAGTCATTTTTCATTTTATTAAATTCCATAGCCAGAGGTTCTATAGTGACACCATTGGACCATGAGGCTAAGTAAATATTAGATCACCCCCATAGCATACGTAGAGAAGTCACGACGAAAACTACTAGCTTAACAGTTGAGTCGGAAAAGCCTGACAAAAAATCTATTTCAAATCGTGCCTGTGCTGGAAAAACATGGTGTTGGAATATCTAATTTTTATGTCCTGTTTCCTCTAAAACAATTTTAAAGTTCTATAATGAAACCTTTAATGTTTCAAATTTGGATTTTTCGGCCAGGCTGTTAAATATTGTTGATTGTACTAGCCAATTCATTATTTTATAGTTACTTATTTTATTTTATTTTATGTATTTAATAGATTAAATCAGATGAGATTTCTGAATTTTCTGCAAATTCAGTAGATCAGTCATCAAAAACATAAATTCTAGAAATTTTGAACGCCCATGGCCAGGCCCACTCTGAACTTAGCTTTTGATAAAACACAGGAGAAATGTTCGATCATCTTTCGCAAGATCTTGTGGAGTAATGATCCTGAATATAAGTATCCCATATGTAATATACATATTCTTACATCCAAACGGAACGAAAATTGAAGATACTAAATAAAAAGAACTTTCTAATTTAGTAAATTGCCTATATAAATATCGAAAGCCACCGCAAAAATTCTCTGCGATAAGATCGTATCGTTCGGGATTTATATCGATGTCCCAGTTATGCATCGATAACTGCGCTTAATTATGAAGCTAGGATAGTTACAAGCACGTGCATCTACCGTGTAGTGTACTACAAGTCTATACTATACCCGGAAATCAATAAGACTCGAATCGTCGATCAGATTTGATTGTTAACATTAGCAATCAAGCGCCGTGAGCTGTGAACAGCGACGTGTTCACTGCGTTGTCCCTTGATTGGAGTAAGGGACAGACATGCGCATACAGAATTTTGTTCGTACATCGGTATCACCGCCTCGAGGTAAATCGATGCATATCCCAGACAACTTCCGGCGGATAAGGAACTCATGGACGTTACTGCTGTTACGATTAATTCTTTGTATGAAACAAGTATTTTCTTGTTGCATTTGGGAAAGGCTCACATTCCTTTTTGTTTTAACGGTGTCGAGAAGTAGGCGGCCTCCTCCATTGTCCAAGTTTTAGAGCATCGAGATATCCGATCAACAACATGAATTAAGCTCGTGAAATGATTTAGTCAGAAAACTGTTTCATGAATAAAGTAATATGCTAATGGAGTTTTAATATCAATTTTGTGAGGTCGTTTTCGGTAAGAATTTTTCACTGAAAGTAGAATTTATGTTAAAAATTCCTTGGATGAATTTGAACATTTATTTTACACGAAACTGCTCACTAAAAAATTTTTTTAACAACATGTTCATTATCATTTGAATGGATGTTAAAGTTATCAATTATATCGAAACGAAGTTCTGTATATTTAATTAAGATGTTGAATCTATTGCAATAATCGTTTAATATTCTCAAAAGTAATTAATGTTCAATCTTATATTTGCCTTTGAATGCACCATTTGAAGGGTAAAAATGTATATAGTGATTTTATTCTCATAACTCTGATATTGATTTGGCTGTGCAAATATTAGCTACTAGCATAAATTAAGTGTTAAATTCAAGCAAATTCATAGCGCAGTTCTAAAATACTATATGACTATGAATGAAAGAAGCGCAGATGTCCAGCTTTTACAGTTCCGTGACCACATTTACATTATTAAGAAAAATTCTGAAGCTCGTCCCTGAATGTAAAACTTTTATCGCAATACTCGACGTCGAGAGGCTTGAGAATAGATTCCTCTAAGAGGCTTCAAATTTTTGAAAGCTCGCCATAAAAATTAAAAAGAGGGTTGTCGTTACAGCAATGCCGAAGTAGATACTCCAAAGTTTACTCCCTCCTACGTTCGCACCTCTTTTATCCCTTTTAAGATTAACTGCTATTCCCCGCCATTTTCAAATTTGTTCTTGTCAGAAGAGTGGAAGCTGGTTTTACCCTACATTTTCCATAAAGAAGATTCTTCCTTCTGATACTTACCAAATCTCGACTTTACGAGCTGGAGCCTTCGCGTTTATTATTCCCGCAGCTACTAAAGATTATTCAGAAGATTGGAATGAACCGAAGTGGAAAGTTTTTCGGCATGTTAATATCATGTAAAAAGTTTCGAACGCTTAATTGCAATCGCATTAATACTTATTTTAAGTACAGAAGTAATTTTTCTTAATCATAATGTGTTTGTAATTATATTATTTATTTAATACCATTGTATTTTCGGCTACACAATCGATGCCCCGAATAAATCGAGCCCCCCTCCCCTGGCGTAAACATCGCATCTCTAATGAAATCGATTCTGCATTAAAATTTTCAATAGTGCGAATTTAGGTGAAGATGGCTGAAATGCCAAGAAAATGAATGATGCGGAACTTAAAAACCCATTAACAGGACAAATTTCAAAACTACGAAAAACGATCGAAAGCATTAAACGAATAAGGCGCGAGAAGACAGGCTCTTCCCCGTACTTAGAATGTACATCTGTTCTGAATTTCCGTACTTTTAGAAGAAATTAGTAAGCTACATTTCAGAGTCAATTCATAATTTATCTTTCATTTATTGATAAAACATTCGTAAAAAATTGGAAAATGAAGCTTTTGCGATATTCCTAGAAGGATAAGAACGGGATCGAAAGCGAGAAGATTTCAGAAGTTCAAGGTATAGGAGTGATAAAATCAAAGTCACGTCATAAATTCCAACTCAACTCTTTTGTATCTGTAATAACAAGTTTTATGAGTTTGGCCTAATTTTACTAGCTTAAATAAGTGAAGTGTATTTAAAATAAATTAGAATTAAGTTTCCTTAATTTTATATAATTCTAATAAGAAAATCAAAAACAAAATTTTGTTTAATAATAACATAGCTTCAGTTCCTAGGATAAATGGCCGAATAGCTTTCACTAAATGCTAGCTTCCAAATACATTTCTATTCGAAGCAATCGTCTCTCAATATTGATTCACAAGTAGTCCGCGCAGCCTTTAATCTCTTTGGCTTTCCATTCTAGATGCAGATTAACATTATATTTACGCGGCTATCGGATATTGAATTAAAATACATACTTCTAAATTTAGCATATATGTGATTGGTTCACATTAAAATTATGCGTCCTCATCAAAATAAAGTAATTATAGAACAAGAATATACATTCCAGAGTCCTATACACTGCCTTGGCATATGTAAACAGTTAAAAGATCCAGTCACTCGGATTATTACTTTGTCCGCATGAATTTTTTTTTTGTGTGGCTAAAATTGGTCTCTACCGATGGAAATAACTCAATATCACGCGTCATAAAATTTCTTTATTTGCAGGATAAAATACTGGTGGAGCTTATAGCATATATTTGTATCGAGGATAAAATTTATATAAAGTTAATATTCATACAAGGGTTAATGTATAAGTAACAAAATACTACTGCCAACATTTCAGAGCGGAAAAAATTACTATAATTGATGATATGCACCGAACTGTAATGGGTAGGTCAGCTATATAAACATCTAATTAATTACTCTGTAGATCGACCCCCCTTTTTCTGATTAAATCTATAAAGAGAAGAAGTTAATCCAATAATCCAACGCATATTTATCGATTAGTATTAATTAGTCGTTTTTCTACTGATTCATTGCTAATCTGTACGAGTGCATCATTAGAGCTTTATACACAAGTATGTCTGTACCTTTTTTACATTTTACCAGAAGATTGCACGAGAAAGAGCGACTTATTCGGCGGAGCGTTCATTCGTCTAAGAAAGATCGCCCTTTACCGCCGCGCGATGAAGTGTACGGGCAAAGTTTAAGCTCCCCCCCCCCTCCTCTTTGACTACACGCGGCGTCGCGAAGACGAGAGGAGCAAATTAGTTTACGAGAAACTCAGAGAGTGGCTAAACTAAATTGCCGTTTTATGATTTCCGAAGTCTTGATAGAATTTCATCCATATTACGCTCACTGATTCGTTTTTACAATTTGAACTTCTATTGCACATTAAAATATAAAAATAATATTCGTAAATCGAGACTTCAGCGGCAAAATATTATTTGCTAATAGAAACATTTTAATATTAGTGCTATACTTATTTTTACTTGGAATTTATTGTTAGTCTGTTGGACAATGTTATATTGTATACTTAAATTTTTTAAATTAAATTTTTAAATTTCATAAAAAATACCATGATCCAATCTTACTATTAATGAAAAATTCATTTTATTAAATATTGTTTTTTTTTTCTTCTATCGTTCATCGATGTACTTAAATTACAATGAAATGATCATTAGGTCAATTCCAGAATCCTCCAAAAAACTTCTCAACAAGCAGCTTCGTAAAGCTAATTGCTTCTTCGCATAAACTGTCTCTACCTCTAGCCAGAAACAGTGACATTTGCGGTATCAGTATATCCTTGGAGCACGGGGAAAAGTGACTACAACAATTTAACCTAATTAGGTGTTACAGATCCTTGCATTGGTACAGAAAACTCGTTAATTAAAAAGTTCAATGCAGATGAATTGCATACCGCATGTGCGCTGAAATTCGTTCTTTTTAGATTCATCAGCTCTTTGATCAATTTGAGATCGTAGAGTAATTTAATAATTGACAGCTCGGATAAATAATGCCCTCGATCGTTTTTATTATAAAAATAATTATTCTATATTCAAGAATGCCTGTCGGCTATATCAAGAGAATTCGTGAAATTATTAATTGCACCGCGTGTCAAATGGATTTAATTATTGAAAAAGAATGCTCAAACGCAGGTACAAATCAATATTTCTATGGTTAACTTGACACAATTGTCTGCCGAGTTGAGCCTTGCATAAAAGCTTTCACCCATCACGTTATTAAATCGATTAAACGCAACTTCAGCCAATCAACTTCATCATAATAATACATAAACTACCTATCCACTATTTCTCTTTTACCTGTCTATATAGAATTATAATTTGAGATGTCTGCTCTATTTCAAAGTACTTATTCACCGAGTATTCATTCTCAGATTTATAAATATTATTTAAACTTTTTTGATATAAATTATTTGAGGTATGTGTATAGTACACAATTCAGTAGAAATTTCAACATAGAAGCTATTATAATTTTTAAAGTCACTCATATGTAAAACTGCCCATGATTTTTGGAACAAAAGCGAGCGATATCGAGACGAGTGCATTTCATGAAGGAATGCAAAAGACTTCGACGAACGAGATACATAGTAAGGCGTTCCGTACAGACGGCAGTAGCGTCTCATTTCCTTAAGGGACTTCTTAAGGAACGCACGGCCGGCTGGGAGGTGGGTGGAGTGAGGAATCCTTTACATGGACACCGCTAAGGCAAATCGGAGCTTTTAAAATAATGAGAGCCATATGAGCAAGAGAAGACTCAGGGAATAGCAAGGATGCATTTCTCATCCATTCTGTATTTTAGTCTCCTCTATGCGAAGCTATTTTTTCCTGATGCTTCGTTACTCGCATAGCCTCTAAAATATTGAGGTAATTTCTTCTTTTACTATTAAGCGTGTATATGTCCTGGCAGATCGTTCCTCTTTATTCTCGTCGGGTCGCTTTCTTCGTCAAATAGTCGCCGGATGAAGAAGGGACTTAACATAATCTCGCAGTGCGATATTTGAAAGTGGGACATTGAATTTAGCTGGGGAGCATGCGAAATAACTGCCAGATAGGGACTATTTGTTACTAGCTAAAGTTTAAGCTCGGTCTCGTAGAAAAAACGTTAATGCCTTTGCTTGAAATGCAAATGTTCGTTTGCGGACAGTTCGCTCGATCCATCTGAATGTGTCTGCCCGTCCTTGTACAGAAGTTAAAGTTCTGTTCTGACTTTTTTTAACGACGTCTGTATCTATGCATACGGTCTGAAAACTAAATTTACATCGACGAATTTTTTTGGACTGTGCTCCGAGAGCAAATATTAAATTTAATTTTTTCTATCACGATCTACCGCTTTTATTCTTTAATTTTGTCTTTTGCAAATAAATTTCTTTTTCACCGAATATAATGCTATAATGTCATTATATTTTGTATTAACGCTTGATGCTTTATTAAATTAGTATCTAATCTATCTAAAACAGATTTAATTATAAATATTTATTTTTAAACCTAGTTTATAGATTTTTTAGACATACTATATAAATAATTTTGTTCGTACTCATCAACTATTTTATGTGAATATTTACTATCAACTACTATCTTTATTTTCCTTTAGTGCTCTTTATACTCTGTTGAAATATAGTCCGCGAACAGTTGGACGTGGAAAGCAAGAGTAGTAACAGTCGAAATGAGGTACAGTAGCGCTTTATTCCCGAAAAGTACGATATCTTTGTAAAAGGTTCAGTGAGTAAATTTGTCAATGGAGATATAGCATTTATCATTTCCGGTGTGTAGTGTGAATCGATCTGTATTTCTCTGCGTATCCAGACACTATGACCTTCTTGAATATTAGCTGTCTACATTGAAAATGTCTAAATGAAATCCAAAATTAGCAATTTATGATAAGTTAAGATCAGCATATTATATTATTCGCAATGAAATTAATCCTTGTCATATACACTACATTTTATCACAATTTTCCTTCTCAATAGTTCCTGTTCCCATAGTTATCTATGTAAACCGTGAAAATTATAGTCCTAATTACAATATTAACTTCTCCATGGTAAGAAGATAAATAATGGATCCCTTAACATTTCTCGTACGCCACGTAATTATAAATAATGCAGTTAGTTAGTTTATGTAAACTTAGTTTATCAACTTAGTTTATCAAAATAATCGATATAGTCTATACTGAAGAAAACACTTTTAATTTTAATCCAAGCTTAACTTAACCAGATACTTACAATATCTGGTGAATGATTCTTCATTTCATTAATTTTTCATGAGTATTTTTACTAATCTAATTTTTTACATTGAATCAATTAATTAATCAAATCAATTAATGCTTATCCATTGAAAAAAATTAGATAATCAGATACAATTTCGACAGTATTCTATGACAAAAATTAATGTTGAAATTTATTCTCGATTCTATACATTAATTCGTAGTAAATTAATAAAGAGATATGCTGAATAACTTAGACAATTTTTCGCACGCCACGAATCATACAAGTATTTTCAATATGAAAAAGCAGACTAGCGAATCTACAGAAAGTATATATGCAGCGACCTCGGAAGTCCTTCGCGAAATTGATAACACGTAACGGTCGGTCAGGAAGGGAGCAAATATCGAGCTCTTATCATTATTCTTATACGCACAGATGGGCGCCGAGAAGTGCTATCGAGCAGGAATTTCTATTGCCGACTGCTTCGAGGAAAAGTAAAAAAACGTGCATCACTGCTACATTCGATTGGTGTACCGAAAGAGACAGTTAACTTTTTTCGAGACGCTACTGCACTCCCTGGGTAATAGAAATAGGAATATGTTTTTATAAGGCACGTCTGTGCTAGACAACGGACTTTATGACCAGCTGGGCGAATAGTTCTACTACCGCGATTCTTATCCGGAATTTATGAATTAAATTTTACTATCATATTTTCTACTGTATCCAAGATAAGTCTCAAAAACAAGCAGAATACGCTAATTTTGCTTGTATATGGTTTGCATTTCGCGAACTTTGCCCATTGACATGAATGTTACGCAAATTTCGGAAACTGATAAGACAAATAAACCAAAAACAAATTAAATAGACGTATGCGTACAACATTTCCAATTATGTCTTTTCAATCGGTAAAATATATTACAAATTAATGAAAAAATAGGCATAAGAAATGCCATTGCTTTTTGCTAATTTTATTAGATCCGTAATGAGTACTTTAAAATATCAGAAATGATAAAGTATAATGTATATCCCCCACAAATGAAACGAGTCTAACTAAACTCGGCGTGGCTCTACTAACGAGTTTTCGCTGTTTCATATCTTTAATAAAGCTTTGGTCAATATTTATATCATGCTATCAAACTGAATTTTCATGGCTTATGAAATTTGAAGCAACGCGAAAGAATTCACCTCTCGCTAGAATTTCCAAATACATTTAGAACTTTCTATAATTTTCTACTGCTCTTGTACGTTTGAAATGCATAATACACAATTATGACTTTCAACATATATAACAATACAATTATATTACTATTATACTGACATATAATTTTGTTTTAAGTAATTAAGTTTAAACATATAAAAATTGTCTAATGTATTTTTGAATTAATGATACTACTTGACCAACCTTTCACATTTAGTTGTCTTATTTCATCATTCGAAGCTTCAATATGTAATATTCCCAATGCTATTCGTCCGAAATTTTATACTAATTAACTGAAAAATTTTTCTTTAACTAATTAGTGGACTATAAAAGCTCAATATTGTACTATTATTGTACTAATATTGTTACTATCTAGTGTTCTGAAAATTTTATATCAATAATAATCGGAATGGAATTAAAAACTGTTATAACATGTTTCAGTATCATTATATTATTAAGACTTTTTTCAATATTTTAGAGGAATATCGTTATATTATTATAGATTTAAAATTTTGAAAAAATTCCAATTTAATTATTATCTGTTAAAATTAATAATCTGATAAACTTGATAAACTTTTATATTCTTTATTATTTCTACAAAATAAGTAAATAAGATTGATTATGAAAAATAGTAATTTGGGCAAAATACATAAATTCTTTTTGAACAGTTTCATCTAATATCAGTTTATCGTTATAATGCTCTAAAAATCAGATCTCATAAATCTCCAATATCTCCTGCTTCTAGATATTTCTAAATGTAATAAATCAAGTGATTGAGATTAGAAATGAGATCCATGAAATAAAAATAGATGAAAACTTGCTCTATTATTTATAATCTACTGATTATAATATGTTTTCTTTAATATGTTTATTTTGATTTATATAATTTACTGCTTATAATATGTTTGATTTCCAGGTAGCAAAAAAATAATGTTGATTCATAATTGAAACCAAGCATAATTGCATCGGCATACAAATATTCACGATTGTTTAATTTTAATAAACGTATTTAATTTCCAATGTATCAAATGAAGGACTGATGATAATTTAGTTCTGTAGGTATAGTTCACTGAGAATATAACCGCACAGATGTACACGAAAACCAGTTGAAACGAGCGGTGAGTCTCCTTTTTTCCGCTCCAGAACTTCCGCAACGTGCGGAATTTTTTTTTTTTTTAATCACCCTCATATATTTTTTCTACGCTTTTTAATAAATACGTCGATAATGGCCTGAGGTTGACGCGATCGATGCCTCGTTTGCTCGCATTTAGCTCTCATCGATGTGCAGTGCATTGCAGAGGTAAGGGGGGTTTTATATTCTGACTTAGAGATGAATGAATTTTCAGATTTCGATTTGCCGGGCCCTGAATGTATGAAGAAAGCCGTATTTCAGTCTTAAACAGATAGTCTGAAATTCCTAACGATTCAGACAGGCTCCTGGGCAATTGCAAAATTGCGGAATTATCGTGTGCTTTTCACGCACTTTTCCGTTTCTCGGATAAAACTTTAGCTAGTGCCGGATTTATTCAGCATACATGCATTTCAAATTATGGATAAAAAATGATTTAATTAGCGCTGTGGCTAATTTTAACGAAAGTTCGACTTGTACTACTTATTCTTATTTAACTATGTATTCGCGAAATATCACTATAATGAGCATTACAAATGACTCCACGAATGTTGCTCTGCTTGTTGTCGATTTATCTTTAATTATTCGCCTTTTTCCAATTTTTTCGATGAAACAAAATGAGTATAAAACAGCTTTTGTGAAATCATATGCTTTTGGTCGCTCGGAGTCGAAAATTAAAACCATCAAAATCAGCCATTTGCAATATCTTTTGAAATGAAATAAATATACTTGTACAATTAACTAATTCATCGACAATCGAATAAATTAATTTATATTGTTCGAGAACTAAAATAATAATTCAACGACGTGAACAAAGTGATAATTATTATAAAGCAATAAAACACCCTAACCAACGCTCAATAATATCCGCATGTATAAAATATTACACCATTATAATTCTCTTTTTAGCTCGTTTTACGAACGTATAATACACACTCGCCTCGAAAATGTGCTCATTAATCATCGAGCGCTTCGTAAATGAACGCCCGAACGATAATTGAAATCGGTAAATGAAATTTCGATACGGCGCGCTATCAAACGGGTCATCGAGTGCGAGATTCCGCATTGGCGTCGATCTCGAACGAGAATCTCCGTGACACGGAAAATGTATCTCCGCGATTTTCCAATTTTCGTTCGACCAACTATGTCGCCAACAAAGTTTCGCGAGCCGCCACGGGCGAACCGAGTCGCCGATCGCCGACTGCGCTAATTATACCGCGCAACCGATCGCCCGCCCTTTCCCCGCTGTCGTTTATGTAGATAGGCGCGATCTTTGGAATATGGGTCGGCCACGCAGACGCTCGATTGGCCGGAGAGCAAACAAAAAAAAAAACTGTTGTTAGCTTTTACAGTTGGAAACAGTCGGCTGTTTTGCTTGGAGTTGCAAGTACTATAGGCGTTATCGGTCGTATTACTAGTCGAATCTAACTGCTCTCGTCTTTAACGACAAGTAGAGAGATGAATCCAATGTAAATTGGCGGGGCCTCGATCATAAACGATCACGAATTTATTCGGAATATGCGCTGTTTTTAAATGCGCGTATGGTCTAAGTAAGAGTGAACTATCGAATAAAGTAAGGATGATAGTAAAAGAAGTATTCATTAGCGAAATCTAAGTGACACTGGTAGTTTTAAAGAAATATTTTGAAGGCTTGAGCTACTTTATCATTACGATTTCAAACATGTGATCAAACATATTAGTGTGACATTATATTCAAAAAATATTTGAGAAAAGGCCAAAATTATGTGAATTACCTTAATTGATTAAGTCAAAATTAAGTTACCTAACAGAAACAGAGATCAATATAATAATGATTCGGTCTGTCAGAAGAAATGTAGTTTACGCATTAAATTACATTTTTCAACTTGAAATTTATATTTATTTCAAAGTCCCGTATGAGTTTAATGACATTAATTGAGAAATACTTGGATTTAATAAAAACATTTTTATTAATTTCTCTTTTTTTAGGTGTAAATTATTTGAATAATTTTTAAAAATAAAGCAAAATATTTTCATCTATAAATTTCTCAGTTAAGGTGATTGGCTGGTTTGTTGGAGCATTGGATATCGAAAATTTTACAAACAACATAAACTTTTTTTTACGTTAAAGAGGGAGCTTAATCCCTTTTCTTTTTGTCGTGTATTATTAGTATTTTTATCATTAACTTATTCAACCAGCGTTTCTTTTTTCATTAGAACTTCATTGATGAAATAACTCAATTTATTATTTCATAATATATTCAATAAAACTAAATTATATATTCCGTCATTTAATAGGAAATGAAGGTGAACAATCTCATTAAAAATTTATAAATACTTAATAAAATGTTGCGCATGCTGATAGAGTAGCGAATACTTATATTGTTTCTTAATCACAGAGCACGATGAAAATAGATAATCGTAAAATTATATCAAAAACTTTAAATAAAAGAAAAAAATTTTATTATCTTGCAGCTTTTATGTTGATCGGTAAAAGAATCTAAAATTGTAAAATAAATTTTTTCGAAAAAAAATTTCAGTAAAGAATAAGTACATGAATATTCAATAATAAAAATATCTATAACATAGTTTAAAAAATAAATTTATATAAATAAAAAAAACAATAGTATTTGAAATCTTTAATGTCGAAAGTTATAATATTTTTATTTTGAAAGTTATCTATCATAAAACCGTAATACCACGAAACAGAAAAGAAAAAGTATGAACATTTCTAAAAAAATAAAGTAGAATAATTACAACATCCGAAAAAAGTATATACAGAAAATTCCTGCCTCTGGCATTGTGCGTATAATTAGGAAGTCACAAGCCATGGTATCGCGCCTGTTTGTGATTTTCATTCGAATCGCAGAAAAGCTATTAACCCGCCCTAATGGACCTTACAAACAGGATCTCTTCAAGCTCGATGCCCAGCTACCCTATTACAGATACATGCGCAATGCGCGCGCGCGCGCGCTCACGGCCACGCGCGCCCATTTCCGCCCGCTCGCGGAAGCACGCTCGTTCGCAACCCCAGGCCGACCCATTTAAAAATGGATTAATCGACCCCGGTACATTTGGTTTTAAAGGGAAGGGCGCAACGCTCCGTCAGCGATACCCGCGACGCTACGGCCGTTCGGTCTGTTTATGTATCGCCGCGGCATTCCTGAGATACGCGCGCGCGTCCCTCCCGCATCTGGGTCAGTGAGCTAGACAGTTCAAGGTAGGATTGCGAGAGCGAGAAAGGCGACGTCGTCCCCTTCTACTTACGCACGCGCCGCGGGGATCTGCCGAGCGAGGGCAGGCTGCTGCTCGTCAGAAACTTACCTGAAACATAAAAAAAAAAAAAAAAAACAAAGAAGGATATGAGACATTTTATCGCTGCTGTGCGCGGGAGGGGCGGCGGGGAGGGATTTGCGTTTACGTCAGATCCCGTTCGAGATGGGATCTACGCGCGAATAGTAAACTACGGTATATATAGATATATATATTTATATATATAGAGCGGGTGGTTTTTAAATCTAGACACGACACATGGCGTTTAAAAGGTGGATTAGATACCTTGCGGGCACGCCTATACGCTAAGAAAATGGGATTCTTTTATCTTTCGGCTAGCGTATAAGGGTTGCCGATGTGGTCTTCCTTTCGAGCATTAGCATGGTGCATCGCTTAACGCTCGAATCCGGGGGCTAAGACAGCGGATAATTCGAGATCAATAAGGATTGATGACAAAAGCACGTTAAGAAAGCCTAATCGTTTGTCGTGGGAGTAGCATTGATCGCTTATCGTGTCTAAAGAGGTCGCTTCGTTGAATTTTTGATGCGGAATAATTGCCTTGTAAGGGGAATGAGGGTATGTAAGCCACCCGCGAGAGGTATAGCCCGATTAAATACTATTATAGAGAATTCAAAGCGATTGAATAATCCGAAACAAATGATCACAACAATACGTCAAATTTTACTCTCAAATTCTTGCTTATGTCACATTGTTTCCACGACGATTTGATAATTCTTTATTTAAAAATAATAATTCAACTTAAAATATCATAATTTTACGTAAAGAGATAAAGATAGCGTGTTTACGCCCGGTCGCAAAAAAACTACTGCACAAGTCGCTATGAAATCCAAAACATCGATACGCTTTATTATCCGCAAAAACACATTGGCTTTGTTTTATGTTCAAAAATATGTTCCGCTACTGAATAAAATATTTCTAAACGGAAAAGATGCATCTACTAACTATTATACAATGACATAGTTAGCTATACGTGTTAGCGTATCTTTATCAAATTTGGTCCAAATAACGAAGATACGTAAAGAAATGCAATTAACACCGAAAGGATATATTGTTGAATTTAAAAAGTTAATCATCAATCTGATTGGAACGTCGTTATATCCCACCACGTCTAACTAAAATTGTTATTCCCTAAATACGGTAGAATGGACTATAAAAATTGACTACCCGCTCTGCCGCTATCCCTCAATTTCCCACTAAACCCTCTCGCTTTCGTACGAACTCGTCCCGCTAACCCTATCATTACAGTTTGGAGCGGGTAACACATTAGGGATGCAAAGAGGCGGTTTCACGCGGGATTGCATGGTCGCGCTAAGTACCTATCTTACTCCTGATACTTTTGCGCTTGAAAGTACGATAAATACGATAAATTTTGAACAAAATTCAAAAGTTAAGGAAAACTCCGGTTTTCTCGGCAGATTTCGTCGTTATAAAAAAGAAGTCATAAAAACTTTATAAAGAAATATATCCGATATATTTTAGAGTATTTTTTATAGCTTGGACCGTCCGTAGCAGAAGAATAAAATTACATTTACATATCTTCGCACCTTCCTTCGATACTTTTATGATTTTTCTATAATTCTCCCTGGCTCTGTAATTCTTGAACTATTCGATAAATAATATGTTACAAGTTTTTAATATATTGACGCTCAGTAATGTAAGCATTTTATGAATATAAGTACACATTACACATATATAGATTTAATTAATTTTTAAAATTCTTAGAAAATACAGCTACTCTATTGACTTCTATATCCGTAGTATTTTTATTTCACTGTATAAATTCCTTATGCTACTTTATTCTTATTTCAACCAGCTATATCAGGTATGAATAATGCCTCAACTGTTTTGCATAGCTATAAACGAGTTAATATGAGAGAAAATTTATATCCCTTATTTTGTAGAGAAGAATTAGAACAGGAAACGGTCATCTGCTGCGAAATTGATAAGTATTTGGCTTCTATATGTTAGCTATTGAATGGATGGTGTAACTGTCCATAACTATGCTTATCTGACCACGAGGTCATTGTGGACATTTACGACGCAGGATGTAATCAGTCCAAATAACTCGCAATTGATTTATACGTATGCGTGACGCAGCACAGCCTATTTTGTAATTTACATTTTGAACATACATTTTCATATCGGATTTAGATGCATTTCGTACAGGTGATACTTCGTATTCTTCGTAAATGGAGCAGAAACCGATTAAAATAATACAACCATCAAAATTTCCATCCAGTCTCTGATATCATCGCAATCTTACTGACATTCTATTAATACTAAATGTCAGTCAAGTGCACATGTAGAAAACAAGATGTTCTTATATGCAGACATAACTTTCATTTTCTTCGCCAGTGCGATACAATCCAGATCAAAAAAAAAAAAAAAAATAAATAAACGAAACGCTGAATTTTCAAATCTACAATAATATTTCTTTATTTCTCGATGAACTTAAAAAAATATATCGGTGCTTTTTGATCACAATTTCCGAAGACAATGAAGGAAAGGGCAATATTTGTCATCTCGTGAGAACACTCACATAAGACGCCGTATAAAACCTTTGAATTTTGGCAATTACTATTTTAGTTTTCGTGAGGCACGTAAAATTTAGATGTGTCATGTACTGCGGCATGTTTACGTTATCCGTAAAATCAAATAATTGAAATGAAAGTGAATGTCCGTGGTAAAACACAAAATAAAATTAATTTTACAGTTCGTTTAAAATGAAAGAACATCGTATAATACTAGAGTTTTGTCAAAAAATTATAAAAGAAGTATATAAATCTTTTCAAACATTTATTTAACCGTATTACTTTATTTATGGCAATAAAATTTCAGTTGGTATGTAATTTTCAAAGATTTTGGAAAAATATGTCATTGGTTCGCAGATAAGTTCGCATATCTCTATAAAGAGCGAAAACTTGTAATTTTTACTAAGACTTTACATTTTATATTACATCCAAGAAAAATAATTAATATTTACGACTATTTTTAATTTAATAACTTATATTTTTTTCAATAGTTTCCCATCTTTAATCCTGTATACACTAAGTATAATAAATAGGTTAGTGTCTTACAACGATTTCCAATAAAAAAATGAACTTTTATTTCAATATGTTGCGTTCTTCTTTTAATTAAAATAATAATATTGGATATTTTTAATATTATAGAATATGATAGATTAAATTAGAATATATATTTATTTGAATATTACACATACATTTTACAGATATATTTTAACTGAATATCAATTATCGTTAAAGCAAGCGGTGTGCATGTAGACTATAAATAGCATTATATGCTTAGTAAGCAATATTCAATTAAACGACATTTGTAAAATTCATGTATAATTATTAAATGAATCTAATCTAATCATACAATAAAACTCAATAATATAAAAAATCTGCATCTTTAGTTTAAATAAATCAAGACTGAAACATCTTATGTAAATATAATTTCACTTATCATTTCAATATACTAAATTTTCTCTATTCAAACATATATATATATTTTTTTTTTCATGACCTATATAATATCAAAAAAAAAAATCAGAAAGCCCTCGACAAAGGAATGCAAACTCTATTTGATAGGTTTGTTTACTAGTGAAAATCATTTGCATCATATATCAAAAGCTTTGTGTCCGTGGACAGGATTCGTCGATCAAATTACTATATCCAAGGAAATAAATTGGCAGGTTCGATCCTTTGATCGAAAATTTTTTACCATTATTCACCCCTCCCCGTCCCACTCTCTCTCTCTCTCTCTCTCTCTCCGTAAGCTCAAAACAGCTTCTCCCACGCGAGGCAGAATACGGAGAGCCGCCCGTGCGCGTAGCATCGCCGCGCCGTCGGTTTAAAAGCCGCCCGGCAAGGCCAACCTCCGCGCAAAATTTCAAGGCAGCCGCCCCGCAAAATCGATAGCACCTATAGCGCAGTCCGGCCCGGTCTCGCCCCGCTCATCGGCGACTGCTGGCGCGGCCACCGTCGCCGCCGCTACTCCCGTCCGTGCTCGCATCTCGCCCCAAAATAACCGCAGCGGCGCGCGGGAAGCGGGAGCGTTTGGGGCCGGCGGCCGTTCAATATTTAACAAGCGATCGCCGACGGAGCGCGCTGAACGATCGCGGGTTCGGCCCCGGGCACTCGTCCTGTGACTTCGGACGCGTCTCCGCGCTCATTTGAGGCGGAGTGGATGAAGGCGTGGGGCGGGGGGAGGTCCATTAGGACGTTTCAGGGGGATAAAAGCACGGGCCATTGCTCCCGAGGGAACGATTTTGCGTTTTATTCTCGCTGCTCCTTTCGGACCGAGGGCGCAGTTTTCGCCGCGCGTGGGCTCAAAGCTCGGAGTATCTTGAAGAGGATCGCACGAGGTGGACGCGTCTAAGATATTCGATCTTTCGATATTTGAGGGACTTAATGTCAAATTTCCGTAGATTTCCGCTGTTCAAAATTTCCCCGGTAACGTTATTTAGTTGATAATTTTTTTTGTGATATCGGTGACTCGTTGATGCATAAATGATGATAAAAAGTTACGTTCTCGAACTTATCGCCGAGGTTATGCAGAGCGATTTTGAAGTTTTCAAAGTTCATCTCCATTCTACTGAAATAAGATGGAAAGTAGATTATTCGAGCGCGGTCAGTTTGGTAGTCTATTTGATACTTGCTTGAATTATCACTTATTCTCCGAGCGAAATTTTTTTATTATAAAAAGATCGATTCGTAAAAGATGAATTTTCTCAGCAACACTACCATAACTGAGAGCAGATATACGCACATAATTTTTTGGTGAATATGGTTTTCACATTCAATACGAATGATCAGAGACAGGCGGACGATAAAATGCGAAATATTATATCGAAAATTATGGCAACAAGTGGTCGATATTTTTATCAGATAAAACGTACTAGTAGATAATACGATTGTTTAGAAAATCTAAAATTAACATTTATAACTATTACTAATGAAATTAATATTCAACGAAAGAATATACTAGGTAAGTATTTATTTGAATTGAACATATTCCTTCTATGTAGTCGATAGAGATATACATTTTAAAAACTAAATATTTGTAAATTAAAATAATGAGATAATTATATTCATATCAATCAATATTGAATTATACGAAATAGGAATTATTCATTCGCTATATTATATGTCGGTCCAAAACGGGACATTTCCACTGATATATTTTCAATAGTCTGCTGAAACAACTAATAATTTGTCTTATCCAAGCTGTTATAATTCGTTTCACATTATACATAGACTAGCGTATGAAATCTATTTTTAAAAATCAAAGTACTTAGGATTTCCATGATTCGTAAAAAGTTTTCGTATTAATGGCTACTATCCTGTTTTGTTATCAAAATTTTTATAACGCTTGTCATAGTAACATAAATTGCTTCTTTTTTCAAGTTATTGTTAAGCCGATTAATTGAGCAGTTTTTTGAAATTACCAACTATATAAAAATTGGTTTGCGAGTATGTATTACATAAAAACATAACTAAGTGCTAAGAATGCATTAAAAGTTAATTGCAATATTTTCTAAGCAGTATTGCATAATTTTTGCGGAAAAGAGATGTTCCACTTATTAATTGAGGTACATAATCTACTTGGTTTCAAATAAGAAAAGTTTGTCTTAACGAAGAAAACTATTCACCTCTTCCAGGTTTCATTTATAAGAAAAAATACAGCACTTGTGCGTGAACTTTTTTCTCGGGCTTTAACAAAGATTTGTAACTTCAGTCTAATATAGCTAGAAGAATAATTTCTACCCCAATGCTATACCCTTGACAATGAAGGTAAAATTTAAAGCCGCTTGGGTGCCAACGATTGTACAGGTTACCCACAATGAAATAGTTGTTAAAACTTTTTAACTATAGTAAACTGTCTACGGTTTGCTATAACGGTGTCAAGTAAGATAAAAGAGTATTAATACATTTATAAATCTGTATTATTGTATAGCTCTGTGTAATATGTGACTTTTACATGTTACTTTTATTAGTTATATTGAATAAAATTTGTAAGATATTCATGAAAATTAGAATGATTTATTATTACGATAACACATAGTTGAAATTGAAAAACAGAAAAAAAATTTTTAATTATAGCAATTAATACTAAAACAATAAAGATTTAAATAATTTATAGAAATCTAATGCAATGAAAAAGAAAATAAATGTTTTCTAAATTCTTCTAATTTTTAAAGATTTCTACTTTTTGTAAATACGTTCATTTAAGAATTATTAGTCGCTGTATTAACTTGAAAGTAATGTAAATAATATAAGATAATTTTTGATTATCTGTGAAAATCAATATTTTTACAAGGTTATTATTCTCTGTGATAGAAAAATAATTTATGGGGCATCCTTCTTTCAGTTTTAATAAAAAATTTTTATTGATGCAGTCTTAAAAAATCTTTGAATAAATTAAAAGTGAGTAATTTTCTGAATTTTTTGGAGTATTACAAATACAAAAACAGAAATATACAAAGCATCGTAAATTTTTAAGGCTCATTAGGTATTTCAAGGACAGAATTATTTTTCGCTAAAATATATATAAGCCAATCTCGGTTTGAGCATAGGCACAAACCAACATTTTTTCATCAACGCGAAATTACGCCCTATTCATCTCCCGTCCACGCGGCTGTTGTTTAACCGGCAGTAATTGGGCCATCCACCCAATTCAGCGCCGTTTAAAAGCTCCCACCAAGTCGGGCGAACGAGAAAAGCCTCCTTGCATTCTAAAGCGCAGCCCCTCCCGCTCGCCCCGGTGTTTTCCCGAACTTGCAAATGAACGAATGCGACTCGACCGAGAAGCCTAGCGCCGACAACAAGGGCGGGGTGGGGGGGTTGTTAGGCAGGGAGCGAACGACGCGCCAGCCAAGGAGCCAGATGACCGAGCCACTCGTTTCTCTCGTGCCCCGGGCGCGATGCCCCTGCGAAAAGGGCTGCCTTTCCGGTCGCCGCTACGACCATCGACCGGGCGACTTTCGCGGGCTGTGTGCGCCGCGAAATCGTCGCACCGCCCTCGGGGCGACCGCGCGCGCAAGAGGGGACAAATCGTCGTCGGCGAAGGGTCACTGGGTCGCCTTCACAATGGCGCGCCGCCGCGCCGCGGCTCTTTCGGCCCCGCGGCGAGGGGGCCGAGCGAAGCCGACTGAATTTTTGATGTTGCGCGGCGACGCGGCGGGCCCTCGCGACGCCGCACGGTGGCCGCGCCGGAGGCCGAGCAATTGCCGCCCGCGATGGCGGAGTTGACAAAGGACCGGATTTTCCGCGCGAGGCTCGGAGCTCGGAGAGCCAAGTTTATTATACATATATATATATATATATATATATATAGGCGTGGAGCTTATATAGATTTCAGATGAACTTGGTTTTGATAGACAAGATGATAATTGTACCAATAGACATGGCTAAAGGAGATGTTTTCTTAGGATTCATATACGAAAAAATAATTTACATATATTTACACATTTAAAAAACATATCATGGATTGTTATTAATTATTTTTCTTAAACAATACAGCCACACGTATAAAGTATAATGTAATACATTTTCTGTGGCAAAATGTAGCTTACATACAAACAGGAAAATTGATGAAAATCTAATTTTCATATCCTGCATCACAATGATTCACAAGTATAATGAAAAACAGAAATATTGTTATATTAAGTTTTGTACCGCTAAAAACATTGCTTAAATGAATCATATCAATGAATCAGGTAATACAATCATAGTTTTATTGAATAAAAACTTAAAGACCCATTAAAATGAACAAATGCAATTGCATGATATTACAGATTCCGTACATTTCTAATCTCCGACATAAAAAGTTTAGTTATAGGAGAAAAATATTTTCAATTATTGAAGTTTCTAAGTATGCAAGCAAAATATAGATCATTATTTTCTTTTGCCATAATGGCAGAAAGCTTTCAGTGTTTTTCAAAAGTCGAGCACGGAAATGTAAGTCTTCGAATGCTGTCTGTCTTGAAAAAATTTTTGTCCAAAAGTAATCTTTGTTTTTGTGAAATGTTTTCTATACAGATGCAATTTTTGTGGGAGTTATTCTAATATTTTTTCTCGTATCTTATGTATTTTAAGATATATTAAAAATGACAAATAAATGTAGGTTAGTTGAATTTTCAATTGATGTAATTTCTTAGGACTTTTGGTCATCACAGATAATCTCAAGCTTAGGAATTATATGTTTATACTTTCCGGAGGCTTATAGATTTCTTTTTTGGTTATTCCTACAGTAATAATTAATCGCGCTTTGAACGACTTTCTCTTTACATAATATAAAAATTTGAATGTATGCATTGAATAATTTAATATCGTTGGGATTTATTAGGATTTCCAATAATACTTTGAAAAACAACAGAACTAAAAATGATGAATTCATCCACTGTAGACTTGACAACGTAATATTCGAACATATCTTTACCTGTGAATCAAATACGACTGTGTTTTATTTTGGAATAGAATCTCATACTCTTTAGGACGTTCATTTAACTTTACGCGAACCGCAGTTACATAAAAACCGTAAGCCATATGCACTTGTTCCTGTTTTTTATTCTATCTAGACAGAAACGTTTTTAGCTCAGCTTAAAGCTTAAAATAGTAAAAAAAATAATAATGAGACCTACTTCGTATATCATAATTTTTAATATTATAGAAATAAACCTTCCAGATTTAATAATAATGACAAAGAATTCATAACAATATCCAAAATAAAATACCAGTATATCTGCTAAAAATAATAATTATATTTAACTCAATTTATTGGAAGATTACAAAATGTTCAAAAAATAAAACACATTCAATTAAAAAGGTCTCTTTCACATATATCTTATAGTTACTTTACAAGAACATGGAAATTTTAATTAATAACAAATCCATGAATTGACATTTATATTTTTTTAGAAATAATTTTCAAGTGATATTTAGAAAACCTACATTGCATCTGGCTTCTTAGTACATAAACCATATTAATCAATAATTTTTTCAGCTACTTAGTAGTTGAACCAAAACAGTCGTTTTCCTATAGAATAATTTAATCTTAATTCAGAGCGGTGCACTAAAAAATTGAACTCTCAATATAACAATTATACAGTGAAGCTGCGTCTATATATTTTTTCCATTTTGAGAGATCTATTAATTTATATAGAATAGGAAAAATAACGAAAAATTAGTTCTTGAAAGATTTATCTATGTAATCACTATTCGGCGCAAAATATTATCATAAAAATCTTTAGGATCGATTGAAGTAGATTGCCAGTTTGAAAAAAAAATGGTCGTTAGACTAAAAGGATTCAGGTAAATAATAAAAGAGTAACGTGAATATGGAAAATTTATCTTTCCCGGGAGAAATAGTCTTCCAGAACGATTATCATCTATGCAAAAATAGCCTTTCAAGTAAATTTTTTATAACGTGATGGCAACGTTATTATATAAATGAATTGTATTGCTATTATAGTTACACATAAAATGCTGAATATTATTTTAGGTTATATTTATTATTCGTACTGACATATTGGATCCAATTGAGATTTTAAATATTTATATAATACATTAAAGAAATATTCAAACTTGATACTGTTCTTTAAAATTCTATACTGTCATATTTAATTAATATTGACTTTAATTAATCAAAAATTAAGAATGAAAATTTATCGTCATGGACAGAAAATAAAGCTATGAATGAACTGTAATACTTGCTGCGTTGTAAATATGGACAAGTATAGGTAGTACATGGATGTATACTTAGGTAATTTGGAAGATCGCCTAATGGATACAATAACCACCTCTAAGAATGCTGTTATATAATACATGTACATAGCACCCAATAGAGTATGCCATAGTTCAACTGTTGATACAATAAATATCTGAATTAGACTTTTATTACGCGTTTTATTTAATTGCCTCGATAACGGGTGAGATGATAAAGCATCCCGAATTTCGACATAAATGTAATTAATGTGTTGTACCTTTGGACATATATATATATATATATATATATATATATATATATATTTGTTTATTTATTTATTTATTTAAAATATAAAATATGCAAGATGAACATTTCAATTTTAAGATTTATTTGAAATTATAAAGAATACTTTCTTGTTATTTTGGAATTAATCATTTATTTTCGATAATGTAGAACGCCTATATATATGTATAATATTATAATATATCTATACATCTACATATATTTCTTATAAAAAGAACACGTATCGTGGAAAATTTCTTTTCCCGTACAGAGAATCACAAGTAAATTCAAATATCGAACAATTCAGATTCTAGATCAATCGGGTAAGAAAAATAGCTTATGAATTATTTATTTACCAGTTCTTTTTCTTTACAAAAAAAATTTTATAATTTGAATATATAATTTACAAAGTTTCCGTTATTGACCATTGACTTGTGGTTATAGTGTTGATAATGTTTTGAGTATGGAGGAATAATCATACTACTCATTATTTTACAACCCTACCGACACTAAAAATCGTATAATTAGAAAATCACTTTATGAAAATGATGTACGTTTTTTATAGACTTTAATTTTTTATGGACTAAATGTTTAATACGAATGCAGTAAATAGATTTATTAACTTCTAGTCTAGGCTATTCACTTTAAAGAGTATCATGAGATGATACTATCTTCTCCCGCAAGCAAATTAAGAGACTTGACTTTATAATTTTAAGGGTCCCGTGAAGATTCTGTGGCATAGCAACACCTTATTTACTATGTGTGTACAAAAATTTCTGCTCTCTATTACTGTCAATCCAAAAACAAAACTTCCATCAAACTCATTTAGTCTCTATGACTTGAAATCCAAAAGTTTTTCTTCAAAGTGGTTTAGTTTGTATCCCAACTACGAAAACAACGTAATATTACAGTTTTATCAGTTTCGAATTTATTTTAGTCATTAAATTATTTCCTGTTTGATACAAAAATCTTTTATGTAACAGAATTTTTAAATACATTTTCTTGGGCTTTCCTTAAAAATTCTGTACTATAAATGTAAAAAACGTAAAAAATACTGTACTATAAAGTAATTTTAGAAGTTTTTTGTTCTGAATAAGGATAAGTATAAGTTCTAGGAAGAAATAAATAAAATCTATAATACTTGGTAAAAATAAAAATTGTACAGATATATAAAGAAAAAAACGCGGAGATTGAAGTCATATCTCTTTTTGCTTCTTCTCCTGTTGTTCACGCACTTTGCTGACTTTACCTTTCGTCCCTCTCACATACATTTTTTATCCAGTTTTGTTCTCAAGCTCGGCTCTTTTTCTCTGGATATTTTTCTTTCTCATCTAACTCCTCTCATTTCCCACAACTTCAATTTACAAGAACAGTGTGGGTAAATGACACATTTTGTACAATCCCTTTTACATTAGATCCTTATATTATGTTAAATTACATCGTGCTTTATATGTATATATGCAAAAAATAAATTGAAGAATTACCATAAAATATGATAAATTCTGTATAATATGCCATTCTAAATTCCATTACGTCGAAATTGAGGTACAAATCGGTGTAAAATATCCTAGTCCGATCTCCTAGCAGGACAGTTATTTTTTTTACAAACTTCGATTCCAGTCATGAAATGCAGACCAAAATTCATGTAAAGAACCCTTGTAGCAAGAAGAAAACGAAATCCGAGATCGAAGCTGGTTCTTCTGTCCAATTAAAAAGAAAATTCAATAACGTTATCTTTTTTTTAAGCATTTGACGCACGAATTTCTGCTACGGACTAGCCCTCCGCAACTCTATAATGTGCTGTTCGAGGCATAAAACAAAGCGGCTTCGCGGACGTAGGGTGTAACGGAGCAGACACACTTCGGTCTACGATATGATAAAGCGAACTTGGCCATTCGTGACGCGGAACGAAGGAAACGTTAACTACGGCAATGGGCCAAAGTCGAACTCTGGGTTAGATTTGGTATAAAAGCGCGGTTCGACTGCTTAATTAAGTACGAGAACGCGAGATAATATTGCTTCAAAAGTTTCCCTCGTTAATTCGGCCTCGGCTTAAATTAATTAATTCAACTTGAATTTCGTCATTATCATGGACTAAATTAAAATTTTTTCCCTTATGTATTTAAGGTAACTGTCTATAGCTATTCCCAGTCTATAGTCTATTGCAAAAACTTACCCCATTTGTAAATTAGTTTTATGCATATAACGTTCGTAATAATGAGTAATTAATAAATCGAAATTAATATAGGTTATGATTAAAACCATAATAGTATGACATAGAGAAAAGACTAATTACAACAACTGAGCGAATGAATATATTTTACTTTGCCTAAAACGCACATCCATTGCCGATTCACTTAGAAAGCAGTGAGGAAAGCCATTATTCAAGAAAATGTTTACTCGGGCCGCAAGAGCATTTCAAGCAGGATCGACAACTTTACTCCCTATCTCCGCTTGCCCTACATGTCGCGCGCCTTTATAAATATCCGTACACGCGCGAATTCGTCGTTTTCCTTTTCCTTTCTAGTAACTCAGATTGGGGATTCGGGTGAATCGCCCCGTTATAACCTCTATACCACTGGAAATCCCCTCCCGCACCCGTCGAGCTATCAAGAGTTATGCTTCCGGCTAGGGACAACCGCGAAAATTCCACGTACACCGGGCCTGCCTGCAAACGAATATCCGGAAAAGCCACCGCGGAATTCGGCTGATCTATATACGGTGACTGCAGCGCGAACTTTCAGCCAGGGAATCGCGACCGCGCGCGCGAGGGAGAAGGACAGTTGATGACGAAGGACGCGCTCTCTTTCGCTCAAGGAAAATTCAATAAATTTGAACGAAAATGTTATAGTAGGCCAATAGAGAATCGACGCGCAACATCGGAGATTGGAGGCGAAACAAATATCGGTTTCCAATGGGGCACGTAGAAGATCGTTTGAAGATAAAAGGTTATATGGTTGGAGTGGGGGGGGGAGGGGGCAACTTATAGAAAGGATCCAACTGCGAAACCGTGTCGCAGGCTCGCAGTTTTCTCGGGATGAACTGTTGCTCAAGCCTGTTTGTACAGAGGACACGGAGACACTTTATTGTTCGAGCTTTTCCATCACATTTTCCTGCAAGGCTGGATTAAGTTTTCCCGTCTCGCGTAGGATTGTTTGAAACTGAGTATTTTCATCGTTCGCAATTATCCTCCTACGTGATAATATATTTATTAAATGATAATCGCAAGTAGGTGACGTTCGAATAGAACGATCGTATGCTTTGTTGCTTTTAAGCGCGAGGAAAGAATTGCGATCCATTCGAATGTCTACGAGATTTATTAAAGTGGCGCTCTTTTAAAAAATACTTTCAGAACTGTTAAATAAGAAAGATCTTGCAGGAGTATTCGTAACATTTTGTTTTATATGAGTATTCATATGCTTTTATTTCTGTCCTTAATTTTTTTACTTCAGCATCGTACGTAACACAAGGTTTTTTATATTATATATTAGAAATTAAATTCATTGTTTTTAAATTAAGATATAGATACAAACATAAAAATTATTACTAAGTATTTTAAAAGATGTGCATTTTTCGGATATAGTAAACTATGATTTTTTTAAACGATTCTTTTAATTCTTGGCTAAAAACGCATATTACTATTACGAATTCGTGAATGTCTCCGTTTCAACTACTGTATGATATATAAGAAAGAAAAAAGAATGTCTTGTCCTTCGTTTCATTCTAAGCAACATTTATTTTTAATTAAATATTCAATGAAATTTTTATTATTTTCGGTATCAATACAATTATAAAATCAAACGCTTTTGCGCACTTTCAATACATTCGGAAATTGTATACAATAATTTTTCCTCGATATAATGACATTCAAACATGTGAATTCCATTCTTATTTATTTAATTCTTAAGAAATCTCATAAAGGTTAATAATAAATCAGTATCATACAGTATTAATTTACTTAAATATTTAAAAAGTTCTTTTATTTATTTTTACATTAATTTGACAATGAATTTTTATTGTTTATGTAGACTGATTTGCAAACCAAGCATTTTCCTCAAAAGAAATGAAAGGACTATTTCACACAATCTGAAAACAGACTCACAAAAATTATTAACCTTTTGAAATTTTGGTATACATAAATTTATCAATTATTTTAATGATAACTTAAAAGAATTTTCTGTATATATGAATTATTTCTCATTAATCTTTTTTGCAGATAATTAGAAATGAGAAATAAATATTCACTTCACAAGCATAAATGTAATTATTTTAATAAAAACGTATCACATGTTTTGGCCAACTGTAGGAAATAATGTATTTAAATTGTACAAAAGGGTGAAATACTTGAGAACTGATGTAAATAGCCAAGCAAGTAAATAATACCATTTACTGCCGTATTTAATTACAAATAAAGGCAGTTTAAGTCCAATTGAATGAAAAAAGTAAGGCATTAATTTTTTTCTTATAATTAATGCATCGTTTCTACATAGAAATAAGTACTGAAGGGATCCACTGTAGGGATTATTAGTATTTTCTTCGAAAAAATTCTTTAGAGCAAAAAAGACTTTAGAGCAATAATTCAGTGGATAATTGTCTTATATGGTAGACTGAAGACTCATATTGTCTTTTGGTACTCTTTTTCGATGTAGATTTATACGCTGATTTCTTACTTGACTTTTAGGATGCAAAAACATAGGAAAAATTACTGATAGTTCATAATAAATAACTTTAGTCTGCATTAAAAATACGTCGATTATAAATGACTTTACTTTACTTACTTTACTTATATAAAATATGAAAGCGATAATTCTAAATTTTATATAAAATCCTACATTGAAGATCAAAATAACTCTTGATAGTTTTTCGACTCGACAATTAAGCACAAAGTAATATATTCTACCACAACGCTTGGAACATTTGATAGTTATTACTATAACTATACTGGCATAACAGAAATATATTATTAATATAATTTTCGTTATATTTACAAATATAGCTTAATAGTACTATTATATAGCGATTTCAAAGATTTTTGATTTAATAATGCGTACAACAATACCATTGAAGTTCGTTTTTAACTCGATATGTAAATTAGTCTTTTACCAGTATTATAGTTTTTTAGGAATTCTAAAATAATACTTTAACTTTATGTTTTTAATTATAAAAGCATACATGTGTTGAAGTACTTATAAAATTAAATTAAACTGTAGCTCCCACAAAAGCTTTTTTCCTCTCTTTTCCTACTGGATCATTTTTTAATTATCGACTAGTAAATGTCAACTTTCTAGAGTAATTTTTCATTTAATTAGATTTTGAGACATACCGTTATAGATTATTTTATTAGTTAATTAAAAGTAATAAATATAGATGACTTTTTTTAATAAAGGATGAAGGATGGGCTAAATTTAGATTGTACACATTTTAACGCAGAAAGTAAATTTAGGTAATATGAATAAATAAGATCGATCGAGAAAAAGTCGCGCAGGCAGTTCACGCTTTTACATTTTGTCGTAACAGAAATTCTCTTACCCAAGGCTAAGTTCAGCTGCTCTATCTAGTGGGTACATAAATTCCGCCATGAAACGCATAAAACTACTTTCTGACAGCCGAATCAATTCTATCGAGTCAACACCTTGGAGACTCCGTTTGTTTTTTTTTTCCAATTTGCATACGCCAAACGTGCCAAGCTTGGAAATCCTCTTCAAAGTATAATATTGAAAATTCAATTGAAAGCATATAATATATTTTCACTTTTGTGTAGTCTGTATATTATATATATATATAATTAGTCTGTATTTTCTTTTTTTCCTTAGAGAATTACTGGGCGCGCCGAATTCATTGCACTTGCATATTGTGTCTCAACACGAATAATATTTTAGTAATTAATATTTAAATAACTTGAGTATTTACGTAATTAGTGTGAACAATAAGAAAGGACTTTAAAATAAACTTTAAGCATCCATTAAAAGTTAATTCGTTTTATTCGACCAAATTTAGACGAGAATTTAGAAATAACTGGGCGTGGTTTATCATCGGAGGATGTGACCTCGACCTACAGTAACTCCTCTGGATCAATTACTTATTCTTTGAATTTATCAATGAGAAGTAAATGTTCTATATCTAGAGACGGAGGAACTTATTTTCTGATTTTTAAATTTACTCAGCTGAAGATAAACGAGTGCATGATTACCCTGTAATGAGTTTTTCCTATCATAGTTTCCTTTATCTACAGAATCATTTCACTAGGTTTACGAGAAGTTTCTCTACATAGCTACTCGGACCAACATGAGGGTAGAGAGTAATGCAAAAGAATGGAAAGCAATGAATCAAATAATAAATACGTAGTACACAGCAGTACGACGGGATATAAAAATATATCAAGGGGAAGTTTGAAGGCTCGAACAAGAACATCTGACTAGGCAGGCGTTATAAATAATGTTATATTATCAAAACATATTAATAGCATAATGCAGCTATCAAGAATATATTTTATATAATAATATATAATTTTAAAAGCATGAAAAATAAATCCCCTTTGATCTATGAAATAACAGGTCGTGTTCAGGTATTTCACTATAACTGATGCTTTCGTTATTTTATCGCTAGCTGAGTAAAGATTTTATGATGCTATTATATTAATATATATATTGTATATTTGTAATACCATGTTTTTCTGAAAACAAAAAGTTAGTGAACAAAACCGTATATTTCAATAAAATCAAAATTTCTCAAAATAAATGTTACTTTTTCGTTTTTTTTTATTCATTTAATCGCGTAATCAAATTCTTGTTAAATTTAATCATTATTACGTTTTTAATAAAAGTAATTAATAAAATAAGTTCATTTAATGACGCCCATATGTTTAAAAGATTGTGAAATGAAATTATTCAAGATTAAGAAGAAAGCTTAAAAATAGAATGTCTTGGTAATGCTTTAACGCGGTTGATATGTGTAATTGAATAATATTATGGAAATTTTTGAGATACATTCTTTGAAGGCCAGTCATTTCACTAAGCTCGATCCTTCTACACCACTCAACCAGAAATGCACGGACGTTCATACGTAAAATATTCATGGATTCAAATTGCCTTAAAATAGCCTTTTACCTCTCGTCGAATCTGATGGAGGAGCGAGACAGGTCGCTCCAGGCGCTCATGCTCCTGCTCCGCTTCCTGTACGACGCCTGGGGCCCCAGGAATCGGCAGCTGCTGCGCCGCCTCGTCGCCGCCAGGTCCTCGGCGCGGAAGTACACGCGGGGCGCCGAGTGCACCTTGTACACGGGCTCGTCATCCTGGAGGTCCTGGCTGGTCAGCTCGGCGACGACGCTGACGTCGTTGGGCGGGCTCGCGGTCGGCGTCGCCTCGGCGCTGCCCGCCGCGTTGAGCGCGTCGTACTCCCAGGCAGCATCGCCGCGGCCCGCGCTGCCCATCTCCAGGAGCGGCTCCGAGGAGCCACCCTCGGAGCCGCGCCGCTGCAGGGCCCGGGAGGACTGCCGGCTCTGCGACGGGTCCAAATTCGAGGTGCCTATGTTGACGAGGGCCGGTGGCGCGCGGCGATTGGTGCGCGTGGGTAGCCGACGCATTCATTCGCTTGTGGCCGAGGACGCGCTCTGCCTCCCCGTGGCCTCGGCGAAAGCATCGGCCGTCGGCCGTTACGTCGGCGCTGCTTACGACGCGCGCGGACGTGGGCGCGAGCGGTGGCCGAGGGACTGCCGAGCTCGGCCAACTCGATGTTTGTTAAGGTCGAGCTTCGCGCGAGAACTCAGCCGAGACGCTGCGCGGTTGCTGGGTCGCGGTTACGTATCATTCGTTGCAAATGGCCCTTGCCAATGTCACAGGAGCGTTGATTGCTCGAACTCGGGCTTAGGAGACCACTTGCGTTGGCGTTACCCCATTCACTCGCGGAAACGCGTACTTGCAGCAATCGATGATTTCAGGCACGGTTATTACTTTACGAATGGCGTAAGATGAAAATATTCTACGTATCTATTAAAGATATCAGAATTGATAATCGAATTGTAGGAACAAGCTTAAAAATATTGAAGAAGAATGTAAATTAGTTATCAACAAGCCAGCATGACCAATAGTCAAAAATTTTAAAAATTACCTATTCGAACTCGTTACGCAATTAAGAATGATATATTTACATTATGCGTTCTTGCAACTTTACAGAACAACATCTCATTAACATTAACATCCTTATTAGTAGATCAACACGAAAGGCAACACAGCTGGTCACTTTCGATCGATATGGAACAATAATAACAACACTCTTTATCACTTGCATCTATCGCTGCGAAAGACATGTTTATAAAATCATTGAATTTCAATGCCAAACACAACATCGTTTAGTAAATTGCAGAGAAAGTAAACAAAAGGAGTACGGGCAATAGGGACCAGCGTCATTTATTCACGAGCGTTTGCGGGCAGACTGTAAACGAGCACGCGTGCACGCGGTTGAAGGGTGCCGCGAAGTCCAGCGGTGCACTGTACTACAATGCTGCTCGTGAATGTGCTAACTCCGTCTTTCTCTCGCTCAACCCCGTGGCTGCGCGCGTGCCTGTAGTAGCAGTAGTGGTGGTGGTAGCAGCAGCAGCAGAAGCAGCAGCAGCAGCGGCAGCAGCAGCGACAAACATCGATTCTCGTCAAGGCCACCGCAGCCGCTGGACGCCGCACTGCTGTCGTCCGTATGCGAGCAACCTTCGCGAACGATAATCCTGGAGTGTTTCGCAGAGCAGCCTTACCGAAGCGCAGCAACAGCGATGGACATTCGTTGGTCCTGGTTAAATCCGAGCAATACGGTAACTGCAATCGTCATTAGGAGACAGGCAGTTCTCTTGCAAATCGCGCGTCTGCGTTGATAATTGCCGTTGCTGTGCATAGTGCGACATCCACTGAACGAGAACCAGTGAACTAGTGACACCTTCTCTTCCATTGCTGATCAATAGAATAATGGTTAACAGAATTATATTATTTTATAAGGTTTGTACGCGAGAGGCAAAGAGTTCTGACGAGAAAATTGGGCAACCTTTACACGTGGTATCACATATAACATTCCAATGATAATCACGATTTCATAAAACTGCTTCTACAACATCACTGTAATTTAGTTGAAATATTGTCCTTGGTGAAGATTCAACTAAAAACTTGGAAAAAAAAGTATCAAGGTCAATGTCATGTCTAGTTATTTGAAAGTTTGCTGAAATTCTTCTAATCCAAAATAATAATTATACAATATTATTGACATTGAAATGTCAGATTGCTTCTTGAAAATTCATGGAAAGTTGTTCATTAAGAGATCGATTATATCAGAATTATGTAAATACTGCGAATTTCATTGAAATCAATTACCTGAGCTAATACAAGAAAAATTCATAAAAATTTCGTTCAGTTATTCTTTTTCAATAACACGTATGATGCTGATGTTTCAGGTACCGTCTTCACTGTGTCTCCAAAGAGTATTAAAATTTCATTTTCGTAAGTTCCTTCATCTACAGATTTTTCAGATGTTTACATAATAAGTAAACGAACATCTTATTACAATCTTCTCACATTTTCCCCTCAGCACCATTTACAAATACGAAAGATTTCCTTTATATTTCTCATTAATTAAGCACCATATAATGTTAACAAAACACTGAACATGTTCATTGACAATCTTACTTCTATTTCATCATCATTCGTTGAAACTTTTGAAAACACTCAAGCACTTAAATTCGAACTTTATCCAGTGGCAGTACATTCATTCCAAACGTAATATCCAAAATTAATCGCTTTCAGCTAATCACAGTACAATCAAGAGAATGTAACCTGTACTTGTGAAATTTCGATTACTCGACAATGTTTTCGCGGAGTAAAAGTGAGAGGAGGAAAGTGCCTAACGCCTGCCCTTACCCTACTGCGGTAGAGCACGTTGCGGCCTTTTCCTCTCTCTCTCTCTTTCCCGAACTGTTTCCATCTCCGCTCCCTTCTCCGTCGCAGACACAGCTGCTTCTTCGCCAGGACTGCATGTAGACGAGCACCATACAGACCAAGGGGCGCAACGTGCGCGCGCTTTCGCATGACCCTACACCGATGCACATGGACACGTGGCGCCGCCGTTGTCAAGGCGACTGCAGCGCGAGACAGATAAGTCCATAATTAAAATATCCGCCTGGACGGTCGTACAGTCGGTCATTCAAAAAGCTGATTGAAAATTCATCGTTCCCCGAGATTTTGTTAAATCACTCGCTCGGTAAAAGTTATATCGGTAGGCTCGCTTGTCTCGGTGCTGATGACTAAAGTGCAGCTCTATGAAATTTCGCATGGTCACGCAAGCTCCCGTTTTTCTACAGTCCGTGTTATCCGTGCACGTATACGTGTCTCAGCTGACCTTAACGCTTAGGGAGTGGAGCGAGCTTGCGCACGGAGCATCTGCCGATACGTGCGCGTTAGATATTGTATAGAAACTTCACGGGTATCTCTCTACAAGTACATCCTTGCCGCTGTTGCCTGTCGCTCCTTCGTGAATTAAAATTTATTATTCAATGGATTGTGTACAGTGATTAATACAGAAAAACGTTTTAATGAGTCTCCGAAAACTAGAGGATACGTAGCAAGGCTGGATGAATATAGCGCCAGCGGTGCGCGAAAACGGGTGAGGAGCATCGATTTGCGAGGGGGCGGAAAGACAGGGTGCGTGCAAGCGAGGGAGAAATTGAAGAGAGACGGAGAGAAACAGAGAGAGAGAGAGAGAGAGAGAGAGAGAGGAAGAGAGATTCGGAGTGTGCGCGTAAAAGAACTTTAGCGCGGAAAACTCGAAATTCTGCGGGTATCACGTGCAGTTGATTTGCTCCCACTCTCCAAATTCTGCGTGCTCCATTTCTCCATCTTTCTCTTTATTCGATGCGCTGTATCTCGTATTGCCGTTCACACTCAAGGTTTTCGCCAGCGCTATATATACCGAACGAGAAATGATACAGCGTGATCCTATTACCTGTGAATTCAAAAGGAGAATTCGAATTCAAAGATCTAGTTTGCTTCGATATTGTGCCTTATATAGGAACTCTATAATTTAAGATGAATTGTTTTATTGTTTTTACGGTTTACATTATTAATTTATTTTCTTTTATTTAATAATTGTATTCGACATTTCATATTTAATATATACTACTATATAAGGACAAAATTGGGAGTTCGTGTATCTGCCAAACGCAAAAACTGTACAATTAATTGGAATAAATTATATAAAAACTTTTATAAAGTTTGGACTTTATAAATTACTAAAACAAAATTCAATCGTTTTTTATATAAGATTCTCAAAGGAACATCCAAGTAACTTACTTAGGAATTTCTAACTAACGGATAATATGAAGACACCTTTTTTTGGAAGAATCGAATATTAAATTTTTTCCTAATTCAAACTTCAGACTTTGAAACTGGGATAAGCGCGTTTACAGAATGATTTTTACAGAATGATGGTGATTGATCTTATAGTTGGAAAAAATATTGATAAAAAAGTTCTCAAGCATTTCAGATAAAATCTATAATGTATGATGAAAATTCTCTTTACCTAAATTATCAAAAATCAAACTAAATTAATTATTTTTTAGTATTTTGATTAAATTATCAAGCGCACGCATACGTTTTTCAGTTCCATAGCAATATATGAAATTAAGTAAAATAACGAACCTTATAATTATATAACTATATCATGAGAATGAAAGATATTCGAATAATTTCAAATATTATAAAATTACCGATAATTTCATAAAATACGTCAAAGAAGTTATTTGTTTGTACTTGAGAGGTGGATTGAAGTATCATACTATGGTTCTCCAGCTCATCCGCATTCCCATATAACTTGAGCCATATCTCGTGAAAATGTCGCCTATACGCTATTCTATCGATATATATATACATTACCATTCTACTATAACTTGACCTAAAATGTCATATTATTTATAATAAAGCACAACATTTTCCAGGCTAATTACAGTTATTTGTGTCCGTAATCAGCCATTCTACTAGTAAATAACCAATACTTTTAAATCCAAAACAGAGTTAAATTGATTATTTCAAGGATACGAGTAATGTGAATGAAACTCATAGAATCGCATGGATAGTATGAAACCCGATACATCTTATTTATTTCCTCATTCAGTAATGAAATAGTGGACTTCTCGAGTTAAATGTAAAATCCCACCTTGCTGTTCAATATCAATGATGAAAAGTAAATCGACAGTAAGCAGAACTTTCGAAATGAATACACGCCTATACAGTGTCTTCATATTATAGGATATTTCCTAAGATTTTACAAGAATTGAAGCAATTTCACAACACTTCCCACGTCTGATAGACTATTTATTAGCTACTAGTTTTAAATTAAACAATGCCAGGATAGGTCAAAAATGTAGAATAACCATAGAATATTTAAATAATTTTCATCAAATTATTAAGATTCATTTACGAATTCAAATCACAGCAGACTACCGTCCAAATTTTTGAGCTTCCCTCGACCATATTTGTTCGACTGCTATTTTAAAAAATTTTTTAAAGATTCAACGATCCTGTGAATGTATCAGCTCCTGAATACATACGACACGATCCCGTCCGTGCCTCGACCCGTTGGCAACCGAGTGGGGAGGCGTGGTTTAAAGCGCGCGTCCGACTCGACCAATTTACGGCGCTTCATGTACGGACTTGGTGGAACTTCGAGATAGGTATACAGGCTCCAGCGAGAATTGCGTCTCTCGTAGTCGTGCGTGAATATCGTGGAGTGTGGCTTTGAAAATTCGTGCTTTATTTTAAAAAGCTATTTGCTCTCCGATGACCGGTGAGATATGGACGAGGCACCTTGACACGGAATGTGTGTCGGAAATTTTTGTGGAATTTTTCGTTCCAAATTTGGGGCGGATCCTTTTCTGTCGAATGATAACGAAGATTTGTGGAAATGGCGGTGAACACCTGCGCTCTAGATGACATCTAGATCATAATATCACAATATTATCTCACTGGGTCAAAATATTATGTCGAATTCAATTCCAAGAAAAATCTATTTGATCGCTGACTTACATTTTTCTCATAAATTATTACAAAAGTACTTTTTTGCTTTATGAACTTCATTCTCCATATGCCTTATATATTGTAACAATAATCCTCCCTATATTTATACCAATCTTCTAGTAAATTAGGTTATTATATATGGAGCATAACATAATCTATTTCTGGTAGCGAAAAATACCATTACGTTATTTATGATAGCACATTTAATGATAATGAAAGTTGAATCTCAAGCCTATGATAAAAAATTGAACTTCTATTTAAATGTAAAGACTCAGATGCTTTTACAATTGAAACATTTATATGAATCGTTAATATAAAAAAATAGAAAAAATTTAATTATAAATAAAAATAAATACATAATTGTAACATTAATCGTAAGTCTCATTCAATAATTAATCATATATGTATAATATTTACGACTTTTTATAACATGTTCACAATATTTCTTCTGGCCTTTTCGAATTCTAAAATAATCACATTTTTCTAGAGATTTTTATTGAAAATTCATTATTTCTTGGTTATTTATGATTCATCCTTTTCTTAATATTTTAGAAAGCGGACGCGTAAAATACTCCAGAAAAGCAATCCATTGGTGCATAGTTTATATAGCGCACTCTTTAGGCGAAACTGAGAAGAGCCGTTGGCTTATGCAATCAGCAGTAGCAGCAAGGTCAAAAAGCTGGAAGCTCGATAGATTCAACTGCAGCATATAGGAGTAGAACCTCTCGTTTTATCTTTATGCATCGGCCATTTGGCAGTCGGTAAGTCAGGGCGACGTCGACGGGCTCTATCGCTGCGGTAGCGCGACGCGGCGGCTGGCGCGTATACGCCCGCAACGCGACTACGCGCAAAACGTCGCGGCTCTACGACCGCGGTCGCGCTCCTCGCGCCCGGACGAGCGAGAGAAAGATAGACAGTAGGGGGGGGCGGGGAGCAGAGTTGAGGAGGGGTCAACGAGGCAAGTTGGTCGATTCGGGGGGAGGGCGGGCTCTTGACCCAAAAAGCCCATCTCTCCCACTCGGCCCGGCCGCCAGAGCCGCGTGCTTTTCCCGCGACGAGGGACGACGCGGGTGCGGGGAGGCGGGCGGCGAATTTCCAGCGATTCCGCCGGATGTGGCTCTTCTTGCCTGAAATTTCACATGACTCGATGCGCCGTTTATAAAAATGCGCGGCGCGCAGCTTTGCCAGCGTCGGCAAATGAACCAGCGGCTGAGTTGCGCGGGATGCTGCTCTTTTTGAGGAGCGCTTCTGCTACGCTAATAGAGTTTAATCTGATAGTGTCTAGAGTTGCATTCTGAATCCGTTTCGTTATTTGTGAACTTTCGCTATTTGATCGGGAGCACGTGCTCTGTGTATGAAAGTACACACAATACTTTCCCATACAAGTGTCATTGTACGTGACCCAGTAATTATTAAAAACTTTTGTATGATGATAACGAGAGTAGCAAAATTTTGGAGAGTTCAGCATGAGATTTTTGTAATCATTAACAAATTCTTTTAATGCTTTAACTGAAACGAGAATATTGAACAATTTTGTATTATTGTTTGGTAATAATATTTGTATAAAATCTATGAACACTAATCTTTACTTCATTTCAATACTGTTAATCATTTTCAAATATTAAGAGCAGAAAATGAAAGCAATACACTACAAATCAATACATCGATATTATAGTTCTCTAAATCTTTACATAGATATGAACTGGAACTTTCTACATACTCTAAATATTAATAGATAAGAATAAGTATATGATCAACAATAGGCAATTTTCAAAATAGTATGAATCTTATCATTTCTAATAAGTTATCTAAAATCACAATTATGGTGTAAAATTGGTGAAAATTTTCATATCCAGTTCACTTATTTAATAATAAAATATAGTTTAGATTGAAAACACTATATTTTAAAATTCAATAAAAAAAATTTGAACGAAGAAGAAGAATTTCACTTGCGTGAAATATTCCTTCAATAATTGCACCGACAGATTCAATATTCAGCACTCTAAAATGAAAAGCTGAACTGAAAGAGCTTTCATAAATTAATCTAATGATGCATGTAGTTTAAATTCACTTCTTCATTAAATATCATTATTTGAATGATAATTTAAAATTAAAATTCTAAGGAAAACATAAGGATAATTATAAGTTTATCGCATACTTGCTTCATTCAATTACAGTTTAAATACAGTGCTATTAGTTTATACAAAGAATTTTAGTATTATTAATATTTTAATACTTATAAATATCAAAAAAATTCATACACTGATTATATATCTTATATAAAAAGAAGAAGTGTACTCTTTACAAACTTATAGATATAATTATGGATAAAAAATAAATCTAACTGAAATGTACATTTCGCAGTATGCAATAGTTTAAAACAATTGAATACAAGATATGATCTTTAAAAAATGTTCTTCTTCAAAAAATGATCTTTAAAAAATGTACTACATTCTTCTTTATTTATGAAGTATAAGAAAGAATAATTAAGTTATATTCTTGTAAAATTTAATAATATTTTTAATCCAAATAATATGAGATAATAATTATTTTTAAATAAGTATAAAACTTTTATTTTCAGATTAGTCTACGGGGGTGAATATAAACAAGGACAGTCTGACTGTCATTATAATTTTAATTTAATTTTAATTTAATTTTATTTTAATTTTATTTTATTTATTTATTTTATTTTTAGATTGAATTGATTGGACTGTAAGACCAATAAAAAAATATTTATTAATTTGTATATGGGCAGTCGACATAAGTACAATTAAATTGTTTTAAGTATAAAACTCATCCTACATGTCGAACTTCTGTAAGTTACGTATCAATTAATCAATTAGTCATAATTTTTTATCCTTATTTTACTAACTGAAAGTAAAAGAATGAATATTGATAATTATCGTAAAGGCTACAGTAATTCATATTATATAAGTAAACTGCTGTATCAATTGTTGGAGCTGTTCGTCAGTAGTATCATTGACACTGTAGTACACAATGAATTTCGTCCGGCCTCGTAAAAGAGCTTTATGTAGGCGATATACCTCCTTAATTGTCGCAGAAGTAACTGGTAGCTGCGATATTCTCGGGCTCGTCCGTTGTCAACGGAAACGACGCACTTCTATCAAAGGAATACGATAGTGACTATACTTGCGAGCTTTTTTCCACATTACATTATACGCCCTTCCGCATTCGCGGCTCTTATAAAACGCATAATGTTGCGATTATATCAGCCAAGGTGTACATATTGTAGTAGAAAAACTTTAGTCGTTAATAAATGTTGGAAGAGCGTAAATTAATTCACAGACACGAAAGCGTTTTAGGCGATATATATATATATATATATATATATATATATATATATATATATATATATATATATGTATACATATATATTTCTCCATTATTTCTGGAATCTTCACAATTTATTTTGTCTTATTTTTCTAAATCTTAGATTCCCAGAGGTGACAAATTTAGTTGATTGATATAGAGCGATAAATTAATTAACGAACGCGAATTATTACAACCGACAATACAAGAAATTAACACAAATAGTTTATTTATAAATGCATTTACATAAACGTAAAATTTGAGTTAAGGAACTATGCTTTAGGATATTTGACAGGGCATACTAATGTATGTAATTATCATTAATTCAGAAAGATTGATGTAATGAATGAGCATTATAAAGTAGCAATAAAATTCATTTGAATAAAACTATCGTTCATAATTATAGATTTATGACAGAGATTATAAAGTAAGAATATTTGAGATAGTATCTTATAATAAACATTCGGCAAACATTAAGCTCATAAAGTATCGCTTTAGATACGTGTAAATGTAAAGTATTTTTTAGAATTTTGTAAAAATAATTTTATTTATAAATTATTTTTACATTTACAAATCTATATGATAAATGAAAATCCAAATATATTGATATCAATAAGACGTCTGTAGCTGTCGGTATGTCATACGTATTTAGATAATTCAGGGCTAAATTTATGATCGAATCAACTTGCTCGTCTCAGCCTGCTAAATACAACAACAGCTTTCGGGAATATTCAGTAGACAATTGACGTCACATACATTGATGCATCCACGGATATCTGGGACGTGAATAATTGCATTTGAATTTCGAATACCTTATAGGGTGAAAATCTCCAATTATATTTTGTACTCGAAATAATAACATTCGAAACTGATGAATTCGTAGAAAGACAAAACGTTATTAAGCGCGAATTATTCTTACCTGCTTATTGGTAAAGCAATGGTTTACTATGGTAGATGTTTTTATTCATAATGATATATCTATCTATAACAACATATTAATAATAAGATTTTTAGTGAATGTTATTATATTTGACAATGTTAAATCAATTTCCAACGAACAGTTGGTAGCTCTCATGTGATGTCGGAACAAGCGCTGATGTTTCTACTTATAATAACGGCTTCGTTGAAAATTTCTATATTGATTATTTAATTATTCTAAAGGTTAGAAATTTTTTTTCAATAAAATATTCGTTTAATTAGCATTATTGATATTGAATTGATCAATATATTTATATTTTTATATGAAATTATGGTTCATGTTAATATGAATTTTTCTAAACATATAAATATGAAATATTTCACATATAGAGGTTATATTAAAATTTTTTTCAAAAATGATCAGCATGTATAGTGTTACATAATATTCTTCCCTTCTGAATTGCAAGTCAACATTAAGATACATGTTCCGTATAATTATACAACCTGAGTATTCTGCTTTTAAAATGACTCTGGTCTACTTGTAATGCAAATTATATACAAGTTGCATACATCGCCGATAATAACAAGAATAAATTTTATAGTTACTTCTAATTAATAATTTGAAAAGATTTTTTGGCATATGCGGTGTAAAATGCAACTCCCAACCGATATTTTAGGTTAACTTTAACCTCATGGTATTTACTTCGCTTTGCACGAGAGCGAAAGTTCTCACGAGGTAAGAAATAATAAACGTCTACGTACCTGTAGCAGTATACTATTATATCTACGTATATAATATTGTGGAGAAAATTTATGTTTACTTTAAGAAGTAATTACAAAACTTAAGACAAGAATCAAATGTCTCGGTAAAATTTTCATACGATATTATACAAATAGTACTTTACACGTGTTTGTAGTCTATAGAGATATTAAAAATTTAAAAAAGAAGTTTATTTTTTTTACTATCTGTTATGTTTCTTTTTCAATAATCATTAGACAGTCGTGCTATATTCCGATTTTAAAGAGGATTTTGAATTTTAGTATAAAACTATATCTTCTGGAATTCTAAGATACATTGGTACATTGTAAATCAAAACATATACTATTACTATAATTGAATATACACATTCCGAGTGAATATCATTTCATATATTTACATAACACCTCAAATTAAATATTATTAATTTAAAATATTATTAATAGCGTTCAACTATTTATTACGATTTGTCAATTAAAATATTGTACATTGATTAGTTTATTTATTTCAGCGGATTTCTGCATTTTTAATTCTGTATTTACTATTAATCGTTTTATTATAAAATTGGGCCACTCATCCTCAGTTGAAAACTATTTTTGTAAACTTTACTTAAAACTTTACTTTTCTCTAGTAAACTTTACTTAAAATGTTATTTTCTTTCAAATTCCTTAATATAGTAATGAAGTTTATTTTAAAAAAATTTTTTAATATCTTATTAGAGAGAATAGTTTTAATAAATAAACAGCACATCTTGAGCATGGAAGAGCGAACACGACTTACTTTGGATATAACCAATGATATCTCGCTGAAGCTGGTCGAAATTCGTCAGCAATATATCTAAGCTTCTCCATTTAATGAATTGTTTGCTCACCACCTATACGTATTTCTAGCCTTGAGTAAAAGGATTTTAAATACAACTGAAAGATAAATATATTTTGAAATAGAAATTCTTTAATATCATTCTCCATTCAGAACGTGTTCCTTTCATTTGCAATTGCGACTTCCTCGATTCTGCAAAATTTCCGAACTACATTACAGTGTACCCTTGAGCTTCTTCGGATGTATGCACAATAAGTAAGGGACGAAAAAAGAAAAATAACCAAATGATTGACGAAACTGCCATGTTACGAACAGAATCCGAATTAGCTGTAATAATTATTGTTAAACTTAATAATCTTATTAATCAATTAATATTAAAGTTGTCATTATAATTAACTGTAGTTAAAATGTTTCTATATTGCTTTCATTAAAATTTAAAAATAAGATATTTGATTTATAGTTAGTAAACTATCTATCCCATATATATAGTTATGTGAGTAGAGTAGAATTACGCATAATTTGATTTTTACAATTTTAAATGTTAAATGACATATATATATATATATATATATATATATATATATATATATAGGGTTATATTATACTACCAGATACGAGAAATATTTCCTTTTTATATTTTATAAAATAATATTAACGACCGCTTAAAACAATATGATATCCACGGGAAAATGTATAAGGAAGAAATGTATATACGATCTTCTTGGACAAAACGACGCCATAATAATTCACAAAAACTGATTCTTATCGATAGTATGTGCACGCGAGATATCAAGTGAATACTTAACGAAATTATTGAGTGAAAATTTTTATACTTATTGAATAAGTTATAATTTAAAATGAATTTGAGTTAAGAACTAAATTTTATTGAAGCCTGGATAGCGAATAAACCTTCGTGAGAGCCATAGTTCCCACGACGGATCGAACCGAAGATTTTCCCGATAACCGGCATTTATATGATTTTACAAATACGCTAGACAAATACTAGCTGGAGAAAAATCTTGAGTCTTTACGAAAGAGTTTGAAATGTCCACGCTATCGTAAAAGCAATTGATCCCTGCCGTGACGGAAAATTCAGAAATTTTCATTCTTACAGCTCCTCTACAGATTCACAAACAAGGTGACTGTATTTTAGGTTGAAGAAAATCTCGAGAATTTCGAAAGAAGAATGGACAGTGTCGGATTACTTAGGATATCCCCACCGTTCGGCTGTGCGAAGTGTTTAAGCTGCAATCGACGAGCAAGAGTTACTACCGGAATTTCAACCACGATAAGGAGGTCCTCTCTCAGATATACTGTATCAGCGTGTGGTTCATTATTCGTATCTTGACTGTACTACTAGTGATCGAGCTATCGTAGGCGTCATTTGTACTATAAGGTACTTTTTGTTGGTATTTCCATTTTTCTTGTTCTTATGTATTAACAATTCAATTTAGCTCGTACAAAGTTTTTTAAATCTTTTATTATTTTAAACCTTCCAGCAAATAGTATCTTGGATGCCGAAAAACTTTTCTTCGGTTGGATTCAGCAGATTGTAGATGTAATACATAATTACTCATTTCCTCTATTTATGCAATTCATCATTTATGAATATTTTTATATAAGATATATATTATTATCTATACAGGTTTTTTCTTAGTGTACACGTCAATTTCATAATCGTCGGCTTTCCATTTTTATTTCTTGTAAATCAGTAAAATTTAATAAATTTCATTTTTCTGTATCAGAATTCAGTTTTTGCCAAAAGATATTTTCACGACATTTGGAATATCTGGACATATAACAAATATATTTTTATAGACTACAACGCCTCATACACAATGCATAATAGAAACCCATATAATTATTAAATTCTTACTATTGAAGCCTATATATTAATATTAAAAAGGATAATTTAATTTTATTGTACGTACTTTATACTGAGAAATTTTTTAGACAGGGTATACACTTGCTGCCCGAAAGATGGTAAAAAGTAGTAGAAAGTGATGGGCAATAGTTTGAATGACATTATTTGTACCTTTCTTTTACAATAAATTCTTATTTCTTTATAAAAAAACGGCGGAAGCTTATTTGTACGCCCAATAGTAACATCAATCAATAGCAAAGCAAAATCAGTAACGTAAAATCTTAAGTAGCCTTACTTGTATTAAAAAAAAAATATAACTAAGTGTGATTGTTTTCGATCCCTACATCTACGGCATCAATTTAACACATCAGATTGTATAAGTATAAAAGGAAATGCAACTGATAAACAACCGACTATGCTTAGATATGTCAAAAATATGAATGTTAGTTTAACCAACCTATTCGGTATACAATTAATGTCAATTGGACTCCTGTAGGTACAAATTCATTTCCATCTATTGTATCCAAAGGTGTCTGCGATCTTGGATTCTAAACGGGTCAATTTTACTTATATAATTATGTAGGCTCTCAGATGTTATCAATACTACCACCTCTCTGAAGAATCTTATTCAAATTTGGTCCTAACAAGACCAGGCTAAAACCATTCGCGTTCCCATTATTCATATCCGCTATATCGAAATCTTACTCCTGTGGCCCAACTTCCTCAGATCGGTGGCCTGCCGCGATTGATCGGTGGTGATTAACTCCAAACGGAATCAGCCATTTACAAACTATTGTCGTGAAGGCGTGATGAGTAACTTTATAAGACAGGTAATTCACTCGAAATAAATCACTTATCTACGCGGCAAGGTATGTTCTTGATACGGATAAGTAGCCTCAGATATGGAAGTAATCTGGCAATTTTTTTTAAGTAGTCCATGATTTTACAGGTAGCATGACTATGCACTCAGATAGCCTGACGAATTTTAACGTAAACATAGAATCATTAGATATTGAATAGCATGTAGCCTGCCATGGAAATGGATCTCAAATCCTCACATAAACTCAAATTTCCTACGTATCGCAACATTTCTAAATTTACTGAAATTCCCTAGATATAACCAACTATTATACAAGTAATTTCATACGCCATTCTGTGCTCTATATTTATGCATTCTAAAGACAGTTCATTTTGCTATCTTTGCACTCTACTCCATATTTCTACATCTGTCGTTTTCTTACCGCTCTTTGCACTCTTTTTTTCTTGTCCATTAGATTAAAACCTGGCTTTTTTAGGTGTTTATTTGTGTTATCCACTTGTAATTTTTCTGAAAAATAATCGAGAAACCGAGCATGTTAAAACTATAAATATGCCCCTTGAAGTCGAGAGCTTCCTGTTTAAAACACGACAACGTCCAAATATTTAAACTGAGCAATTTTCACACGCAGTTACAATCTATATATAACCTTTAATTTAGTGCAGTAAAATATTGGGTGAATTTACTACCGTCGACAATATAAAGTAATAAAGGTTTGTGTTGTAATCTGTGGATGAACTTCTAAATGTTAGGAAAAATATTATTTAATTATCATGAATCATAAATGAAATCGATATCAATATTCTTACATCTAAGGTATATAGATTTAAGAAGCTTTATGCACTATATTATATATAATTTACTTTTATCGACATGCAAAACTATTGCTTTCAAAACATTATTTGATATCCGATCAGTTAACTAACGTAGTGATCGCTTCATTATAAACAAGGAGAAAAATCCTGCTGGAGAATAAATAGTTAATTAAATAAGACTCACCTTTCGCCATCGTCGTTAAAAGCGTAATCGCCGAGGATGAGATCGCGCAGCCTGTATCGAGGTGGTAGCAGCATCGGAAGGCAAGGATCCGGCTCGTTCATGGTGAGCTCGGGGATAATGTGCCGAGCTCGAATCAATCGCAGGATCTCTGGTCAGCTGTCCTACCGGCTGCGACTAGCACGCGTCTTTGCATTTTAGGCGATACTAGTCGCTCTTCGCCTTATTTAAAGGGATACAGTGCCTTGTCGCGAGACCTATTTCCTTTAATTTTTAAAACTTCTGCGTTCCATTATCTGATATGTACTGCTCGTTGTCAACTGTAAAAATAATTCAAAATAATAGTTATGAATACCAATAGATCTATTTATAAAATTCTGAAGAATAGGAATTTCATTATCTTTTTAGTAAGTTTCCTAAAGTTCTCAAAGAATCTAGTAAATCAATAAGGATCGATTTATAGTTTAATGTTCAAAAAAGTGGTTAAACATGTACATCCATAATACTTGAGATAATGGAAAAGTAAGAACTTATATCATTGAGTATGTTTCTGTTGAAAATGATTTTAATAATACATTTGATAATAATAATATAACTAATATCGCATAAATAATACATGCCTCTGGAAAAATGGTCTGAACGCTGAAAACAGTACGAATGTTTCTATGCATTTTAAGCTGCTAAGCTAAATCTGACATTCGAATAGGGGCCGCTTGTGGCGGATTTAGAGAAAAATTCGTATAAACATTAGAGGCTGTGTAAGTCATCCTGCAAGTCTTCCATAACTATAAAATTCAGAAGTAGTATGGGCTTTTAATATAGTGCATGCAATTTTGCATAGATATACAGGTTCAAGTAAGGATATAGCCACAAACAATATGAATAAATCTTTACGCTTGTAATTATATGGTAAATATTACATACGTTTATTGATATCAAGTGGCGCATTTTGGAATTTCCAATTATTGAAAAAAATATTGAATAATGTTCTGCCGACGTTTTTCCAACACACACGCGCGCGCGCACACACACACACATAGATATATATATATAGTGAACCCGATGAACCGAATCCGAAGCGTGAAACGTCGCATTAGACCGCTGACAAGATTATGGCATCAATTTTTTGAAATGCGCATGGTATGCATGGACTATCATGAGAAGGATTGTCTGATCAAGGCACTACACCGTGTTACAAATCAATGAAAACGATAGCAAAATTGCATGAATTAAGCTATGAATTGCTTGTCTATCAATCGTATTATCTAAATTTGACTCTCAATGACTTGGTATTATTTGCAGACGTCGAAATATTGCTCGTAGGAATGAAAATTCAGCACTGACAAAGAGGCAACCGCTGAAACTGAGACTTACTTTGAGGCTAAAAATAAATCCTGCATAGAAATGGTGTAGGTAAATTTTATATTCGTTATAATCATTGTATCAGCCTCGAAGGCAATTTAGTAAAAAAAAAAAAATTATTTTACCATGGTGGCTCACAACTTTTCAGTCTACCTGTTGTAGTAGCGTTTACTTGAAGTTTTTATAGTATACTATAAATTTATTTATACAGTATAAATTATTCAGTAACATCAAAAATAACTTCACAATCATACTTCAGAATGTTTGTTTTATTACATAGTAGTACATCTAACTCATAATGCATAAATAAATAATGAAATAATTACAATGTATTTTATTTATGGAAATAAAACTTATTGCTTCTCTCATCTTGATTTCAGTAACTTGGTATCTGCTGTAGAAATATTTCTTCACATGATCTTTACGACTACTTACAAATACTGTCACACGAAGGATATAATATGAGAGAAACCACGTAAGGCAACGAAAGACAATTTCCACGTCGTAAAAATTTTACGAGACGACACTTGAAACGTTGCTCTTATATCAAAGGCTTGTGATTCTGGAAAAAAATGACAGATGGAAAGGTTGAAAGGAGCCTCGCAAGTCTTATATTTTCTCGCTTCATGAAAGTTCGAATGCTCAGTTTGAGAGTAAGTTTCGCCGAGTACTTTACTGGCATGCGTAACAATTTCGATGCACGTGTATGTAATTTATGAAAAGCATAAATTATTTAAAAAGTTAAAATACTATTGACGAACTTCGAAATACGTATTTATACGAGTTCTTTAGTTTCTGGGCTCAAAAGATTCCAGTTTTTTTCTAGTCTATACGGTAAGTCAAGCCATAGAAGAAAATATATTCTTTGTTTACATGATAGATACTTCTTACATTTCTAGCATATATTAAAATACTTTCAGTTCGCCTCGTGTAACTAATTATTATTTTTAAATCCATGATAATATTTCATGATTTTTGTCTACATTACTATACGCCTACTAGAATAAAACTATTTCTCTCGGTCAGAAAAGTAAAGTCTTAGAAAAAACTCGACAGTCCCTGAAATGATGTCATCTTTGATTGTGTAATCCTGTATTGTGCTCGCTCTTAAACAAAAACGATGAAACGAGAGGTGAATTTCGCGACATGTGCATTTCATTGACCTCGTTCTATGCTACTACCTACTTTTTTCTGCCGTTAATGCATTACAAGATTCTCAACCGCGGAGTCTTGTAATAGAAATTATTCTACTAACGATGAAATTGGTAAACTGACACTTGCAATGTATGCTCGCGTCGAAATCCTCAAAAATTTTATCACCTTTTCCGCTCGGCCTATGAGGTTGGCCATGAGAATAAAGGGTGGGCTGTAACAGCTCCAGCCTCCGCTCCGCAAACGCTTATATAGAGCAATCGATAACGAAGTCTCTACAGGTCGCCGAACCCAGCCAAATCCAATCCGACAGATAAAATGTTTTGTTATTCAATGTGCCAGTTCTTGGCTTTTCCTCTTATGCCAGTTATGTTTTTCGCCCGGGCAATCGAATCGGCATTGGCGAGCCGAGTGAAAATGCAGTTCAACTAGCTCTGAGAAATTGAAAAATCGTTAAACTATCCTTAAATAATAAGTCTTTAGGGCTACTAAAATATGTTTGTTTAAGGAATGATAACAGACAGGTTTTTGAAAATGCAATATATTTTGTTTTCATTTAGTTTCAAATCATTGTAGCCTCATTTGACACACATAATAAAAGCTATAAACTTTTAATTCATATAAAATATGTATTCATAGATAATTTACTGGTCATGGACGTTTTATTCCTACTTTTCAAAAATATTAATAAACAACTACATACGGCTAAATTTTGATAGATGAATGACCGATTCATATATAAGATTCGTATTAATACTTGCTATCACCTGTCCGGTATATCAATATTATAAGAAACTATATGAACCGATAATTTGATTTATGTCTTAATTATGTATTAATCACATGTATTGTTTAAGAGGCCCCCAAAATGTTAATTTTCAGCTAATTTGTGTCCATGTATTTTAAAAACTAGGTCTAAAATCGTTTTTTCTAAATCCGCATCACTGCTTTCGTACTTTGGACATATCATTAATCACAGCGGTTGTAATGAATTCGTACAAATACATAAACGTCATATGTGGTGCACAGCTGCTTCATTTTATGAGGAAGTTTAGGAGAAAATGAGGAGTTTAGTAAATTGGAAGATTCCCCCTACACTCTTGTTTCAAATTTCAAATATTTTTTTTTCATTTCTAAAATATATTAATTTACTTTTAAAGCAAACTGGATTATGTAATCTTTTCAACACGTTGAGTCAATTAGAAAGAATTACGAACGTACAGAATATGGATGTACGTCTTAATTTTCATTACTATTTTATTTATTAAGAGGTTTTTAATCTCAATAATTACATCTGATTCATTAAGCGTATTTTTTCCTTCAGTATGTTAAATATGAATATATTGAATATTTTTAATAATACTATGTGAATAGAAACTGTTTGAATTTCCTTTATTTCAACAGAATCATTATTATATGGTATTTTCAATTTTATTAAAAAAATTCTTGCAATTCACTCAAAACAAATTAATAAATATAAAACTTTATACGTGCATGGCAAACATGTTAGTAACTGTTCCTTCCATCTTTCCAGTTTTAATTTTCTTTCTATTGCAAATTCCTGAGATGTGCTCTTTTAATTTAACAAGGAAATTAGATATTCTAATGAAAGAATAAAAGTAAATAAGCGAGAGAATCGAATCAAATCACATTAATGTATCTTATTGTCTAAGATTAAAAAGAAAAACTAATATGAAAAAAAGGAATTTTTAAAGAGAAAATTATATTATTCATGTGCGATAAGGCATTTTATAAATTCAAAACTATTCATAAATGAAATTTCATTTCGTTGGTAATAGGTATCTACAATGGCAGAAAACGAGGAGATATCATTTACAGTTATAAACGTATCGATCGATACCAATGCACGTTTTTCAAATTGTATGTATTTGACCAAAATAACATTTTAATATTTCTCAGGAAGTTTGGATCTTGAGGACCAGACACTGTGCATTGAATCTAAATAATCTTAAGAGCAATCTTAACCTGGTTATTAGAGCGGGGTCTGAAGTCTTGAATGCCGATAGGGGGCGGACAAAACCAAGATAATAGACTAGCGACGAAGACATAGTATAATCCACAAATATATAATTCCATATATATATATATATATATATATATATATATATGTGTGTGTGTGTGTGTGTGTGTGTGTGTGTGTGTGTGTGTGTGTGTGTGAATTATAATTATATCTATATTTATGAATCCTGCTGCCGATTTCCATCTAAGAATTCAGAACAGCCAGCAACCTTCGAGAGTTGAACCGCGGCACTTTGCGATAACATTCATGGAGACTGCACGCCCCTATTGTAGTTTTAAATAAGCATAAAATTATTCTCAAATTACACATGTTGCTGTTTTTCCTGTCTTCGCATTCCTTACTTCCTCGCCTACTAAAATATTATTAAATATGCATGGCATTGAACTACTCCTATTATTATCAAAATTTATTTATCAAATTATTATTTATTCTCATGATTACGTTAAATTGAATCTTATTCATGCATTCTCTATCTCTTAAGTGTGTTTAAGTAGAAAATACTTTACAAATGTTCAAGTTAGACTATTGATAAAAATTTGGTTATTCGTATACTGAAAATCAATTCAAATTCCAAATCAGAGTTCCAATAATCGAAATAACTAGTAAATAAAAATAAAGCTAAGGAGTTGATATATGAAATCTGACAATAGAAATGAATAATGAGGCAAAGAATCTTTAGAAATTATAATAATATTCAAAGCGGAAAGCAGTATGTCTTAAATACGAAACTATTGGAGCTATTCGTTTCAGAATAAAAGAGCGCTAAACAATATTCGTCGTCCTCAGTAATAAAGAACTTAGTGGTTAGTACTTCTGGCTCGGGTCTGCACTTCAAATCATTCAGAGGAATATTATACTTTTCGGTTTCATCAATTCCTATCTTAATAAGGCGATAAACGCTTCCCGGATCGCTGTGACATACCAATCCTACAATTTCCTTGTTCGGCAGATTGTACACTGCTACAAATTTACTAGACCTATTTGGTTCCATATTGAACGTCAACTCTCTCCGCAATGTACCGTTATAATTATATTGGAAGCACTTCTCATCGTGACAGAATGAAAGAATATTGTTTGAAGCAGACCAACCAATATAACTTCTGTAATAGTATGTAGAAGTTACCAGTTCCTTTCCTGAAAATAAATTATACAGTACATGAAAATAATATCATGGTAAAGTTATCGACATAAAAGAAGGAACAAATATTCATGAAACTTTTGAAAAACTAGATATTTTTATTACTCGTATAAAAATAATTACAGGGATCACCCTCGTCGAACAATTTGCACCAGAGCAAGTGTCTTGCTCGGCTGATGTGCTTTATTCAATGTCCAGCAAACGTAACCAGCATGTAGATGTACAATAACACCGATTAATACTAATATTAAAGTACTTATATAATATAAATTTTTGTATTCTCTCCGATAAATAAAAAATCATTTTTTTCGATCATGCAATTTTTGGTTTAACGAGCTAAATATTGAAATATCAATTATGAACATGATGCATAATTTTGATTGTGTAATTCAAATTATCGTCGTGACATTTAATAAACAAGAATCGGGCCTTAGATTAGAGAGTTATAATCACATGAAGAATTTATTTATCAATTATGCACAATTTCTTATACTGTCGATATTAAATCTCATTATCCGAATTTATAATTATTTTTGTACTAGTTGTCTCAAGATTCAAGAGCGAAGGAGCGCATATTAAACGATCGGTATTTCGGGCATTTCATTGTCACAAAACGCACAAATATATTGCCGTCGTATGTGGAAAAGCTCAACGCACAGTTCTTCCTATGCTTTGAATCTCTGCTTAAAATTCTGCTTGCAGTCTTTATCTCAACGCGGCTTAGTGAATTCGTAATGTTTTTCTGAATAAAAACCCTGCCTATACTTTTAGGCTAATCGTTAAATATTCTTAATCGTTAAATGCGACTTAAACTTATTCTAAAACTAAACTAATTTAAATCTAAAGAATAATTATCTAATATCTTGATACTGGTAATATTAGTTTTTAATATATGGGAAATTCTATGAGGTGTCTTCGTTGTGACCTCAATAATTTTTTAGCGTATTGGATTAAAAATATTAATTCATGCAATTAAAATCATTGATTAATATATATCAATGTATGGAACCTCGTATATAAATAAGATTTATATCATTCATTACTTATGTAAACCTAGTACTCTAAAGACTGGAATCATATAACAATATGTAAGTATAATTAAACTATATTTAAATTATGAAACGAATTTTGCAATATACAAAATGATAGAAAATTTCATTTCACTGAAATTTATATTCCGATTCAAAAAATAAAAATATCTGAATAAAAAAATACAAAATAAGGTGAAATTGCTTGAATAAAGAAATCTATCAATTGATGTATATTTTTATTTCAAGAATTAAAATATAGTTAAATTGTATAATTTCAGATTATAAAAATTGCATTATATTATCTTTTTAATTAATATTTACGATATTTTAAATAAAATTAAAAAAATATTTATATGTTCAAAGGTTGGATGAAATATAATTTTCAGAATTAGTATCTCATACATCTACTTTCACCACTATTAATTTTTATCAAAATAAACGTGTTTTACGAAATAGCTCTTATTTGTTTAAATAAAATAATATATAACGATTTTATTAAAATTTACAATAAATCTAACGAAGTTTAGTAATGACTCCGATACATTTCTCAACCAAAGATTAGGAAAGAATAAAAAATACAATAAATTTATGCCTACAAATTCTAATAATATTTGTCTTAATGTTCAACAGTTCAACCACTTCTACCACGATACTTTTACATAAATTAAATAAAAATTCTTTGTAAATACAAGAAAATTTTCTTTAAAATAAGCACAGTTAATTTTCTAGATTTAATTATATATTTCAGTTCAAAAACACTACTCAATTCAATACAAAAGATGGTGACTTGGAAGTCAGCGATAATAATTCTTGTAGTCTTATGGTCTGGTTCGTCCGTTCATTCCAAACCAAAAATTTTATCAAAAAAGTATGACTTTTCGGAGAAAATGATTATTGGAAAGCACAATATTCATGAAAGAACTTTGGCCTTTGCACTATGTGACATTCAGGAGGAATCAGCTAGTTGTACATTAAATATTCTGAACGATGCGTTACAAAATAATGCAAGACCCTCAACTTGTAATGCGTACATATCAACTCAATTGTCATACTCAAAACTCGAGATTTTAGGAATACAGCTTTGGGGTAAAGATAAAGTCATCTTTTCATGGCGGGACGTCTCTCTTCGTAACTTAGGAAAAGGATATCTTTACATACAAACAATGCAGATGGACGGTTGTCTATCTAAAATGTACGAAATGGAAATTGATATTCGTGAGGATGGGCAATCGCAAGAATACATTATTCCTTCTGAAGACAGTTATCAAGCGTCGTTCATGAAAAGCCGATTATGCGGTGAAGATATGTGCAAAGTGACTGTAAACTTAGATGGCGAAGCTACTGATCCAGAACCTTGGTATGCGGGTACTGATTTGATCTTTGCCTTGGAAGCAATTGAAGGTAGTTCCAAGCAACTTTTAATATCCCTTGCCGAACAAAGTGATGGAGCAACGGAACTTTATCTGTTGGGTGAAAATGGTAAGGGCTAATTTTTGGTTTACGTTGTCAGAATAAACTTTGCAATGAGGCCTACGATGGCTGGATCGCTAGAGCGAAGGGCTAGTAAATTGGTAATCCCGGTCTCGGACGATACAAGCACTGCTGTAATAATTTACATGTGCTTTGTGTACAAACACATCGTAGACCTACGTTGCTGGTAATCACCGATATTTGGAGGCATCAATAAGGCTACGTTAAAAAAAATTGCAATAATTTTTTATTTAATACAAAAATTTATATTTATGTACAAATTAATGAGCAATATCTGCTTTAGAAAAACTCGATTTATAATTACTACAGATTAATCTTCAGATAATTACTACATGATATTAATCTTCATTGTTCATGTAAATTATCGATATGAATATATTATTTTCACGTATTGTATAATTTATTTTCAGGAAAGGAACTGGTAACTTCTACATACTATTACAGAAGTTATATTGGTTGGTCTGCTTCAAACAATATTCTTTCATTCTGTCACGATGAGAAGTGCTTCCAATATAATTATAACGGTACATTGCGGAGAGAGTTGACGTTCAATATGGAACCAAATAGGTCTAGTAAATTTGTAGCAGTGTACAATCTGCCGAACAAGGAAATTGTAGGATTGGTATGTCACAGCGATCCGGGAAGCGTTTATCGCCTTATTAAGATAGGAATTGATGAAACCGAAAAGTATAATATTCCTCTGAATGATTTGAAGTGCAGACCCGAGCCAGAAGTACTAACCACTAAGTTCTTTATTACTGAGGACGACGAATATTGTTTAGCGCTCTTTTATTCTGAAACGAATAGCTCCAATAGTTTCGTATTTAAGACATACTGCTTTCCGCTTTGAATATTATTATAATTTCTAAAGATTCTTTGCTTCATTATTAACTGTATAAATTATTTATAGATTAAATTTACTTCGAAATAACTCTAAATGTAATGACGTTTTTAACTTTCCATATCCTTTAATCTTCCATGTCCTTTAATCTATCTCCATACGCGTATGCATGAATCAGGTCCAATTTAACGTAATGATAAGAATAAAGAATAATTTGATAAATAAAATTTGATAATAAGAGTAGTTCAATGCCATGCATATTTAATAATATTTTAGTAGGCGAGGAAGTAAGGAATGTGAGGAAACGAAAAATAACATGTATAATTTAAGAATATTGTCATGTTTATTCAAAACTATAATAGGTGTGCAGTTTCTGTGAGTGTGTTATCGCAAAGTATACTCAGCAACACAACATTTGCCCCCTCCCCCGCCGCCCTGAAACTTGCTCGATGCGTCGCCGGCCTAAAGACGAAACGCGCATTACCAATAATGGAATCGAATGATAGGCTCCGGGTAGGACCAATGGTGATTGTTCGTTAAACTTGTAAATCATTTTATAGGTCTCAACGCTCATGGAAGAATATTGAATGAGGAAAACACGTCGTATTTATAAAAAGAAGAAACTCCTGCACAGAAGATTCAACACGCCGATCATTAAAACGTTTTTCTCAACAGATGCGTCTAGAAAATTGGCCTGAGCGACGGCTACAATGTTATTTATAGATATTGAAAAATACAAGATTCAATAGAAAACATAACTACTTTTGAAACTATGGTTATTTTTTTCTAAATACATTTTTTAAAAAAATCGAATAATTTCATATAATTAAAATATTCCGGTGATAATTTATATTATACCATTCTGGCATATGTATGATAAATTCTATATGAATTTGTATCTCGCTCTATCCTAAATAAAGATCGATACCAATCTGAAAGTGTCTCCCTCGCTTAGTTCCGACGTAAAATATTCCCTGAGCTAAAACTCCAATATCGTGGGTATTCCGAAATATAGAATTTTTCCTATTTGAGTATATAATGAAAATGTTAAGATGATACTATTTTCAAATGCTACTTTCACATAAATGATTAAGACAATATTATATCTAACGGGATGTTTCATTTTTAACACAGTTGATGTATGATCATCACAGCTTTTGATGATAGCCTAAATTCTTTTTTTTTAAGTAGATTAAAAATCAAAAACATATAACCACATAATTTAAATAAATAAATAAAAATATAATAATTCATATATATATATATATATATATATATATATATATATATATATTACATAATAGAAAGAAAACTAGAAAATTTTTTGGTTAAAATTTAACGTATTATTTATACAATTTAAATCAACTCATTTTATGTATATCCCATTTTATTTACATCCCTATTTATATGAAGTTATCGTAGGAAAAGAGCAAAATTTTCTTGCAATTTCGAGCTTTTTTCCCTATCAATGGAACTAATAAACATAAAAAGTTATTCACTGCTCTTCTTGTGTTTTAGTTTTACAACTGCATCAGAACAACAGATTATTGTTCTGACCTAAATACTTTTGCTTCTAACATATAAACTTCAAAAATATTTATTCTCATAATTCTAAATAGATATTTACGTGTATGGATCCTCGTATATAAATAAGTTTAATAATCATTAAAAAGCAAACCTAGTATTATAAATCTAGAATTTTACAACACTTCGGTAAGTGGAATTAAACTACATTAAAATACAGAACCTAGTTGACAATATACAAAATATTAGAAATTTTTAATTTATGTAGAAAATTTTACTATGCTGCAGAATTATGTATTTTTATTAAACAAATACGATATCCGAATAAGAAAAGCAGCCAAATTTCTTAAATAAATAAATCTATCAAATGGTGTATATTTTATTTTCAATAACTAAAATATAGTTAGGTTGTATAATTTCAGATTATAAAAACTGTATTATATTATCTTTTTAATTACTATTTAGGATATTTTAAAGAATATTAAAAAAATATTTGTGTTCACGGTTTGGGTGAACACTGTTTACTTTCACCGATGTTAATTGTCGTATGGCATAACTCTTACTTGATTCACTATCAAAACATTTTGTGATTTCATAAAAATTCCTTTGCAATACGGCCGATATCTTTAAAATAAATAAAATAAATGTTCTAGATTAACTATATATTTCAGTTCAAAAACACTGCTCATTACAATAAAAAAGATGGTGACTTGGAAATCAGCGATAATAATTCTGGTAGTCTTATGGTGTGGTTCGACGGTTCATTCCGAACATCCAAAGATTTTATCAAAGAGGTATACCTTTCAAAGACAGATGATAGTCGGAAAGCATCATATTCATAAACGAACAGTGGCTTATGCTCTCTGTGACATAAGCCAAGATACAGCTAGTTGTACATTAAATATTGTAAATGATGCGTCGGACGACAAAAGATCAACGGTAACTTGCAACGCATACATATCGTCTCGATTATCATACGGAAAACTTCACATTTTAGGAATAGAACTTTGGGGTACAGACAAAGTCATATTTTCATGGCGAGATATAGATCTTGATAATGTAGGACAAGGATACCTTCATATAGAAACCATGCGAATGGACGGTTGTCTACCAATGATGTACGAAACGAAAATTGATATTCGTAATGACGAGCAAACTCAAGAATACATTATTGCTTCTGAAAACAGTTATCAAGCGTCGTTTTTGAAAAAAAATCTATGCGGTGAAAGTATCTGCAAAGTGACTGTAAACTTAGATGGCGAAGCTACTGATCCAGAACCTTGGTATGCGGGCACTGATTTGATCTTTGCTTTGGAGGCAATTGAAGGCCATTCAAGGAAACTTTTAATAACATTTGCTGAAACAGGTGACGGGGGAGCGGAACTATATTTGTTGGGAGAAAATGGTAAGTAAAAATTTTTAGTAAACTTTGTCACAACAAAGTTTGCAATGATTGTTCTTCTGATACAAAAATGTATATTTATATATATAAATTAACAAGCAAAATCTACATTAGCAAAACTAGATTTATTATAAATACATAATCTTTTATGGATTCTACAAAAAAACAAGATAGTTATTGATTAGTCATTTCAAAATATTTTGAAAGAATTTAAAAAATTACACAAGGCTAAGTCAGATTAAGGGCAATTAAACAAAATAACTTATATATATATATATATATATATATGTTGATTAATACAATAATGATATAACGAAACTAATAATTTATTATGCGAAGATATAAGGATGTTTTTAGATAGTTTGAACAGAGTCAAAATTGTCAAAATTCGTGAATTAATTTTTAAATTAGATTTACAATTTTTACACGAATAATAAGTGAATAAAAAATATAGTTTTCGAATTTAATTGAATTTTTTCTCATAAAGATTTCAAGTTAAATATTGATGTTTTAAACACTAAATGAAACCGACTGCAATGGAATAAATTTATAGATATTAGTTTTAAATTTACGTTGAATTATCACTTGTAAACTAGTACTTAATTTTCAGGAAAGGAATTCGTAACATCATATTCTTCTGATAATTCTATTAGCTGGTCTGCTTCCAATGGTATTATTTCATTTTGTCACTATGACAAATGTTCCCAATATGATTATCAATGTAGCTTACAAAAAGAGATATCAATCCTTCTACAACCTAAGCCTAGCAGATATGCAGCAATATACAATTTACCTAACAATGAAATTGTGGGATTGGTATGTGACACAGAAAGCGGAAGCATTTATCGTATAATTAAGATAGGAACTGACGGAACCCAAAAGTATAATACTGCCCTGGATGAATTTGAGTGTAAAACGCAATCACAATTAGTATCCAGTAAATTCTTCATGAAAAATAGTAGCAAATATTGCGTATCGCTCTTTTATTATGAATTGTATCACTCTAGTAGTTTCACATTTAAGACATTTTGCTTTTCTGTTTGAACATATTGAATAACAGTTAGGATTCTTTGTCGCGTTATTAATTTTTCGTCAGCCAATTTATTCCCGAGCGGAATAAGGGAGATAATTCGCGTGAGGTAAGACTCAATTCACAGACTGGTCTTGAATTAAATTTCTCACCACGAAAGCCGAAAAATCCTGTCGAAAGTGCGATTTTGAAGTTGGAGTGGTGAAAAATTCATAGGAAATTCAAGTTTTTTAAAATAATAATAATTGAAATTATTGTTATAAAATTCTGTACATTTGTATTTTTAACTCGATTCTTCTTTGAATACTTATAGTGATAAATAATAATGTAATCACTAAATGGATAAAAAAGTAATACGATTTGAAGCATATTTTCATTTGTATATAATTGAAAATAAATGTACAAATCAGTAGAAAACATACCTTCTTTTGAAATAGTTGTTAATTGTTTTCATCTATATATGTTTAAGAAATTATGTAATTTCGTACAAACAAAATATTCAGGTGATAAAATAGATTCTATTATTTTTGTTTAAATTTCTTCTCATTCTATTAATTTTTAAACACTATCAAGAAATTGCTTCATCATTGGTATGCAAAACAGATCATGCTATAATTATAACTTATTATTTTGACCTAAATACCTTTTTTCTAGTCAAGTACATGAAAAATGTTTGGATAATTGCTTAGGAAAATTAGAATATATCTAGCTGAAGATTGAAATACAGCTGTATATTATGAAATGTAGTAGTGACAAAATTTATGTAAGTAAGATTATATCGCTTTTTTACAAATATTCAGACCCTAACTATTATATTAATACACGTATAGTAGCTATAATTTAGCTATAGTTTCAAATTCATCCTTTTAATCTAAATATTATTTGATTAACAAATTTTTAATTTGTTTCACGTATAACCGTTAATATCGCTTGGGTTCTTCAACTAGAAACATTTAGACTTAATTATTTTATTTATTTTATTTTAGTTTTCATTAATTGTAAGTATTCCTATTTTAATTTTTATTTTGTGTTTTTTTGTGTTTTTATAATTTTAATGTAATTTTATTTATTTTTGTTACTTTATAAGGGCGTCATTAATAATCGCATCGAAACGTTGCAAAAGTAATTATATAAATTATTATTTTAATAAAAATATCATAGAGCACCAGTTTATATTATTTTTATTAATTATATAAATATGATCAAACTGTTTTCAATATTCACAAAGAAATATTGAATGCTATTAGCAGTTACTTGACGAGGTTTTAACAAACTTAGACAATAGTGCATGTGGTTAGTGGTATGTTTGTTTCTATTAAGTATAGATACCTCCATCGTGGTTCGGTATAGCTTTCATTTATGACATTTCAAGTTATACTGTAGATTTTTTAGTAAAAAAAGTTTAAAAAATATATAAAAGGAAACTTTTTTGATTTTGTGCACTAACATCTTAACCAAGATTTTATTTTCATGCATATATATATACAATAAAATTAATGAGATATTTGGGATAAATGAGTATATATATATATATATATATATATATATATATATATATATAATGCGCGGAGGTTTCACACTGTTCCAGTAAGTAATGGGAGACTGCAAACATGAAGCCGGACTTTTTTTTCTACATACTCATTTAAATATACTATCTAAAAATTCCCTCTTATCCTCCGAATACTAAAATTCGTGAATGTCCTATGAACGTATACACTGATTGATCGCAATTAGTCATGATGAAAAGCTATTTTCAAAAATTTTGCCCAATAATGTATTATAAAATTTCATTCAAGTCTATATATTTAGCAGCATCGAATTTTCTCGCACTGTATGCGTTGTTTATTATTCACGCTCCAATGAGAAACAAAAATAAATTTACATAGTTTGAACTTAAAATGACGATTTTAATACGAGTTCTTGATTTTCTTGATAAAAATATGGACCGAAACTAGTATTAAGTTTAATTTTATTTTATATTACATATTAATAATATGTATTTAAGATTATTTAAATGATAAGAATTCATTGCCTTCAAATTTTACCGTTTTATAGAAACTTTGATGACTTTTTTATGTTATTTAACGTTTTGGCTTATTCTTTCAAACACTCGTGTTAATGAGCGTTGTTGTATCGGACGAGATCGGGACTGAAACTCGGATTGCCGAAGCATTGTAAGCCTTTGAATATATTATTAAATCAGAAATTCCACAATAAGAAAGTTAATGAAAAATTTAATTTTATTTAAAAAAAAAAAATCATTTCATCAAACCTCGAGACAAATATACTTCTAATTTCGTTTAACATTAAATTCGTTTAACATTACAAAAATTCTTCTGAAAAGAATATAGTCTCTATTTATATAATATCATCATCTGTAGTCGATAAGTAATAAAAATGATCAATAATAACTACAGAATAACATTAAGTCTTAATCGCTCGTGGTTAAATTAATAATGAGCACTAAAATAATATGTATAAAAAATCAAATGCATTTTTATGATTTTTAAAAATTTTATTACTCATATTTCAAGAAAAGGTATATATAGTTAATATTTCTTGTATGATGAGACTACGTATTGGTCATTATATTTTTTTATAAAAATAAATGAAATTGTTTCTCAAAGTTTCAGTCAATACTCATGACCTCATAAAAATATTTCTGTTAAAGCCGGTATCATGTAGTATATATTTATAATAAACCTTGTATAGTATGTATAAGAATGAAAAATTGTCCTTCTTTATTTGATGAAATGAATCCAAGAATACAATTGTTACGGATAAAGTAAGAAAGAAAACAATATTTATTTGAGAACTCAATCAAAAATAAAAAATAAATTTGCCTGTAATAAAAAATAAAATGCAGACCACTGATCTTCGTAGTAGTAAAAAGGAAAGGAGACCGACAGTTAAGGAAACTCGCGCCCCATATCCCACTCTTTTTTTTTTTTTATTACCCTCACCTATTACAAGCCTTTGTTTGAACATACAAATATTTTTCTGCTCACATGTGCCCGTGGACGGGAATTCTCCGGTATTGCCCACCATGGGTGATGATCATCGTATTGTATGCTATAGTTTCCTCTCGTGGAAAAACTCGACGCATACCGCCACTAAACGCGTAAATAAGGCATCTCCGCAGTTGAGTCAAATTGGCCTAGAGATGGACAACTAAGTTCCTATACTACGAGTCCACTGATGGCTTACGAGTAGCAATGCTCTGGGCGGCCTTGCGTATGGGGTTCGCGCAAAACAGCACATGCAACCTTATTTTCTTAACATTAGTTTTCTAAATAGCGATCATTTCATTTACAAACGAGCGCTGGTACTAATAAAGTTTGTACAAAGATTGTTCAATTCCTAAAATTTTTGTCTGCAGAAATTCGCGTGTACATTCATTAATACAATGCTGCTGTAATTCTTTATAATATAATATTCTTTATAATATAACATTATATTTATAATATCATTCGATTCGACGAAAAATTGAAGGAGAAGCGGACACATTTAGTGAAAAAAATGGCGTTGTTTCATCACTATAATGCGCCAGCACATACACTGTATGAATTGCGTTGTCCATTGCTGCCGCACCCCCCGTATTCGCCCGATCAGCTCCCCGCGACTTTTTCTTGTTCCCTAACATGGAGAAATGGCTCGCGGGAAAAAAATTTTGCTCAAACGAGGAAATCATCGCCGAGATTGAGGCTTATTTTGGAGGGTTCGAAAAATCCTTTTCTTTTGGAGGGCTGAAAAAAATGGCCAGAATTCACGTTGGGAGAACTGCATCTTACTAAAAGGCGACTATATTGAAAAATAAAAAGAAGTTTTTTGAAAAACCAATCTGTCGATAAATTAAAAAATTAATGTAAAATAATTGACAATCTTTCATAATATACATTTAATATCGCATTTTCTAAAGTAACTTTTCAAAAAGTTCGATTTATTAACATGAATATAATTGTTTAAACATACAAATTAGTTTAAATTATTCAATTGTAGAAATTTTCCAACAAGATTTTTTATCGACTCGGCTTCTCAAACGCTCGAGATAGAACGTTTTAATTAATTTACTGGTCTTCATCAATTATGACTCTTAATCGAATTGAGTCTAAAAATGTTTTTATTCAGAAAAAAATTTGTTGTATACAACGACCAAATATAGGTGGGCATCGTAACTCTTGACTACACATTGCCAAAAGACTGTGATGCTTGTTAAACAGCAATCAATTATAGTTAATAATCAATCTATTATATTTATGGTTAAAATGAATCAAATAAAACAGTTATAATCTTTAATAAGTTCAATTATATTTATCGTTCTTTATATTTTTATCTTTTTTAGTAGCAAGCGGTACTAAATTAAATCCACAACATGCTATCGCAAAGTGCATTGACTGTAATTCTTGCAATTATAAGCTGGAGTTCACAAGTTTACTCCCATAGACCAAAGATCTTGTCAAAAGAGTATGAAATTAAGAACGAGGAACTAATAATCGGAAAATATCATGTCGATAAGACAACTTTGGCCTTTGCTCTTTGTAAAACTTCTCCTGATGATACAGCAGCCGCGTGCACATTATTTCTGGAAACTGAAGCATTCAATGACATGGAAAAAGTACGCTCGTGCGAGTTGACGTTATCGTCTAAATACCGTTACGGGAAAATCCGCATTTTAGGAACACATGTCTGGGGTAAAGATAGAGCAATTTTTGCTTGGCGAGACTTGGACACGATTAACGAACGGCATGGGCAACTCTATACAAAAGTAATCAACATGCGCACATGTAAACGAAAAATACACCAATGGAAAATTGATATCCACGATAGCATGCAGTCTCAAGAATTCATCATTCCTTCCGAAAATAGTTTTGATATCGCGTTTATGAATAGTGATATTTGCAAAAGTAATATTTGCAAAGTGACTGTTGATAAAAACGGTGTATCCAGCAATCCAACAGGTTGGTTTCCTTATACTGATTTCATACATGCTGTGGAGCCAATTGAAGGACAATCAAAATTAATTTTGGTAACCAGCGGAAAGACAATTGCTAACATGGGACCGACACTCTCTCTGATAGATCAAAGCAGTAAGTTAATGTTTTAACATTATATAATATATTGAATATACAAAGTACTAAAAATATTTTTTTATAAATATGAATTTTAAATTATCATTACATGTTCGGAAAAGCTTTCAAAAAAAAAAAAAATTAAAATTAAATATTTCTGACTTAGTAAGTTAATCAACTATTATTTGTTTAAAAGCTCCATATCTTTATAATTATTAATCAATTAATGATATAAAGAACTGACCATCAGATATTTTTATATTTTAATATTTATTATAAAATATAATTCTATTTTGTATTTTCATTTTAAATTTTAAACATTAAATTAAATAAAAATTAATAGAACTGGACAATTATTATGTTTAGAGCAGTAATCCAAATTAATGAACAAAAAGATTGCCAGCGTTTATTGTACATTTACTTAAATACTATTACTATTATTCTTAAATTGTCATAAGTTGAAGTGCGAATAAATCTTGAACTAAAACACATAAATAGATAAAATTATATTTATATTTAGGGTAGTATATACTATTTACAACTATCATTCGCATCTTTGGTTTTGACCATTACTATTATACCTTACATTTTGAAGCGCATATCTCATATATCTTAATATTTATATTTTACAGGGACGAAATTTCTGGACAAAGGAGATTATTTTTCTCGTATGTGTTGGTCCTCGTCCAGTGGTGTGATTTCATTCGTATACGACGACAAGCATAAGCGATTCGACTATGGGGGCACTTTAGAAACTGAAATGGAATTGACTATAGCGCCAGCTATTATTCCCAGCGAATATGCGGCTTTTTATAATCTCCTTGATGGGAGGTATGTGTCAGTGGTTTGTGATGGAGAGTTTCATAGCGTTTATCGCATTATTACTATAGGGGTTGATGGAAAACTGGAGGACAGTTTTGATTTGAAAGAATTAAATTGCTGGCAGAAGCCGGCTTATATGTCCACTCACTTCTTCATGAAGAGCAATACGGAATATTGCTTATCAATATTATATTCTGTATATAAGTATTATACTAAAATCACATTTAGTACCTATTGCTTTCCTGTATAGGACATCTAATGTATATATATCCTAAAATATCCAAAATAAAATATTTCTTGTCATGTGATATAAAGAATTATACATAGAATTATACATAGCAATATACATAGAATATATACATAGAAAATAATTTAAAAAATTATAAAATGATATGTATGAGACGATTCAAATGTATTGAGATGCATATCTTATATAATTATACATAATAATTTCAAAATCTAAAGAGGTAGATCAAATTTTCAAATATAGATCTTAAAAATAAGTGCCTCTGAAGAATTGTTGCATAGGATTAATATCTTGCATTATTTAAAAGTGTTCATAATGCATGATAAGAAAATCCTCTACAATTCTCACGCTGTACTATGTTTCTATTTCTCAAGGCACCTATACGCGGGAAATTATTTGCAACTGCTCTAATTATACTTAGATCTTATTTAAACTTTGTTAACCTGTCTTTCAACTAGTAAGCTAAAAAAATGCTACAGATGAAAGTTAGCGGGAAAAAAGGTCAGCAGAAATAGATCCTTATGTCATTATTATTCGTGTCAAGTAGAAGGAATCGTAAAATAAAAGACGAGCAGAACTAAAAAAATAAACTAAAACAGTAAAGAGATAAAAGAAGAACAGGAAGCAACACGTATTCCTGTTACATTAAATATTTACATATGAGTTAAACACTCTCGAGAGTTGAGAAGATCAGTTGAGAGTACTTGCTCAAGCCTAGAGTTTACATTGTAAAGATTTAATATGTTACATTTAGAAAATCATATTAGGTGGAATTTGAAAACAAACTCAAATACTGTGACATTATTTTGGTTCTGGTAAAAGACAGAACAATAGTACAAATGTATCGGAAATCTAAGCAATATTAATTGATCTGAAGAATAACTTTATTAGACAAAACAAATTAAGTTTAATAAATTGTAAAATAATAATATTGCTTAAAAAATCAAATAAACATATAATTATGCTAAGAAATTTTTGACTTACTTTTCGAATACTATATATATTATCTCATTGAATTTAATTGCATGTAACATATTTGCAATATATTATAAAATAACTGAATTATATTATTTGCAAGCCAAAAAATTTTAATTAAAGAAAATAGAATTCAGAAAGAAGTGTTTCATAATTCACGTGAAATGAAATATGTAAACTTAAAAAAGGTATGTAAAAAAATTTTTGATTAACGCGAATATCTGATTATTAACTTTTTTACTTGGGCAATACTAATTTTATTAAGATTACTTATCTGAGGAAATAATGAAACAAAAAACATTTTCATCCTATAAAAATATGGACGTACCCAGTCATTTCAATCACTTAGTCGAACACTGAAGCCATCAATAGTAATTCATTTAAGTTCATTCTCTCTCTCTCTCTCTCTCTCTCTCTCTCTCTCTCTCTCTCTCTCTCTCTCTCTCTCTCTCTCTCTCTCTCTCTTTCTCTCTTATTCTCTTTCCGAAATTATACTATCGAGTCATCACTCAAATGACTTCTGAGACGCTGTTGTTTTCTCATTTGGAATATTGTGCCGTGATAATGTTCGATACCTCGTAGAAAATTCTAAAAGACTCAACATATTACAGAATACCTGCGTACTTTATGTTCAATATATTAAACGAAATAATCATATAACTTCTTCTAGGATGTGTCTCAGATAAATTCGTATTGATTCTAGAAGTAACTATTTATGTCTATATCCATTAAATAAAGTCATATATATGCATTTGCCTGTGTATCTAAAGTATCCCTTCTAAGGCATGTTCCCAAGCATATTCGGACGGAATGAGGAACAGAAAAAGAACTAGATCATCTGTAGATACTAACTGTAGATCAAAAACCAGTTGTTCCAAGTATAATATACGTATTTATGAAGCAATCCGAATCCCAGCTGAGGTCAAACATCTTTGTTCACTCAGCAGTTTTAAATCGGCTCTGTTATTGTATTTGGTGTTGTACCATACAACCCTAGTCAGTAGATAAGCTTCATATGTGCGTGTATTTAAAGTATAACTTACTCGAATGTGTCGATCGCATGTAATATTTCATCTACATCTACTAAAATATGTATGTTTGTACACATGAAGCCAAATTGTGCTTTACTAACACTATTATATGCGATGTGATGTTTTTATCTACAAATTTTTCATGTACGGGGGCATTTTTAATTAAAGCTTGTAATATACTACTGCTGGGAGGTTTAAAAACAATAACAATTTAAAAACCGTGTTGAACTAAATTGATTTTAATATATAATGAATAAAAGATAAATACAAATTACAAACACCTTAGCATACAAACGAGATACGAATAATGCCTTCTGCGCTCAAACAGCGCCCTTTATAGACTCTCTTCTTATCGCGGGTCAAATTTCGGGCGATAAGCCCCATTCGTCGATCGCAGCCCTAAACACTTCGCGCAGCCGGACGGTCGGAGAACCCGAGGTGGTAATCTGACACCGGCCATACTTCTTTCAAAATTCTCGAGATTTTCTTATAGCTAAAATATAGTCACCTTATTTGTCAATCTGTAGAACAGCTATTATAAAGAAAATTTCCGAATTTTCCGTCACAGCACGGATCAATAGCTTTTATGGAAGCATAACCAGTCAAACCTCTTTCGAAAATCTCAAGATTTTCCTCCGACTAATATTTGATTACCTTAGCTGTAAATCATATAAAAGTCAGTTTCCCGGAAAATCTTCGATTGTACCCGTCATGGTACGGATCAAGCGTATACCTTAGTTGTATACAATTTGTGGCCTTTAACGAAGGTTTGCTCGCAATCCTGACTTTAATAATTAATTAATTTCAATTCAAACTCAATTAAATTAAATCATTCAGTGTCCAATTCGAAATTTCAAATTATAACTTATAAAATAAGATTTCAAATCGCCAACCGATGATTTCGTTAAGCATTATTCAATATCTCGTATATACTTACATATCATTTTTAAACAGTTTTTATAATTCGTGCGGCGCCGTTTTGTCGGAGGAGGTCGCATAACATTTTTTACTCATATATTCTCCCGCAAATACAATATTATATCAAACTTTTATTTACATTACTTCCAATCTTAAAACTAAACATTTCTTGCAATATAATTTATAACTATATTTAGTTACAAAAGAAATACTAAACCTATTAATTAATTTTATCTTTATACTTCTACTTTCTTAAACTATAAACATTTAACATAAACTATAACATGACTATCGGCTATAAAGAAAATATCTTATTTTAAATTTGAATTCAAACAATATTAAAACATTTTACGTGGAACTAATTATAATAATAGCTAGAATGGAATCGATTAATAAAAATATTTTGATCGGTCTTACAGTCTTTATACTATAATATATTATACTAAAATAACGACAGTCAGACTGACCTTCTTGTTTATAATCACTCCCGAAGAATGTGAAATAGAATGTATTAGTAAAAATAAAATTAAATTAGATTAAAAACTAAAAATAATAAAAATAAATTATATTCTATATTTTACAAAGACCAATGACTGCCCCATCACCTTAAATTTCAATTTGCCTGAAGTGTCGGGCGTTTAATTACAATTCTTAATTTTTAAAAGTAAAAAAAATTCTCTTGGCAGTTGATTGGTTTTTAAGAAATCAAAACTTGAGACTCAATTAGTATTAGTATCAATGTTTTATTTAATTATTAGTGGAATTTCAAATTTAATTACATTAGTATTTTATGCCTATTAATCTAGTTATAATAGTTGGGCAAAGTCGATTTTTCATTTGGAAGGATACATATACCTAGGGTGGGATGTAAAAAGATCGAGGGAGGAGTATATCTATATATATATATATATATATATATACATATATATATATTTTTTTTTAATAGACTTTTATTTCATTACCTGAAGAGGAATTTATACTGGCTCGAAACGTCAGTAGCATATAGATGAGAACTGTTTCGATAATTCCTTTACTTGAATTATTCTGCACTAACATTATCAATATAGGTTTTTGGTATTTCAATTATGAGAAAAATAAATGAAAACTTTTTGAAAATTTACAATTAATTTTTTCAAACTCCAGATTGTTTAATCTTATAAAACTCGTATTGAGAATTACTTTTTCATTACTTTCATCCAAGGTGTGTTATGTTCCTGGAATCGACTACTCGCTCAAATTCTAATTCCAGTCGTGTTTCATATAGACTTATCGCTTCTACATGCATATGTATGAAGAAATCTGCGTAGGGCGCAAAAGCTTGAGGTGAAACGCTTGAGTAAGTCTATTATAGATTTTCCAATTTATTCGACAAAGAAATTGAATGTGCTCTATTACAACTATTAATAATTTTCCATGTCTTTTAAATACTCCATTATTTTTATTTCTTTTTTATTCTATTTAGTTAGCTTTAAGCGCATCAAGAATATCACAAACTGCCATCCATTTATACTAAAGATTCATGAATTTGTTTATGAATCTATACAAAGAAACAATAATAAATAAATAAATAACAGTATTTATATGAAAAAAATAAAAATTTGAAAGGTACAGATCAATTTTTGTATTATCTTTATTTATTCTTCTAAAAGCCAGTTAAATTAAAAAAAAATTCTGATCGGTTTAAACAATACGTTGAAAGTAAATTCTAGATTTTGATGTTCTTAAATGTCTATGAAATATCTCAGTCAAAGAATTCTTTAATTGAATAGACCGAGCATAACGGAAAAAAGATTTATTCTTAAATTTCATTGTTTTATAAACCGAAAGTCACATTTAAAAAATTAATCCAATTCCATAAAAATAATTGTCTCGATTCTTGAACAAAACCAACTATTGATTTTAGTAAAACATCAGAACTTCTAAAAAGTGCAGAGTTAAAATAATGGTAGATAAACAGATAGAATTTTGAGCTTATATTGGTATTACATTGTTCACCCATCTAAATTTTTCGATTTTCTATACCAATTGCCACCAAATTTTTCTAATCAAATTACTATCAATAGGATCTGTCGTAGTTGAAACAGATAACTAAATAATTACCGAAAATAAAATCAATCAGTCAGCTGAGAGAAGCATTGAGTGTAGCATTAATTTAGGATAAATGAACGCATAAAGCCAAAAAAAAAAAAATTTAACTGTTCCGATCCCCATTAATGTACCGGGGAAATGATGAGCGCAAACGCGAACCATCCAAGCCGTACTCACGTCCGAGATATCGCACGGCATGTCACACTGCCGAGCAGGGGTAAACAGCCCTTGAGGAAATATGACAGGCGATGGTTGGATTGATAGTCTCGGTTCCTCTGGCCCTTATCCCGCTGAATATGCACTCGAGAGGTTTCGATTGATGCACGTTCTGGACTCAACGACAGGAGTGGTGGTCGTGTGCCGAAATTGAATCCCAAACTTTGTCGGACAATCGTTCAAATAAGATCAGGCACTCGTGTAGCCGGGCTCGGGTAACGTTTGAAATGGCCAACCTACTTACTACAGTTAACCCTTGGCCTCGCTAGTATATATGCTAACTATGTACGTGAAACTCTACATTTTGATGTAAAATGTAAAACATTCACGTAAATGTAATTATAGCCACTGATTGAAAATAAATATATAAACGAATATCAGCTGCAGTATATACTGCTAGATGAAATGAATATCATTCTACTTATTTGAGTCATAATCACAAATTTGACAGAAATTATATTTAACATTAATCAAGTCTTAAACTTAATTCCTGTCAAATTTGTGATTGTGACTCAAGTAAATAGAATAATATTCATAATATATACGTGTATATATATATACATATATGTACATATGTGTGGGTAATAAATCTAAGTAAAATTATCAAATGATGATAACGTTTAGAGTATTAATAGTTTTGTTATTTATCATAATATTTACTATATATATCACACGCGCGTATTCTTATATTGTAAAATTCTGTTTTAGAATCGAAATTTTCTGGAATTTTTTATTTGTCTTTTCTTTACCATACATCCAGCCTTAAACTTTCCAATTAATTATTAGCTTGACACGGTTATGTTTTTCTCAATCTTCATAATTTTACATCGAAAAGAACATTTTCCTATTTAAACTTAATTAGTTTTTATAAAAAAATTTCATTTTATTACTACATTTGAATACAAAACAATGAAAACTGTAATTATATATGATCATGACAATTGGTTAATTTTTGTCAATTTATTAATCAATTTCCATCGTGGACTTTTTTCTTGGAAAAAAAAACATTATTGCATTTAAAGTTTAATGGAAATAAATGTGCACTAACTCGCTTAAGGGACTACATCATTGTGACCATCCAAACTCTGCTAAGGGTCTGAGCGCAGTCTGAATGCCTCTGTCAGTCATCACGACGTTAAATAATATAATAGATTTGGCGATGATTTTCAATGTTGATAATAATGAACCCTTCCCTCGTCGCTTCTATACTTAGAATTGCCAAACTCATGGTCTAAAAAGTAAATACGTTTACCACATTATCGAAATATGGCAATGATATCAATGGAATTCGAATACGACATTCCGAGTTAGTCTCATATCACCATCGCTCATGTTGTTTCTCAAATCTCAAAAGTCGGAATTGCTATATTCGACGTGGTCATTATGTGAGGATGTCTGTTTCCATGGATGAATTTTCAAATAGAAACCACTAGTGTGCATTCTCTATAGGAGGTCTGCGCATGACTATTGATATAGACGGTCTTATTCTAGTCATTGATCACCGAACAACCTCTGCATATAGAACATTTTCTAAGGTAGTTTCGCTGTGACTAATTTCAAAAATGAATTCACTTTTTATTTTAAGTTATAAGGAAAACACTCCTAGCACTGAGATAATATAAGCAAATTATCAACCCTCCCCTTGCAAAAAATCTTACCTAATCTAACAATGGTTCTTTATGACCATGGCAAAATTAGTTTATTATGCATATTGTAATTCCCTGTGCATGTAACATTATATTGGTAGTAATAAAGATAATAATATTAAGGACATATATGAATTTATATTTATTAATATTATTTGCGATGCTTAGTTCTCTGCATTTGTTTGAAGATAAACTTTAAACATATGCTTCACTGCATATGGATGCGTGCGTGTGCTTCTTTGCGCAAACGCACTCATGTGTATAAGCATCAGTATGTATTGCGGACATACGTATCGATTACATGCATTATCCTGTGAACATAATATAAAAGATGACATTTGAATCAGGCTCTGCAGCTTAAGTTCATAAACGCGGGGGACAGTCATTATAGACGAGCGGCCGACTGATTCAATTAGTTGTATATATTGCATTCTATAGTATTTTCTGTGCGAAAATACTCGTATAATCGTAAACTTTGTCATTTCTGTAAACGATGGCATGGCATTCTGCGGGCACTTTGTCTCGTGGAAGAAGCTGAAGTTTTTCTATAGCGAAAAAAGGAACGGAACATAAATCTCTCTTCAGGTATCAGTGTAAGGACAGTAGCATACTATCCTGAGATGGTGGCCGCGCCCCACTGGTGTACCGCTGCATCTTCGAAATTTGTTGTAAAGCACTAGCCAGCGTTATTGTAAATGTACACTTTTGTTTATTTAGCGCGAATAATCATAGTAATTCTCGTAGAGCCGAAGTATATGCGTTCTTTTTTTAGCTATCTACGCTATCTTGCATTTGGCCTCCCTCGCTTTCACATAATATATACATAGAGACGCCTATACGAGGCAACGTCTCAGCGACGATTCAATTTGAGAACTAGATTTTGACTTGCCACCGAAGAGAAAGGACGTGCTTCCAAAATAAATTCAATTTCAAAATAAAATTGCATTCGGCTTTTTATGTAACGTATGACATACATGTAGGCATAACAGTCCCCGAATTTTTTTCATTGTGATAACAATCCGTATCTGAATTAGAGCAATAGACTTACTAAAGGCATAAATACTAAACAGTTATTATATATTATTCTTTTTACAAATCTGACGTCAGGAATGAGAGTATTTTTGAAATAAATTACTCTGACTATAACAGAATATTCAATTTAATCAGTTTGGAGCACTGCGGTAATTAAAAAGGAGATAAAAATTAAATCGTAAAGCTTTGCATTTAACGATAATCAGGGTTAGTCAACACAATCTGGACGAAATCTTCCATTGAAATCTCATGGCCTATTTCATTAGGTGAAATGGCAGTGGCATTCGGCGCCGCAATAAAACGCATAAAATATTACGTAATCGTTGAAAAGATAATATATCCAGAATTTTCCACTACGTACGCGCGTAAATGCACATTTACCTGTGTCTTTGCGCCCTTTCGCGTGCAGGCACAAACACACGCACGCACGGGCGCGAGCGCACGAACAATTTTTCATACTCTTGAAGAAGCGAAATTAAATTCAGTAAAGAACCCGAACGGGATTGCGATTTCGGAAACTCCTGAAACGCCTGAGAATAGCTTTAACATCAAAACATATATAGATCGTCATAAAAAGCGGACGTGGAGTGGGAAAGCTTGGGTTTAACGTTTTGCGCACGCTGACAATATTTCAGGTAAGAGCTGATGTTAGATGGAACTTTTACGATAAAAAAAAGTACTTTTATTTACTCCTGATCGTAATAGTACTGAAAGGCATATCTTTTAATGGAAACTTTTTCGAAATATATAGAAAATTGTTCGACTTTAAGCAAATCCTTAAATCAGCAAAATATGATTATATATCCTGTTGCTGAATATATTGCTTATGTATATATTATATTCCTACAATTTTATACTAATAATAACTATATAATGTTTGTAATGTGTTGGAAGTGTAATGTGTAAAAAATGTATCCCACTAAAAATGAAACCTCTTGTAAAATTTCTATTAAAAAATTGAGCATTTTTTTGTAATGCCCAATGATTATTGAAAAAGTACGACTTGTATACATTATTTGCTCTACGTCAGATGCGTTTCAAGATAAGCCTCTTCTGTCGGATTAGTTTTTTGCCACTTCTCAGTTATTTTTTGAGCAATTAAAGTTTCTTTAGAGATTTTACAGAAACAAGATTAGGAAGCATGTTTATGCATCATCGAATATTACTTTAATACAAAAGATTGAATATATAACTTTCTATTATATCAACTTTGTATCTGTTATACAATGGAGACACTATTTTTTACATCTTTTTGTATAATCTCATACTAAATCCAATCTCCGTGCATGGTATACATTGGCACAATACCATGTAAGGCATGAAATACTAATAGAATGAAAAGAAAAAAAAGTCGTTCTATCGTACAAACTTCGTCATGATGAAAAATTTTTATCATTGACAATTCGCATATTATCTCAGCCGGCTGTAATGTTTGTCCACTCGACTCGTAAAATTTTTTCCCTTCGGAGCAGTACACGAATCTTTCATTCGTAAGTATATATATATATATATATATATATATATATATATATATATATATATATATATATAATCCAGCACGGTCGACGCATGGCACAAAGCCCTATAGACACGACGATGCCCTTGCGCGCGCGACGTTCCAGCCAGTCCCTTAAATATTTCAGAATCAGTCCGACCGATCGATCTGCTGATACGCCACTGACGCTCTCGCGGCGCAAAAAATTTATCGTTATCACAAGCCCGCGGCAAAGTTTCGCGATCCTTGACACTGAATTGAAAAACTTTGCCGCTCTGCCTGGCGCTGCCCCCACGCCGTATGTTCCTCTCCGAATCGCAGAAGTACCAATTAGGATAAATTTTTAACGAGTTCCTATGTCAAGTCCCTCCTTTTTTTAGCGTATAATATAAAGGGCAGGTTTTGAAAGTTAGCTGGAAGTATTGGAAACTCGCCAAAGTGATGGGTATTGTTGAGAAGCCGAGTGAGATGTTCGGAAATAACCCAAATTCTGCAGTTTTCAACCATCAGATTCATAAATCATTTTGAATATATTTATTCAATTGTTGTTTAAATCACAAGTATAATTATAATCGGATGCATACAAAATCGCTCTAATTATGAATTTGTTTCAATAATTAACAAGGTGAAAGCTCGATTAGTAGAAAATAGTAATTGTCAATAAACAAGCAATCACAGTGAGGTCTGTGAGCTCTCGAGATATATTCATCTATCTCAACTAATATTATGGAAACAGCAATAGATCGAAACAATAAATATAATGAGGAAAGGAAAAGTTATTTTAACCGTGTTTAGATACTAATAATACTAATTGTAATAATAATGATCATTTTACACGAGCGTGACTTTATTATATTCCATAGACTAAATGAAACGTGAAAGAGATTGGCGTGAATTTGAAAGCACGCGCAATTAGGAAGATGATAGGAGAACATTGCACATTCGCGCGTGCCTACTATGGGCTTTGCTGACACAAAATATGGCAGCTTTTCATGCGAGCTTCAGTTTGAAAAATTGAAATAATAACTATTGCAATTGGTCTGCGTGTATAAGCGTTCGAGACGAGAAAAAAAATCTGTACGTATTCGTAATTAGACTTCAGATTTAATCTTTTATATATTAATAAATAGTCCTATAGGCAGTTATAACTTATGATTATTTCTTGTTTACGTATCAAAGGTATTTGGGGCTTTATACGAGAATATCAAGAAAAATATTAATGATCGTTAATATTTTCGATTAATTATTTTTTAAACCATGAACTTATATTTTACAATTACGATGAAAAAGAATTCATAAACGTTTACTATACTTTAAAATTGTCGATTTCTACGTCATTCTGAGTATTCAACTGTATTGAGATTCTTTGTAATGTATGAGAAAATTCATTGCTAAAATATTTTAATGTATTAAAAGCTTTTTGCCTCGATGAAAGTCAACTCGTCTAATTTAACAAAACACTTATACTATCTTGCAAGCTTATCAACGTATGATATTAAACATTACATACATATTACATCAAAGACACATTTTTTTATCGAACGTGGTCTATGAAAGTCTTAGAAAGCTCTCGACGGCAATTTCTTCATCCATATACATCTACTATTTAAGGCAGTTTGTAATTTTCATTAATCATTTAATAGCAAGAGATCCGTACACCATCAAGTTTCCAGTCTTGAAATGGACTAAAATTTCTTTTCACTCTAACGAAAATGAGGGCTGCAACGGTTGAGAGACTCCTTAAAAGTCTTTCGCATTTGTTCGGCTCGTCAAAATTCCTTAGATATATAGATGCGACGCATCTTTGAGAGTAAGCTTCGCTGACTGCTTTCTACTTGCATACAGGCTACAGTGAATTTGATGCACGTAATTTGAGAGGAGTGCGTCAGTTTCCCTCTTTGTGTCACGACATAAAAGCAGCGATGGCCTTTTTTTCATTTATCAATGCTTGTCCGCGTTACATCTTCATTCGAGAGACTGGCTGGGTACTTTGCCACTTTAAAAATATTATTCTATGAGAATTTTTCTTTACCTCTAAAATATAATATAACAAATACTCTATGAGTAAATGTACAAGAGATAAAAAATGTAGAGAAGCAACGACAAATTTGGGAGTGGCAAATGCAGGTTAGTCGAATTAGGATGCAAGAAGTAATGAGGAATTTTAATGAGAAGAAATAGCATTATTCGTTTTAATTTGCAAAGTACATTCTTCTGTACTATTGTATCATAAGTATATAAATGAGAAAAGGCGTCATAATTTATACTTTTATAATGTATGGAGCAATAGAAAATTAATCTATTACTTCTACAAAAGAAATTTAATATGGTATCGAACAAATAAGTAATTACAACGATATTGATGAAATAGTGCAAATATTCAATATTGAACGTTAGTGAAATAATAAGTCACTTGCATAATCTAGCATAATTGATCAGAAATATAAGATATAACCCATATATTATATTATATACTATATTCTATTCTTTCAGGTTACAGCTTAGACGACAATGAACCTTGTATATGAACTCTGTAGAAGTAGAATAGTTGTATGTCGAAAACATCGTATAGCTCCAATTTCACCCTCCAGGTTGTATTTCCGCTTTCGAGAAGACAATCGTATAACTAATTGTTACGGAGATTAAAACTCTTGATTCTTCGATATACTTGCTATATATATATACGTATCATTAGGCATTTCACTCACTCTCTCTCTCTCTCTCTCTCTCTCTCTCTCTCTCTCTCACACACACACACACACACACACGACGCATGGAATTCAGCAATGCGATACTCGCACTGGAGCATTTCATTCCCTTCTTCCCCAGCCCCAGTCACACTCAAACCATTGGTAGTTTCGAAAAGCAAAGGCAACCGCGCGCCTATATATAGCGCGACGAACTAACGAGCCGCGCGGGGGGGGGGGGTAGGCACAGAAGGGTCGGATTCTTCTCCGCCACCCCCGGCCGCCCTGGCAACATCGCCGCGTGCGCGAGGCACCCGACTACATGTTTACACCTTGTTATGCGCGACGTGGCGAATACTGCAGTTCAGCCCGAGTGCGGTTTAATTGTGCCGCGTACTTAACACGTGGCTGACACAATTTTTTGAAGCAGGAGGCAACGCGCTAATAATGCTTCCCCGCGCCTGCCGGCTACAGGGGAACCCCCGGTTATGCTTCCCTCGTGCCCGCGGCCTCTGTCTAAAAGATCTCGCGGGTTCGAAAGCTAAAATCGAAGTTTTGTAAAAATTGGGAATACCGGCCCGATGTGTTTCGGACCGCTTTCCATTAAATTATTGTCGACTTGGTAGATTACTTTTCAACGATAAACACGAAACAACGCTGCAGTCCGTTTCACTGTGTCGCTATTCCATTTTGATTGTTATTTTTAAACTTTTGACACGTATGTGTTGGTAGTATTTATTTAGTTCCAAAACTCAATTATTGGATTTCAATTCTTTTATAATATAACTCCCAGCATTTAATTACTTTCACCGATAACTATCATGAAACTATGTTTCCAATTTTACGCTAATGTAGACAAAGCACAAAAAAAATTTGTATAGTGAATGTTAAATTTTGATCAAAACTCTATTCTGTGTCTCTCTGTGTCTTAATATACTGGGAATCATTCTTTGCTTTTGTTGAAATTTAAGTGAACAATGAAAAAATTAGTTTTTGAGAGATAATTGAATTTTATTTTAGGAATTGATATTTTCAATATCTATTTACCTTTAATTTAATAACAAATTCACCGCATCTTCACGATGAATTGACGGAATGACTGAATTTTTCACACAAATATAATCTTCATCGAAAACTATTGAGCTGCAGATAGATTAACATAAAACTACATACATTCCATTACATTTTGAACTTAGAACACTGACACCAATAAACTTACAACGTGCACTTCTGCCAATTTTTCAACCAATGCAAAAACTTCAACTTTAGACGCTTGGAATTTCATTTTAGCCTTGACAAACATTTAAATAATGTGAAAATAACTGGAAAACACAACAATAATTCATCGAATGACAGATTGACAATGAGCAGCGACCAACACTTGCCGATATACTTCGTAACTGAAGCCCGAAGCACTCAAGCGGTACAAATCTCGGCCGTGCACCGAGCTCCCAATCGCACCCTTTCAAAAAGCCACGGAATAACTCGAACGACCGTCGAACTCAAAAGCACGACCGGTCGGCTATGCACCGGTTCTCTTTTTCTCATCGCTCCGTTCATAAAATCACTCGTGCGCGCTCGGGTGATCGAACCGAGAGAAACGTCGCTTCCGAATGAAAAAAAAAACAAAAGATAAACAAACGAAGGAACGTAAAGAAGCGAGGCCACGCGGCGTTCACCTGCAGCGGCGCTCGAAGAGTCGAGGAGCCGCGGCAGCCCGTCGATAAAGGGCGAGAGGGAGCCAAGCGACGCGCCGAAATTCGCGGCGCGCGCCCTCGCGCACGCCCCCCGCGCCCGTCGTTCCTTCTCGCGATCGTCGTTCCCTGCACGCCGTGGGGGATGCGCGCGGGGAGCGGGGCAGCGGCAACGGCAGCGCGCGACCTCGGCTCTCCGAGGCAGACAGCTCGGCGTCCCGCGATTCAATGGCGCGCGCGGAGCGTCGGCCGTCGCGGGCCGAGCCGCGCTTATCACCTGACGCGCGCACCGACGCACCTACACCTACGCGGGGGCGGAGGGGCGGGGGAGAGGGCCGGAGTCAAGGTTACGCCGCGGGACCCGCCGAAGCGAGCCCGAAGGAGCCGCGGTCTGACGCTGCCCTCCGCCGCTCGACTTCGCAGTTTATTTTTGTCGTGGCTTTGATTCTGCGTATAATGTCGGACGTCAGGTTGGGAGGCAGGGGATATTTGGGGGACAGTGCTGAGTCGCCAAATCACAAGCACAGTGTCAGCGCACTCAAAAGTAACGTACACGCACCGAAGACATTAACGTTATAATGACTCGATTGGTTTATAATAAGATGGTATTCTATAAGCAACCACCCATCATTTCATCACCAATTTGATTCGAGACTTTTTAGCAAAAAAGGTGTAAAAAGAAAAATATAATTAAACTTATCTGAAAGTGTATTATATATTACTCTAAAAAATCTCATCTAAGAAATCTAATTGGTTATTTTAATTATTTTTTTATGTAACCATGAAGTTTTTCCTATCAGCAAATTCAACATAGCTCAGCAGGCTGATTATAAAACTTATTATTTGAGAAAATTCTGTGTTAATATTAATAATTTGCGACGACATTGAAAATACCACCTTTACTGATGCAGCTTATCCCTGATCTATCGATGGAGATCCATTCAATAAACTATAAGTATACGCAATTTCGCATAAATATTTTCTGCTGTAATACTAGTAATTCCTAAGTTGTATTACTATCTTCTAATGAATCATGAGCTTAGTTTTTCGTTTTCAATACAAAAGAAATGCCGACTGTCGACAAATAGCTAACGAGCCAACATCAAATAATTTTATGGAAAGATTCAAATTCAATTTTCTATTTTGAAATACTGTTGTAAAATAAAGGCATAGAATGATACTTCAAATATATATATATATATATATATATATATATATATATATATATATATATATATATAAGAATGTAACTAATCAAAGAAATATAAAAGAGAATAAATATTCGTGTAGATCTATATATAATACTAAAAGCATCGACTCCATCCTCCAAATCTTGATCATAAATTTATTGCAATAAGGAATTTTTGTAGGGCGAATAATTATGACCTTAGTTAAGCCTTCATTCGTATAAATGTAATCGATATAATGTAGCATGTGATTGTGAGTAAAGCAGCCAACATATTGATCATATAACGTAAAAAGGTACATGGTAAAATTACATAGAAAGTAAAAAATTATTATTAAAATATATCAAAGATTTCAATCTTTGTTTGTGAACAAAAATCACGCACAAATCTAACAGAAAAAATGCAACAAGCAATAGTCAACGATAATGAACAAAAGGTTTGTTCTAGTCGACTTTAATTGGATTTAGTCAAACGATGTGGCGCATTATTATATGATATAGGCCCTACATCTATAACATAAGCTCCTAAGTTGAGATTTATTTAGGGACTTACTCTCAACAAGAGCTCATGTAATCCATACACATAAATGCAAAGGAATTGTCCCTGTGAAAAGCGGCCAAAAATATGAGATTTTGTGGGGATAAATTGCTGTATCTAAATTGATCTATCGAAGGTATACATCAATGATAATATTCATTCTAGTTTGAGAACATTTCATTACAAATATTTAAAGTACACAGCATTCCAAAAGTTGAATAGTTCACAAAACAGTCAAGAACTACAGCCCCCCTTCTATTTTACAAGAATTTCGAGAAAAATATCAGCAATAACTCTATTTACAACATTATCTTCATAATGCCATAACGTTTTTATAACTGATAAAAATCGATTTGCAGTACTTGTCTCTGTACTAAACTTGAACGTAGCTGATAAATGGAAATCAATATGACATAAATTAAAAATGAGCATTATACAAGTAAGTGATTTTAAGTGGTGGCTATAAAGTACACTCTTCGTCGAAGATTTATGCCCAAAAGATATAGGTCATAGCAATTTTAAATACGTCCCGGAGCTGCCTTTTGATACATATGGTACAGTCGATGTGAAATAAAGCATTCCGAGTTTATTGAACCGTTATCCGAATCATTACCTTTGATGGGATATTAAATAAAATCTGAATATAGCGTATCTATAATGAATGATAAACGCATAGTTAGTAATTTTGAAAAGTAAAAATATTAAAAAAAAAAAAAATTTTGATTCATTTCAGCGCATCGGACAAAATGATTGTATTTAAAATTTAAATATTTTGACAATTTTATATCTCAATTTATGTAATGTCAACCTCACAGTTCTAAAGCCAATTAGTATTTTTTAGTAATTTATCGAAATTGAGATACTAGAATAATATTAATAAATATATAATTGAGGGTGCAAAAGGGAACCATTAGTTTCCTTTTATATGTATTACAAGAAAATTACATAATCACAAATAGAATGTCTGATCATTGTTATTAAAGAAAGGAATAATATATTCAGAGATAATGAATAAAGAAGTTGAAACATTAGATATTATTTATATAATTAATTTTAATTCAGCGCCTTATTCGAGTTTGATTTCGGTGCCGATGAATTCAAAAAGACCTTTATCAAAAATAACGAGTGAAGTTGACAAATGGACGCCATTCCTCTTAGTCATATTAAATTTTCTTTGAAACTCTTATCCTCGGACCATTTAAGAAAACATCTTTTATCGTTACCTAAGGTATATTTTGTAAAAATTTATCTTGACGTAAAAATTTATCTCTGTTTAGAAGTTGTTATAAATAACAATAATTTAATCTTTACTATTCAATATTAGTGCATAACAGTTAATTAGGTAAAGTGCAGCATATTAATCTAAAAATCAATATTAGCCTCATAAAGTTTTTACATTAATGGGAAATCGCAATACTACTTCCCAATTAACGAAATGGAGTTTTAGTTTTTTACTACATTATTTAATAGCGTTCTATTTTACACCGTATTCGAATGTAACTTCTGTCGAAAACGAGTTTTAATTCGAAAAATAATTTCTAGACTCGATTCCATAGGGTGTCTTAAGCATTCTTAAACTTTAAACAATTTATATCTTAATGCTAGCGAAAAGCATACAGCTACGTGTAGAAATTCGTCAGAAAAGCTTTCGATGTCGCATGGCTAATAATAACTGAACATCAAAAACAAAAGTCTTCTACAGTATTTGAACCTACCACTCTACATATTTCAAAATGTTGGGAATTTTCAGCGTGAATCTAAAAATGAAAATCGAATTGTCAATCTTATATTTCGTTACGTTCTTTCTCGATCGTGCTCTGATGAACAAAATGAATCCACCGGTCCACCTAGCAGTAATCCCTGGCCCTTTATGAACTTGCCTATCGACTCTCGCTCGAGCCGCATAAACGGCTCGAGGAGAGTCTGCGAATGCATGCGGAAAATACCCGGTAAAAGGTTGCTCGCTCTACGGGAATTTCTTTTATGACGGCGCTTCCAATTCCAGGGAAAAAAAAAAGTCGACTTACATTTTTCAGATGCACTCGAGGGAAAATGACGCGCAGCCGATCGCCAGATATTATCGAACATCGCATTACCCACGGGGACACTGTAATTTGCATCGGGATAATTTAATAAAATTTGATTGTTTTTCCGAAATAGCTTACTTAAAATGACGTTTTTTGCGAGAAATTCAAATTTTAATGGTGAATCGATGAAAAAGAAAATAAAGTAACTTGCGAGGTAATAGAAATTCGAGCAAAAAGAATTGTAATCAATTTAAACGTTTGCAGGCAAGTTCGTGGCCAAAAGTATATATTCTGTTGTACAAGAACATTTATAACTCTCATCGAACTTGGACTCAACACGACATTAAATTGCCAACGACCAAAGTCTTTGCAAATGTAACTTTTAAATTTCATTTCATCTGACTAAAAACTTTTTAAAACCGCATTACCATACGAAAAAATAAATTTACGATCGTAGACTCTTCCAAAAGTGCATAAAATACAGATGTGGAACAGACTTGACCTCAAAGAAGAGACACCAAACTTCGCAAGAGGCTTTAATTCTTACGCAAATAACAATGACAAATTAACATCAAGTACATATGATGATTCAAGTCACATGATATAATCATGAAGCCAATCTGAAGATTTCCAGTGCCTTATTTACTTTAGCATAAAGTTTGAATGAAAGTTAATTTCAATCAAGCATGTTAATCAAGTATATATATATATATATATATATATATATATATATATATATATATATATATATATTTAGTTTCCAATTTGAAATCCAATTTTCTGGTTCGCCTTCAATTAATCCTTCATAAATTATTTTCGAAAATAATAGCTTAACCTGCTAGGTAGATTCATTTTTAGAATTGATCGTCCACGGACTTTCTCATAATTTAATTGGATTTACCTTATCGTTGATGAAAATCTTGCTGTTATTATTACACTTCAAGACTGTAGCGGGAAAATATAATTATAGCAAAGCTATGTGTGTGTGTGTGTGTGTGTGTGTGCGTGTGCAATAAGGTGAAACAGTACACCATTTGAACTAGATGCTGTTGTTACATATAAAGATAAATTTACATATAGTTGACCTGTATCACCTTCATTCATCTTAACTACTGTACTATTCCATGAACTGCACTAGGTATTTAAGAAATTCTTATAGGTATGTGTATACGATATATCGAGTTGTAGGTTACACGCAATGAGTCAATAGTAGCGCAATTTTTTTTTTTTTTATTTGTAAATCGACGAGTCTATGCGGACACTCTTTCCCTTCAATAAAGCCACAAAAAATTTTCCTCCATCTGGTGTTGACATCTAACAATCAATTATTATTCAAGCCCATACACTTGCGTGGCGCAGACTTTTGGAAAATCAATAAACCAACTATCAATACTTTAATGCCTACTGCTTTTGTTGGACTTCGATAAAGTCTGGGTGACCTAAAAATTGGCGTAATGGTGATACAGCGAAAACTTACGCAAACTTTCTGAAATCTTAAATCAGGACTTTAAAGAATAACAGAAAAAGTCTGGAAATTGACATTTAATATATAAAGTAAATATTTGAACTTTTACCGGTAGCGATCTAGAATATTTATGGAAATAGAATATATATATCCAATTTTAGTTTTAACTCAAACAAGTTTTTTTAGCTGGAAAAAATATGCATTTTAGTTCCTAAAATGTCAGATCTACATCTAACAATTGTAACAAAAATACTCTGAAATCTCAAAAACGAATTTTGAATAGAACATTGAGATTTACGAGTTATTTATGAATAAGCTTTCCACGTAACAAGTAATATCGAAAATCCATTTGTCCATTGTATTTTATAAATAGAATATAACTACTATGTAAAGATAATACCAATGCTATTATAATAAAGGTATAATGCTTTCCGAATAATCGCTCTAATTTACTCTATTTCTTAGATTTCTGTTTGACATTATAATTAATTATGCCGTACGACTCACGACGATCTGTATTCTTTACTTGTGATATTTGTCATATATATATATATATATATATATATATATATATAAAAGGTTGTAAATATACATATAATATATGTATATTTACAATTATAAAACTAATAATGCCGCATTTTCTGCTATTTATCTATAAACAATTAATGTTCATATTAATCATTGAAGAAGAAAAGTTTATTTCATAGTATTACATAGACTCAACTGGCTTACTACCTGTTCTCAAGGAAATAAAAAATGTTCTAAGCTTTTACTATGTAATTGTGACCTACAGTATAACACAATGCTCGATGCAAAATAAAAGAATCGAGATAAAAGAAGGAAATAAAAAGACAAAAGGCAGTCATGAAGCTTTAGTCTCTGCTAATAAACGCTGATTATTGCGAAAGTCATCAGAAGCTCGAGTCTCCTCTGTATACATCAGACGTACGGGCGGCCCATAGAAATGGAAATGGAAAACGCAAGGCGGAAAAATTCGATTAGATTAACGCGCGGATAAAGAAACGCGGAGGGTACTATTCTGTATACGGTCGATACGCCTAGATTCGTGACTCTGCCCTCCCTTAACAATTAAGGGAGGATTCCAAACTTACAATAGAATTAAACGAATTGGTCGACGTAATGAAATCAGTATGGGGGAAGAAGTTATTTATTCTCGGGCGCCTGCATGACTAATTAACCACTATACAATTAGTATCACTAATGCGTATCAACGTCCGAAGAAGGTAATCGAAATGGGGGAGGCTGGTAGAGTTCGAAGGTTTAAATCGAATTAACTGTACACAGTTTTAATTGGTAATCGAGCATGCATCTACATCATATCAATTCGTTGACATTTAACTAAGTAAATATATTAATTAGCGATCAAATATAAAGAAAATATAGAACTGATATAAAATTTATCTTATAAAAAATAAGAGTGAAAATTACTAATAGAAGTCATTCGAACTGATGGACGTCCGACATCCAGACATGCTGCTGCCATCTATTGATCAGGCCTTTCATTTTTATGTTTTAGTATATACTTTACTTCTCCTGAGTTTATACAACCTTTAGTTTATTAACATTAATTTTTCTGATTGCGTGTGCAAAATAATTTTATTTCGTACGGGATAAACGTATTCACTTTTTTAAATATATAATCATATTCTTCACTTAGGATAAACATATTTCCTTACTTATAATTTACATATCAAGAAATAAAAATTAAATATATGTTTGTAAAATTATTTTTCAATGGATAAGTGTATAAGAAAATTTAACTTAATCTCTTTGAGGAGTATTTTTGGTTAGAATGAAAAAGCCTTTTTTTAATTGAATACTTTTTATAATAAATGTATGATATCATATAATTACTTACTATAATAATCGACAGATTCTAAATACACGATTTCTAATAAATGTAACCAATAAAACGATTAGAACTATCTGCAAATAGTCATTCTATAAATATTTTTTTGAGTTAACGTAAGAAAAAAGTAGATTTCTTCATTATCTGTCGAAGTTACTGGTATTATAAATTCTGATACTACCTCCAGATGTCAGCATCTCTTCAATTATATATGAAGTCTATAGGTATATATACCTGTTTCTTTTCCTCTCACTTTAAAGCCCGCCGCCTACCATTCCCTCGCTCTCTCTCTCTCTCTCTCTCTCTCTCTCTCTCTCTCTCTCTCTCTCTCTCTCCCTCTCTCGCTCTCTCTCTCTTTTGTCTCTCTATCATTCTCCTTTGAACGCTGACCCCTTAACTCCAGTTCCCCAGTTGCATTCTCTCGCTACCTTCTTTTCAAATATATTTCTCACTGTGTAATACAGCAGTGGCCCAGGTGCGCCTCGAGAAAATCGAGCGCGCTATATATGTAACCTCGATATCCCGTAACTCTCGGCCGCGCTATGCATGTCAATATACACATGCCCTATATGTTACGTCAGGGTCGCGCGAGGCTCCGCGGGCGACATCGTCGAAGGATCCTCGAGTTCGGAGCGCAGGCCGCCTCCTATATATATATGGTTCATTACATAAAAGAGCGACGTAGTGTAGTAAGCATATACGCGACGCGCGACGCGTTCCGTTACATAATTCTCGCGCTCTTGCGCCTCTGATGTTAATAATGATGAACTATATATACATACATCTACACGTTAAGAGTGCATTATTGCGAATATCTGCGCGTGCGTGCGAACTAAAAGAAATCTCATCCCTGGACTTTTGCCACCTGTGGTAATGTATATAAGTATTGCTTGCCCTAGGCTAATATTGCGACATAATCACCTTCTCTGTCTTTGTGCTTGAAACGCGGGGGCGCCGCCGTAGAATCAGTTTGATTTAATGGGCTCATTCATTTTTTTTTCTGAGGATATTCAGACATTCTGGAATCTTGATAATATGATTCAATATAATACTGTGCATTGCAAGAAAGTTATCTTGCCTAGTAAACATGTTCTCATTGTTTTATACTAAGTAAACCGTTTTCTATGAAAATATTTATATATATAAATACAAATGAATTGATCTCTAATTTAATAAATATTTCCGTAAACTAGGGAATTATTTTTATACTTCAAGCAGAGGGCTTACTTAGTACAAAATAAAAAAATATTTGCTAAACCATACAAATGTCTTTCAATATTACAAACCAGGCGTATTGTATTTTATCTTACTAGGATAATTTTAATCAATCAATAAATATACGCAATAACAATACACATAGGCTAAGTAATTCCTGGATTCCATACTTAAAATACTTTTTCTAGAATACTTTGCATAATATTTATCGTATTTTAAAATCCGTACACAGGCAAATTGTTGGCTTCGCCTTTTATTTAACGACTTTACAAATGGTAATTTGTATAAATAACTTAACCGCCACTTACGCGGCGCTGAAATAGCAAACTTTTTAGACACCTTCATAAGAAACTGTCATACGCGATCTTAATTTGTGCTTTAAACGTTTCTGCTTTGCTTTTTACAGAAAAATTTTTACATAATTATTTAACATCCGTTACGAAACTATATACGCTTAAGTGATGTAAGACTCGAATTTTGCATCGTTATCGTATATAAACCTGTACAACGAAAACAATTCTAAAGATTTAACGTGAAATTAAAAAAATTCAGCAGATTCCAAAGGTCTAACTATAAAATAACAGAAACATAATGCTTTATGCTATGCTTATTCTTTCTTATATTTAGAAGTAATTGCTGTATGTACAATATCCTGAGTAGTGAGAATAATTTCCATGAATAGCAAAGTCATCAATTGGAAATGAGTTGATCATATAATACGGTATATTATAGTCTTCAACATCTAAATCCCAGCTTTGTTGGAAAAAAATTCCTCTGGTTGCCAAAAATTTTGTATTTAATTGGAAAGAAATAGCCTATTAATATGAATATAAGGTACAAGATATTTTATGAAAACAAATTAAATAAAAAATCTATTTGTAAATATCTTTGAACAATACATTGCAAAATATAAATTATGTACAAAGTTATTCGAGATGCATGTAAAGAATTCTATAATATATTATTATCAAATCTATAAAAAACACTTACGTTTCATTTTCTTTTTAATCATTACTTTACAAAACACTGAAGAAAATTTATATTTTTTACTACTTTTAATCAAATTTTATAATTTTTGAAATTGTGCGTTACCAGTAATATTTACCATAAAAATATAATGTATTGTCTGTAATATATATAGTCATTAATCATTGGCAATAATATTATATTTTGCGCAAGTCCATTACGTTACAGCTCAAGAATTTTCTTTTACCATTGTCAATGTAGCAACGTAAATACTATAATATTCAATGCGCGAGGCTATTGGTTATTCTAAATATAAAATTTAAAAGCTCACATATATCTGAGCTTTATAAATGCTGTAAGAAACAATGAGAATCCTAGATAAATACAGATTAATAGGCAAAAATTCTCTGAAATTTGCAAATAAAATTTTTGCCCGTATAAACTTTGAAAGATTCCTTGAGAACATAATAAGATAAAAACCGCTCCAAAATTCAATTGACATCGTCACATGCTATTAGCTCTTCTGAGAAAGCTTACATAATGCGATCGAAATAAAAAGGAAGACCGGAAGAACAACATTTCATCATGTCTACATTAATGTCACGTTCAAATACCGAGATATTTACGTTACAACGTGCGATACAACACATACTTTATATTATTAGTATAGAAAATTCATCCAGTGCTATTACGCTAGCAGTGTAAAATCGTTAATAAAACGGCGCAGATTGAAAATTAATATAAACAAAAATAATAAAATAAAATTCCCTAAAAATTTTAGTTACTTCATTACCTTAACTAATATTATAGACAGTCTACGGTCCAAAAATTTATATTACCATAAATGTCAAGCATATAATAATATCCATATTTTTTACGCTTTCGTATAGTTCGCAATAAATAATAGAAAACGGTCATTCGAAACGTTATAAAATGATCCGTATAACAGTCCAATATAATATTAAATACGTAACAACGAAGAGCACCTCGGAGCATTTAATCGACTCCTTCTATATTTGTTTTATATACTGTTAGCTAACGACTGAAAATGTCATAATCGATTATCGAATCGTTTAGCTAATTATGACGTCATAAGTATCCGGAAATTACGGTCTGCTTTTCGTAAACCTGTCACTTGTACATATATATATATATATATATATATATATATATATTATACACACCACACACATACACACACACACGCGCGCGCGCACACACAACACACATATATATATATATATATATATATATATGTATGTGTGTGTGTGTGTGTGTGTGTGTGGTGTGTGTGTGTGTGTGTGTGTGTGTGTGTGTGTGTGTGTGTGTGTGTGTGTGTGATGTGTGTGTGTGTTACGAGAACCGGGAGAACTATGGCCCCTCTATTTCTATCCAGCAGCAATAGGATGGCAACTGAGGTTCTCGGAGGAGTAAGGCACAGAATATATATAGTATATAGGTAGTTCATTCTCAAGGGAAGGTAATCGAGGCGATGTTTCATAATGCGACCGATGTCTTCGAGCCGATCGTTCAGCTAGTCGGTATATATATAGTATACGCAACTTTCCATCCATCGGATGCGGGCCCGACGGAGGGAAGATATTATCCCATCCAAATTATTATGTACTTATAGATATAGCTGATCATGTATAGGATATGAAATTGAATACTCTTAAATAATGAGTGTAATTTTGGTCGACGTTTATTCAGACGAGACTCAATTTGCATAAGATGCTATCATATTCTCTATATTTTATTATCCACAATATTGAAAATTATTCTTGTATCTCGGCTACTCTTGCTATATATTAAAAATTAATACGCAATAATACCGAAATAACGAAGTATCGAACAAGACGAAAGAATTGTGCATAAGATTAAAGACAAATGAAATTAATAAATATGTTTATCGGTCTTACAGTCTTTATAATATAATAGATTGAACTAAGTAATGACTGCCATACCTTCCTTGTTTATTATCACCCCCGAAGAATCTGATATACAACTTATTACAAAAAATAAATTAGATTGAAAATTAAAAATAATAAAAATAAAATAACAATAAAATAACAATAAAATAAATAAAAATTAGAAAAATAATTAATTATATTCTTGGTTAACAAAAGACAACTTGTCTGACCCACAACCTTAAAATTTAAATTCTTCTTTGGCGTCCGACGTTTCGAACCACTTTCGAACCACGGTTCATCCCCAGAAACTAAACTCTTAACTTAATATGAATATTTAATATTTAATTTGAATATGTATTGTTTTGTTATGATTATATAGTATTTATATTACTAATAATACAAATATATAATATTGTATTGTTTAATTCATATAATGAAAATTTAATACAAATATATAATACTTTTTATTGGAATGTTATTTAAGATTAGCAAATATATAAGAAAAAGATTTAAGTTACCTATGTTATATAAATAAATATGTATTCCTCCTATGTACCTGATTATTCACATTATGCGTATATTGAGCACATGGAAACGAGATAGTTCATAATTTTTATATTTTATTATACGAGTGAGAATAGGACGTAAGTTTTCCAAATAGATTTCAAGAGACCATAAGCATTGTATCGCGTAAAATTGTAAAATTGCTCACAACGCTATAATAAAAATATTTTATAATTCAATAATTTCATTATTAACTGTAGACTTATAACTTTTATAACTTATAGCATCAATTTAAACATATTGGAATAGATTTATCATCAATTTTCACATGGACCAATTATCCTTATTATTCCAATTATACATTGGACTTTCTAGAATAGTTAAGTCGTAGATTCAAAATATATTGCTGCCATCAAAGCAAATAGTTATCAAAAATATTATATACCCATAGAAGTATTATAATTTTAATATTATAAAATGTCCGTCTTATAAACGTCGGGTAAACTCGAGACAGGGGCTGCGCTACTAATAATGGTAAAAAGCTTAAGAAGCCCGAGGTTTTTTAAAAGTTTCAAAATTACGATAGCTATGAGGACCATAATACTTGCATAAACATATGACGTCTGTCGCAACCAGTGGTTGCCGTATCCGTCTCGATTTTTGGCGCCGAGAATCCATATTTCGTTCGACAATCCAATTCTTCGTACAGTCATCCGGGGATCGCGCGCGCGCGCCCGCAACCGCGGATCGGCGAAAAACTGCGTACACTGGCGCGCGCGCGCGCGCGCGTGGATTTTGCAACGGAGTAGGCGGAGGAGGGGGTGAGAAAGAGGGAGAGCAAGATAGAGAAATAGCCGGATTGCTTGCAGCGGTTTCTGAATGCAATTTCGTTTCGAAACCTGTCGAAATAGCGGTAGCACCAATGAGATAAGAATTGCGCTCGCGAGTTATATGTCCCGGCGCCCGCCGCCGCGCCGCGCCGTTTTCCAAATCATGTGTAATGAATGCGAGCTGTTATTATGCAAACACTAAAGAGCTGCCGATTTCGCACGACTGGTTTTGTCAATGAGGGATCTGTGTGTGTGTGTGTGTGTGTGTGTGTGAGCGGGTGTGTGTATTTAATCCTTTTGCGAACTTTGTAGAGATGCCCGGAAAATGACGTTTCTTCACTTCTTCTGCTTCGTTTTGCCCGTGTACACTTACACACCTGGCTATATGTTACGATGTAACTAAGAAACAATTCTTATATTGCATCATAAGAATTATCATGTAATTTTTTATATAAAAGGTCGATCGATATCTGCATCAATACATTTGCACCAAGTTCGAACAGTTCTTTGCTCGTGGTGTTGACAATGATTTATGTTAATAAATCTATACTTAATAAATATTCTTAGACGCAATTCTACCAATTACATAAGCATAATTCTATTGTTGTTATTATTATTATTGCTGTTGTCGATGTTGTTCTTGTTGTTACTCTTGCACTCCCAGTGAATGACCTAGTGAAAATATTTTTAGAAGGCGGTGTATAGAAATTTCATATTTAACAACGTATGTATGTCGAGTTTGGTCGATGTTGCTCAAATCTTTGATAAGGATTCACTTACTAACGTGTTTTTTTTTTTTTTACATTTTTGACAGATTTCTATAACGAATTCGAGTATCCAGGGTCTCTAAAAATAATTCCTCCATTTTACAGGTCAATAACATATTTTTCAATCGGAGCACTCATCGTTAAGGCAATCAAATTTACTTTTTGTTCTGCGAACAAAGACATTCTGGACAATATCGATGTAAAAAATCAACGTGTTATCAAAATGAGGAAAAAAAGAAGGAACGATTTGAATGTACGACCTCGCGCCCGCGGATATCGGAAAATACATAAGTAACGCCCGTCGTCAATCGACAACCCGTACAAGTGCTCTACACATTCATACAGCATACATACATGCAGCCAAAACCAGGTTGCAACAATGTATAATATAACATTTTTCTCTCCCCTCGTCTCTCTCTCTCTCTCTCTCTCTCTCTCTCTCTCTGCCTCTGCCCCTCTCTCCTTCTCGCTCCCGCTCGCGGACTCGGTTCGCACCTCCTCATAATCCTCCTTACGTAATAAAACGGTATAATGTAACCAAATGTATGTAACGCTTGCATAAGCGCGCGCGGGCTCGCTCACGGAGCGGAATCGTGCTGCCATGCCGCGGCATTAGTCGAGCGTCCCCTCCCACAACCCCCTGCGACCGCGCCACATCTCCCATACGTAGGCCACAAGTGTGTATGCCTCTCCATGACATCCACCTCCGAAATGCGGGCGCCGCCATAATCTATTGTTTAGCAACGTTTACGGGCCCCGCGCCGCGACTGTTGTGTAATCACGCGGTCGCGTTTGGCGCGCACTGGTTATGTATATATATATATATAATGATGATGACGACATAACAATCGATGGGCCCCTTTGCCGCTGTGCGCGGTTATTGCCGTGTCGGACGCAGGAGAGGGATCAAAAACGATTCCTCGCCGACCCAGCGACGTCCGATGCCAGCGTCCCGTATCGCGCGGTTATGTCGCGCAGCCTTGTTGCATCGCGCGGAGTTCGAGCGATGGGCGACGGGGGATAACCCGCCGCTCGCTGCATCCGATCGAATTTGCCGTAGCGGCGTCGGGGATTCGGTGCGCGTGTCCACAGCGCGCTGCTCAGCTCGAGTAGGACAATCGTGGCAAAATGTCCCTGTGCTCGGGATACCGATGGAACACAGAAATACGAAAATATACGCGTTAAAAGTCAAAACTTTCAAATCTCATTTGAAACAGATTGAAGAGGGTGTATGTGAAATTCAAGATATAGTTCACTTTCTCCTCTTGATAAAATTTTTTCGTAGACTTAGGTCAATACGGAATTCTAATACCGCTTGAAATTTATAACTCCAATCATCCATAATCAGTATAAGCTTTGAGCAACTTACAAGTAAACCAGAAAATCCACCTCTTCTTTTTCTGAATTAAATTATAAATCGCAAGTATTTATATAATAATAGCATTTATGTAACTTTAAGTTTGGATGTAATAATTAAATACCGGGAATTTTCATAAAGTACAATCACCATCGTGAGTACGAACTATAATTTTGCATAAAGCTACTTAAGTATTCAAAGTTAACACATTTCTGTACAATGCGGCAGGCTGGAATCACGTGAAATTAATATACGTAAAAAATATGACGCATATACTTGTGTTTGCATTACATTTTCTTTAATATAAAAAGTGTAATTAACTGATGACCAATTCTTTACATAATGGATTATCGAACAGAACTAACAAATTTTGATAAATTCTCTGTTTTTCAGTTAATTTATTCTGTTTTTTTTTACGACTGTGTATTAATATTACAATAGATGCAGGCAATTAGTTTCATGTTGACTCGGTACTTTTTCGTATATCAGTTTAAACACTATTAAATAATATTTCTATCAAATGATAATACGACTGTCTCAGATAATGTTCACATTTTAAAGTTCATACAAATTAGAAATTCAAAAGTACGAATAATAATTAAAAAATTAAAGTAATTTTTGAAAAAGTAATTTAACTGAGCATATAGATCCATGCAAATTACTTTATCATTTACAGAAAAGCTTTTAGTCGTATTGAACAAGGCTTTTCAGAATTTATACAACGTCTTTTTATGTAAGAGTTGCTACTTTAAATATGAGCTTAATTCTTCTCGGTAACCTTATTCATATAATTAAGACATTTATAAGATCATAAAAATGTAACACACGTGCGGTTACATAATAGGTTCTAAAACGTATCACCATTAGAATTTTAATAAAGTATTTTCATTAAAAATTTCTCGTTCCGCTGAAAAGCGAAAATTTTCCGAACGAGATAAGAGCTTTGCTCCTAAAAAGTATCTATAAAAAATAAAATTCTGCATGCTGCTCAGACATATTAGAGATAATTTTTGAGTTAATTCAACCTGATTCATAAATCTATGATCAATTAGATTAACAGCACATTAATCAAGGTAATGCTTAATGTTCGTATAAATAAACATTAGCAAATATAGCAAATATAATGTATTGATAATAACCGCTTACGCAATGATTCCTTTTTTTTTTCTTCAGTTACATAAAATGCAATTTTGTTGGCAATGTAGTTACGAAATTTTGCCTCCTTGCTTCTCTTTCAATGTTCGATATATTTATTATTTTACGACGAAATTGCGTAAGCACAATAGGGTCGGTTTAAAACCGGGTCGGGGGTAGAGGGAGGGGGGAATTAGTGCCTCCCTTCAATACGAGCTTTCGTACATAATATGTGACACTCTGTCATTGTAATTCACCTCGCCGAGACCAAGGCGCTCCAGTTTTATATTTTCTATATATATATATATATATATATATATATATATATATATATATATATATATATAATACGACAGCGTCACGCAAAAGCGTTCGCAGAACTTGAAAGTCAGGACTGAATGTCGCGACACAATCGGCGACTTATCATCTTACTTTACATACAGTCGTGCATTATTCTTTATTACCGCCGCTTACGAATGGGCGATGCGCTGCGCTCGCTCTTCGCCGCGACGCGGCCTCTATAATTCCATTTCCCCGTACCCTTTTCGCGCCGCCGGGGATTATAGAGATGATAATTCGTTGCGCGCGCCCGCGCGTCGACGCATTACAATTGCAAAAGGATCGCTCCGCGGGTGCTGGCAAAACGCTCGTTGCACTTTGCGAGTCGGCGGACAAACAAGGAAATCTCCGGTGGGGTCTCTGCTTCTCATTGAATTGAAACCGAGACCAAGGAGAGATCGGTGAGAGCGGTACAATCTGCGATATAGTCGGCGAGGTTCGATTAAACAGACTTCGATCGGCTCTCAATCCAAATATTCATGATGCTCGGTCATTACTGAACAGATCCTCCGCACATATCAGTTACGATGAAATTCGCAACTCTTCAAAATTCCACGCAATAAGAAGGTTACATAAAGGAGTACGGAGTTCGAGCCGAGATTTAGATGCAAAAATTATTGCCTCGACCGTTCGAAGATTAAAAATGAAAGAGCTTCCTCGTTTACGTAAATCCATATTGCTGAAAACTCCGTATTAGGCGTTGAATCATCGTATGCGCGCGCGCTCGTGTCTTCCTCGCGTTGCGAATGCAAATCGAAGCAAAGTACGACCGACGGATCCTTGGAGCCGTCTATGCGGCGATCGATTCGATTAATCGGTTAGTAAGGAGCCTTGCGACACGCCAGGAAAGGAGCCGTCCAGCCAAATTTAGCCCTCGTTTTCTATGCCTCGAGGGAGGGGGGGGGGGGTCGGCGCTACTGTAACAATGCGAACTAGCCCCGTCCATTAAATATACCCAGGCCTCGAGAAAAGGAGACGGGGACACAATGGACGCCCACGGAATTTCAATTACCAATCGATGGGGCTACTAAGGCAATTGATTTGTTTCTTCCTGCGCCCGCTTATTATTCTATTTCAGCGCGCGCGCGCTAGTGCGCGTATCCATCCCGTCATCGCCGAGACCTCCTCTGCCGTCCTCCCTCTCTTTATCTATCCGTCTCGCTCCCTCCGTGGCGGAAGCGCCTATTTGTGGATGCAGCGCGCGACGGCGCGCGCTTGCGTGCTTCTGCGATACGCGCTTATTCGCATATACGTCGCGTGCGCCCGCGCGCGATCAGCCGCGGTTATTAAAGCATATGACGAGCGTGAACTGCTTGGTGGGCCGCGTGCCAGAAGGGAAAAACTGCACGAATACATCGGACGGGCCGTGAGAGAAAACTGCGAGAAGAGGTCGCTAATTGGAAGCTTAAGTTCGACTCGCGGTTATTATTATTGGTCGTAAATTCGTATGTTAATTTAATTTTGCTAACGTAATTTTAGTTCATTCGTATACCAACAAAAAGAGAAATAAATACGAACGATACTGCGAGCGGCAAGATGATATATTTTTTAAGTTGAAGAATTTTCCTACTTACGCATCGTCAATACATTGCTAATGAAATTCAACTAATAGCATAACAGCCAACGACGGATCGGTAAGGCTACAGATAATCAAACAAAGAGAGCTAGAGCGCTGAGCATAAAATCTGCTTTGCATAGCTCATCTGGGGAAAAATAGCTTAAAGGAGATGAACAGTTGGTCCAAGATGAAGATGGTTATAAAGAAATGGCTACCAACTGAACACGCCTGCAGGCTTAAAAAATATCACTCGTTATTTTGCATCTAAATTGCTTGAAATTTCGTATGTGGACGTTATCGAACTCATCTGAGATAATTCTGTATTCGCAAAAATTAAATTGAAAATAGCGTATGCATAACTCAAAGAGAAGCACAAACAGTGCTCAAGACAAAAAATAGTGCAATCCAAAGTTTTGATAATTCGACAATTTGGTCTTACCATAACGGACCAGGGCGGGATAGGTCGTTATTGATAAGGGGCTAACTTGCCAATATCTTTTTATTTTAGCCATAACTTAGGACCGACCTTCAATCATTTTTTACTAAAAATCATGACTTGCAAAATTTTTACAACCAGTCCTTTAAAGATTAACATGCAGATTTGCCAAGCCTATAATGACGTCAACGGCAGGCGGACAACTCTTGTGTGGAAATCTCTCTAGTGAAGAAATCTCTCCTGGATCTTTCCTGTGCGATGAAGAAAGGAAAGAATGGGAATGAAAATCGATCGGAAGAAAAAGAACTTGGAATGAGAATAAGGATACACGGTAAAAAGTGTGTAAAGTCGTCTGTTGTCTTAGCGATGGGCTCGACAGGTGGTTGAGGATGAAATATTTTATTCAGATTTTATTAAAATTTTTAAATTTCAAACTAAAATTATATTTTTAAAATAATAAAGATTACATTTATAAAGGATACGCAACGGCTGAAATGAATTTGAAAACTGAATATAAAAAGCTATGTTTAGTTACATTTTGTAAATTAAAAAAAAAAATTATTTCTCAAAATTCAAGGATGGCACATGTATAACATAATGACGATAAGCTGAAAAGTTATAAATGCAAGCGTTATTCTCGAATTCAATATTTATGCTTCATCATTAAAATGTATTTAGATTTTAATTGAAAACTGCCATAATTTTACTTTACAATAGATGAGCTCGGAAGTCTAATTATAAATGCTTATGGCTATAGTCTTGTGTAAATACAATCGGGGTCTGTCGTAAATGTCTGATAAACTATTGCGAACTGCTCATTCGTTAGACAAGGTGCTAATAAGAAAATTCTCATGTTTGTGTTTGTTCATTTGGCACACGCGTGGGCGCAATCTCGACGCGATGGAATATTATGAATATTAATGATAATGCGCGAGCGTGTTTGCGAAAACGGCGGATTATACTAACTTCGCGCAAAGTTTGAGTGAGGCCCTGCCCTCAGTGAGCAGTCGCTCTCTCCCCCTCTCTCTCTCTCTCTCTCTCTCTCCTCTCCTCTTCTATCTCCATCTATCTATCTATCTATCTATCTATCTCTGCCTCGTTCGCAGCTTTGCGCGTTCATCTCTTTGAGGCGCCGAGCACTGCTTATACACGCGACCGTAATCCCATGATATTGTTGTTGTACTTCTGCAAGATCGAGCACTTCGTATAGTCGAAAATATTAATGATGGTATACTAGTCGCCGAATGAGCGCGATAAATCATTCGGCTTCAACAGGCACGAAATATCATTTAAGTAAATAGAGTCCCGCAGTAAATTAATCTGCTAAATGTGTATAAAGTCATATAGTTATTTTATCGCAACACTATTAGTAACAATATAATAAGATCTTGAAAATACTAATTGTACCGTCGAATGGAAAACATACATATACATCCCATTGTTTACAAAATATCAGCTGAACAATGCAAGCAGAAAAAGATCCCTCGTAAATTATGCACATTAAAATCGCGCATGTAATTATCATTCCGATGTTCTATCGAATGATCAATCGTAAACAATCGTGCAAAGCGCATGTTTCTATAAATAAGAAGAAAGATCCCGGTGAAAAAAATGCAACGATCGCGCAAAATAATCATTCTATTAACTGTAGTCGGCTTTCTTTCGTCCATCCCGATGGTGGTCTAGTAGCGTATGCATATACACGAGCCGAGACACGTTCACCGAGCTCAGTCGAACGACTCGGCGCGTTTTCATTCGAGAGCAAACGAACAACGCTCGCCCGTCCGTACACACAAAATTGTCCAGTAATGAGCGGCTAATAATGCGGTATAGCTATCTCATTAGACCGCGTATAATCCACTGTTAGCCGAGCGTTGCGGCGCGAAGCGACCCGCACATTGTAGGTGATTGTAGGCCTCCTTAGCTATCATTTCTGTTGACTATTGAGCGTATGACGCGTATACCGAGCGTAAGCTAAACGTGAAATCGATAACTCTCTTATTCTTGCATAGACGATAGTCTCTGAATTTCCTCGAGTCATTCGAATGTCTGTATTAGCTAATCTATTAGGCGTACAGTATTACAAATAGTTTTCCTTCATTCCTGCAGGTGCCTAGAGAGACAGCTAATGGGGACTTTTGCATGTTGACACGTCTGTTGAAAACACTGGGTTAAATATTTTCTTTACAATTAATTTCTGTTCTTTATAGACTTCAATTACAGAAAGTTTATTGTTGTCACAAGGATGATACAGAGAAAAGTCGACTAACAAGAAGAGGCTCAGATAAATATAGGTAATGGGTTTCATCAATGTTGATCGAGCTAATGCTAATAAGCTCCAAAATAAATTTTATGTCTTTTTATAAATAAAAAAAAGTTTTTATGAATCAACTATCATGAATGTATGGTTTTTTTGGGTATTATCGATGGAAATCCAACGCGATTTAGAGGAGTGAGAACAACAACGAGCAAATCATCCTCTAAAGTGTGTAAATTAAGCAATTATACATTTGGCATCGTAGATTACAAATGCTATGTCTTCTTCAAAATCGTTACTCAATGATCTAAATTTTTTTACAACGAAATTCCTATGGCTAGAAAGTATATTTAACTTCAATAAGAAAGATAGTGATTGTGATAAGAGTGTAATATATGCTGGAACGATGGAGCCTTGAGTTCTAAAAACTTATAGGTCTAATTTTGAATGTATTCAGAGTTACCTCGCTCAATCTCGACCAAATTCGTTCTCCATATATTGTAACCTGCGCCGATCAGACCATAACAATTAATTTCTAATTGCCAAATTTAAATAAGTTTAAATATATGACTATTTCTTAAATTCGCGAACTAAATCCTGTTAAACGACATATTTGTTGCAGTTCTTCTCAAATCACATAGTATACGTACGTAAAATTAGGTAATTGAGAGAAAAAAATTGCCAACACCTCGTTCCTCAAGATAGTATATTCGTCTAGTGATGTTTATTATTATACTATAAGTTATTGGTGTAATCAAGGCCTCTACGATAGGCCGGACGAATCGAATAATCCATTAATATATATATATAGACTTTAAAGATAAAAAAAACTTTATGCGTATATTAAGCGATCGTTCAAACGTATCCTGCAGTTTTATCTCCTCGATGTTCCATCGCGCCAACGCCTCCGACGATCGCGCAGCAGGCGCTCCATTCGCGAGCGTGCTCGAAGTGCGCACCAACGAAACGGCACTCGTCGCGCCCGCGAAATCGGCGCTTTAAGGCATACTTGAAGATTACACGGCACTTCGGCGCGTCCGCGAATAAGCCGCCACGCGCCGCGCCTCGCGCCCCGGGCCGGCCGTTCGGAGCTTCGGCTGCTCGGAGACTCGTAAGCGACGCGTCGCTACCGAGGCCGAGCGCGCGCGCGCGCGAGATCGAGGCCGGGGGGCGAGGGCGAAGCGCGCGTCTTCGAAACATCCGCGCGACAGTATCGCGAGCTTTTGAAAATCCCCGGCTAATTTGCGCGGCTGCCGAGGCGGGTTACGTAAGAGCCGGCTGCGCGCGGAGGGCGAAGCGAGAGAGAGAGAGAGAGAGAGAGAGAGGGTAGGAGATACTTTCACATAGCGGATTTGTAGCAAAGCTATGCGTATTGTGGAGCGCGCCGTCTGTTACACATTCTCGTGTATTGCACCATAAGCCTGCACTGGGACTGGTGTTTGTTCTGGTAAGCTTGCTTCGGTAGAAGAGTTATTTTTGTTTTTGTTTTTTTTTTTCGTTTACTCTAAACGATTATCGGTAAATCCGGTTCTTATTTAAAATTGAATCGATCGCTCGCAGTAGATGTTCAAATAATGGTAAAGTATCCGAATAGATGGGCCCAAATTTTGAAAAGTGATAGTATAAAGTTCCTCTATTTTTTTTTCGCTCTCAACCACCTGTTGAGCTTATCCCGGTGCCCAACGAGGTTCAAAAGATGTTTCGCAACACCGAGAGATTTTTTTTCGCGGCAGCTTTAGACCTTTTCTTATCAAGGCACTAGTTTTTCCTCATCTCGACGCATTGTGTTGGACTATTATATCGACGATAGTTGAGCTCACTTTGAAAATTGTACCTCCGTATCATTACAGTTACTTGATTTGCCCTTAATCCGATAGAATGGAAAAACAGAACCTCGGCTTCTAAGTCCATGGAGTTTCTATCGTATTCTCTGCCCTGTAAACAATTACCGCGTTTTTCACTCAGTGCTATTACATAATCGCGAGTGGGATCAACTTTAAATATCTTAATGAACTCGGCGCTTAGCGTTGCTCCGATCGAAACTTAACGATCGTACGGGCACTATTTTTCGTTCGCTCTCGATGCCTGACGTTTTATGGATAGATACCTTATGTAATTCGTGCATTATATCGGTGACCTATTTTTATGTTTGCGTTATGCTCATTTTATTTGAAGAGCATTGTAAACGTGTTATGGCAAATAATTGTCGTTTTCTATTTCTCTATTATTAATGATTAATTTTTATAAATAATTTTATTTGCATTCTATTGTTACGCAAATGCTATTTGACTATTAGATTTTGTCGATTAAGAAGAATCATGAGATTTTATACTTTAAACATGTATTTATCTATTAGTTAAGATGAAATCAGATGACAGGTACAGGCTTCATATTTGACGTGCCGAAGAAAAGAATTACATTGAAATAACTATTTGGATTTGTCAGAATTGTGGAAAAATATAATAGCTAAAATTAACTGTTTTATTTATCAGAGAATATGTCCAGGAAGAATAAAAGAAAATCAAGAATGAAGCATATGAGATTAGTAAGCTCAGATGCTAGATTCGAGATATACTATAAATATGCATTTCAAAATGATTGAAATGCATTTAATCCGAACAGACATTTTTGTAATGATTCATTTTTGCCGCTACGAGATTTTTAAACTATAAATATTGTATTCATATTTCAAACAAAACTTCATAGTGATAAAGCATTAACATTTATTGACAATACAATGGATATAGAGACAGTGAAATAATTGACTTGCAAGAAGTGACTCAGTTGGCACCTTTACCAATTTAATTAATATTGTTGTCTTGGATGAATCAGACATTCAAGTATGATGCATTGAAAGAACTTTATTTTGTATTGTTTCTTCGCATAATCAAATAGATATGTGTGACTTTAGTAAATTCAAACTGAAAAACGTAAACTTGCAAATCGAACAATATTTTCTTCTTTTTATCATCAATTCGAAATATTTTGATGCATTTAATCAATATCTTAACGTTATGTAATTTTATATCAGATTCGTATTTATGTACTTGAGTACTGCAAATTTTATCAATATATCTAAAAGTCTGCTAGTTTATATATTAACTAAATATAAAAAAGCAAAGATTACATGACGTTTTGATGTGATTCACTTTCTTGTTGACTTCCACAGATATTTTAGAGATAACGCATCTATGGCCTCTTGAAGAAAACAAAAAAACAAAAAAAAAACAGCACGACATTTCAATAAACCGCATTTCGAACGCAGCACAATAGCGCATCGAAGCGCGTTCGACCTACGGAACTCGTGTTTTTACATCTATATTCAGAAGCGTTTTCAACCTATTCAACGATATTGTTTTAGTGCTCGTTTTCACGTTTCAATAATCCTTACACTCTCGGCGTATAGATAAACTTTACGCAACGCTCGCGTTCCGTATTGCAAGAATGTACGGCAAAAGCACGGCGAAAGCTCTTTCTTCTCGCCCGAAGAGGACAGCGATTCGTAGCGGATGATAAACTCTGAAAGAGTATCTAATGATTAGCCCGACCAATCGTCGTCACGAGCGCATAGTTATTCAGATAAGCGACCCTGTCACTACATATATATATATATAGGAATTCCAAATCTATTAATTACTCAACGATGCCAAATCTTTTCTCTTTATTCTCTCATATATGCCTCGGTAGTTCGAGTGGCGCGTGGAACGATATATTTATATGTATGTGTATAACTGCGCGCTTTATTTTCATATATATATAATTCTCCGCGGCATTGTTGCGATCGACGACTTATGTAAGCACTTTGCGTCACGTGCCGGAGCGATAAAGCAAATTTTCTTTTTACATATAAATTTATACGTACATACATACGTGTCTGAGTGTCTGTCTGCCTATGTGTGTGTGTGTGTGTGTCTTTGTGCGCGCGCGTGAGTGTCAGTATTTCATCATCAGAAATTGCCCATTGGAGTGACGAACGTATACGTTGCGGAATATTAACGCATAACTATCGTCGACGGCTAATTCGCTGTATATAATACGCGAATGAAAAGTAGCAGAGACGTTCAAAAGCCGCTATTCTCTCGCGAGACCTGTGTTCATCCGCAATTTTTCTCGCACACCCTATTAGCCGCTAATTCGTTTATCAAATTACTCTCTCCTACCCTCGGGCCCTCCCCCACCCCTTCACCCGCACCGAAGAATAGATGTAGAAGAGGATGAAGAAGAAGATGATGAAGCTTAATCAAAGACGCCTTTATTATAGCCCGACCATTAAGCGCGTCGTTGGCTCGTGCTGGCACCGAGATCGCCTGGCATTCTCGAATCGCCCGCGCGAAAAATAATTTTCAGCCCTGCGCCTCTCGAGCTGTGTGTGTGTGTGTGTGTGTGTGTGTGTTTCTGTGTCCGAGGGCGTTTCAACAAATGAGAGGCCGCTTTATAATAATCGAATCGTTCTGCCCTACTTCCAGAAGTCCGTAACAACGCACGCCTCGGCCTCTATTTCAGGCGCGATCCCTCTACTTCGTATACAAAGCCGGGCGGCAGGCGTTTTCCGTCAATAATAAGAGAGCCAGCGTCGAAAGCTCGCGAGTCATAATATCTATATATCTATATATATATATATATATATATATATATATATATATATATATACATATATATATATATATATACTGACAGAGGGAGAGAGAGTCAATCTCGCGCGCCGGTCGTTCTCTGGCGACACTGGCGAGCGATAGCGAACAAGGGAGCTTTCACGCCCGCTGCAGGCCCCCGCATTAATGGAGCGAAGCTCGCGTCTCCAATATCGTTCCACAGCCCAGCCCCTCCCACGCAGGCCCCGTCGCACTGTGCATTGCAACGCTCGCGCCACAGTCGTCCCTGCCTCGATCGCTTCGGCGCACGCCCGAGCTATGGGCAGAGCGGGACGTCATCGGCTGTCCAAGGAATGCATTGGAAAGGGCGCCGAAGCCGTGAATTTGGAGCGCCCGAGCGCACTGCGTGCACCATTAGGCCGACCTCTTAATCGATTGTGTAATGCGCTCGCTTAATCTTCATGGGTCGAAAGACCTTTAGATAGTTGAGAGAATTATCAGGGCGAGATACACGGTTATATTCGGCTCAATAAAGAAAACTTCTAAATTCTCAAGAGAGAGAGAGAGAGAGAGAGAGAGAGAGAGAGAGAGAGAGAGAGAGATTTGAAAATATTACTAAATATTAAATTAGCTTGGAAAATATTTATTATACTTTAAATGTAGCTCAAATTTTTGTTTTCATCCTAATTATATCATATTTGCTACCGTATTTACAAAGCTGATTATAGATTCTATTCAGTATCTATTCTTAAATACTAATATTACATTTTATGGTACCGTCTAAAATTTGAAGAGCATCTTCCGTAAGATTAAGTAATTCTGAATTAGGAAGTATCCCAAATCTATGTTACAAAAACCCTAATTCTACCGATATATCTTCTATATTAAGAAATGATAAATTACAAAAAGAATTGTTGTTCTGAATCTATCTAAATGTTATTCTTTTATACTATTTCGTTACTAAACTGTATTCCAACATGCTTTATCAGGAGTATAGTGAGCCTTCGATCAATTTAAATTAAAATTTCATTTACGAGCACCTCACGCAAAATTTTTTACCCTACGTAATTACTATTTCGTGAATTGGTTGCCAACGCATACGACAGCCTGTAGAGCGAAAAGTTTATCTGTGCCTTGATAATTTTTTACACCTTTAGACCCAATCGTTATCGATTCAATGATAACATTTTCCATCGAAAAATAACGTAAAAACCCGCGAACAGCGAGCGATTGCCCTTGCGTTCTCTCCAAACTTTGTACCTTTACTTTCGGAAAATTACACGTTCAGTAAAACTGTCCGATCGCGGCGCCGCGCGACCCGCGCGTAACGAGCGTCACGTTTATCGCGCCCATTATAGTTCGATGCCAGAATTACATCGGGCCATCGACGGCGCGCACTGCCAACGAGCGAGCAACGTGGGCCCTTCTCCGCGTCGCGCGACCGCTTGCGCAACGCGCCTGCGCGTAAAATCCGGGCGGGGGGTGGGGTGGGGTGAAAACATTGTGCAAGTGTCTGCGTTCGATGGAGCGCGGATTCGACTGCACGCATAAGCGGGGTCCGAATGAGCTCCAGTAGTCGCTGGGTCGAGATCGCCGATCGCGACGAACGACGGTGCGTCTTGATTATTATATCTGCGTACGCTCTGACGAACGTCGAGACAACTAATTATAGGGTTAAAAGAGCTTCTGAGCGATGCAGAACGTCAAAGATGAACCGATGCTTTAGACGCGTCTGTATTAGATGATGATACGTGCGCGATAGATTTTTTAATGATATAAAAATACCGAGAAGAGAACGCGTGTATATAAAAAAAGATTTTTTTTCAGAAATAATCTATAGGTTTACATGGGCAAACCAATAATGTGCATGGAATAGACGAGACACAAATACTTTCAAAAGAAATATAACAAGTTTATGTCTAGTATTCAATTCCATTAGCATATGTTTCAATATTATATGCATATCTTGTAATTGACGCAGTCTTACTCTAATGTCTTTGCCAAAAGTAGCAACCCGTCTTCGAAATATTTTACTACTAACCTTTCATCAGGAGCTAATGGTTCGTTATTGGTATCAGAAAATTGATACTTAACTTGTGCTGAATATAAGATTATATTTGCGCTCAGAATTGCTGTCTTGAGACGGTGATCCAAGGAATAATTAAGTACCCTGCAACGTTAGTTCGTGCTAATTAAATGAACTTTATTGTTTATTTACATATTAAAAATAGTTATTAACTCAAGATCTATAAGAATATTACATATGTCGGAGATGCACGGTCTTGAATTAATACTTTGGAAAGGAAAGGATTACGCAGACAGTAGCTCTTGTCTGTTGCTCCTATCGCGTCAGGTCCAACTATAAAGACAAATGGCGGTCGAATTAAAATCACGCTTAAAAATATACAGTAGGAATTCTTTATACAATCCACTCAGAATTGAAAGCATCTAAAGCTTACTTGGAGCAGATGAGCAGACGATCGTGCGAAATACATTGTTTTAGGCAATTTGACGATTAACACGTATGAACTTAACTTCTCTATAAATAAGCTTATGTATTTTCATTAATTTTGAAAAATAATTAATATTGAATATTTACTATCAATTGAAAGTATCTTTTAAGTTTCGTTTCTATACCACTTCAACAAATTTATGTAACTGCGTAATCATAAAACAATTAGAATACGAAATGTATTTATATAAGTAATGGACTCTGCCTAGATTCAGTAAGAGAATTTGATCTAAAGAGAGGTTGAAGTTTGTCGTAATGTGAAGTATTATGAAAGGAAACTTTTTTTACAAAATGTTGAAAAAAAACTTTATATCGGAGAAAATCCTAAAGTTAACCTGAATAATAACCTGACCTATTTGGTGTAAAATCCCAAAAGTGCGCATAAATTTTAAATCGCTTTTAAAACATAATGAAACACAGAATGTTCTAATCGTATCTCTGTTATAAATGAATAGAAACTTTACTTCCTTTTTAACAAAGTTGGAAGTCTGGGAATTAATGATTTCTTTGTTTACCTACAAACAAAAGAAGCTTTAGTGCATATAAAGCGTATAAATGCAGCGTACAATGCATGCATTAAAAACATTTATGGATACAGGATCCGCTATCATCAATTGAATAAAATTTTTATTTAACATTATTTTCTGTGATGCAATTACTTTGATTTGATAATTCCTTTTTCGAAAAAATCTCAATATCAATTATAATTTCTAAGTATTTTGTGAGTTAAAATTTCTATTAATAATTTTTTAAATCTTCGACGGAGTAACAAGACTGTACTTTTCTTCGAGAATTAGCGTGATTATTGGCTTCGCAATTACTTAAAATCAACATTTCTGTACAATTAAAAAAAAAAACTATATCGTAACTCATCCATCAATTATCAATATAGTCATTTATCAATGAATACATCCAATATAAGCTGTTCATGTCAATAGTAACATAAATCATGCTTTTATCCAGTCGTCACCGACTAAAATTTAAGTAGTCCAGAAATAATTCCATATACATATACGAGCGAAGTCGAAATTAAAAGCCTCTAAATAATAATATTGCCACCTCTTGCTCTATCGCGAGCCGAGAAGTGCGAGGCGTTCTGTAAAGCTTTATTCGCACACGCGGGGGCGTTATTTTCAATCCGCAGAGTCGGCTTCTGATTGCAAAACTCAGACACGGATATATATATATATATATATATATATATATATATATATATATATATATATATATATAAGTAAACCGTGCGCGCGTGTTTCCTCGAAATAGTACACTGCTCCCCTATAACTCCTATAAGCCAGTCCGATGGCGAAACAAGCTCAAGCTTACATATATATATATATATATATATATATACACATACATGCAGTTTAGAAAAGTGACGCAATCGGCGCAAAACGCCATCAATATTGTATTACTAAGAGAGTGAGAGTGAGTGAGAGCCAGTATTATATACGGAATCGTAAAATGTGCCGCCCGCATGCAGCTGCAGCGTCAACAGTATCATACGAGTACATTGCGCGCTATATACACGCGTGTGTGTGTGTGTGTCTGTGCCTGTGTGCCTGTGCGTGCATGTGCATGCCGGTCTTTCTCGCCATGCATCACGGCTGAAATTAGCCGCTAACAGAAATCCGCTCGGGCGAGAAGAAAAGAAGAGGAGAGAAAGTCAATTAAGGGTAGGGGGGGGGACTTTATGAAAGGCTACGCGCTGCAAAAATATATGGACACTTTAATTAAATTCCTTGACAATACGGTAGTTAGCAGTTTTGAGGTACGGCGCTATTATACAGAGGGTCCGATAGTAAATGTAGCGAGTACTTTGACGCACGTTCTCTGGCATCGAGCAATATAATATAATGCCGAAAGACCGTTCTATAATTCCATAAATCCAATATGTAATTGTTGATTTCGAGATATTTTTTCTTTCGAAATCGCTACGGAATGGGTGAATTTATCTTCGTGCTATATATTTTCCGTATTTTCTATTCATATAAACATAAATTTTTCCTTCACCTTACCAGATTAACATGTTATGCAACCATGCTGAACGTATCTTTGCTACAACCAAATGTTTATGCAAATATTTTGAAAGAGCTTAGAAATAGTCGAGTCTTATTGTAACTTAGTTGAAAGTGTAAAGTATATTTAAAACTACAAAATTCGAGAAGAATTTTCTGCCAAGGAGAAATAAGAATCCTTCACGTTTGGAACAGTGTGATGCGCAACTGATGTATCAAAAAATTTTTTAGGATCAACTTGAATTAAATTATGTCGACAGATTCATTTCTTTAGTTTTTTTTTGTTATTTAGGACTGTAATATAGCATAGATTGCTCAAAAAATATTTCTTACCTAATTTTAATATAAACCTTATTAAGAATTTTTTTATTAAATGTATTGATGTACTGCGTAAAAAAAATTTATTGGCAGCCTTTAAGTCTGTCATAATTTTATAAAACTTTTATATATTCTTTCTTCAGAAAATACACTCAAAAAATAATTATTTTGCTTCAAATGTCAGAAATTTGAAAATATTTTTAATTTGTTAAATTTACTTTAACGAAAGATAATTTTTCAATACCAATTTTGTAATATGTATTTTTTAATACGCATTTTTTTAAATAAAAAGTGAAATATAATATAATGTACAAAAGATGGAAAAAGTAGATCGTTAAATGTGTAATTTATAGACTTTTTTGTCAGAGTACATTATTGTAAATGGATAGGTACTGAGTTGATTCTCGTTTATTTAAAATGATTCAAAGTCCGCAGTACACTGTTTCTAATCAATTTAGTCAATATACATTAATACACTATATATCTTAATAGATAAGTATAATGTATTTAATTAACACTGACTTATGTAGTTGTTAAATTACATTGAAGTTTGTTTATGAGATAAGTATTATGTTATAATCTTTTCACTCAAGTAACATCATTCGGAAAATTTTGATTAATTTTTTTTACATTTATATAGAAAACGGTTAAATTGAGCAATCATTATAGGTATAATTAATTTATCTTTCATAATATTCCGGTTTACTACGTGGATTTCAGTATATTTCACCTCTAATTATACTTCTCTCGTTAATTTCATAATAGTTACAAATAATATATATATATATATATATATATATATATATATATATATATATATATATACAACGAAGGAAAATTAATAGATTTGCCAATTGCAAAAAGGTTCCAGGCAAAATATACACATTTATAGTAGAATGGGCGTTGTATAAATGAAAGACAGTAACAAAACGTGCATGCATACTAAAACAGCTACGTCGGCAACTACAAAAATAAATACACATGCATATCTATGTATTATATATTTACATCATGAAACTGCACTACGACTTCAAAACTTGGGAACTTATAGATAAATTGCTATAAATCTGGGAAATCAACGTTTACCGCAACATTCGCCAGTTCATTCTTGGATCTTTTCTGATCTGATCGTGGTATCTGTGATTTATGACGACCGTTCGACTTATGTAAACATGCGCGGACGCTCCTAACTTTTTTGTTCCACGTCTTTTTTATTTTACCATTATAATATTAACGCCCACGTGCGATTCAGATTCAGTGATTTAGATCAGTCAATTGAAATTCATAAGTATGCGCTTTAGCAATACTTTTATTTATAGCAGTTGATTAAAAATAAACAGGTTTCATTTGTATGTAGATTATCGAAAATTCTATAAACTGTATTGATAAATCGACGATAATTATAGTAATTAAAGTTTTAATTTTATTTTACAACGTTTTGTTTAAATGCTATTCTTTGGTTTATATCTTTTTAATTAATTTATTGTATAACTGTAGTAAACTATAGTTGTTAATAATGTGGATGAGCCCTGAGAGCAATCTGGGTCAACTTTTCATTAGATTTCAGTAATTTCACGTTGATTTTTCGTAAGCTCCGCTCATTGCAATTAATCTCAGTGAAATATTTCTGGCTTGGTTTTATTACTGAGAAAATGCCGTAACATAATTTCGAACAGCCGTGTTGTAAAGCTACATTTATTTCTAACTAATTTCAATTCATATACGTATGAATGAATTAACTGTTATGAAATTCTATTGCTCAAAAGCGAATAACATGCGGCCGTTACCATATTGGCTGAATATCGCGCGATTGAAACTGATCAAATTGTTATATCTATATAATTGCGATAAATACTATACATTTGAAATTATTTATAATAAACTATATATCTCTATCTGTTTCTGAATTATTTAATAATTGTTTAACACATCTCGACTCGTATATATAAATTGATTAATTAATAAAATTAATAAATATTTTTATCGAACTTATAGTCTTTCTGATATAATAGGTTAACTAAAATAACGAAAATCATATTGTCCTTGTTTATTATCACCCACGAAGAATCAGAAATAAAATATATAACTATATATATATATCTATATAAATCATTTTCAACTCGTACATATAACTATATAAATATAAAAATCGTTTTCATAGAACAAAAGTTTTGATTTCTCAAATAGGACGCTACATAATATAGAACACCATAGAACACTGTACTATTGTAAAATCTGACATGATGAACCGCAAGAAAACGGAGCGATCGTTGGTGACAAGTCGTGCCTTCATCTTAAATCTCAGCCCACACTCTCAGCGCGAACACTTTCCCATCGGATGAAAAATGCCAGAACAATGTCCATTGACTGACTTTATCCCGAGCTTTATCCGCACGTGGGTTATTACATAGGATCGGAAGTGACTGGAAAATTTACCAGCATACAAGTGTATACGTACTAAATATAGCGACCGCCGTTACACCACCGATTCACAAAGCGCTTTATCAGCGGCTGTGCGTAATAAAATTTTGTTCCCATAACGAAGCTCGCTGAATTGTTGGCGGAATAATGTAACGATGGGCGGTGGGGGGGGGGGGTCGATAAAATTATTACGAATATCGCGGTCATCAATTATGCAAATGGTTGCGCCGCGTGTAACGGGTCCGGCTCGAATTGCGACAAGCCGCATTTGTATGTATATATTAATCGCGTGCCTCGGCGGAAAAGCTCTGGGTTACGTACAATTATAGCTACAGCATTGTATGATTATTATGCCTTCGCCTGTATTATCAATTAAATTTTAAAATCGCTATACGAAATCGATTCTTGGCTTTTATTTTAGATTGCCCTCGCTCAATATACTGTTTTCCCATTATCGATTATTCTACTTATACCGCAATTCTTGTGTACAGATACTTTTCCAAAGCTCAAAAGAAAAAATTTAGGTACATTTGAAGCTGAATATTGGATTCGGGAATGTAAGTAAAATTTTGAAATGAATTTCAATAGATAATCTATATTTTTAAGATTATTAGCAATTTTATTAATTTGTATATGGGCAGTCGACATAAGTACAATCGAATTATTATACTTATTATTGTTCATTACAATTATATAATTATTCTGTATTTTAGACCCTTTTCGTGCACATTATGAAGCTTTTACAGCTTTATGTAGCTTTAATGATTCTTCATAAAAAGAATCTATACAATTGATCTGACGTTAAATGATCTACTACCATAATACTATGATATTATTATATCATCACAGGAAATATTATGTAAAAATTATTTGAAATATATTACTGCCTTTTCGGACTTTATAGATGAAAAATCAATTTGTTTTTTGAAGTACAAACAAATTTTATATAAACTATCTATATATAATATAAAAGTGAAAGGTTCAAACCGTATCAGTTAAGATAATAAAGATTTTGATTAAATAAGAGTTGATTCAAGCAGCACAGTATAGAAATGGCATTTACAGGAGCCGAATTAAGAAATAACGCGTGCTTATAACATAATTTTCATGCATCTCATTGACTTTCTACGATGCAATTCGACTGTTAAATAAAAAGGAGAATAATGTTCGATATTTTCGAAAATCCTAACATGTAATTTTCATTTATTTTCTTTAGCTATGCATATATTTTACATAATTATTAGCGCAATTTAAATTATATTAATAATGTCTTTTACAAAACGCTCAAGAAAATAACATCGATACAGTTTGTTTTTTGTACACAAAGAAATATTATTGAACTTACATAAAATTAAACTCGCAAGATTATAACGAACCCTTATTCTATTTCTCATTATTGTTATCGCATGTCTAATTGCGTCTGTTAATTTATATCGATAAATTTATAGGAAAAACTGCGCCTAAAAATAGAATCTTTTTACATAAAAAGATGTCTTTTATCATCATCGTTCTACAAAATACATTATCGTAGTGGATAAGAAATGTTTGAAATAATAATTTATGAACACAAATTCATTATTTAAATTGCTAAATTAAGCAGCGTAACGCGAGAATTTTGAAAAATCTTAAAAGATATGATAGACACAAAAATGAATAAATACATTAGTCCCAATTCGTGGTCAGGTGTAATTTGTATTTTGACATTCTAGATAGGGGTTCGAAAAGTGTTCGAATGCCGCTCTCCTGGCAGTTTTCTCTCAAGAGATAATTGTGATAATGGAATCCGTAAATAAATTTAACCGAGTACAGTATATGCGACGGAAGTAATGTTTCCCCGCATTCCAAATTGGCCTCATTGTCCAATGCGGATACTATATAAGTACGACTGTGCCGATAGACAATGGCAATTTAATATATATATATATAGTTGGATACTAAGTCTAATCTAATCGACAAATAATGAATATCACGAGGGGGGGGGGTACGCCAGAGATGTGTAAAGTGTCTCGTAATAATTATGTACAATTCCTACAGTGCAATTAATTTAATTCAGCTGTATCAGATACACCGATTATGTGTTTATAATCTTACATCTTAATTGACGTTACGCGCTATATTCGCTTTCTCGAGCCCGGTGGACAGGCGCTGCTGAGACGGGCATTTTTCGAGCGACCGCAAGAAAGGATAGCGTAACGCTCGCGTAACGAGGCTACTTTTTACGCGTTGCATCGCGTTGGGCCGGCTATTGTTCGTTGTCACACGGCTTTATTAGTTGTTTCACCTATAACCGGAACGTCTTGAAAAAAGAAAAATAATCTCGATATTCGCGTGGAATTGTGTATATCATTCCGGTCCAGCTGTGCCTTATCGCCTACATATTTCATTTGATTTTCGTAAAATAGCTCGTCTGGGAAGAATTTCAAGGAAAAGGGCAGTGGCGACCCCTACGCTCTTTGTTCGAGGTATAATTAATTGCGACACGCCTCCTACCGGGTTAAGTCATCGCGTCGTCGTATCTCACTATACGGCGAAGGATTAATAAATCGTCGACCTAGTCGGACGTATATATACATATACAGATACACGTTCCGTTGTATCTTGTTTTTTTTTTTTTTTTTTATTTAGACAAGCGTATATTACGTTGACTGCGCCTTAATAGCTCGGGCACCCGCGGTGTAAATAATCCGTCTTGAGCGCATTAGATTTAATTAAACGGTGCACAGGATATTTATGTTTTCAGATATATATATATATGTATATATATATATATGTATATATATATATATGTTTCGCAATATTGTCTGAAGCGAAAATATTATAATGGTTATTCAACGCGGATTATAATTGAATTCGTCGTTTCCCGCTTAACGGACGTGCCTTTATACATCCGCGATTCTTCTGCATACAATTGCGACACAACTGTATCGATTAAACGCTCTAGATTACAGAATAATAAATACTTTTATTGGTTCTATAGTCCTTATACAAAACTAATATATAATGGCAGTCAGACTGTTCTGATTTATATTCAGCCCCAAGAATTTAACATATAAGGCTGAAAGTTATTTTTCTTCTAACAAAAATAATTTAATTATTATATTTCGAAATTCATCCACTATAGATTCTATAGAAATGATTCAAAAATAAATCAGTATGCATTCCCTTATAATTATTAAAGTTTATTGAGTAGATAATTAATTTAATCCTAAATGTTACATTAAATTTAATATTCTTATTGTTTTATTAATAATTAAATATTAATATGGATTTCATAATATTTACTGGGACAATATATCGCATTTATCTAAATAAACTAAAAAAATATTTACAAACTTACATCGGTATTATGCACAAAGCCTAGACTTATCAAACGAAATCTAATGATTTGCCCTAGTGACACATTAAAGCGAATCCAAAAATCAGAATTATAAATTTTTTTTTATCCCGATTTTTTTCTCAAAACCCAGACAATGCGCAGATGTAATGAGCTACTGCATATCACATGTCTCTCTCTCTCTCTCCCTCTCATTCTCTCCCTATATCCCCCTCTCTCTGGCTCTCCCACCGACTATCTTCGAAATACGGGCTCCAAAAACTTTTACTCCTTCGCAGAAGCTGTTCGGCATCAAAAAAGGAAAACAGCGGTGGCGAGGTCGTCTCGAAAAAGGATACCACGCAAAAATGGGGCGGGCAATATCGATTTTAATAAAAGAGCAGTATATATATATATATATATATATATATATATATATATATATATATATATAAATTTAGCGCGCTCGAGCAGCGAAGGACAAAAGATTTGCGAATTGACGTGCCCGCCTCGTATTTAGACGCAGGATATGGGAAATGGCTTCGCTGGGAGAGAAAAAAAAAGAAAGACAGCAGTGCCGGGGGAAGGCGGTGAGGTGACTCTCATTAAACAGCCGTTCGCTGCCCCCGCGCGCGCGCTGCCGTCGTCGTCGGTCGCCGTGCGGCGGAAATCGATGGATTCACGGCCATCGGCGGGCGGGCGGAGGGGCAGAGGGGCCGGCCTCGTTACGTAAGCCTGTATGTGTGTGTATGTGTGTGTATGTGTATATATATATATATGTATATATATATATATATATATATATATATATATGCATGTATATATGTATGTACAAGAGAGAGTTCTGCGGCGACTGCAGGACGTTACCGACTCGCCCCGCTTCATCCTTGAAGTCGAGACGACCGGCCGACGGATGGCGGCGCGGTGGTGGCGGCGGCGGCGGCGGCTGCCCGACGACGCGACCGTTTCCGAGGAATCCCGACCCCCGATATGCTCTCCTTTATATTCCTGACTTTTTACGTAACGGTGGCAGGGAAGACGCCGCGCCGCCCCCCCCCTACACCCCGCCACACCATCTCTCCTTCGCCCTCTCGAAAGATCGCGTTGCCGAGGCGAAAAAGAATCACGCTGATGAAGGCCCCTTTTATTCCGTCGGTCCTGGTCGATGAGGATCGTAATTCGCCTACGTGGCGCTCGGATGGACGGCCTACGCGCAGTGATAAGAATGCAAGTTTCTGGGAAGCTCTTAGTTTTATGCAACGGGCCGGGGATCCTTTTACCCGTGGCTGACTGAAAATGCAAGAAACGGCGAGTCTTTATTATGGAAAGTACAAGTCGGCAGTCTGTATCTGTGGTTTCTGAACTGCATTTTATATCTACATATATATTTGAAATTTTATATCTATCAATTTTTATATTTTATAATTTTATATCTATCTATATATTTGGAAAGGGTCATCAAATATACCCGGGGGCTTTAAGAATTTTGAAGACTATGAATTTACGAACAAATTTTGTAATATAATCAGTAATCAGTAAAATCTGATAATTTGCATTTATACTTAATGTTACTAAAATTGACACGTTGATATGAAGACAACAAATAATAAGATATGTATCTCCAATTGTAATTTTAACATCGCATTTTAAATCAAAGATCTGGCTCTACAGTTAATGCTTATTTAGTGATTAGTTTATATGTTTTATTTTGTGTTTATTTAGTACATTATTACATTCCATGCCCTTTCAATTTTTTAAATTTAATATAATTTATCTCGAAAAATAATATAAGGTGTTAATAATATCGAAGAAGTTAGTGGTTGCAAACTTACTTAACCACTCGTTTCCTATGGAATTATAAGCCGATTATACGCCTTGTTACATCAGTAATTGCAAGTCTGTATTTCACGATAAAGACATTTAAAAAAGACTATTAATTTTCTGATTTTTTTTCCGTCTATGCGATTGTTCGTGGCTGCTTAGTAATAGCTGGTATCATCAAGTATATGTTTGTAAATAGATATAGACAAATACTCGGCGTGATTGCTGAAAATTTTTTACAATTCTTTCCTAAACCGAAACGTCTGGTTAATTGAATAATTTCGCGTTATTATATAGAAAGTCAGAATTCATCTGAGATTGTAAAAATATCCAATTGACACTCAATTAATGAACATTAATTAATTTAAAATTTAATAAATTTTACAAGATCTTTAGTCAGTTATTAGACAATCTCTTTGATACGTTAAGGTTGATTTTTATTATAACTTCATTATCTGCTTTAGACGATTTTCGAACCCTTTCAAACTTAATGTCCCTTCATAATCATAACATGATGTTGCAATTTCCATAGCGTTAAAAAATTTCTAGAATTAAGCAGCGTAAAATACGAAGAAATAGTGTCCTACGAATATAATATAACAAAAAAAAATTCCAAAGAATATGAAAAAATAAAATGTGTATCTTACACGATGCCACGCCAGTATTGATATAATGATGATACGAGGTATTATATAATATATAATGAATTTCTAAGACGATATTTCGAGTGAGCACTAAGTGTCGTTACATTGTCATCTAAAATTTGATGTAATCATTGTCTAACAAAAATACAAGGAATTGAATTAATTTACTTATAATTCACTCTCGTAAAGATTTGGACGATCTATGCGCGGTGAGATTGAGTGTATACAATCATATATACTTAAATTACAACATTTCAAAGAAAATTAAGGCCTAAATTATAATAAATTGGACTAAATAATTAAAAATATTTCTAAACTTAACGCATAACTAACGCACGAAATATAGAGAGGCGATTATATGGAGACGCGCACGCTCGACAACTTCACCTCCAATGGGAGAGCAATATATATATAATATATATGTGTCTGTGTATACATAGTATATCGAGCGGCAAAAACTCTCTCCGCAAATTCGCTTCTTTTACCTCGTGTCACAGTCCACTATTTCATGTAAATTTTAGCCAGTTCCATTTAAAATATGAAATTTTTCTTCTTACGTTAAATCGATCTAAGAATGCTAAACTGTAAAATATAGCGAGGTAAAACTTCGAGCCTAAAATAACAATATTTACTCGGCCGTATATTAAAGTGCGTAAAAAAATTAGCATCGTCGAATTTTCGGTTTTCGCGCGTGTATGCTTAACTTTTAGTCATTATCCTAAACGCCATAACAACGGCTTACGAAATTCGCTTAAAATGTCTGTACATATAAATATAGAAAGCATTACATGGCGCCCCACTTTTTTATCTCGACGAAATTCATTGTTATATCGCCCGCTAATTTTAAACGTTTCCATACAGGTCCATTGTTATTTAAAATGCTAAATTTACGAGACAGAAAAAAATGTTACGGCAGAACAGAAAAAATTCAATAATTTACATGACAAAAAGGTGAAACTGTATATCTAGATGCTTTTCTCTCTCTCTCTCTCAAAAAAACAAAAACAAAAAAAAAAAAACAAAAAACCATCCGATCGGAAGTGGGTCCCTTCGGTTTCGACTACGCAAAGATGGGGCGGGCGATATTATAAAGCGCGCCCGCGAAATCCATAACACAGATTTCGAACAATGGCAAGTGGTGCGTAGGGCGCCTCGGCGACAGATCTCGCGGCCATTGCCGGCGATTCGAGTCGCGGGAGACGCTTGGGAGAGCCCCCGAGGCGCTTGGATTACGCAACGGTGCCGCCACGGCGGCCGCGGCTCGATCGCGACTTCGGGCGCGCGCCTCGGATGAGAAATGTCGAATAAAAGTCGGCTCTCCTGGAATCTCGTCTCTAGTGGCGAATTCGCGGCTGTATTATAACACTCGTTCGAGTGGCACGATACAAGATCGTTAAATTCTTATATATATATATATATATATATATATATATATATATATATATATATATACGTGCCGCTTCCTAAAATGACGTCTTCGACGCCGGGCCCTCGGTTTCCGGCCGTAAGCGCGAAATACACATCTGTAATATAAAATTGAGCTATAAGATCGAATCGATTCTACGGATTCTTTCACACTGATTTTTCACATGCACGAGCTATGATTCCGCGCGCGCGCGCGCGCGTCGAGCTCGCGTCGATTGTTCTCGCGGTGGACCTGCGCGTCGTAGTTATTACATCGCGGAGGGGCATACAACAATGTCCGCCATATAACGAAAGCCCGCCTCCGCCTGCGTATATGGGCGCGGATGCGTGGGAGGCTCTGCAGCGCCGCCAGTTAAACAATTGGTTCGACTAATGGTTGAGCGGCGTGCGTATTGTTGGAACGATACAGTCGATCGATGTATTATCAATAAAATTGAACAGTTGCATCATACGCTCTTGCGTTGGGGTGTTCTTTTTTCTTTAAATTTGTATATATCGTTACAGAGAGAGAGAGAGAGAGAGAGAGAGAGAGAGAGAGAGAGAGAGAGTGAGGGAGTGTGAGGAGGGAGGAAGGGGGAGAAAGAGTCGGCATACAATGGCGCATTGAATGCATATGAATTAGTCGATACGATTTATAAATCGAATATTATTATATTTATAAGACCAACCATAGCTGTTTCTTTAAGTGAGCACGGAACGGCATAAATAGATGGCAGCTTATTCGATTTAATGAATATTTTTTCCCGAAATCCAATTACAATTTCGAAACTTTAATCGAATATAGACAGTAAAATACTGTAAATTTTAAGAAATTGTACGATTTTTGCATGCTTATTTATTTTTAAAATAAAGTGGCTACCATTTCATCAAAAAAAAGCCTCTTTTTCAGGAGGCGAGATTCACTCTCGGATAAAATGAGATTTTCAATTAGTATTGCGCCGCTTCCCCTATCTGTATTGCGTACATACGAAATCTCGCCTCATCTACATAACAATGAGTAAGGCTCTTTGTTCGTCGTATAAAATTAAACTAGTATAATGGCACGGCTAACACTAGATTTATATCAGTGGAAGATGGGAGCGGTAGCCGAAAAATGCTGGTCAAAGCGTATTTCTGTAATACATATCTTTGTTTGGAAAAAAGCGCTCGCGCTTCTGCCGACGATGATCGTCCGTGGAATTCATTGGCGCGATTTCATGATGATGCAAGCCCAAGAGTTTCCATTTATTGCCGTATTGTGCCATTGCGCAGACGCGCGAGACAAGCGCGCAGTATACGTAATTTATTGTAAATTGAACATTTCTTTGTATGCATTCGAGGGGAGATCGTTTAAAAACTTCACATAATTCGCATACGTGCAACAGTGTGCCCGCCGTTAATTATATATAGAGCACTTGTACTTAAAATCGTGTTACGCATTCAAATCAGTGTTATTAATATAAAAAATTAGCCCGAAACCGAATATAACACGCCAGTGTTTGAAAGAAAGATCCAAACTCTTTTCCCCGTGTGAAATTTACAACGCAACCTAAAATTATAACGCACTTATCGCGTCAATTTTCGGGGATCCAATTTGCGTATTACTCGTTGGCGCAACTCTCACCGATCGCCAGTCGTCAGCTGCCTAAAAATCATTCCCATAGGCAATGCAGTCCCGTACGTTATATATGATATATATATATATATATATATATATATATATATATATATATATATATATATATATATTCAATAAATACATTTCTATATCAGTTTCAAACCACCAATTTAAAATAAATAGTTAAAATTTCTGTTCCTTCAATTGTGTCCTTAATTTTCATGCTATTCATCGAATCGTTGGGATTATTGCTATCAAGATTAAATGCTATATCTATTAAGGGTGATGTTGTTTAATTAATTATCATGTTTTTTCATTTTGAATATTAATTTACTTATGAAAATCACAATATTAATTTGGCTTTATAATTCCTCGCACACCAGTGATTTATTACTATTTATGTAAGAAATAGTAAATATCTTCTAGCTATATAAATATTCTCTTGTCTATGCCATGTAACTGCGCGTGAGTAGTTGAAATTCAACGTTCCTCAAATGCTGATTTTTCCATCGTTAACGTGATGATCTTATTCATTACCTTGTATAACATTACAACAAATATCAATTTCAGGATATCATTTGTAAACTCTTTTAAATATTATTGTATTTTGGCTCGTTCCAGCTTAACAACCAGGGAGCAACCTATATGATACGGTTTTTTTGTTTGAAAAAGACTTTAAGTGATTCAAAGGGCGCAACAAAAGAACCTATACCGATCACCTCCATTGCTATCGACAGCTCCCCTCATGTCTTCACGGCTCCGCACGAATCTCCTACTGCCCGTTCAAATGCCATCAGTCCAAGCGAAGAGCCAGAGTCCACATAACTTACGTATAAATTATTCCAATATTATTTATTTAAATATTCCTTTCCATACACAGTCATAGCGATACGTTTAGCGAGTTCGTGGACACCCGGTATATGCATTTATACAGACCGACTGGTGCGCGCGCGCGCGCCCGCGCGATTTCGTCATTACACAGGCTGGCGCACACAACGTTGCACCGACAATGGAAGTGCGCATGAAAGGTTACGTGCGCGCGTATTGCCGCAGCGATGGGTTATGAAATGCCCCCGGGGTTGGAGGTGGGGCAGGGCAGCGAGAACGGTCCGGAGAATTCGCACTCTTTCATATATATATATATATATATATATATATATATATATATATATATATATATTTACCTACGGCAGACGAGCAGTGGCTTGCAAAAGAGTAGCTGGAATTGCCAAAAATCCCATTGCGCCAGGATTCGAGAGCAATGGGAGGGCTGTAACGAAATTTTGCGGTTGTACGCTCCATCACTGCCTTTACGAAATTCTTTGGAAAATATGGAAACGATCGGTATACATTATCTCTGTTCTCTGCACAAAGAAAACAAATCGGCAAAGATTACTGTTTTTTCACGAAGGAGGTGGCAAACGACAAAATATGACAAACTTTCAATAACTTTTATAATAAAGTTGTCAATTCTGGATCCCGAAATCATAAAAAATACAATTATAGAATTATAGAGTAGAAAATTATAGAAAACATAATAAATAATATTCGTTAAATCGTTTTCTACGTGTTAAGATATTCTAAAACATTTTGTCCAGAAATATTTATGCTCGTTAAAGAAATTCATTATTATTTTCGTAACTCTATATTTTCTATACGAAAAATTATTTTTCTTTTAACCAAAACAATGATCTTTGATTATAGAAATGATTTATAAAAACAATGCACCGCAATTTCAAATAATTTGCTTAATGTTTATTAAGAAAAAAAAAGAAGAATTATTCGTTAAATCTCGTGAGAATCGTTATAATTCTTTGGTCAGCATTTAATGTTACTGGTAAACTACGACTTGTTTGAAATTGTTTCTAATGGACGTTACATAATGGAATAGATTAAGTTTTAAATTGAAAAATATTTTCATCCATTTCTTTAATGCAATTAAATTTATGGTATATGTTTAGTGTTAGCATTTATACTAAGAATAACCAACTTTTCCATTCGACAATGCTATAATAATAGACAGAAAACATAAACAAACTATCAAAGGATTAATTAATTTTTAATATACGCCCATTCTCTATAGCAATCTACGCACGAAATGGCTATATAAATCCAAACGTGAGCTATAAATAGGTCATGTGACGAAAGATACCACCTCTTAAATCTAACCAGTCACTTTGCCCATCGGGTATATATATATATATATATATATATATATATATATATATATATATACATATACAATCGTTGAAATTGAGAAACGAGTCGTGAGAAAATTAATAACCACGAAATAAGACAAGATTTGTTTAAAATATAATTGTTTTAATAATAGTTCTATATAGCAAGAGTAACATTAAGTGACGCGTACATTCTCTTTTATGTCATCCAGTATAAAACTATCGTGGTTTATGAGTTTTTCGTTCATTGCTTGGCTCTATGTATCATAGTTCTGAAAGGCCTCAATAGAACAAAATTATATAAGCCTATAATAATATTAAAATTACTGAATTTTCACTCGCGTAGTTCAAAAGTCTGATAAAATAGTGAATATATGACATAACACAATGTTCTGCATTATCTTAGAAAAATAAAATATGAAAATTTTTCATAATCCCAATGTAAATTCACTTTGATTTTATCAAAGATAGTATTCGTGTTTAAAAATATGAATAAACATTTAGCTTCGTTGATATTTAATTTCGCAATCTTAACAAAAGCAAAGATTTTTTGTAAAGATTAATTTTTCTTTAAATATATATTAAAATATCTCGTACACTGTTAGCAATTAGAAGTATGCTAATATCAGGATTCGGCGAACGCCGAAGTTAACACTTTCTAATTCTTTTATCTTAAGCCTATCGACTGAACTTGAAAAATGATCCGCTATTTTTCGTCTCGACTTTTGGTCAACTATGGAGTATACTATTTGGTCATTGTCAGGCATGAAAACATTAAAAATGTTGACCGAGATGTTTGCCAACAATACGGCCAGTCGAATTTATCACTTATTATCGTTATTTCGTTTCTCGAGGTTGCAATTATTGATGGCTGTTACAAAATAAGTTGTGAAATCGCCCAAGTATCGGTATTTTTCTCTCTGAAATAGTGCTTGCAATATATCCTGATTTTCAAGAGAGAATAAAGAACATTTTTTAAAAAATACCGAATAAACAATATTTGAACCTTAGAAGAGAGCGCAATTTCTATCTATGAAAGATTACTCCGAAGAGTGTCTCCGGAGATGTCCCCGAAGAGCCAGTGCCGATAAGCCTCGTTCCCACGGCCGTAGCGGCTAAAAAGTCACAAACACGCACAGTCGAAATACGTTTTTCATAAGCTCGCGCGCTCATATTATATGCACGAAGGCAAAGCCAATTCGAAACCCGTTTCGAAGATCCATCATCCACTTTATTTTATATATCCGTAGCCCCCGTAGAGGTCGCGCGTATACAGCGGCGAGCGCGCCTCGCTCAATGACAAAGGCGGCTCGCTCGCGCTCTCTCGCAAAAAAGGCCTTAATATCACCTGCGCGACTCGGACTCTCCTCCTCCTCCACCGGAGGCCGCAATATATGGCGAAACGCGCGAACCTTGACTTACATCGCTCGGCGAGAGACTTAAATCCATATATATATATATATATATATATATATATATATATATTCGCTCAACGATCCAGGCGAAGAGAAGAGAGTATTATGTGTCGTTGCGCCGTGCGAGCAGTCCCGCGATGCTTACTAATTTCTTTTTTCGTGTATGCCCCCCCCCCTATCCTTACATAACGTCGAGATGGATCATTGTCAGCCCGCTCAATTCTCTCCGGTCAAGGAGAGAAATTATACATATATATATATATATATATATATATATATATATATATATATATATATATATTTATACATGCTACACGAAATCTAAGAAACCGCGCGAGAACCCATTATATATCACGTTTATACAATCGATACGAGACTTATTAAATAAGAATTATTAAATAAGAGCTTCTGATGCCCGGCCACTCCTGTTCCCCTGGCTGCCGAACTCCTCGAGCCCGTGAACGTTGTGCAATAGGCCGTTACGCATCGGCATCGGCGATTACCTTCGCGATTATACGAATTTATATAGGTATTACGTTTGTTCTGCTCCATGTAAATAGCGCTTTACATGGATATATATATATATATATATATATATATATATATATATATATATATATATAGAAGGAGTCCAAAGGCCAGAGGCATGTATACTTTTGGTTATGTATAGGCGTTTGCGTTCACGAAAAATAAAAAAGAAGAAAAAAGAAAGAAGCGCGACGGTCGCCAAGAAGGACGAAGAAAGAGACGCTCCAAAGCCGTTCAGTTCAATTTTCGGGCAAACCGCGCGGGCTTCTTGCCGCGTTACAGAGCGGCTGTGATTCGCAGCAGCCGCGCGAGCCTTAGAAAATAATGCGAATTTCGCGCCTGCGTTACGCAACTCCGTGTGTTTATTTTGCAATTTTTTAGCGTGATTTATGCCCCCGGGCATGAAAACGGCGCGCTTTAGAATCGGACTTTTTTCTTTGTCCGATCTTGAGAGCGGACTTATTGTTTTTATGAAGCGTCCTCACCTGAACAGCTCAGTAAATGACTAGAAATTCTCCATGATGTAACAAATGAAGCTGTTCCAGTATACTATTTAAAAAAAAATCAATTTAATTTTCCCTATTATGAATAATGGCATTATAATGGCCAGTGAGTGTTTACTATTTTTATATCGAGAACATATGCTATAATCTCGGTACTTACGTAAATATTTAAGAGGAATATCGTTTATACAACATGGAGTTGTACAAGAAACACTTGAAATAGATTCTTGTCCCCGTCATTTCAATAGTAGTTTATATATATATATATATATATATATATATATATATATATATATATATATATACGTATAATATAGTTATAACAACTAGAATTAAAATCACAATTTTAAAATCATTTGACACTTTTTAATTTTAAAAGAATATATATTTTTAAATTATCATACTGTCATCTCCTATGATCGTTCTATTAGTTGTGAAAAGGCCTTACTACTTATCATTTATAAGTGTGACAGAGAGGGAGAGAGAGGAGAGAGAGAGAGAGAGAGAGAGAGAGACATAGAAAACAAACAACGCGCGAAGTGTCTCATAAAGCTATCACCCCTCCGGTACCGTAGCGCCCCCTCGGATGTGAGCCAGTCGTTTTCAGGGCTCGCGCATTACGTAAAGTGTCGGCGAGAACCTCGTAAATCTACTTCGCCCGTGGACGTGCATGTAAACTATATAGACACGGCACGAGGGGAGTTTACTTTGAAATGGAGCAAATTTTACGAGTGGAATAGATGGCGCGTTCGGTGCCACCTTCCGCGGCTTGCCGATCTTTTTAGCTTTATCGTACGTTCGGCTCGTCAATTGAAGAAAACGACCCCTAGCAACATGAGCCTTTTTATAATTATCAGACATTTGAATTTAATGAAAACCTTCTTTTAGGTTTTTTTTTTTTTTTTTTTTAAGAACAAATCTATATTTTAAAAAAGGTACTGTGAAAAATAAATTGACTAAAGGGATCTTGGTATAGTGAATTATATATTCCGTTATCAACAGAGAGAAAAAAACCCAGTTTAGAGTTTTTAAATTAAAAACTTCACATTTCGTTAAATATAAATAATGACTACTAACTAGAAAGTAAAAAATTTTTTCCGTTTTTTATTTATAGAAATGTAAATCATGATAGAGATTATTTTACTATACAATATTTTAATACAATGATGAGTATAGTGGTTATATAAGCAAATGATAAATTTTAAGGATTACTAGAATACGAGAAGGTGTCACTGGGTTTGCTTCAGAGAATAGCGCACTGTTACTTAGCGGAAGGTGTGAGTTATTGTTTATGACATTTTACATAAGCTCGATATGGCGCGAATCATGTATGATATTTATTACAGATGACAGTTTTTGTATCACCAATACCCAAGACAAATTTTGGCATGAACTTATACCCTATACGAGACCAAGTCCAATACCAAAAAAAGCAGTGTTTTCTTAAAATTTTTTATAATATTTTGCGAAATTTTATGATTTTATGATAATTTTAATGTGTAGAACATTATTTTTCATTCGGAATTTTCTTATTTTTTTGATCGACTGTAAATTATTATAAATTAATGTTCTCCCAATTATCAATAATAATATAATTTTTTTTAACAATATTAATACAATACTAATACGAAGTTAAGGAGGGTAATCTCAAAAGTCATACAGGACCGCGAAAATGTTATAACTTAATAGTTTTATTTTTAATATTTTTTTATATGAAGATAGTAGCTATTAATTTCACTCGTTCCTTAATAGTTAATTTCACTAAAACTATTTGATAAAGCTAATTCAACATTTGAAGAAATATTTGAGCATTCGAAACCGTCTGTGCTTCAAAGTAAACACTCAATTTTATGAACTGAACGCTAAAATCCGCGTATTTATTGAACGCAATATGAAACTTTGTTGATGCTCGGTTATAATGCTCTGCCAGCTCTTGGAAGACATTGTACTATAGAGCTTACGGTATTTTACCAAAAGAAACAAAATTGTGGACTCGCGTCTGAATGAGAGCAGTCTAAATGCGTGTCTAACTGTATTTTCTGATTTCAATTTACATGAAATATCCAAGGTAATGTCATGATTTTGAATGCTGAACTAGATATACTGGATAATACAGCAAAACATCTTCCTTGTACATGTTTCTGCATCACTTATTTTCCTCGTGCACACGGTTGGGAAAATTGATATAGTTTATTATATTGTTTATTTGTTAATGTTTATATTGATAAGCAATCACATGGCAAGAGAGAAATATTTTTGAATTTCTAGATACAATATCTTATTTATTAATTAATTTTTATTTATTTGGTTTATTCAAAATAGGGTTTAAAATTTATTTAATGTAAATAAGATACACGCAAGCTATAATACACGCTCGACATATGCATATACATATACATGTATTCGTAATTTTCGTATATGTTAACTTTTATATTCATTGTTTTCTCCGCTTAGAACTTTGAAATACGTTCTAACGGAATAATATTATTCCGTGATATAATCAAAAATATAAAGCGTTTCTATGTTTCTATGTAATCGATGGTGCAAACGCAATCTTTTTTTTTACGCTTAGCTTTGTGTAAATTTAACGCCGACATAGATTGTAGTTTAGTGTTCTATTTATTCCCTGCATTCGAAATTGACATCTCTAATACCATATCAGATATTCTAAAGACTTTACCAACCTGGTAAAAAATTCAATATTATTATTTGCTATTGTTTATACTTTAATTTAGTACGAAAAGTGGATTTTGTTTACATAATTAATATATTTTGAAAATCCACCAATAAAACCATTTCGTAAGCGGATAAGCACGAAAAAAATTCTCACAGTAATCATATATATGTGTATCTATAGAGTATATATATATATATATATATATATATATATGAACATTGCGGTTGGCCCTGACATGCATTGTGTTACATAAAAAGGCGCGCTGATATTCTTTCATGAGCATTCTTTTCTGAATATCCTTCCTTCCTAGTTTTTTCTTCTTCTTTTGACTAGCGTTGCACACTCACTGCTCTTTCGCTCTTTCTGATTCTTAAAAGACAATTTTGAATCAGTATCGACTATTAAAAAAAATTAGGAACTAAACATTGATTTGTATAAATATTATTAGGAAAAAAAGGAATTTATTTATTAATGAAAATAAATGCAACTATACATTATACGAGATAGTTTCGAATAATTTATCGGACTGTTGCGAAAAAACAATTATTTATATATATATATATATATATATATATATATATATATATATATATATATATATATTTCCAGTAAGTCAGGTTTCCATAAAACGTTAGCTATAAATCGATATATTTAACCAGGATTAAATGAAGCCTTTGAGCCCAGTTAAATTGCATCTATCGATAATTAATTAAAAAGTTACATTTCAATTAAGATCTGAAAGTAGATCGCTGAATTTGATCTTCTTTTTAATAGGTTTTGCACAGGTGTGTACTACCTGCAAAGTTCGCAATGTCTACTCCGCAACCTGCAACCCATAACCCTGCCCGAACCATTGTGTATACACTATTGGCAATAAGGAGCGCGTATGTAATCACGTAGTCTGGGATTCTGGTTTTTTCCCTTAAATATATTACAAATTTATACGGAATTGCGGAATTTTCGGTAGACAGTGTACATGGGTCCGACACACACACACACACACACACACACACACAAACAGACAAGGCGCCCGCGCCGTTTTGAAATTGCGACATCCAAACCAAACGAACGGGTTACGTGACCGGCGTGCAATATAATTAGATAATTATTATCTTATTTTACTGTAGAAAGGTATTATGCATGCTGTAGTTGCCACATACGTCAATCATCAACTGTGTCGAGGGACCCGGGTATGTTGCTCGCACGGCGCAAAGATAATTCAATTTTCGCTGCAACGAAAGCGATCTGTAAACATCGTGTGTTTAGCGACGTTTAATGAGAAAATTATTATAATATACATACAGATACACATACATATTTATATATATATATATATATATATATATATATATATATATGTATATAATGACCCCTCCCTTGCGCATCTTATAATTACAATCGACTTTAATTTATCTATCATCGTTTTTTGTGAAATCACTGTATCTGTAGAGGAGCCCACATGATTTTCCACAATTTTCTTGGCGCGTAATTATAATTCAGTAACTAAAAGAAAAATATTTGAAAATATCCTAATCCTTTCTTTATCTAGAAAGATGTAACCTCGGAAATATCTTTGCCATGCCTTCTTTAATTGTCCGGGGTGTATAAATATTACGCAATGTATTGTTTTATATAAGATGTATTTATTCAAGAAATTTATTAATGCCTGGTCTGTTTTAAATCTTCCTAAGTAATTTATTAATTACCGAAGTTTTCAAATATTATATCAAGTTCTCATACATATACATATTGAAACAGTACACTATTTTATTGTTTCCCACAGTCATATATAGATTGTAAGCAGCTACCATAGGTAATTTTTCCATACGAAACCTCTCTTTAAGTCACAAATGATAAAACTTTAGAAATGATTGAATATTTTCAAATGTGTCTTGCATAAAGTATTTTTCAGGAAATCGATAGGTTAGCAACGGCAATGACAAAACCCAACATCTATTAGCCAAAGTTCTGTCTCTAATGGAATCAAAGAGATTTAAAGTTCTTTCTCCTGCGTATTAATGTTGGATTATACGCCGTAATACGGTAAAAAAAAAACAGCCTTGGAAAGACTGTAATGGGAATTTATATCATATTCGTCAAGATACCGACGACCACTATGTTGGTTCCATTCCGATAAAGGACCGAAAGATTCTGTAAGCAGAAGTCCACACCTTACGAAGATTGTGGAAAATGGATCGATTTGTGAATTTTGTCTAAAGACGAAGATATCATTCGACCTGGTATTCGCTCACTATTTAAAGAATGGCCAACAGTGATGGGATATAATAAGTATGCTCTTCGACGTTCGTGTAAAATAAGTAATATTTTTTCATGAAAACAGCCTATATGCATTCGTTCGAACACCTCTATTCTACACTTACGAAATGATTTGTGAAACGAGCATGAGTTAACGTTTCTTAAGCTGCCAACAGTAAATGGCATATCTTTCGCTTAAATTTTCCAAGTATTATTTCAGCAGAGGTAATTTGTTTTGGCCAATGTGAGCGGCGTGAAGAAGTCATAATAATATAAGGATAGCAATCATAACCCTCCCGAATAAGGTGTTGCTGTTAAGAACGCACTCTTATAGCAATGGATGAAAGGGATGCGAGAGAGGAGGGGAGGCGGCTAATCCATAGGAATCTATGGGACCGCCATAACGCAGCCAATTAGGAGCTAAGCGCTCGTTGAGGTCCGTTAAATCCCGATAATAAACCGCCGGCGAGCCAGCGCTACCGCGCGGCGCGCGGTGACGAAAGCTCGCGCAATCTCCGCGGGATCAATAGAATTCGTACTACATATATATACATGCGCGCAACTTCTTGCGTAATCTCCTCTGCCTGCCCCCCCCCCCGCCCCTCCGGCCGCCCAACCGCGGCTTTGGAGATCCAATTTGAGCAGGCTGCTGCAGTTTTCGCAACCACCGCGAGCGGTGACACCGTCGCGCGCGATAATGCCGCAGAGTCCGACGCCCGAGTCCGACGCTATATATGTCGATTCGGGCCCGACGATCGGATGGCGCGCTCGAGTCAGTTAACGATATTTTCCGACTTCGAATCGATCGTCCGAACGAGGAGGTGATGCACAGGCGCATAAGCAAGCGTACGAATCGCGTGCTGGAAATTTTTTGCAGTCCATGCACAGGTGGTCGCGTGGACGATTTTCCGGCAATGCGTATTCAAGTAGAGGACTCTGGATCCATCAATCGACGATGGTCACGTCTATGATTATCTCGCGCGGCTTTTCGCCCAATCCTTATCTTGGCTCGCGTAATAATCGTGGGCCCGCCGTGCTCTTGCCCGATCTCGTCGCCGTAAGGCGTCGGAAAATCCGCGGTCCCCGCAGTTTTTCTCGGGCGCACGCGTTTCACATTGTGCCCGCGCGGGCCTTTCACTTTTTATTCCCGTTATGGCGATGTTGAGAATTAAGGACATGATCGGCGCATGCCCGCGAGCGTTCTATCGAGTATATATATATATTTTCAAGATTAACGCGAACCGAGTAATTATTTGTACGGGCGGCGCGACATTAAACGGTAGCAGGCGTTTAATATTTCGCAAGTCGCAACGAATAACGATAAGTAGCTTAATAAAAAGTACTTTAGTTTTCCAGCGTTTCAGCTATTTTTTGTTTATCTTTCTCGTTTTAATGCTTAATATTAAAAAAGCGCGCGATTTCCTAGCAAATTATCTCCTGTTAATACGAAATTATGCAAAAAAGGTAAACATGTATATGCATTTTTTGATGAATATATAGTAATTTTCTTAAGTAAATGGTGAAATATTAGATAAGCCGATGGATCATAGAGATCATACAGAGATTCTAGTATGGATTTCAAAGGCTAAAAATGCATATTTTCAGACTGGTGTAGCACTGTCATTTTAATATTTTAACAGAAATGGGACAAGGCTCTGTAATTATTTATAATAGTTTTTTATCCATCTCATAGAACATGGTATATACAAATTGCTAAGCATAGCCCCCTCGTGATAAGCAGCCCAATTTGTTACAGCTTTATTTTAAATTTAATATTCAAGCTTTAAAATTCTTCAAAATTTTTAATCTTTGTCTAAAAATTCTAAATTCAACTAATTAATATTAATAAGTAATTATTGTATTATGAAGGGCAATACGGCTCCAAAATCCAAATATAGTCAGTTGAATAATTTTGTTCTTTTTTTTTTAATTTTAATTAACCAAATTTAAAATTTTTAATTTTAAATAATCAAAAATGTAGAGCGCTTAAATGGTATTTTACATTGTGGACATGCAATATCGTAGGGAATCCAATGTTGTGGGGCGTCGGTAATCGATACACTTATCACTTGAACCCGATGAGCATCGAGGGATCAAGGAGACACAAAGCCCCGAGGACTTTGCCTCTTAGCGCCTCTGTATCTCCTTAGAGGGATGTGAACTTTTTACTCGCGGACAGTTCCATTTCCTTTGCCGTTGTTGACAGGGACTCTGGGGCGGCTTAGCAGAGACGCGCGGCTTTTACGACACCACGTTGAGGTGACATTTATTATTTTAGCCGGGCTTTCTTTAACTCGACTGTCGCGTATGTACGCACGTATTTCTTATACGGATACTGCTCGGATCCTGGACAATTATAATCATACTCGCATTACTTGTAAATATAATTACACTTCCGCGTGTCCTGGATGGTTGAAAATGGGCGCAGGCTCATATCTCAAGCCAACGAACATGATCACATAATTATGATGGTGATTTTAATGGCTTTTTGTCTTTATTTATTTATTATAAATATTGCGGGCTTATTATTAGCCCTTACATACAAATAGTTTATAACGTATTTTCATAGGATGTAGATGGAAATGAAAAACATCATAATATATGACGGTTCTCATAAATTAGTTAAGAACTCAGATGAAGTATAGGTAAATGTTGATGAAATGTAAGAAAAATTTAGATTGTTGTTTGCCAATTCATGTACCAAGTCAAGCTATTTTTATGAAGACGATGCATTAAAATTAGGCATGAATAAAAGTTAACTTATAAGAAGATAAGTTCATGAGTTTAATAATAGAAGTAAGATAGAAGCAGGATGGTCCTGTTAAAGATCGGTAAATTATACTTTATTATTATTTCTTATTTTTTCATTTTAATTTCAATTTACTATATTTTTTTCTATTTTAATTAATATTTTTATTATTTCGATTTATATTACGTAGCGTAGAATTTTTCAATTAAAAATAACTCTTTCTTTCCCTTTCTCGAGTCATTAAATATTCACATAAGTACGATCGTTCCCTCATTTTCTCTTTATAATGCTTCCTCGTATGTAGATCGGCTAATTTTATACATTTCTGGGTGTTAAAATTATTCACCGGAAGGCCCGCGCTCTTTGTACGTCAAATTTGTGCGTAATCCCCGTTTGAGCAGCAGTAGACATTTGCGCGATGAGTAAGAAGCTAAATATTCTGTATAATTTATACAAGCCGATAATTTAAGTGAACTTGAAATTTAGCAGCGATACTCCGATTATTCATACTTACACACTGTAATGAGCGAGATTCCTTTTTTTTCCAAATTCAATTCTTCACTCGTGTTTAAAATTTTATTCACATTATATCGTGTCTAGAAAAATAACGAAATAGATTTCTGGATAAAATAGACATAGAATGAAGTTTTCGAATGATAGGGAACAATGGAAATGTTGTAATTATGCAAAAAAATTTATCTCAATAATGAAGAAATCCTAGATATAATATACGTATAGTATCATATACTGTATTCGAATTACATAACACTGGAATATTTGTTTTCGGACATTATCGCCATTAACAGAAATAGAACGCATTGTCCTTGAATATATATTGTATATATGGAACGTGCAAATAGAATATGAAAATTCCTGATGGGATAATGCTTATAATGTATATTTGAAATATTGTAATGGAAATTATAGTGCGCTCTTATATAAGCAGCGCGACAATGTCAATCGTTCATTAAGCGCGCGCCCAGATATATATATATATATATATATATATATATATATATATATATATATTCAACGCCAGCGGCGAGACTCTCCCGAGGTGGCGACATCGTTTTTCTTCCCAGAGAGCCATCGGGGGCAAACGAGTCGCTGATTAAAAATAATCTGAAAACACATAACTTATACATATATATATATATATATATATATATATATATATATATATATATATATATTAAATGATATTAATTATTTCACGGTAAGGCAGAATGCTTCGATTCTTATAATAATCATCAATCGCGTATTGTATAACATCGTGAACCGAGCGCAACGGTATCTCAACTCAATAATTCAATGACTCGTATCTACATATACCTACCTCTGTGTGTGTGTGTGTGTGTGTGTGTGTGTGTGTGTGTGTGTGTACTCTAAGGTGTCCACGGGTGCGTCCACTTGTTGAACGGATAGTGTGAAATTTCGTCGCGTCTTTCAAGAGCTGATGAAGAGCGGGACGAGGCGTGAAGAAGAATTTTTGTGCGATCCCAATTAATAGCCTGTACGATCGCTCAAAGTGCAAGAGATTTCGAAAGATTTTTATTTCGAAGACGTTTCCAAAGGTTCTTTGAAAGTGTTAAAAAATATTTATGAAATATTTCGAAAACATTCATTCGAGAATTTCTGTCGAAAGGAAATTTCGATATTTCTTAAAGGTAATTTTGCAATGGTTGCGGACTTATCGTCTTTTTATAAGATGTACAAGCTTTGTAGAGAGTTTTTTTTTAACAATTTTCCGTAATTACACAGATATGTTCCATTTTTTACAATAATAGTACTCAATAAAATCTATTGGTAAAGGAAAGTTTTGGTTGAGGTTATATGAAATCACATTCCAAAATTTAATCTGATCATGCAAAACCTTAATTCAGATGTAGTTTCTTATAACAAAAATTAAAAAAAAAAATATATGAATATGGGAAAACGGTACCATAAATTATGATTCATTTAAATCTTTAATTTAAAAATACAAAAAAAAAAACTAAATTCAAATAAGATTTACGAGGAACCGTTATTTTCTGAAGATCAAATGAACATCGATCGAAGCGGGGAAAAGATAGAAATTCAGGCGACCGCGCTTGCCTCCTGTCTATCGCACAATACTGAGCTAGCGCATGTAATCGGCGACTTACGCAACCCGGGCTCCATGCGTATTTATATATATATATATATATATATATATATATATATATATATATATATATACATACATATATAATTGTCACCGCGACAGATCTGTGCTTTTTCCCGGGTCTTCCAGCCCGGGGAAGTAACGCCATATATCATTTCCAAAAGGGCACCCGTGAAACGCGACCGCTGCCCTCCTCTCGTGCACTACCACCCCCCCCTCTTGCCTCGGGGCTGTTTTTCGGCACCTCAACGATGATTTATAGATTCGAATACTGCGCGTGCGCATATGGTATATGATAGGCGCTTTTCCCCGTTTGAGAAAATTGACGTTACGTAATTTGCTATTAATTTTTTTTTTGGAATTACGTAAGACGTCGCTCTTAATTCGGAGGAGGCGGGAGTGGAATGGAGACATTACGCCCGAGAGAGCCGGGAGGATGCTTTTGCGGTCGCAAGTCTTTTTTCTTATTATTGTTATTATTTATTATTATTATTATTATTATTATTATTATACGTATAGTCTGCGGGCAAACAATCGGGCCCGACATACGTGCTTCAACTCCGAAGCTGCACAACCGTTTTCGTGCACCGCGGCCGAGAGGCGCTGGTAAAAAAGCGCGTTAAAAAGTATATATATAATATATATATATATATATATATATATATATATATACGTTTCGAACGTGCATTGGTACGTCGACATAGACAGCTATGCGCGCGCAAAATAATGAGTTCGGTTTCAGCGGAGATTAATATGGATGTATTTCCGGCAAGCCCGCTCGATTTAGAAGGGTCGCCGGAGGCGGGCTCTAAATCAAACAATCCTACACGACCAGATATAGCACTGTCTAGCACCCACGAGTATCAGGAATTTCGACGCGTATAAAAGTGCCGGGACAGCCACTGTTCTATATATTTCACATCTTGTCGTTGTACTATATATATATATATTGTCTCTTTCAGGCGTGAACTATACTTCGGTGCCGAAAAGTCTCGACGTAATTTGAAAACAATTCTTTCTTTATATGGGAATTAGAGAAGGGGCGAAATAATAGGATTATTTTTAGAATTCTCGAATATCCATATAAAATTTATCATGTAGATTATGTGTGTGCGCGCGCGTGTGTGTGTGTGTTTATTCCGATTTTTGTTCTCTGGTAAGGGATTCGAATAAATACCGAGATATAAAAAAAAATTATAAGCATAAAATTATCATTTACTGGCTCGCAGTCTGTAATAATGACGTCGATACACAAACATGTGTGTTATATAGGTTTCTGATATGAAAATTTCCACTATGATTAATATGCTCGTTGCAAAAATAAGAGAAATAGAACACCAAATGCTGATTTTTATCACGAATGAGTATCGCTGTATCTCCGATTCTCCACTCAACGGTCTCTTATCTTTCCTCATTGAAGACGAATCTAATTAATACGTCGTTCTGGTTTCAGTTCAATGCAATGGCATACCTGCTCCTTTCAATAATGATACAAATGAGATAATCATACAATAATCTTGTATGATTAAAAAATGAGGACTATGTATGATCTTTCGCTCCTCACCTGAAGCTGAATTCATATACATTAGTACATAGAGAAGTAATTTCTTATTAGGACGATAAGTGACTATAACGATAATCTTCGACTTATATAGATATATATATATTAACAATAATAGGCATTTACAGAAACCATCCAATATCGAAATATAATAAATAAGAACTACTATAATATATATATATCTGCGAAGTGACAATCTATACGTTGATGTCACCACTGAAAATGTTTGGATGTCGAAAGAAGTTGGGTCTTAGAATCATTTTCTTTCATAATAATTACAATGAAGCTCAGCTCAAAAAGATCCTTCAAAAAGCCAAAGAATTTGCACCTGCTAATATGATTGCGTAGACCAACAATAAATTTCTTAATATACACGTACATGCATGTTTACGATTAGCTTTACACCACCGTAACCTCAACATAACGACTCAATTTTGCGCCAGTCGCGATGTAAAAATTGCCGATCAACACGCTCGCTTTGCTCGGAACTAAACTGTCTCACGAGCACGAGGCAAATAAACGTTTTTTTTTTTTTTTTTTTACGCTCGTCTTTAAACGCGCCATTGGAAGTGCACGAATAAATGGCAGTCGATAAAGCTGTTGTCGAGAGATGCGCATAAATACAGTACATTATATCTATGTGAAGAGGTATTAAAGTGTAAAATGGGAAAGAATCCAGAATTTTTTGCACAACGAAGTATATAATCCGTTCATTATTCTCGCGGACAGTTGACGAGGAGATTCATCAAAGCCCATTAACGCGGCATTTGCGAAGTTTTAAAGTCTATATATAATTTGCAATTAACGTGTAATATCCAGCGGACAAATATAGTGGCATGTAAGATAAGCAACGTTCGGATTTGAAAACGGGCGATTTGAAAGCCGAGGGAGGCGTTATTTGAACGTTTTGGGGGGGGGGTTTGGTACGATGCGCGCGTTGCGCGCCGACGCAATGAAATAAAATTCACCCGGGGAGAGCGGCTGCCAAGCGGATATATACGTATAGCATTATATTGTGTCGCGTTCGAGGCAAATACAAGGGATCGCGCGTACATACGCGCGAGAACTTTGCATAATCTTCTTACGGTGCAACCCGACGCGCTAATTGCTCGTGCGTCAGAATGCGATGCCCCGGGAGGGGCTCTTACGGCTTAATTCGGAAAATATTGCCAGCAAGTGGTAGAGCTTGGGGTATTATTTTCTCCGAAAAACAATGAAAAATCTTATGTTACAATTTCGGAGAAATTTGAATAAAAAGCGTATTTCGAAATAGTACGCTTGATAGTTACGTAATTCATTAATGTAATGATAATCTCGATGCATAAGATATAATCTTGACTGCTGAATTACATGTTTTTAATTACATATTATTAGCTTTTTAATTACATATTTCTATTATAATAAAGTTGCCATGTGTTCAAAGAAAACTGTTGTATACAAAGTCTTAGTGATAATATTGGCTTTTTTAAAATGAAGAAATTCTTTCGTAAGAGATCTTTTCTTTTGAATTATCCATAAAATTAAAATTACAAGAAGAAAAGTAAATCGCTTTGTAATGACATTTAAAAAAATTCCTTTACATAATTTTCAATGTAAACAGTATATAATTAAAATATTATTTGGAGTATTACACCTATTTTAGTCTTTGACACTTCGGCTTCCAATGACAACCCGAATGAAGCAAATGCATAAGCTGAGTAATTAATTTATGTGCTTATAATCTATAAATTACCGTTGATCAATAGATGGAAAAACATTTTGCAATCTATCGAATCGCTACATCGCTATAAAGTTACTTACGAACCAACGCCGCCTATTCTTCTCAATAGAATATAATTTACGTAAATTGCACAATTAAGAAGGTAAGTTAATAAATATTTTGATCGGTCTCACAGTCTTGATAATGTGATAATGATAAAAATATTTATCAATTTACTTCAGAACAGTCGGCATAGGTACAATTTTCAATTCTAAGAAGGTAAGTATTTAACACGAGTAAGTACTAAATTTTACGCGCATTGTATACGCCCGCCCGCGCAAATTAACCGACATCCTGGCGAAACGCAATAAAAGTTCGCCCGGGCCACTCTGCTCCTCCCCCGCGGCAAGAGAAGAGCCGCGCGCGGGCCACACGCAGCCCGGCTCGGATTCCGAGCGGCTCGTCCGCGCGGCCGCGTCCCGTCATCAAAAGCCATATTATACGGGAGCGAGAAGAGGAGAGAGCCCGCATCGAGGGACAAACCGGACGCGCGCTCTTCGCCTCCGTTCATTCGCCCACCCCCTCTTAGTCACTCGCTCTCTCTCTCTCTCTCTCTCTCTCTCTTTCTCTATCCCCGCCTCCCGTCCGCGAGCGCATGCCACCGGCGCGAGAGGCCAGTGACATAACGTAACTGATGGCTGCGACGACGACGCCGACGACGAGGAGGACGACACGCTCGCGCGCTGTAACGCGCGTCGGCTGTCAGCGAGCGTAGTCCGCCCCTCCCCCCCTCCCCAGGGGCGGCCCAGGCCGCTCGCGCGAAAACGCGACGCTGACAATCGAGGGCCGCGCGCGGCTTTTCCCGACCGTTGGATTATCCCAGCGTCGCCTGAATAACGCGCCGAAAGCCACTTGATCGGCGGGGCAATCGTGAATTCCTACAAGATTGCAAGCCGCGACCGGTGGGTTCGATTGCGCTCTGCGTCGTAATCCTTTGTCATGATCTGCATCGCGGATGCTTCGTTATTTACCGGCTCGCCTCGACTTTTCTCCGCGTTTCTGCGTAGCAGAGAGGTTTGCGTATCTGTCGCTTAGATTTTTTATGGGTTTTCTATATAGTACTACGGGGATTCGGAAATCATGCTGTCGAAACAGTTTAATTCAACTTACATATAATATCAGCGGTCTTGCTACCCTTGTTTACAGTCATCCCCGTAGAATCTGAAATAGAAATAAAAAGTCGACGTAAGTACAATTCATTGTTTAATTGGTCTTTTAACGCTCGTCCTCGCGGACATATCTGTCTTCCTCCTGTTAAACAAATCCATTTTCTAAACCATTTCTCCAGTCCGGTATATTTAGTTCCTAATATGCCGCGTCATTGTATCTGTAAAATTCTCATGTCCAGTTGACATTATACTACCTAATACATTTCACTCTGACATTGTGGTTACGTACACTGTGGTTTTTTTGCTTCGCCTTCTTATGAAATTACGAGGACGGTCGCCCGAGCGACTGGCGAAAAGCGCGGACCACGGAATCGTTAAAGTATTTTTCTCGATGCTGCGTATAAACACGTATACGCGAGAATTACGGTTGCTTTTATATATATATATATATATATATATATATATATATATATATATATATATGTCTATATATACCTTTGCTTCTAAGTTCGTTTTCACCGGCGCATTATTATACGTCGCGGCTGACGACAGTTCGGCACAGGGATACGCGCGCCTCGAGTGCGCGACGAGTCGATCAATGCGTGCAATACGCGCGATGCGCGAGTCGTGCGTGCCGAGCGGAATAGCCGGTGAGAGGTGAACCGAGAAACTGAGTAGTATAATATGTGTATATCCATATTTATTATAGGCTTGTGGTAACAAAAAAAAAACGAAAAAAGAAATGCGCGCGGCGCCCGCGTTGCTCATCGTCAGAGATAAGAAGAAAAAGACGCGAGCCTTAATTATGTAGGCGCGTTTAAACATTTACGTTTGCCACGGAACGATAAAAATAATGCTTCTCAATTGCGTATTCAAGATGAATGAGATCGCCTGTGCTTTTATTGTATATTCATACACATACACAGATATAGCTTCGGTAGCGCGAACGATGCTTCAGAATGAAGAAAAAAAACACTATAATACATACATGAACATATATATATATATATATATATAATGTGGGCGTTCATACGTGTGTGCGCGAGCGTGCTAAATCAGCCGTCCGAGCAGCGCTGGCGAGTGCAATGACACTCGGGCCGCGCGTTTCTCAACATGTCCAGCTCGTTATAATATCAATCAAAAAGAAAATATTTGGATAAACATCGGTCTTTCACAGCCGATCGAGGCTCGTATATCAGAAGCCCAAGTACAGTTATATCCCCGGCGGGTCATTGCGCGCCATACAATAATGGCCATAACAGCGACGTCTCGCCACCATTATGCGCGCTTTTATATTGGGCACAAAAGTACACGTTCGTGTAATAAATTAACCGACGACTGCGCGGCGACGAAAACAATGTGTGTGTGTGCGTGTATGTGTGTGTCTGAGTGTGTATATATATAGGTGAAGCCACATAAAACGAAGAGCCAGAAACCGCGCGCTTTAATGCGTGTAAATAGTATTATCCGTGTACATCCTTGTAATATCTCGGGGTCTTAGCTCTCCACTAAACTTTAGCTCGCTCCGATGCAATATTTATGAATCAAAATCTAACAGCCCTCGGCGAAGTATAAATCAGCGGGGAGGCAGTTTCCTCCGACGCTAGAAGAAAACTAGCGAATCGATCAAACATTGATTATTGAATCGGTATTGTGCAGTATCGATAAGTGTCTTTTATTTATTTATTATATTTCACCTATACGCATTAGGCTTGAGTGATCGGTTTGAGAAAAGGTCGAGCGGATTTCGTCGAATGCAAGAATTCGTTAATTACTTTATTGCTACCTGTTCGGCAGATGCGACCCAATAGATGTACGTGGGAAAACCCTTCACTGAGGATTATTGGGAATTAGGTACGCGCGCAAATGGTTCCGTGCATTTGACGAGTAGTCAGTTTGTTGAAGGCAATTGTCGTAGTACCGCCTACTAGTATTTTCTCAATAAATTTTGTTTTATTCGGTAAAAAGTAGTTTAAATAAAGTCCACATCCCGCATTCTACAATAGCAAATAATTCATTTATTTATTACTAAGGTACATATGCGCCTGTGTATGTACCCGTCCCGATTTGCAGCGCTTTCGGAAGATTTCATTAAATATTAAAAACAAGATAGTTGATCGATAGACGAAAAAAGTAGGGAAAATAATTCTACTTCTGTAGAATGATATAAAGCAAAATGTAATAAATATTTTTATCGGTTTTACAGTATTTTTAACAAATGTATATATTATTGTTATAATAATTGGAACGACAGTTAAGCTCTTGTTATTTATAATCATCCACATATCATTTGAAATATAAAATCTCAAATTTTAAAATCAAAAAGGATTTTTCTTCTACTAAAGGACCATCTGATTACCTAATTCTCTGATTAACACAGTTCCTGACGGGGTCAAATAGTTTTTTATGAAACAGGTAATCAGACGGTTCTTACTTAATTTGTCACAGTAGAATAATTAAACTAATACTCTATAATAATTTAATCGAATCTAACTTGATATATGAATATTTATGGTTTCTAGAAGATTTTCCGATCACCACACTATTATATGGCTTGTTAAAATAATACGTCGTTCAGAGCGCGACAACAACTTGAGCTTCGTTCGCATCTTTCATACAGGTTAATTATTAAATATAGAAATTTAATTTATCAAATTTGATTGAGGTATTAAATGTAGATTTACTATAAAATAAAAATTTCTATTAATTATCCCTTAAATTAATAAAAAAACCTTTAATCAATATAAAAATCTAATTAAATTATAATTTATTAAAAATAATATATAATATATATATATATATATATATATATATATATATATATATATATATATATATTCTTACTAGTATTAACTATAATTTAATACAAGTGTATTTTAAAATTTATACTGTATTAGTATATATATGAAACTTTGAAGGCTTATAGTTTATTTAACTTAAAATTTTTAGGATAATATTTAAATATATAATTTATCCTATCAAGATAACTCTTTTATCAGTTGTATAATTACTTATATTACAAAAAAATATTCTACTATTAATTCTATCTCATTTAATAAATTTAAAATTTGAAAAATATTTCAATATATTTATTTTAATAGTTATATTGAGAACATTAATTTATATTATTATAGTTATAATTTTATTAATTTAAAATTCATTTTTACTATTTCTTTAATTTTTCATATAACATGATTATTAAGACTACTTTTATTTAATTCATCTAGATTTTATCAATATTTTATTATTTATATAATTATTTCTTGAATAATTATACCAACATTGTGTAAAAGAATTAAATAAAAATAAAATTAAATAAAACATATAAACAAGGACAGTATGACCGTCATTACTTTAGCTAATATATTATATGATAAAGACTGTAATACCGATAAAAATATTTATTAATTTAATTCAGAACAGACGACATAAGTACAATTTTTAATTCTAACTTTGTATGATTTAAATATTAGATCATTAAATAATTGACCTACAATTTATTCTTCATTAAATGTTATAATGTTAATATGTTTTAATTTCATTAGTTTACTAATTTCTATTGTTGTATTTGTATTTTTGAATAAAAATATTTGTAATTATAGAATTATTAAATTATAATAAAATATTAGCTTATATTTTAATTATATTTTCTTTATTAACAAAAGGGGTTTATTTTAAAGTAATTTATTTAGATCATCAATAATAAATATAGTAACAAAAAATTCTTTATCTTTTAATAAGTATAATATTCATTAAATAAATTTATTTTTAAGATGGATTAGATTAATTATATTTCTAACTTTAAATTTAGTTAATTAGTAATAAAAAATTATTCTATAAATAATTTTACAATTTATTACTTTTTATCAGACATATTACTAAATTTAAATATTACTATTTTTAAGTTTGTAATTTAATATTTTAAATTATGTTATTAGAATATAAAAGCATTAATAAATTAATATGAGTTATTATATTAAAGGTATAAAGATATGCTTGAATTGAAACCAGAAAGATTTATTATTGTTAATAATATCATTGAAAAAATTTCAAATTAAAGGGCGGACCCCTTAACTTAAAAATATTCTAAATTAGGGTTATTCAAATTTAAATCATTTTAATACTTCTTCATATCATTCCATATATAATCCAATTAATAAAATTTAAACAATTAACATTAAATTAATATAAACATTTAATATAGTTAAATTATTGTTAATAATAATTGGTAAAATCATTGAGATCCCTACATCAACAATTTAAAAAAAAATTTTAATTAAATAAAATTGTAATGAAAATTGATTAATTTTGAAAATATCATAACCACATTCAAACGGAGAAGTTTTCTTACGATTCTTTAAAATTTATTTTCTTAATCTAAAAGTCGTTACTATTATTAGAATTGAGATAATTATAGAAATTATAATAAACTAAATTATATATTTTATAGTTTAATTTAAAATTATATATTTATATTTAATAAATATCAAAATCAATAAATAAACTCAGAGATATAAAAATATTCAAACTACATCAATAAAATGTCAGTATCAAGTTTTAGCTTCAAAACCAAAATCATAAATTCTTGAAATTAAAGGCTTAAATATTCGAAAAAAATTAACTATGAAAAAAATTCTACCAATACTTTCATGAAACCCATGAAATCCTGTAGCTATAAAAAACGCTAGCTATAAAAAATAGCTCTTAATAGTAAAGTAAATATTATTCTAATAATTATATTTTTTTATTTGAAGTTCGAATTGAATAATGACATCAAGTTACAATTCCTGCTCTTGATAATAAGAATAAAGTATTAAATAAGGGAACTTTATAAGGATTAAGAAGATGAATTAGATATGGTGACCAGTTTTTATTAATAAAAATACCTGGTGATAATGTAAAATGCAAAAATGCTCAAAAAATTTTAATAAAAAAATAATGCTGAAATAATAAATAACCCTATTACTATTTTTAATTCTATAACTACTTTTTTATTATGAAACCCTTGAGATTACCTTGAATAACATCCCGTCATCATTGAAATAAGCATAACATGAAAATTAATAATCTTAAATAAATTGAGGTTAAATGAGAAGTTCGAATAAATTTTAAAGATCTGCATAAAATTATTAATAATCTTAAAGATATTCATAAAGGTCAAGATCTTAACGTAACAAGATGGAAAGGTTGATATAAATTTATTTTTATATTATAATTCTGCTATACATAAAGTAATTAAAGTTATAAAAATATAAACTTTAATAAGAGATGCACTAAGTTCTAAAGCCAATACAATTGTTTGAATTAATGTTACTGAAAATATAGGTAATAAACATAATATAAGACAAATTATAAAAATTAAAGTTATTAACAAATAACCCGAAATATATTTGCAGATAATCGAATAGGTAAAGAACCAGGCCGAATTCAATTTCTGATAGTTTCAATAATAACTGTAAATCTTATTAAAATTGTAGGAGTTTCTTGAAGAACAAGATGATAAAATATGTTATTAGTTTTAAATTTTCATCCAAAAATGATTAAGTTTAAACTAATTTATGTGATTAACGATTTACGTTGAATGCTGAAAATTATCTAAATGTATTTAATTTACAGATGATTATTATACTGTCTGTTAGTGAATTATAGATTTATAATATTAATTAACAAAAAACTATTTAGATTGAAATTAATAAGCGTAAACATGAAAATTTTTTGATTAAACTGGTAATATTTGTCCTATGCCTATTCCCCTTATTATATACGCCGCTATTATCGAAAATATCTACTTGGTATAGACACGTAATTCGAAAGCTCAATACAAACGAGCCGGCTAACGGGAACACAGAAATAGGAACAAGCACATTAATACGGGCACGTCAACTCTCGGGAGATTAAAAAGACAGATTAGAAATGTGACATATGTCCTTTTTCTTCTTTAATTAATAGTTTCGTTTTGAAAATTACACGTCTTTTTTACTTTCAATTTATCAATTTAAATGTATATATAGTATGCAAGCTAGAATACACGATTAAAAAATTTGTAAAAGCTCCTTAAACGCAAGTGTTTTGCACTATTTTTGAAACGAAACAAAGCCGAATATTTCACGACCCGCCTGAGCGGGACGTATATCCTACCTCGAAGAGACATTAATCTACATCCGCTGTAATTCGGCAAATCTTTCTTTCTCCATCGAACATCCGCGTCGGCGTAAAATCATACGGGCAGGGAGCCGCGCTCGCGCGGACGCGGAACGAAGCGAGGGAGGCGCAATCGCGGCGATTACGTAAGGAAGCAGAGCGCGCGCGCGCGCGCGCGTTGCTCCGATTATCCCGCGCACTGCCCGAGTTGCGCTGTCTCCGCGCGTCATGCGCCTTGAGACGCGCGCGACGCGTCGTCCGTCACGCGTCGCGCGTTTAATGTAAAAGGCCGGTCGTCGCGGTACGGTTCGAGGCGGCGCGGAGCGCGCGACGACCGAGCGTAGGTCTGTTGCGCGTACGGGTCGCGAGCTGACGCTTAAGTTTCGACGTGTCGGAGTCCTCGACAGAGAGAATCGACGAGCGTCAGCGGGCGATCCGGGGGGTAATCTGGTGTGTGAAATACGGGCTTTGACGTTTTTATGGATCCGACGAGATCGTCCTCGACAGATTAATACTACGGGTCCGCGTTTTATGTAGAAAGAATTTGAATTACCTGAAAATTCAATTTGAAATACACTTTCGCGTTGTTTTGTCAAATTTCCGCCCTTCAAATCGCTACGCAACTTGGATAACGGATGACAAAATAAGGTTTTACTGATGAAAACGCGAAAATAACAGACAACTCGTGACATCTTAGTTAAATAAGGTTGAATTTTTCGTACTTTTTTTCCAGGTAAATGAAACAATATTTTTTTTACAGGTTATTCGTCTCCATGTCGACAAAGTTCATGGAGTTTGAATTGCCTTTTGAAAATTAGATCGACAATTTAAAATTGATATTGCGGATAATTTTTAATTTTTTTCCACCTTGGAGTGTAAATGTGTTTTCTTGATTCATGATCTTTTGCGTTGCACGGTTTTGCGAAAATCTTTGTTTGTCAGATATTATTTAGAGGGAATTGAGCTCCATTCCCCTAATTTGGGACCGAGTGAGCTTGAAGTACCCTGAACATATCCAATAACATTACTACATAAATTTATATGAATATACTATCAAGAACGGTATGGATGGTACGATACCACGTCAAAGAGTTGCAATCGTGATTTGCATCTTGTTGGATCACGAGACGCAATGGGCGATTGGAAAAACATGCGTAAGGGGCGGGAACTGAACGCATTATGCTCGCAACTATCTATTTTTACACGAATTCTTATTATATCGTGAAAAGAATACATTATTCCAATTAAAAAAAAAAGCACCCATAGGGGATGACTATAATTTTTTACTATTATTTTACCACATAATAGCGAGGATTCCTCTGAATTTACACACTGTATCTTTGCATTCTACTGTGTTGTAAAAAAAGAATCTGGCATATCGAAACGCAAAATACTACTTTTTCACATTGACGATCTTGTATATTTCTTTAATCCGATGTCGTTATTCGAAAGCTAGAATCTAAAAGTATCGATTGGTCCGATAACGGCCCTAGCCATATGTCTAATATAAAAATTGATTACATAATCCGAGCGTAGAAGATGAAATTTCGATGGAATACAGAGGATTTACCAGTAGATATCTCTTATCAAGTCAATTATATAAATTTACGATCTCAAAACAGTTGGAAAATTAATCATCGAAATAATACATTTAATTTTATTATTATAATAATCGCGCATACAGTCTTAACACGCGGTCGAATAAATTGAAATTAAAAGGAATCCTGCTACATTTCGATTTGCGCGCATTATATATAAATTTAAATGCGATGCCATTATCTCCCGCACTAGCACTCGTGCGTACAGAGACTGTGAAATTCCGATAAGCGTATTTTTCGATTACCCCCTCACTTCACACGATCTTATTCATAGGTTTTTTCGTCTCTCAATCAATTAACACTCCGATAACCGCGCCTACTTTGAATCTCTCCTATACATGTATATATAGGCCCGAGGCGAATAAATTTATAGCTATACAACTATTATCAATATTTATCTATGTATATGTCTTTTCCCTTACTTTCTTAATTGATATTCATTCTATTATATATTTTACTCGGCTAATCTGGTTTATTTATTCAACTGTATAACTCATTAATCTATTTATTTCACTGATTTCTGAAGCTTCTCTCATAATCATATATGTATGAGCAACGTTTACATTCGACGCTTTCAGTCTCCAGCTTCTTCTCGTAAACAACGCGACGAAGCGCGCTTCGCGCGCATCTTTTCGACATGAAATTCTCGTTCCAAAAAAAAAAAAAAAACAAAAACAAAAACAAAATAACATCGTCGAGAAATCGCGAGGGGTCGAGTCACCGCGGTGGACACGCGGCCGGAAAAACTGCGAGGCGCGCGAAATATGTGTCCCGAGAAATTTTCGTTCAATAATAATCAAATTCAATTTTCGTTCGACAACTCCACGCGCGACCTTTTGTACAATTGCCCCCGTCGTCGGCCGCGGCTCGTCGCATGACGCGCCTACAAAAATATCAGTCCGCGGATCTGCAGCTTCGACACCTCTTTTTGTTTGCTCCGCATACTCTCTCAACGTGCATGATTTTTTTCTCCCCTTTGACGACGCTGCTAAAAATTTCAATTAAAATCTGACAGCGATTATACGACTCGTCGATAATGTAATGAATTAATTGGAATATATTTCAGATTTGCCGGGGATATGCAAGAATATATATATATAAGCGTCGGCGACTTTGGAAGCAAATTATACGCTTAATTCGCGTTTATGTGAAGCTTTGCGTAACGTTGTTTAGTTAGCGAGGACGTAATTTGAGAAGCTTTAGACCCCCGCTCCTTGGAGCTGAAAGTGTGCAAATAATTTAAATAAGTTAATGCGCGCGAGCTTTACGTAAAAAGGTGACATGTAACCAGGTCTTGTATATATAAGTATATAGCTGAAACTACAGTTCTGCGAGAATTTCTTTTCTGTCTAATACATCTAAAGTCGGTTTTGTATTACACGTATTAGTGCCTGTATGTATTTTCTAATTGAACTTCCTTATATCTGTATAAAAAAAAATTTTCTTTTCTAAAAGACTATTTATTTATTTATGCTATTATTTTTTTAGATAATAAATGATACAAATCTTTTATTAAAAAAATGATTTCTAAATAAATGAAATTGACGTGGCAAGCTTTCAAAATATCGTTTCATTGTGACTAAATAACATATCAACAAACTGTATTGCATTTTCATTCCAAATACGTATGGATAATTTTATTATAATTAACTGTTGATTGAGTTGAAAATTATTTCGGTTTCGGTACTAATAAATACCAACTTTTGGGATTTCTCTGTAAAAGTCGTTTCAAAGAGACTGAAATGTGATAGGCAAGTGGCACGAATAATGATATAAAGATAATGTCAGCCTTGAAAGCCCAAAAGCTAATTTTGCGAGTTGTGGAATTCCAATCGAATTCCATTTTATTTCTAAGTTGCAATCAAAAAATTAATGTTTTAATACATCAGTATGAAGGATATAGACGCACATAATATTTTATTGGATTTTAAACAATTGTGAAAATATAGCTTTAACGATCAGGTTTCTTGAAAAAGTCCGCTTTAATGTTATCGTTAACATGGGATTTCAAAATTGCTTCTAATTATTATTGCTAAAAACAATGTTAGATAAGTTTCTACTATTCGTGCACTATAACACCATATTAGAAATTTCTAAGCACATAAATAATGAATATTTTTTCTCTACGTCGGCTAAATATATATATATAACTAGCATCTCAATATATTATATAACGAAGATTGAATGCAAAGAACACGCGATAAGAGCCCGATAATAATAGATACATCAGCAGTACTACGCAGACGCTGTAAAATAACTTAGTCTATTTGTCCCGTATACCAGTGACCCACGATCAATCGAAAATTTCAACGTTTGCGACAAGAATACGCTCTCCATTCATCCCCAATGGAATTCTTCTCCGTTATAAGCTCATTGCGCAATTTCGAACTGAATTATAAGGAAGTTTTTAGCTTATTGTATAAGTTTACTTGAATTCGAATTTTTTTTAATAAGTAGTAAAACATTTTTAATTTTAGAGTTTTGTCACTTTTTCTATGACTGATCTCTGAATAAATTTGTCATTCTGCGGCAGTTCTGTAATCATGCGCCAGATGGGCATCAACATCTATCCAATATTACCTCAAAGTAACAATTCTCATTTATTATATCCCAACGCTTATATTAATTTTGACACGCAACTCATTTTTGCCTTACATTATTTGCAGCACGTAAGGTTTATAATTTTTTTTATAATTTCTTTTTACCGATACGCGCTCATTGAATAAGTAGATTTTCTAGGTTATCTTACTAAGATTTATCCACTTATTATAAATATATTGGCATTTATTATTTAAGAACAGTATTAATTTACGAGATAAGCAAATATATATGCTGACCTTTCGTGAAGAAATCTGAACTTCTCAAATAAACGTGCATAAAATCTAAATAAGTAGTTAATTAACTTATTGGATTTTAGAGAGATACATTCCACTTGGCACGTGCCTTAATCTCACGAACGGGAAGAGATTCATATGGCGATGACCCTATAATATATATATATGCACGGCGGGACGAACGAGTTGTTCGGAAATGCCGCGTAACTATCTATATTGCTTGTATAACTAGACTGTAGACACGCATACTCAAACGCACCCACGCACTCATGCTCTTGCGCGCGTGCGCGTGGTCACACACACACACACAACACATTCACAAGGCGGACAGATCCGTAGAGAGTACAGTCTGCCAAGATGCAGAGAGGCGTCGCGAAGCTAAGGTTACGTAGTATTTGGTCCAGCCCGATTATATCGCGATTCGCAAGTCATGGTAGTTAGTGTGTTGGCGATTTTGCCGATACGATGATGAAGGGTTTTGGGGTTGGCGCAGGTGAACGCTAGCTAATCCTTATATCAGAGCTTATATGGTCTCTGTGCGCCCGATGTCTCGATCCGATTGATATTTATATGATGTGTGTATGCGCGCGCGCGTGTGTGTGTGTGTGCTTGTGTGTATTTGCGAAACTCGTGCTGTTAATCTTCAAGGGCGCCATTGATCGAGCGTACATACACGAGTCGAGAATGGAAATTTTGAGCTATCTTTATTGCCATCGAAGATATTTTATATAACTTTTCCTCGCGACGCGCTTTTACGTAAATATGGAATCAACATAATTGAGAAAGAAAGGCAATAGTTACGTTATATATAATTAAAAGAATTCAAGTGTCACGTGTGTGCAATTGTTTGCTTGTCTCTATATTATATATATATATATATATATATATATATATATATATATTTTTTTTACATAATGTGCTTTTTTATAATTGTCCTTGAGTAATATAATTTTAATTAGATTTTTTATAATAGTTGGGCCGATAAATTTTTTCGAATTATAATAACTTGTTAATTCTATACTTAATGACTGCAAAATGTTTCCAGAAAAAATAAATGTTAGATAATGGCCAAAAATCTTTCGTAATAGTCCATATATATAAATTACTTAAATTATTTCATAATCAAAGTTTATATGTAATATGGATCTATCGAAAAACTGGAAAATAATATGAAATTTAATATCGAAATAATAATAATAATTGAGCAGAGACCAAGATTTCTCAGCTTCGTTCTGTTTGCGCGAGAATTAGTGAGGCTAATGCCTCTTATGTAAAAAGCACAATGGTAAAGTGCCTTTATCGTAAACTTATATATAACTTAGCACCGCACGGACCTCGAAAGTCGCACGCGACTGTTGCGCAGTTGTACTTCTATCGCCTCCACCTCTCTCTCTCTCTCTCTCTCTCTCTCTCTTTCTATCTTTCTCTATCTCCGACTATCTCTAGCAAATAGTATCTATTATTCTTATACGAAATTTTTCATACGTATTTGTTACTGTATCACTCGAGTGATGCTTAAATCTATATTGAATGTGTTATTAGTTTTAGCCATAGGTTAGCTCTCGCTACCTTAATGAAGTAATTATTGTCATATTTTTTATAATATACACGTAATTGCTGTTTCGGTTTCATAGTTGTAACTCAGTGCCTTCAATTTGTGGTGGCAAATCTATCCTTATGTACAGCTATAAGTATTTCCACGTATTAGCGGATTTTTTGATTTTTACAACTTTTAGAACAAGCTATTAGCTTTTTGAGTAGAGTGAAAGTGAAATAAATGAACATAATTGAATTAATATAATTGAATGAAACAGTCTCCTAATTTTTCGGCCATCTCTCTCTCTCTCTCTCTCTCTCTCTCTCTCTCTCTCTCTCTCTCTCTCTCTCTCTCTCTGTCGTATAAAGGGACTCTCAAATACTGAAAAATTAGTGACCCTTGGAGCGAGTGTCTTGGTCTATATCTAGCTCCTGTAATGAGCAAGGCAACAATAATGGTGTCTTGAAAATAGTTTCACGATATTATACCATTATCCTCATCTGGATTTGGGACGTGAGTTTAATTTGCACCTTGTCCCGTGGGAAATTTACCGATCATATCCTGGGCGATTGAATTGATTCAGACGACTGCCTCGATTGCGGCGCATATAAAATATAAAAGTGTCATACGACTGTAGTGAAGGATCATCGCCCTAGTAGAGTCGCCCCCCCTCCACCCGTCCTTCCTTAGTCTTTAGCGAAAACTCGCTCGGTAATAAAGCTCTCGGGGGCTCGATATAAAGCGCTGCCAGCCCAATAACAATAAACCACGTCGCTGATGGGTGAAAAATGGTATATAATTATGTAAATAGCGCGGGCGCGCTCGACGCAACCGGCAATGGGACGCAACGCTTATATATATATATATATATATATATATATATATATATATATATATATATGCCAATATGCCATAACAGCCTCGTTTTCAGAAAAGAAAAATCGCGTCTGCACCACGAGTGCGCGACCAACGCACGCCGAGGCTCTTTATATATATATATATATATATATATATATATATATATAGCTCAAAGGTTTTGAATTCTGTTGCGTAAGGCCGAACACGCATGGGCACTATACTTACTCCAGCGGGCGGCGCGCATTGTATAACGCGCGAAATACACACACACACACACGAGCGCGCGCACACACACATATGGCTGTGCCACTTCGTTGTTTGTAAGTATAAAAATCAAGAAGGACTTCCACTGCTTCCAAGAGCAATATCGATAGTCTATAGTTCAATATGCTCACAAGTAAGTGTGTATTAATAAGCAAGAATATTATCTTACGAATCGCAAAAACAAACGACAAACGTTGTAATTTCGGAACATCCATTACTTTGACTCTAATGCTAATACATTAGCTGATGCATTGTCATGAACAGGAAGCAAAATTATTTTGTTAACTGGTTGCTAATATACTGAAGTACCAGTAAGCAAAGTGACTACTCTCATCAATTGATCATTGTCAGAATATAAGGCTGTAATACGTCCTAATGTCCATTTTGAAACAGGAAGCAAGTTATCTTTGAATATAACCAAATCACCGATTGGAATGCTATAACTAGGCTTAAGCGACTTGATTCTCTGTTGTAACTAACTAAGATATTACATTTGCCATTTCTGCCAAAAATGATTTCTCATCAGCTGTATTAACCTCCATTTAGAGTAAAAAGTTTAAGATTCATCAATTGCAAAATATAGCTCAGAAATTATTAAAATTGGACCACTGATGATAAAATGACCTGGAGTGATTGCACTCACATTTGTAGAATCTGAACTAAGTGCGTGAGATAGAAAGGTTTTGCCATTATCACTGTAATTTACTTTGCAGAAAACTTCACGAGCAGTAAACTCCGAAAGCAGCTAGAAATGCTTGTGTGATAAGATAAGATATTCATTCCAAATGAATTGCTTTAATGACCAAACATAGAAAAACTGCCACTTACCCTTTAAAGGACTGTTTTCTCTTCCAAAAGAGGCCTCCAAAATTAACACCAGTGTATTGAAAAGGTTGAGCAGGTTTTGCTCTAATTGCAGGGAGTGATCCTATCAACTGCTCCTGAGTGCGAGCATGTCGAACATTTGACACACTGACGAACTACTTGACGAATAATATTTCGAGCCTGATTTATCTAACAACTTCTAGATAAATAGCTTTGCGCAATTGTAGCTCCTTCATGTAATCTACAAAAATGAGCTATTCTAATAAGTAAAACGGTTACATGATGCGTTTTTGATAGAATGCCTGGGCAATTCTCTGATTTAGGTACTTTATGCATATGCATAAATGAGCAAGTAAATATAGATAAACCGTGATTTACAATTGACGTTCAATCAGGTTTTAAATTTATTTTAAGTTTCTTAAAACCATTTCAAATGATAATTCTTATTTCGAATACAAAGGTTATTCCTACCTTAGTCTATTCACACTTATATCATATAAGTAATTACTAATTAACGCCGTATTCTTATTACATGATTCCAACAATTGACCGACCCCGTCAGATCACGCGTTAGTATGTACTACGAGTCATCCTTACAAGACACATCTACAGCTGTTACTTCCTCTGCCAATTCCTTCTGATGCAGCTTCCTTAATTCAGGTTAGAAGTAGTAGAAAGAGATAAAAGTTATTAAAGAATAGAGAGAGAGAGAGAGAGAGAGAGAGAAAGGTTAGTTAGAGAATAGGTTATGAACGACTACAGAGATGAACGAGAAGAACAAAAAATATATGTAAGGAGGACTACATTTATAATTATAATCTTTGTTAATTATTAATATATTTATGTAGTTACAACTTAATTATTGCCTTTCAATTATAGACTTAAATGAATATAAATTAGTAGTTAATAAATAGTAAATTTTCTGTGTTAGATTAATTCCTTGTTTTATCTTTTCTTATAGTATCAATTATATACGTGTATTTATTTATCAATATATCTTTATATTAGTTAGGGTTATTTAATACTGTGCCCGGATTCTTCGGACTCGTCCCGCTTTACACCGTCAAAGAACAAACTTATTAACGAGGAGTCCGATCGGTCACAATAAAGGTAGGTGGTAAGATCAAGCGCCCCGTTACGATCCCCGCATATATATATGTTAAATAGTGACACCATCAATGCAAATACTTTGATCAAAGTAGTAAATAACGTCGCCACCACTACGTAATAGTCGACATCCACCAAATCAAAACTCTTCAATTTTGAAACTGCGTCGCCTTCTAATGCATTAAGTGCTGAAATTTAATAATAGTAGGCATCGTAATATCGTATAACACAAGGGACTGAAATTTGCTTTTAAAGCTTTGCCAATCAGGCTGAGTGCCATTAAACTTAGGTAATTTTACCTTTTCAAGCGAGACCTTCGATGAATGATTTATTCCGGGCGTAGTTGAGAATACGTTCTGAATAGGAGGCTGAATACTTTCAAGGTTTGTCATACGATAATTTCACCATGCCTTGGTTGCTAAGTATTTAGATAGTTTCTTATTATATGAATCTTATATTTATATAAATATACATTCTAATAAGCATCTAACACAGTGCTCCACGATCGATAATCCTGAACGGTCATAGCTGTGGCAGCTTTCTGTTGAGACGTATTGAATTTAAAATTCACAAATAAATGTAAGCACCGCGTCTGTTTTACTAACAATTCTTCGGTACCTTGTTCAACCATAATTTTATTAGCATATGCTCCTTTAAATTAGGTAATATACTGTGCGTATAAATAAAAACAGAAATCCAAGTCGAAAGCTTATAGTGTAAATATATACGTATTAGTATACTATGCTCCTGCAATTGAGCGATAGACTGTGCGTTTATGGCAAGGATCCGGATAGAAAGACCAACAAATGGTTGCCACTTCGTTGTTTGAAAGTGAAGAAGGACTTCAACAGCGTCTAGGAGCAAGTAAAATAAGTGTATTTAAGAGCAGTCTAGAAGCACTCTGAAATATCGCCCCGAAGCTCGGAGGCATGCCTTACTTGTAGTTCTCAGTGTCTATCTATAGTATTAGAACATATATTATTAGTATTATTACATATATATATATATATATATATATATATATATATATATACATATATAACAAAATATACAATTTATATCGGATACCACTTCTAACATTTTATATTGAAATTTACCTCTTCGATTATACGAAAGGGTATATATAGATATATGTTAATATAGATTATTTTAACGTTTTTTAAAATTAAGTTTTTTTAAATATAAATCGATATGGAAGAAAAAATCATCATATGCACTCAAAGTCCGTTTGCAGTGAAAGCACCTTATAATATTAAAACAATTTGATCTATATTTGACAATTCAATAGCAAGGGAAAATTCTGAAAATTATAGACTTTAAATCCTTTAAAAGAATTATCTGGTTCTTTTGATGCTTTTAGAACATTCTGTATTATCCACATTGCATTTTGAAATTTATTATACATATTTTTCCTACAAAGAAAAATAGAATCTTCAAAAAAATATCAAATGAGTTTGTCTTCGCAAATTATGTTCAGTAGGCTTTGGCATACAACCATCTTATAAGAGAAGACATAAATCGATTGATAGAGAGAGAGAGAGAGAGAGAGAGAGAGAGAGAGAGAGAGAGTGAGAGTGAGAGAAAAAATATTTTTCCAGATGTGAAAAAGTAAAATCTACAAAAATGAAAAGATATCCATATGGTGTGAGAGTAGTGTCAGATTAATCTCAAAAACAAAAAGGGTAATACCGACTAACGTGACACTTTCGTTATGACACAAATTCCAAAGTTATATATGACCATTCAACTGAGTTGGACTGTTGTTTATAGTTTAAGCGGACTACTTTGAGTTGCTATTCGTAATTCAACATGCCACCTACTGGCCACTGGTGAAACTGACTTCTACGATCGTTAGCTTAATTTAATGATGTAAGTAAAAGGCTTTTCAATAGAAAAGATAGCCTATGTCCTTCATCACCCTATGTCAAATTTCAGAGGAATCCGTTCATTAGTTTTTTTGTTTGTCGTGTGCACACACAAACACGCATTGTCATAGAAATTAGTATGATATGATATGATGTGTGTGTGTGCGTGCGTGCGTACGTGCGTGCATGCATGTGCGTGTGTGTGTAATATACGAGGAAAAGCCGCGCCTTATCAGTTCGTCGCGCGAGAGGGGAACGGCTGTAGTGGCGAATCGTTGTACCGCCTACACACACACATGTATATAATATGTTACATTGAAAAAGCTCGCGACTAAGCCGTATTTTGTCGGGAGCTTGATTCAATTCACCTTCGTTATGCACGAGGTCAGCGCAGACATTGATAGCGACGAATGCGGGAGGTATTGTAGAGATTTTTTGGCTCTGTAGCTAAGAGAGAAAGAGAGAGAGAGAGAGAGAGAGAGAGAGAGAGAGAGAGAGAGAGAGAGAGAGAGATGCAGAGTGCCGGCATCGTAATTTTCGCTTGTTTGGAATTTTTCTTATCGTACAATGCGTGCGGTATATTTGAAAAATTTTTTTTGATCGATGAAATGAACGAATTATATTTTGTATTTGTACAGTTAAGCAATGAGTTATTATTGTAACGTTGGATCAAACTTGATGATGGATGAGTAGTTGATAATTGATTAAAAACTCGTTGCAATCCATTGCGTTCGACGTATCATTTTCAGATCCTATCCATTCTTCATAACTGTGAATCAGCCAATACCGAATAACTGTTAAAAAAAACTTCTAAATCATCGGACACTACACTTTTTCAGCAATGTATCCAGTATACTTTAGTCGAGGTAAAGAGTTAAATATTTATTCATTCTAATTAGTGAAAATGTTACTTCTTATTAAATCAGCAAGCCTGATTTTCACTGATTGAACTGTACAGATTATATATATATATATATGTAGTTCAAAAAATATACGTACATCAGTTTCGCTGCCCCTCTACGTTTCTAAATTCCCATATGCGACCAAGTTTTATCAATGCAAGGGCCACCTGTGCAAATTGGCTCGTGTACGAAAACTGCTCGGTTGCCTTCCCCCTCCCTCTGCCCCGCCGTTTTACGCGCGCGCGATCATTACATAAAGTCGTGCTCCGCGCGATGTTTACCGCGCTCGCTTACATTCATATATCTATACGTACGAACTCGTACGGGCCGTTTCTCTATATATATATATATATTTTTAGCCGTCACCGCGCGGCCGCGCGGCAAACGGAGCGTCGGCGAGGACGACGACGACGACGACGACGAAGATGCGAGCCCGTGAAAATCCGCGCGCAATACATCACGGTTGGCGCGGGGGCGAACGATGGCGGCGGTCGTGATTTTAGATAGTCGCGCATATAAAAGTCGAGCGCTTTCGATGGAGTATATGTGTTTGTGGATATATAGTAATAATCAGCAGCCTTACGTAAAAGCACGCGTGAGAGCTTTATAGTGGCTCGCGGATGCGCGCTCGCTCCTCTCTTTCTATATGTATGTATATATATATATACATATTCACATACATATGTACGTGTTTTGCTCGGTCACCACATATTCGTGTTGCCATACTGTACTACTGTATAAAATTTATATATATTTCGACATGCTTGAAATTCCTTGGTGTCATTGGAATTTCCGAGTAAACTCCTAAATTTGATATAATAAAACTAACGAAATATGGCTCGTCTAAGAAATAGTGCAATTGTTTATATATATATATATATATATATATATATATATATATATATATATATATATATATATATGAGGCACATAATACTCTCTACCCGGGAGTTTTTGGGTCAAATTTGATTACAAAGTCTTACGATCTAGATTCAGCTGTGTTTTTTACATATATATATATATATATATATATATATATATATATATATATATATAATCTCCTGCAAATATTATGTATGTATTTATATATACATTGGTTAAAATTCATGAACTAAATGATTATGTAAGTTATTACGATGAATTTTAATAAGCTCGATACTTCGACGCTCTTCCTTTAACGTTGCGCAACGAGGGTACGAAGATTTTGCGTTCTTGTTGTTTTTTTTCTTCTCTTTCAAGATCAACAACGCGTCAACGGAAGCTGTTATAATAAATTGTATATTTGACTTATACAACTCGATATGCAATATAGAAATTCCCTTGCACCGGATTTTCGAGCGCGAGCGCGCGAATTTCTATGAATGAAACTTGCATATATAGATCAGCTGTATAATCGCTCCAGAGATTCCCTCGCCCCTTCCCCCACCGAGTGATTATTATAAGAGCCAAGTGATAGAGGCGTTTTATCGCAAGCTCGGAGTTGACTCAAAGATTCTTTATTGTGTACCAGCGAATCGCGCCGCTAAATATATACGCATGCATTCGAATTATCGAACGGCCGGCTGTGCAAAGAGCCTGGCAAGTCATAAATAAATATATATATATATACATTTCGTCCCCTGTGCGCGATCGATCGCCTACAAATGGCGCGGCTTTTGTTATACAACCGCTCGAGGCAAAAAGAACGCGGGCGGTAGATAAAAGTGGGTCGAATTTCGAATGTGGCGCAGGATGATCATCCCGCTCGGCGAGTATAACTTATATACGTACTTGTGAAACTACACGCCGCTCTTAATAACAGCGTCAAAGATTACACGGGGGGCCGGGAGGGGGGGGGGCTCGAAAAAGACCTCCTCCGTACTGCTTACGTAACGCGCGCTCGACACTATTTGAGCAAGGCTTTCGTTTCTTTTCTCTCGCGTTGTTTCTCTCCCTCGCCGACCCCCCGTCCTCCCCCCCCCCGCACCACCCCTTCGCCTCCCCTCGCCCTTTCATTCGGCGCGTAATGAGTTTTTTGGCGCAACTTTTGCGAAAGCGCGCGGTGTCTGTACGCGCGGGCCTCTGACGCTCGCGCTCAAAATCCACAATGCCGAGCCGCGTCTCCCGTATCTTCGTCCGCCCGTTCCTCTCCTTCTATCTCTGCACCCACGAAGGATCTGCGCGGGATTGTGTCTTTGTTGTTCGCGTCGCGTGTCCAACGCTAACACTTCCATTGGCTATAATGTGACGGCGAAAAAGCCGACGTTAAATGGTCGCGGGATTTATTGCGTGACATTTTAACGAGCAATTACGAACGAAATATCACAATTTTACGCTTATCTCCGTGGCATTGCACGATACGAAAATAACAATAAGTTTTTTCGCGCCCCGATCCGAAAAAAAAAAATTATTTTTTCTTCTGCTACGTTGTTTATACGATGACTTTATCAAATTTCCAAACATCTTTTATTATCCGCGCATACATTGAGATTTACTTCGCGAGACACCTGGCTGGGTTTGGAACAAATATTTTGTTATTTTTATTATCTCGACATTTTTAATCAAGTGTGTATGTATAGACGCATATCTTTTACATTGCACATCTCATCTCGAGTCAACGACCCGGCAATGACCGTTTCGAACTTGACACAAACTATTGTGGAATATTATGTATCTATATGTATAGTATATATATATATATATATATATATATATATATATATATATATATATATATATATTAAAAATTTGAACAAATTCTGGGCAGAGAAGTCCATGTGAACATATCGCGGAATTAGCGGACCGCCAATAATTTATCTACTTTGCTCCGAGACGTGAGCGCACATGTATGAATTGTTACGAGTGCAGACCTCATTGCATTTTGCTTTATTATCTTAATTGAATATGCTCGGCAAATATCGAATATATCGAGAGGAATATCGTCGAGATAAATAATTTCCCTCTAAACGCCAAAGAGAATATTTAATCGTATTAACTTATGAAATAGATGCAATTACGTAAAGCTACGTATTCAGATGCGCGCCGATAAAACAGTGCAATATAAATCTGATTTTGAGCATCGCGTAAGCGTGCGTTCGGAGAAAGAGTCGATGCGCATTATTTAAGTTTCTATGGCCCATAAAAGTGTACTGCCCGCTAACGTAATATACGTGTGTATATATATATATATATATATATATATATATATATATATACGCACGCCTGCCAATACAGCGTACGAGAATACGCGTACACGGATGTACAAGTCAACTTTATGTAAACCCAAATAGCTGCCGCGAAGCCGTTTCTATATTTCCAAAAGCCGGGGATCGCATCTCGCGCGCCGCCGCGCCGTCGCGTAAATCCGTTCCTCACTGGACGCGCGTCCGCGCTAGACCGATGCGGCCCCCGTTGGCCCTACGACGCCCGCCGAGCCTCTCGCGTCGCGTCGCCCGGCGATATCTGGATTTACGACGTTCGGCGAACGCGCGCCAATTAACAATTTGTTTTGCCGACCCGAGCTTGCACTGGTGCGCGCGCGAAACATGCGCGGCGTCGGAGGAGCTGACTGCCGCGCGCAGCGACGCGACCGAGCGGCGCAAATAACTTATGTAAGCCGCCTGGGGGTAGGGGGGCGGGGGCAGACATATCTGCATGTGTATCATTGCGCGTGCGCCGGAAATCGCGGCGGATATTGTGCTTTTCAGCAGGAGGGCGCCGCGGCTCCTCGGTGATCGTGTAAAGCCATAATGGCTTTTAATAAGAAAGGTCAATCGAACGGATTTTAATCGCGGTGCACGTCGTGCGATAAAATCCTCGATCGGTTGCGCAGTCACCGTCTGTGTGGAATATATATATATATATATATATATATATATATATATATATATATATAGTATATATAGTCGTTCGGAGCAGCGCGGAAAATACGACTTATTTTCCGATAATTCAATTGTATAATCGAGCATATAACAAGCAGTTATTGAAATGCCAGTTGTATTGGACAAATTTATGCCGTATGTATATATCTCGCGGCCTGCTCTAATGTATTTTCCAATTCGTGGCGACGCCTGAAAAAAAAAATGCCCGGTAATATAACTATGATCTTCGGTGAAATTTTGACGACGGAGCCCTGTGAATTAATATTGCGAACCAATTTTGTCTCGGTATGGAAGGACTTCGCTAATCGGAGAGTATAAATAATCCCATTTGTTTTTTGCGTTTTAACCTTATTGGATCGTGCTTGTATACGTGTACACGCGCATACACACGCGCGGGCGCGCGCAGAGATGGATGTATTATTCACGTATATGCTTCGCTCACTGCTTCAGTAGTTTTGCACTGTTATTATATAAGATCGTCACGGTTTATTGATAAGAGCTTTGACGCGCTCCGAGCTCCTTGAAAGCGCGTTAAACTTTTTAATATTGACAGTCAATGAACGATTTCTGCGAGTACGTAAAGGTCGCGATAATCGCGCATCGGAATTTTTTTTTGTTTGTTTGATAAAAATTTATTCTCTTACATATCGATCTATATATATGGATTTGGGTGGGAAAATTCAATTTCTGTTTTCACGGTACGAGCCTTTTTACAGTCTTCAACCGAGAATGGTAGATACTCTTAAAAAAATATATTTTTTACAAAAATATAAATGCTAATGCAGAAATAATTGAAAAAAATCGTGTCATTTGTCTCCAGTGATAGCGTAATATTATAAATTATATATATCTTTCTCTTTACGCCGCTGCATACAAGAAAAGGTTATATATATATGACAAATGAAAGATATAACATCTTTTGAATATACGTAACACGAATTAAAAAAAACAAAGCTTATATGTTAATACTCATTATGTCTTCGACATTAGGATTATTCAAATTATTGCATCGAATTAAGTAATGCGAATTAGTTTTGCATGGATAATTTAGTTAAATATTTAGTTTCTAAGAAGGAAGAGTGAGACACCAACTTCTCTCGTTGCTCAAAAATATCTTCCTATCGAGAGGCTTTAATTTTGAACACGATTCCCGTGATGGCCAAACGTGTGTTGTATTGTCATAATAGAGAGACAGCAAATAGATCTATATCTATATACATAAGTCGGTAGGCAAACCAAGCTCAGTTGAAAAAAGACATCGACGTTTTATCGGTCTTTAGAGACACGCTCGTGTGTCTCATGGATGCTTATAATAGTCCTGGATATGCGCGTGCTTAGGTCATAATACGTGAAACGCATTGGCTCATACGCGTCCGCAAACACGGCCATTAATCGCGCTTTGCAAAAAAAGCACTAATTCGAGCGGCCGCGGAGGGAAACGTACTAAGTCTCGCATTTTTTTCCGCGAAGTTGCGCAAGCTGTGTGTTTATGCAGGCGTTACATATTTTCTACGTGTATAGGCAGTCCCTTTTAGTCGAGCATTTTCTGCGATATTCCCTCTTTTTTTTTTTACTCGTCGACGTCAATGAAAGAGAGCTGTTATAACATATGTATATGTATATATATATATATATATATATATATATATATATATATATATACATACGTGCATACAGTAATCCCTTATCTTGGACTTTATCGATGCACTTTTTTGTAGCTGGCGCACCGCTTAAAGTTAAAAACAGAGGCGATAAGATAAAAGAAATTGATGAAAAAGCCATATACATATCTGGAACTGGGTTTCGAGCTGTAGGAGGCTTCTCTATTTCTTTTTCGATTTAAGTGTATTATATATTATATATATATATATATATATATATATATATATATATATATATATATATATAAAGTGTGAATGGATATGACCGCGATAAAATTATCGATCACCGCTAATATAATTACATTTCCATTAATGACAAAAAAGAACATTAGGATACGTATATATATAGATATATATATATATATATACACATGGCCCATTGAATTGACAATCGAGCGCCGTACCAAAGGCAGCGATATTACGAATCACGAAAGGGCGATCTCTTGGAAGAACAAAAATAATTAGAAATGAAGTCGATCATTTTGACAAATCGAGGACCGATTCAGGTATTGCGTTGTTAAATTTATAGCACGAATGATAAATGACGTCGCGCCAGATGATATCCGCGTAACGAGACCGGGACAGCGCGCTATTGTCGCGCACGCGCGCGCGCGCGTCGTCGGAACAGCGAATGCCGCGCACCTGGTCGTGCCTCGCTAGTTGGGCACGTTGTAATAAATTTACATAGCGATTCATTGAAACGTAACTTGCGCGCATTCCTCGATCGATCGGATTCCGTCGCGACGGGGAGATAACTCTTTCAAACATGACATAAGCGCAAAGCGGCCCGACGCGACTTAGTTCGAGCGTACACCTGACGCATTTCGGCAGAATATCTGTCCACGTATATAGTTGGGATTTACTTATAATACGACGAGTTTTTTTTTTCAACTTTGACGACTACTGGTTTGGGCGCATAGATACGCGCTTTATTAGAGCAAAGGACGTCGTACAAAGTAAACTAGTACTGCACTAGTACGGAGAGATACTCGTACGATACGCGTTACGTAAGATAATATTATACAATAATACAGCACAATGTAAAAGTTGTAAAATAACGGCCGAGCGGTTGTTTCATTTTCTTCGATTGGAATGTTGGGCATACCGGTGTTCAATGAAGTCCGACTGCCTCACCTCTCAAGGAACAGCGCTGATTATGAACAGGAGAATTGTCAATGAACTATTTAGAGCAACCTATACCGATATAATAATTTTCAGAAAAGAAAACAGGCATTAAGTACTCTCGAAGCACTATTCTATCTAGTCAAACTAGATTTCTGCAGATGTCAAGATACTTTTGTGCGTTCTAAGATCAAATGTATATCCTATACCTCGGTTCGGTAATCTGGCCCGTTTCAATCTAGGCTGATCAGAAATATCAGTAGGTACGAAGCTGTAACAATTATACCATAGAAAAAAGAAAATAGAGCACTAAGTACTTTTGCTGCATTCCTTCCGGTGAACTTTATCGTGAACACGAGTTTGCATTATCGCATAGATTTAAAACGTCTCCGTCTCCATAAATATTTGCGCGCAATTAACGCACAAAGCCCAATTCTCCAATCCTCAAAACCTTAATGATAGTATGAGTAAGGACGAAATTTTATCCATGCCGTCTCTTAAGGACACAGAAAAAGTAGGGAGTGCCTAAAACTATTGTCTTGGTTTAATTATAACATTTACTTACGAGCGAATGACTGCCACCCAGTCAGTAATTACTTCGAGCTTCGCCATTAAAAAACCGGATAAAGATATTACTCGGTCGGTTAAGAAACAGTAGATCGTGCAATAGACCTACACCTGATCTATGCAAAGGATTTAAAGCAAAAAATTTATTCAAATCTCGTGCGAAATTCTTAGGAGAGGACCGTGAACGAATCTGTAAGATATTGCTCGATTGGTATAGAAGGAGACTCAGCATATTATTCGTTAAATTTATGCGATAGAGATGTGCAGCCGTCTAGCAATTCTCCTAAATAAAACGAAAATCCGAACAGATATGAGCAGCATGTCTTATCGCTGCTTATTTACGAAAACTGCATTCGATTTCATCCATCGTTTTTGCGTATCACCGGTACATAATTTAACTGCCCGAAATACAGTTTTAAAGCTTGAAATTTATTTACCTACACATTTTTGTCATTTTCTCGAACTTCTAAATGTTCCATTTTAAAGGATCCCCATAAGAAAGTAATTATCACGGATTTTTCGAAATTCGAAATATATCCACGTCAAGCTATTTCGAAATTTCAGGTCTCAAAAATTCAAGCGGTAAAATATTTGTCATCCGCTGTTCCATTTAGCCTATTGTTTTTCAATAACAAATATATTATTTTAATATATTTGTTTTTAATTTAATATATTTAATAAAATATATTATTTTACATTCAAAATAACTATTATTTTAGATTAAATTTATTACGAAATTGAATCTTAGTGATTTATTTCGATTAGTTAATAATATTTTTCCTTTCAGGGATATTTAGTTATTGAATAAAATCATGCTCTCATCGTATTTTGATTAAAGGACAAGACGCAAGTGGTTACATACGAGTCATTTTCGTGCATGCAGCTAATATTATTTTCATCTCAGAATCATATCGGATGCACAGATTTATATTAGACAATGCTCTGCATTCAAATTATTATATGTTTCAATATCTAGCGGCATTGTACAGCATCACTTCCTGTCGTATCTTGGCTTCTTTTACATGTACTGTAGAATATGGATCATTCAATCACTTACGTAGAAAAACTTATACATGTTTACTTTAGTATAGTAATACAGAACAATACAAATTATTTATAAAATCATTCTATGGCCTCGTGTAATATAATTATTCTTTTTTTTATTTCTACGATTTAGACATTTTTTTGTTTTACTTTTAACAAATAATATACATTTTTTGAATTTCAGCAAATCTATAGAAACCTTCACTTTTTACTAATGAAAAACATAGAAGTAGAATGAATGACTAAAAATATGTATGAAATAAATCACTGTGATCTTTTACATAAATCGGGTGCGACATTGCCGATTCGCTTGCTAATTTATTATCAGACCCACATTATCGTTTCATTCAACCGACCAAAAATATCTCGCCAACACATTATACCTATATATAAATATATAAATATAAATATACATATATATATGTATATATATATATATATATATATATATATATATATATATATATATTGTAAAAATCCGCATGCCAGGTCCGGACACGCGTGCCCGAAGGGTGCAACGTAGAAAATCGCCGGCTGGGCATGCGTATTACTACTGTAAACAAGCCGTAAATTTCAGTGTACGGCCATAAATTAACACACCCTCCTCCGTCCACGCTCGCCCGTGCGTAGGTCGATCAAGCCCGTACACAGCGCGGCCCCCTCGGACCGCCTCCCGCGCCCCGTACTCGGGAGGCGCGCAGGCGCGCGCGCGCGCGGCCGCGTGCGTGCGCAGCTCCTTCGACTGCGTGAGCGCCTCCAGCCGCCGACGGGCCGATCCCCCCGCCCGGGATCCCCGGCCAGTGCAGCCAGGCCGCGAGCGCGGATTTGATTGATTTTGGCGTCGGCGACGCGACTTTGGCCCTCCTCGAAGGACCCCCTCCCGCCGCGGACGTGGTCGCAGTTCCGGTTCGCGCGACCGACGTGTGACCGCGAGCTGTCACTCGTCACCTCCCGTCCCCCCCCCCGTCATCGAGCGTCAACACATTGTCCTCGACGCGCCGACAACAAGTGGCCGGGTGACGCTGTCAAAACATCGGATGACGGAGAGGAAGGTGCGGACGAAACAGTGATTAAAACGTAGAGACGATACGCCGGACGACGGAGCGAGATAGGTAGATCAGTATTTAGACAGGATCGGGAAGTACGTACTGATAGGTTAGCCGTTTAATGGACGTAGAAGATTGGGTGCTTAACTAATAGAACGTGGGGAGAATACGACGTTGTGCAAAGGGTTTGATTATGGGAGCAGCAATTTTGTGCCTTGCGTACGCATCCGAGAATGGAGAGCGAAGAGAAAACGCCATATAGAAGTATGAAATCCAAAAAGTATTCCTATAGATGTGCGTATGAAACAGTAACAGTAGATACTTTGAGAGAAACAAAATATGCCAGATAAATATACGCGTCCGATCAATGCCGAAAGCATTACGCACCGCGGTACCTGAGTACACCAAGGAGAACCACGACAATCGCGTTACGACAATCAGTCAGACGCGCGCGCGCCCGTCATCGCCTCGTACGCCGCTCGAGCAACGTCATCATCCCCCGTCGCAGCGAGCGAACGCCGCGCGCGGCTCCTTCGACCCCCATCTTGCCCGGCGCGCTTCGCGCACACGCGCCTCCGAATCTATACCTATGTACAACAATTGCCCGAGAGAGCCGCGCGCGACCCGCCGATCGCAGCGCGCTCTGCCGCCGCCGCCGCCGCCGCCGCCGCCGTCGTCGTAATAGAGGAGCAGGGAGGGGGGAGCCTCGTCGCGAGCGCGCGCGACGCGGCCGACGCGGCGCGCGAAAGCCGACAGTCGACGGGGAACCTCTGGCGCCGAGGAGGCTCGCTCAGCTGTCAAGTCCCGCGCGACCGACCGCGCGTGCAGTGCTCTCCTTCTTCGTCGCCCTCTGTCCCCGGCACCCGACACGTGCGCACCTGCGCCCAGGACGGACCTGCCCGCGACCGGGAGGAAGTAAATACTCGAATTGTGCGCGCGACCATAAGTGACCGCCCTCCGGGCCCTGGCAAAGTGTGTTTACAACCCCATTGAAAAACGAGTGCGCGGTTCTGTGATATTCAACAAGTATACGAATACGTATACGAAAATAGCCGAGCGTGCGCGCGCGAGCTACGTGCACGCGCGGCCGTTTGTTTACGTCGCGCCGCCGCGCAGAGCCATGCGCGAGCCCGTGACTGAGGCGTGACCCCTTTCCCCCACCCCCGCCACCCCCCCTCGTCCGACCGTCCCCGTCCGTCGCCAGGATGACGGAGACGGCCAAGCAGGCGTTCGCCTCGCGTAACTACCGGCTCGCCGCCGAGATGTACGAGCGCTGCCTGAAGCAGCAGGAGCAGCAGCAGCAGCGCCAGCACCGCTCGCCGCGCGCCTCGAGCCTCGAGGCCCTCCTCGGCTACGGGGACTCCCTGGCCCGGTGCGGCCGGGTGCGCGAGGCCCTCGACGTCTACTCGCGCTGCCTCGGCCTCGGCAGCGTGCCCTCGGAGAGGCTGCGCCACCTGGCCAGCGCCCTGCTCGAGGAGCTCGGGGTGCCCGGGGCCTGCCCGGCCGGCCAGAGGGCCCGCGGCGCCCAGGAGGCGTTCGTCTGCCCGGCGTGCGAGGGCGCCCTGTACCAGCCGGTGAGCCTCGACTGCGGGCACACCTTCTGCAGGGCCTGCCTCGAGGAGGGCGGCTGCCGGGTGTGCGGCCCGGGCGACGGGTCGACCACGACGACGACGACGACGGGCGCGGGCGCGAGCCACGGCTGCCCTGAGACAAACGTGTTGGTGCAGAGGTTGGTGGAAAAGTGGTGGCCGAGGGAGGCGGAGGCGAGCGCCGCGAGGCACGAGGCCGACGGCCTCGTCAAGGCCGGCCACCTTGGCCAGGCGCTCGAGAGATACGACCTGGCGGTACAGCTCGGTGAGTCCTTGTGTTTATTCATGTATGTATATGTATATATATATATATATATATATATATATATATATATATATATATATATATGCTCGCGCTCGCATTCGCGCGGTGCTTCGCTTTGTCGTGGGGGAGGGGGAGGGGGTGAATGACCGGCTCTCGGTTCACGCTGAGATACGCCGGTGCTAAATGAATGACTTTGTTTTGTCGAATTTTCGATCTTGCCACGATTCTGAACTGACCTGATGTATTGTGAATATCGTTGAAGGTGGTAATTTACGACGTTGCTTTTTTGGTATATATCCTTTTGTTGTTCTATAATATAACCTCGAAACAAAAAAAAAAAATTTATATATTTTGATTTTTTATTGAAATTAGCGTTTGAGTTACGTAAAACAGCTATGGTATTTTTGACGTATCAGATTAAATCCTTTTTCTGCTATAATAATTTCTCCGTTCTACTAAAACTCATAGATGCGTCTATTTATTTCATTTTTCTCAGTATTACTGATAAATGTAATATTATCTGATCGCTATCGTAAATATTTTTTTTGATTTTTCGTAATGCTTGCAAAAAATTATTAAATATCCGTTCCATCACCCGGTTATATTAAAATCGATGTGTACAGCTATACATGAAAACTTGTTTTTCTTGATCGAAAATTTAATTTAAAAAACTAAGTAGAAAATTCGTTCAAAGTTCTACTGTTTTATTTTATTTTTGTTCCTTTTTTACTGGCTCACAGTGCGTTAATGGCCGAATGTTGTGAGAAAAAGGAAAAAGCGGGCGCCAATCCTGAGCAATAATTTTTTACCTTTGCTGATCTAGCTCTATATAAATATACTAGACGTCAGTAGATGATGAGCGACTGTGGCTAGACGAGCGACTCGCGAGACTTGGCCGTCATCTACTTAATACTTAGCCCGGTATATCGCGTCGCGAATTCGCGATGCTCACTTATTCAAATGCGTTTTTCTTTGTACGCAGCGTCGGCCTGGAAATGTAGCCGCGGTCGTTGAACCTCATGAACGATTGGGTATTTGTTCTTGCTTTTATGAAAATTCGCTGCCTGCTGAAAGAAAACTTTTCTTAGCAATGACCGATTGAAAAAAGGCAGAAAATCTAACAGATATTAGTCGAAATATTATTAATCAACGTCATTTATGTGTATAAATTATTATATCGCATTTTATTTTTTGATGATCAATCCACTTGATATAAGGTTATACGTAGTTCATAGTTTACTTCTGAACTGAAGAAATGCCATTTGTAATAGACCATTTGGATATAAGAATTGTTCAGAGCAAAGAGATTTTTTATAAATCATTTGAGTCGTTTATTCAACTCCGGTTCATAAAATTGATTAATAATCGTATTGGCTTGTATCCTCTTTTGAATAATATACTTTATAATTGAATCCATTAAATTAAATTAAATTGAAGTTTCCACAAATATAGAGACACACAAATACGTTACGAAATATTTGACTATTAGTAAATAGTGTTTACCCTCAGGTTTCTATAAAATTCTAAATATGTAAAACTACCAAGTTTCGAATGATGAATTCGAATCGATTTTCTAAAAGTTCCAATTTAACGCGCAAAAGTAAGTTTTATCACCGGATGGTATGTAATTGAACTCAAAAAAAAAATCAATTAAATGCAATACCCTCGTACGAATTACACAATTCAATGTCTTGTCTATTAACTGTCAAACAGTTGTCCGACACTTGCCCATTAACTTTTGCAATATTATAGGTGATGCAACAAAGAGCTTGATTATCTTTTAATAATTACGCGATTGAGAGAAGAAGCCGAGCATTTGAGAGGAACTTTGACCTTGCATAACTTTCGATCGAATAAATCGAAGAAAGAAACGCCGGTCCCGGCCGGGAGTCGAACGAAGGCGAGCGCGAGATCTTCGAAATCGCGTTGTATAACCAGCGCGCGACCGAGTGACCCCGATTCGCAACTCCCGCCGTTCTTTCCGACGCGCAATGATTTTTCGAAACGAGCACGAAACAGCTCTCCTTTATAGCGCGCTCGGCGTAGTCGGGGCGCGTCGCGCGACCATTATTTTTATGCGCCACGCAAATATCGCGATATACTTCTTTCAATCGTTGTCCTTACGCGCAGACACGTCTGAAGTCAACGTAAAAAAATTTCCCCCTCAATATCAGCGCACAACGCACATACACCCACCTTATTATACTTCCGTCGGCAGAGAAACTTCTTAAAGCGCGAGCTCGAGTCGCTTTTGCAGTCGGTATTTTAATTTTCCGGCACGTAAGGCGCGTGAAAAAATAAAAAAAAAAAATAAGAAAAAAAAACGCAAAAAGTGCGGAACGATATGTGCAGGGAGACGGACGCGTCGCGCGTGAATCACGCGTCCGTTTCAAGCGCGAGCCCGCGGAATCATCCCCCCGCCCCACTCTCTATCTCTGTCTCAAACGAATAATCTATAGTATATATACTGCCTCGCTCGCGCAAACTATGTATAGACACACGCATGATTACATAACGATACAACTTTTTTTTATATATGTACGTATATATTATGATATATATTATGATATGGTATGATTCTAAAATAAAACGAAATCCATCAGTTTTGCTTATCGCTAGATATCTTTTTAGGCGGCTGTACGAGGGGAAATACAAAAGAGATCATGTGTCTCATCCCTTCGTGGATGTTGAGGGCTAGGGGCACGATTATTTTTCAGATCAAAGGCGCGCTTATTTAGAACACTAATTTTGAGGTCCCGACTTTACCAGTCAGTCGATAAATTCAAGTCGGCGAGCGAGGAAAGGCCGTGATTAAAACGATTCTATTTTCAGTTTTCATGAAATTATTTTGAATTGCCTTGATAAATGTGTGTATATATATATATATATATATATATATATATATATATATATAAATCTTATACAGGCTTACATATAATATTATTTTCTTTATTTTTTTATTTTCAATTCTTATTTTATTATTACATTATTATTTAAGCTATAATCGCTAGCAATTCCTGTAACATACAGTACTTTCGCACATCGCTGTGACAAATCAGCATCCGATCATGTTTGAATGTTTTCTACTCAATTGTGCGTTAATCTTTTCGAAAAGCTATCAATTTATTCTTGTATCTCCTTGTACAAATAAATAGGTATAGCGATCTGTCGCCCCACCGCACCGCTCTGAGAAACGATTTGCAGAAGCCCAATCCAAAGCTCCCATCCGTCCCGAACCAGTCTGGCTGTCTGTTACTACTGACGCTTCGCAGACGAGCAGCGCGCGCTGCGTGGCTTGCTCACCAGTTTCTCTAATATATATATACATACAGACATACACACACATATATATATATATATATATATATATATATATATATAAACTGACGTATCGCATATACGCCTGTAAAATCCGCAAAGGATGATTCATGGGACTAAAGCGTCGAGCTGCCCCCATGATCGCGAGAATCGAAAAGCGAAAAAAAGATAATAGAAGGTCTCCCGGCCTTATTTCGTACAGGCTCGATTTTGAAAGATTAAATTACCGAAGCAGTTTTCGGCAATGGAAAAGAGCGACGTCAGAGTGAAAGATTCGGCTAGCCGAACTTCTTATCCTGTGATTTTTCTAACTAAATGAAATTTCGACAATGGTATAAACATATATTAAGACTAAAAATAAAACCTTGGGAAACTGTCGGGTTGAGCTCTGTATTTGCACAAGTTTCACGTATACTTTTACGAGTAAGGCACGTATCAAGTTTTATTGCATTAGCCGACAAAGAATTACATTGACTTTGTCACTTCTGTTTCAATATTTTGCTCATATTATACGCAATGTAAATTTATTTTTGGATAAAGTGCAAAAAATAAATCGACGTTCTTTCCCAAAATCAGGATAGGTACCCGGATGGCTTTACATAGTCTCAAAAACATGCTCTTCATTACGCAACTGCCATGAATTTTTCTTTTGAATATACTCGCAATGCAAATTAGGATATTTTACGTAAACCCCGCTTATACTTCTATATCCATTATCTGCAAATTATCCAAAGCGAAAATTCCAGGCCGCGAAATTGCCCGACGCTCTAATCGACCCCCCCCTCTCCTCGCCATCACTGCCGAAATAAAAAATACTGTTTACATAAATCAAGACTAATTAATCGATCAAGAGCACGTGGCCCCTAATTATGGCGCGGCAGCCGCGCCGCCTCAAATCAACGTCGTCGCTCCGTTACATCAGATCTTCGCCCATTGTGCCCGTCTGGCCCGCTACTCGTCCATAAATCTCTCGCGGCTGAAAAGGATAGAAATAGAGATAGAGGGCCTGGGTATATATCAGACCGATAGGAGAAGAAAAATAGAAGAATGGGGGAGAGAGAGAGAGAGATAAAGAGAGAGAGAGAGAGAGAGAAATATGGGCCGAGTGCGAGAGAACGATGGGCGGACGGACGGCGAGAGGGACTCTTCGGTTAATTCAAAACATACCGATGGAAGCGAGAGTGGGGGCGAAATTTCTCCCGAGCGCAGAGAAGCGCAGAGCCGCCGCCGCCGCTGCGTTGCCGCTTTGATCGGGGCTCGGCGCGCGCGAGCTCTGTGGAGGGGCGGGAACTTCTGTGGGGAAAGGAAGCCGACGGCCGGCGCGCGCTTCTCGCTCCTGCGTCGCGTCTGTCCTCGAACTTCGTTTCGCCGATTCTTTGGCCACGTCTCGCTCTGCTGCCAAATACCCGAGTTATGAAAATTGCGGCTTCGCGGCAATATTCAGCCGAATTCCACGGTTGCGTCCGTGGCGGTAGACCGTAGCTTTCGACCCGTTGGAAAGAGCTTTTCTCGATTCATTACTTCGGCCGTGAGTGTATGTAAAATAAAATAGATTTATGGGCTTCGTACTGATGTACAAGAGAATTTCTTTCGTTCTCCACACTAACTTTAATTTTCACCAATTCGATAGTCAACTCAAGAAAAACGGCTTGAAAATTTTTGACGCAGTGGATTTTCCTGCACGCATTCGATTGACTAGAACAATTTATTTTCCAATCCTATACATGCAGCAATAAAAGTACGAATAAAAATTCGAACGTTAAAATACCGACAAGAATCATCATCCTAAGTACGAGTCGATCGTATTGCCTTCCTCCGAAACGCTTGTCGCACGATTTATTATTCCTGGCAAAAAAGAAGATATTCATCGCCGCCACGTTTGCTCCCATTTCGTCCAGCTATCGACGCGATCGCAAGAAAACGCGGCCGCTTCATACTGTCGAATGGCGTAGAATTCGTCTTTTCTTCTACTCTCCGTCGCAGAGGCACATTGTCGTCACTGCTCCCCGTCATTCTTTTCCTCGTCCCTCGGTCTCCTTTTCTCTCCGCGGTCCGACCGACGAGTCATCGATCTCTCGCGGTTCCTATTATATACTTCGCCCGCCCCCGTTCGAGCGGCGCGCATCAGCCGCTTTGTTCGGCCGTAAAGCGGAGAGAGACGGAGAGAGAGAGAGAGAGAGAGAGAGAGAGAGAGAGAGAGCGCGGGAGACTCGCCGAGCCTCGCTCGCCGTTCCGCTGCAGCGGCTGCGACCTTGCGTGCAGCGCGCTCTCGCCGCGACGACTTCCCGGTCGTCGAACTCCTCTCTCTCTCTCTCTTTCTTCTCTCTCTCTCTCTCTCACTAGCTTAAAAGTCCCAAGGTCAAAACGGCTCTCGGGCACGAGCGCATATAGCAGCCTAGCTGCACCTCTCCTCGCTCTCTCTCTCTCTCTCTCTCTCTCTCTCTCTCTCTCTCTTCCCTCTCATTCTCTATCTTTCTCCTTTTAGCGAAGAGGATGGAGACATAGAGAGACAGAGAGAGAGAGAGAGAGAGAGAGAGAGAGAGAGAGAACGAGGGAGAGAGAGACAGGCACTTTAATGATGCTCGAGAGTATGCTCGATCTCGCCACTTCTCCCCTCTCGCCCCCCTTGCTGCGTCGTCCTGCCCTGTGCAAATCGGGCCCTGGTGCATGCGCGCCCGTGCTCGCCTACAGGAGAGGCATCAATGACAGAGAAAGAGGGGGGGGGTGGGAGATAAAAGGAAAGAAGAGGAGATGGGAAGAGGCTCCTGGAACACCGAGGCTGCCGAGGAGGACACGTGCAGGAATGCGACAGTGAGGACGCCGCAAGGATTTTGGCGCGCGAACGAGGGGACGGGGGAGAGCTCCGGGCTCCTATATATAGATACGTCGCGGGGAAAGACTTTCTATTACAATTATAATCGTCGTTACGCTGTACCGCGGACGCGAGAGAGCAGCGCCTCGAGCAGCGCGTTACTTAAGGTTGATTACATATAGTATATTTACTATAAATACTCCCTTCCATCTACCCACTCCCCCCCCTGACGCCTCTAGCCCCGCGTTTATTACGCAAAAATCCCGAGAGAGTTATGACCCGGGCGTCGTAAAAAGATGCACGGCCTTAAACAATGAGCCGCGCTGCCTCGCAGGCGAGTTCCGTACGTTATCCCGGCACTCAGTGTATAACAGATCATATAAAATGTTATAATGACCCCGGCAGGCGGGCGGGGGGGGTAGGTGAAAAACGAGAAAAACATTTAGCCGCTTGATGTATGTATATATATATATATATATATATATTGCCCCGATGTAGAAAGTTGCGGGCAAAAACCGATTACGATATGCCGTCGACATTATGTTATTATTAAGTGAGATATTACGCAAGTCGCGAGAGTCAGCCCGAAAATGTTCCGACTCTTTGCGGATGTGAACGGCACGCATCTCCGGTCGGAATTAATTCTGATTCGATTTCACTGGATTCGTTGTTTACGCGCCGTGAAATACACGATTTTCCAATGCTACTCTTCGATTAATTAAAGTACTTCGAACGTAACTAGGAAAGAGATACTATAGGAATAAATTATTTGGTTTCCTTTTACATGTTCTTATATAAAAGAATCTATCGTTGATATAAGATATATTGAAAAGAATAATAATTGTTTAGAATTTTTATCAACTATTTTCAAAACTTGAGCGATTATGCATCATTGGAAGGGCCAATAAATTTGACTTTTAATCTTGAATTTTTATAGATACAGTTAAATAACATAAGAACTTTTAATACATGCATGCGACATTATTGTAACGTACATATATGAACCAATTAACAAATACAATTTTCTAGATACTCTTCGTTAAGCTATATGAACCATTGAGGCTGACCATTCAAAATATATAGTTTCGTTTTAGAAACAAAATTGAATCTGATTTCATACGCACAATTCTTCAGTAATTTTAATCAGACTTAAATGTCCTTAATGCTGAGGACTATATGCGATTAACGCTGAATCATAAAAATTGAATACCTCGTATAAACATAACGTTCAGAAGATAACTGGAATGCTTAGCGTGGCCCGACTTAGATATATATCTGGATATCAGTATAAGAAGCCCTCGAGTCAACGCCTGAGAGAAAAAGTATAGCGCGATCGCGGCAATGCATGTACCCATATTATATAGGACTGCAACGCTTATACAATAATTCTGGCCCCGGGCCAAATATATATAAGTTCTCGACCGCTCTCCGCCCCTCCCCCGCCCTCTCAACGGATCCCCGCGACTGTAGGCGCGCCCGGGGGGCTTATTTTCGCGCGGGCGCGGCGAAGGATGTACCGCGCACTACACTACGCTCTCAGCGGTCGCCGCGACGGGCATCATCCTCGACCTCGGGCCTTGAAGCCGCGCGACCGCTGCCCCGCGCCGCCGCTCGTCCCCCCCCCCCACCAACGCCGGGACAATGGTGGGGGGGTGGGCGCTTCCTCGGCCTTTAAAGAATCGCACAAAGGAGCTGCCGAGCGAGGGAGTACTCTCGGGCGTCGAGGACACGTATCCCGGGCGGTTGGGCGAGCTCGCTCGCTCGCTCGCTCCCCGTCGTTAATTGTATTAGTGGTAATAGACGCGTCGGTGCGGCGGCGCTCGGGAACGCCGAGTGCGTTTCTCGGACTGGTATTGGCGTGGCATTGTCGGGAGATCATTGCGATTTGTGCAGGAATGCAAACTTGGAAAAACAATTGACGGTTATCACGCGGTAGAAATTGAAGGCCTGGGCTTTCAAACGCGCGGGAAAATGGACTTCCGCAGGAGCACTGATTTCTACGCGCATTGACACAAAGAGAGCGTGACATTGACATTTGAAACTGTCCCCCGCGTATTTTTCCAATACGAGATAAATGCTTCTTCCTTCCTAATGACGGAATGCAACTAGTTCGTGCAGTTGTCAGCCGATGACAAGTGCAGTGGCTAACGGTAACTTTTTAGAAGTATTTAAGTATTTGACCTTTAAAAGACAAGTGATATTTTTGTTCGATGACGATGCAAATAAGAAAACTTTAACCGATAAGTAATAGCAATAAACTTGGAAGTTAAGTAAAACTCCACTCGGCTGATCCACTTTATAAAGAAACGAATGTTTCGATTGAAACAGTGGTTTTCCCTGTCCTTCTGATTTTTGATGCGTATAAAAAGCTGTTTGTTAAGTAAACAATGCTAAAATATTCATGTCATTTTGAAAATATGACGTAGCAAAATTCAGAATATAACACACAACAAACAGAACCAGACACCAAAACAGAAATAAACACGGAGAAATAAATTATTTGCCCGACTATGATGCGCCCATTTCTTCAGCCGCTGGATACACAGACAGTATACAAATACTTTTTCTGAAGATTCAAAAAACTAGAGCAAATTAGAATAATTTGCTCAGATGTTAGATTGCGTCGCATTAAACTTGATAGATAATTCTTTATAATGAAATGCTTTTGTTGTATCGTAAAACCCGTCAAATGTTTTCCTATAAAAATTATTATTCGCTACCGTAATTTAAATCGACGATATAAATTTCATTTGTTGCTTACGTATTATGTTGTTCAGCAAATAAATTCAATGAAATGCAACGTTTTCTTTGTATAGAAGTAGTCTTGTCCGATCAATTGTCAAACTATTCGAAAATGCAATATTCCAATCGTTTTATATATTGTAACATTAAAAAAACAAGCTTTAACATTTCTCATTTTTTCATGATTATTATTATGATTCCCGTACAGCTCTTGCTAGTACGAAATATTTTATCTCCTATTTCCAGGATAAAAAACATACATACGAAAAACAAAAATGGAATTTAAATGTTTCTTCGTAAGTGGCGTTCATAGGCTTCGCCCTTCTGTACGCATCCAAAGTTTGAGTGAGCAGCGTAATTTCGAGTACCGGCAAGAAAAAAATACTATAATAACCGATGATAACTATATAGTAAAAGAGGGAGAGAGAGAAAGAGAGAGAGAAATGCTCGACGGAGTTGGAGCCATAAGGCTCTCGGGATCCTTTGTTCCCCGCTCTTAGCCCGGTACATAAATTCATCCTCGCCCCCCCCCCCACCCTTCGTACTGCAGAGTGCAGCAACTTTCCGTCTCTCTCTCATATCCCACACTCTCTTTCTCTTTCCACAGAGAAAAGGACGCACGTATTTCTATAGCCACACGCAGCTGCGGCGCTCGGACGCGCGGCCGCGCTAAGTTCACGGCCAGTCTGAGAGTCGGTTCTTATATAACGCTCGTCCGCCCCCTCCCTCTCTCACTCACTCTCGCTCTCTCCCTATCTCTTTCTCTCTCTTTCCCTCCCTCCCTCTCCCTCTCTCTCCCTCTCTCTCTCTCTCTACCCGCCTCTCTTGCTCGCGCTCCCCCCTCTTCCCGGGGGGAGAGGGAGCCTCATTCTCCTCCCGATGCTCGCGCTCACGGTCCGGCTATGCCGAACGGCTGCATAGGCGGCGGATTCTTGGGATGCGCGCGCACAAGGCCGAGGGAGACGCGGGGTGCCTGTGCAGCCGGAATCCAGGGTGAGGGGGCTTCTAAGGCTGCTTGCTCCATATTAGTATACCGTCCGGCCACCAAATCGAATTCGAATCGAACGATTCACAAATCGGTTATTAATATGAACTTATATATATTATATATATATATATATATATATATATATATATATATATATATGTTACGTAAATACCGCTACTATATAAGGGTTATATAATCGTGGCTCCGTTAACGCCGCGAGCGTGCGCGCGCAGGCAGCGGACGCGCGCGCCGTCGAAAGTCGGGGAGTAATGGGACGGAAATACGCTGTATTTTATTAAGTGACGAGCGTTATGGAGTATATACATGTAAGAAGCGAAATTTATATTAGAAGCTTAGGTAACGCAATAATCTGTCTGTCCAGGAAAGTTTGTTCAAAACCTTATTTTTTTTCTTGTTGCGTTCGAGCTGAAATATTTACTCCCTGACTCCCATCTGTTTTTTTTTTTTTTTGCTTCATCTCGGCATTAATTGGTCACGGCTACAGTGTTTTCCGTTTTTATGCTCGATCGCCGTTCGTGGACCAATCAGTAGTAATACGAGATTCTGCATTAAAATGGTGGGACTGGTCCAGAAATGTTTTTATTCGATAAATATATATATATATATATAGCGTTTTATAAGACAAAAATGTTACGAAAGATAAAACGGTCCTCAGAAATATCGCTAAAATTTAATTGTTCATTACATTAAAAATTGTACAGTTAAACGCTGTCTAATGTGAATTTTTCTCGTCTTTATGAATTTTCGAATTGCAGTCGAATGAACAAGGAAAGTGAATATACTCACCAAAACTTTATAATATTGATAATTCTATATGGAAAACCGATACATAAAACGATCTTATCGGAACGTACATTAAAAGAACATTCACAGGTTGCGATTTCAGCCATAAAACTGAAAATTTCCTTTTAACAAAGTAGTCAAAAACAATTTAATTTTCTTAAACTGTTACAGTTAAACGCATTTTGTAATCTATTTTCGATCCAGGATGTACATCTGAAATCGTAGAGAATAATAAGATGACAAAAATCCTAGAGCAAAAAACATTTTAATACCGTCGTAAAATACTTATGTCGTACTACCTTATTTTATAAGTCCCCTCGCTATTATCCAGTTCGAAGACCCGATAACTCGGAGTTGTGATAAACAAAATAAGTAACAAAAAAAAATGAACAAATGCGCCTCGACGAGCTTTAAAAAAAATAATAATAAAGTATTCGTGAATATTGCTTTTTATATGCAGAACGATAAAGTAAAATATTCCAATCATCGATAAAAATCATCCATCGACCAGTTGAGTGGCGCACCAGCCGAGGAATCCCAAAATGTTTACCTTTTTTTTCAAAGGTCAGAGCCTTGATTATTATATAGGAGTTAAATGATCGGCCATATCTCTCTCTCTCTCTCTCTCGCTCTTTATATATATATATATATATATATATATATATATATATATATATATATATATATAGCCTCGCAAGTTACGTAAGGTGTTTATGTAGGAAAACGAGCAAAAAGGAAAAACAAAAATATATATATATATAATTTATATAATCGATCATCTTATTGTTTTATAAGTTATAATTATAATACAATCGCGTGCCGTTACCTAATACTTATATATGCATTATCTCTCGAATTTCCCGCGTATAAATGCGAACAGCCAACCGAGAGCGGTCTAAAAATTTCAAATATAAATTTAATATAAAGACCATCGGCGACAGACAAATTACGTAAATGGAGGAAAAAAAGGATCAGCTTGAAACGGAGAGGGGATCGCGTCTCAGCTCTTTAACCCCTCTAACGAGGAAGTGCATGTATGCTTATATAAGTGAAACTACGACGAGCAGCTCGAATTTTCGGGGCAAAGGTTGCGCAATTCTTGGAAAATATTCACATTGGCAATTTTTATTAACCCCTCGGCCAAGTCAATTTTGAAATCTCTAACCGCGCGATGATTGTTGCACAAAATTTCTTACCTCACTTTGAGCATTTCAATGTAACCGCGCGGTTAAATAACCGAATATTCGTTAAGAGAATACGATGCGATAAAAAGATCGATTATGTCAGAGTCCGATGACATCATTTGACTCGCGTCTCTGTCTCTCTCTCTCTCTCTCTCTCTCTCTCTCTCTCTCTCTCTGCCTCTCTCCTTCTATCTTTCTATCATTCCCTCGGCTGATTTGTTAATGCTTTTTTATTGTGGTGAAACATTGTCGTCAGTAAACGGTCGAGTTCATCCCAGAGGCGATGTTATATGCAAAAACTTTTATCACCCTATTTCGCTCTGCAGTGCAAAATTTGAAAGACTACTACATCATAATACTCGAGTTATTCGTTTTTATAAACTCTTATCCGTAATAGAGTTCCGCAATTGTCGATGTCTTCAATTTCTTTTCTATATATTCATTTTAATTTATTATTGCATTTTTACTTATCATTGTTCTTCCGGTTATTTATATGATTGTTGTTTTATTCAAAGATTAACTTTGCTTGCTCGTTTAATCTACTGGATCAACATTCTATGAATCTGAAAATCGTTCACATACTTATAAGGAAAAAATTCTTATCATTCGGTACCTGGAGTCTGAAATATACAAATAAATGTAACCATTCTACAAAGTAGTCTCGCTCGTCGATTCCTGGCCAATAATTCTATTCAGAAACTTCTCCATATTATATATATATATATATATTATATATATATATATATATATATATATATATATATATATATATAATATATATTACTGCGCAAACATCGCGAGCGGTAAAATTACGTGTCATCGTTCCCGTTAGCGCGCATGTTATACGGTGCGTTACGAGATGGGTGGCTCGACGCACGAAATCGTCACCGTCCCCCTTACGCTACGACGGCGGCACGCCGGCCGCTGATATGATCCCATCAGGTATAATTCTATTTTTTTTCTTATCCTATGCTTTTCTTGATTTTTCCTTTTACTATTCTACGAACGCGTTTGCAGTGATCCATATATATATATATATATATATAATATATATAGGTATAAACATGTAGATAATATGCAGATGCCTTACGTAACGAGCTGATAAATTATATATTTTATATATATATATATATATATATATATATATATATATATATATATATATATATTTATGGCGCCTGCCATTGTACATCTTCGGCGCCTTCCAACCTCGAGCACGTGCATCAGCATCGCGAGACATTTTTTGGTGGAAAATTCGGTTTGAGACGCGCATCGTTTTACGTAATGAGATCTAGACTACACACGCACGCAGCAAGCACCGCCGAAAAGAGCAGAGTTCCTGCCTGTACACACACACGCGCGCGCGCGCGCGCATGTATATATATATAATAAACTATAGCTGACCGTTACGTAAGTATATGTGTATCTACGTATATTATATATATATATATATATATATATATATATATATATATATATATTATATATATATATATATATATATATATATATATATATATATATATATAGAATCGAAGAACGGTGGCAAGTGCGCGATTTCGGGGAAAAGTTTTACATAATCGGAGAGCGTGCCGGGCCAGGCAGAAGAGGCGATAGAGAGATGCCGGCAAACTGCGCTACACATTCACACATGCGCACGCACATTGATATATATATATATATATATATATATATATATATATATATATATATATATATATATAGGTAGCAGTAACGACGACCGACGGTGCGAGCTTTGAAAGTCCAACTTGATAAATAGGACGGCGCGTATGTTTACATAAACATCATAGAGGCGCGCCGCTTGGCCAGCGAAGGAGGTTACATAAGACACGGCCGCGGTGTAATATTGTACGAAAAAAGAAGTCAAAAACGAGAATTCGCGCGAGGCGGGGGAGACGAATCCTCTCGTCCGCAGCCCCGTCGCGCCGGAACAAAGACCGACTCGTTAATCTCATTAGGCCGGCCGCCGCGCAATTTTCGTGATGCAACGCGGGGCCACTGAATATCTTATATACACCTATGCGTATACAGAGGCGCAGCGCACCGGAGGCGAGGTATCCGTTCGTTACTAGCTCGCGGCCGCGTTAGGCTCTTAAAACACACGCGCGCGCGCGCGAACGCTCCAAGATTAGATAAATACACTCCTAGCAATGTCTGTTACGTTTACGTACGACTTGGCTCAAATTGCACTTACATAAACGGGTCTCTCCCCGAGCGGGGCGAGCGAGCGAGCGAGCGCGCACATAAGACGTCGACGATCGGTCGTGCGTGCGCATTATACACGCGTGCGTCGCGCGGGCCTCCGGATCGAAGCCGATCTACTCTGGCCCGGTAGGTTCGAAACGGTGAGCGCCTCCTACGTTGTTTTTGCTCCGTCTTTATTTTCTCCCTTCTTTTTGGTTTTATAAATTTTGGTCGTCGCGGCGACGGAGGACTTTGTCGGATTTTACGGCGCGGAAAAGCGTAAAGGGCGTCAGCGTAACGTCATCGTTACAATCCTATTGACACACGCACACACACACACACGTGCGTGCGCATACATACACATTATGTACATTGATCGAACTCTTCCATCGAAAGATATCACGTTTATATAAAGTGTATGTAAGTAAGGATTAGCTAATATTGGAATTCATTAGATATAGTTATTCGGAGTATAATTTTATTTATAATCGCTGCGAGCGTTACGTCGCTCTTTGAATACTATTATAAGTCATTACCTAATCGAGCATTGAGGATTGCGAGCGATTTCAGGACCGCTGAATAATCGACGCCTCTCTCGTAATCCGCGCATAATGCCCAAAATTATGGATTATATCGAGCATCCTTTTTTATATGTATTTATCGAAAAATTTAGTTTTTTCTAGACTTTTTTCAACATACAAAATCGACCTTTGTAGTGGAAAATTTTACTCTACAAATGCAAATAGATTGTGCGTTTATTAAAAAGAGAACAGCTGACTGTTCCTTTGAGCTCATCGTCAAAGACGAATTGCGATGCATACCGATGAAATAAAAATGAACAATAAGGACCGGCTAATTATTTGCCTAATTGGAAAATCGCCAATTATTCTTACCAAGAACTTTCCACTGAACGTATACGATGTCTATTATATTAAGGTTAAAATTTACATCACAATATGATAACGCCTATAGATACATGAGCATATATTTACCTATACTCGTACTGTAGCGTACGAAAGATAAAAGAGCCTGATGCTCTTGCGAGTTTATGCAATCAATCCGCTATCATCTGTATTAATAACTATTATTCCTTCGCTGTTTGTTAATTGCCGAGCAAACTACATATATCCATGCATAAAATTCTTTTTCCAACGCGCTCTGAAATTGGTGTGTGTGTGTGCGTGTGCGTGTGCGCGTGTGTCTTTGACACGGTCGCGCGCCTGATGAAGCGACGACGCGCAAAAATGACTCTACATCTACCTATATACCTTATTTGGTACTACTACGTACCACCTTTGGCGCAAGGTCGGAATCCCGTGCGTTGCAAAGCGATGCAGCTGCGCGCGGTGGCGCGCACCTGCGAATCAATCTCCCTGTGGATATATATATATATATATATATATATATATATATGACGGTTACAGCTGCCCGGCGGGTTGCGGATTCGAGCTCGCGTACGTCGCCCCCTCCCCCGGCCTCCAGCGCCACTATCCACCGCTCGTGTGCCACATTCTCGAACGACCTGCATTTGCTCGGCTTTGCGCGGAATCGAGAATAAAGCACGGTTATATCGCGAGCTCGCGCACGGCGATAATAGTAAACCGCCGAGGAGTTGCTGCCCGTGGCGCGATCCCATTTTTATAAACACGTAGACGAGTACATAGGCGAGTTGTCGAGAAATTATCGAGTCGGCGCCGTGCGCTGGCGAGCGGCCCGTGCGTCGTTTTTCCAACGCGCCACGCATTTATCGATTCGGACGATTTCATGCCGGTCTGCGGGAATAGCAATCTGAGCGCTGAAACAGCGCCACAGGTTCATTTCGAGGCGTTTCGCTCGATTTTTTCGAAACGTCACTTCTGAATCAGGCCAAAAGCAGCGCGGCGATCGAGCTCACAATGTGTTTGCGCTAATGATTCGAGCCGTTGGCAAGAATTTCCGTGGGTTTTTTTCGAAGAGGAAAAACTTCTCGATCGTCACGATGGCTGACTAAACAAAACAAAAACAATAAAACCAAAAAAAACTAAAACAGATAGCAGCGCATCTTAATCGCGGCCCCGACCAAACACATCGTCAGCTGGCGGCATTTGTCGATCTCCGTATATAATATTATCGGTGCCATAAAGGCGCCGCGCGCGCGAGCGAGCGCTACATGATCGCCCACACGTATACGCGCTCTTATATAATATCGTGAACCACCCGGCGAAGCGTCGCGCGCGCATTCGCCGCGCCACCGACGCTGATAAACCGATATATACACACACACACACACACACACACACACACACATATATACATATATATATATATATATCACCTCCGTTGTATACAGCCATCTGCACGGAGTCACTCCAGACGTATATATATATATAGATATAGATATATATACCTATCGCGGCAGTGGTTCGAAAAGTGGAGGGGCTTCCCCGGCCTAAAAACTCGGATAAAGCGTGCTCCGATATATTGGTTCCGAATTCCCTTGGCGGGAGGGGGCTGGGGGGAGGGGGGCCGAGGAGATAAAAAATTAGCTATCCGTGGCCGAGATGCGGCATCGAGTGGCCGTGTCTCTGCTGCTCGACCGCTTTAAAGGCAGAAACGCCAAGTATCTGGTTTCTGTACTCGTGCGCGCGATTGAGGCGCGCGCGAAGCGACACTCCGCCGCCCGGAAAGAGCTGCGGAATAGAATACACGCCAAAATGCGGTGGCCGGCGGCGAGAGAGGGCAGACGCGCGCACGTGCGACCTATGCGCGCACGCGTATAAAGTGTATTTTATTGGGAGCGCGTTATGGAAGAGGGCGGATCGCGCGGACGGGAACGAGGAGAACGAGTGGAATTAATCAATGTCCAAACGCACACATACATGCACGCGCGCGCGTGTACACGTAGAGATGAAACTGGCTGCCTGCGCGCGCCGGCGGTTCTTAATTAATTATGCAATATTATTGCAATAAATAGAATGGAGGGGGTGTACCGCTTAGATGTATAATAACGAGTATCTGTAGGAAGAGTAAGAAATACTGTATAGATATAGAGGCGGACGCGGTGATAAAAGTATACAGATGCGCGTCACGATAAGCCGGAGTCGTCGCGGCCATGTCTCCGCCAACAAAGAAAAAACAGTGTATATATATATATATATATATATATATATATACACAAACACACAGACTATACGAGAGAAGAGGGAGAACCAGCGCGCAGACGAGGATTAAGATTCCATCGAGCCTCGTTGTTCCGCTGAAAAAGAGGTGACACATCGATATTATGCACTTTATATTTATGCATTGCATACACGTTTCGCTTCGATGTATTATATATATAAATTATTTATGTGTGTATGTGTGTGTATGTCTGTGACTATGTGTATGCGCATATATATATATATATATATATATATATATATATATATATATATTGGTTACGTAAAGGGTAGTTCACACGCTCTCCGATCCGCTTCTCTTCGACTTTGTTTCCTGCACGTTACTGCTCATATTCGTTCTTTTCTCTCTCTTCTCTCTCTCTCTCTCTCTCTCTCTCTCTCTCTCTCTCTCTCTCGTTTTTTAATTTCGGAGCGGGGCTATAAACTCTTTTATATATTAGTAGACCCATATATAATCGCTTCTTTTATTCTTATTCCCATCCTTTATTGCCGTCCTCGTGGTGGATATTTGTTTTTTTTTGAGCCGGATGCGCCGAGCATATACTCGAAGTGTGGAATTTCTTTTAGATTGGAAATAAGTCGAAATTCTTTGTTTATTCGCGGGCATTTAAAGAGCCTTTATCTGTCCGAGAAAGACGCCGATTCATTGTTTCCCCGTCTCGTTCTCGATGTCTTTGTATCGTGACGGTTATTTTTATATTTTTCTATAAATACAGAGGGTTTTTTTTCCTTTGTTTCTTTATACTAAAAAGGCCATTTAAAATATTAACTTTACGTACATGTACTTGTAATTTATATTTATTGTACATGTTACAATATCGTAGGAAAAACACGACTGTGTAGTTGGTAACTATATATATATAGGTAATATACGAATATTTCACACGACGTTTACATTGATAATTGTGAAACAAGCGGTGCTTTTTATTCATCTCAAAACACACAATAATTCATCCCGTTCTAGCGCCCATGTGTGCGCAAAGAGTTATACTTATTGGTCGCTAACTTCGTACGAAAATAATTATAATTTTAATGCAGACGGACGCCGATGGGCCAATATCAGCGGCGCAGCGCGTAATAACGCGCACGAAAATATCAATCTTAATTAAGAAGGCGCGGAGTGGGCGCGATCAACTATATATAAATTTCCTCGGGGCGCTCGGCGAGCCCTAAATAAGATGGATCGCCATCCCCCTCCGCCGGGGCTATTTTAAAGCGTTTCCGCGTTTCTGAAATCTGACACCAAACAAACGGACATGCGCGCTCTTCCTCGTCTAGATACACGTACACGCTCGTACCTCGGGCCAATCATCGACGTTCGCCGCACGGTCGCGCGCGCGGGTCGCCCGAGTCGAACGCCAAAACAAAGGAGAGACATTTTTATCCCACGCGTGTAGCGACGTCGGCGTCGAGGAGGGGGAACGGGGGGGGTCGGGGCGAGGCGAGGCGTACTTAGCCGATACAAACATTCAGGCGTGCGGTGAATTATTCAGATCCTTTCCCCATATCTTTCTCTCCGCCCGCCCATTTTCCTCTTCCGATCGTGTCCGCGCATACGAATAACACCGCCGTGTCTTCCTTCCGTGCCCATGTGCCACTGCAGGATGCCCGAAACGCGCGTCGATGCGCTCGCAACCGCTCTCGCGCGGGTTCGACGCACCGGATGGAGAGCTGCCAAAATTCGAAAGCGCGTGCGATCGCCGTGTTCCCCCGGCCCCCTCCCCTTCTCGCTCGCTCGCTCCTCCGCAGCATCTACTACGGGACCCGAACCGCGGATACTTCTGCGATATATTATAGGCATCGAGGATATGGAGGCCGCCCCGACGTGCTGTTCGCGATGGATTCTCAAAAAGAGGAGAGGATCAAGGACGCGAGTGCACGCGCCCGTGGGGCTCGAGCGATTCGCAAAAAAAGCAGCGTTCGCAGCCGGAGATACGAGAGAGTGAGAAGAAATGGGCGAGAGAAATAGAGAGATATACAGGCGGAAAAGAACGATTGATAGAAATAGATATAGAGAGAGAGGAAGAGAGAGAGAGAGAGAGAGAGAGAGAGAGTGAGAGAAGACAGGGCTGGAGAGGGAGACGTGTCAAGGCCGACACGGATGAGAAGCGATGAGGCAAAGCAGAGGGAGGCCAAGGAAAGAGGGAGTGAGCCAGCACGAGTAAGAGAAACAGCTGCAAGAATTTAAAAGTGGTCCGTGGGCATAGATATTGTATACACATATATAGACGAAATTTTGCATACAGAAGCCATATAGAAAGGATGATATGAGCAAAAAATAATGCTAACGTAGAATATTATATAGTGTATGGATATATGAAGGCGCTGCACTGCAGCTGTCTTTCATTAATGCATTTCGGCAGCTAGTATATATATATATATATATATATATATATATATATATATATATATATATATATATACATGTTGATGATGTATTTAGTAATTTTTGAGCGTTGAATACTTTTCTGCAAGATAAGTGAACAACAGGATGCTTTGCTAACGTATATATTTTCATATACGCTTATTTGATCGAAGATTGAATGGGAACTATGACCATGCAATCCAACTCAGTAGTTGCAAAACTCAAATAAGCTATAAAAATTACTTTGAAAACAAGAGCCCTGCTATTGCGTGCGACCTTACAGATTGCATACTTCGGCCCACCAATAAGGACGCATAAGTCGATAAAATTCGCCAAGATTATCTATTTCATGCCGGAACAAACGAGTTCTTCGTATTCGGCGGGCGTTTCCCGCCTCTATCTCTCTCCATCTCTCTCTCTCTCTCTCTCTCTCTCTCTCTCTCTCTCTCTCTCTTACCCTCTCACGCTTTCTACATCTCTCCTTCTCTCTCTGTCTTATATACTCTTCCTTTCCTCCCGAAATTTTTTCATTCTCGCGTGCATCCAGCAAACTAATATGCGAGCGCGTGCACAGCCTCCCGCGCTCTTTAACTTTTTCATCTCGACCCCATTCGCCTCGAAATATAATATGACGGGGCGAATTAACCGAGCGCGCGCGCGCGCACACCCACACAAACCCACACACACACACACACACACAAATACACAAACACACACATATATATATATATATATATATGTATATATAAAGCAGGAGATTATTTTGGGATACGTGCACTTATCCACTTTTGCGATACGAACTGGCGAAATTTCGTCGTACCGTGTTACACATGCATACTGTGTATGTGCGTGCGCGCTCAAGCAAGTTATAATCTCCTTTAGAATTTGTTTAAAAACTTGCTATTAATTTTTTAATGTAAAAATAAACAGTTATTAACAAAACTAATATGATTATGTAATAAAAAAAAATTATGAAATAACAATAATTTTTCTCTTAAATAAACTTAACTCATCGATGAATTATTTATATATGTATATTTATATCTACAGAATTGAAGAATTTAGCTTTTTGAAGAAAACAAAAATCATGCCCACCCCCCCTCCTCCCAAAGGCCAAAGTCAGCCTCGAATTTTCGTACTGATCGTAACAGCACTCGACGATGCGTGTCAATGAACTCTTCAATTTTCAGCACGTTAACTCGGGCGTTGATGAGCAATAAACGCTGCAATAAAACGGGCGTTATCAGTGTATATAAGTGTAATTTTCCAGGAAAACACAGTTTCACTTTTAAGATGAAGCAGTTAGATTTAAATTACAAAACTGTACGATCAAGAGAAGATACAGTTGGCTATAGGCGTGCGTATATAGTTCTGATCAATTTCTATTATTAAAACAAGTCAATTCGAATTTCTGGTCTAATTGAGCGATAGCGTTCACCGGAGGCTCATAACAAGTTGCGCGGTAGTAATCGATGGAATTATCTATAGAACTACCGGTGTTACACTATAATACTATATAAACTGTAATTAAAGACGCTTCGCTTGAGTAAAATGCACGCACACTTTCCTTTACGACGAGATGTCGTCAGAAATCCGAATACAAAATCCCTTGGATTTCGAATCGGAACGTGGACGGATTTCGAAATCCGTGAGCCAAGCTACTCGAAAAAGAAGCTTCGCACAAAAATTTTTTTACTGCGCTTCGTAGCCTCCGGTTGAACACATCAGCGGAGGGAGGATCGAATCGGTCCCCTCGCGAGTTGTAAAAACTCTTGCCCCATCCCTCTCGCTCTCTCTCTCTACCCCCCCCCCCAATAAAAATGTCGGCGTTAAATTTATATATATATATATATATATATATATATATATATATATATATATAAACACTCGTAAACTATCTCTCGGGTGCGCGCGACCTCGTAAAGGCACCCCCGGCGCGTTATTTTCGTCCCTGGCTCTCGGTGGATGAGAACTACCGCCTCATCGCCCCTCCTCCACTCCCCGCCCTGCCCGCCCTGCCGTCGCTGCTGTATAAACAGCGCGGAATCGACGATGGGATTACACGGGAAAGAAGCGGCTCTGCGATCCGACGAGATAGACTGCGCGTACTTGGGCAGGCGTTAAATGTATCAATCGGCGCCCGGCGAAACGTGCCCACGTGATAATTGATCGTATACACCCCGCCCCCTCCTCCACACGCTCAAAGGCACAAAGAGAAATGGAGAGAGATGACCTTGCGAGTACATCGTAATGTTATTCGCTTGAGAGCCGGCCTGCTAGCGTGAAATTTGTGTGTGCGTGCCTGTGTGTATGTTTCGCAATTTTGCGAAAAACTGTGGAAAATAGCACAGTTGAATTTCGAAGAAGCTATGAGTTCAAAAAAAATATGAAAGTTCAGACGAGCTCCTCCGATATAGATATGAGCATGTTGCATTTTTTATTCATAACGAAATACCAAGTGGTTTCAGAGATATAGTCGTTTTTTGTTGTTGCAATTTTGTTAAACCAACTTTATCAGCACTACGATTGGGTTCTGAAAATTATTGATGCATTTGGATATTATTGCGCGCCTTTAAAACCAATCTTTATATTGTATGTATCTCAAAAGTCTCAAATTCATAGGCTGGCGTATATGCAGATTCAATATTTCCGCGCGCATCTTACAGCAACAACTTTTACACACAAATAAAGACTTACACACATAATCGACCAATCTTGCATGTGCAGATATATATATATATATATATATATATATATATATATATATATATATATATGCATGTACAACTCCGTACACAAAACCACGAGCACACCGGCGCGCGTTTTGGTTATGTAATTACCGCGCGCGCTCACGAATTTAATCCGCCTTGCGCGCGTTCTCGCGATTTGTGTCAAGGCGAGAAAGCCTCCTCGACTTCGCGCGACTCTCTCTCTCTCTCTCTCTCTCTCTCTCTATCTCTTTCTCTCTAGCTCCTGCGCGATTCCTCATCATCATCATCCGTAAAACAAACATCGCGGTGGTATTATAAAAGAGAGTGCGCGTCTGACGACGAGTCGCGGCCTATCCACCCATTTGCATCCCCTACATGAAAAATGCGGTGCATACGATGTTTGCGCAAAGTTTATGGATAGTTCGTGGTTCTTCATGACGGGCGATGAAAAGCACAGTAACAGCTTTACGCTGAAAGATGCTCAAATCTATTCTAAATACGATCTTGACCGAATGAAAAGCATTGAGATGTTCGTGAGCATGCGGCAAATGAGCCTCCAAAAAAATTTTATATAGACATCTCATATTATGGCTCTTCTATTGTTCGATTATATAAATACATATATAGGATAATATATATATATATATATATATATATATATATATATATATATATCCCTTTCATGTTGTCACCAGTGCGATCGATTAACAGAACACAATAATTAATGAAATCTCCGATATTGGGCCGAAGTTATCGCGCAATAATAAATTAGATATCATTATAGGAATAAAAGCTACTGTATAGTGCGCTCTTACTTCCAATTTATTATACAATTTCTTACAAAACTGGCTTCAGGTTTCTGGAAAATTGTGCGCGATTATATATTAGTTTGTCAATAACTATCGATCAAGGACAAACTTTTAAAAGCCTTACTTTCCACAGCCGCGGTGATGTAATATATATATATATATATATATATATATATATATATATATATATATATACGCGTCGTTTGTAAATTTTTTATTCTTTTCAGTTTTCGCACTTATTTTAAGTGATTCGATCGGTTCGTGTACACGTCATTATATAATGCTCGTACATATATATATACATCTGTGTGTGAATGTGTTGAAAAATAAAGACTAATTATTTATGAATTATATAGTAGCACGCCGTAGTTACATGCACACACATAGACACAAACATATACATATATATATATATATATATATATATATATATATATATATATATATATATGTAGATATATACATACAATTCGTAAAAAAGCAATTCTTCCCCAATGTGCAATGAGCCTCTTGTCGAATCACAGCAGTTTCCATAAATCTCGCCATCTTCAGCGATCATTTCTTGCAAAATCTATACACATATGCATATTGATGAGAATTTCGTACAGTAAAATTTTATCCGTCGAGGCGCTCGTCGAACTGAACATTGAGCCGATTGGAGATGATATCGCGACCGCGACCGCGACCCTCGTTGAATTTTTTTCGGCGTGACGCTAGCGCGCCCCCTTGTCCCGGGTCGAATATAAATGTGCAATTGATTTCTTAGACATACATGAGCGCGCGCGCGCGCGCACGCACGCACAAACCTAATGAATATTTGAATATTCATTGCCGAATTCATGTGCGCGCCTTTCTTTCGTCCTGGCAAACGACTATTATTATTATTATTGCTGTTGTAGTTATTATTATGATCACTGTTATCATTATTATATATCCTTTTGCACAAAGGTGCGCTCGCGCGGGCGGCTGTGACACGCGCACCGCGCTTAATATACACGCCCTCGATGCCTGGAGCGCGCGCGTGCTCTCGTTACGTAAGCGTGTGTGTAGGCCTATGTAACCGCACAGCCGAGGCGGCGTCGTTTATGGCAGCAAGAGACTAGCTATATATATATATATATATATATATATATATATATATATATATATATATATATATATATTATAGTCATAATTTCTATTATCGCGGTCCCTCAGCTATCGGACCTGCCAAGCCATGATACATGTATCTAGTGCACGGTAAGAAAAGGGCTTTTTTTCTCAAATTAATTCGTTGCGTTTGCCAATGCATTTGCTTGGCCGGGGAGTCGGTATTAGATTTATTGTAGCTTTATGGACTGTATTTCGTGGATAAATAAGTAGTTTCTGTTACTATTCTATATTACTAACGGTAATGTCTAAAATTATATTGATAATTAATTTATAAAATGATCAATTGATTAAGCAGTATAGAACAGTTACTTACAATTAGGAATAAATTCATGCATATGCCTATTTCTTTGTATACGTACGTATTTATACGTAATTATCGGTACAAAGTAGTTGTCGCCTTACTGCAGGGAAAAAACAATTTGTTTGGTTTATAAATTACTTTGCTGCAGTTACTAATAAAATTGATAAGCTGGGTAATAATTCAAACTGGCAGGCTTTACCAACTTTATTTATCATTTAGCTAGTATAAAACCTATATATAGTAGAATTAAATTTATCGAATTGTTCTTTTACAGTAGATTATCAGCTTTTTCGTGTAGTAGACTGTCATTTCAAACACACACACAAACACACTAGATTGATTCTAATTAAGAAAACTTTAAAAATATTCCTTTTTTAAAAAAATTCAATCGATTATATACATGCATAGGGGGGAAGCAATTTATCACTATATGAGGAAACATTTCGACATTACATATAGGAAGACGTATTTAAATTACGTAAGATAATTATAGAAAGAAAGAGGTGGAGTATTTTCTAAAAATCCTCTTATTATCATATAAGGGAGCCTTGTGTAGAAAAATCTCTAAAATCTTTTGGGGGAGGGGATTAAGAAACATTTATTTATATATTCTTACGTAATATGGGCGTAAGTCGCGAATGATGAAAGATTTTTGATTTTACTTCAAGAACTGTAAAAGATTATATCAAGTATTTATTATCAATATATCTATTTAAACTGCAAGGATAAGCGATTATAAAAAAAAAAAATAAAAGTTAAATTTATCGTAAGATTACAATAGAAAAAACTAGTTGACGTGTAATAATGAATTTCATGTACTTATATATAAGTATATGGCCATCTGTAATAATTATAACAATGACGCCGCTTTCACGTGATAGAGAAGTGTCTCTTAATTATGCTAATGTCAAAGATTTAACCGCGCGACAAATAGATAAAGACTATATACAGTTCCAATTCAAATATTTACCCAGCCGTTGTAACAATTTTCTTTGATCTAATTGAATTTTTTTTTCCATATTTCTGTTGCAGGTAAGTGTGAAGCAGCCTGTGCCCTGATAAACTCACCTATATGTACATTATATACGCGTAAGTGTAAGGCTAGCACTCACTCATGGCATGATACTCCATTATTTACAATTTGCGGTTTTATGAATGGAGCAGAAATTTTTTTTTTAAATAGTCTAGCTTACAAAAATAGATTTTAAATTATGTTTTCTTTATACATTATATTTCCATTAGTGCTATTTACATACACAGCGACTGGAAATTCCATACACGAATGTCAAATTCAATATTAATTTAACTCCCTTGAATTCCGCTCATTCGCCCCGGTTCTAAAACGCACGTGACAGGATGAATGCAGCAATTCCTCCGTTGTTATTCATCGATGATTACACAATTATTTCTACTCATAAATCTGCTTAATTAAGCCTTGGCAACGATTCAGTGCTGCTATGAAATCGGTTAGTAATCTGAATAAAATTTGTTTAGACAAAATCGCAATTAGCATCAAGAAGAATATTATAGCAATGAAATATTGGCAATATGATCGTGCAAAATTATTGATTTTCAATTGTAGATGTTCATTATAATAGTAAATTGCAACTTTTCGATTAAGATTCAGTGTAAATTATTATTCCAACAAATTTCAAGTCTTGTAAAGGGAATACACACTAAATCTTGATAAAAAGTCAGAACATAATTTATTAAATACAGATCTCAGTATAAAAAGAAAAATATAAAAATCCCTCGAAATCCCCTTACTTTATTTGAATTCTAATAAAAACACATATTACAACTGCAGCCGTAAAAGCACCGCTGCCGTGTACATAAGCATAACGTTAAATTTCATCACGCTTGAAGGCTAATTTAAGCATTCAAAACCGAACTCCCAAAGCCCCGCGAATACTGTAAAACCGTTAAAACACGCCGTGCGCGCGACCCTATCCTAAAGCTTACGAAAGATCCCGCAGCTGTGCGCGCGCTTCTGTATTATAGCCGTGGAGCGATCCCAAACGCAAGCGCGAGGGTAAAAAAAACATACGAGAGAAGGGGGCGCGCGCGTCGCCCGAGAATAGCCTCCAGAGTTCCAAAATTAACCGGGGCGGGGGAGTGCGACGGAGGTTGGGAGGTGGGGAGGGGCATTTATTCGGTCCAGAATCGATTTGCCCCCGGGGTGTGTACGTGCGGACGCTCACGTCAACCGGTAACGCGTCGCCCGTGCATTCGTGCACACGCACACACACACACACACACACACACACACACATATATATATATATATATATATATATATATGCACCGAATTATTACGCAATCCTCTCTCTCTCTCTCTCTCTCTCTCTCTCTCTCTCTCTCTCTCTCTTTCTCTCTTACTCTGGTTCATTAGTCATGCCACTATATAGACACTGGCTCCTATGTTCGCAAGTACTCGCGCGCATATTATTTTTTTTTTTCATTCGATTTGTCTTTTATTTTCTTCTTTCCATTATTCAATTGGTGAGTCGTCCGTCAATGGGATACACTGTTCCGTCGGATATGAACCGGCTCTTTGACACGGTGCGATCGAGGGCGGGCGATCTCGATGATTCGCCGGGAGTAGCTCTCGAGGACGTCCAGGAGACGTTGGGGCTCCGACCAGCGATCCGAGATCATGAAAAAAGAGCTTATGTTATATTTTAACATAAGCCCCAATATTAAAATGAGATATGTAACGAATTTTTTGGGCAAGATAGCTCGAACGAAACTGTCCTGCAATGCGTAAAAGTAGCCAACCAAAAGAAGTCGATAGAAAAAATCGTAGATAAAGTCCATAATGATAAGTATTTGTATTTGATTTGGTAGTTTCTACTGTCTATATTGGCAAATTAGTGAGTATTTCACTATTTATCGAATATAATTTAAATTTGTACAGGGCAAGAAGTTGAATATTCACTAATCTATCGACCAAAAGTTTTACTCGTGTTTGACAGTTGGATGAATTTTACTTAAAAAGATTCAATTAAAAGATTACCATCCAAGTTTCCACAATTTTCATTTTAACTATCCTACATTATTACCCCTTGGACTACGTTCTTCTGAGATTTCAAAAACAAAATTCATCACGAAGCCAGTTGAGCGTGCGTCACGTCAAAATGAGCGGAATTCACGGATAAGAAACGAATCACGGAATGTTTTAGAAGTTCGCGAGTTCGCCTCGAATTTGTAGTGGTTAAATCAAAATAGGGAATTGTACGTGACTAGTTTCTCTTTCTTTTTTTATATTCTATAGACTCTACAGAAAAAAAATACTATTTCAACCTTTCTATTACCTGCAGTATTAAGCTAACATTATGAGTCATTACGAATTGGAAGTCAGAAATACAAATCGAAAATCATTATAAAAATCATTTTATACAAAGTTTTCTCCCTCTTCTTCTCTGCATCCGTTTTTTTCTTTTCTTTTTGGAAAAATTATCTAACAGTTTTGAAACTCGAGCGCCTCATTCAAAACGTAAATGAAAATGTTGACGAAACCTTTTACCAACAGAGCTTACGCGAACAACAAGTTCCGTAGAGCACTGTTGCGCAAAAAATTCTTCAGCAATGAGACAGTGTATACCACTGCACGAATCTCGGACAAATCTGCAAGTACTTTATATATATATTATATCCATTTGTAACTGTGAGGGGGGGGAGGCAACCCTAAATTAGACATACGCGTAAAAAACCAGTAGGCCATACGAGACAATATATCGATCGATCGCGCAATCGCACCCGACACTTTACTTTTCGGCTGTGATCGCCTGGCAGCAGAGCGCTCGGTCGTGCTCTAGTAATTTTTCGACCCGCCTCCATAAATATATATATATACGGAGACGCAGACGCGGACACGCGCGCGCGAAGGAAAAATGCCCGCGCGCTCGCAATTTTTGCCCCCGGCGCGCAAACTCGCCGCGGCTTTGGATTTGATCGCGCTAGGTCCGACGCCGCCGCGCGTCTTAGATGAAAGGAGTTTATGCGCGCGTTGCCTAATTCGTAATTGCGCGGCGAGGAATTGCTTAATTTCATTGCCTCGTTTGGTAGCACGGCGTCTATTTATCCTTCTGTACTCGGTAAAGTACATATAGTGGTGCTTTTGCGTCGATTTGTTTTTTTTTTTTTTTTTTTTTGTTATTTTTTTATCAACTGCCTTTGCTTGTAACAGAGCCGGGACAGGAAAAATTGCGAAAAGCAAACGATTTCGTTTAAGAAGCGTCATTCACCCGAACTCGCTTCTGGGGCGATGACACTTATATAGCATTGTCTTTGTCACGCGCCCGGATACGCCGATCAAAATTCTCGAGTCGACGAATAATAAATTTTCTCTACAAAAACTATACTCCGAGGGTGGTGGAGGGAAGGAGGGGGGATAAATATTTTTCTCGGTCGTATGCGAATTGCAAACGAGTGCGCAATTTCGAGTTGCCGCACGCAACCCGGCGCGGCTAATCGATCGAACGTATCGATCAAAGCTGCTACCGATACAGGCCAAATATACATGTGTATATATATATATATATATATATATATATATATATATATATATGTGTGTGTGTGTATCTATGTACGTCTACCATCTTGAGCCAAGGAGGCGCGCAACACAGGTCAATTAGCGAAGACTTCGGTATCGATACAATTGATCGTAAAAAACTGCGTGGCTTTATCGCTTCAAAGTCCTTCTGCTTCGTGTCAATATGACGATCCTTGGACTTAGGCTCACGACTTTCATCGCGAACTTATATAAATCTTATATATATATATATATTTATATTTTAGTTTCGCGATCATTAAGACAATCAAATTTTGTTTATCTTAAAATTTTTCGGCACACTGAGTTCTTCTTTTACAACCTTTTTTCACGGTACTTTCGATATCTGTAAATGTTACCAAACTTTGGTCACAGAAAAAAACGGACTGAAATCGAAATTTGTCAATCATCAAATGTGCGGGTTTTTTACGTAATCTTTTCAAGTCGCACGCGCTTCTACCTCGTCTCCCAACGAACACGTACTCCAATATTATGTCGCGCCGCTGATAAGTAAAGTGTGATAACTTCTCTAGGTGTATAAATATACAATATTGATCGGTGACGGAAATTTCTATACCGAGCGAGGGCTGCCTCGTTCTTCTGCATTTATATAACCGTGATCAAAGCTAATTTTGGCGGAGGCTGAATGCGGGTGTATGTGTGTGTGTGTGTGTGTGTGTGTGTATGTGTGTGTAATGTGTGGGTCGCACACGCGCACACTCGCAGCCATGCCGGATTTTTACTCTCGCAAATATGCGACTGAATATTCAATGCGAATGTACGCATGGGTAATGTCAAAGATTAATGCTTCACGAAGTTTGCGTCAAAGCCGACTGCCCACTGGGCAGTTCGCGCGAAAGTCGCCACATTTATTTATAGGGCGCATGCGGATACTTTCGACAAGTGCGCGTATGTCGCGGGTGCCCTGCACGACGGCGTATCGCGCGCGAGCGCGCGGTCGTTTCGTTCGTGCATCGCGCTCGCCTCGGTCACTCGTTGGCCTGACCCACTTTCCGAGCCGACACATGTATGCACAGAGCCATATGCACATAAACACTCACGTGCAATCCGAGGCAGCTGGAAGGCTGCGCGACTCCCCGGAGAGGAGCTTTCCGTGCACTGAGCACGCGCATGCGCATATCAATATTCATTTATATATATATGTACAAGAGATGATCGCGCGGTCTTGGGCGATTTTTGTTTATTTGTTTTCTCGAAAAAAAATAAACAAATCGAGTGGTTAAGCTACAGTGTTTTTAAAAGTTTTCAAAATCAAACTTTTTTTTATTAACCCGAACTGATTGAGGCTCTTGTTTGGGACTATATATACTTCACTTTCATAACTGGGTTAGCTATAAACTAGTTTTTTTTGTTTCAAACTACTTTTTCATACTACCGAACTACGAACATTGTGAAACATTGTTGAAAAATCGCGTTTTTTGCATCAGTTCTTTGAATGGTTACCCAATAGACTGAAACTGGTGTGTTTGTAAAATCCAGCATTCTTCACTGGATTGGATTATTAAAAATACTACGTAGTGAATGTTCAGTGGATCGATATAGACTGTCAAAGTTGGGACAGCGCAAATGTAAAAGTTAGAATTTTGAGACAGCTCCCGATCTGAATTTACGACCATCGTTCTGATTCAAATTTTCAGAATTCATCGAATAGTCATTTTGTTAACAGATCGTCAATAATAAACACGTTTTTCTTTTAAAAGTAATCTAGCACTTGTAGGTTTACTTTCATAGGATCACAAAATCTAGTAATTTTCCAGCGTTTGCGCGTATAAATAATCGATTGCTAAGCTTTAGACGGTGGCGAAAAAATCTACGCATCGGCATAAGCGAGGAAAGATATATAGAGTGCGGCTAGATATGACATTCGAAAGGTAAAGAAAAGAAAAAAAAACGGAACGTAAATACACAAATGCCAGGGTCCTGTATATCCGCGTCTTCCCTTCGAGCCTATATAGAAGGTACGTTGTAAGAGTGCGATTAGCCCCATCGCCCGAAAACTCGCCCAGCGTTGCTCCTCCGATAATTCGACGCAATTCTCTCGTGTCTCGCCCCCCCCCCCGTAAGATCAGGGGCGGCGGGGGCCGCTATATACCCCTGCCGCCGGTCGCCGCGTGCGCCTCGCGCGTTCCCGCGCTGTCAAAGCTCGCGCGCCCCGCCGGCCGCCGGGCCGTTTAGTTATGTAAACTTCGCGCGTTCCCTGGCCGAGTGCCATCTACCCTCCCCCCTCCCCCCTAGCCACCGCCCCGACGGCCGAGCTTCCGCCGTTGCTGCTGCGCGACGGGCGTCGTCGTCGTCGTCGTCGTCGCACTCGTCTTAGTCTTGGTCTTGGCTGTCCTACGTATGCACGTCCGAGTGCTCGAGCGGACCATGCGTAGATAGATATACGCTACTACCGACAATAGGCCGTGCTGTATCTCTTTCGCTCACCCTCTCCCCTCCCCCTCTGTCTCTCACTCTTTATTTTCTCGCTGTCTTTGTCCTTTCCACGCTCAAACTGTTCCCTCCTTCACTCGCTCCCTCGCACGGCTTGCCAGGGGGGCTGTTTTGTGCTTTATATGAATGATGCGCACTCTTTTGCATATAACAGTTTTAATAATGCATTGCACTTGGTAGTGCGAAAGTGCCTTTTGCCGTTAAACATTGTGAAAGAAATTTTTTAATGGCATTATATATTTTTATAATTGTACTAATAATTATACATAAAGAGTACCTATGTGAGAATGTAATGATATTGTAGTCGCTTATCAATTGGAATATTGCTGGAAGCTGAAACAGACGATTTTTCATGGCATTTTATTTCGAAGATTAATTAATTAATCAGTCAGTTGAAATTTTTTCTCTGTTTTTCATATATTATAAAAAATGTCAAATATTAGAGACATAAAGCTAAATAAAATGAAAACGTTTTCCAATAAACGATCCTCTTGGAAAATATCAATGCTATCGGCCATATTTACAGAGCAATAGATGCAATGAGCTACGATACGCGATGGAAACTTTATTCTTAATTTACCAGGAAAGAGATTTATCCATTAATCTTGTTATTAATCTGGCGCACTGTATTACAATGAAAATGCACATGCGCGTGCTTTTATTGAAACTCGATCAATATGATTGTTCTCAATTTGATTGTTCGCAAATAAAGGAACTTTAAATAAAGCGAAATAGAACGAGCATAAATTATCAGAGACCGAGTGCGAAATAATTCGAAAAGACTAAGCAGCTCTCTAGTTAACTCATATTTATATAAATATTCTGATTTAGACTCGAAAGCTGTGCACACTTTCGTGAATTCGGGGAAAGGGAATTGTATAACTTTGACCTATATATCAGTATATTTAATGTTTGAGAATTCTAGCAAAACAGCTGTGTCTCTAAGATACATTCGAAAATGCGTAAGTGCTCTTCCCCCCCCCCTCTACAGTATATAGGCCGTCGTCTCGTTTTCTTTTTTCACGCGCGTGGGCGGATCTCCGTGTAATTAATTTTGCGATTACAAAATATCGTCCCTTTCGCGAATAGCAATTTTACATTACGTAATCCCGCCGCTCGCTCGTATTAAATTCAAATGACAAGATCGTTTAACTATAAACGCGCTGGAAGAGTTTCATTAATTCAGAGTCGATTGAAAACTACGCGCAACGTAATTTTAATTCCTCCTCTATCTCGTTCGTTCGTTGCCCCCCACCCACGTCCCTCTCTAGATTTTTCTCTCATTCCACGACAGTACGCTCACGTGCGCAATTTACCTCTATATATTCATCCATCCTTTGTTTATTTGTCGCCTCTTTCTTCCGCTCCTCATCTTTATATACGAGCGATCCTATTTTTAGACAATGCGCTGCGCGTGCTCGCGCCGTCAACACCGCGCGCGAGGGGGAGGGGGAGACACTTTTACATTCCGCTGATGATGCTTTTTCTCCACGTCTCGTATTCTTTTCATACTTATATATATATGTATATGATTTTTATAAAAGTATAATACATTTCAAGTCACGGAAGGTTCCTCACCGGGCAAATAAATTTAAATAATAAATGATAAGCTTCAATTCGCTAAGCCATGACTCTGTATAAAAAGTATTATATGGAAAACAATATAATCGAAATATGTACAGGTCTTTCAATTTATTACTTAGGAATTTAACCGAATTAGAGTCTACTATCTGTCAGTAATTTCACGTAGATGAAGAATTTCAATACAGTGCTACCTGCTGTACATGAACATTTGTCCGTAAATGTATGAAAAAAGCTGCTTTGTTCGTCCCGCAATATACAAGTTTTCCATGGTATTATGCCAACAGAAATAATGCCTTTGAAATTAATATATACATATATATATATATATATATATATATATATATATATATATATATATGTCTTTATACACGTTCAGGCATGCGTGCTAATAAAAGATTTTTACGCCACTCGTTATATAAGGAAGAAACGTCTCATAATTCAGTATACATTAAATATATTAAAGCGATACAGAGATGCTGAGGACAGCTTTATAATTAGCCTCTCTATGGCAACGAAAAACAAAAGGAAAAGAAGAATAAAAGAATAATCGTCGGCGCCTGTCCCCTACTGCCATTCCCAATTAACGAAATATTCGGGCATTCTATCATTATTATATAATTGTCGCAAAAGTTCAGTATCGTGCGGGGAAAAAATAAAGTCGAGGTAAAAGTCCGTCAGTAGAGACGTTTCTATAATTAGTCTATAATATCGCCTGAACGGAAAAAGACTCATTCGCCGATAACCGATAGGAAAAAAAAATCTTATAAAGCCATCTGCTTCATTGGAATCTTCGGCATATCTATACATGCAGCATTCGAGATAAGAAGACCCTTTATTACAGAAGTGTTAAAAAAAAAAAAAAAATAACACCACAGATTATATAAGAATTATATAACATCACATATCGCGTTATTGAATCTTTCGAGAACTAGTTTTGACGTTCAATTTTTACCTTCTTTTTCGCCTCTTCGAGCGATTATAACGTACCAGGCAGTCGAAGAACATCGAGCGATTATACATTCATAGGACTGCGATCTTGAACTATTGCCCGCTGCGTGTATATAGCCAAAACATCGAATATTCATGCCTCGTTGATGGGGGGGGGGGTGGGGGGTTGAATGAACCTTCCGGGCGATTGGGAAATTTTTCGACCGCAAAAGCAAATACGTATAGGATTCCAAAGCGGCCGACCTCCGATCCCGCGAGTTGCGCGCGAGGCCCGCTGGCTCCTTCCTCCGCTCGGAAGCCTACGTGCGTCGATTCTTCGTAATCCATTCGATTAAAGTACCTAGATTGCCGATTCACCGGTCGTCTCGTCGATCGCCATAAAGAAGCGTTTCTACAGTACACGTGTAACGCGCGCGCGCGCGTGTGTGTGTGTGTGTGTGTGTGTATAGATTCGTCGGGAGCATTATTACGTCGATGCGTCGCGAGGAAGAGTCGAATAAATAAATGGAGAAAAAGTAGAGAAAAGAAGGAAAATTTTGCACGTAATAAAAGAATTACATAAGCGTACATCGCGCGTCTTCGTATAGTCCGAGATATTCGAGCGAGTGACGGGCGCGTGACCCGAGGCCCCGCGTTCTCGTATCGGGGAGTAATTATTCATTCGTTTTCCACCCCCCGTCTCTACCCATCCGGACAACTTTAGGTGGATCATAAAGTGTTCAAGCTATATATATATATATATATATATATATATATATATATATATATACACTAATATACCATTGCCCCTCTCGTTTCTTAGACGCGGCTTGGGGCTTGTAAAAGTTCTCGGCGTCATCCTCCTTTCGACCGCTCGTGTAATCGTCCATTTGATCTTCTGGCCTCCAAAAATATCGGAAGCCCAAATGCAATGATCAGAATGAAAACTGTTCTTTATAATACCTCTGCCGTCGACCGGTGAGGCGACTCGCATAAGCGCGCCGCGAGCCAGAGGCGCATCAATAATATACTCGGTGACTCGCCTCTGCGGCGTGCATACATAACTCGCGCAAAATATATATTCGTACACACATTCGCGTAGCAGCCGCGAAGATTGAGTAAAATAGGGAGAGGGACAGTGAGAGATAGGCGGCGGAGCGAGAGTGAGAGAGAGAGAGAGAGAGAGAGAGAGAAGGGGGCGGAGAGAAGAACCGTGTGGGGGCCCAAATCTATCTGGCTGTAGCGATCAAGGAGAAGCGCGAGAGGCAGGCGAGCGCGAGCGGGTTGGCGTACGGCGTGTTACGTAACTGAGGATTTATATAAATGGTTACGTTTATACGAGCTGGGTGAGAGAGAAAGAGGGAGAGAGGGAGATCGAGAAGGAGACCGAGAGAGAGAGAAGCTTTAGGCACTTGGTTTTATATTATCTAACGAGGAGAGGCGATATATATATATATATATCGTTTGACGCGGCGCGCGGAGTCGCGCGACTCGCGCGCTAGACCGGAGGGATGTATCGTCCGTCAATTGGTGCGTAAACGTGGAAAAGCGGGAACTCGCGGTATTTTATTTATGCGCATGCGAGTTTTAGACGAAATGGGGTTGATCTCGTGGGTGGCGAGGGTGGGAGGGGTTAGTAGACCGGCATAACTTCGGTACATAAGTGACAGAATCGGTCTCACCGTAATACTGGGTGGTTATATATACACGCGAACACAGTTGGGAATAGAGGGCAACTGGTTATTTAATGCAGAGTAGTGTACATATATATATATATATATATATATATATATATATATATATATATATATATATAAGCGTACACCGGCGTACGAGACGACGAGAGATTTTTCCAATGGGTAGTGGGAAGGCGGGGGGGGGGAAGAGCGCTCTCTATTGGAAATAAGAATTATGTAACCCCCTGACCGTCCCGCGTCGCGTTTATACAAGAGCAGACGGCGCGTGCGCGTGTATTTGAGCGCTTCCGCGCGTATGATACGGATAAAATAAAAAAAAAATTTTTTCCTCTCCCACTTGCCTCGTTCGAAATTTCGAGCTCGCGCCTCGTATGCCTCGGCGGGTAGTTCATAAAACCGACGCCGCGCTCGCGCCGCGTTAGTCAATAATCCGGGGATCGGTATAGCGACGCCAGTGTCGAAACGGCGCTGTGTATACAATAAAGCCAATTATAGTTTCCCGTTCAGTTTAGTTTCTCGCCGTCGACCTCCCCGCCTCCTCCTCTGCGAGAAGGCTCGAGGCAATTGTCGATTAAAATATGAATATATATATATATATATATATATATGTATATATGTCTATCCCAAGTGTGCGAACGCCACTCTCTTTCGCTCTCCCCCCTCCCTCCCCCCCCCCACACTCTCGTTCGCCCGCGGCAAAGTCAACGCACCGCCACGCGTATAGAGCTTGTGAACACGCGCGCGCGCGCGCGGGGCAGAAATCTAAATTAAACTATGCTTATACGAACCGTATCATAACTTTCCACGTTCGTATTTCGGCGATCGGGCGGCGGCAGAGGCGTTGGTGACGAGGACTACGAAGACGCCGTCGCAACGCGCGCCGCGAGCGCGGACGAATCGCCCGCAAATCCGCCCATAATGGCAGGCTATCTTCGGCTTCGCGAAATTTAAATTTAGTTTCGAATTTTATTATATATATATATATAGGATACTTATACATCTCGATAGCCGCGGCGCGCTTATTAAAGCCGGCGGGCCGCGCGATGTGTATCGTGCGCGATTATTAATTTGGCTCCGCGCGCGCTTGCGTTATCGCGACATTGCGAAATAATAAGTATAGAGTCGCGGCAGCGCTACGATAATCGCAGCTTCGACCGCGCGGACTTTTATTGGTCTATCCGCTCTTGCGACGTAATAAAATGCTCGGGAAGGGCTATTGCGCAACGACAAGGGAAACGACGTCGTTCTTCAAAAATTTGCTCGGGCATATGTCATCCAGGTGGACACGATCAGACTTCTCTAGTTATTTCGATTTAATTTTTTAATAAATTAAATATATAAATTTTTTATACATTTTCTAGTAATATTGGAAGTTTACTATGAGATCATAAAAAGGAAAATTTATGGGCAAATTTTTGAATTGTCTATATGCCAATAACTTCAGCAGTCTCAGTCAGATCTACTGTAGGCCGCCAGGTGAAAACCAGAATTTCATGACGATCCTGAACTATTAATAAAAGCCAGATGATTTGAGATAATCTTAAGTAACCTTCACGATTTAAGGGTCTACTTTTAGTAACCTCCAAGTAACTTTATGTTTCACAGATGATACCCCAAAATTATTTCCAGCAAACAAGGTCTATTTTTTCACCATTCTAACCTCAAAAACACAATTTGGACCCAACTTTTTAGTAAACAATATTGTCTAACATTAATGTATAAACTGATCTTTTATCCCGATTGATTTTGAATCCTGTCTTAAAGCTAAATAAGCAACATGCAAGCATGTACTGGAATATACTCTTTCCGATATTTCGTGCAAGTAGTTTATTCTTTCTAATTCACAGATACTTTATGAAAAAGTGAATTTTCCTAAACTTATTTTTTTTTTTATATTTATTTACGTATTATAAATATATTGACAAGAATTGAATAAGTAAACTATTTTTACTGATCAGATATATTAATAAATATGATTCTCATAAATGAAAAATTTTATCTTATAGAAATGAACGTGAACTTTAAATGAGCAGTTTCTCACTTATTCGATTTTAGAGAGAAGCGTTAGATTATACTTACGTATGTGTATTATACTTGTGTGTTAGAGCGTGCTCGCGCATATCTCTCTCTCTCTCTCTCTCTCTCTCTCTCTCTCTCTCTCTCTCTCTCTCTCTCTCTCTCTCACTGTGCCTATGTGTGCGCGGGCTTGCGGGCAGGGCCGACATTTTCTGTCAATTACATAATAAAAAGCCGGTTATGTAAGGACAAAGCTCGGGACAAGGCGAACGTCGCCGCGTCGCGCCGGCCCGTACGCGCGCGCGCCGATCTCGTCGCCAGAGCGTTATGTTATATACGCGGCGTGGTGCGCGCCGCGTTTTCTCTTCCTCTCCTTCTCCTCCTCCTCCTCCTCCGCCACCCCCGATGTCCACCCGTTTCCCTCGCTTTCTTCGTGCCTCCTCTTTGGCCGGCAGTTCTAGACTTTGTATATAGTTGCACGCCTTTATCCGCACGCGTGCTGTCTCCTTTTTTTGGTAATTAATTAGAGGAAGCGGAGCACGCATCCCGCTATTATATATGTATATATATATATATATATATATATATATATATATATATATATATGTACCCGAGCGCAGAAGCTCGCGTAAAACTGGCGCAACGCTGAAAAATTGAATCCCATTCGTAACGACATTATTCCTTTCATTCTATAATGAACGCGCAGGTTAGCCGACAATGTCCGCCTTCTTTTACGTATTATAGTTGCAAATTGAGGATAAAGTTGCAAATCGATGTTTGCACTTTTCATTTATATAATACCCGTCTTTTTACATAATTAGACGTCACTTCATTCGTATTCTAATGCGTATTGCGTATGTAAATTCGAGCATAATTCCGGGCATAGGCGGCAAATATCTTGCAAATACACAGATACGCACATTTAGCAGTTCAATTTATATTGAAAGCAAAAAAAATTTTTACTCGTATGGAATAGCATTGGTATATTGATTTAACCTGCTGTAAATAAAACTAAACGGGCTTTATTGGAAACAATTTTTTTTGCCATTTATTCATCTTCTATTAGTTTTATGAAACCAGACTCTTACATCGAACAGTTTTTTTTCGGATTCCTATTGCACCGTTTCCTTTTTTTTCTTCAACGTATGTAGTCTCAGAAATGCGTTCCTGAAAATTTCTCTTATCGTCGCACTATCACCGTAAACATAATGTTTGTTAAACGACTCAGGTATCGTTGCATAAAAGGTGAGCTCGCGTTATTTATTGTTTCGTCATAAAAAAAGTTACATAAATGGATTTTATATGAATATCCTTAATGAATGAATAGGTTAGATATAATAGATATAATAGACTGAAAGAGAGTTAATTAAATATCTTTCTGGCAATAGTTTAATTACTGTCATCGGTCGTGGAATTTCCGATTGACATATAGTACCTTGTTGTTGTTTTTTACGAACCTCCTCTTCTATAAGTGGCAGTTACACAGCTCTAAAGAATTATACATTGTACATTTGAAAGAATGACAACTTTACTATCAAAAAATCTCCAATAAAGTTCACAGTAATTTTTCAAAATTGTCGTTGCACGAATTTGTTTTCAGCATATTTACTTAAACAAATTTTCGTAAACTCTAAATAAGAAGTTAGAATATTTTTACACCGTTTTCCGATACAGATAGAATGAAAATATAACCAACGTAAAAAGATGGATTCAGGATTTGAAAAGATGTATTTGTTTTATTTAATGTGATCTTTTCAAAGGTTCTATAGCCGATGCAACAATAAAATAATACCTAGCCTCACTTTCGATAAGGAATGAAACATTTAATAATAGGCTTAGTTACTCAAACTTGTTACTCTTATCAACGCAATTACGTCGGATTTACGCGATACTTTTATGGTTGTGCCAGGCCTCGTAAGTCCAGTGTAAGATTTTGAAAAAGAACTTTGAAAAACTTTCAGTTTGAAAAACTTATTTCATAAGCTGACATTTTGTCTATCCAATAACGAATTCTTTATTGAATTATGTATGACCCGATCGAAACTTTTGAATAAAATAGATTCTCGATAAATCGCTATAGACGCTGATCTAATTAAGACTTGTACTTAGAATAATCAAAATTTCATGCGTGAAATGATAGTTTTATCAAGTCATCGCCTCGCCGAGTAAATGCCCCCCCCCCCCATTCAAATGCTAAACAAGTTTTGTCGCGAACAAAGGATTAGACGGAAAAAAATTGGTAAATATGCTAAACGACCCTTTGTTCCGTGTTGAGCGAGCCACTTGAAAGCCTAGGAGTATGTGCGACGTCATATTCGGCCGACGTCAGCTCCGACAAAATCTTTAAGCGCCCTGACCGTATTAAATCATTGTGTACTTTGTTAGTTTTTGGGGACACGAATCTGACGAAACTTATCGGGTTATAGAATCGCGTACGTATACGAAATAAAGATTATCAGTAGAATTCACAGCTGATCTTTTAGTCCTTCTCATTTAAGACAGTTAAATAGGTAAGAAACTTCTTGAAGGATGCTTCGATTACGATGGAATTGTCTTTATATATATTATGTTTTTTAATATAATATTTAGATGATGTACTGTAATATTACTTAAACAAATTTATTCCATACATATTCAAAATCCTTATTGAAATTCCTACTAAATTAATTTCTTATTTGTTAGTAGAAGCTTGCTTAGATTTCCGAATTATACAACTTAAAATTAAAGTCAATTGATTATTATGCGAATTGCAAATCAATTGTTTGTGCTTTTTTTTCTTGAAAATTTAGAATTTAATAGTTTTGAAAAACCGAAGTTACTTAACAATATCGTGGTATCACTTGACTATATATATACATAAATATCTTTTTAAAAATTTCGCAGAAAAAAAAATCTGAAAACAAATTATAATTCTTATTGTATAATATTTCTCTTTGGAATACACGAATCTCTACATTATCATGCCAAAAAAAAAATGATCCTGCACGCACTAATCCCGAAAATTTCTACAGAGCTGGGGATTAACACTATCGTAAAATACTGGACGAAATGAAGATCGTCCATTAGGTGGATAGAGCCAAGAAGCTCCTTCGCCCCGAATCCCAACGATGCCATTTTATTTCCGAGCCAGTCGTAAACAACGGCCCCCGGGATAATTCGCTCGGCAGTAATTTTCCCCGCACCCGCGTTGCCGCGCGACTGACCGGTGGCGTGACCGCCGCGCATTTCACCCGAGCGGAGCGCCGAGCGTGCCAGTAAGCCGGGGCCCTTTAGTCGATAGCCGCCGCTGTGGCGCTTTCTTTAACGCTCGCTTCTTACTCGCCCACGAATGCAATATTATCCTGGCTCTGCCTGGGATTTCAAATATGTTTTTTTTGCCACAAGCCGCTGCGACGTTGGTCCGTTATTTATTTTCTTTTGTTTTTTCCAATCCAATCTCGCATGCCAATGTTAGAATCTCGAATGTTATTCTTGTAATGCAAGTAATTCAGTGGATTGGTAAGATTCCATTATCGCCTAGGCAGGTCTTCGCGCACTTCTCAATGCGAATCCAACGGGGGGAGCCGTGGAGAACGTTCACTGTTAAATTCAACGGATAATCCACGTTTCACGTGGCTCAGACTACACTGCGTGAACAATGGCGAAGGTTTAGCGACGGTCGTTCACTCACCTCCCCCGTCATCGATCTTATTAGATCACGATGACGATTCGCTCTATCGGCGTTATCCAATACCACACCGATTTTCTAAGGAGCCCGGGATAAGCGTTGCGCGACTCGCCCGGCCATTATGTATCCCGCTAAGAGCGCCGCTAAATATGTAACGGCAGTTTATTGCGCGCGACATAAGCGCTCCGTTACGAAAAACCGTTGTATGGCTGTCCCCTCTAGAAATATATAGTAAAAGCGCCTTTAAGACGCGGCCCCGACAATGTTGTGTCGTCCAGTCCTTTATAGGATGGGGGGGGGGAGATTTTAATCAGCGCCTTATTGACGAATTCGCAATTGAATGCTTTATTAATGTTCAGGGCGGAAATACGGGGCTGACGAATTGTGCGAGGTCTCGCGCCAATAATACAATCCCATTATACGTTTAACGTTATAGCACGCGTTTTCACGTGTAATTTAGGCTACCTGGTTCTGCATGAACACGTGTATATCCATTAGATAATATCAATAATAATAATTATATAATGATAATAACAATAATTACATAATACGTGTTTCTCGCATTTATTTCCGGCATATCGTATAACAAATTAATTCTGGAAAACTGTATCTGGAAATTTTGTATTTTAACGTATCTTGTAAAATATTTTATACAGTCTTAAATCGTATTTTTAAGATAATTTAATTATCTTGTTCGCAGTTTGATATTCGTATCTAAATATATATTATTATCTAAATCGGAAATGGGATAAGGGGCTAGCGACGCAAAAATATTTTTGCCCACATCCGTATACTTATCTAAGTTTATCTACTAACAATATTATTTCCTTTCCTTAGACTAGTGCAATTGAATAAATTTTTTATTTTTCTGAATCTAAAAATAAATTGATTACATATACTTTAATAAACTGAGATTGGATAGGAGCACATTAACTTTTTTTGGACATTTACAATGTTTTGTCTACCGGCTCTCTTTCATTTCTTACAAAAATTAGATTATAATTAAAATGAAAAAATATACATAACTTATTTATAATGAATAATTTTAATTTATATATATATATTATATATATATATATATATATATATATATATATATATATATATATGTACAAAATAGGTTATTTGTCGATTTTCTCTTGATTTCGACCCAGCCCCGATAGAAAAACTATGTAAGCTTTAAAGAAACCAAGGGAATTGACTTTTTAAAATATTTATCAGACAGATAGAGTCATATAATAAATTATCCTATACAATCTATTAAAAAGGCACTTTTATCATAACGAATCTGAAATTGATATTTGCGTTATAATAATAAAAAAAAAACTCGATAAACATTAACAATATCAGACTATCGGAGCAAATAGCTGTTAACGATACAAAGCGCCCGTTTTCGCAACTGTCTATAGGGTAGCCGTAAAATTACGAGACCACGAATATCGCACCTATAAATCTATGCGTAACGATTAATGAGAGTGCAAGAAATCGGTCGTCCCATAAATCGTTCATCGACCTGATAAAGTTCGATGATATTTCAGTCGCTTACGATTGACGCGTCAATCGCGACGTTGACGTTAGTCGACGTATTCCCCGATCCGGGCGGCATCCACGGCCAAATATCAACCGCTAACGAGCGCTCTGCCCGCGCTTAATTGCAGCCTTATGTAACGCGAGCGCATGCGAAGTTTTCCCTCGGCCCCACGTGGTACGTGCACAATCAATTAGAGCCACTGCGACGTTAACAGCTTCGTCCAATAAATTCGACAGGAAGATTATACCGGCTGCAAATTGATTTCGAGGATAATTGAGGCTGTCTTCGTTTATACAAGTAATGAGAACTCGCGCGGCGCTTCTTCGATTTAAACGGTCATTACTGTACTGCTGATTGCAAACTGGCACTGACGCCCGATGTGCTCTTTAAACCTCTGCTCTCTCTCTCTCTCTCTCTCTCTCTCTCTCTCTCTCTCTCTCTCTCTCTCTCTCTCTCCTATCTCTCTCACTCTCGGTCTAAAGCACCGAGTGGGTTCGAGAGAATGAGAGAAAAAAACGCGCCGGTTCGCTGCCTCGTCTCGTCAACTCGCGTTCACTCGAACGAAACGGAGGAAAAAATCCTCAGCTCGGATGGCTGGCTCTGTTGCCTGCGCCAGAGAGAGAGAGAGAGAGAGGCTGTTCAGTGGGTCGCTGCAGGGTCGCTCAGGAAACTATCGAGCGGAAGCGTCGGCGCGGCGGTTGGGGCACTTGACCGTGAAAAGTACCATGCAGCCGGTGCCGCTGCCAGACGTGGCGCGTCTCCTCCCGCGCCTCGCCTATGCATTCGCCTGTCCCGATGACCGCGGGCTTACCACCGATCTTGCCCGGCTCCTGATGGACATTATCGACGGAGCTGGATGGGCGCGGGGCTCAGTAAGGCGTCTCGTAGGGGAACGAGACTCTCGGCAAACTGGTCACAGAATTTCGTACTTGGGGCGGCCGCTTGTGGCGAACGTTGTTAATGAGGATTTTCGAGACTATTTTTGTTTTTGACAACATCACTCTGCTCGTATAATTTATTAATATATCGTTTTAATGCATTAATTATCGAGCGTATGTGTATTGCATATAGTTCAACGATTGGATGAGAAATTTTAGTCGAATTATTCGATTATGCAAGTCCGTGGATTTCTCGGCGTGAATTCGAGAGAACGGTAAATCCTGAACCGGTTCGCGGTCTATACGGCGTTAAAAAAAAAATTTAACGTCGCGTATATTGCGGTAATCGGGTTTTATGTTATTATGCTACGTTTAAATTTTTACAACAATTTACCGAAACATGTAACGATTGTGTGTACACAATTATTGCTATATTTATATATATATATCATGTTAGAGTCTTCAGGTAAAGCTATATATCACTGGATCGATTAATTTAACTAAACATCACACCCTGCCACAAAAGAATAATGCGCAAATGCACACTATCAAACCGAAGGTAAAATTAGTATAAAATATTTCGTATTGAGACAAATATTAAAATATCTCGAGCGATTGTGTAAACAAAAAAATATTTCGAATCCGCGCGCGAATTTATCGCTTTCTCTGGTCTGAGGCTAAGAATAGTAGGCTTTTGCAATTTATATGCCGGGCAAGCGACGTGAAACAATAGGTTTGACACGCCGCTGCACACAACCACACACACACACACACACACATAAAGAGAGAAAGAGAGAGATAAAAAGAAAGAGTTAGAGAGACAGAGAGAGCGGGAAAAACGAACTTATGTGTATACAAGAACAGCACAGATTTATTTCGAACGCAATGCAATTGATCAAATTTGATATACGCATACAGCAACTACGGCGCGAGAATTTCCGCGATAAATAGCTCGCTAGGCTCGCTCGTCTTATCGCGGAGCTCAATAAAAATGTATTTGAGAGATAAATTTTTTTCCTCGTCACGTGCATCGCGCATTAGACGTGCGAGCTTTACATTCGACATATAATAAGCGAATCGATCACGGGATGGCGTGAAAGATACGAATACAAATACGCATATACATACACGTACACTTATATATATATGTATATATATTTGTGTGTGTACAAAATAAATCGCTTCGCGTTGTTCTTATGACGGGGCATAGATGAAAAATTCTGCGAGCACTGCAGTTTTCACGGTCAACCGATGTTACTTCAATAGCAACGGGTAGAGAGGGAGGGACAGAGAGAGAGAGAGAGAGAGAGAGAGAGAGAGAGAGAGAGAGAGAGAGAGAGCAAGACGGGGCATTCAAACAAAGCATATGCGCAGTGGAGCCCTATCTTGTCGTTGACGCTTTGGCGCGGCTGCCGGCACCGCTGCCACTTGGCAAGAGCTGCACGAATCAGCTGAGTTTATATAAACCCGAGTGAGAGCGAGAGAATGAAACAGATAAAGACAAAGAGTGCGACGAGAGACAAAGAGGGAGAGAGAGAGAGAGAGAGAGAGAGAGAGAGAGAGGGAAGAGAGAGTGCGACTCGGTGTGTTACATAAAAATTTCACGAGCATTTAGCTGCAGCAGCGGGACGGCCGCTCGCCGAATTTCCGGGGACAGACCTCGTACAGCTGTGCGCCAGTGCCGCAAGTCGGACGACGAGAGCGACACGCGCGCGACGACCGATCTATCGACGTTGGAGAGGAAGCGCGTACCGCAAAAGGCGGGGGGGGGGAAGGGGCGTGAGGGAGGGAGGGAGAGGTCGTCGCGCGTTGCATAAGACGTCGCGCCGATAAACACCGAGTCTTTTGTTATGTAAACAAAAGGACAAAGAAGCGAGCGCGCATGCAGCCGAAGCTGATGCAACCGCGAGTGCAACTCCGCAGCGCCGGCCAACTCGGGGGAAGATCTGGTTCTCATTCCTTCACCCGTTTCTTTTTGCTGCTTTCATTAAGGGCCGGGCGAGATACGCGTGGCCGCGGCCTTATCGCTCGCCACGGCGGATAGTATCCGGCATTGATAAGGTACAAGATGCGAAGACGAAGAATAAGCGCGGGAATGGAAAGCTTCGGGGGTGCCGGATAAAATTGGCCTCGGCCGATGGACGCGTGCGCGGCAGCAGCAGCAGCAGCAGCAGCAGCAGCAGCAGCAGCTGTTTTCGAACCTCGTTCCCACCGCGCGCTCGACGGCTGACGTATTATTGATTACGGCCGATGCGCACCGATTATCGTCGACTTTTTTCTCTCGCGCGCACATCGATTTCATTCGCGCGAAATGTAAGCCGACGCGGACAGTCGCCGCGTTCGCGCGCACTCTCTGTCGCTCTCTCTCTCTCTCTCTCTCTCGCTCTCATTATTCTTGGTCTGCGCTCGCTCTTTTTCTTTTTCTTCCGCTAGTTCAGTTAGCGAAAGTTCTGATTCTTCTACTTCGCCGTTGCATGGCGCAGAATTGCTTCCGAAACGAACTTCCCAGCTAATCGATAGGGTAATTTTTTTCTTCTCCCGTTGTATTTTAAACACTAATTTTTAAACTAATCTTGAAGAATTAGCTATTTAACATTTTGAAGACTCGACTATGGACAACAATTTAATCAACCATTCTTGTGCGTTCTATATAAAACTTGATCGATTGTTTTTCAAATCGAGCGCAACATATAATTACGCATCGCCGCATCATTAATCCTACAGTCGTTTCATTAACTTATCAACGCGGGCATAAAACTATTACTTCTCGGGAAACAGATTCAATTTATATAATACTTTATAGATTCATTTACATAATACTCTAGATTATAGTCTAGAAATGAGAAAACGAAAGCTAAACTCAAACTAATATCTGCCCTAGCTTTTTTCTGTGTCCCATTCGATGAAATAGCCAAAGTCTTCAAAGCCCGCAGTTATCGTTAAAAAAAAAAAAATAAAATGAGGTATAGCAGCTTTGCTCGCCACTGTAAAGGAGGTCACAATAAATGTGCAGTGGCATTGAATAAACAATGCACTGGTGTACAGTTTACGTGAACCACGTCCAAGTGCTCTGCAACGATCTTTCCTTAGTTATAAATACTCGGGCTAGTTTATGTATGTATCTATGTATGTATGCATTTATGTACGTATGTATGTATGTATGCATGTATGTATGTATGTATGTATGTATATATATATATATGAAAAATTACATAGTAATTTAGTTAACCTTGAATTGACAACTATATAGTCCACTTCAGATCTGCCTATATATATATATAAGTTGCTGTTTATGAATACATATTAACGTGTTCAGTGCTTTTGGCCCGCGCCAAACAGAAAGCTCTTCCGTAATCGACTTAACCTCCGTTAATTCGTTCAAGGAACCCAGCGCGCTCGAACCAAGACTATAGACAAATAATAATAAATACGACCTAGAGGGCCGGGACCCAAACGACCCCCAACTGAGGAGGCACCTGTTTTGGAAAAAATTAAAATGCTGGATTAAATTTGCATGACGACTTCGTTGATTTTTAATTAAAAAAAAATCTTACAATACTCGGCACGTTTCTACTTGCCATAAAAATACTCCTGCTCTCATCTACATTTTAGCTGTATTTTCATTATTATAATGCTTGAAAAGGTTCGAGCCCACCTGAAATGGTACAAAATTTCATGATTCACATAATTAACATAATTAACATAACTAACAATTAGAGAGCAGAAATCGCGTCGTTATTACATTGCTAGGTGCATTAGAATTTTTAGAAATTCCGCTTTCTTAAAGAGGCGTCCCGTGTTATGCAGGCCGAGGATCGTGATTCCATTTAATTCTCAAAGATTGAAAATCGTGTCTTCATTATGTACACGCCCCAATAAGTCGGCGAATGTTATTCGAGATCGATACTCTCGAGCTTTACGTAAGTGCCGACACGACGACGACATGTATATATATATATATATATATATATATATATATATATATATATATATATATAGATAGATAGATACGCGCAATTTTCTGCCGCGCGCGGCGCTGCGATACCGGGGTTCGCGCTTTACAAACTCCAGCCGAAAAAGTGGAACACTGAAAATATACCAAATATATCGAAGTGTCGTTTGTCACAAAAACAATGGCCGAAGGAGCGGAACATCCGCGTTGTCTCCTCGCGCTCTCGTTTACGATTACGTAAACTGGCTCGCGAGTTCTTATCGCGCGAATCGTAGACGCATGTAACACATGCCGTTATGCAGAGGCAAACGATCCTCCGGTCTCGGACAAGCCGATAATAACCGATAAATCGCGAATGAAAAAATCTCGGGGCTTTCCGACGTTACCTCCATTACTGAATCTCTATTACCGCGTCCTTATTTAACGCGTTCGATCACCCCGCACGTTCAAGTTTTCCCTCTGCCCTCGCTATGTAGCCAGATGTGCGTGTGTGCGTATGCATATCTATACGGCTCCCCGTATACGAGCGCCTTACCGCCCATTTGCGTTTCGACGACGTTATAATGATGCAACTCGGGGATGTTATAGAGTTTTACGCGGAATCGTTTTCGCCGACTGCTATATAGGCACGAGCGATTGGTATATGGAAGAGGTTTAAATTTAACGGCTCGACGTATATATATATATATATATATATATATATATATATATATACATATATACACGTACATATATAAATGCTATAATGAACTTCCACACGGTCATAAATTATTAATGTTCCATAACTTACTTCACGATCGTGCATACATTCAACTAAATTATTGCATTCTATAATTCTGATTTGAATCTTGCATCAATTATCGCAAGCTCTAAATAATTTAAGAAATAATATACTCATAAATGTATCGAACTTCATTTTCAATAAAAAATAATAATAAATCTCAAAAAAAAAAACAATTCATTGATAACTATATTAATATACAATTTTTAATATATATAAATACCGTATAAATATACGTTGCAACGTTTTTATATATTCTCTCTCTCTATATCTCTCTCTCTATCTTAGCGCATTTCCGGCGCTCGCGAATTCTTTATTCTAACCTGCAGCGTCCAAATTAGCCGGTCGGTTTTTAAATAAGGAACGGCGTCGTTCGCGTGCTGCCTCGCACTGGCTCGTGCTTCGCATAAACTGGTTACATATATTATTACAGAATATAAGCTTCGGTATGTCTGCAGAATATATCGAAGGACGGCGCGTAATTAAGGCTATTTTAAAACCAAAGGAAACGAGAGCACACGTGGCGAGGTTTAAAAACTGCAGCTACACAATGAAAATTTCTCAAAGTCTAAATGTTTAAAAAAAAAAAAAATATCCGCATTTCGATTGCTGTATTTATAAATAAATCGTGCGAAGGCTGGTCTGGAAAGGAAAAATGTATACCCAACATTGCCAACGAAGATGTTATATATGCCAACGAAGGACAATATTTGCCGAATGGATTTTCCTTCATCGACTTAATCTCGTATGCGCGCGCGGAGTCGAACAATGCCGTACCGGATCCCCTTTCGGTGAACGAGGAGAAAAGAAATATATGTTACATGTTTATAGAAGGCAATTGCGTGCCAAGAAAGCTCGCTGGCGGACCGGCGAGCGAGCGAAAGCGCGTGCGCGCTTACCCCACCGTTTATGTTTACGCTACTCCGCGGAATAAATGCGCGAAAAGTCCTGCAATTCGAATATAGCCCGGAAACGCGGCCGGGATGTTCGGCGTTCGCCGTAAAGGAATCAATCGCCATTTGTCTTCCGTCTCGGAAATCGAACGACGCAAAATGGCGAACGGGCGTTTCGGTTCAATTTCTGCCAATGGGAACGTTCCCGCGACAGGGCTTCGCTGCGTTTCGAATTTAAAGACATAGCCCTAATTTCGTCGATAATTGCCATTTTTGTCCAAGCGATAATCGTGAGACCGCTTCGGCACAATGAAATCGACGGAACGAATGCCCTTTGTTAATTCAGCCCGTGCTCGAAACTTAGATCGCTGGGTAATCAGCGAAAGCCAAACAGCATTGTATTTCAAAAGCAGAGCCCCGATCGTTCCGTAAAATTAGATTTTCGCTAACGCAGTCGCGCGGCCCGATTCCGCAGATCTACAATAATAGACCTCGCCCCTCCTCGATTCTCGAATCGCTCGTCAGGATCGACCTATCGGCTCCCGCCTTACACGCGCGTAAACGCGCTCGGCTCTCGCAGCGAGACGCCCCCCTTGCCCGCACACCTGTCGCCCAATCGCCCATCACTTCCGCTCCACAACGCGGGCAGCGGCGCGAACGTCGATAGCCGCTGCGACGTGCGACGACGCGTGCCGCGTGTTTATTTTTGGACGCGCGAGGTTCGGCCCGTGCGCGCGCGCGCGCGCGCCGTGCATCGAGCCACCCCCGCCTCCCACCAGGCCTCCGTCAGTAGTTGCATAAAGATGCGAGCGCTCCGGCATATTATTTCCGTCCTCCCTGGCAAGCTTTTCCGCAAAAACACGAGTAGCAGGAGGAGCGGGGGGAGCGGAGGGGAGGCGCACGTGAGCCGCGAGGGAGGGCGGGGGGGGGGGGGTAGTAGCAGCAGCGGCGGCTTCGAGCGTGCTTGCAGCGCGAGCTTTTTGTCGCGAGCAATATCGCGCGAGGCCCGCGTTGAAAATTTTAATGCTGTGCCGCTGCTGGCATCGGGCGGTCGCTGCGCGCCGCGGCCGTTCTGGCCGATAATTCGTGAAAATTGAAATGCGCTCGCGTGCTATAATGCAGTTTTAAGCCGCGCCACCCTCGTCGACGGAGAGCTTACGCAATAGTTCTAGAAATGCTTTTATTGCACAGAGAGTGTCTGTCGTTCTCTCCCTCTCTCACTCTCTCATTCTCTCTTTTTCTTTCTCTTAATTGGATGGGACAATGGAACTTAAATCGTTCTAGAGATACCCACGGCTGTTCTAAAATGTTAGTTGCCTTATAAAATTACAGTTTCTCCTGTCTGTACTTCTGTCTTTTATATACACTCGATCGAAGAAATTTGAGCTTTTGGGCTTTTAGGATGAAAACTTATTTCCATGCATAGGAAAAATTCTCTATAAGCAAAAAAGTGAAATTAAAACATATTTCCTACGCTAGTTTATCAGTTAATTTTTGTATAAATCAATATCTTCTTATTTCTATGTAATTTTAAAACTTTATTATTAGATCGTGAAAAAATCACCCGAGTGAAAGAAATTTCAAATGAATATTTTTCTCTTTCTCTATGCCAATAATTTCAACATACAGTTAGTTTTAGTTTATTCACGACCACTAGTTGACGAGCTACTTATCCCGAGTATTATAACAGTGAGGTTTACGCGCTTTCAAATCGAACGAGGTCTATTTATTGTACTGCACATTATACAGGTGATCAGTAGTTTGTTTACTAACGAAATAAGCAAATATAGATTTATCGTAGATGAAGGTATATGAACCGGACAAAATAACTGAGCCTGAACGATACATTATTAGATATCCCCTTACTGTTTGGCCTAGCGATATATTTGATGGGTTCTTTTTTCCACCGTTTTTATCGCTCTCATTGAGTTGCGCAGCTACGAAAATTTTGCAATAGAGACTCCCCGCGCCGCAGCGAACTTGAAGCGACGCGCGCGTGTCGCAGCGCTCTAAAAAAGTCACTAGCATTAACGGCCGTTGGATTAAAAAGCTCGCGGTCAGCCAGTGCCCAATATAAAAGCCAGCCAATTCTTGCAAAGCGTCAGAAATGCGCGGCGGGAGAGTGGGAGATGCGCGCGCGCGCGCGCACCGCTCACGGACGCCACACGCGACAGCGGCGAGGGGCGGGGTTGGCGAACGGGTTACGTAAAGGTCGGTCACCCGGCCATCGCGTACACTTGAACGCTCGCTCGTGGAATTACTTATCTTCCTTCGCGCGCTCTCTCTCTCTCTCTCTCTCCCTCTCTCCCTCTCTGCCTCCCGCTCGCGCGGACGCGCCCAAGTCCGCGACGACGGGCTCGGCGGTTCACCTCCCCCTCCGAAATACAAAGCGCCTCTCTTTGATGTCCGCTTTCCCCGGGTGGGGGAGGGGGCGAAACTTAGTTTCGGAATTACAGCTGATCTCGGCCGGACGAGACGTGCCGCTGATTTATATCGCGGCCGAACCAGGATTCCTGGGCGAGAGCGGGTGCCGTGCCAGATTTATCGGCTTTTTCCCCCGCGACTGATTAATTTGGGTGCCGATGGGGAGGCGCTCGAAATTAGATCGGAGCGTCGAATTTTATAGGGAATTTGCTCGTTTGGCTGTCAGGCCTAGGCTTACTCTTGGGCATTTGTAGGTATTACTGCTGGCGAACGAGCTTTCTGAAAAGGGGTATTAGTGTGGCTTACTTTTTTCGATTATTCGTCTCAATGGCCGTTGAATAAAAATAATTTGAATTTGTTTAAAATTTAAACTCGTTTAAAATGTTGCGCGGGTTTCAGTAGTGGTTGAAAAAAAATTAAAGATTCTACGTACTCCCGGGAGATGCACGATACCTATCTATAAGTATCACGCAGATGTTGCTTTAATAAATTGAAATATCGCTTTCATACAATAATTAAGGATGGCGGTATTAAAATTAGCTCTTTATTTCAGTATATATAACTCCCCTGCCCTCGGATCGTCTAGAGAGCGCGCCCGGAATTTCGCCTCCGCTCTACAACCCGGCGCGGCAGAGGGTCGCGACCTCGATCGCGACGCCCGCTTCATACACACACACACACACACACACACACACACACACACACGACGCGTTCGCACGGTCGATGCAGTCTCGGAAATCGTCGAAGCCGTTATTCCTCCTCCCATCCAAAATAATCGAAATCCCATCGCTCTGAGGTGAAAAAGTTGAAGCGAATGCAGCAAGCGTTACCTAATGGTGGGGTAGGTCAACGCTTTGGGGGAGAGGGGGGTGATGTGTTAAAACGCGCGCGCGCATCGCCGCGTCTGCATATGCGGGAAAAAGCAAAGAATAGAGTCGCTGTTAACACTGCTATCGACTAAATTATGTAACGAACGGGTAATATATATATATATATATATATATATATATATATATATATATATATATATATTGTGTGTAGAATATATACATATACTTTAACCTCCATTGTTGCATCACTCACTGGATTTAGATCAATTTTTTCGAGGTAATGCCGATATTAATTCCAGTACATAAAAAGTTCTTCTTAAATAATTTTTTGCTCTAATAAGTCTATTTTTGCCCGATAGGGTAATCCTTTTACCTAATAATCGCTTATGCTTATGAATTTCGATACGAGCAACGGCCGTTCGTTGGTTAAACGGCGACTCGGCCCCCGCCGCAGCGTCTCAGAATTCCTACGCGATACGTACGCATGGGCGCAAGTACATATCCCGCATACCTCTCCGGCTCGCGTTGTGCGGACACAGCGCCACCTTATAGCTGGGGTAGAGTTTTATAGCGCGCCATAAACCCGATGCATTGGAAGTATATACGGCGCGCATCCTATTTTTAAATATTCGCGTGTCACACTATATATAAATATATATATATATATATATATATATATATATATATATATATATACATGGACGGCTGCTCGAGCTAAATATAATGCACCCTTATGAGCCGAGGGAATCTGGAAAAAAACCTCGTTCGCTCTCCTCCCCCTCGTCATCTTCTCCGAGTGCATTCCGCGCAAGATCCATAAATCCTTCTTTTTCCAGTGCAGTGTGGCGCGGCCCAGGCGGCCACGCTTTCTCATATTTATATATATATATATATATATATATATATATATATATATACGCGGGTAGTCGAGTACAACGCGACCAAGGGAAAAGAAAGCCAAAGGGGCGTTCGACTATATGCACGGTTCGTATGTAAAAAGGGGCACCTGGGTGTAAAGAACGATAAGGTCCTCGATGAGAAAGGGGAAAGAAGGGACATTGTTGTTCGTAGCTCGTTTTTTTACTCAAATGTATTTTAGAAACTTGAAATACTTTTTTTTAAAAATAACGCGCTCGACGCGGTAGCTTGGAAATATCCATCTATTTCATAGAGTTGAGATAAGTCGCTACGTGCGCGCGTCGAACCGCGCTCGGTTTGTTCTACTTAACGCACTCAACTTGTGACTTCTGCGACTCCATTCGAATTAGCGTTGTTTATTAAGACGCAGTACATTAAGTCTTGTTTCTTTACGCGAACTATCAGGATTTATTATCTAGGAAAGGGTTAATAGACCGTGAAAATTGTACATTATTGACCGTGCATACTAAAAAATAGAATTACTATAGTCAAATAAATACAGTTGTGCAAGTAAAATAATCTGCGTTTTAAAAACAGAATAGTATATCTATTGACGTACTTAATGCGACTTACCATTAACTATGTAAATCATATTTTGTTTTTACTTAACCATGTTTTTACTTGAGCATTCGTTAAATAAATCTTAGCTAAATAGAATAGATAGCTGAATAGAATAAGTTAATTTGCTTCAGACGCCTACTACATTTCGTAATTTTACACGGAAAGCATCCACATGCTCAATCTTATATACTTGACTAGATCGAGCTCCAAATGATTAAAGGCAAAGTTCAAAAATACATCTCATCTCCCACGGCAACTTCTCTGGATCGATAAACCTACCCGCACGCATCTCTACCCCTACCCATCCCAGCCTCCCATCCAGCCTCGCAACCAGCGCCCGAGGCGTTCATCCCTCTCGCTCTCCCTCCCACTCGCTTTCTCTGCCCCCCCTCTCTCTCTCTCTCTCACTCTATCCCTCTCGTTCTCGAGCGCTCCCGATTCCCCGCTCGCAATATTCTCCGTGCGCAGGGTCTCGCTAAATTATTACCGAACCCGTGCCGACGCGTAGCTCTGTCTTTGCACGATGCGGTACTCGCCCAGGCCGCACGCGCCCGACACACTTCCCGCGCGAGCGCGACCCCTCGTCGCGTTCGCGACGCGCGAGTTTGCGCATATATGCCTGTGTAGATTCATGTGTGTACACCACATCGACCGTTGCGAGTAAGCCAAGCGCCACCTGCTCGGCCGTTGATTCGAGAACGTGACGAGGAGCAATTGGGACGGGCGACCGATGGCGCTACTCGGTGACGAGAAGCTTGCCCTACCCCCGCCCCCCCGCCAATGCTGACGTGCCGCCAGGTGGTTCGATCGTCGAGCAAAAAAGATAGATGTCGTACTTGCAACGAAACTTAAAAACATATCGTGAAAAATCATACTCATCGATACCACGGCGTGATATAAAGTGTCAATTTTACAAATTTAAAACAAAAACTGAAAAGAACGTGACCAGGTTAACACATTGAAAAATGAAGCTGTGAAAAGAAAGACAGTGAGACAGACAGAGGTAGTGTAAAAGTCAGACAAAACTTAATTGCCCGGTAAAGATTATTTCGGCTTTGCATAATGTACATCGTCAAAATTCACGTTCTCCAAACTAAATAGTAACATATTCAGACGCCGACTTGCGTGTATGCCTTTTACTGCCCCATTTGTCTCCACCGAAGTGGATTAATTAAACGCACACCGGCTGTATTACGACGTCGCGGCGAAGTCGAGATTGATCCACAGTGAAACCGAGCCCTTCCTCTTGGTTATCCAAATGACAATAATAATCATTGAGGGAGCCGCGGAGCCAGAGATGTTTTATCTCTGGCAATTGGCGCGCGAAAAGCGCCAAACAATGTCGAAGCCGCGCGCGCGCGCTCGCGACCGCGACGTTCCTGCGCTCTTGGAAGCGGTCCATAATGTCAAGGAAACGCTCGCGCGCTCGTGCGTCGAGGCGGCGCTTGAGAGTACGCGCGCGCGCTGCTCCGACGCGATGAAATCGTCGAGACCACGTGCGATAGCCAGGAGATAGAAACTCGGGATTTCCCTCCCAGAATTAATGAGGATCGCGAGGTAGATGGGGGTGGTGCCGATCTTCGAGATTGCTGTATGCACCGGCTGTGTGGCTCTCCTCTCCTAATATAACTTCCGAAAATAAGACAACAGCCATATTTACTTTTTTTACTATATATATTTTTTATATATAATGTATTATGTTATATCTATATTTAACGAATATAACATATATTACGAATATGATATATATATATATATATATATATATATATCATATTCGTAAAATTTTACCTCCACTATGTATAGCCAAGTACACGGCCCGTACTCGTCGTATATTCACAGTAAACGCGACCAAACTAGGGGATGCAACTGTAATCCACGGCATGTCGCACGAAAAATTGGAAAAGAACCAGGCTGACAGCTCGATTTTATCGTCCACCCATCCCCATTTCCACCCACGATAGTCTCAGAATAAGACCCGGGATCTAGGCGAGATCCGAGACCTTACCCTGCTACCTATACGAGGTCGTAATCGCCTCACGTACAGAAACGCACGCAGGATTATAACCTCGACGTCGAGGGCGTCGTCGACGACGAAGCAGCGACACTTTCTCCGCGTCGCGTAGATACGTCAAGTCGCTCCCTCTGCGCGATATATCTATGTGATTTTATACGTAGCGCGTCGCGCGTATACGGCGGCTTGCTCGCGTGTCTCGTGTACGTTCACACTGCTCTGTGTACATACAACTGCAGCAGGGACAAAAGGACGCGCGGGTGCCCCCATACGAAGTCTCAAAATTTTTGCGAGCCATATATAAATATATGTGCAGTCGCCACCGGAGTTTTGGTAATTTGGCATTGATTTAGTGCCCGTAACTGTTGGATATACGGTATGCGCCTTCACAATTCCAAGATTTATTAGTGCGCGCTGCTTGACGAGAAAGTATTTCTATCATTCGCGCGTCACCGTCGATGAATTATGGCTTCTTAACGGGCTAATTTATCATTAGCGCGGCTGTCTATTGTCCGTGCGCGCGTACGCGCGTGCAGGCGTAGCTGCGCCCCGGCGAATCAAAAACGCATCGATCGGCCAAGTGACTCGATCGGGAAAATTATGCATGATTTGTACGAACAACGGCATATTATTCAAATGTCGAAGATAAACGCGCGCGGCCGTTACGCAATTGTCGACTGTCGCCGTAACGAAACTACTGATTTCCGTATCTAATCCGAAAAGCAGCGTGTCCCGACGTCGTACGGACGGAAATAGCGCCGCGATGTCGTTACGGGTGTTCCCAATATCGCGCGATCTTCGGGATTATAAAATTGCAAAGTCCCACGGCAAGAGGACCATTGAAACAGTGAAAAAAGTTCAAGATGAAAGTATGAAAGATTTTTAATTCAGTTTATCATTATTCGGAATTTTATTCTCGTTCTTGGAAAGTATACTTATTTTTGTTGCAATGTGTACATTAGCCATGTACTTATTTTGAAGCAAACGAAAATTCGGAAAATGCAAATATTACCATTTTCATCCCTTTCTCTTTCGGCATCTACTCTACGCCCATATTCATGGATTATGAGCTGAAATGTTCATCTGCCGCTGGTGGGGTCATTTATCGTTACAGGTAGAATGGGGACATCCCTCGGAAACTCGAGAGCCGAGGAAAAGCGACACCGCGCTAACAATGCCTTCCTCTTTTTCTGCATCAAATTGGATATTCCTTTTTACGCAATCGGTTAATTTTGTTTTCTTTGATGAGAAAGACCGTTAATACATATACGGATTTTTCTATACATTTAATTTGTACGTGAAAATTGATAGATTTTTATTATAAGTTTGCCAGAATTAGTTACAATCAGAAACGCTTTTCTCAAACGAGCATGAGCACAACAGAACAAGTTTATAATTAGTAAGTAAGTTGCAAAAAAAAAACTTTATCAACAGTATTGCCAGCTGTTGATATTTTAAATGGTATAATGTGCTTGATGAAAACTTAATGCCATTGAATTCCGTATACATGAAAATATTATACGGAAATAATCCGACGTCATCTTTGTATTTAATGTTTGTATACAACAATATTACAGATCTCCTTACGAAATTTCTCTGGATTAGTTACCAAAACGATGATTTCTTTCTCTTTCCATCGCTGAATTTTCGTAAAGAGTATGTTTTCAAAAATTGTTGCTTATAGAAATAATTGTTCGTATCATACTCGAACGTGTCGAGAAATTCTCCTCTACTGCAAGCATTCTCGTATATAGAAACTCGCTCGTCCCGCTCGGAACCGTGTACGACATCTACATAAGAGAGAAAAAGGAGAAGAGCAACCATCAGCGAGTTTCCGCCGTTTCCTCTCTCTCTCTCTCTCTCTCCCTCCCTCTCGGCTCCCCACTCCGCGCTCCCCCTTACGTAACGCATCAAGATCAATGCCCACCAGGCTCTCGCGCGCGTTCTCGCCTCGCACTCACTCGCACTCGCACGTGCTCGCACGGAACATCGCGAATTTCACGCTCCAACGCCACGCGTTGTACACACACATAAACACACATATGTATATATATGTATATATATATATATATATATATATATATATATATATATATATGTATATATGTATAGCTGCCATTGACTTTCCCCCGCCGTGGGTGGGGCAGGGGCAGAGGAGTTGCGGGAACACGCCAAGCCACGGAGGATTACGCAACCCGCGCGCACAATTGGGAAGAAGGTTGCGCCCAATTTTTTGGAAGGCGGCGGTTGTTCGCGAATGAGAAAGAGCGACGATGGGGGGGGGGTGGGAGGTGTAGAGAGGAGAGCAAGCCGCAAGTGGATTTCGGGGTCTCTAACGTCGGTTGCGTAAGATCTCTCTCTCTCTCGTTTTTTCCACCTCGCTTTCGACACGCGCTAGAAATGAAGTCGGCAGAAACCTTTTTTTTTTTCGGCGAATCCTCTCGTTCCCTCCGGCGTCCAACGTGAAAGTTACTTATTCTCACTGTTGTAGACATTGAAATTGACTCTTCTCATAGCGCATACTCGGTGATCGTTCTTTTTTCTTCGCCAGGATTTTCGTCTCTTCCAACGAACGGCTAGCGAAAGACTTTTCTAGATCCTTTCTGTCCTGAAATTCGGAATAATTTATATATGACATTTCTAACGATTTAACTAAAATACACGTTAAACGTATGCATCTTTATGTATTCGTAAATGCGATGGCGAATTTTTCAAAGTGCTAAAGGTTTTTCGAAAATTCCGGCCTTTCGAGCCTCTTCTAGCTTTATAATCGGCCACTCCGTATAGACAGTAACGAGCAAAGATCTTTACGTTCAACATGCTTTGAAGGCCCGAGCTCTACCATCGACACCCTCATCAATTACCCGGGAGAAGCGAGAAGCGCATAATGAACTTATCCGCCCGCCGAGCGCGCCTAATCTCTTCCTCCCATGGAAAACCCGGCGACGACGACACCTGATTAAGTACATGGCATAAAACACCTGGAAAGCCAGCCCCGGGACTCGTATAACAGTCGCTCGCTGCCATTGGCGAAATGGCACGCGCAAAAGAGAGAGAGAGAGGGAGTGAGAGAGGGGGGGCAGCGTCAAATAGCGCCGTCGATCGATAAGCGCGCGCGGCGCGTTAAAAGCCGCGCTATTACGTAAACCCCCCCCCCGTGTAGCGCCCCCTTCGCGAGCGGGCGTAGAAGCCCGAGCGAGGGATCGGGCGTCACCTGGCGCTAGCTGACCTCCCCGCATCCGACCGATACGTTTCGGTACCGAGTGCGAAGCGGGCCGGGGAAGGATCGGGGAGAGGGGCGAGATTGGCCGCGAAGCAACGAGAGCCACGAATGCGAAAAGACGGACGGAGCGCCCCTCGTCCGCCGCGATTTCGATCGCGCTCGTCGGGAAGTCGGGTCGCGCGACGGCGCGACGCCCCCGTTTTACGTAATGCGAGCGCGCCCGCGCTGTGCCGGTCGATTCGGTCCGCAGAAGTCTCGAGTTCCTTTGCGCTTTGGCGCGGCGAGGGGGAGAGAGAAATGTCAATTGGACCGTTAATACGCCGTTCTATCGAGTTCTTCTCAAATAACGACTTCGGTGGTTCTCGGATGGGTCGTAAAAATTTTTACTGCTTATAAGAAATGTGCATTCTCATATTTCATTGCAAATTTCGCTAATGAATAAATTTATGAAAAAAAATGCATAAACCGCGCGAATCTTCATTTCGAATCTTTCGTTAACGTAGCCAGTAATAAAACCCTTAACGTGCACTCTGACACGAGGCGTAAGGTGTAATTGTAAACCCTCCTTATATATCTTTCCACGAAAAGAAAAACAATTTCATATCATACACATATGTATGAAGTTGCATCGACGCAATCGCTTAAATAATATTCAATTCGTTCCAGCAGTGAACGAACCAAAAAAAGAAAGAAAAAAAAGAAACAAAATTCTCCCGAGTCCTCAATTTTCAATTACTTCGCGAGTAGGCCTGGCAACGATTCGATTTTTGATTACGTCGCGCGACTGCCGATGAACGGGATAGGATGAAAGAGGCCGTTGAGGGCTTGGAAGAGGAGGAGGGGGAGGTACAAGCACGCCGGCAGTGGCGTACCGCATTACGATATCCCGCGCCATTCACGCAATAATTACAGGGAGGGCGGGGGGGGTGGGGGGCGTCGCGGTGCATAATTGGCGCCTTTTGCGAAATCCATTCTGCTCTTTTGGCGTTGCGAAAATCGCTCGGCCCACCTCTCGACCCCCCTCTCCTTCTCCTCGCTTGGCTCTCTCGCTCCGCGGCTGACTTATCGGGCGCAGAAACGAAGCCGTGCCATGGGAACCAATTAGACGCTCGACGGTTCGGCGGCGTTCGGCAAAATTTTGGAAACTCGAAGTCGGCCCTAAATTCGGTATATAACTATAATTATTCCGGTCCCGGCTGCGTTGCGGATGTTCTGTGTGTGTCGACCTCTCCAGTTGCGGGGCAAGCGGGAAGGACTTATATAATGACATCTCCGACAGTGTGCTACTTCATAGTTTTGTCTTCAAATTACTGCTAAATATCTGAGTGCCCAGAGTTGGCGGCAGTACGATTAGAATGGAAGTCGATACATTTTGCAAATATTCGTTGACACCTTGGCCAGCAAGATATTACGACATCGTTTCGCTCAAATCCGTTTCGCTACAAATCCGTACTGTACAGCACGATTTCGAAACGCCGGCGTGGCGAAATAATGGAATAATAGCGTGGCGTTGCAAAAAGGCATCGATTGCATTTTAGTTTCCAAACCCGTATGCAATGTGCCTGAAAATTTGAAGCAAAGCGCTGCTTTGCGAAACCTACGTAAGGCCGTAACATAATGGAATAATTAACGAATAAAGGGAGGCCGAGCTTATATCCCACGGCGCAATTTTTCTAACAATCTATGTATAAGAAAAATATTCGTATCACAGATCGTTGCTGTACAACTAACCTTTTTTTTCCTTCTCCCTCTCTCTGTTTCAGCGCCCAACAGTCCACTGCATCTGAGTAACAGGGCCCACGCGCTGCTGCTGCTGAACCGGCCGCAGGCCTCCCTCGCCGATGCCGATCACGCGGTTCGAATGCGCCCGGACTGGGGCAAGGTGAGCCTCGAGAACGCCAATATATATATATACATATTCTTATCCGTGTTATTTTGTACGTGTACACATGTAAGGGGGCGCGCGCCTTTCTTTTTGCCACGCCTATTTCGCGGCTTTGGTCCTATAATGTTATATTACGCCAGAGAACCGTCTCGCCTGGTTCTGAGCTCTCGTGTATTTTCTCGATTACGTAGACATAAAGCCCACTACTACGGAGTTTATGCACGATAGAATTATAGAGTTCACATAGTCGCTGTTTTTTTTTTTATTAGAATCACAGGTCGAGCCTTTGATTTCGCGAAACTTTGAGAATTTCTTTATTGATATTTTAAAGTTTAAGGCAATAATTGCATGCACCAAGAAAACTTATTCGAATTTTAGAGCCAGAAAACGCTATCACGATGCTTAAATTCCACATGACGAATGAGGTTTTCAAAAGAATAATTTTTTCGTCAAAATTTAAAACTGTTTCACCCAAAACTTTTTTTCTCTATTTTACTATTTAGCACTTACTCTGTCACAGATCACAATGAGTTTTCGTAAACTTTTTGTTAGCTGAAACATGGTATATATCAGATTGACACGTATATCATAACAAAGAATTCAGCATCGCTAACCTCAAATTTATTAAACTTTCATTCATTAATATCAAACCGAATAGATCCCAGTTAAACTTAACTAATCCTTAGAGATTGACTACTAACTACTCTTTTTCAATTGACAAACAATCGAATCCACTTAATCCACTTAAACCTAATGTGATTCATAAATAAAATAGCTTCTTTACACACAAATTCCACGTGGCAAACCGGCTTAGTCATCATAAAAACTCATCTCTCGTTAAGCGAAATCCTAGAAATAAATTTTTATGAATTGCGTAAGGTTTCAGTAATCAATAGGTTCGTTTTAAATCTTTCTTTTTAAATTAACATGTTTTCAAACGCAATATCCCAGTGAAAACCAAATATCCGAGCAACTTGATATTTGACCAATCAAATTTGAATAACTAAGATGTGTTCGTATTCAGCGCATCAAAATCCTTTGAAAAAGTATACCGAATGTATTTACGATGATATATGCACATATTGACAAAGTGATCTGAAGTATTGACGATACGATTCTAGGGACATTATCAAAGAGGCTTAGCTCTGTCCGCACTGATGAGAAACGAGGAGGCCCTCATTGCCCTGTGCACGAGTGCAGTGATCGACAAAAATCCTCAAGCCGTCCGACATGAACTAACGAGGGTAAGAAGACTATTCGTTAATTATCCTTTTTTTATCGAGGATGGATGCTTTTCTAACTCATTAAATAAATTAGAAATAAAATTATAAAATTGATCATTTTAACAGGTAGAAAGAAAACTAGAATCGGCTTAAATCATTTGCATTTATTAATTTTTATATACAATTTTATATTTCATATTTTCTAAGGTTGTAATCAATGAATCATTGAACCAAGGTCCAAATACTCTGAACAAAACTTTAAAAAAATCTTTTAAGACTCTATACTAAATTCAAAAATGATTAATAAAAATATCTAAATAAAGAATAAATGAGAATAAAAAAATATCTTTTGGACACGTTTGCACTCTAAGTCACCTGCTAAGCTCATCCAGCAAGACCACGGTATATTAGAAAATAATAAAATAAAGTAAAACGTAACCACTTTGTATTCTAAATGAATTTATATATAGTTGTCCCTTACGTCGGCGCCCATTGCTCTATATAATTCCGCCTATAGTAGAGAAAAGGACGCATTTAATTTCTGCCACCTAACGAATCCCACCCACCTTTCCATCGCCGATCGATCCTCGAACCGCGCATTTCTCCGCGAGCTCGCGGTCACGCTCGGTTTCATACCGCGCTCGCCGGGTGACGCGCTCGCTTCCGGTACAGGCGGCCAAGCGCGGCGCCTGCACGGGAGGAATCGCCGGCGACGCGGCGGCGGCGGTGGCGGCGGCGGTGGCGGTGGCGGCAGCGCGGTTGAATGACCCCGCTCCGGGCACGGCAATACGTATACGCGCGCGCGACGTGTACGCACGACGCCTGCCGAGTTGACTGACCCCAGCGAGGATCTCTCGCCGCCGATCGCGAGAGGGAGGCTGTGGGAGTCGGTCGCGAGCGCGTGTCGTGCCGGAGCGCGGCGCATTCCGCGGACACCCGGAGGATCGGGAAATTACGCCGAAAAAGTCCCGAGGCATTAGTCACTACCGGGCGTACGTTTAATGTATGAGTAATGAGGCGAGAGGACCGAAACGCTCGGCGCGCGAGCGCTGTCCGCGTATAAGGTGTCGGGCGCGCGGTGCGCTCGAGCAAAGCTCTCCTCTCCGTCCTCTCGTGCGAGCCGCCTGCCTCGGTGCGTTGAACTTGCGTGCCCGTTGTCCTTGCCCGCTCGGCGGAGTATTGAACGCCCGAGCCGTTGAACTTTTTATAAAGCGGACGCGTGCGCGCGAGATGATGTGACGCCGATGCTCTTTCGAAACCGGCATATTGTTCGCCCCCTCGCCACCTCCGCCGTTCACGCCCCCCCGTACCCGGCGCGAATGGAGCAAGAGTCGTCGATAATCTCCGAACGGTCGAAACAGGATTATACGTCAACGATACGAAACGTAGCAATTTAAATAATTTTTTTTTTCCCTCGCGCGGTCGCTGGCTTGCTTATGAATACCGGTGGTCCGAGCAAGACTTTATAGCAAGCCATTCGTAGTTTTTCGTTAGATAACCAAAGCACGAATATTCTTGCGGCAATATAAATTTTTCGTTTTTGAATGTTAGTTATAGAGGCGAAATATAATGATTGAGTAAGTATTCGATTATTTAAAGTTGATATCCTCTTCTCTGAGAAGATCACATTCCTTTAGTTTACAAGATCTGATGATGATTTTACAATATACTAAGAATGATCAAACTTTTGATATGTACAAATTTACAAAAAAGACTAAAATTTTTAGAATGCGTTTTCCATCTTCTTGTCCTAACATTTAAAATTTACTGACAAATAAGTACAAAATCAATTATTGTTAAATTTGACTTATTCAAGTTTACGCGCAGAGCAGTACGACAATTAGAGCCAAACGATATAATATATATAAATATAAGAAAAATACTGTTAATTTCGGCGATACATTCTTCATTGGATTCAATACAATCCAAAATTTTATTCAAAAGATCTATCGTTCCAACGAAACCCGAACGAAATTCAATAATTTCGTTACGAATACGAAATGCGAAATACTTAGGTGTACATCCCTCTATATATATATGCATCCTTCTACGTCCGCCAGGTTCTACATCGCGTGCTCGCCTCCACCGTACGGCGACAGAGCGGCGCGAGCTTTCGCACGCCCTACGATCTGCTGGAGGTGCGCATGAGGCGGAATCGCCATCATCTGCTGCTGCCGCTGATGAGCTCGGGCCACAGGCACCGGCGAGCCGCCAGCCGCGCCAGCAGCGCGCCCAACACCTCCGACTGCGAGGACAACAACAGCAGCGGCGGCGAGGAGGATTTCTCCCAGGTGAGGCAGAGAGAGAGAGAGAGAGAGAGAGAGAGAGAGAGAGAGAGGGAGGAAAATATATATAAAGGACGTATTTATCTGTTGCTATCATGTCCTGTCAAATGAGTATTTTGACATTATATAGTATAGAAGACGAAGCAGTATCTACAATACTTTTCTAATGAATGAGGATTCGTTGAAGTCTGAAAATATTCGTGAAGAACATCTACCTTTGATATTTGAACTATTTCTCCGTACATCGATACAATTCTGTTCATGGTTTTCATATTTTATTGTGCGCGAGATTTATTATTATCAGAGCATGAAACTTTTTATAAATATAAAAACTAATAGTCAATATCAATCATGTTATTATAAATGTAAATCTGAAATGCCCAATAGAAATATCAACTGGTAGATATCAGATTTTAAAATTTATTCAGACGATAGCATGAAATTTATACTGGATGCCAATTAATAATATTTAATAATGAATTGATTAAGGATGAGGGAGACATAATTTAGCATTGTTCTTGTTTACGCAAATATAATCTTATGCAATTTTGTAATTAAGAACTGACTGTGTTCGGTACATCGAGTTTAGTGATTGATTACGGTCGATTTAATTTTTTCTTATTATCATCGCTTTATATAATGATCATCGTGTCATAATATATTCTGCCTTAAATACAGCACTATTCAATTGCGTAATGACCTATGCGATATAATATTTATTACTGAACGGGGTCGGTGTTTAAAAATCCTTATTTGTTAGAGTATTTATATAAATTCTCTTGAGAGATTAATTCTTTTACATCCACCTAAATTTTTGGAATGCACGAGCAAGTGATGAGTGATTACATATATAAATGTCCAGATTCTCTATAATCTCAATTGATATAGTAACTATATAATAATGGACATGTATTGACGAATTGTGTTGTTTATTCACGTTAAGATTAAATAAAAAATATTCATTTAAATTAATTTGATTTTCTTCTCATTTTCAGTCTATTTTCCGGAGACTATTTTCCAGCACATCGCCGCAGGACAATTCTAAATTGCACGCGACGTTAGATAGGCTATATCAAGAAGTCGAGAAATTAAAAAGTACGTTATTCACAATTTTATACAAATAATTTCATAGATGTTAAAAATCTTGACAGAGTGAATTTTCTGTTGAAATCTGAATTTATATTTCAAGTTACTTCACCAAACTAGTTTTTGTTCCTTAAATAGAATTCAGTGTTACATAGATAGAAGAATTAATTTACATTTATATTACGTAAATCAAATGAAAAGAGATGTATTCATTGTATTTAAATATTTCTCAAAATTTTTAGAAATGTCTCGTTTAATTTTAAGAGTATACATTTAAAACTAACAAGTTAGTCAGAACGTATACAAAAAAAATTTTTAAATTCTAATTACTAGTTATTTTTGAAGTCTCACACGAATACTTATTTGCCTCTATTCAAATCCATAATTGTTAAGAGCTAAGAAGACGTGTATTCAACTGCAAATCATATCTTCTATCAGTGTGTCCTCTGAAGGTTAAATATATCTGTACTCCAATTCAACGAGATCTTCAAAGAACTCTTGATTCCCTAATCGCAGCAGTATCGCGCACTGTTCTAAAATTAGCAATAGCCCTTCTCCAATTATAATTCAATTCAATGAATTTATTATAATTTACACGATGAGTTTCTTCGCTTACCTCCATAATTCCATAATCATTCCAATGTCAAAGACCGATCTACGTGTCAATATCAGGCGCTTCTTAACGACGACCGCTACAATTTTTCTTAATCCTCCCGCAGGAGTTGAGCCGAAGCCCGCTGAGATCCTGCTGCCACCGCGGAACGGCGGCGCGGCCGGCGGCGACCTCGACTGCATCCTCTGCTGTCGCCTGCTCTACAAGCCCGTGACGACGCCCTGCGGACACACGTATTGCTGGATGTGCCTGGACCGCTGCCTCGACTATTCTTCGGCATGTCCGCTCTGCGTCACCTCGCTCGCCGACGTGAGTACATTTAGGCATCTACATAGTGCGAAGCTTTATTGGAATTCTCTTACAATGACGGAAGAAAGGCGGTGTAAGATCGCGACATTCCCATTAGTCTATTCATTTTTATTGGTGGTAGGTTGAAAGGAACCTAAATCGGTAACCTTTTATTTTAGTGCTATAATATATTATTATCCGACGTCTTGGCTATTAGATAAGAAGTCTGTGCAGGTAGAAAATGTCCCACTGAAAGAATATGTTATTTGAGTACGAGAACACATTTTCATCGATTTGTTAAAAGGACAAAAGAAATTCATACTCAATACTATAATTTGTTAAAAAAGTTATAGTGCGAGAATTCGAATTAAATGATTCTCTGAAAACGGCCAATGTCTAGGTTGATCTATGAGCACACGGTTGAATAGTAAAATAAATAAGAAACGCGGAACTGTGGAAAAACATGTTATGAATCGAGAAACTCGGAAAATACACCTTTGCATGTAATGCGTTCTCTGCAAAGGGTTATTTAGTTGCCAGCGTCAGTTTAGTATTTAACCACCACACAGCTAACTTAGCACATTGTAACTTTTTCCTGTTTGCAAAGATTAAGTTCGCGTTCACACTAACGTCTCCATCTTCACCGATGGAAAGGCGAAGCGAAAATTAGCGAAGCTTCGAAATGTTTTAACAAGAACGACTTGCTTGATAAATAAAAAGAATACTTTTAAAAGAGATTGATTTTTTTAAACTTTATTTAAAAATTTCAATCCACGGATATTCTCCATTAAGACATAGTAGCGCGCGGTTTGTGCATCACTTCTCTCTGGCGACGATCGCGGTAACAAAACCCGTAACCCCCACTTACGTCTAGCATAATACCGTTGACGAAATAGATAAGCAAAGCGTCGCGGCGTTTCGTAACGTTCGTTACGATTGCTGGCTACGAAAAGATCGCCAGTCGCCGTTAATAGCTCGCTGTTCGAGAGACACCTGTTCGACGTAGACTCATCTCGCTCCCGACTCGCAGCTCGTGTTATTGTCCGACGAGACGAGACAACGATAGGATTGTCTGCGGTGCTGATGTTGCAGAGGATCGGCGGAGATGTTACGATACGAGATTTTCGTGGTCCCTTGTTTGTTCGCACTACAAATGTCGAAAATTATTATAGGATTTTCAGCAAATTTCAGAAGACATAAATCAAATACGCAGATTTAAATAACATGAAAAATCGAAGAATATAGTTTTTTACTCTGTTCGGTTAGAATAACTTAAAAACCTGACGCGATGAAAACATTCCGAAGTCAGATGGGGATTACCAACCTCCTGGAACAACCACCAGGATAGTATAGTCCGGTTTCGATAACTTGTTAAATGAAACATAGGCATATACTCTCTCATTAACACACTATCAGCTTATGTTTCTACTGAAATGATACTAATGTATGTGACATTGGTTAGACCTTAACAATTTACGATATTTCCATGTATCAAAGAGACAGAAGGTTAGAGAAGGTTAAGAAATTCCAGATTTTGTACAAGTCACACATTTAATCGTTTATTGAGTCGTCAGTACTACGATGAAAATATAAGAAGCGTTATAATTGCGTATCGTCATTGTGTTTTTCCACTTACGAGCGTCTTTAAAGATTTGGATCGCGACCAGCATTGATTAAGATATAGTCAAATTAGAACGAACCACGAGCACCGAATCGAAAGCAATTATCCGCCTATTTAAATCCTTCACCGTCTGCTCCCTTCCGCGATCTTGCGATCCGATCTCGCATCGCCCATCGTCATCCTCCAAAAGTCCAAAAAGCACATAACCGCCCGCGGCCGCCGGCGATCTTTCGAGCCCAAGGTCGGGGCGCGCGACGCAAACGACAACAAACGCCCCGCGACACCCCTCCCCCCTGCCCCCCCCCGCGCATCCCCGGCGTCCATCCTCTGACCTTCTTTCTCCATTTGGCTTTCGGCAGTACCTGGCGAGCAGCCAGAAAACGGTGACGGAGTTCGTGGAGCGCGCGCTGAAGTGCGCCGCGCCGATGGAGTACGCGGCTCGCGCGGCCGGCCACCGGCACGAGCTCTTCCAGCCTGACGCCTGCGACGCAAGCCCGAGCGAGCAGATCGCCGTCTTCGTCTGCACCACGGCGTTCCCCTGCGTCGCGTGCCCGCTCTTCGTCTACGAGCCGCGCTACAGGCTGATGGTGCGCAGGTGCGTCGAGAGCGGCGTGAGGCAGTTCGGCATCGCCGCCTGCCTGAATCGAGAGGCAACGGGCGCAAAGAGGTGAGTCTTGATTTTTTTTCTTTTCTTCGTCGTTTATCGCTATGGCCCGAGCCAGCTCGGGGATCTTATTCGGGGATGATGATGTTGATGTGGAGAAAGTTGAGCGATCGTAAAAATTGAACGCTTTTCGCTTGTCTATTTACGATTTACAAAGCGAGCGGTAAGAAATGATAATGAATATGTATTGGTATTTAATTACTCATTTGGAAAATTTAGAATGAGCTTTGTTCTTTCGTTTGTTGGAGATTGTTAAAAATCGTCCCTATTTAGAAATTGGAAAGTCGCCAAGACTAAAGGTCTGAAAAAATATCAATTTACATCTACTAAATTACCCTTAAAAAATTTAATTTCCCTTAAAAGCCTATATTGTCATGATTAACAATAGCTTGGCCGAGTAAAACTCTTCAAGTTTTAAGCAGCGAAATCATTCTGAAAAATGTACAGATATTTTCTTTTGTAAAACATGTGAAAAACTGCTTCTAGTGAGTTTTGCCCAAAAAAGCCACTAGCACTAGATGGATAAAATCACTATTATTAGTAGAAAATTCGAGAACAAATGTTTGCTTTTCAAAATTTATTTATTTCCTTAAATAGTTAGGATTTTCAAAAATTTGCCAAAGAAAACCAGAAAAAATGCTCATGCCAATTTTTTAGAATAAGTAACATCAAATACATAGTCTGAAAAACGGTGAAGAATCTGTCTATTTATTCGGACTCTCTCGAAATTACTGTCATTAACTAAGTTCAATATCTTCGTTCATTTTTCGTTCATTGTTCAGGTTTATCTTACACTACGCATACCCAAGCGAAAGACGATATATTTGAATTCTGAAGATCTTTTACACAATATAATATTTTATTTTGTTTCTAGATACGCGGAGTACGGCACGATGCTGGATATAAGGGATAGAGTTTTACTAAAAGACGGCTGTAGCATATTAAGTACAGTTGGCGCGAGAAGATTTCGCGTCCTCTCTGGTGGCGAAAGAGACGGCTACGATACGGCCAAAGTGGAATTCTTACGAGACACGTCCATACCAGTCGACCAATTGAAGAGCGTCGCGGAGTTACACAATAAGGTCAGCGGAAATTGCTGTAAAATTTTTTAATCAATATCTAGCGTTAATAAGTCATGCAGCCTGAATTTTGATGAACTCAATTTTGCAAAGAAAAAGATTTCGTTAAATTTTAAAAAGAAATTATTGATTACTAAATTTCAATATCCTACTTTCTACATGTCGTCCTCAGACATATAGTAATTTTTATAAAATGAAAAATAATATTTTACCCATCATACAATCTTATAATATAACGTTGCTCAATTATTTCATATATGAAGATGTTAATTATATTATGTGGAATTTCGATATTATCGTAATGATGGTCAAACGGTTTAATTTGGATGCATTATTTATAAGAGCACCTGAAGTAGTTTTAAATGTAATTACAATCAGAACAATTTACACGATGTGATGAAATTCGAAATCAGAACACCATCTTCGTTTCTTATAAATTGAGTTATTTGAAGACGATAGATAATTTTTTTCTCGTTAAAAAAATATGAGTTAACCAAAACGTTTCGGTCTATTCACAGGTACGAGCCAAGAGCAAAAGATGGTGGACGACGGTGCCCGCGTCTCAGCGTTCCGAGATACGGCGAGTCTTCGGCGAAATGCCCGACACGGAGGACGACTGGCAGCGGCTGCCCGACGGCCCGTCCTGGACCTGGTGGCTCCTCGCCATTCTGCCCCTGGGGCCCCAGCTGCAGATCGGTATCCTCGGCACCACCAGCCTGGAGAAGCGGCTGCGCGCCATCGAGAAGACCCTGGACCACATGGAGCAGCGCCAGTTGAGCGTCGATCCGGCCGCCTCCAAGGAGACGACGACCTCCAGCAGCATCTGCAGCGAGGCGATGGGCGTCGACGGGGACGACGAGGAGAACGCGACCGCGAACGCGCGACAGGCCGTTCTTCAGCGCTCGTAGTAGTCGGGGACACGCACCAGGACGTCCGATAGATTTCTTTCTTTTTTTTTTTTTTTTTGTCTTAGTGTTTCGCGTTAGAGTAGTAGCGCGGAATGGCGCGGGCTCCGCCCCGCCAAATCGTGGCCCACTCGAAAGACTACATTACTGTTGAATACTCGATGCGGACTGTAGTGTTACACGGAAATGCGTTTTTTCTTCTGTAACCTCGGCTGATTGTAAAACGAATGGGGCACGATGCTCGAGGTGAACATTTCAACCGATGGTTATTGCCGTGAATTTCGCGCAGACTGAGATAGTCAAAGCGAATTGCGCTTTGAGAGAACACGAATAAAAAGAAGAAAAAAAAAACAATATGAAAATTTTTAAAAGAATTTTATAAACTTACCTGACTTTTATCATTAATCAATGTGACTTGATCGTTAATAGTTTCGCTAGAAATATACTTCTTTAATTATTACTTGTGAGCTTCGATCGGAAGTTTCGTTTCTGCATGTTCACCGACTATCGCAAAGTAACACGAATAAAAGATAATTAAATGTCGTGCGTAAGCTAATTATACTTTAAGGCGTTAATCAATTGCATGAAAAAGTAAATGAAGCTCTATTCTTTCCTGTCTAACGTTTTGAATGGATAAAAGTTCTAGAATACGGCTGTCTGGCTATTTCAAAAATCTAAATTAAGCTTGACATCGACTAGAGTTAAAATTTTAAAAAAATAAACATTTTCGTCAAATCTCCAATTTATAATATTTGTAAGAGTAATAATGATGATGATAATAGAAATAATAATAACGATTGAATGGATGGATTCCTAATGTTACATAGGATTTGAATGTGGCATGTCTAGTCAGCGAGCGAAATCTGTGCACCACGCGTAACATTTCAAAAATTTCGCTGATGGAAGAGTCGACCACTAAATAGAGACGGAAATATTATAATGAAACGTAGGACAAAGACAATGGTGCTGTTATCGGGAGTACGGTGTTCGTGCAGGCATTCAAAGCCTCGTTGTAGCTCAATCCATAAGTTTTCGCTGTAAAACCTGCACATAAAATTATATACGTAAATATATTATATACCGATGCAATATTCACGCAAATCCGTTCTTCCAGAATTTCGATGCGCAGGATGTATTGTAATTCTTCGAGAAGCTCGTTGGCCGCGCGCTATGTAAAAACCTTGGCGCGAATGCTAACTCTTTTCCGTAATTGCCCAGAGGGCCAGAGCCGCCCTCTGCACTGGACCGAGGAGACCGTTAAACAAAAATTTTTAATGTATAAAATACGCGAAATCTATGGTAATCCAATTGTAAAACCGTCGAGACCGTCTGACTGCCTCGACGCCCCATTATTTCGATGTACACGCATATGTAAAAGTCTCGAACAGCGTTTCTGTACTCGCCGACTCCTTCCACTGACGTCAGAAGAAAGCTAAAAAGAAAAAAAAAGTATTCGTATTTGATTGAAAAGTCTCGGAGGAACAAAAAAAAAAAAAAACAGCCGCCGATTTATTTAATTGATTAGATTCCTTGTGAACTTTGAGACACCGAGGACACGGACTGACTGTCCACGACCATATTTATAGCGTCGAATACGTGATATAAGACTGCATGCCTTTGCCCAGCGTACTTTCTCGCGACTATATAGTTACAGCAATCATTCGATTTTCTCATCTCGCTCCGATCTTTATCCTCACGCCGCGGACGAGCATAATTATCATATGCATATACTGTCACGGCGATGGAACTGCACGCCGCGGTTCTTTTCCTTATTATTCGTCAATCTCGATATTTCGATATAACATTGCAGATCTACAACGACGCTCGTTTATCCTCGAGCGACACATAGTTAGAACATTTTCTTCATAATTGTAAGATTGACGAGAGTGCCAGTCTCCGTTCGAGCGTACATGTATATCGGACAATGTAACGCAAAGCTAGAATTTTGATCTTCGCGAATCCTCGATATTTTTATATAGGTATATAATATTTATGCATTTCCGCTGACGGCCCCTTCGGATTGAAGTCGACTCTTTTGCTGTACGGATGGGGTACATTCACATATAAAGAGATAAAGAGTGAGAGGGGAAAGGTTTCCAAAGCTTCTGAATTGTGATGTACGCATCTGTATGGGGAAAACGACAAGTGAAGAAGCGTGCGCTATCCTGATGGTCGACTTTTGTATTGCGCCGATGTACGCAGGAAGGAAGCTAGAAAACTATATTTCACTTTACTCCCACATTTGTAAGATTCTCGAACTACGCTAGCGTATATAGTAATTTATTTTCAACGCTCGACTTTTAAGCTCACTGAAATAATTAGAGCCTTCTGAGACTAGAGACGTCATATCAATCATGCAATCAAGTATTTAATAAGATAAATAAATCAATATATATATATATATATATATATATATATATATATATATATATATATATATATATATCTAGTATTTACACAAACGCGAGTATCGAAGAACTCTTTATCTCTCTGCTTTTTTTCTTACATAATTGTGTATTATACGTAATTGCATGAAGAATCGACCTCTCGATGGTATTTGTGATCTTTTTAGTTATTTCGCATAAACTCGAGCATACAGAACGTGTGGTGCGAAACCGACGTTTATCCTAGCTCCAAAAAAGCAACTTTTTCTAATGCGTATATGAGATAAGGGAACAAGAGATGCACGAAAGTTATAAATATATAAAGAGAGAGAGAGAGAGAAAGAGCAAAGGTATGAGAGAATGAGTGAGAGGCGACGTGGGGCGATGACGCCCGAATCTGAAAAGACGAATGAATTTTTTTTATAATTTTTTAAGATGAAACATGTGTAATATTAGTTACGTTATAGGTAGATGTTGAAACGCAATTCGTAATACTTTTGTTAATTATAGAAATCACTTCCGTCAAGAGAATACTTTTGTCAAATGAATATTTTTTTGTTTTATATTTTTTTTTCATTTTGTAAATTTCGCAGTGAGCAACTTGCCATGTCAAAACGTTCGGTTAATTTTTGTTTCCACTGAGTTCGTTGATATTCATTCGCCCGTGGAAAGAAACGTTTGCATAACTATATATATATATATATATATATATATATATATATATATATATATATATATATATATATACGAATTTTGAATCAATTTTTCTCTTACACTCTCATGCGAAAGTTTATAAATCATGCATTGTGATATTACTGTGTAGCTTATCTTGTAATATTGTTACGATTACGGTTCTATAACGAATGCGACATTCGACTTTCCATTTTTACTTTGACATTTCTATATTTATCTTCACTTCTTCATATCGAATCTATTGTAATAAAAATTGTGAAATCAACTAAAAACAATGATTCTGAATAATTTATTTACCTGTCCTCAAAATACAAATAAATATTAGTTTAATCTTCTTGTTGTATTATAATAATGTAAAAATAATTATTGATCGCCTCAAATTCAAAATATAGCAAAATATTGAAAAAAAATGAAATGTAATTAGACATATATCGTTTATTAATTGTTTAAATTATACACTGGCATGAAGAAAGTATAGTTTTAACGATACTCAATATAAAAGAGTACTGGCTTAAGTAGCTAAATGACAGCTTTAATCGCACTTCACGCCAATCTCAGTTCTGTGGAAAATTCTTCCATTTTAAGTTACCCCCGAGTATGTACAACAAATCTGCTTATTTCGAGAAATACTCGGTTGCACCTTCCCCCAGCCGAGATTACTATGGTCTGAAGGTATTTCACGACGAAGTGCGTAATTACCGACCGGCAGAAATTAACCCGTTCATCGCGCATTCGGCAATACATCGTACGCTGTTTTCTTATTTCTTTTATTTTTCGTTCCGTTTAGGTTATCTTGTACATATGGAAAATATCGCACGGACCTCACTTATTTCCGATCGTGCGAGTGATTAAATTTTCGGAATTCAACGGAGATAAATTGTTAAAGGAAGAAATTTTGCACGTTTATGGTAAATCTGGCGGACGCGCTATATTAAACACAATGCTTTCGGCTCACATTGCGCTTGACGTTTAGGTTCCAATGTTTTAAAGTATCTGGAAATCGTAACCTCCGAGGGGGCGAAAACACTGTTGACTCTGCCGAAATGTTTGATTGAAAAGCTCATCAAGTATCTGAGTCTGGAGGATTTTGTTAAATTGACGTGTATTTCACCGATCTGCGACGAGGTAAGTTCTATATGTAATTACCAGACACTCTTCTCCCCCATAAATTTTACTCGCAGTCACTAGTCACAGCTTATTTTTATATACATTTATATCTACCGAATTCTACAGATTTATAACGTAAACTCTGCCTGGGAAATCTTGTACAAAAGATTAAAAGGATCGTCATATTTGTCAGAAATGGAAAGAGAACTTGGCGCAAATCGTGGTTTCAAAAAGCTCGTTAAAGACCATCACATACGCAACGTAACGAGAAAAACATTGAAAGCAATAGACGACAAGTCCGTTCGAACGCCAAAGACTACGGGCAGAAAAGAAAAAGTCTTGCAATCGTCGACGATAAATTTACCAAAGGCGTCGTTATTCAGCGAGGTTAAAAGTTTGACGAGGAAATTGAGCATAGACGACAATGTGAAGAAAGTGGCGAAACAGACGAAGCCCTCCCTCAAAGCTTACAGTGTGGTAAAGGAGAAAAAGGCCAATTTCCCGAGGAAGAGCTCGTCGGAGGAGAAATCGTCGATCGCGGTCAGCAGCAGTCACGGCATGAACGAGGCACGCGCGCTCGGCGAGTTCTTCGGGAACGCGGCGAGGCCCCCGCACGACGCCACCGTCAAGCAGCACAAGGGCGACTCAAAGATCGACAGGCAGAGCAAAGCGAAGCTCGTGAACGAGGAGAAATTAAAGGCCGATATCCTGACGCAGAGCAAATACTTAAAATCCTCCTGCACCCAGACGAACTTCAGCGACGCCGGCTCGGAGGAGCTCAAGCTCAAGTCCCTGCGCAGTCCCAGGAGCATCTTCACCAAGTACTCGAATCTCGACTCCACCGACACCAAGTCGAAGACCGGCGACGGTCAGCTGGCAATGGAGCAGAAGAAGTCGAGGACCTCGGGCGCGAAGCTCTCGTCCCAGGGCAGGATCGACCTCAAGAGCCTGATCAGCGATCGGAAAACCGACGACCCGGACGACAGCGGCATGTCCTACCTGATGAAGCGATACCTGCAGGCGAGCGACGAGGTCTCGAGGAAGTTCTCAGAGTGCGACAGGCTCGCGCAGCCGGTGCGCAACACCGGGACACAGGCCGACCTCAAGGAGAAGCAGCCGGAGCGCAAGCCGGCGAAGAAGGCGCCGGCCAGGAACGGCGTAGCCGCCGAGAGGACGGTGGGCCGGTATCCCGGCAGCACGACAAACATAACCGACAAGCTCCAGACGTGCAAAAGAACGAGCCTGCCGCAGAAGTAACGATTTCCAACTCTCGCACGTGGGCGTCGCTGACGGTGCATTCTCTTCTCGCTGTTATTTGGAAATGCCACGACCGTTCCTCGTGTAGCTCGTGTACAATTTTTGTGACGTCTGTGATTTACTTAATTTTAATATACCAAGCTTGAATTTATATAACATTAAACCTATTAAATATTTTCCAAAAGAACAAAAAAAAAAAAACAACAACTGAATGAAGTCGAAATGTTTTTAACGTCTACGTCGCTATATTTTTTATAAAATAAATTACTTTATACCTTACGGAAATTCTTTGTCTATTGAATCGCCGGTACAGCGTAATATTTTTAGAAAATGTATGAGTTATAAATCGAGCGAGATCTAAAAAGGTAATATTATAATTTTATTAATTATATATTTTATAGTTAAAAAGTACTTCGACGTTAAAGAAAAAATGCACATGAAGTATGTATTCATGGTAAAAATGTCAAAATACTATTCTTTAATGATTCTGCATGGCTCACTAATACTTGTCAATAAGTAAATCCAATGTTGACACAATTTCTTCTTGACTTCAATGAAAGCTGCATTAAATAATATATCGATCTTATCGTTGGAAATTAAACACTATGCACAGTGGAGAAAAACATGCAAAATAGTTCTCATTACTTTTCAGCTCAATTGTAAAATTGTGAATACCGCAACAATAGTTAATTGTTTCTAGATTTTAGATCATTGAATTCGAACCTGAATGGAAAACTTACATTTCAAAACATATAGTATCACAAGTACCATCTAAAAACATTATCCCTGTTCATTTAAAGATCACTGAAGTGCAACATATATTTCCAAGATATTCTATAAAGCAATTTCATAGATAATTTTAACAATAAAAAAATTGACGGCAAAATTGAAATCAAAACATTGAAAAATTTATTTTATCAAGGTGTACTTTCGTGAACATACCTTTTTAACAGGTAACTATTATCATCTTATTCATTAATTATCAACATTGAATTTGGAAATAAAATAAATAGCATTTAAAATAGAGATAAAAACCAAATCCATATTTTGGCCGTTCAATTGATAATCAATATTCGATATTTAAAAATCAATTACATACCCAATTTAAAAATCGATTACATACCCATATAAAATTAATAAATATTTTTACCGGTTTTTCAGTCCTTCTAATATAATATATTAATTAAAGTAATGACAGTCGGACCATCGTTGTTTATGATCACCCCCGAAAAATCTGAAATAAAACAGATTATTAAAAATAAATTAGATTAAATATTAAAAATAATAAAATAAAAATAATAAAAATAATAAACTATATTCCATGTTAGTAAAAAAAAAAACCTGACTGCCTCCACAACCTTATTTTCTCATTTGATGTCCCATATAAAAAATTTGTTAAATGTTGAAACAAATTAAGATGAGATTCAAAAACAACAACATGTTTTTACATAAGAAAAGTAGTTTAGGTTTGTTAGAATTTGTTTATTTTCTAAAGTCTTACGAAAAATTGGTATTTTAGAGAAGGGCAAAACCGGTTAAAATTATTAAAGTTTCAGGTCGCTGCAATTGCAAGCAAGATAGTGCTTTAGTATAAATTTTTGAGCATGCAGATTACGGACAACTACACACAATTTAAGTTGTATAGTTACTAATTGTGCAACATGTAATTATTTATAGTAAAAAATGTTTTCTTACCACACTGAGATAATTATAAAAATTTTTAAATATCAATTTTAATATTTATATACGTACATTCAAACTATATGGTGGACTATAAACGATATGAAATATTTGGTATCGTATTGTAAAATCTCATTTAATTCTTGATAGACAATTTTTTGTCAATTCATATAAATCAGCACACATAATCAAGTATAAAAATTATTAATTTTCTCCAGAAGCTTTACAAGTTACTTATTATTGATTGATTTTCTTTTTATAAATTATTAAAAATCAAGCTATTTCATGTTATTGAAGGTTACGAATAAATTGTCTCATTAGAATAGTTTAACAAGTCTACGACTGTCGTAGTTTTACAATTAACAAAGTTATTCGCCAATCTGCACACGAGTTACTAGCAGCGCAGTTAACGCAATAACAAGTGCTCTGCATCGTGGTGGCCGGATCTATACTACTTGAACCTCGGCCAATTCCGCGCGCTTTCGCGAACCTAGTGTAAGCGCGAAAATGCATTTACGCCGCGCGGAAAAGCCCCCGCGCGGCGTCTAGTGACATTTGCAGCCGGGGCTGGCTGGTGCTGGCGCACTTGCGCACTCGAGCGAGTGCATGCGCTCTCGGTACGCTCGCGAGCGCGCGGCCCAGAGGCGCGAGGCGCGGGGCGGGAGACAGACGAAGAGAGAGGAGAGAAAGCCGACGAGCGCGCACGAGCGAGCGAGCCTGCGCGGGCGCAGTATTCGCACGACTGCGTCGCTGCGCGAGCCTCCGAAGGTGCCTCGGGGGGGAAAATGCCGCGCTCGCGCCACCTCCGGGCGACCTGAGCCCGCGCGTCGCGCATATCCGCGAGTCTCGACAACAATACGCGATCTCCCGTGTGCGCGCGTTACGCGATAGTGAGTGCACGGCGGACAGTTATGCGCCGAGCCCGGCGGCCGAGGAGCGACCCTCGCCAACGACCATCTCCGTAAGCGATTGCGCGCGGCCGCGCAAGCGCCAATCTCTCTCTCTCTCTCTCTCTCTTCTCACTCCCTCCCTCCCTCTCCCTTCCTCCCTCTCACACTTTCTCTCTCTCTGTCTCTCTCCTCAACAAGCAGGACGCACCCGTGATCTGACCTGCCCGCCGCAGGAGCAATGGCGAGCTACATCAGAAGCAGGAACTCGACACGACAGTCCGAGTAAGTGAGCGCCAGCCGAGCGCTGAGGGGAGCGGCGGCGGCGACGACGACGACGGCGACGAGCCCAAGCACGTCGCGAAGCGCTGCCATATCGATCGCGAAACTCGCGAATACGTCGCCGCACGCGCGCACGGTATCGTCGTCGCTCTCGTGAATGACGTTCTGAACCCCCACCAGCACCCCGTCTCCCTCTCGCAGTCCGCACGCTCCCGCACGCGCGTCTCTTACGTTAGACACAGTGGCGTTGCATTATGTCACAAGAGGCGCGAGATTTTATTGCCACTGCCGGTTTTCTCATTTACACACGCGTATATGAAAATATAAGACCGTCCGACCGCAGCAATTTTTCGACGAACGCGGAATCTCTGGCGAGCCGCGGGGATTCCTGTATTTTTCCTCGGTCAATCAACATTATCGACCGGCTCGGATTATGAAACGATTCTATACGAAACGTAGTACTCATTCAATCTGCTTCTCGCAGTTATTATTATGTTCTTTTTTTCTTTTCTTAGAAATAATTGGTACTGAATGAACGAGCGAGGAGCGCGCGCAAATCAGAAACCTGACAGCCCGCTCTTGCAACAACTCTCTAAAACATGTACGACGCGCGTACACTGACATTATCTACTTATACTATATGTGTAACACTTTCTCTATCTCTTGGGTTTCGGTCAAAATATCTTTCAACGTTAAAATTTCCTATCGTTATTAATCCGAGTGCCATTGATAAATCCCATCCTTTACTTTCGCGAAATTAATATATTTAATTAATGAAATCCATTGTGAAAATATTTATGGATATTATTTGTTTTTTTTTTTTGTTTTCAGTGACGCTATAGACGATGATAATGATGAAAAGGATGACACGAAAAGGTAATCCTTGCAAAAATAATTGTAAACGTTCCTTATAAAGAAGTACATATTATTATAAAATAAGATTGCTATTGCCATTGCATTCGATTTTCAAGAGATATTTCAATTTTTTCAGAAAATTTCGCAATCTCAGCGAGAAGAAGCGTAGAGATCAATTTAATATGCTGGTGAATGAGCTTGGCAGTATGGTGAGCACAAATACAAGAAAGATGGATAAATCCACGGTCTTAAAGTCAACGATACTTTTTTTAAAAAATCATAATGGTTATTATAATGCGCTAATTGTTTAAATATCTCTATGAAAAACTTCATACAGAAAATTAATGCAATTTTTTTTTCGTAGAACTTGCAGTAAGATCAAAAGTTCACGAGATTCAAGAAGACTGGAAACCATCCTTTCTATCGAATGAAGAATTCACACATTTAACATTAGAGGTAATATTACTAAAAGGCATAAATTTAATCTTTTCCGTGGAAAAAAAATTAAACAATGTTATGGTCCAAAAAATAATTATTCATTAAAATCGCAGGCTCTTGATGGTTTCATAATGGTATTCTCTTCGTCGGGTCAAATTTATTATGCATCTGAGAGCATAACGTCTCTATTAGGTTATCTTCCAAGTGAATTAACGAATTCAACTATTTACGAAATTGCTTTTCCTGAAGATCAGTCACATCTCTATAATATTTTAGCAAATGCAAGAGATCAAACTAATAATAAAAAAGGTGACAATACCGAATAATCTTTTATTTCAATAACACAAACTATTCTTATGTTTAGTTGAGAAGAATAATTTTAAGTATTGTATTGCAGAGAATAATGTTTCATTTACATGCCATATAAAAAGAGGAGGTCTAGATTTTAGGGAAGAGCCCATTTACGAAGTGGTTCAGTTTATTGGATACTTCCGTAAGTCTTTATTAATAGATTTTTTCTGAATAACGATTAATACAATATACTATATCAGTAAAAATGTTTGATCCTTATTTAGGAACAGATAATGATGTAGATATCGACAATATGATCCCCAATAATAGATTTGGCACTGGTCTCTCTGGAGAAACAAAGTAAGAATTTGGAAAATCACATTTACTGCGTGCATAATGTTATTTTATTGCATGATTAAAATGCTATATTTTTTTGATCACACAGAACCGTATTTGTATGCACTGGGCGCCTGCAGACCCCACAATTAATACGAGAAATGTCAGTTGTAGACAGCACAAAGACGGAATTTACATCTAGGCATAGTTTAGAATGGAAATTTTTATTTTTAGACCATAGAGCGCCACCTATTATTGGATATTTGCCTTTTGAAGTTCTTGGAACGTCAGGATATGACTATTACCACATAGATGATCTTGACAAAGTTGTAACGTGTCACGAGTCTTGTAAGGATTTTTACGTGAATTAAAGCATAACTATAGCACCAATATGACTTGAAATATTAATTATTTGACAGTGATGAAGAAAGGCGAAGGAACATCATGTCACTATAGGTTTCTAACAAAAGGTCAACAATGGATTTGGTTGCAAACTCGCTTTTACATAACGTATAATCAGTGGAACTCGAAACCAGAATTTATCGTTTGCACGCATCACGTTATTAGTTATATTGATGTAGTTAAACAAATGAGAAGAGGAGATGGAGAGTTTTCAAATTTGATAAATGACATGACTTCATCGAAACGACACCAAGTATGTGCAAAACAGTGTTTATAATTCTCAAATATATAATTTATTTTATTTAAAACTTTTATATATATTTCGGAATTATCAAACTTATTTGATGATTTTATTTTTGATTTTGTGTTTTTTATAAATTGATATATCAATGGATAATATGTGATAATCTAATAATTTGGTAAGGATAAGCATTTAAATAAGAATAATGGATAGTTCAGATTCAGTGAGGTAACTTGAATTGCCTCCAAAATAATCTCTGTAAAGTTTTAGGCGTAATGCTCTATCAATTCTAAGAGATAGTGTATCCTACTGATAATTATAAATAGAATTATATATATTCTGTTTTTTAATAAAGAAACGCCATTTTTCTTATTGGATTTAAAGATTTAAATCAAAATATTTTTAATGAATTTGAATTGAAAAACGCGTTGGATTATAGGCATTATGAAGTAGAGCCAAATTTAAGTACATTAGTATAGGCAGAAAACCAACCACTAAAGTGTGAAAAATAGCTCGACCTCCAATTATCTTTAACTTATATACTAGACAGTATATTCAATATATTGATTTAACTAGTTTAAGTAATATACTATCTTTGGAAGTGAGAAAGTGCCATATTTTGAAGATATAAAAACTTTAAATCCTAAAATTGCACAAGGCTCATTTGGGAGGTAATTCGAGTTACTTCGCTCATACTGAAACAAATTTAACACCCATATTTGAGAGTTACTTTTTGCAAGTGTTATTTATATATACTTTGAATATTCAAAAAATAATACAAAATTATACTACATTAATCATTTATGGAATTAAATAATTTAGAAAATACATGCAACTATAATTACAGAATACGTCGAGTCATATTCGGACACCTTCCTGGTCATCCAAGTCATCAAAGACATCACGATCTGTGACTGGACGCTTGCGTCGACATGGAGTTGAATCTGATACAACCTCTATCTCAGCATGTTCCCAAAGCTCGCGCTCATTTCCTCCTTCGGCACAGCAAGTCTCAAGATCAAAAGTACCTTCGAACAATAGTTCTGCGAACTCCAAGGCTACCATAGCTACTAGTGAGAGTCGATCAATAGATACACAACAGCAACAGCAGCAGTTACAACAAACCCAGTCGACTTATCAGTCTCCAGCACAGCAAAAACCTCATCAAACGCAACAACAGCAGTTGCAGGAGAAAATGAAAGTGGAACACTGTTCGGATTTTTTAGAGCCAGCACAATTTTCTTCTGTGCCAATCGAGACGGTCATATGTGGTGCTTATGCTGGAGCAGCGGATTCATCGATGATTTCTCCACTTCAGACAACCGAGGTATCACCATTATTTATATGATTTGTAAAACACCTAATAATTTAATGAATTCACATATTAATTATGAACTAGCTATACTAATTTAGCTATATTTATTTAACAATATGTATAAATTACAGATGCTGCATCCGCAAAGTCTTGTGATGACTCCAACACAGAATCAAATTCAAGACGAATTACAGCGTAAGCATGAGGAATTACAGCAACTAATAGTCCACCAACAAGAAGAATTGAGGCGAGTGTCAGAGCAGTTGCTGAGCGCACGATATGGAATATTTTCACCATTACTCAACGTAAGGGTTTTATATTTTTATCTCAAACGCAAAATTGTAAACAATCTTATTCTAATATCTTTTGACCTTATCATTCTTTATTAATATAAAAAGTATGTTTTACATTTATTTCACGAGGGAAGGGATTCTATAAATAATATACAAATGTATTTAAAGTGGGCATAAATATTAAGGTATATATAGTACCATATTAGGTTTTTCATTTTACAATAGTCCATGAATATGAATCGTAGCCGTTCAAAACGTCGGACACCAAAGGAGGATTTCGATTTAAGGTAGTGGGGCCACTCAGGTTGTCCTTTACTAACATAAATTATCATTTCTTATTTTTAATATGTTTATTTTATTATTATTTTTATTGTTATTATTTTAATTTTCCATCTAATTTATTTTTAATAGTGAGTTCTGTTTCAAATTCTTCGGGTGGGGGGGGGGGGGTGAGAATAAACAAGGACTGTAAGACCGATAAAAATATTTATTTATTTATATATCTTGTGAATTTGAATATTCATTGACTGATCTATATGAAAAAATTTTATATCTTTGAGTATACTGCATTTTAATAACTGTTAGGTCGGCGTGCCATATAATGCGAGTGTCGTACCAAATCCATGCCCACAAGCTGCACGTTGCGTCAATACTCCACATCAGAACATATCCGGAGTAAGTGCGTTTCCAGTTCCGATCACGCTTCCACTCAACATCGTACCGCCTGAACTATTTCCACATTCGCTGCCTGTAAACACATTGCCGACTTCGCAGATGCCCACCCATGGCAGTCTGGTCCAAATGATCGCTCCTCAGCAGCAAACTCTACAGAATCATCAGCAACTATCTCAACAGACTAACCAAGAACAAGCCCAAGTCGAACAAACGGCTGACTTAATTACATTCCAAATGTGTCAAGAAAATGACTTGATTTATGCAAACATAGATTCAGCACCAAATCAGCATCAGAGGCCGACAAGAAATTAAGTGATAGAGAAGGCTAAGCTAAATTTTAAAGAATTTACTGTTTGTATAGCACGATAGTTGTGATGCGAACTGTAAAAAATGCAAGAAGTAAGCTGCATCAGTGATTTGTTACATGGAAATTTAAATTTTACTGATGAATTAAGTATTGTACTAAAATTCTACATAATGCTGTATATGAAATGTAAAGTTCTATAAGAGTTAAGTAGTCTATGTTCAATCAATTACGTCTATATATGTATACTATTTCAATATCTGATTAATGTACGCCGAATAATTTATCTGCATATTTTGGACACGATTATAAAGTAATTAAATATTTAAATGATACGGTTTCTCAAAAAAATTAATTTGCTATTAAATTTTTAAGCTTACAAATCTGGTGCTACTATACTATATTGTGGAACTTGTGAGATATAGTTGCCCATTGCGAATAACGAAAGTTAATTTTCTGATGGACAGGCCAAAATTTGACTGGGGCCATAGCAAAATACGCCATTGCTTACGTTATAGGGCAACTAAACTCGCGATGCAAATACAATAAATTGAGCGTTTAGCACCCGCGAAACATACGCGTAATAGTATTTATAACACATGACAAAACATATCATAATTAAATGATAAATTTTCTTTAAGAACTTTAAATGCAGTAGATACATGATTTACGTTTAACTTTAACTACATGCTAAATTAGTTAAGAAATGTATTTTTGGAAATAACCATTTTGAAAAGTATCATTAAGCTATGTACAGTTACTTAGGAGTAATAAATAATATAATAATGTATCTCCTAACGAAAGTGATAAAATAATTAAAAGAACTTATCGAGCTTGCCAATGCAATGAAAAAGTTGCTAAATGAAATAATAAATATTATTCTTTGAACTCGATTTTATATTAAAGTAAGATAAATTATATTAAATCAAATTTAATAAATTTTTTGACGGATTTTGATGAGAAATGTAAATCAAATGATACTACTAAAATTTCTTATTAATATTTATAATTAATGTAATTTGTATGAACGAAAGTCATAATTATGCTACAAGAAATATGCATGTTTCGCATAAGTTGTACGATATTAAAGTTTTGGTATGAATTGTGTGAACAGACACACTATGAATATCAATGCGTAAGGTGTTCTCATTTAAAAACAAAGTTTTATCAATGCATAGAATGAGTAACTACTAATCGGGTGAAGGCACATAAAGATGGATGCGATAGAAACGAAACTATTTACCTTAGGTGCTAAATAGCCATTAACTGTTTCGTTGTAGAAATGGATAGAGGCCATTTTTATCAGTGCAATATACAGTAAGCATTTGTAATTGTATAATTCATTCCTGATTTCGATAAAAAGTTTCGAACATTAAAATTAAGAAAAATCAGAACAATACTAAATTTTATAAGACATATCAAATTAGAAAGTCTGATGAAATGTCCATATTTCAAGCTATGAGCTAAGTAAATTGCTCTATTCCTTTCATTTTCAAAGAAATAGTTTTATATTATATTTGTAGTTTTGTACCATTTATAAAGTCTCATTAGGTTTAAAATTCAATCTTTGGTATATCAAAAATTATATGTATGTTAATACTTTTTAATAGACTTTTAAAGTTTTTCAAAATAATTTTTATATCCTTCGACTTCTTTCTAATTTCTTTCAATTGAAAAGCATAACTAACTTGTATATTTCATAATATTACTTGTGCCAAAAGTATATGTAACAATAATAATTTTACTTTTTCTGTTATGAAACTAAAATTAATTAAACATACCTGCATTGAATTCGATAATTTTAATCTCAATTTTTTAAATATAGTTTATTTAAAGATCACTGTTGTTCTAGCGTTAAAAATTATAATCTTAATCAGAAGAACAAAAAAATTGAATATGTACCCTTAAGCTATAAGAAACATATGCTATTATAGTATATACCTTACCATGATTACATACAATTATATACTTGTTTTGTGCAAAATAAAAAGTTATAATAAGCCCGTCTCGATTATGATCAATTTATAGAATCTGTATTAAAACATAATGCATAATACGAGAACAAGTAAATCATAGTTTACAAAACAAAAGAAGGAAAAAACATATTTTTCTCTGGAAAAGTAAAATGTGACAATAAAGTTAAGGATTGAAAAAGTTTCAAGTTTTCATGCTTTTCAAAATAATCGAATAAGTTCATAAATTGAGCAATTATCGTTAAGGGAGGCTAAGATAGTTATATAATAATTATATCATCAGATGTCGAAAGTAATTTATCAGTGGTTTTTATATCATGGAAATATAATAGAATGAAATTACCAAACCAAATAAATGTAAAACCCAGTTACCAGATACTAAAAGTCAATTGTGTAATAAAATTATCTATAAGGACTAAATTATTAAAATGTATAATTTCTTACAGGGTACGCGTCAATATTCATGATCGTCCAGATAATATATTTTGTTATTTATATAAAATTTTAAGATATAAATATATGTTGAATATATTATATAAGTAAATAGAAAATGTATTAAATGTAATGTGTTTCTCAATTTAAAATATTGGGAGCATTTATTGTGGTAAGTGAGATCCGATGTCCATTTTACCCAAATTGTGTCTTATTTGGACATGTATCGCTGCGCACTTGATCATTGCACTTGACATTAATCAACATTCCAAACGAATATTTGCGACGATATAAATTGTGCTCATTAATTCTTAAGCAACCTTATTGAAAGTAACTATCTATTTATTTGTGAAGATCTGTTTCTTTGTAATGATTAATAATAAAAATTATTAAAAATTTTCCAAAAATTCTATTTATTATTTTTGTAATATATAATACTCCAAATATCTATCATACGAATAATATTTATTTTAATTTTTATATAATAATTAAATAGAAGTGGATGTTATGCGAAAGTTGTAGTAATGATGAAGAGCATCTATAAATTTTGTCATGGTTTCTGTAATATAATTATATATCATTTTGAATTTTGATAAATTAAATTATTATATATGCGTTTTTTAGTACATACATAATGATTTTGTTACAAATGATCCAACAATTGTAGTTCCCCGTCCATCCGAATTACGTGTTTCCCATCATTATCTCTGATAACGATCTCCATTACAATCTTTGACAAAAAAAGTATTTGACATTTTCATTGAATTAATTCACATTCATAATTCGCGCAAGCATTTAGGAGAAATAAGATTTTTATTATGATGGTGCAGAACAAAAATCCGAGCTCTTTCACAATTTCATGGATAATGAAGATAAATTCCCTTACACGTTTTGCTGAATTTTTTGCTGAATAAATTTCTTCCTTTTTCCTGCAACTTGTTATTATTCTTGTCTAAAGGCATACACGATTCATGATGACAAGCTGGTAGATAAATAGCGCAATATAAAAAGTCTTTCCAGTTTTATCATTAACGATCGTGGAGCCTAATTTCCATTAAAATGTTTTTAAAATATAATATATAAAATGAAAACGAAACTAATTCATTTTTTAAATGTTTATATTAATAAAATATTATTACAGATAAAAATTTTATAAAATAATATAACAAAAATGAAATACATGGTTTAAAAGCTTATACACATCATTTTGTCAGATTAATTAGTTAGAAGTAGAATTTATTATGCTGCTAGAAACAAAATTTTTTTTCTTAAAATATTTGTACAACAATTATATTAACTTATAAAAAAAACTCTTAAATATAATGCCATGAATGAGATGATTTCCATAAAGCTAGTATTTGGAGAGAGCTATGCAACTTAAATTCTTAAGTTTCGCAAATGCAACAGCAATCCGTGGCTGCCTCAATTTTTCAATTTCTTGAGGGCATCCATTAAAATCTGCATTTCGCGATTCACATTGTTCGCTAGCTCCTCTATTTGATATTTACTGTCGATTATGCTAATCCTGTGTGTGTACGGATCGTAGCGGATGCCAAAGTTTTTGGGAATCGTTTCCGAAAATCGTCTATAATATTAGAAAAAAAATAAATTCAAGTTAATGCATCGCAAAAAATTTGATTTAGTTAGTGAACGAGACCAGCATATTTTTTTTGCATTTTATTAAAAAAAAAAATTTTTTATTTTCAAGCACCCTTAAATCCTAAAAAATAAGACGAGGCAAGCAAATATAAGATTAGCTAGTTGCGTATAATTTCAAAATTATGAATGTTTTGTGGGAATTTCTCAAATATATAAGTATATTTATAAAGAAACGTTAAAAAATGTTTGATGAAAAAAACTTGAATAATTAGAGAACGAAGATGTGCACATTTCATAAAAAAAATACTAGATTTTAAGGATATTCCATTACTTCTAGGCCTTTCCAATTGTACTGGAACATTCTTGCACTCGTGTACAAATGATGGCAGAAATGAGAGTAGCTGCTTTGATTAAAAAATGTACAGGTCAACACTGTGTCTTTTGTCCAGATCAGCTGTAATTCTACTTTATTGGAGATACACGAGACTGACTAACAAGATGACTGTTTATCACCAACTAAAATCGTCAAATTGCCCACTCGAATAAAAATCTTCTCGACTTTAGTATCAAACCGTCCTTTAACAACGTAATAATTACGCTTATGGAAGAAAGAAAAAAGATGATAAACGCGTAACCCTAATATATATTAATATAATCCCGTCTGACGCACAATTCGATAGATAATCAGTTGGCTCAGTATACTCTATATATACACTTATAAACTCACATCATCTTCTCCTTGGCATCCTCAAAGTTTTCCGCCACGAAGTAGACCGGCTGATACTCCGTAATTGGATACTTTTGCAAGGCCGTGATCGCAGGCTCGAAGGCCCGCAGTTCCGGCTTGCCGCTCAGGCTGTACTCGAGCTCGCCAAAGGACGACAGTAGTCCAGCGCCGTAAGCCTTGAGCTCCCCGTTTTGCCTGCAGAGGCCGAACTCGACGGTGAACCAGAAGCACTGAGTTGAGGCATGAGAGAAAACTTAATTATCCCCGTAGTTTGGAATATTCATTAATTATTAATGGCTACGCCCGGGCTTTGGAGTTCTAAGGGTTGATTATCAAGCTCGATCGAAAATTGTCATCGTCGAAGAACGACGAACAATTGCGAACGCTAATTTTACATAATTCGTTTGAAAAATTCTTTTTCTGCATCAGTCACCATTTTTAACACATTCTTAGCAATTACAATTCAAATTTATCCGACTCCTAATCGATTAGACTGTTTGACAATTCTGTTTTTATTAATTTCACTATTTTCTATTATTATTTTCTTACATCAATTTTTCATGATTTTCTTTATTAAATTATTATTTTTATAGGAAAGTGAAAAATAGTAGAAAATTCGAATCAACCACGTTCAATACATAATAATTTTTTTTGTAAATAGCCATTGTAAAGGTAAAAGTATAAAAAGTATCAACTAATAATATTTCTTTTTTCAACTAATAGGCAGGACACTTTTTAGAAATTGTCACATTATTGATCGAATGTCGAGTGAGAACGAAAATTATTTGAAAATATCAATTTTTTGAAAAATATATCTCCAAACACGATTGTCCCCGTTGGATAGTATAGAAATTTCATATAACGAATGGCATAATTCACAGTATATATATATACATTCACACTCTCGTATACATGCATCTACGTACCGTGGCAAGCTTCTCGATGTACTCGTCGGGCGCTCCGAGGGATGCGAGGCCGATGACCTGGGAAAATTGGGCGAACGCCGGGTCGGCGAAGAGGGGCACGTGACCCAGTATCTCGTGGCAGACGTCCGGTTCGGGGGTGTAGAGGGGCCGGCTACTGTGCCTGATGTACTGCGTGCTGTGGAACACGCGGAACGCGAGGCCGGCCAGGAAGTCGCGGGACGACAGAAGCCCAGCTACCGGGCGCAGCGAGAATCCCGTGCAGTCTGTGGATCGGAATTTGAATTTGAATTTGAATAAAATTTAATCCTCCCTTCATGCTTATCGTAATACGATATTATACGTGTGTGAATGAAAAAAAAAAATAATGTCGACAGAACGTATATAATCGGATGCGCGTTATTTCGCACTCGGCCGGTGCTGGACTTTTGAATTACGCGAGTTTGAGGGGTGCGAGGTCACGGTTAGGATAATTCGACGGGAATGCTTGAATAAGAGCTTCTAAGGAAATAACTGCCATGTAGGAATTCTGAATTTGGAAGGAAATATTATATTGTAAAAATTCTAAAAATTAACTGTAAATATAATTGTTAAATTAATAGAAGGAACATCATTTAAGCAAGACAACTACTGTTTCACGCTCAATGAATTACGGAATATTATTTAAAAGCGTTCGTTAAGAATGCAAAATTCTAATATATAAAATGACTACAGAGAAAGATTTAAAATTTAAATGATTTACTTAGGAATTACAGATGTTTTTTTTATATTTCACATACTATGCTACTTCTTGATGTATTTAAAAAAAAATACTATAATTCCTGCAGACTTAATATATATGTAATACAAAGTAAGTATTAAGTATTACAACTAATAACTAAATAGTCTATTCTCATAGTGTATTATTAAACTTATTTGGATGCTTTATTATACTATAATGCTAACGATGGAATAAAATATAAACTACAGTCGACTAAACAAAATTATTTTATGAAATTATCAATATTATTCTTACACCTTCTTTAATGTATTATTGCATCTTAGGGAATATTACATAATATTTCACCATATCTACAGCAAATCTTTAATCACTTCCATACTATAATACGATTAAATGTAGTACAAAGTTACATAATATCTCATAACCAGAAAATATTACGCGTAACATCTATCCAATTTATGCAATCGGTAATACAATGAAATACCATATATTGTGCAAATGTAAATATTTCATGACTGAAGAATCTTGAGAACTAATTTCGCATTATTTGAGAGTACTAATTACATAATGACTGACGCGATAAGGGCGTACTGATCTATTATTTTAGAAATAAAGATCCGTAAATGGAATATTTTGCATGCTTATCCTAAAATTATTCAAACAGATTTGTAAAATCTTGATCAATGTATCAAAATAGTTTAAACATTCACAGATTTCTTTATCTGAATAAAACTGGTATCTAAATATGAATTTAGTAGAGTTGAAAGATCCATTTCTATACATTCAGTTGTATATTCAGTAAACTAGAACTACATGTATGATATTTATGACTATTTAGCTAACCAATAATTTTAGTCGAAAGTTTTACTCTGTAGTTTTTAATAAATTGAACAGAAAAGTTTATATATGATGAAAGTACTGAGGGTACACATAATTTCTATAATCCCAGGTTAATAAAAAGTAAATGTTTCGATGTAAGACGTGATGTCATCATTAATGAGTCGAAGAATTAATTTTTTCCAAGATCAAGTAAGCTAATGAGGGTAGTTCGATGCACTCGGTACAATTATTAGGAAACACGTGTAAGCTTGGCGCAAGCGATATCGACAATAATATGTGTCCGTCCGTACATGCGCGCAGATACTTGTGCGTATGTATGGCTGAAGGGATTGATGTATGAAAAAAAACGTATAAACTCGGTCACGTACGCCTTTCGTGACTCAATATCAAAGGCTCATTTTTTTCAATAACATTCACCGCTACAAAAATGTATTATTAGTGGTAATTACGAATAACCTAAATAACAAAACTGCATGCATTACACTTTCATACATTTGAATATCCATTCTACAAATATGTTATTAACTTTTGCAAAACGCTCTTCGAAAAAAACAGGCTTTATTTTACTTCAAAATACTGGTGAAAAAAAAACTTCAATATTACTATGTCAATCGGTAGAAATATAAAATTTAATGGCTGTGTTATTATAGTTTGTAAAAAAAACAGCTTGTTTAAGCTAAAAACCGTCTTAATAAAATGCGAATTCCTTGCAAATTTAATGAAAATAAATACACGTTTCCGTCGCTTCGATAAAAGTTACAAAATTTTACAGAGACCGATGAAAAATCTTTATTTTATCTTTAATAAAAGGTTTTTTTTTTATACGTGTAACTATGCATCGATCGGTATACATGAATAATATCAAAGAAACGCAAATGCCAACCGGTTTTTAATTTAACTAACGAAACATGTTTTGTCCTTTTTTTGATTTTTACTTAGCTGACTCACTGATAAATTGATAGAGTAAGAATGCTAGTTTTTATAATTTATAGTGAAAAGATGTGTATGTTATAAAAAAAAATCGAGATGTAGACGAACGCATTTTATATAGACTCTGGCAAAAAAGTTAAACATTTACGATCAATATAAAACATACATTAAATCTTCTCAACGATGAAGGAAGCGTCATAGTACATGTAGATAAAAGAAAGAGAACAACTTTTCAAACAAATTCAACACTTAAATGACAATGAGTATACGTTAGGGAGAAAAATTTTAAAAATTACAGATTATAGTATTATGTAACAAGATTATAGTATTACGTATAATAATGATAATAATAAATCTAATAATGATAACAATAGATGCCCACCCTTCAAGAAGTTAGAGATGTCCTCGAGCTGCGGAATATTGTCCTCCCGATAGCCGCAGTTCTCGATCAGCAAGGGGAACACGTGATTGTGCTCCCTGCACGCGTACTTGGGATACATCTCGGTGAGCTTTTTGAAGACGACGCTCCACGTCCTGATCTCCTCCTCCGTGTAATCGACCCGCGGTATCGGCTGGCCGCTGCAAAAATTCATAAATATTACACGCGCATCGATGTAATGTAAATTAACGAGAGAGAGAGAAGAGAAGAAATCCGAGAGCGGATCTGTGGGTGACGCGCGCGACGCACGTGGCCGCGGCCCGAGGCCGTTATCTCCGCGGCGAGGCGTGAGTCACGCGCTATTACTCTTAGGACTGGGACGATTGTGTTACGCTCACTGTTTGTAGTTGTAGGCCAGGTCGGCGAAGTACTTTCGCCTGGCGCGGTAGACGTCGTCGGTGAAGCCCGGGTGGTCGCTGTCCAGTTCCGAGCCGTACGACAGGATCTGATTGGCGAATCTGTCGAGGTCGCGGATGCGCAGCGGGAACCAGGGTGTCGTGCCCTCGTTCTCCCGGTAGTTCCTGCGGTCAAAATTTGAACTTATATTTTACTTTTTTCGCCGACTGCGTCTGGTGTCTGGTTTTATTTTTCGCCGCGCACTGACTTAAATATGCGGAAACGTGCAGCTCGAAAAGTAAAAATGAATAAATCAATAAAGCATCACTAGGTCGGTCTCCAGTTCAGTCATTTTTCTAAACGCAAAGAAAACAATGGGCAACCTTCAAATTGAAGATCATCCTGTAAATTAATAATAATGGATCAAAAATAAGGCTTTGCCTTTAATTTAAAGAAAATCAGTTTTAACATTTTTTTATTTTCTTGGAATTTTACAATTACAGTATAAACTGTCTACACTAAGCGTGCGTTACGGTTACCGCAAACTATAGTCGTATCCGACAAGCATTATCTATGCGTGCACACGTGTGCGTGTGCGTTTATGTGTGTGGTTAAGCTTTCATACTATATTATTATTCGGTTCCAGAGAAACTGATTAAACTCTGTGGGTAACGCCAAACTTTGTAAATTGTTCAATTCAAAAGATGACCGTCACGCTGAAGGTCACGTTTTGTGTCATTGCGTGTAATAGAAAAAATAGAGCTTACATCAAAAAGTTCAAAATTTGAGTTTCAATTCAAAATGAAACCGGATTTTTTGTTGATCATAGTTTAGTGATTCCATACTTGGTTTCAGTAGTACAAATTGTTTTCTTTTGTTTTCAAAGCAGGTAAGAATTTAATTTTTAATCTTTTTGGAATGGTATAAATTTACTCTAGTTTCCGATTGTTGAAACTGTTTTATAAGTGACGTTGTAGTTAGAAAATTTTCATTTGCATTTACCTCGATCGAATGAGAATGCCAATTACCTTCACGTATACTTGATTTTCCATTTCGTAAGTACTGGCAATTACACTGATTTGGAAAAGTAACAAGACAAATTATTATAGCGAATATCAAACCTTGATATAATCGAGAAGTATCCGCATTGATCTTGGAGGGCGTCGACGACGGCTCCCAAATTGCCGCCGGGAGCGCACTCCACCATGAATTCGTAGCCATTGGCTATGCGCAAGCTGTTCCTCGACTCGATATGCAAAAGATTAACTTCGTGTTTCTATAAATGTAATTAATATTTATAGTTACCAAACAGGCTCTTTGAAATGGCATTTAAATAATGTAATGTGAAATTGACGATGATTTTGTCCATTTTTGTGATTTTGTTCCTCTTACAACATGACGAAAACTATATGGACATATACATTTCGTATAGATATATTTGATTGATGAATTTTAAAATTAAAATTAACCTAATGACGTGATCAGTTTGATAAATAGTCGGATTACGGTTCTACTCTTTAAGTTTCATCATTCGATATTCCAATTTTTTTCTCCAAATTCGTATATATTTGTATTTTAAAAAGGCAGCATACCTTTTTCCAATTTATAGTCCTGCTATCTCATCTCTCCTTTTCATCAATATAGGAAATATGCTTATTTATCGCGGTATTGTACGAAGAGATTTCTAATGCTTGACAGAAGTATTTTAATATGGATAGGACAATCAAAAAGTTTTCTTTGAAAAAATGTATAAAATTTAATCTCAATATTATAAAAAAGATTTATTATAACTTAATTGTTATCTCGAGGGAAATTAAAATATAGAGAATTAGTTATACGGCAGATTATTCTAAAATAATTTAGAAAAGTTTCATTCGAATTTGTATTTCATAAATTTTATATAACAATAATAAATAATTAGATAATAATTAGACCTTCATCAATTTTAAACAAATTCAAGCATTCAAATTACTGTAAATAATAGAAATACATCGGGCATTCATCATAATGCGTCAAAATAAAATTTATAAATTATTTTATAATAACATTCTAGACCTGACTATCAATGGTATGTATAACAGTATTGATCTACTTTATATAGCTTTGAATAATTTTTGTTTTTCTGCCACCAGTGAAGGAAAATTTAATAAATAAAATAATATGTATCTGTTCAATCACTATTCAACAATTATTATTAGATTCAGATATTATTACTCAGACGTATTTAGTGGTTCATTATAATGTAAAGTTAATTAGAGAGTCAATGCTAAACTTTTATCTAATATTATAGATTCTATGTTTTATATACAATATTCGAATTTTTATTTAATATTGTTTCTCTATATTCTGTTATGTATAGATTTTGTTTTCATTATTTACATGTATATTTCTTGATGTAATGCAAATGTATTGATGCAGTTACACGATTTTGTCAAAATACACAATTCAAAAAGAACATCATTTTATTTTTATAACTCAGGAAAACTTGAGCGCTACGAACATGTATTTGAAGAAATATCTATTCAAATATAAAAAATAATGACTATAAATAAACTAATTTGACTAAAATCTGTGATCTATATATTTTATATCCCTTTATGTACATATGAATTGCTACTCGAAACCACAGTCCTTCTGAATATATCGTAGGACAATCGTCAGCATTCGACTACTGGGATCCGTTTTCGTATATACACAGTAGTCACTTTACTCACGGCAAAGAGTTGAAGATAACGTCCCAGTGCTCCGACTTCGTCCTCCTCCTTCGGCGAGAAGATCAGGCACGTGCTCTTGCTGGAATCCTTGCCCTCCTTGATGTAATTCCCGCCGCTCATCAGTTTTGGCTGTAACGTAAGAGAGCACGTTCGATCATTCTGCGCATCAACCGCGGGCGCCCCTAATTTCAAATTTCAAATATATATACGCAAACACACACACACACACGCACACACACACACACACAAAACCCTTACATCTGTGATCAACATTTTCGCTCGGAATCGAGGGCCACTCGCGAGTTCTCCGTCCGAGGGTGGCGCCTAATATCAACGGGGATTATAATTTGGTCGTTGGTCGTTGGCGTGCGCGCGAAAACGAAAGCCCTCCGAAAATCGACGCGGGGCGATGATATATCGGTCCGATGGTCTATCGGCTATATAGTGAATACGAGACGCGGCCGATCGCGATGCGTTCTTATACGATTGATCGGATCGCCAACGTGCGCGCGCGCGTCCGAGCGCGCCCTACCCTTTTGGCTTTCTCCTTCCTAAGCGCCGTGCCGGCATTTGCACTAGCGTTTTTTTTCTTACATACGTGTATAGATATATATATATATATTAAAAGCTACGAGTCGATGTTCGCTTCCGCGGTGAATTATATATAATTGCTATATATCCCTTGTAAAGTGTCAGAAGTGATTACATTGTTGCATCGTATAGACTTAAGTATATAGTAAGCGGGATTTTTTCATTCATCTTGCTTTCGGAGCGATTGAAAAGTGTCGGTATATTATTTTTTTATACGATCGTTATAGACATTATTTTCAAGGTTCACGGTGTTGAAGTGAAAATTCTAACGCTAAAGGAGTCGTTACTACTTATGATGCGAAAATCGTTAAAAAATTTAATTTTATCTGTTATGGATTTATTAAGGTGTAATAATTAACATATGCATAATTGAATTCATAAACATTTTTAAAATAATGAAGTCTGTTGATGCAAATGGCAGCATATAAGTTTAATAAATAAATTATTGATTTTATTTACTGTAAGTAGTTCCAGTGCTAGCACTTTCACACACAATTCTAGGAATGGTTCACATTGAGAACAAAAATTTATTTAAGGCTAATTAAATATTTATTACAATAAAGATGATATTCAATATGTAGCATATAAAAATATTTTTAAATTATAAATTCACGATTTTTTATTATAGAATTATAAAAATTCTTTTACTTGTTCTCAATAGAAACTTATTGAAATATATTACATGATTTAATTTATGGTATTTTATTAATTTTGAAACTAATCAACTCAATGTTTTTTATTTCTTAAGCTAGGAGTTATAATGTTTTAAACGTAAAAATAACTAAATTTTTTTAATATATAAATAGTAGTTTTTTCAATAATACATAAATGTGTACATGATTTCATTCGTACTTTTTATTGCTATAATAATTGGTTGCTTACTCTTTTATATACTTATCAAATAGTAAGTGCTCCATTTTTAGATAAAAACCATTTCAAAATTTTACTTTTATTTAAAAATAAATTTTATTATATTTTATTTTGTTTGAAAATATTATTTGACTTTGACAGCTCCATTTAAGTGCATATTGTATTATGTGCGTATTGCTACATTTTTTTTTCATTTATTGCTTTTTTCGAATGCACCCGCATAAAAAATAGACCAATAGTAGAGCTACGTTTGACAGTAAATAAGCTCAATTATAATACACATTGCATCGACATAAAAACTATAATTAATTTCAAATTATTTCAATCTTTTGAATGATCAAACATTCTAAATATCGTTTAATAAAATTTAATTTGTTAATACGATTTGAGTATTATGTATTGCTAGTGAAGAGTGATTTAAAATTACTAATCTCATATTAGTTACATCATCTAGAAAAAAAACTTTATACGAATTCTTATAAGCAATAGAACATTGATATGGTCCATGTTGAGCTGAAAAATTGAAATTAGTTTTCCAGAAAAATTTCCATCGCTGATGTAAATTAAGTACGAAAAACTGTACCCCCCCCCCCGTCCCGCCGGTAAAAATTGTAACTGACGCAATATAAACAGCAATTGACGAATAATGTCGACTGATCCAAAAATTCGAAATCCATTTTCAATGTTACATCATGCATTCCTGCGCGAAGTTGAGAAGAGTAAAGCAGGAGCTCATTACGAAGTCATCGACTGGTCGTGACTGTTCTGTCTGACTTTCGTCCGCACAAAGCCGATGATGAAACATTGAAGTTTCGTTAGCTCCGTAGAACTGGATGGCGATGGATTAATTATTAAAAGCCAACAAAGCTGCCGCGAGCCGATTTTATCTAACGTAATGGAAAACGTTTTTTTTTTTTTTTGATGTCAAGATTTGATCAGTAGAGTATAGACATATAGAAAATTAAAACAGAATCAAGATTTAATATTTCATTAATAATAAAACCTAATTTGTTCAATATTTAATGAATGATCGCATGCCTGCTGCTTAATTTTGAGAATGGAAGTTTATCAAGCTTGATATTAACTTTACTATATTCTTCCTTATACCTTATTTAAAATAGCACGCAATTTTTGCATTCGAAACTTTAATTTTTTTTTCATTGTTATAAAATTGTTTTATTGGCAAAGCTATTGACATTGCAAAAGATTTTTTTTAGGATCTTAACATAATATTTCGATTTATTATTATATACATTGATACCATTGTTTATCGTTTTTGAATTAGCTTTTAAATTGTCTTTAACAAAATCAGGAATAACTTACGGAATTGTCACCGCGAAAATTCATATATGTTTAAACTAAATGCAAGAAAAATAGCGATAATTCTCCGGTGTCATTCATCCGTTTTTTCTGCAATTACTTTATACCATTTTTTTTTCTTTATCAAGCTCTAAAGTTTACCAGAGAGTTAAGATCATTTCACTTGCTAATCATACAGATAATTTCTACAGTCTCTGATATATTTATAATAAAATCTAATACAGCTACCGTTCGATAACCGGCTTTTCTATCCATGTCTATAAATTATTTTCATAAAACATTTTTACGTATCCTGGAATAACTATTATCACTGCAATTTCTTATATGCTATTTTATCTTTGCATATTTATTGAATATAAATTAAACGTAAATTAATTATATTTTATTGAAATTACATATGATATAAAGAGTTTCAATAATTTTTATTAGTCTTATATAAGAAAAAATAAATTTACAAAAGGAAGTATAATGAATAAGTAAAACTTTTCCTTATCTAAGAATTCGACACAACCGACTGTAGTTTTACAATGTCACTTCAAGGATCTACTGTGTATTTATACATTTAACCTACTAACTATGTGTAAATAAAGCAGTGAGTCTAAAAAAAATCATTGACAACTAAAACAGCCGCAGCTAAGAGTAAATAAACAATGTCCTTAGATAATTTTATTAGAGGTGAATTTTATCAAAATAGCAGTAAATGAAGATGGGCCATGGCGGGCTTTTAGAACAGGCACCATCCTTAATAATGAGAAAATAATTATTAATATAATATAATTAAATCATTATTAGTTAAAATCATTTAAAATTTAGCGATATATTACGGATACATTAAGTTGATTATTAAAATAGATATACATTACTAATTTTTAAATATAATTATTAATTATAACGTACTAACCGATCGTACTAACTGATTTATTTTTATCATTAAATTATTATTAATTTTATTATTAAATTAGATGTCACTTTTCTATTTCTTCTTACAAAATAAATTTATGAAAAAAATTGGGTGATAAGGTGTAATAAATCATTCAACGCTATAAACAGATGATTTATCTAAATAGTTTTTAAGATATTAACAAATTTTTTCTGGTAAAGGAATATGATAAATTACGTGGTATAAGAAAATCAAAGATATCTTTGTATAGTGATACTTATATAAAACATTATTGTAAACTTATACTTCAGAATAAATCCAACTCATTATCCTGTTTGCTTTTCAAAGATTATTTTTGATAAAAAGTACAACATCATTATTCTATAACATTTTTAAATAATATTTCTATATTAACTTTTATTTTAAAAAAAACACTACTTCATAATAATAATAATTTTTCGTTTTGTATCTTATAATTTATCATACTTTGTCTGCATACTGTTAGTAACAACAGTGCTATAAAAGTGTTGCTACTAACTGACTATTCGATAAATCACTTATTCATAAGGATGGTTTGATTTGTTTAACGATATCTAATTTTTTTATATGATTATCTTAAGTAGGTAGGTAAAATTGCAAATAACTCTGCATAATGAGAATAATTGATTTCATAAATAAAATAAATGTAAATTATGCATGGTTCATTAACTTCAAAACAACATGTTTCAAAAATCAATATCCTTTACTTATATAAGCTTAATAATATGTAACATAAAAAACGTAAAAAAATGTACGACGAAAAGTACAAATGATACAAGTAGACAAATATGAAGTATATATAAGTGAAATTTTTCCCTTTACGTGGCAATCGTGTTTTATGTGAATCTGTTTAAAACTATACAAAAAAAAAAATAAATAAAATTATCGATGAACATACATGAACTATAAACTGTAGAACATATACAAAATTCTAGTTATTTAGAGTTTTTAATCTTTCATAGAACCAATTGAAAACTGATAGGCAGCTCGTTCAGATCGTTTGAATTTCTTGTGATTAAACCGTTTTCATTAAGAAATACTGACAAAAAACTGCTATAGTACTTAATCACTTAACAACGTGAATTTAATGAACATTTTATCTTCATTCATATAAATATAATCAATCGATTCTGAAATTCCAATTGTGATTTAATTATATATAATTGAATCATTTGAAACTGTCATACTTCCATTGGAAATGTATATAAACTATGATTGTAAAAGTATTTCGTAAACATAATATATTGAAAAATATAATATATAAAATATACGATATAAAAGATGAAATATGAATTATAAAATACAATTTTAATGAATAGGAAACTTATTAGAAATTCCGAGCAGATATAAATCGTTCATGATAAAAAAAAACGATATTGATGATCATATATTACTAATGGTTTTATGTAATAGTGAGGAATAACTAATTCTTAAAACAGACACGAGTGCTTATGCTTCTGACGTTTTCCACAACCACTATTATGTATAAATTCACCAGGTATCTAAATGATGAGTAGGAAGTAAAGTAAATTTTAAAGTAGAAAAAATAATCATTAATTTTTATTTCTTTATAACTACGACCAATTAAGATTTATTACTAAAATAAAGAATAAAGTTAGTTGTCCAGATCGATGTTTTTACTTTAATGTTAAAACATCTACAAGTTATGTAAATCAATAAGACTAGAAACATTTTCTCCAAACTAACAGGACGATCTCACGTGACGTCTCACGTGAACCTATATTTAGCAAATGCATATAAATTATACTAAAAGATGCAGACTTATCTTCTTATTTTATTGATATTTTTAACTTTACTCAGAAACAGATCCGAATTTATTTAAATTGTTTTGTTGGTAATATAATCCATAAAATAAAACCAAATTAAAAAAAACTATCCATTAAATAAATTTTTTTTTCTATCAGAAATCAATGTTTCTGTTTAGATTCAAACCAGTTTATCAGTAATACATAATATAGTAAAAAATTACAAAATATTTTTAAAAAATTGAGAATACAATTTATCATAAAGAATTGTTATAGAATTGCCATATTGGGCGAGGATGTGTTTAGAATTAAAAACTATACACAAATCAACGAGAGTGAAATTATTTAATTTGACAATGTTGAGAAAATTTACTGTTAAAAATTCTTAAAAAATATTAAAATATTAAATCTCTTTTGCAAGTAGCGCAGTGCTATAGGTCGAGGAGCTCTTTGCAAATTTTGTATATACGGAACAAAAAAGATTATCCCTAAGCGCCAAGTCAGATCGAGCAAAAGAACACTCTGATTAACGAGTGTGCTTTCATCGATACGCAATACAATGGGCACAGGGTGGACGATTCGTGATGAGCTTGAACTTCTCTGAAAGTGGATGCGCATCCCCCGAAATTCATTTCGCCGTGTTTGTTTTTTTACGCGTCTCAACGCAGCGTCATCTGCATTGCGAAGGGGAAAACCACTCGACGTCGTGAAGATTTTGCCGAGCATCTCGACCGGTTCGCATCTTACTTCTCTCCATCTCTCTCTCTCTCTCTCTCTCTCTTCTCTCTCTCCATCCCCTTTTCAGCTAAAGTCCATCTTCTTCAAGCAGTGAGAAAAGCTACTTTTTGCTTCGCTGGTTCGTGCATTGCTGCACTGATGTTAAACTAAAGGAGTCCTCCTAGACTAGAAGCTCCAGGCCCTTACACTTTGATTATTTGTCCACTCTTTGTTAATTGAGCTTTTTAAATTTTATGCGCCAAGAACTATAGTAATTTAATAAAAGTCGTGAATACGTTTGCGATTTCTTAATTCGTATTATTTAAATTGCGATAAATTTAATCGGATGGAGAGAGCAAATTGATGAATTTTTTAGTTATCAATTATTAAACTTTCCCGTTTTATATCTTTTCCAATTTCAATAATTAATTCAATATATGTAACAATAACAAATAATGTCACCAAAGTGTAACATTAAACTCGAAGTTTTTATTCTAAAAATGTTTCTACATACATTTGTAAATCCTTACTTTTATAATTTTTTTTTTAGAAACTTTGATATTAATTTAGATCTGCGATATATAGCTTATAGACAAAAAGTAAAGTTTTTCATTGGCTTTGTTGAAGAATGCTTGATTTAACTTCCAATACTTTTTGCAACTTTTTCAATATTTTCAGGGAATTTATTTTAGCTGCGAGATCTCAGAAAAATCAGTCGACCATTCGGAATAGAAAAAATTTATACGTTATTCAAATTTCTAGAATATAATTTGGTTAAATTGAAGACAATTTGCCGGATTAATAATTTAAAAGAAAAGACAGAACAAAAGGACTGGAAATGAACGGAAATATTTCTTCTGATAAGCTCTAACAAAAAGTTCCTGCGAAATCTCTACAATACAATTTAAACAATCCAAATACCTTATGAACCAAAATAGTTATGTCGAATGTTGCAAACTGAAATAACAAATATTATTATCAGTTTTGCAGTCTCTATAAAATAGTATAATTATAACTATACAATGACAATCTGACTGTCCTTGTTTATAATCGCCCCCGTAGAATCTAAAACAAAACAAAAACTACTACTAAAAAATAAATAAAAAAATCAATATACTATTATTAGAAAGACTGTTCGCCATCTGACACCTGAACCGCTGCGGCTTATCATCAGATGATAGTTTTCTTATTTCAGATTCTACGGGGGTATTATACAAGGACAGTCTGCTTGTCATTATGTAATTATAATTATATTATTTTATAAGGTGTGTAAGACCGATAAAATTATTTCCTAGTTTCACGAAAATAGTATAATAAAAAATATTCGACCAATAGCAATATTGATGGAAATCCTTTTTTTTTTATCCGCTTGAGAGTCTATAAAATTATGCTGGTCATATTAGATCGGATAGAACTTGTTTTAAATCAGGCAATAAATTCGATTCGCACGTGTGCTCGAGGATGAATTGCAAAATTGTAATGGAAATAGTTCAAAGCGGCTCTAGAATTCGCGCATTTGCCCCCTCTGCTCCGAATGAAGAGTGCGGCCGCGCCTCGATTGCGTAATAGAGGCATGCGAATCGTATATATTCATTATATATAAGTCAGATTCGCGTCGGTACTTTTATCCCTTGTACGTTTTATCCCTTGTGCACGTTATTTTTACTAAATTAATTTAACTACTAAATTAATTTTGAGCATAAATTTTGCGAATATCATTTTTAATTTAATAAGGAATTAATATGCTAGTCTTGTGAAAGCTCTTAGAAATTCGAAACTATTTTATTTATAATTGATAATTCTGATTTTGTGATTGCAAAATATTACATTTAATGAAACGCGTAAAGTTGCAGAAAAAAATTATTAATTCATTGTAATTAATCATACATCGGATTGGAAATAGGTAGGTTTTCATAATTTCAATTGAGAATGCAGGTTCGCCAGCAAATAATTATACAATCATTGATCTCCAGATGCTTCTTTAGTGGATGGATTTCTGGCACAATTTTCAATTTGATAGATCAACGCTATATACGCTTTACTCCAAAGTACTCGTTACGCTAGCTGATACCATTGTGTAATCATTGTATTTAATGCTTCCATATTCAGCACTAATTATCAAATGAATTATTTTCATTTTAGGTAAAAGTTATAAGCAACATTCGGATCTCGGCCGCGCAAGAATAATTCCAATCATCATCAATCAAGTATAATGGTATAGAACATACGTAGATATGCATAACGTTAACGCAGCCAGTGCTTGGATCAATGTAGCGATAAATCGATATCCTTTACTTTACTCAATTTCGAAGACGATTCCAGATTGTTCAGCGATGATATCCGGCCCGGTGAGAAACAGGTTTGCCAATGGAATGCCGGTAAACGGTCGATTTCTCGTTCTTGAAACTTCGATATAGATGCCGGCTAATATTATAAACAATGTTCTGTTATATTGATTTTACGATTCCCGATGCACGAAGATACAGGTGTATGATTCCTGTATTAGCATTTATCGAATAATAACGTGTATCGGAGTAGCAATTTTGTAGAATGAATGTATAGTTGTTCATTTCTAAAAATTTGTATTTTTCGCTCAATCTCTGTCTGTCTCTCTCTCTCTCTCTCTCTCTCTCTCTCTCTCTCTCTCTCTCTCTCTCTCTCACTCTCGCCTCTCTCACTCTTTATTTCAAACACATTAATTTTTAGTTATTTATCATTTTTGTATCATACTATAGCATGTATCTTAATTTTTATTTCACTAAAACGGATGTCTCTATTCTTAATATAGATATGATAAAAATAAATGCACCTACCTGCCTACCTATTTTTCTTTTGCAATTTTTTGCATATCATAAAACTTAGCTTTGAATTCGAATATATAAATACATTTAAATGCATATAATAAATACGCTAATATCCCAGAATTGAATAAACAGCTTATCACCCTTCGTTCTATTTCTTCATTAAATACTAAGCTTTAATACAATCTATGTACGTTATTTATGTACGTTATTTTTAGCATTTGTTCAAAAAAGAAAGAATGAAAAATTTTAACTTTAGAGCCCGGCATTGAGAAATGAAGATCATCTTTTAGCATTATGCGAATAAAGTGGAAAGTCGTGAAAAGACTTGATTTTCTGCTCTTTTATTAGGTCTAAAATAGTATGCACGATTGATTCAGTATTCATATTAAAAAAATCTTCTAAAGAAATATTTTTGAGATAAATTATTAAAAGCAACATATTAAAATGTATATGTGTTAGAAATTCATTCATATACGTATAAGGTAAAATTGGGATCCCAGAAAGACTAATCTGTATTATTTAAAATTATATACCCACCAAATGACACAAATATTCACACACAAAAATCATACTTAACTTATTTAACAATTTACCGGAATTAAAAGGAAATCGTGTATTTTTTCTTAAGAATTACGTTACTTCACTTGAAACATTAACTGTGAATCTATATTTTTCAAACTTCTATGTTGTTTCCTATATTAAATATACTTTCCTTCAATTTCGTTAAAAGCATAGTAGAAACATGTGAGAATCAATATTGCACGAACCCATTTAAATTTTTTTTCATTTTTCAATATTCGAAAAATTCACTTGCTATTTCAGCATTGTTATTCTAAAGCTCTGAATGAATTTCCTATACTGTCATTACTGTTATAATTTCGAGAGAATCTAATTCACAGACAATTATTACTTAATTTGTAATTAAACCTCGACAATTAAATCGCAAAAAAATTAATAGGCGCTTACCTCATAATTATTAATATTAACCTCATACTCATTCATTACCATTATTAATTACATATTAGATCGAAAACTCAGATGAGGCACGTCATAAAGCTCCGCGGAATAATGTCCTTTCTAACCTTACCAGTCCCTATACAACCACCAACATAACCATCCACCACCGTGTATTTCCTAAACACTCCCACAGCTCGCGTCCCTACGTACCTAAATCTAATATTTAACGCCAGCCGTCAATTTCCAAACCCTGCAGAACATGCATCCGCCCCATATAGATCGAATTGGCCTTACCTTGTCCGGCGGCGAGTCGCAGCGCTCGGACGCCTGGGATGCTCTCCCGTTCATAGTCGCGTACATGCCGACGATGGGACCGACGGGGCTGATTGGCCCGATCGACGCCGAGATTCCGTAAGCGCCGCTGACGAGGCGAGGCGATCGAGGCTCGGCGAGTTGGCCCGCCTTACAATCCGATGTGTGTATTGCGTGCTGGCGCGCGGCCGGCCTCTCGTGCGCGCACTGACGGAGCCGATCGGTAAGGATCCGGCTTTTACCCGCGAGGCGCCAAACTTTTATATGCACGCGCGCCGAAACGAACGGCCGCGGTGAAGGGAGGAATCATTGGCATTGTCCCGGCCGGCTTACACGGTCCTGTCCTGTTGCCACGCGCGCCTATCCCGCCGGCACGAGAGTTCCGCCCCGTCCTGGGCAGGCCGTTTCTTTTTGCCTTAACACAGCGGCATGGCAGTTCTGGTCATCGCCGACTATTGCAGTGCTCGTATCGGTCAAACGGTCCAGTTCGGAAATACTGGGCAAGCTCGAAGATAGCGGGAGCTGGAAAGCGAAGAAGATTTTGATCGAAAGGAGTAATGATAAGACTACGGTCTCTCGAGCTATTATTCAAATTTTCTGAAATCTTCCGAGTGCGGATAATAATTAAACAGCCTGCAATTTCAATTGGCAACTAAAAAAGTTCAATCTACGTGCACGTGTTATGTACATATATACGAATACGGCTAGCTCCCAACAATAAACTGCATTTAAATAAATTTCCACTGTTCTAAATTTAGAAATGTCATATCTAAAAGAATTAAAATTAGTATTGCTCTTTTTTGAATATTTTTCAATCCTATTAACAAATCAGTGACATTAAGTATAAAGAAGAATTAATTTTTTCTAAAGTGAGCAGCGATTTGTAAAAAAGTCGTTCTGCTATAAATTTATGACAACTAGATTTTAGCAAATCGTAGTTTTTGCATAATAGCCTATAAAAGGAATGTATTTAATGCTTATTAGGTCTTTTTATTTCACAACTTTGAAAGGATTAACTGCTGAGTTGTCTACCTTTATTATATACTCATGCCATTATCAAAATTTCCGGCTGATATATAAAGTTGAAAAAGTCTAAAAAGTCCAAATAAAAAGCTAGCATATTATTTTTAGATGCTTTTTTTATTTGACTTTAAAAAGCTTTTGTGGTCATGAGTGACCAATTGGTTATAAGTACATATTGCATGACATATTACAGCTTCAATCTTACATAATTATTAATAATTTTGTATGTTACATCTACATATATGCGATTTTCTTTTGGTTAGAGAATGAAGTATTCAGAGTTCTCGTCCAGACACTACAGTATAATAAGTTCTGCTTACCAGAACTCTGTTGCACAGTGATATCCACCAAGAAACCTAGCTTAGGATTTACACCCATCTACCAGGGCATATTGTAATCATTTCTGTAAATGAAGATAGAGGATCAAACTATGATGCTCGACTGTACCAACCATCTAACATTAACATATTAATAATAGGCAATCTAGTTGAAAAAAATTAAGGCATCTAGAATCTTAAAAAATAGAATTTGTATTTGCGTAAGTTTCGAAAAAGTCATGACAGGATCACAGAAATATACGAATATATTAAAGTCAAGCAATTTAAGGTGAATGCAACGCCATTATTAGGTCGCGTTAAAAAGTTATCTCTCCAGCATGCCTTCTGAGTCGATATATTTACACTCAAAAATGTATGAAATGTACTGAACATTAAAGCGTCATGAAAAATTACATTAAAGCAACTGTGGGCTTAAATACCTATATTTAATCAATAATCAGACGACTAGAAAATAAATGTGGATTAAAATCAAAACTCTAGGAGTGCGAAATAGTAAACGAAACATCACTGTAAACGACAAGAGAGACATTACTAAGGATGCTAGCCCACTGGTAAATTTCTTTGTGAAACAATTCACAAACATCTCAAGCAAAAATATTAGGATAGAAAATTTATTGAACATAAATTATTTAATGAAATATAGTAGTCTCCCACATATCTTAAAAATGACGTACCAGAAAGTAATGCCATTTTAAATACACCCATTATATTACAAGAAATTTAAGAAATAATTATCTGCTATTGGCACAGTCCGGGTCTGACCTAATATCCAACATGCTCCTAATAAATCTAAAAAACAGTTCTAGAAATCTTCAATATTATATGGATTAAATGAGGATTCCATAACCAATGGCGAACAGTTATTTTTATACCTATATTTAATTATAATTAGGAAAAAGAAAATAAATAATAATTTGAGTATAATTTAGAAAATACGCTAAAAAAATTAATTAATTCTCGATGTAACAGGATGTAACAGGAGAGCTCTAGATGTAACAGGATTTGAATTTTTAACAGCAAGAAAATGAAACTACATATGGAAAACGAAATAATAAAAATCGTTAAGAAACTCAAAATATCATGCTTCATGTTTTAATCGAAACTAACTTTCTGAAAATCAGAACTGCAAAAAGCTGAAATATGAATATTTAAAAAGAATTATCCTATACTGGCATTCAAAAAGTGGGGAACAAATCAGCCATTTTTTATATAATACATATAAGTCATTAACACAAAGGAACGTAGATTACGGATATACAGCCTATGTATGTATAAACAATAGTTTTATTACAACTCAATCCGATCGTAATCTACAAGTCGATCTTAAATAGCAATATATGCATAACTCTTGGAACATATTACTAACCCAATAATTAGTATGTTACGTGAAATAATTCGCGTAACTGTCGGTTTCAGACGCAAGAAATGAAACCTAAAATATTCAACCTAAATATTTTCCTACCCTAAAAACAAAATTCATAAATTCTTAAATCACTAAATCAGCAACTGTATCAATCACAGGTAAAATAAAATGCCTTCTATTCGACAAAGATTAAACCCCACAATTACAAAAATAAAAATTAAAATGCCAGAAATTTTTCTTTACTTCACACTTGCAATACCATTCCATGTAAACAAAAGATAATGTTCAGTATAATGTCCTTCTCTGGTACGCAAAGCAGGTTCCGATGTCTGTTTGGAAAAATAAATCAGGAATAAGATTAACATTCTTTGGATCTATGTACATTTGGCGCCTGAAACTAGATACATCATTATTACCAGTTTTAGTCATGCTTACTTTTAATTCAATGATATGGGGTACTCTTTTTCATTCAATGCGTCAGTTTATTTTCTATTTCGATGTTGAACATGTTCAGTGATACATTAAACAAATTCTTCTGTAAAAGATCGTCAATTGTATAGATTCAAACATAATCAGAAATGCGAGTCATTCTGTACAGTCAATATGTGACTACTCTCGTATGAATGTAGAGTCTGTGAAAATTTCATTACTGCTGGTTCCTTTAACTTGGAAGTAAGTTATAATCTTCGACGGTGATCGAGATATAGAGTAACTTGGCGAATTCTGAGGCATGTTGAAGCAGATGCGTATACACAGGCGCCTCGCAGCGAAGTCTTACAGGCTCTATTTAACTCGTTGCGCGTTTAATATCAACAGGTCTCTTCGCTTTAAACTCGCAATGAGAATTAACTTTTAGATGATGATTTTAAATCTGTAAAAAAAGTAAGGCGTTACTAAAAATAAGAAATTTTAACATATACGAATTTCGATTTCTAATATAAAACTGTTGAATACAATATGAAACTTATTATTTCTGATCTTTCTCATTGTATATCTAGTGATTATCAACAAAAAAATACTCATGAACTATGGGGATGTCGAAGTAAAATCTGACTGTTATGAAGTCGCATGGTGGAAGATTGTACGTACGTAATAGAAAAATGATTTATAAAGAAGTTTCATGCCACGACAAACAGTCATAATTTGGCCGATAGTTATGAAAATTTTGAAAATTTCGAAATTGTAAAATTCGCCTGACAACGATGTATAGAGATGTAGATTGAAGTACATAATATATAATTGAACTACCCTGCCCATGATTTGATGTGTTTCTCGATATTCACGCTCGCGGCGAATTTGATGACTTACAAATTTAATTTGCCATTTTTGGAGATAAATTATAATTGAGTGTCGTGACATCAAGTTCTAGAGTAACCGTTTGTCATCATTGATACAGTGATTGTTGTATTGTCAAAGATCGTTGTCAAATTTCTGTTATTAATAAATATTTTTTTATTGGTCTTACAGTCCAATCAATTCAATCTAAAAATAAAATAAAAATAAAAATAAAAAATAAAATAAAAATAAAAAAAAAAAATTAAAATTAAAAATAAAATTAAATTAAAAATTAAATTAAAATTATAATGACAGTCAGACTGTCCTTGTTTACATTCACCCCCGTAGACTAATCTGAAAATAAAATATTAGCTGAAAAAATTCTTTGTTAGTAAAGTGCAGTCTGACTGTCCCCAACACCCTATCCTAATTCAAGATCCAGTCCTACGTTTCGAGCTCGCTACGGCTCCTCATCAGGAACTGATAAATAAGACCAATAAAAAATATTTATTAATTTGTATATGGGCAGTCGACAAAAGTACAATTCAATTGTTTTAAATTTCTGTTATGTTACGCAAGTAAATACGCACGATCAAAATACTGATCGATTTATGAATTTATGAATTTTTGATTAGTTATATCTACTTGGTCCTACTAATTTTATAACATGTTGAATATAAAAATTTGAATCGATTGAAGAAATGCTTATCTAATGACTTAGGTAGTTTCTAAGCCACATGTTATATATATATTTTTAGCTTTTAATTTGAAGTTATATATTGTCCTTTTATCAAAATGGATGATGTAAAGCTAATCAACACGTACTGATCGTTCTTGCAATTAAGAATATAAATAATTATTATTGAATAAAAGTATTTTAGTTGGATAAAATTGATAGAAATTCAATAAAATGTTAAGAAACTGATTTTCTTACTATACTTTTTTCTCGGTTCAGCGTACTCTTAAGCATGCAATAATATACATCAGTGGGCCGGTAGAGTCATTGCGCAAGTCCCCTATATGTTGTTGTTGATTCTACCTTGAATTTAAATAACAGCACGTGGCAGCGCATCGGACGGTGAATGTTTGGAAGCAGGCCCTCTGTCAAGGTTGTTCGTTATCTCGATCAAAAACGCTGCGATCATTTATAGAACACCTATGGATTATCTCTCCGAAGTAAAGTAGAAAACATCGTTACCGAGACATCGGAAATCACCAGATATATGCTGTTACCATGAGTAATTTAATACATATACATTGCTATATAAGTGAGCTCTTATTGTATTGAGAGAAAAATAGACGAAATTACGGAGCAAAATAAGATGAGTTATACTACAATTGAAAGGTATGAGAGTACTTATTTTACTCGTATGGTAATACAAAGCAAGAATAATTTAGAAAGATTTTGCCTCATATTTGTATGTAGTAGTGTAAGCAGTTTTAAATAGTATCATGCAATAAATTACTGCCAGCACTAAAATATTTAATATAGAAATATACAGTTATGTTTATAATTACATATACATGCATATATGTACAGATATATCAGGAAATTCATTTTATTTGCATAGTGAAAAATGAACTTATTACATTAAATCAAGTGTAGGTATTCTCCAACCCGATTAGTTAATTAATTCCAAATAATCTCTGATCAATAACTCTTGTTTATCAAATGTATGATTATTTGAAAATTTCTTTTTTTTTAGAGAATACATTGGTGATATTATCAAGTATTTGATATGACTGTCAACTGTACATCGAGAAAAAGAATTATAAATGTGCCTTTATACTTTTAATTATTGTTCAATTCAAAAATTTTTAATAAAATATTTACATTCCAAATGAATATGGTATAAATAGAGAATATGTCAGAAACTGTACTCAAAACCAAAATGAAGTGAATTTGACTGAAATATAAAAAAATTTGTTATATGAAGTAAACGTACAAAAATTTTATAAAATACTTATCCTTATTATAATGAAATTGGGTCTGTATAAAAAAATAAAAAATACGATATTTTTCAGGATTTATGTAGGTCACACGATCAATATTTTTTTCTTTCGGACAATAAAAAACGTGTTTTCAGGAACAACCATTAAATTTTTTTATTATTATATTTTCATATTGTATATTGAAAAAATGAAAGGTTGAAGAAGATATCTATCTTTAAAAATAACGTATAATAATAGGGAAAAAAATTAACAATAGAAACTAAATTATTAATGAAAATAAAATATTGTTACATGTTGTCCTTTCAAAATAGTGAATGTTGATTATTGAAAACCAGGGATATGTAATTTTTTACAAAAAAACATAAAAGCCAATTTATAAATTGAAGTTGCTATTTATTAAAAAAAAATTATATAACTTTCAAAATAGATTGTTCTTTACTTTTCCCCCGCATTGAATATCTTTCCTTATTTCCAATTCGCAAAGAATTCTTTTTAAAAATGAATAAATATTTTTCTTTTTTTTTTATTATCGTATTTTTGAATCTATATCACTTGTAAAATGTTACCATTTCAGCGCAAAACTGAATAAACTTCATCCATCTTTTGTTCAAAGTATCGTAGAATTATTCATATACAGCAGTTGTAAACAAATATTTGTATAAACATTTGTACTTAACTCGTAGGTTCTCTTAAGTTTTAGTATATAAGGCATATCTTCCATGGTTATACTATGGTAATTTTTTTAATCAAGATTTTTGCATCCGAATTCGAAGAAAGAATTTCAAATAAAATACTTCTACTGAATATATGTCATCTAATATATAGTTTCTTAGTTATTGCCAACTCATATTTGGACAGTTAATAAATCTATTAGTCAACAATATGTGATCAATTCAGTGGTATGTTATTTACCAATAATGCAATAATTACCTCCGACACTCGGAACTAGGTTAATTAGAACTCTTTATGGCGCTTATTGTGATTTCTTCGAATTCAGTGTTAAGAAAAACAGATTTCCATGACAAAATCTGTTCACTAAATTAAATAAAAAATATAGTAATTATAAATAAAAATGTAGTAATATAAATAAAAATACAGGGTTCGTTTTAACGGTAATTAGCGTAACCCTGATTCATCTTGTTCATTCATTTCTTGTGAGATGAAAAACTACGGATTCAAGTACTTAATATTAATATTTAAAATTCGTATTTTTCACATACGTACGGACGGAGAAAATATTTTCATTGAAAAAAATACATATTTTGAAGGAAACAACGGATAATATCTAATGCTAGATGGAAGCACAGATCTATTGCAAATGAAAGCTTAAAAGCCCCTATATTTATATAAACAAACTTACTAACTGTTGAATTTCTCTATATGTATTCAAAGTTTGGGATTTCAATTCCCACTTTAATCAGGAATATTCAGTTATATCTTTGCACGATCTAAAGCTCGATCGCAAGCTCAAGTACACCTCAATCTTATATCTTTGACTCCATCGAAATAATTGACGTGGGCCCTAGACAAGATTCAAAATTAGCATTGGCAATCTTTTGTCTATAAATTTCAGTGTTTTATTTTAATAATTGTTAAGAATATTGTTGCTTATTTCTGCAGAGAGAATACAGTTGTCTTCTTTGCTAGCAACTATCTTGTTTGAATAGAATTCTACAGACGGAATCATTTACAAATGCAATGCCGCGCATTTCCTGTCCAAATTGATAACAATATCGATAGCATCGGATATGAAAAATCGAAAAAACGTATTCCAAAACCAAGCGAAGATCTTTGCCTAAAGATATTTTCATTCGAGTCAATATGACTCGATAAATATTGTTCTATCCTGGTAACGTGAGCCAAGTTCCTATCGTGAAGTTCCACCCTCCGTGTACGAGCTACTGTATCCACATATATATATATATATATATATATATATATATATATATATATATATATAGCGAACAGCTGACGGGCGCCCGAGCGCGAACGCGAGAGCGCGCGCGCGCGCGCACCGGGTCCTCAGCGGACAGGCGCGGAGCCGCCGCGACAGCGCTATATAGCCGACGGCCCCGGCGCGCGGCGCGTTCCGCCGTCCGCCGACGCCAGTCCAGAGCCACGCGAGTGGCCGCGCGCGCTGCTTATATCCCCGGTGCGTGGGTGTGCGGTGCGACCCTGCGTGTGCGTGTGCGTGGGTGCGTGCGTGCGCGCGCGCGCGTCAGTGCGATCGGCGTCAGGGACGCGCGAGAGTGCGGCATGTGGTGCGAGGGAGGAGGAAGCGCGGCGACGGCGGCGATGAGGCTGGCGGTGCTCGTCGCCGGGCTGCTTGTCTGCTCCGGTGAGTAGGACGTCGACGTTGTTCAGTAGGGCAGGGGTGGGGGAGGGCGCAATGGTCATCGCGACACTCATTGCTGGGCAGTTGGGCAGGGGGGGGGGTGGTTTTTGAAATGGGGAGAGGGGCATGTTGAGTCGGCGTGGTTCGGTTTTACGGATGAACTGGTAAATTTGGAAGACGATGCGTTTTAAAAGGATGGAGGGAAGATGTAATATATACTATATGGACAAAATAATTCTTTAATTATATTTTAAATCCATTGTTTCTGATTGGTACTTCATTGTTTATTGAAATCTCTAAAATATTTAAAAAACAAATAAATAATTATTTATTCAGTGGAAACGCTCTTTACGTGTGCCTAGTCAATTTTTATAAAATAATGCATAGCAGATAAAGTAAAAACAACTTTTTGCACTTATCGACTAACAATTGTATTGATAGGATAAAGAACACCCTAAAAAATTCATCCTAAAAAATTATTATAAATCATATCTTCCCATTGTCATTAAAGAAAAAAGTCTCATTTTTTTATAACGCAAGATATTGCCGTAAAACCAACCAAAATATTAAAATGATTTCACCCCATAACCAAACAAAAATAAAAAAATACGTCTATTATCTTCTTAGACTCTACAATATATTAAACTTTATAAATAAGATACACCTGCTCGACCTTTACTAGTAGAATGTTTGTGAAAAAGTAGAACGTGTTACTTTTGCTTCTGTTAATCTACGTCAAGATTATTGATTAATAATTTAAAAAGTTCCAAATACCTTTTTTATAATGTTATTTTTGTTAATTTCTATGTCATGCATCCTAGATTTGTTAAATATTAAAATACGAGCGTATAAGATATATGTCATCAAATAATATATTTTAAAAAATTTTCTTGTTGTAAATTACTTGTCAGTACATGAAACCTAGAGTTCAAAAGTATTTTCTTTTAAACTATTCTTCAGCTATAAGTTTATTTACATAATTATTTAAAAGTGAATATCGTTATATGAAGCTTATTGTAACAGTGCGCAAAAATGTAATTGTAATACAATTAATTGTATAAAATAATATAATAATATATATATTATTATATACAATTATATGCAATTTCTCAAAAAATTACGTTTTTACAATTTCCATTAATGTATATATAAGTAATCAGAGTTTTCGTGATCGATGTGTTTCGATGAAGTGATATATTACATTCAAATAACATTAAAAAAACTTTTCATCTCTTTTGTTTAATAAAATCGATTTTATATCTATAGCAAAATAAAAACATTTACACAATTTTAAAAATGCTATGTAATTTTCTGATGAGATATAAAACTGCGTATTTATTTTGCGGAGAAAATCGAATATTTTATCAGTAATGAGGTCTAATGGCAATTTTATCAGTAACGGTCAAGGAAAACATATCGAGGAAAACTTTACAAACTTTCATTAATTAAAATTTCAATGATCCTTCAATGTTAGTATTGGTAAATACTTCCTCAGTTTTAAAAGCAAATAAGAGATGTTATAAGTCTGACATGATTGAAAATAAATAGGCAAAATAGTGGATCGAAACTTATTTAGATGTGTATTGACATAAAATATTAATTAATCTTCGAAAAGCTACGATGTCATTTGACTTGAAAACAAAAGTTTATGAAAAGCCAAAACTACAAAGTAGGACATGGAACGGCTCGACCCTCAGCCCGCTTTATTTCATAAACTTTTTATTGGGATCATAAAATTTTCGTGCGATCTCTGTCTTATGTTTCTAAAGTATTTCGTACACTTTTTTTATCGACCAAAAAGAATACAACTAAAATTTTAGAAATGTAAAATGTAATAAGCAAGCACTTATGTAGCTTTGAAAAAATCAATTTATTTATAAGCATAATTAAATTTATGAATACATTTAAATAAAGTAGAAAAAAATGAAAAAGTTTCAAACTATTTTTATAAAATAGTACGGATAGATGGGCTTATTATGTGAATCAATTACAACTGCTTCTTAGGCGAAAATTATTTAATATTTCATTTTTAATGCGGGGAAAGAAACGTAATTTTAGTCCTATCGTCAGTGATATTCGCAATTTCTCAACTTAATAATGTACTTATAATTTTAGTAAAATATGACAATTTTCATAAACATACAACAAAGTATTGAACTTTATTTTCTTTCAAAACTGTAATTTAAACATACGACACTTTTCATCGTTGATGTAGAACTGCAACTCAGTCACAACTATTGTTTGTAGACTACCAAGATGACCTTTATGTTTCATCCAATTCGACTATCAGCGAGTGAACTCCTCAAATATTGAAAAAAGGCGTTCTGAAGCGTTATTTAATAAAAAAATTTGACACTTGTATGTACTTTGCCGTGTGATTTCGAATCTGTATTTAAGAGGATTTTTAGTTCTTCGCCGATAGAAAATTTCGATAATATAGATAGTAAAATGATGCTTACAGCAAGGCGGAAAACTGAATTTTTACATAACCGAAGACGCCGCCTCAGACACACTGGCATTTAAGCAGAACGGCCGAAACACATTGTAAAAATAATCGTAGCTTCAAGACATATCGCAAAAAAAATTAATAAGCAGATCATCAGGAGCTGGATCATGTCACGGTTTTCTGAATTGTGTAAAAAATCCAATCCAAAAGGCAATTGAATAGCATCCTCGCATCGACATTTTCTCGATTAGTACTTCCGATGGGAAAAGTACCTATAGAAAGGTATAAAGTGAAAATCACTTGAAGTAAAATGTGTGGTTAACGATCAATGGGAAAAAACGTGCTATCCGGAGAAAACATTTTTATATGAAGATCCAAGAAACGATTACACTCAATAAATTCAATTGATGTGTAAAAATTCTTAATTATTCTTTATTCTATATTTTATTGCTTTCAAAACGTAACAACTCGCATATTTAGTCAATACTGTCAATATAAATTAATGCAACAATTAAACAGTTGTAACTGTTATTAACAATGGCAGTCAAAATTTTACCCTAGAACTCTTACAATTACAGAACTGGATCTAACCCTTCAAAATGCATAAAGCCTATACAAGACCTGGTCAAAAAGTACAGACTATATTTTTGCTTGGGCCTGTGTAATTTTTGCTTCCTTTATGCCTCCCCATCGTACTAAAAGCTTTTATTTCCAGCATGAAAGAGAACTCACTGTGATCCCTTCCACTTTACTAAAGCATGATTTCTTCGAAAACTTACTGATCGCAAGTACTCTTTCATTATCTGATAAGTAAAAGGAATGCGGAGCATCCTGTAGAATTGTTTCACCTCAGCGGTGATCGAGGAAGAAAGGTGAATTCAATCCACTCAACAGATCCAAGTTTTAAGAATCGCGGAGGCTCAGGAACTTTATCCAGCATTCTTTTCAAATCCAATTCGTTCCATTATTGCAGCCCCTTCGATGAAGAAGATTTCAACAAAAAAAAAAAAAAGAAAATTCCACGGGAAGAAAAATATTTTCCAGCAATTCAAAACCGTCCAGTAGCAGTTCAGAAAAAGAAAACTATTAAATCACAGACCCAGCCCTGGAAGACATAAATCCTCGACCCACGCGCGCGCGTACAATGCCAACAATAGAAGCTACTGGGCGGTCGGTTACTCGCGCTGAACAAATGACCTGAACTTTTTTCCGTTTTTTTTTTTTTTTTTAAATTTTCCCTATATATATATATATATATATATATATATATATATATACCGACCGACCTTTATAGGGAACCGCGTTCGTTTTAGAAATCCCTGAACGTTATAATCCCTGTCCTACTACGTCACTGAGGAGAAAAAAAAATTCATCGAACTTGACTTCGTCCTCGCAGATCTCGACTTTTGGCTGATCCAAAAAAAAAACAAAAAAAAAAATAAGTTTCCGAAGCAAACTTTCCCGCACAGGCGATTCGATTCTGTACAGTCTCGCGGCAAACGATCGCACCGTGATCCTCGTTTAGTCTCCGAGCAGTGGTCGCTGTATTCTGCAAGTAGTACACACACACGCACGCACACACACACACACACACACACACACACGCACACAGAGACAGGAAAAAAAGTGGTTGAACTAATGCGCGATCGTGAACCGTACAGTCGAGAAAGTTTATACGATCCACGGAACGCGAGAGATCTTTATTGCGCTGGTTTTCCAATAATTAGATGGGCTTGTCGCTGTTAACGCTGTTTAAGATAAGGGGTATATTATAGAGCGGACAAACTCGGGCTCCGCGATTTGTGCTTAAGCATCGGCGAGCGCTACTGCCTATCTACTGGGGGGGGGGGCGGAGAGTTTGGAGTTTCATATATATATATATATATATATATATATATATATATATATATATATATATACGCGTCCGGTTCAATTTTCGTGTGGGTCGGGTATTTAAAGTTTTTACCTTAATTTTCCGAGACCCGGGGGTTTAGAAACTCAACCTAGTTTAAAAGGCAATCAAATCTTTAGTATATTATCGTCGCGTCCAAGTGCGCAAATTACTGCGAATGACTTTAAATAACCGGAATTGGGCCTTTTATTCCCCAGTGCCCCCGATGTCTACGCAAAACATATTAATCGACGCAGTTACATTTCGTTAAATTCTCCTAAAAACTGTGAATGTCGCACAGCGTCTCCGCGAAAAAAAAAGAGCTCCTACGGCGACGTACCGCCGAAAGAACCTTAACGACGCAACTTATTCCGGAGTTCTACGGCTTTGAACGTACAATAACGTAGCATCGTTTTCAAATTACGCAGCGGAAACTTTGGCGAGAATTGTGCGCCTAAATACACATATAGGAGTTTACAGAAAACTTTAGCCCCCTGAAATAGAATAATTTCCAAAGCAAAATCCCGGACCCTCGTGGTTTCCAGTGTGCCGAGCAGGGAAAATCCGACTTGATTTGATAAACACACCGGTCGCTGGACTCCATGCGTTTCGGCATTTGCATAGGGCAGATTTCGGCGAGCGAGACTTTATTTTGTTCTACTTTGTTTGCAATGGTTATTGTTTACTTTCGTTACTTAATTTTTTTTATTAAAGCAGTATATTATATATCACATGTAACCAGTCGATATTTGATGTAATAAGTAATAATAAAAACTTATCATTGTTTTCTTTTTTAATAAAAAAGGATAGCATATACATAATTATTGTTTAATGTAGTAGAAAGATTAATTTTCTAGATATTTTCATTGATTGTTATTACAATTAACAAGGAACAATATTAGAGAACATGTTAGTATTAGAAAAGTACGTAATGAATACTATCCATATATTTTAATTTGTATATTAAAATGTTGAAACATGTGGAATGGATCGATATCTATCTTCAAACACATAAGTAATTATATACACGAACGTGAAGATCAGCTTTATACGATTATACGAAGCATTCTTTTGTTTTGCCTAACGTTAACATTTTTGATATTGAAACAATCTTTCAAAAAGGGTTTTTTAGCTCAAAAGACACATGTCCTTATACAAATGAGATTTAAACACGGGCAATGTAATACTGACAAATTCAGGCGGGATTATAATGATTTCGTTAAATAAATCAGATAAGCATTGATTAATATGGATAAGATTGATCTATTGTGTTGTTGATTTTACAGAATTATATTTGTAAAAGCGCTTTTCTTATCAGTGTTAAAAATTGGATGAATTTGATTACCCTTATAATAGAAATGAATGAGAAAGAAGTTTAAAGAAATTTAATTATTATTATAATATTATTTATATATTATTATTTAGAAATTGTAAAATTATAATTTTTTAGTCCTTCAAAATGGATATTGATTTATTTTCAACGTTTCAACATTTTAGTACAGAAATGATGAAATATAAACAGCAAAAATCAATAGTGTCCATGACATATTTTTTTTAGAAAGATATCAATTCTATCCACAAAACTATATATACAATTTTATATAAAAATACTTTAAATCATTCATAAAAGTTATAATTTACGTTTTCTGCAGGGTGAATGTAACTTTTCGTGAAAAACAAAGTATTTTTCCATTACCAAATCAAATTCTCATTAATTAGGAAAGTTTGAAAAGCGTATAAAAGTCTCAAAAATACAATTCTTTTCCCATTCTAATTATATAAAAGAAAACTTTTTATATTCATGAAATTTTTGATTTGTCTGCATTAAAATCGGAATCCCAATAGGACAGAAAAACAAAGACAAAGTCCCATATTTTTGACTCTTGCGGAAAGTGTAAAATTAGCCGCATTCCTTCTCCATATCGGAATCTCGCTTCTATATAATTAAAGCAGCTGTCTGCCGCCCTCCCACCCACACACACATACAAGTCGTGGAATAGTCATAATACCGGCTAGTTCGCGTGCGATCCACAATCCATCCCTCAGTCCTGTCAGATAAAAACGAATCCTCTCGCCTGCCGCGAGCTCGCACCCGAAGTTTTTACAGATTAAGGTCCGAGACTTCGTCCTTGCCTACCTCTCGGATGGAGATATTTGTCCTCCGCCGTATTTAATGTAGGGACGTGGAAATATATACGAGGTGTAAGAAAGGAAAGGTGCACGAAGGCAAGCACGAAAACGAAATGGAGTCGGATCTGAGAACGTTAGCGAGGGGGAGAAAAAAGAAACGTCTTTCAGCTGAAATCTCGATTTCGAGCTTTATATAGCTGTAACGAGGCAGAGCGCCGTTGAGATTACGAATGGAATTGTATTTAGTTCAATGAGGCGAAGGAATTTATTTGATAATTTCATCAGGGCAGATTCGGATTTTTTTCCTCAGACAAAGCGACAATTTCGTTTATGTTCCCCGTCAAATTCATTTAAAGTTTCTCTACCTTTTTATAGTCCGAAATATTATATTTTCATTTGATAGAGCATAAAAGGATTTTAAGAGTAATTTCATTAACTTCTCCGTCGCACTTGGCCTATATATATGTATATGTATATATATATATATATCCTTGGAACATTAATTTTCCTCGCATTTAGACTTATCAAATTGTATCAAATATAAGCCTATTACTTACAGCTTTGATTTATAATTTTTATGTATTCACATACGCAGTACAATAAGAATAGACGTATAAAATGCTACTCATTTTAGATAGTATTGTACATATACAATATAGACAATATTGCACCACGTAATAACAAATTTCAAATTTTCTATACTAATAAAAATAAGCAATTAATAATAACAACATATTATAATTTACCCAGGTTGTAGATTTCTTCTAGCCATGTATGCAACTCATAAATACAGAAAAATCCGCAATTCGTGAAATAATAACATATAATTAAAATATTATCGATTATGAATTATAAATTAATTATCGAGCTCCTTTAACATATAGACGTAAATGACGTCTATAGTTGTCTTATGTAAAGGTTCGCAGATGCTAAGCACATCTATAGAGGATCTATAGCTTTACTATTTTAAAACAACAACTGAAAGTTACACTTGGATTGAATTCATTTTCTTTTACATGCTTCAAGTTTCTTTTAGTATGGAAATAATCGCGGGTCTACGTAAAATCGCGTCTTAATTAGTTCCGACTTTACATAATCTCTTCGCTGGCCGTTCCCGTCCTAATCCGCAACCGGATTCAATTTTTCGAATGAAAGACCAATCCCAATCGTCACCTATACAACATAAATTTATTCGGAAACCACGCGCGAATCTCAACAACGCCCGCTCGTCTCTTATCGCCCGCGAGCTTCGAGTCCCAGTCGAGATTTCTTCCCCCACCCCCCCCGCCCCCGCCCCGCCGGGCGACCGCGCGACCGCACGATTGCCACTGCGCGCCGTCCCATTATCGCGAACGCGGCCCATTACGAGCCCGCGGTTACTTTTCGCCGTGCCGGGGACGCCGCGCAACGAAGGTTACGCGGGTGCGTACCTGCGCGCACCCGCGGAATTGAATAAATTTTCCCCGGTACACCAGGCCCGCGGCGATTCCGCGTAATTATATACAGCCCCACCCCATCCGTACCCATCCATACGCAGCCCTGTTCACGTTTGCGCCGAACGCCTCGCCGGTGAAAGCGGGATGTACGCCGTTAAAAAGAAAACAGTTGGACTATGTATTTCGTAAACAGTTATTGCGGGCCAGCGTGAGAGGCGTGTAGTGCGAGGGTAGTTGTTGGCCCGAAGAGCGAGAGGCAGACAGAGATAGGCATAGGGAGAGAGAGAGAGAGAGAGAGAGAGAGAGAGACCGGAAGAAAAGTTTGCTAATGGGCAGCCGTTATAAGCGCGGGTACAGCCTGTCCGGGTTCTCCTCCCGGGCCGCCGCGCTTGCCCCCGGCAAATATTTTGCCCCGCGCCAATGGGGCTCGCCCATTTAGCCAGTTTCCATTATCCGCGAGAGAGCGCGGGCGCAATAATGCGATTCACGAATATCGCGCGAACGAGAGGGCGATAACCGTGCGCCGATGCTGCACGCGGGGCGCGCTCGCGAGTTACACTCGCGCGGCATGATTAGCGGCGCCGCGGTGGTGAACAAAAAAAAAAAAAAAAAAAAAAAGAAAACGTCCGGGCGATGGAGTTAGCGCTAACGAGCTCCTAGATCTGTTGTTATGCGTGTACGTATTACGCGGGCATTGACCTGCCGTCGGAGCTCAATTCGTATTAAATTCTCAATACAGGACTCTGCTAATATTAAAGTTTTTAATTTAGGAGTCTCGTTGCAGCGTCGAGACTCGTCGCCGTAACGACATCGAAAGTAATTCAGGAAGTAGGTTCTAGGATTTCATCTTCCACGTTAAGCCTGCTGTTTTTACATATGAGACATTTGATAATTTAAACCTATTAGGCATACATATTTTGCTTATTTGTCACTTATCGGTTTAACGATTTCTGAAGTTACGCCGTTTATACACCGATTTCGAAAACACTTTAATCTACACTTGAGCCTATACATTTTCATGAAATCTTGATGGACTGAACTTGAGACCCACCAATTTTTAGATATTTTTGAGCTAATAAAAAAAACTAATAAAACATTTTAATTAATTTTTTTAATGCTAATTTACTATTTCGTAATGGAATACTACTATATTTAAACAGCGGTTTGAAAATGGATTTCCTCGAGAAACAGTTTATGCACGTGTCGACGGAGGGGGAAGTCTTAAGTCTATAAGTATAAGTAAACATGAAAAATATAATTTTTACCATGAAAATCGAAAAAATCATGTCAATGTTATGATTTTCAGATTAAAATGATAAAAAATGTATTTAATTTGATAAAGATGATATATCAAACGTATTACTATAGATCTACTTCATTTAAAATATGCCTTTAGTATTTTCATATTTATTCTCCAAATTTTACAGTATAGAGCATCAGTAACAGTTTTTAATTAGAATTAATATTGTATTATAATTATAAATATTATTAATTATTGTAATTATACTTAATTAAAAAACGGATTAAACCAACAAAATAAGCTTAAATAATTTGGTTGATACCTATACAGATCACAAATAGAAAATATTATGGTTTCTCATATTTAATATGTATTGCACAATATAATATAATATATTTTACAATTTTGACATTTCTGGCTTAAGAAAGATTCGAATGCACGTCTTGAAATAATATCAATATTAGAAATTTACGAACTCTGAATCTGTAGTATAAGAAAATGCTATTATTTGGAATTTCACGTTTTCATAACATAAGGAAGATGGAAAGAAAATAAAAGATGTGTACTAAGGAGAAATATTTTCATTCGATACGAGTGGTATTCTTGATAATCTAACATTAATTTATATCGAGCAATGGAACTATTCCCTTTCTTATATTTTTAATTGAAAGCGTTCCTTTTGAAAATGTGCTCCTCGGGAATTAAAAAAATTCACCGACAACTTCATCGAATTAATAGAATATTTCTCAAGAAATATTTTTCTTTCCCTTCAACCCTCTCTCACTTTCTCACCGTCGTTTCCGCTCTCCTCTTTCCTTTTATCACGCTCTCTCTCTCTCTCTCTCTCTCTCTCTCTCTCTTCTCTCTCTCTTCTCTCTCTGCTGTCTTGGTGCGAGCAAAAAGGGTCGCCTAAGTCGCCAAAAGGAAAAGGCCATGCCACAAAATACCATATCCATTATGCGGAAAAAAGAGAACTTCCGAACGGGGGCCATTTCCGTACCGTCGAAAAATCATTCGGGGGAAGGAAAATCTGGCTAGAAGCTCGGCGGCGATGGAAACGATAAAGTCTCGCGAGGCGAGAGTAGAAACTGCTGAAAATGGCATTACCGGATTCGCGAGCGACCACTACAAATCCATTTTGCTCTTCGGTTCACTTTCTCGCTCTCTTTTTTTTTGCAATAAAACTTGAATATAGGACCTCGTAAGAAATGTAGAAATGGGAGTGAGAGAGAGAGAGAGAGAGAGAGTAGAGAGCGCGATAAAGCGACCGAGGGAAGAGGCAGAGGAAGAGAGGGAGAAAGAAAGGAGAAGGGATGAGAAAGGCTGCGTGTCTAAGAAAAAAGAGGAAAAAGAGCAAGAATTAGGGGTGGGAAGACGGAAAATGGCCCGAGATAAAGAGAACGAGTAGGAGAAGTAGGAGGAATAAGAAAATAAGATGTACGATAAAAGTGGAGGAAGCGAAATACCGCGATAGAGAAACGGGGAATAAATCGGAGATTTGATTTTGATTCGATTTATTTTCCTTGGAAAATTTATTCAATGTTTCCAATTGGAGTCGAAGAGTAAGATAGCGCATCAAAATTCAACCTGAAATTGAGCGCAACAGAGCATTGTATACAGTTGCTTTTGAATATAACATCGTATTTTCTTGTATTGTTTAATGCCTCTTTAATGATGACGTGAACATAGGAGCAATTTCATGGACCAGAACAATTTAGGTGAAAATTCGCCAGCATTTAATTAGCTCTGAAGAGGATACTCGAGACCGTGGGCCCCGCGGCCGACGGTGAACAATGGGTCTGGTAAAAGTGTCAGAAATAGAGCAGCGAGTGCGAGGTAATAAAAGATGCTGGAAACGCGTTAATTTTAATAAGCGTTAATAAGAATTTCGGATGTTTTAGTGGGTTATGCAAATTCTCTTTTAATTTACACCGGTGTCAAATTGTTTTCTTCATTGTTCGTCTATTAATTGCAGAAATAGAGAAATACTTATCTTCATAAGTCACGTTAAATCTTGGAAATTTTTGAGTCTTGGATTTCTCAGATATTTACACTTGAAAAAATGAATTTTTTTTTTCACAATGTCTTAACAAAAATCTGTTAACTTTCAACTTACGCATACAAATCAGTTTATATTTAATTTGTGTTCTGATATTTACATGATCATTAATTTTGCATTTACACTATTTACTCATTTTCATCCATGCATGAAGTAGTACGGTAGAATTAGGTCAATTGTTTCGAAATTGCGATATTTGTGGAATGGGATAGGTCAAGATGTGATATGAAGTATAGTTTTAAGGAAATTAGGTATTAAGCAATTGATGAGAAAAATATAAGTTAAAACTATTTATTTATTATAAAATCAAATATGATACATGGCAATTGCGCTATTATTTTATAAACATGTATACTATTTCATGACTTAATATACATTAATGACTAATAATTTATGATGTAGCTTTTCAATTATATAGCTCTTATAAAAAATTATAAAATTAAATTAAGGTAGAATTCGTTTGGAATACGTCTATAATTCGCAAGTAAACAAATATAGTGAAGATTATAATACATTAAGTAAACTATTCAAAAAAATTTAGTGTATTGCTATTTTAGAATATAATTTCAACTTAAGTTATTTTGCTTCTATATTTAATATAGAATAAATTATATATATATTTGAAATTAATTAAAGCAAAACTCCGTAATCGATGGTATAGGTAGGACTGAGCACGGCCTATAATCCTTAATATAGGAAAATTTCATAAAGGGAGACTATCAGATATGGCTAACGGATTGGATTGAAAATGAGTGAGGTAACTCTGTTTACATCCAAAATGAGACCTATAAAGTTTTACGACTTAAAAATTTTTCCACGCTCAAGATATAGTACTTTCTTAATTACAATTACAGTATTTCTCTATAATAAATTTATAGCATTCTGTAAAAAAATTTGTCTAATAAAAATCAGTGCTTTATTGGTATCGGATTAGATAGAAAAATTACAGAAGAGGCTAAAAAATCCCGATTAACCCTTCCTAGCAAATCTATAGTTTCTGAGTGATTGTCATATGTTTATATTTTTATATTATAGATTATAATACGAGTGTAATAACGACGGAAATATTTATTAGTTTGAATGTCCATTAGAAAATTCTCTAATATTTTCACACCTTAGGTGATTCTCTGTCTATTTGAACATGCTAATATTTAGCCGATATCGATTCTTTTTTATTAAAAAATTTTGTACTCTACAATATATTCAACTTAATGATCGAAAAATACTATATTTACAATTAGGAAACTATTATATTTTCAGAATCGAAGTTCTTTAAGTCCTAACTATATCAGAGTTTAATCAGAGTTACATCACTCACATATACATTCTATACATATCTTTCTAACCCGGTTGATTTATTTATTTACGGAATGAAATTGAATTTTCCTCCCTAAAAATTCGCGAGTAAAAATACGTTCGATCCATTCATTTTATGAAAATATGCGTGAGTGAACGTGTGCCCACGTTCAAGACCGAAAGCCGGCTCACACCTAGTCGTAAAAATTTGCGTAAGATTGCGGAGTAAGTTCAATTTTTGCATTTAAAAAGCAGAATTTTCTTCCAGGAAGTATAATCGAACGATAAAAACGTCTCTAAATGCAAACTAAAAATCTGAAAATAATTTTATGCATGTAAAACGAATTTCCAACTAAAGAAGTGCCCGATTCTTGCATTTAAAATATTCGCTTTGACTTTCCATCGTTCTATAGACTTTTGCACTCTTCTCCACGAAGCCTCGACAAATGTATCTGTATAATATATAGAAACGCCGGAGAATATCGCAAACAAAATTTACAGTACACCTGAAATAAAAGTTAGCTGCCGGCGTCATTGTCCATTGTGGGGGGAGGGCGGCGCAGAAGGGCGAGTTTGAAAGTATGAATAGAATAAAAAGGGTAAAAATGGAAGGAGTATAATGGAACGACGAAAGAAGGCCGGGAAAGCGCTCGGCGCGTCCGTGGAGCCGATGCGCGCCGAGGATAAGAATGGGAAGGATATCTCTCTTTCCCTCTTTCTCTCTCTATGTATACACTCCTCTTCCCGGAGAATAATCGCGGATCGGTCGAGCGCACCTTTGGTACGCCGCGCACCGGAATATAAGTAGTATAGGGGAAATTGGATTCCGGATTACTCGAAGATCCCGGCGCGGGCTGTATTACCCGACTGTTACATAACCATCGGCGGAAACACGGCGTATATATATATATATATATATATATATATATATATATATATATATACGCACACAATTCATTGAAGTGCGCCAAGCGTCGTGGAGGGAAAAGAACCCAGAAGTTCATTTCTTAGTTTACTTTCTGCTTCTGCAGAAACTTTTGTGTTTGCCGCCCGCGTGGCCTCGCGAACAAAAAAAGAAAGCATCGCGGCTGTAATTTACGTAAAACAACGATGTTTTCCTTTATACGGCTTAATTATTGCTCAATTATTCCATGCTTCTGACGGTGTTCTCTTAGTTTTCCTGTTTACATTAGGGCCGGGCGGTTTGTTCGAACTTGAAAATGTTGGAATATTGTTGAAGCATCGAAGCTGGTAGAAGCACACACACACACACACACGAGCATTGAACGGCGTCTATGTTCGATGGTAATTTTACGCGTTTGTTTGTCTATCAATTATCCTTCAATGTAACGAGCAGCGCTGCAAAATGTACCCACCACGCGGGGTGAATACATCGCTCGAGCGCTCGAACAGTTCCCAAAAATCTCATGTTTCACTCTGGCTGCTCCACGTCGATACCGTACGCGCGCGCCGCCCGAGCAAGATCTCGAACATAGCTCTGAAATACAAGAATCATTCGATCATCTCGAGTGGTTCGGCGACATTTCGATCAGCATGAGTAATTCCAAGATTCGGACGGCTCAGAAGCGCGTTCTACGCGGCTATTCGAACAATAAGAATTTTTTTGTTTCCCCCCACCCGTCCCACTTTTTACGCGCGCCGCGCGCTCGAGAGCCGCGATTCGCGAAAAGAAAAATACCAGAGCCGCGGATCGCGCGCGCAGTGGCGGCGCCGCCAGTGCTCTCGCTCGTAAGAAAGCCCGGTTTTGCGCGTAAAAACGGGGGGAAGAAGTCGGGGCGCCGCGTTATAAACTCGGAAGTGCGCGGCAGTTAAATTTCAATCGGCGTAACCAATAATTAAAGAGCTTCGCCCCGCGGACGCTTTACACGCGGCCATCAAACGCACACCTCCGCGCTGTTAACAAATTCCCCGTGCTAACGTGGAAAACGAACTCCCGATAGAAAAAGTGAGTAGCCACGGAGGGAGAGAGCGATAGAGAGAGAGAGAGAGAGAGAGAGAGAGTAAACGGGGGAGGATTGAGAGGCCGCCAACGGTTTGCGCGCAAGATAGAAAAACTCATTAAACGTGAATTGCCAGCAGTCGCTCCCCTCCTTCTCTCTCTCTCTCTCTCTCTCTCTCTCTCTCTCTCTCCCCCGCGCGAGATCGTACAGCCGACCCCCGCTCGACGCGTATATAATATAACCTGTAGCCGGTCATAAATATAGCCGTAAAGAGCGCGTGGAAGGTAGAAGGCCGCCCTACCCCCGTCTCGGAGCGATATGAGAAATTTCCCTTTCGCGCGCCCCCGTCCCGCCTGCCCTCCCCCTCGCCTACGTTGTATATCGTAAAAAAAAAAAAAAAAGAGCGAGCGACGACGAGGCAAACGAGCGACGTCGGTAACCCCGGGGGGATGTCGCGGACGGTACGGGAGGGGTGAGGCGGCGTAGAGACGACAGAGAGCAAATGTGCGCGAGATTACGCTCGACCGTGGCACGTGGAGGGGAGGGTGCGGGAACGGGGGGAGCTGCCGACCGGACGGAACAATGTCGCGGGCGAATCGCGAGACTTCGATTGTACACGCTGTTTCGACGGGTCCGGTGGGCTATCCTTCTCCGTCTCCTCCCTCCCACCCCCCCCCATCTACCGTTGTCGTGCGTCCGCTCCTGTGCATCCCCGATCCCCAATCTTCGGCGAGATATAGAACGGAAAGCGGACGAACTGGTAATATCCTTGGCTCCTTTTTTTACTTCTCTCTCTCTCTCTCTCTCTCTCTCTCTCTCTCTCTCTCATTCTCTCTCTTTCTCACTCCCTCCTCCGTCCGTCTCCCACTCTCGGTATCTACATCCAATGTTCTTTCTCTCTCTCTCTCTCTCTCTCTCTCTCTCTCTCTCTCGTTTCGTGCGCGAATAAAAATCTCTCGCAACGGGCTATTTATGCGCGCGGCGACGTTTCGATACGGGCGTTCTTTCGCCGCAAGCCGGGAATTATTATTGCTAATGCGCTGGCTTTCCTGAATATGGAAATCGCTTGCGTTTTATATATTGTAATCCGATGTATCCGCGGATATTAATCGAATAGAGAAAAAAGTCGCTATCGCGGAGCTTAAGTGATTGTAAATACGCGATGCAGGTATGCGCCGTAAATTCAGCTACTTTATGAATCTTTAAAAATATCGAGAGAATCTTTAATTGCCAGTCGGAATTGACTTCTTTCTCTTCCTATTTTCGGATTTTATCGAAAGTATGTTGCATCGGTGAAAGTTGGCATTCTATAAATTACACTTATGTGCCAACTATCAATGTAATAAGATCTATTAAATTTATTGTATATGACAGGCCTCTCTACGTAACTTACGTTCAAACGAGTTATATGTAATTGCGGCATAAAAGTTTAAATAAAAATGTGTAAACAAGTTACAGAACCAAAAATCTATTATATTTTATTATAAAATTCAATTTTTTTTTTTTTCATAAAAAATCCAAATTTTATGATTTTCGGAAAAATGCGTTTAATGTGAATAAGAGAAAGCACATTTTATTTCCTATCATAAAAAAGTATTCCGATCGGACGCGTTGTTCAACTCCATCGTCGTTATTTTATCAAAAACATTTTTTAAGAAATAAATATGCGCATTTTTCGTATAATCTGTACTGCGGCTTTCATGCATCTATTAATTTCTTAAATTTGAATTATATAATTACTAATATAATTTACAAATATAATATAATATAAGACTAACAAGCCTTTATATTAATTTAACTGTATATTTGATCGTAGTTTTGTAATTATTCTTCTTTGAATATCATTTAAATGCGGCTTTTAAATATTTATATAAGATGCTATTGAGCATTAAATAATTTCGTTATCTATAATGAGAAACACTATGCATTTTAGAATCTAAATGAAAGATTCTAAAAATATTAATATGGAATAGGAATATCAATTAGCATTTTAACTCTGCAATTTTTTTAAAAATTCGTGGTAATTATTTTCAACAGTACTTATCTAAAGATCGGCGTATCTCCTCAATCTTCAAGATTTAAATATAAATACTTCTTTTTTAAAAAGATAGGCGATTCAATGACAAAATTTCATCGATGATATTTAGTTCGAAACTTCCATTCCAAAGACATTTATTTTTTCTTAACATTAATATCTTTAACTTTTTAAATAATAAACAATAGTTTGTTAAGAAATAAGTACCGGTTACTTCCACGTCTAAATGAAGAGCAGCAAATCAGGAACAACAAAAAAATCCCTTTGCGAATTTATCGTCTAGAAAAATCCCACCAACTACATAAAAAACACACACACACACAGAAACCACCTCAAAGTCTCCTCATTATTCTCCAGCGAATTTTAGGGAAAAAAATCCACGCCAGGTCAGCCTGCCGCCCCTGCCCCCCGCCTTCTCCGCTATTAAATTGCTTTTACGAGCCGCGGCCTCGCTGCATCATTCGGCCCTCGAGCGTTTCGCTCCTTGCAAAAAGAGGGCCAAGAGCGGGCAGGGAAAAAAAACACCTCGTCGCGGGTCGGCTCTATACGCGTGTATATATATATATATATATATATATATATATATATATATATATATAGTATTTGAAAGCCCTTTGTCGTGCCGCGACCCCGACGTCGTTTGCGGCGCCCGCGTCGAAAGGACTGCGGGGCTGGCGCGGCGCTACAGCAGCCGGCCACCAGCCCGCGGTGGGCGCGCCGATGGAAAACTTTCATTAAGTACGTGAGCCCCCATACCCCCCCCCCCTTATTGCGAGCTGGGATCGGAAGCGTCCGTTTTATTAGGAGGGCAATTTCGCGAGATCTCGCCCCCTCGGACTCCTTATCTGTGTAGTTAGAGGCCCTTACGTGACATCTTTATTATACTTTTATTCCGCTTTATGTGACCTCGAGCCTTACCTCTCATTGTTTTCTTATAGAATTTGACTACGTGGCCATAATCGGTAGATAAGAGTAGAGATGATAAGCGCTGCTTTTTTGAAATCTCCTATTTTTGGAATAACATGGAGATGCAGGGTTTGGAAGGAGAGTAGTTAAATGCTGTGTTTGAATTTTTTCAAATACTAAGATTTCATTTGAATAAAAATAAGACTCAAAGTTTTTTTTTAATCGAAGTTTGAAAAAGAATTAATTTAGAAGCGTTGGATACACAGTTAAATTAAGAAAATTTTGAATAGTAGTTATGGTAATTAACACTATCCCATTATATTTATGATTTTTTAGAAGCAGAGAATTGTTAGGTTGATGTCATGCAAAAATTAAACATTATCAAAAGCAAAGAATCTATAAACGCAGAACTTGTTTCCCATAATTCTTATATAAATTTTATTGTTATGGTCAAAAACAATGTGTTATTAAACACATTTAATTTAAAACACGCAGATAAGTGTGAATATATCACATGTTAAATATGTTATATAATTATATTAAATTAATACTATACATATTGAATATTGGAGAAAATAAAAAAAACGATAAAAGCAATAAATATTTCTATATATTCGTATATAAAAAATAAAGTATAATAATAAAAAAAATATCAATGGCAGAATAAAATATAGTAATGAGTTGGAGATAAAGGAGATTTTATGGGTAAATATTTAAATAAATTATTTTGAACATTCTACCTTAGAATATACTAAATGTATATCTTAAACTAAAAATATATCTTTTAAATCCTTCTGAATTCTCAATCAAGTTTAAATTATAAATGCAAATCAAATATATTCCATTTTCGAAAACTTTCCATTCCCGAACATTGGGCATATAATGTAAAGAATAGAGCTTTCGCTCTCATTGAGCCTGCCAGTGGATTAACGAGCCCTAATAAGTCGGCATATAGGCGATATTCACGCTAGCCCGAATACAATCAACGGGGCTCGCTCGCAGAAACATCTCGGCCGCCTGTATTGAGCCCCTCTTTATCCGCCCCTGCGGGTTAGCGAGCAAATAAACGGACGTACGCGGCCCAATGCGCGACTGTATTATTCGATAACTGTTCATGCGATTCACTTGGACATGTCTTGTCAAATCGCATCTAGTCTCCTCTCCCCCTCTCTCTCTCTCTCTCTCTCTCTCTCTCTCTCTCTCTCTCTCTCTCTCTCTGCCCCCCTCTCTCGCTCTATCTCTCTCGATTTTGACGTCCTGTCCCAATTCGAGCCCCCGAGGAATTACGCGCCCAAGTTCGCCGAAGCCTTCGGCGAATTCGCACGCGCGGGGAATTCTCAATTAGAAGGGAGGCCACGTAGACTCGAACCTGGGACGGAGGAATGCAGGAGTCGTGATGCTGCTGCTTTAACGGAATGTGTGACTTGAATTTTTTAAGAAAGCCGGGAGTCCTCCTCATTGGAATGCGATTCTGTTAAAGTCGCGGTAAACTATTAGACCGTTATCGATCTCGGGCCTAGCGTACATATCATTTTGTCCAATAAGATATAATTGAATTACGGGAAATAATTCCTATCGGATATATTATGTGAATTACGAGCCGTGCTTCCCGAGTAAACGATTAAATTAATTAAGCGATTTTGCCAGTCTAATGCGTATATTCTTATGAAAACATAACTGAATAATCCTAAAATATCATACCCGCGCGTTTATACATTTTCGGCTTATTCGTACAGAACACCGGAAAATATAAGCAGAAATAATGGCATTAACGGAGAAATATGGGCACATATCTTTATCTTGCGCAAATTCCTTTGTATCGTATCTATTTCAAGTATAAATGAGAAATTAAAATTGTTTATATACAGACTTACATTGTTTATACTCTTAAAATACCATGCACTATGTGAAAAGTTCAATCGGCGTTGGCACAAAGAAATTTAATTGAAGTAATTCTAAAAAATCTAATATCAAATTTTTTTAATTTTTTAGTCTTATCTAAATTTGTATAATGAACCATGAACGTAACGAAACCAACTATTATTTTATAGGAAATTTATATTGAATCGCAAACGTCGATTTTTATTTATTCTTTTCTCTAGAAAATTTTTCATTTTCTGTCCTGAATTGCTATGAAAGCTCGAGCAAATGCTTCTTGTATATCTAAAAATTTAGATCATCTCAGACTCGCTTAAAACTTCATAAGCGCAAATAATGTGTACTTTTTGAAAGACTAGTGTTTGTAGTATTTATAATAGTTAACTTTTACATTTCTCGTGAGATATTTTAACTACCAAGCACGGAATGATAATTTATAGTTATATGAAAAAAATATGCAAAATATTTATTTATTATATTATATGTAAATAAAGTGATTGTAATTAGGTTGATTAATACAATATTCATTAGAATAATTTAACAATGATAGAACACAAACTTCACAACTATATAGTCATGAAATTGTTAATAAATTATAATTAAATTGAATTCGATTACAACTTTTTAACAGAATAAATAACGCCAAAAACTTGTGATCTATCAAGCGGCATTGTAAAATTTTCAATTAAAAACGCGGAACAAATTACTTATTATTTACGCTTATTTCGATCATTGCAGCTGAAAATTTACGTTTCGTAATTTTCGTAATCCGCAATAAAAGTAATTTGACATTCTCTGTGCTTACGCGCATGAGTGACACCCGGCCCAAAATTCGACCGGCGTCAATGGACATTCCCGCAACCCGGGCGTCGCTTTGATCCCCCTGTTTTTACGACGATCGCGGGCAACGTTCGCGCCCAATAATCATCGGCGATATATCGGATTATCCAAGGCAGGCCGCCTCGCCGCCGTCCAATTTGCGGTGGGGCGGCGGCGCGGGCGGCGGGGCATAATTTCACCGGCGATAATAATTTCGAGGATTATAACGCAGCGCGCGGCCGCGCGATCCGTCGGACGCGTCTGCGCTACTGCGATAATATCAGCTCGGGATGGGAGGGCGACGAAACGATTGGTCATTGCCAAACTGGCCGATCGGGGCGTCTTTTCTGGATCATCGCGCGTTATTTCCTTACGGAGGAGGCCTCGGTTCACGCTACGATCCGAGTGGATGTTAAATCTGTCCACGGCGATGTTCGCATTTACGTCTTGAATTAGCGCGGCAATTCTCGAGTGTATAAAAGAAAAGTAATATAAGGAAAATATAAGGCAGACGTATCGGAGAAAACGAATATAAGTCGTAGATTAAGCTGCTAATCGGTATTTTGCTGCGACAGGTATTTTAATCCCATGCCTACGATGATAAATCTTTTAATTACCCCCCGTCTGCAATACAAACAGCTTAAATCAAATTATGAGAAAAAAAGAAAAATAGATAATTTATGAGATTTAAAAAAAATTTAGAATATTTTCACGTTATAAATGTATTTAATTATTGAATAAATTACAATACTAATTCCAAAATACCATATGGCAGTCCAATGACAAAAGTAACGATACGCTATTCTACCATCTGTGTCAGTAGGAACAATATATTATTCAACTATTCACTTCGTCTTTTACAATGAAACCTGAATGTTAGTCTATGTGTGTTCTAATCCTCTTATTGTATTCATGCGCTGACTATAATAAAGCTATTTTTAACATTTATATTTAAACGATACAGCATCAATTATCAAAAAAATCTGGCAATCCGATTATGACCCGCAAGGGGAATCTTTCAGCCAATGCCAGCTCTTAAAATCATTGAATTGACGATGTATCAAAGTTCAAAGGCTTTATGATTAAATTGTCAAAGCTATAAGGAAAAATCAATAAGTTAAAATAGGAATCTAACGAAAAGCCCAAAATAACAACTATATTAAGGTACATGTTTCACCTTGAAACAATACCTTTGCTTTGGTAATCGGTCTGAAACTTTGGCAATTAAGCTAGCTAGGCTGCGTTTCGTTCCACGGTCGCATTATACGAGCTCATCAATTGTTCCGCGTAGGTGTAGCCTACGTCTTAGGCACTGAGTTAAGACGTACTCGAGGTGATATCTATTTATCAAGTTTGGACTTTGCAAAATTCGCGTGCACGACCATTTACTATTGCAGCCACCTGGCGGTGAGTTTTCACAGATGAATCACTTAAAACAGGTTGATATTGAATTTAATCGTGTGCAAAGAAAAATCCGAAGAGTTCAGAAACGTGACAATGTATTCATGTGTTAATATGCGATTTTTAATTTTTTTATTAACTTATAATTTTATATAGATTAACTTAGAGTTTTTTCTGCAAAAAATAAGATGATCTATCTGAAAATATAAAACTCGTAGGTAAAATTTTCAACAATGACAGTCGCTTTGGTAAAAAATTAAAAAAATCCTTTAAATACATTTTTAAATTATTCATTATCCAATTATAAATACTCTGTGCGCGAGACTCCAGATAAGTATTATTTAAATATAGCGGGGATTAATTCGAAACAATTTTAGTTTCAATTAAAAAGTAATTTAATCGTTTAAATATAATCTGACTCTCTCTCTCTCTCTCTCTCTCTCTCTCTGTCTTTCTCCTTCTTATGCCTGTGTTAGCAACGGCCCGACGTGCATGAATACGCGAGTGGATTAAATATATTATCCACGGCCGGAAATAGTATCAGCTTTTAACAAAGGCTTTAGTACAATATCTTTTATTTAATTTGCATTTCATATTATAAATACGAGGAACTAAAGGATTTAGAAACACTTCAATTCATAATTCATTTCTGATATTAAACTAATCACGCTTCTAAACCACTGGTTACATCGCTTTCTTTTTAACTTAACATTTACACGTATTTCGACTTCACTAAGCCTGTCTATTCTTTATGGTTTTCGCAGTGATAAATGCACTTAGTCTAACAAGAGATTTAACGAATATGATACGAATATAATAATACACATTTAATAAAGACAACAAATATGATGTATATTTGAAGAAGAGCTCTTCACTCCTTTAAATATTTCTTCTTTTGTAATGCTAAGTAGACAACTGGTTACTTACAATCGCTCTTCTTAAACAGAGAGAAGAGCAATCTAAAAAGACAAGTAGGTAAAAAGCCATTCTGCTTGACTTTCACAGACACATGCATAGCGACACACATAAATTCACATGTATACCAATCGCACGGCACTTCCGATGTGCTTCTGAGTCGGTAGCTCAGTGAAAGCTTTGTGCATCGTATCTCCCTATTTCCCTTTATCTTTCTACCTTCCTCTCTCTCTCTCTCTCTCTCTCTCTCTCTCTCTTCTCTGGCGTCTCTTTATATCCTTCATAATCGAGGCTCAAAGGAATATAAACGGTTCGCTTTCCGTACCACAGAGTGCACATATATCTCATACCTCCCTTTGGCAAATTTTCCCATTCTGACATTCCTTGCCACTGTGTATTCCTCGAAAATGTCATTATATATATATATATATATATATATATATATATATATATATATATGTATGTATGTATACAACGATTCGTAGCGTTAACCGCTTCCGTATAGGTTGACAGAGTTTGGGCAAAAAACGAAAAGCGAGAAACGGAGTGAGACCTTGGATGAGAGGAGTGTTGAGGAAGGAGGAACAGCCAAGGCTATTCTGTTGGGGAAATTGCGGTTTGATTGGGTGAGTCTATATATATATATATATATATATATATATATATATATATATATATATATATATATATATATATAGGATTCGGAGAGAGCTTTTCGCGGGAAGCGACGATGCGCACCGCGATTGAACTCTAATGAAGGGTAATCTTTGCCTCGGGGGACTTGAGCGTGAGCGTTATCAGTCCCCCCTTCCCCGCAAGGTCGGTATTTACTAGGTCGAACGAGACACGAAGCCGTGGGATAAATAATGCGATCACGAGCGGGCGCCGGTTGGTTCGCAAAGATTATGATTTTCTATGCTATCCTACGTCAATAGGCCGTTTTATAGGTGCTATTTTCCTTTAGGGCCGCATATTAATTTTAAGTAAATTTATCTGACGGAAATCGGAAAATCCATGTCGAAATACTTGCCTAGTAATTGGAATGCTAGAATCTCTTCTTTACATTGCATACCCTCTGTCAAGTAGTGACGTGAGCGTGGTTCTGTTAATTTATAAAAAAATTTATTTGATAAATATTCCATATTTATATATACATTGTATGCATTACAAATGATAATGCAATTCGGTCAATAATGTGTCCAGTCACCACGGTCGTCGATAATTGCCTGGCATCTCCGAGGCAAGCCTTCTACTAATTTGACCGTATATTCTAGTGGTAACGATCTCGAATTCCGAGGAATTTGGTAAGATAACTATATGCCCACACATTTTCAATATGGTTTGCATCGGGCGACTGCGATGGCCAATCGAATGCAACGATCGAGTCCTCCACTCAGTACAGAGCTTGCTACGGTATTGACGATCGTTGTCCTTTTGCAAAATGCAATCTTAATTTTTTCTGATGAACCATCGTTTGTCAGATGGAAGTAAAGCCTTTTTATGGATTTTTAACATTTTCTGGGTAGTTAGGTTGTCAATAAAGAGGTGCAAAGTGCCAAATCCCTGCTTGGAGATGGACACAGGGTGCCCATATAGAATATTCATCAGTAGAAATGACATTTTCAAAATCTCTATCAATATTCTCATGAGCCCAAGCGAGTCACTTTGTCACATGTCTTTCACTCAAGAGAGGCTTCTTCATTGTGTCGCTACATTTCAGGCCATGAGTACGAAGATGAATTGGGATTGTTTTGCAGGATATATTCAAATCTTTTGCCATTAATTTTGCTTGCCCTTGCCTTAGTGTTAAAGCAGGATTCCACGAAAACAGATTCAGTTCTCTTTCTTCATCTTTTTTGTGCACTTTTCCTATCGAGACACGTTCTGGTAAATCATCGACATTATTAGCCACTTTATATCGCTGTACTCACTTCTGTGCAAATGCCTTCAACTTTCTCACATATTTAGTAGCCGCTAATTGCGACATTTGGGGACCTTTCGGGTGGATGCAAAGGAACACAGTCTCCTAGCGTGACGCGTACTTTGCACTCATGGCGTTTCACGCGATTCACTGTCAAAAGATCAACGATAACTGAATCTTTGTTGATACTGCATCAGGACAAAGCTTCCCTCTATCGCGAAGCAATTAGAACGAAATCCTTCATTACCTGTCAGTAAATTCGACCGTGCTCTTACTTGACTGACTGTATTTACATTTCCGTTACCGAACAGTAGAATTATGTATTTAGGATTAGATAAGAAAGAAAATGAAGAATTTCACGAGGCTGTGCTTTACCTGGAATAAAATTATAACGCTTTTGTATTTCCAGCTAAAAAATAATTATCTATTCTTGACGGATTTATTTTATGCATTAGTTTTTAACTGTAATCGAATAAAATGTTTTAAAAATACGGTGTAATTGTATTACACTATGTATTACAATATACGGATATTTTACTAGTCAAATCTATATTTTGCCTTAATAATTGCAGGAAATTTTATCAATATAACAAAAGGAATAGATACTTATGTTCAATTATATCCAAATTATATCCAATTATATCACTCAATAAGTACTGCAAATTTCAGGATTGTACCTTTTTAAAGTAGCATTTATTTATTTATTATTCATTATTCATATTCATTTCTTGTTTTTCTGTCGCACTTAAAGTACAATGTGCGAATTGTACGTTATAAATACAATGTACATTTAAGGTTTACAAAAAATTTTTAGTCGATTTTGTTTACAAATCACGCAGTACATCTTCGATAATGCATTTTTTTTTTCAAAATAACGGTAATTTTATTACGATATCTTATAAATAATAAATATCATATAAATATAATAATAAAATATTAAATACCATAAAAATTGTTGTTAATATTTTTAACGCCAAACTTAGTCCATCCATAACAGTCCGATAGATCAAGTAGCTTCAAATTAATATTTAAATTTTGCAGATCTAAATGAAAAATAAATATATTGAGATAAAATCAAGTTGATTTTTTAAGATCTAAGCTTAGTCGTTAGCATATGCTAAACCGTGCATATTTGCATTAAATAACGTATTATCTCAAAATTCTGCATTATCTGAAATGCACGTATAAATGGTATTTTGTACATTTAAACACGTAATATGATTCGAAAAGTTTCTGTAGTTTGATTTGAAATCTACGCGAAGCAGCTGTTTGTGTTCAAACCAATAGTCATCTCAACCTGCATTATTGATCCTAACGAAAAAATTCAGCACTATCGATTATCGAATCCGACAGTATTATATTCGAGAGCGGAAGTATTGAAGTAAATATTATGTAAGAAAAGCAAGATAAATCGTAAATTTGCAAGATAAAATTTTATATTTCAATAAAAGAATTATGATACAATTATGCATCGAGTGGTACAGCTTTTTAATTCTTGAAAAAAAAAACATTTTTTTTACAAATAATTATTTTATTTTTCAAATTGAAATATAAAAAAAATTCAACCTTCATCATCGTGCGAGGCATATAACTAATAATCTAATATCACGGCGCCGCTCCATTAACGGTCGTATATAGCGGCGCGCAGTTATACGTTACCAGTGTCCCCCCTCCCTGTCTCCTCTCCGACAATATGACGCAGCGCCAGCCGTATTAGCCGTAAATTTATTTATCATTAAATTCCGTTAATCGCTCGCAGTAGGAAGGTTACTGAGGAGGGGGGAGGGGGTATTCGCGTTCCTCGAGGGCTAGTCAATGCTGCTGCTCGGATCGCGAGACCCCAGGCGGGAGGGCGGGTAGGCGGGTGAGGGAGATGGGGCTGAAAGGGAATCTTGGAGCGTAGTTACCCTGGCAACGTTAACGCTAAGCGCTCTTGCAACTCCGGCCTAACTAAGCTCACTCGGCCACCGTCCCGGCTGGCTTTTTCGCGTGCGCTCTCTCTCTCTCTCTCTCTCTCTCTCTCTCTCTCTCTCTCTCTCTCTCTGTGCCCGATGTTAGGCTCCTGTGTTTCGGATTAAGGGCTAAAGTAAAAACGATTTTGCCCCTTCCATCGGGATGTACGGTATAGAAGCGGTTACGTCTCTTGGTGGACGAGTGTACAACGGCAATGGAACTCTTCTGCGTTCTGCTAAATAACGTTTTCCAATTATCTTCGAAACATATTAATTAGAAATTGCGACAAATTATCTATAAATAGATACGTTGCACGTTCGAATACAGTCGGTAAACCTCACAGAGAAATTATTCATCGTGTTCTGTTCGAATTCTAAAGCGTACTATTCATCGATTCTGCGTATATCATCGACGCAGTGCTCAATTTTTTTCCTTTTTTTTTTTTTTATTTAATTCACTCTTACCTTCGTCATAACCGTGAAATATATACATTATCTGAGACTGGATTAGCATAGAAATTATTTTCAACTGGCAATATTCACGGATGAAAAACTCTCCGACAATGGCAACAAAATGGAAATCGAAACTTTTTGCGGGCTCGTCTAATAATTCTGAAAACAAAGCTGTCAACAGAAATCGCCCGGTTTCATAATAACGCTCGGCCACTGGTGTACGCTCGGGCATTATAAATGAAAATTTAATGACCCGTGCAACGTACTGCGCGCGCGCACGTAAAGCCGCGGGTCCGTATATAAAATACAAGGGTGGGTCAGCGATGAGAGAGCGAGTACGTAACGTGGTCGCTGCGCCCGCGAACCAAGGCAATTTAAGAATAATGCCTCAATTTCAACATTTTCTTCCCCCCCCCCCCGCCCACAAAAATCTCCCATATCGTTACTTGAAATCGGCGAAGCTGTGTGTGTATGTATGCCGCGCGCGCGTGTGTGTGTGTGTGTGTGTGTGTGTGTGTGTGTGTGTACCTTTTTGTTGCGCGCGGAGACCGCGAAATAAAGCCCCCTTCCTTTTGCCATAACGATCCCGCAAAATTACCTACACTACACTATCGTTTCGAAATACAAAATGAACGTACCGTTAAAATTTTGCCTTATTATGTATTTTAATAGTACGATATAAGAATTATATACTCTGCGTATGGACGTACTGTCGCGCGCGCGCGATCGCTTGTCATAAAAGAGTCATTCGAACATTCGGCCCCGATATATGCAATATTTTCAAACTATTAACTTGGTAAGAAATGGCTTCGTAAAGTAAAAGTCCCGGCACTAACTGAATCAAATGATAAAATTATGCCGTTTCTCGAAACATTTTTAGTTCCACGTCCTTGAAGAAGCTTAAATTACGTTTTATACGCACTTTACCTATATACTTAGATCTCGACGTCAGAGAAATTCTCCATCTTCCACTGTACTCGTAAAAGCTTCCATCAGTTCAATTTGTGCGTTTATACTGAAATATTATCAAAGTAAAATGACATGTAAAAGGAGTACTTAAACTGACGCGTGCTCCTGAAATAATAATATATGTTTTATTTACAAACATTGACTACGCCGCGCATCAAAATAAATCATTTATATTATAAAATTTTCTCTCTGACGTGTTAAATTTTAGTGTTTCAGAAAGACGCGATTAAATGAAGACCTATTTCAAATCTTTTTTCTCACAAAATTAAACGTATTTAAGAGCGTTTCGGATAGTTTCACATCTTCGTAATTACGTTTATTGTACAGTTGAAAACATTTAATTGCTGCCTTTAATTGCTTGTAGAGAGATAAGTTGACTTATTTGAAATATCTATTTGCCCCATGTTTCATAAAAAAAAATTCGCTCATTACTAGTGCTTCTATCGACTTCGCGAGGGTGCTCGCTTTCGAAAACGAAACTCTCGACTTTAATGGCATCCATTCGAATAATAATCCAGAAAAACATTAAGCGACTAACAGCCATCGGGACGAAGATCCTTACATTATATCTGCTCTCCTCGGCCTCGTCATTATGTCTTAATAGAGAGAAATAAAAATCAGAGTGAAAATTCAATAGATATCTTTACGATTCTCAAGTTTATCGATGTTTATTAATTTCGTATTCGCGGGTCAAAATTGAAGTACGGCTTTTCGCCCCTATCTATGCGCATCGGTAATGAATTATTACGCTGGCGACCGAAAAAACCGTTCGTCGATGTTTCCGGTGCTTTTACCGGCTTTCCTCGAGTAACTCTCGCCGGAGCCGTAAATTAATCACGGCGCTAAACTGCATTTTGAGAAACGTCGGGACGGGCTAAAAGCATATTTACTCGGCGCACGATCGGGAGCCCGGTTCTTCCAAGAAAAATAAAGGGGGCGGTGGGGAGGTTGAAAGAAGAAAAAAATCCGCTGCTCAGTATGCATTAGAGATTTCTCCGAGTCAGACAATAATATCCTTCTGGGAATAAACTCTAAACACATTTCTGCCTCCTTCCGCCCTCTTTCATCTTTCTCTCCGAACGGCTTTTTACATTGATGGCTCTGCCCGATGCGTTCTGCGCGGCATCCCCTTTTCCGGAATAAAGTCTAAACCTATCTTCGCCCCCCTTTCCCCTTTCAGCCGTTTTCGTTTTTCCTCCTTTTCTTCTTCATCTTCTTATTTCGCTCAAGCTTTTACTTACGTAATTTAATCGGGCTGCCGCGCTCGCCCCGGCCCGCACTGAAAAGCGCCGGCAAAAGTCAGCGGGCAAAGATGGCAAAAATATAATTGGCTCGTTATGGCGTCGAAGCGTCCGCTGTTCGAAAATACGATCTAATCTTCCGGAAGATCTCGAATGAAATTTTCCGACTGAAAGGGAGGCGTATTTCTTTAGATGCAAAGTGGAAGCGGGCTAGCTCGCTCGATTAGTGAAATTCTTTACGGTGAATGGTAGATTTGTAAAAGTCAGTGATAGAGATTGGTTTAGGTCAGGCTTTTAACGCGCCATGGTGTGTTCGGATAAAGATAGTACTCAAATAAGTGAAAAAGATATAATTAAATACCCATCACTTTAAATTACCCTTTAAAATAAAATCCAATTTGTTGTTTCAAGATTTCGAGAACCATGGAAAAATGTTTGGAAAATATTCAAAACAGGCTTTCCATTCATTTTTCCACGTTTATAAATTCTTCCTTGAATACTATTGATAAATGCTTTTATATTACTATTCACCTGTTTTAATAAATATATGGATAATTAATGTATTATTTAGTGAAAATTATTTATCATTGCTATAGTTTTCATTACAACTTAGATAAGGTTCTTTACTGTTGCTTAGAGTAAGAATGATATATTATTTCTGATTCTTCTAGCCTTTAGAATTATACATATGATTTTGAAAATGTTGATCGATACGTTATGCATAAATATTAACAGAATAGAAAAAATTAATAAAAAATAAATCTGATTGATACGAACGAAATCAATCTGTCTGTCAGTTTTAATCGCAATAATAAGATACCTCTCTCCCTCTTTATCTCTTTCCGTCTCTTACCTTTATAAATATATTCTATGCGACAGAAAAGTATTAACTTTGAAATTTACGAGGTCTTTCTTTATACTCATAATTGATAGAATAAGTTTGTAATATGTCTATCTTACTGAACTGCACTCTTCGAATATTATCTCGAAGAAAACAAACGTAAGCTCAGGCTTCAACTTTTGGCTCAGGTATACCTTTGTTAAGCATATAAATTTTCACTTAATCCTAGGCATATGATGACTTATTCATCTCAAGGCGATAAAGCAAATATATGCTTATCTGACGGAAAGGAATCTTATCTTCTCGAACAAAAGTATAGCAAAACGGTGTGGAAAAGTTCATCTTTATTCAGTAATTATGCGAATTTTCAAACAATCATATGAAAAATCACAGATTTAAAGTAACTCAATTAATAATCCTCGCCTGAACCTTCTCTCTCCCTCTCTCCGACTTTCGCGAACGTTTTCAATAGCCGCACCCTTTCAGTACCGTGCGTACCTTTTTGAAAGGGATATAGATTGATCGCTCCCGGCTTTCCCGGCTCAATGCCGCTGCCGCCCCCTGCCCCCGCCACCCCCCCCCTGCCGCAGATATTCATGAATCTACACGCTGGCGATCCGGGTCGAGCCGATCCATATGGAAGTTGGCCGCGGCCGCAGATAACGCGCCGCCGTCTACGTTTTTCCGGCCGGCGATGCGCCCGGAAAATTCCGCGAGCTTCCTCGGGCATCGCCGGCCGCGCTTCTTATCGCGGGAAGCTCGACTGCGGCCGGGGCCGGGGGGGGGGCAGGGGCGCAAGAAGAGTTCGCGCTCGGTTAATTTTTGCGAATGGAGCTCGGAGGCTCGAGGCGGAGGGGTCTCGCCTGCATACGCGGTCGATGCAGGAGCGGGGCTGCGGCTTGGAAGTTGGAAGAAAAGCGTCGGAGTGGCTCGTTTTTGTATCAAAAAAAAAAAAAAAAAAAAAACCGATAAACGAGCGTAAGATGAAAGGATTAAACGAATCGAACGAATTGATGCGTAAAGCTCCTTTACACGTATAGAAGTTTTCTGAATAAAGGTTTTGTTTACGAACAATAAACTGCCCCGATCAAGAAGAAGCGCAGCGACGGCAAAACAAAAACAAAAATGTTCCAGTTTTAAATCTTCAGTTATCTCTATCTCTCTCTCTCTCTCTCTCTCTCTCTCTCTCTCGCCCTGTTTCTCTCTCTTGCTACACACCCCCATTAGTTTTCAGCGTCGAGATTTAATGGAGCCGCGAGCGCTCTACAATATTTCGAGTAAATTAGATTATTATACGCGTCGCGCTCGATAGAGCGACCGAGGCCGAATCAATTTTCGTCCCGGGATCGCTGCCGAGATTTTACCCCCACGCCCCTCCCCCTCCCCCAGCTAACATATACGTTTTACTCCGTCGATTGGCTCCCACCGAGAGCCCACGGTTAACTTATTCGTGGGTTTCAAAAAAGGGTTGGGGGGGAGGGAGAGTGAAGGAAGAGGAAAAAAGGCAGAGCCGAGATCGTTTTCCGATTCTCTTCACGTTTCCCCGGCTTCTACATGTATAATATAGGGCAAGCAGTTCGCGTGCACGCCGCGCAAGTGAATGTTCGTCTAACTTTTTTCGTAGAAATTTCCTTTTATAAGCCTTTTGAGCTTTTTATGCGTAATATATATATATATATATATATATATATATATATATATATATATATATATATACGTTTATGACATATATAGAACATTCTGACATCTTTAAATTGAGTTCAAGTTCTGGACAAGAGTTTTCTCGACAACACGATTGAATACAAGTATAAATTTAAAAAAATTTTTTGCGTCTGTAAAACGTCTTTGAACTTCTTCGGATTCATTTCTGGAGATATCGACTCTCTCCTGCTCTTTTTTGTATCTTTATACGGCATTTTCTCTTCCAGCATTCGATATATGTATTTCAGTGACTCCTTCAGTGCGTTCTTCAATGCACTTTCTTTAAAAATTGCTTCTCAGACGCCCTTCGAGCATTCCTTATTGTTTTTAGCTATAAGATTGTTTTCGCTTTCAATTTTCTCGCTATCATTTATCAGCCACTTCGTCCTTTTCAAACCTTTTCTTTCTCCTTTGCTCTTGATACTGCAAGCTGCATCTGTGTTTCTAGCGCAGCTAACGAAACTCGACCGTATTACAGGTTCCCCTATATACATATCTTCCTTCACTTGCAGAATCTGTTTCCCTTTCTCTTTGTCTCTCTTCTTTAGCCTCTCACTTGTATATTATTCAACTGCACTATCTTTTTGTATATGCTTATTTACTTCCCTAACCTAATTTCATCTTTTCTCTCTTAGTTGGTTCAAAAAATTTCACTTATTACTTTCAACTAAAATAAGAAAATCTTTTTACATAGATTATTACATTATTCCTTACATATATACTGCTCCTCATCTTACTTACCTTATCTTACTTACCTTATCTACCTTATCTACTGTGCTTTCTCACGATGCATGTCGCTTATTTCAACAGAAGCGTCTTAAATTACATTACTCACTCCCATATACAATCCAAATAATACTTATTTTTATGTTAATTTTGGATTCAAACTCTTCTATGGTACGGAATTATGTGATATTTTACATTCTTTTATTAAATCCATTCATTAAATTTTCAGTGAATCACATTTAGAGTTCTCTAAAAAAAAGATCGATATTTCACTGATATAAAGCTGCATAGCTATATGCGTATAAATTGACACTGTTCATAAATTATCAGACACGAATAAAATTTAACTTTGCCACTGTTAATCATGAACTTGACTGCAAATTCATCGGAAATCGAAATGATATTACCAAGTTTACATTTAATATGGGCAGAATTATTCAACATATATTTCGCTTTCAAACCGCAAGTTTGAACAATAGTGTAAACGATCGTCTCCCTCGAATTCAAGCTCTCATAATCTTTCGCACGTCGCATCTTCAGCCTCGGCGCTGTACAGTACGGCTTTATTGACTCGAGCCCGCAGCTCGACAATTCCCATTGACCTATACGCGAACGATCGGGCGACTCGCCAAAGGTAGAGGAAGGCTCTTCTCTCTATCTGCCTCTCTTCCTCTCTCCCTCTCCCTCTCTCTCTCCCTCTCTCTCTCTCCCTCTCTCTATCCATCTATCCCTCCCTCGACCCCGCGAAGCGGCGCGTACGGCGCGACGGCCGAGCGCGTTCTGCTTGTTAAACGCAACGCCTACGACCGCCGGGCGAGGAGGGGCAATTTGGCGCGCGCCGGCCGCCACCCGCCCGCGGCCGTCGATTTGCACCCCGTATAAACTCGAGACGCCCGGCCGATATTACGTACGCGCTGACTTTGATGGGCCGCGTATCGCTCGCTCCGCCAGACACACACACACACGCACACACCCACACACGCGTACACGTATACGGCGATCGTTGCGCCTGCACTCGAAATGAGATGGCGATGGAGCGAACGCGCTCGATTTTACCGCCGACGCTTTATCGATGGGCGACCAGTTTACGATGTGCGTGAATGATGCGCGTTGAAACGGAGTTCGTTTTGTACGAGCGAGCGCGACCGCCTCAGGCTAAAGCTGAACTGAAAAAGTGTACGGCAACAAAAATATGAATCAATGTTTTTGTTGTTGTTGTTTTGTTGTTGTTGTTGTTGTTATCGTCGTTTTGTTGCGATAAAATACGGCGTTCGATTATAGCGAAAGGTATAGGAAAATTGAAAACGCCGAAGAGCGTTCGTTCGCGTGGAAAAAAAACATAAAACATCCTAAAACTGTGTTTTTGTTTTTATTTAGTTATTTTTCAGAAATTTAATTAAATTTAAATACGGCATGTTTCAATTTAACGCGTGACGCTGCTGATTTCCTGGTCGAATACTGTGTGGTAACGGTGTTCCCGTTCCCGCGGTCTTGTTGATTCCTCAAATTTAAGAAAGGGTAAATAAATTTGATTGATAAATTATGTAACTGCCGTCTTTATTTCAGGCAGTAGTTGTTACATAAAGGGCGCTTGATAACGGACGACGATTCTGTTTGGCCGGCCAGCGCCGCGTCCCGTGAACTCATCTGAAATCGTCCTTTCCCCGCGGGCATTTAACGGCGATGCAAATTAACCATTCCTTTTTTTGTCTAGATGTATTTACGTTACTTTATTTGCTTCTTGTGGCGTTTCTTCTCCTTTTGCGTTCCTTATCATTGTGCAAGCAGCAATAATTACTGGCAGTGCTCGCCTCCTTGCTTACTCGTTTACCCACTGGATTACTTTTATCAGTTCTGGTTTCGTGTATTTGTAAAGTCCTGTAAAGCGAGAATATACTTCTTTTTAAATATAAATTCTTCATTTTTGCTAAAGATTTGCATTATACATCAGTGAACGTACGCTCATATATATATCCCTAACTTTCTTTTTCTTTTTTAATGTTCCTTTATAGCTACATTTTTCATCCATAATTTATTTCGGAACAGGTTTCGCTCCAAAAGTACGTAAGTAATCAAACAAATCTTATAAGGAAAATCTTTTCGGAACTCAAAACAATTATCCGAATCACTGACTGACCTTTGATCCCAGGAATTTCATAAATTTTTAATAAGAACAATGATTTGTTTTTCCGATATGAGTGAAAGTGATTCTGAAGATCAGAATGTGCTATACGTTAAAGGAATCATTGTCGGTTATTCACGGTATGATTCCAAAAGGGAGTCTTAGATAAAAGTGGAATACATGTATTAATGTATTTTGAATCCTAAATTTCAATGATGGAACAAACAAAAGATCTTATTCAAAAATAAAACTTAGCCTCTCATGGTCTTACCAGTGAGTAATTGGCACTGCAAAGTCATTATTTACATTGCTTAGTATTAAAGATATTTCAGTGAATAAGTTAAAATGGATGTAAATTCGTAAAATTCTTCGTAAAGTACTAAAAATATTCATCTGTATTTTATTCTAAGAATCATTAACGAAAAATCCATCGATATTATAAATGACTGCAACAATAGACCGACTCTCTACTTCTTCAAATATTTATAAATAAGAGTTAACAGTACGACTTTCAATACTTTTCTCCATTTTCGATGATTTCTCGAGAGAAATCTTGTAGTTCAGCCGTACAAAATTGAATTGAACGAAGCCATTTTATGCGTCTCAAGTAAAGTACTCAAGCCTTGTAAATGAGTATTACTTCACTTTTACGCGAAAATAATATTCGACTCGACGAACTGCCCGGGACGAATCTGCAGTCGGAGCGCCTCTGACGAAAAATCAAATTTTTTTTCAAGAAATAATTTTACAACGTCGTAAACGTGTATCGTAAAACAATACGAGCCCTGCCCTTGGCTATCGGCTTAAAGTAACTATTTATCGTCCAGCGATTCATCCCTTTCATTAAAGAGGCACGCATAACGCTTCTTCGCCACCCCGCCCCCCGTACTCGATTTCGATTAAATCGAAAAGCAGAAAAATCCATCGCTGGATGCGCGCGCGACACTCTGTCTGGAATATAAACTGGATGTCGATTTACGAATTGAACTGTCGTGATTTGCCGAAAGTTTGTCCTTGCGGAATGGATAGAGCGAGGGAGCGACAGCGTTAATGCTCTACAATAACGTGTGGCGCACGCGCACGCGTATCGACACTTGCGCATCGGGAAGCCTTTATACACGCGAAGCCTTTATACCTATATATATATATATATATATATATATATATATATATATATACGGGCTTCGTCGAGTAAAAAGCCTTATCGTCCGCGGAGTATTAAAAGAAAATCGCGTTTGCAGCGACCTTAACTTTACGCCGGCTCGACGTTTTCCAGGCGGGGGAAGATGAAGCCGCCCCCCCTCCCACCACCCCGCCCGACTCTCGCCCGGCTCCTCTCCGCTTTGTTAGGTATTTGATGTCCCGGCTATGAGGGGATTTTATTTCTGTGCGAACGGGATTCTCATAAAGACGGACTTTTGCGATCCATAAGCGAAACGACCGGATGATGTAATGATAAGGATTTTAGCTCTCTTTTAAATGACACTGTCGAATGATGATAATGAATTTCTGTTCTCTCTTTATGAATTTATATATATATATATATATATATATATATATATATATATATATATATTTATATGTAAATTTATGATAATCTAGAAGAATAAATATCTGATTAAAGTGCAGGGAATTATTTCTGTTTAAATCAGCATAAATTTATCATATTTGTTTGATAGGATGCATAATAAAGAAAAGAAATGAAAATGAATTATCCCAATAGATAAATAAAAGTTTGCAATATGTAATTGATATAATTTGTTTTTAATTATGAATTTTATGTAAGAAGATATAAAACTATACCAAAACTTCTTATTATAATTAATATATTATATTTGAAAAACTTTTGTTAACAGCAACGGAAGCGACTCATATTCTTGCTTCGTATAAAAATAGTATATCGTTACAATACGAAACATACGATGCAATAGCGAACATAACAGCAAAATATCTACTCTAATAAAAAGAAATGCGCGAACACAATATTATTACAAGAACGACGTCCGTATCAAGCCGGCCACTCGCTCGAAGCGGCTTAAAGTCCCCGCACGTTCGCGATAACGCAGAAAACTGCAACAACAAAAAACTGCCCCGTACAATTATTACAATTCAGCCGCGCAAGCGCCGCTCGACCAGTCAAAATACCGGACGACACACATCGGCCGGCTCATTTGCATCCCCGCGAGTCGATTCCTTCTCTCCCCCCCCTTTTTCTCCGATCCGTTCGCTCACCGCGAGATATTTCGCGCCCCGCGTATTATGCCTCGTCGAAGATCTCCGCGGGGCTCTCCATTTTTATCCCGCGGAGCGTCGCCGGAGAGGAGGGGGAAGGGCGGGGGAGGGGTGACAGTTACGCGGCGTACGGGACTCGGGTCGCGTGGCAGCTCTACACGGAGGAAATTGATATACGCGGTGAGAATCGGGAGCTCCGCCGCCCTTCCCCGCCCCTTTCGAGATCACGAAATCCTTTTTTGCTCGGCTGCCAGGTGAAATTTCGCGATTTACGGGCGAACGTGTTCCGACGCATTTTCACGTAGCCTGCTTCTTTTTTTCTTGTTGGTTGGTTGATTACGATCCGACCGCGCGATTTTTTACGAGGTGAATTATTTATGTGGAGAAAATTTTTACGCAAGATTTTTTCTACGGGCCTGCGGTGTAAATGTAAGAGTCGCGTTTATAAGAACTTACTAATAAATTTTTTACGGTAAGCACAGCAAATTATATGGATTAAATGAAATTCTAGATAAAATCATTTATTAAATACTGTGTGTGTGTGTGTCTGCGATACGTTATTAGTATGTAGTTTAAAGGGGTGCAAATTACAGAAATCCTGTGTAAATTTTAAAGAATAATTTAAAATCATTTATACGTATGTAAGTGTCTTTGATTTGTTTTTATATTTTTAAATTTCATCGCCATGTTGAATGTAAGGAATGTTTTTTGTGAATATCCTTCACAATGTGTACAAAATAATTTATACAATACAATTCACCGTAATTATGGGAATTAATTTGTTAAATAATATAATCGTTTAGTCGACTTTCTAATTGAGATAAAACAGAGTCCTAATCTATATTGTATAGTTAAGTAAATTAACATCTTCCAAAGTTGGCGTTGTTTCGAATTGAATTGTTTCACGGGCAGAATAATTTCCCACTCACTCGCAATAATTAACTCTAATGCAATGTCCCGCACTTTCTCGCACAATTGACCATAGATCGATATAATCAATGCATTTACAATTGATAAAAACTCCAAAATAACATCATTTTAACACAATAGCATTATTTTCGTAAACCACCCTCAATATCTCAAATATCGCATTGAAATCACAATATTTCCTGTCTCTCGAGAAGTCTTCGGAGACTTCAAGTATCCGAACTCCCGACATTCCTCCGTTCCCGTAGGTAATGGGATTTCATTATCTCGGCAGGTGAGCAAGAAACAAAAGCGGCATTTCTCGTTTTTTCATAAATTTCCGAGGCCCCGTATTTTCTTTCCACAGTTTCACAGAACGTTCAAAGTTCGGTGGACACCGCTCGCGAAATAAAAGCACATTGGGGAGTCCCTCACTCTCCATTTTTCTCTCGGTATCTCCGACTACGACGGTAGCTATGCGTATATATCGGGGGGAGGGGTTATTCGCCCTCGCATCGATTTCCCATCTCGGCGAGCGATCCGCTCTTTTTTTTGTTCTCTTCTTTTTTTGGTATAATTCACCGGCCAGCGCGACGGCCGTGCGCTTGACGTGTATACAAGGAGCGCCCGCCGCTCGATCGTTGAGTTCTTACATAGGCGACGATACCAGACACGCGCTATTCTCTCGCGGGTTATGGAGGGAGCGGGGGGACTGTGCGACCCAGAGCGAGCGATTTTCAATGCTTCGGCCGCGTCCGCTTGTCGATTAAGAGAGCCTCGTAGTGACTCGTGGCACTGGTGATTTTTGTTAACGGCAGTTTTTTTGCGCTTAGATGGCTTTCACAAGTACCGTGGCTTTCGTCGTAACTTATATAACTACAAATATTACTGTCGATTGTATAAATTTTTTGAATGATCCATACAACGAATTGTAAATTAAAGATGTATACTTTTTTTCGATTACGTTCACTTTCTCTAAGATCGATTTCTTTTTTTTTTTTTAAGAAAAATAAAAAGAATTGGGAAAATTATATAACGGTTTCTATATAATTAAATAATAATAATTTCTACTATGCACTGCTATGTAAGCAATTTTTTTATGAAATATAAATATTTTTTTAGTATGCCAAATTTGCTGTATTTAATTAGAAACAAATACTTAGATAACAGTAAACAGTAAAAGCCAAAAACGTTTTATTTGATTTCAATATCTGTCATTAAACTATTATTCCCATATTAATGAATTTTTAAGAACGCTAATTATATTCTCAGGTAACTTTTACAAAATGTCTTTAAAAAATGTTGATTGGTACAGATGTCCCAGCTTCTTAAAACATTCGCGAACGTTCTTGTTGCAAAACTATTAAAGAAAACTATTAAACGATAACTGTGTTAAATATTCGAAAAATAAAGTTCCGTCTAGCAGTGAATTATTCGTGTTATCAATTTTCGGTAAATCAATATATATTTTACAATATATAGTATTCTAAGAAAAGATAACGGAATAAAATGTTTATATAAGATTTATATACTTTATTACTTTGAGACGTTTGATTGGAACGAAGATCACATTTACTGCAATGAACTTATATTTTATGAAATTGCAAGAAATATTTATGTATAATCACAATTAATATAAAGAAAAAAAATTTCCATGCTATTGTGTTTAAATTTCCTCTAGCGAAAAAGTACTTATTATAGCACTAAACTAACAAAACTTTTATTGGCCTTACAAGTCTTCTTATAATTATATTGTGACAGTCGAACTGTCCTTGTTTATAATAGTTGAATCCGTAGAATCTAAAATAAAAGACTACTACAATAAATAAACTTACAATTTTGTTATTGTTATTATTATCATTATTATTAATATTGCTATTATTATTATTAGTAAATCAGTTTTTAATTTAGCATCACTATTTATCATTAGATATTTGTTTTTTCTGATTAGCGTTAATAATAATATTAAACAAAATAAATTACCATTTATATTTAATATCTAAATTTGATAAAAATAATTGTATTTATAACGATACTCATGTGTATAAAATAGAGACAGATACTGCTGCTGTCGAAATTCCTGATGTTACATGACAGAAAGAAACACACAAGAAAAGCATCATAGCTAGTCCGCTTTGCCAATGTCCCGAGTAATTTCCAACCTTCTCAAGGTATAAATATATAATAGCAGAAGTTGTTTCTGGTTCTGGCAGTCAAGGTACATTACATATGTATATAGTTCACCAATCATTTTACTTTGAGTCGAAGTACGAGAACCATTTATATGATTATAAAACTATACCTTGAAATGGAACGATAAATAAAGTGCTCCAAATTTCTGATATATTATCACAATATATATATATATATATATATATTATATATATATATATATATATATATATATATATTTTTTTTTTTTTTCATATAACACCTAACGGTTCCACACCCTGACTGTACCTCTCTATTCTGCACAATCAATTTTATATTGGACTATTGATTATTTACCCATTTACTTAAGTTTTCGCCTTGTTGTCATATGTGGATGCGAATACTGGCATATTTACCAAACTTTATTGAACGAAAATCGAGTTCAGATAAGGGAGACGGCGAGCGCTGTAGAAATAATAAAGCGAAAGTAAATGATCGCGACTCGAGGGGAAAAATAAAATGTTCCGCGAACAGAGAAACGTACAACTCACTCTTCGCAATTGCGGCTCGAATCGATTGATTTCACGTCCCATTCCCCGGATCTGGCGGGCAACGGTCTTGCCCCCTGCTCCGAAAGTTCGGTCAAAAGGACGGGGTATTTTCGTAGAGGGCGTGGGACGCAGTAGCCGTGGGCGACTTATTTCGCCAGACCCAGATCTCTTTCCAGACGGACGACATAAATAATACAGAAATAGATAAGAACTTTATATATATATATATATATATATATATATATATATATATATATATTGTATAACAATAAAAACACCATTATATACCGGAAGAAGAAACATTTATCTTGCAACTTTTAGCAGTTCCAAGTCAACAGGAGCGATGACACCTAAAAACTCCCAAGTTCTCCAAAAACTGATCCATCTCCACGCCAGAGGCTGTTCCGCTGGGCAAACGATTATTAACTCTTCTCTCAGACCCGCGCGCGCGTGTAGCAGAAGAGAAACAAAGAAGAACAGAGAAAAAGAGAGAGAGCGAGAGAGAGAGAGAGAGAGTGATGGAGGAGAGACAAACGCAAAAGCTTCATGGCGCAAAAAAATGAAATTTGCCGCAGGTTCGAGAAAACATCGCGACGGCAGTCCTCCCCACTGCTAAAAATTGAATCACTTCAAAAAGAAAGTAAATAACCTGGCGCGCATACGTGCACCTACCCCCCCCCCCTCGACCATACCTCCAGCCGAGAAAAATAGAACGTAGCCGAGCGATGCAACTCCCCGGCCCTCCCCCGGCAATAAGGAAAAGGGCGAGACAGAGGCAGGAAGCCCTAGGAAGCCGTAGGCTATACCGAGCCTCGTCGCTCCAGGATATCGTCTCTAGCGCCCCTTTACAGACGTCCCTCTCCCACGTTCGTGCCCTCGTACTCGCGCAATGAAAAGTCCAATATTACGGGCATGAGGGAGAGAGAAAGAGTTGTCGGCTTGGCTTTTCAGTGCCTGTGCACTCTTCCAGGACACATCGAGAAGCGTACGTATATTCACGCTCCCCTCCCCCCCCGGGGGGGGGTGAAGTTCGCGCGGCACCCGAACCTGCTGCCTCGGCCCCACTCGCGGTTTCGACGAAAGGATCGCACGAACGAAAGTTCCGACGGCACTTTCTTCTCCGGCTGCCGGAGGGCGTACCGCCGAGGGAGGGGCGCGGGGCGGCCGAGCCTTTTCCACTTCTCGGGAGAACGTGCACGCGCACGGCTTTATGAACTTCAGCGTGCACTTAGCCGCGGACCGCAAGACTCGCCGGGACGCGAAAATGTTTTGAAGCTCGCGCGCAACGATTGAATTTTCCCAATTTTGAGCCACCCGGACTTTGCAAATAAATCCAGACGTGGTAAATCGATATCTCTCTACCCCTCTAGGTCTCTTTCTCCTCTCTCTCTCTCTCTCTCTCTCTCTCTCTCTCTGTCTCTCGTTATAACTTGCTCTCACCAAACTTCATAGATTTTGTAGGAGTATCGAATTCTATGTCTCTCTAACGTTTTCTATATTCTAATTAGAGCAATGTCCAACGGCTTGTTAAATTTTATTTTACATCGTCCCTTTTTTTTTGGTAACACGGCAATTGCATTTATTGTTTTTCGCTTGCTGTTCCAGGTTTGGGCCAGAATGCAGAACCTGGCAGGCGCTTTCACGAATCCAGAAATTTGCCTATCCCTGCGGAGAGCAAAAGCCAGAGGGACAACTTGTACGTATTCGATATTTCGTACAATTTTACTTTTCTCGTTTCAAAGCATACTATTCCAATAATCACATATTTTCTAGATATAGCTGAAATAACTGAATGCTCGTGTAGTTGTAAATTTTTATGTAGTTTTTCGTTGTACATCTAGACAATTACAAAATATTTGGAAACTTTCCTTAAAACACAATTTGTAACTCACTTAACGACATTGACCTATTATTAAATATTAAACTACAGAAGCAATTGATTTTTTTAAAAATGTTAATTTAAAGAAGGATAGAAAAAAATACCTGGTCAAGAAATAAAAAAAACTATAAACAATGAAAAAAGGTACGTTTCTTACGAAAAATGTTTCCATTATATAGCAAATCCTAAGTACTATGTTCAAATTACAGTTCTGCGAATTTTGTTAGGCATTTCTGTGACAAAATGCAAAAAGAATTTCCATCTGATAAATTACTTTTTAGAATTAAAAAAAGATATCGATCGCTCAAATTCGACTCGGAAGTTACGCATCATTTTATAGCGGGAATTTTTGTACAGATGCATGATTGTATATAAATATAAAAAATATCATTCAGCGAAATTACTTTTATCAACGGAGTACTACAATTTATTAAATATAAGTTCATGTATTTTTAATCGTGACTAAATAGTAATTTAGTTCATTATTAAATAAAGTAGTGTTTGACAATTTATCATTTGTAACTTTTTTTTTGCTATCAATAACAATTATTATCGCTTATGAATCTATATTTACATTTAATTTTTCACTTTTTGCTAATTAAAACGAGATATTTCAAACATTCGCTTTGTTCTCTCTTTTATTAATTCTCAAACTCATTTGATTGGCTATAAGATAATAGTAATTTCATGAACACATAGACTTATTTGGAGGAGAAGCATAAATACAAGTTTTCTTTGATAAAAGACTACGAAAGTTCCAATTAATCATTGTAATTTTACTACAAATCTGTAAAGTTACCTATCGTCTTTGTATATTTTTCTGTTAATAAAATCAACTTAACTACAGCGATCTTTTGTGAAATCGTCAGAATAAATGCAGACGTTTGACATTGTTTGATATGCAATCAATAAAGTTGTTTGAATAGATTAAAATTTGCAAGGTACGTTTAAATTCACGCGGTAATCAAACTGCGCCCTGAAATATTCAGAGCAAACCTCCGCGACGGACAACAGTCGTCAATGACGTTCGCCTCTGCGCAGAGCACAGCAAAAAAAGTTGGACTAATTCGGGAGCTCTTTCAAGGCAACTGTTCGATAATTAATCGAGAAAGTTCCTACTCCCTGTACCTTGCGATATCGTCGTGTGTGAATTTCGCGACTGCGAGTCAGCGCGAGTTTCGCGTCTCTCCTACGCACGTTAATCGCCGAGTTAATTATTACATATATGTCGACCTACATATCCTCTATAAGTTTGGCTTTGACAATGTCCTATGAATACTGCAGGATAACCAAGGCAGACGGATATAAGATCGAGTTTACTTGGAAGCTGCTCGAGGTCGTCCCTTCCTTCCCGATGCATGTCTATATATCTATATATATCTGCGACCGGTGGCTTATTATCGACCACCGGTTCGAGTTCGTGAAATTTGCCCTATGCAATTGAAAATCTCATCGAGCGACGGGGAGGAGCCGTGAATAGTAAAAATACACAGGGCGGAACGGATACAGCGGAATGGACGACGCGTAACAGACGTTACGATGGCAACTGGGGACGGAGATCTACAGTGACATAAGATGCGACCCCGGGAGGGGACTTCTGCTTTCGGTTTATTATATCGAGTTACTTATTTATGGTGCGATGATCGGCCTGGGACAATGAGGTCTATAGAATCTATTGAATATCGCGCTGATGGTGATATATATATATATATATATATATATATATATATATATTATTATTTATATATGTATAATTATGCCATATGTATTGATTAAGTAGTAAGTATTGTTTATCAACTGTTTTAACCTAGGAAGAAGCACAGAATGGAATCTTTGTTTATTTAATTTCTATTCGAATCTGAAGCATCTATTATTCGCATTTTATGGTAAGCTAGAGTAACGAATCATTGTATGCCTCGTTAAATATATAGAATATGAGTTCAGAGTTAAACCTTTTGAGAATTGGAAGCTGTTGAAATCTACTAAATATATGAAATATTGTCGCCGGATAATAATATAATTTATGATTAATGCTGTAGAAATACTGTCTTGTACTTATTCTTCAAAAACATCCTTATGTTATAATATTTATTATTTTAAGTTGTTTATGCTAGCAAACAACTGTAAACAAAAATAGCATAAATAAGAAATAAAGTACACAGAAGCATCTATCGATTTCTTCGCGTACAATCCGCTTCATTAAAATAATTTATTAATAAAGAATAGAAGAATTGAAATACCTTTTCATAATTTTTAACGAACTGAAATAAGTATCTATTTGGGCAATCATTTTACACTGTTAATCAGAGAAATTCTGAGATATTGTAAATGATTTCAATCAAGTCGGTCCATTAAACAAGATTATTGTTACTGCACATTGCACATTAATGTCGGCCTTTTGAATAATGCATTGAACTATTATTAGCGGCACATTTCACAGAAAATTATACCACATCTGAATTACAAAATTTTGGACGTCGATAAATTTAACATGTACACGAACATATAGGACATACGTACTTATCGGAATTGATATTCAACAAGCGAAATAATTCTGACATGAATGAAATTTTCACAAATGCGCAAAATATTAAAGTTTTTTAGTTGTTTTAAAATGTTGACTTTCAAGAATTTCATTAGCAAAGAATTCCCTTGACCAGTGACTCATATAACTAATCCTTCTTTAAAGTAACAGCATGCTCTCCATTAAATTTACCAAGAAACAAATCGTAAAGCCAGACTTCTTTCTGAAAACTCTTAAGTAATCGTTCACGCCGCATATATATATATATATATATATATATATATATATATATATATACATACCAAGAACTACGAACAAGAGAATTAGAGAGATAGAGAAAGGAAGAGAGAGAGAGAGAGAGAGAGAGAGAGAGAGAGAGAGTTAGACGTACGCTTTGTTGCCCATTAGCTGGGAGGTGCCTCCCGAGGGAACGAGGACAACCGGCGAGGAGACGGCGGCCACGGCAGCGACGGCGTCGGCAGCGGCGTCACCGCCCCGGGGAAGTACGACCGACAGGATATACAGCCTCCGAGAGCTGGCGTCCATCTTTGCTCCGAAAATAAGTGAGCAAGAAAAAAAAGAAGAGAGCACTTATCGCGCTATTCAGATGCACCGCGTGCGAGAAGGCGACTGAGTACACGGCTGAATTCGCGCGACAATATCTGATTTTTCAAAACGGGCCGGTCCGAGGGGGATGCGCATTGTTTGTTTGGGATTCGTGGGCTGCAATCAGAAGCGGAGAGATGCTCAATTCGCGCGTTTTTCAATTTCATCGAGCATTAAGTATGTTTTGGTTTTAATAATGCCTAATGAAGTAAATTTTAATAATTGTTATTCAAAAAAAAAATGATTCTTTTACATCACTAAGTTTCAGTATAGTTGAATTAAAAATATTATGAAAATAGATTGGTTCACGACTATTTTTTTACAACCAAAGCTGAAATACAATTTATATAACGAGAAAATTTATCATTCAGCCCGCGCCTCCGTACTACGCTCATTCGATCGAATTACAAGAATCCGGCGCTCCAAATTTTTCGCTTAAAAATATAGAGATTAGATCGAACGTGGCACTGAATTCAAATCCGTTGGACTTTTTCAGCTGACGCCGGAAATTTTAGATATGCGAGTCCAAAAGCGTAGAAAAAGATCATTTGTCATGCATTCATGGTTTTTTGCCACGGACGAGGGAGTCCTGTTTTTTTTATCTCGCTGCTATAAATTTTATCGTTTGTACTGGTTTTTTTTTCTCTCGTGGCTTGTTTAGTTTATTTTTGCCAGCGAGATATTCTAGATTGAAATTTACTTGGTTTTCGGAAATGGCTTTTGTTTTATTTCATTCGATACGCGATAATTATTGGCGTGCAATAACATTTGAATAATATGATTGTTACAATGAATAAAACGAAAAAAGTAATCGTGATAAATATTTGTGTTTCTTTAGAATGGATTATCCCCATGACTGCGCGTGTAATATTGTAAAAAATAATCTTTCGAGTCTAAACATATTTATAGGAAATTTAGCCGAATATTATTATATAATCATGCCTATAAAATTTGAAAAAGTATCCAGCAGATTCCGAATCCAGATCTCGCGGAAACTTTTACAATCTTGGCTTAGATACACATATACCTATACATATATATCAACACAGTCTCAGCAGATAAACCATGAACCATTTTTTATTAAACAGAGAAGGCTCGAAATCAGACGACGTGGCCGAACTCCTGGGAGCAGCAAGCCGAGCATTACGACGGAAACGGGGAAAAGTGCTCCTGCACCGAGCAGTTCTGGAAGGATCAGCGCGGCACGGAAGAGCGCGAGAACCTCGTGAACGTGGGCGGCCGGAATCGCGCGAAGAGAAAGAGGTCGCAGCAGCAGCAGCAGCAGCAGCAGCAGCGCGGCGTCGGCTCGCCAAGGAAGTCCCGCGGACGGTCGGTCAGAGTGCGGGAGGAGCGCCGCCGTCGCCGGCGGAACCGGAAGCGCGGGCGCAACGGCGTCGGTGGCCGGGCCAGGTTCGAGAACAGGCGCGAGGAGCGCAAGTGGCGCGGCGACGCGCTCACCCGGAGCTTCAGGATAATGAAGGATCACGAGGCGAGGCTCCTGAGCGACAACAATCCGCTAAATCTGTCCTCGACGCGGTTCGGCGAGGAGAACAGTGGTGGTGAGATGTGTTTTTTTCTTCTTCGGGAAAAGCATTTTTTCTTGGGAATTTCGTTTGAGCCAGGACATTGCCTTGCTCGACGTTCAGGATAAGGTTTCAGATTACAGCATGAAGTTAAAAGTAATGAAAGGTGGAAAATTAATAAAAACGTTAAAAGAACGTATCGAGGTCGTAACATACATAACGTCGATGTTTATGCTTTGTACTTTAAGCATTTTTCAAAAATTACATACACGATACTTTTTAATAATATAGAGATCTTGGATAAAGAACTTTTACATAAAAATCATTTTCTGTACAGATATTAACCAACGGTAGTTACTATTAGTATCACAATTGACTCAAAATTAATCATAGCTAAAGTAAATTGATTCTTTAAAATGTTACGAATTGCCTGAAGCAGCACAGCTGTTAGTATTTAGAATTCTCATAATAAAAAATTTCAGGAATACATATAATGGAAAGCCGTCTTCAAGGCTTATGATTATGTTGAACAATTGATATTCATCCCAAGGAGGGAGTAGGTCAAAAATAAAAACACCATATATTATAAATCAGAAAACGTGACTTATACCGTTTAAATGTAAATAAATACAGTAATCGACTCGTACGTAGCGTATTTAGTGAATATCAATTGCTCAACGTAATCATAAATCTTGAAGAAAGCTTTTCATTGAAAGCTCAAACGTCGACGACAGAATTTGCATCTCTAAAATAAAATAAAAACAAAATAAATGCATCTCAGAAAAATAGTTGATAGTAATTATTTCACTAAAGAATTAGATTAACATTAGTGAACATTATGACTCTTAATAATCAAAAACCTATAGCAGAAAACTAGCATCTCTTGTTTGGTCTTTGTGATATTAACAGATAAAATATCAATTAATTTTAAAATATAATATTAATATTAATTATTTTTAAAAAACTCAAAAGATTACTTTCGGTTTGAACTTTCAATAGTTATTTTGAATGATTTGAAACCGACAATTTTGACATCAAAATTTCAATCCGCAAATAACTAATGATAAAAACACCAAAACAATACAATTTTCATATACCAAAAAGTTCAAACGACTTTTGTCGAAACGATTGCTTGTGTCAAAAATGTTTAGTAAAATAACATGAGACGATTGATAATAGAAAAAAGCTTTGTGATTAAAGTATCCGGTAATTACATTGCTCGTTCTCCCCTCAAAAAGAATATTAATCTCAAAGTTGGATGCGACTCATCGTCAAAGTTGCTTTGAAATTATGTTCGAAAAAATAAGATTATTTTTAACAGAAAACATAATTTATTCCCTTTAAAAGATAATATATAATCTACGTTTCGAATTTCGGAGCGACCGGTTCGGTAGCTTTTGTATTTATCGCGGACAAACAGAAACACGCTTTCTCCTTCTGCAAGTATTCGCGAAATTAACTGACTTCGCGCCGTCCGCGACGGTCTCCAAACTCATTGCAATGCATTGCTCTCTCAACTTTCCCCGTTCGAATCCCATTTTGCCCCGTGTGTCCCGCCAGCCGCGGCGAGGCTCCCCGACAGCTCGAACGTCACCTCGTCGTCGAGCCGCTACCCGGCCCAGCTGACGACCGAGCCCCGCATCCCCGTGCCGCCGGAGCCGACCACCCGGCTGCGCACCGTCCCCAGCGACGCGGAGCGCGAGTTCTCGCGCCACGTGGAGCGCGAATTCTCGCGCGTCCAGCAGCTCGCCGAGGCCGAGGAGGCGGAGGGGGCCGAGGAGGCGGCCGAGGAGGAGGGCGGGGAGCTGCCGAGGTTCGACGAGGGCGCGGCGACGAGGCGGCCCGAGGGCCTGGCCAAGGCCTCCTTCGATCCCGAGCGGATGCTGGGTTACTCGAGGACGGACGAGGACCTGCCGATTCTGGATATGGAGAACGAGGTGCTGCAGAGGACGCTGCAGGACTATAACGCTTACATAAGCTCGAGCGCAGCCAGATCCGCCAGGATTAGGGTGAGCCATCGGGATAACTAATTTATGACACTGTGCCTTCGAAGTTTAGTGCTCTCTTAGGAGTAGTGTCGGAATTTCGTAATTACTTTTACCATATTAATCTCGGATTTGTGTCGAGCTTTTGGGATTGTACTGCTGTCGTTTTACAAATTGGTAATTTCAAAAAAAAAAAAAAATTCAAATGATACTTTTTAAGATTTTTTTTTTCATAAATCAGTATAATTGTACGTATTGAATACGGGTTATAATATGATATTAACACAATTCCGTATCTATACTGGAAGCGAATATTTTTTAGTTTAAATAAAATCAATGATTCATGAAACTTTATAATATAAACGTGTTATGAAGACGCAGTACGATTATCTATATTATGATCAACTACAAAAACGCCTGCATGTGACATTTCATTTATTCACAATTGGAAATGCTAAATTGATTATATTCCCATACTGTATATGTATGTATATATATATTCGAGGAGTCTTTAGCCTATTTCAAGTTTCTCATCGCTGACATCAAAAACTAGTTTAATAAATATTATGGAAAGATTTCCAATGTGTATGCCATAAATAGATAAAGTAAAAGTAAAATATAGAAGTTTTTAGAATGTTAGTATTACCAAGCATTATACCTCTTAGGACTGGACTAAATTGTTACAGTTAATTTTTTTCAATCAATTTAATAGATATATTTATATGAAGCAGAATAATAATCCCTTTTACTTCAAGGTACTATTTAAATTTTAATCATATATTTCACTTAAGATACTAAAACTCATTGGAGGATATTACGAATTGAACTTATTTTCTTTGAATTTTCGGGTACATTCGATCTTGAAATTGTATAATTAAGCATTACAAACTTTCTAAACAATAACGTTGCAAGTTTTAATCCCTAACTAATATTCTCGTATAAAGCATAGGAAAATGATTCAGAACCAGAAACGTTCGGCTGCTTTTCGTAATTAAATACTTCCTAAAATAATCAGAGTACAAGGAACTTTACATTATGGTTATTCATGTTTATCCTAGATTATCCCCTAGTATATATATATATATATATATATATATATATATATATATATATATATATTCCGGCTGTGGCAAGGCCGCACATCCTCCAATCTAGTTGTAAAATTTTCGCAACAATCAAAATTATTCAAACGCCGAAATCTCACAAGTCATATACATTTGAAAGTCTAATTGCTTCCTCATCGAATACAATGAGCAGAGAAGTCCCGATCTAACACGACAGTTGAATTACAAAGCGAATCAACGCCCTTGTTCCAGGCGAACCAGCTTACCAATCGTCGAAGGCCCGGCGATTCATCTTCGTCACCTGGTCCAACCGAGGGATCCAGCGTCTTCTTAACCGACGACGACGAGCAGCCGGGCGATCTGAGCTGCATAAACGGGACATTCCTGCCCGCGCCGTTTGTTCGCCACGCCGTCATCAAATATGTAAAGTAAGCGAAGCATGAATTATTCAACTCGATAGAGTATAGGAGCCCAACGTGCTTTCCCCCTGATCCGATTGAACTCTCCGATCGCGCGAATCGAGAAATCAACTTTTACACAGTATTCTCGGCGTCGTTTATCCATCAAGTCGATGAGAAGAAAAAAAAACGGTCATTTAATACTAGCTTTTTCATTTTGCTAATGCCCAGATAATTAAGATATGGAAAGTAATGGGATAAGTTGGCTCATTCGTCTTTTCCCACCCTGCATTTTGCGTTCCAGTTTTTTTTTTCTTTCGCGAGGAAATTAACATTCGTTGATAAAAAGTCGCGAACCAGCTCGAGCCAGATGCCCTGAATAGATACGCGAAATTTTTGCCGGGGCTTACGGCGCGCTTCGCATAGCGTCCAATTTGTACGGCAAGCCCCCGGCCGTCAATGCGTTCCACTTTCTTATGCGCAGTGCAAGGACTTTTCTCGGTCCTTTGTCCCGGCGAGAGTTTTCGTTTTCAACGGGATTTCAAATTTCAATCATAACGGCAAAGCGTTAGTTCGATAACTGTTAGAGCTTAACATAAGCCGATGAATATAGTCTCTAAAGATATTCGTGAATTGTTACAGAAATGTAATTAAAATTTCCGGATTATGAAAATCGTGAAAATTAATTGTGCCACTGTGAGAACGGTCCAATTAATGCGAATTTCGAGAGAGAAAAATTTTGTTGTTTAGCATTGCTTGCCTCAATTTACATGTATAAGATTTTAAAAAATTTACATTGTTCAATCTTCGCCGAATAAGAAGATTATCGATGGATTATTAGTAACTTTAATTGAATTCAATTTTCTTGATTTTCTTGGAAGGAGTTTCAGTTTCACTGTAAACAACGTATACGTGAGATTGAAATTTGGTCCGAAACTAGTATAGTAGCTTTGACAATATCGATTTAGCCGACGTCCACCGCAAGTATCGCCATCTCAAATATTTACATAGATGTACCCCGAACTAATAGAAAGCAGTTTTAATAGCTTCCCCAGTTATATTTATTGAGCAGTCTTATAAATCTAATGAATCTTTTATAAATAAGAAATTGATTAGGTTCGATGATACATTGTTCAAGTACAAATCAAAATACGACTAAAATTATTAATATTTTGATAATATACGCATAAAGTACACAATACAATGTGTGTAACCTGCCAGACGTAGTAAACAGATTAGCTCTGTACCATCGATCAACAAAATAAACTTGAGCTGCACTATGTAACAAAGTAATATAATGCTCCCCTGTTATTGGGATCTTAAATGTAAACCAGAGAAAAGTTTTGCCACGCTTGAGGAAAATGCTCTCGATCTTATATATAATTTCTAATCCTGGCACTGTTTTCAACGCCTCGAAAAATCCAACCAGGTCGTCGAGGCCGGGCCACGAGTACCTCGAGGCCGACTACGAGTGCGAGCCGGGCTACGCGCTCGCCCCGGGCAACGAGAGCGGCAACCGCCTGCTCTGCCGTCAGCGACGCTGGATCGGCCGATTGCCCGCCTGCAGGTACCGGGGCGACGAGAACGGCTCCTGCGCCCAGCTCGGCTGCGAGCAGCTCTGCAGGATCGTCAACGGGCGCGCCACCTGCCTCTGCCGCGAGGGCTTCCGATCCGAGGATTACAGGTGCATAGGTGAGTAGGAGCGGGATCGCAGGGGCGAGGATCTTGGATTGTCGGTGGCAATTTGAGTGGGATGTATATATGTGAGTTATATATATATATATATATGTATAACTAGTTTTGCGCAAATATGAATCTCGAAGTGTCAGAAAGTCCATTAAGAAATGCGTTTCCTAGGAAGTCAAACTTAGACAATCGACAAGAATATCAATGAGAGCTAGTTACAAAAGAAAGATAAATTTCAGAAGGACTCGGGACGTGTCACAAAGCGATGATTCACAACGATTTCAAGGCGATTTATCCAAATTTATAGATTCTACTTTATTAAAAGCGTCCGAGCACGAAGTCTTTTTAAAAACGAAATTAAATAAGAATAAATTTTAAATAAAGAAGTTCTATTATTGTACGTATTACAGTAGACCACCTGGTGAACTCGTCACGATAAGGACAAATAATCTAATCTTAATACATACAATGCTCGATCAAAAACTGCAGAACTTAATAATTGTCGAATGAAAATCTTACGAAACTTGTCAATTATTTCTGAAATTTTCTTTTCTTATTCAAACTTGTTTCATTAGATATTGTAGCGCAATTTTCTAACAATTATTAGATCAAGAGAAGTTATAGTATTGGAAATTTAAATATAGTGTAGTTTCGTAGTCAGTAGTTGCGGTCCATATATTAGAGAATATTCGGGGCATTCAGAAAATTTGAATCCAATTCAATAGTGACGTTGGATAATTTTCTCATACATGTAGAATCTCAGTTCATGTCTTACTGCGATCAAAAGTCAAAATTCAACCGTATTCGTCTTTTGCGCACTACGACCTTGTTCTCGCTCAACTTGACCTCTTGAGCGCGACGCCCGGAGCGAAGTGCGATTTTTGCAAATGCGTTGAAACCACCCGCCGGCAGCAGCTCCTTAAATATGCCGAAAACTTTCCCGCCGTTAAACGCCCGCCCGTTACATTAAGTGAGCTTCAAAATCCTATATAACTTTTCCCTCGTGGCGGGGAATTGGGAGGGAGGGGGGCAGACGCGCGTTTATGCGCATATAATTATCGCGCGACTTTAGCGAGCGTCGTCCCGTAACTTTTAAAAATCTTTCGTCACCCGGCGCTTTAATTAACTGCGAGATTACCAAGCGACTGAATATTCAACCGGAGTCCACGGGGGCTGTCTCTATACTAATGGGCAAAAAGATCGGCACCCCTCCACGCCCCCGAATTCGTTCGAGTATATATATATATATATATATATATATATATATATATATATATATATACACGTGCTTCCCGAATTAATTAAGCGAGGGCCGATGCGCCGCGCTGGAAGCGCATATACGGGATAAAAAGCGCCCGTCGAAACGTTCTCTCCCTGAAAATCCACGCGTCCTGATGGGCTTTATTTCGCAAAAAAAAGCTCTCGAGATCCGGCGCGCCGCTGCTCGCGGGAGAGATAAATTACTTACGAGTCCCCGCGGAAGTAAATATTTAGCCGGCCGAGTCGGCGAGGGGCTGAAAAGGCGCGATTCATAAAAAGTTTATCTCTCCCCCTCTCTCTTTCTGTCGTCCCCCCCCCTCCCGACGCCGCCCTCAAGCCTTATCCTTTTTGTTTCGTCGAGCGCGCGCCATTAAAATAGACGCGGAGGCGCGAGCCCGTGCGCGCATGGGCAGCCCGAAGGGGACGAGCGAGAAGAGGACAAATACTCCGCAACGGCTGAGTGGATTTGAGAGTTTCGCGATTTTTCTCTGCCTCCTCCCCCCCCTCCCCACCCTGTCCCTGCTAGCCCTCCCGCTACCTATACGCTGGATAAAAGATCGGGAGGAAAAGACGGGGAGAAAGGGGAAGAGAGAATTGAAGTTTTCGCATTGTGCTACGGCCGGATTCGCGTCCGCGCGCATCGCGCCCTCCTCTTTTGTTTTTATACGAAAAAAAAAAAATGGAAAGCTTTTGTTCGAGACCTGCAACAAAGACGGAGGGGGCCGCTCCGTGTTTATTTAATGCGTGCTTGGAAATGCATAGTCTAAACAAGAGATTCGATATTTGTTGCGTCAGGTGGCGAGCAACCCGCGATGATAAACAATCCGTCCGCATCCTTTGTTTCAAAATAAATAGCATTATTCGATAAAGTCAACTATTTGAATTAATATTTTTCGAGACAAGAGAATTCGTCGTTTATCTTTGCATTCTGTATTTGCGATGTAACTATAAAATTTTTTCAACGATAAAAAAAAAGAAATCAGCACAAACCACCGGTAAAATTCTTTTTCGGAACTTTTACTACATTTTCCGTTCCTTTTAACATTTCGCTGCAATAAATTCGATGTACACTCTTCCGATGAATTGGCCTCCAACAACGAACCCGATAAAAAAAGTTGCAGAACGCAACTGCGTCCGAGTATATTACCGTAGTACAGAATATAGAAACTATACAGACTCAATGCTAGCAAACATAGTACTTTTGTTGCAAGCACTCGAATAAGCGCTACCGAATAAAACTCCCCGTTGAAGACGGGCAAAAACAACCGCGAACCTCCCGACACCCGCGTCGAAAAGCCTACTCCACCACCTCCTGATCCCCCGATAAACCTGGCCCTGTCGCGTGATCGATAATCCGCGTTCGAACTCAAACCACGGTTGGTCTGGCTCTCTCGCTCTATCACACTCACTCTCTCTCTCTCTCTCTTCTCTCTCTCTGTTTCACCACCGCCTCCCCGAGCAGACATCGACGAGTGCGAGGCGAACGGCGGCCGGGGCCCCTGCCAGGACACCTGCCGCAACTACGCCGGGGGCTTCGTATGCGCGTGCGACGGTCTGCCCGGTAGCGGCCTGGCGCCGGACAATCGCACCTGCCGGGCCCTCGGGCCGTGCGGCCGCGACAACGCCGGCTGCTCGCACACGTGCCTGGCCAGCATGGGCCGAGTCTTCTGCCTCTGCCCGGACGGATTCGTGCTCGACGAGGACTGGAAGACCTGCCAAGGTACGTTGAGTTGAACGATGCCGCGGCGAAGGGGTCGGTCGACGATCGGCCGGGCCGGGAGATGAAAATTAACGGGTTTAATGCAGCGACATGCCGTGGACGGAAAGTGCGAGGAGTCGACTCGATATATGATAGATAAGTTCGTATGACATCTAGTCAATGTAAGAGAATGAAGTGACTGCTAATAATAATCAATCTGACCCTTCTACCTCTTAAATGATTACGCGTAAAAAATAACATTCGCTCGTGAATATTCTATTTCTCAAAAGTTATACATGTTTCAATTATACAAAAAAAAAAAATCATAGATATTCACAACAATAGTACAGTAGATCGTCGACCTGGTATTTCCAATCTGATAAAAAATTCTTGAAATATAGTCGTTTTATATTTCTTGCTCAAATGGAATATTGTCCAGGGATTAAAAAAAATTTTTGCTCTTTAAAAGTTTTAAAAACAACTGCGTTCTTTTATCCGAAAGAAAATGAAGGCCATTTAGATATATTTTTTAACGAACGACATAGTTACAAAGTAATTTTTGCAATAGTTGTCCGCTTTCGGTGCCTTTTAAATATAATACTATTATAAAACAGATAGCACCATTATATACTATGTACAAAACTTCCTTTATCGTATTCATAATGTACATTTAATCAATATTATTATTGTTAAAAGAATTCTTAAACATGGAATTCTCAGCCGTTGAGTTCTAAATCTGATCAATTTTCTGGAATACCTATTGAAAAAATCAGCCAATGGAAACGATTATGTGTATCTTATGTATAAAAAATGCTAGTAAAATACAATAGACACGGATTATTTATGGGATATTTGTACATATAAAATGACGAGAAATATTAATTAAATAAAGACAATTTAATTTTAATAATCTCATTAAAAAAAAAAAACTTAAATAATTGCTATGTGCTAACATTATCGTGAATGCAAACTAGTGACCATAAATCAAATCCTATGATTTAAACTCGTTCTCTCCACGGCATATCTAAAATTCGAGTGCTCGTGTTCGAGTAAAAAAAATAACACTATGTCCGAATATATAGACAAACAAGCGCAATACTTCCCCGAGTGCTCTGGCATATGATAAGGTTTTAAAAATCGCGTATTACGTATTTTTAATGAATTTTAATCTGATTTAATCACTTTAAATAACACTTTAAACGTATGTCAAATACTTACTGGATAAAAATCAATGCCATGTAGAAAACAGAGTTGTCGTGTTAACGAATGATGCATAAAGACATTATATTTCCAAAAGCAAGAGAGCGTATTGTGTAATTTAACTAATGGGAAGAATCACTTGAAAGGTGGACGGCTTCGGAATTATTGCATATATATATATATATATATATATATATATATATATATATATATAATAGAGCATTTGGGCAAATTTAGCCACCTGGATAATTGGTTTCTGCTCGAGTTACGAGTTAGAATTTTGAAAGCGCGTTGTATATACGCTCTGCAATATTCGCTAGAGTTTTATGCTTACGGTTTAATTAGAAAAAGGGACGGAAAGCAGTCTTTCGTCTTTCGTTTTTACGGGCTCGTGGATATTAATCGAGGAATTTCGGACACCGCGCTCTTCGAGAGTATATTGCGGAATCTATTATCCGATAAATTTGCAATTTGCCATCAGCATAATATAGAGGAACGTTCGAGTAGAATTCAGTATAACATAGAAGGGACGTTATTATTGCACGGTTCGATCGAGCTGTCGACAAGAAACCCGAAGATTAAAATCTTCCACCTCATTACGTGATTCGAAAATGGCCAGGAGCGCGTCATTAATCGAAACTCCCGCGACGATTGCCGAAGAGCGGCCCCGCCCCCTCCTGCAAGAGTGAGAGCAACATAGAGTCGCGTATTCGATCGACCAACGGCTCATTAAATTCGATTCGCCGTGCCAAACTCGACGAGCGTGCGGGGAAGTCCCGAAAATATACGTCGGCTTACCAAGGCAAAAGCGCGGCTCACCGGCGGGGAGGATAACGAAGGCGCGCGAGGGCGAAGGGCTGCGGTGGCTGCACCGCGTTTCCTCTCTCGTTCATTCGTACGGATCCGATACGTTTGTTTGTCGGGATGAGATCCCCACCCCCCCCCCATCCGACCGACATTTTTCACGACCTACCTCGAGCGGATTGAGACCGTCGATTAATCTCAGCCGGGCATGGCCGAGGGACGAAGCTCGAGGAAAGCACTTAAGAACGCGCTGATTGGAAGTTTGTCATTATATTATATATATACATAAGCGATTGCTAATGAACGTTCGCCGTTGCATTTAATTATTTCCAAAATAATTGTGCTCAGCGGGATTAAAAAAAAAAAAAAGAATAATAATTGAATATTCTCTATAAAACTAACTGGAATTTTCAGCTCAATTCTCAGACTAAAACTGTTTAAACTTATGATTAGTAACTACAGGATTTCGCTGCTGAATCAATACACAGCAGAAGTTCGATTGCCCGTGTCACTCGTATCTGTAACACGATTGATATCTGTTGGCATACGAGTTCGATCGAATCATTATACCATAAATCTACGCGAATTGCCCGTAATAATTTCAATGGATAAAAAAATATATAATGTAAATTTCGATTAAAGTAAGGCGTGAAAATTTAGAATAGGAGCTGTTTACAGAAATTATTAAATTATTGAATTTATTTTAAATACCCAGTAAATATTGACTGATTTGATCTGTTATCTTCGCTTATCGTATCAGTGAATATTCGAATCCACTATTTCTTATTACAAGCTTTTCGAATTCTGGTTTAATCTCGCTATCTTATATTATATGTTATGACGTACTTGATTGTAAGATTGCAATACAGACGTAACTGTATCGATATATTTCTTATTGAACGATTACGATGTCTTTGACAGGGCGAAACAGTAAAAACAGTATGTCTCGTTATTATTATGAAATCAGATGCTAATGATTATTCGATGGTAAATTATATTAATTAGAAGCAACGCGAGAACTCGCTCCGTAATCCTTACAGTAATAAAAGGCACCGTTAAAGCGCTAAACGTAAATTAGAATCCGCCTGCAATCCCGTATTGAATCCGAGGGCTAAAGCAGAAAAACGACAGAAGAAAGAAAAAACGCGCAGAGCAGAGCCAGTCCCGTGCAATTTTCACTCGACGCGGCTATATCGTCCCCCGTCTCCTTTAACCCACCTTAATCACATCCCCGCCCTACGGAGCGTTCACGCGCGCGGTCGCTCGCCCGAGAGAAGAGTTGCCATAGAGTCCGCGGCACTGAGCCACGACTGCAGAAGGAGGGGGTGGGGAGTGGAAAATTGGCCCTCCCTCGACGCGAAATTAACGTCGATCTCCCCGTTGTCGGGCTCTTTGGTGGTAAAAATCGATTGATCAATTTCTCCTCTGTCTCTCTCTCGCTCTCTCTCTCTCGCTTTAACTCCGACGCTGGCCTGGATGGCCGGGACGAGCAGACGTGGACGAGTGCGCGGTGCCCGATCTACAAACCGAGGTCTGCCGCTACGGCTGCGTGAACACGCCGGGCTCGTACAGGTGCGCCCCGGCGCCGGGATCGACGGATCCGGGGCAGCCGCGTCGGGAGGCGCAGGCGAGGAGGAGCGGCGAAAAGTGCCGGCCCGGCTACGAGCTCTCCGGCAACAATAACAACTGCGTCGGTAAGTCTGTTTTTATATATATATATATATATATACATATATAGCCTTAATATTACATTAATTATCGGCCCACTGCTACTTTGTGCTCCTCGCGTCCCTGCTGCGCGGGATTCTCGTGCTCGGCTATTAATTGATGATTGGGGAGGTGGGAGTATGGCGGGGAGGGGATATTTCATTCGACGCTAATCGGCATTTTCGTTGCCGATGCATTTTCAACAGTTGCGAGCGACGCTGTTGGGTGTGTTATCGCGATTTAATCGTTTGTCCGTAAAAACGCGTCGTTTAAAGAATATGATTAACGGCGCAGCCCGGTCGATTCTTTAATCGCCTATGGCTGTGTTTGCCAATGGCCGGGGTACGAAAAAAAAATAAAAATAAAAATAATGGACAGTAAGGGAGCGAAGCTATAGACGTTGGAGATTCAACATGATTTTCCATTACTTAATATAAATATTTTTATAAAAATAACTGCATTAGTACATTTCCAGATTTCAAGTAAGCAATGCTTTTTTGGAATTATCGAAGCATAAATGAAATCAAACTTTTTCATGATGCTAAGAATACTCCCATATTATTATGTTTACATTTAAAACCACTATGGATAGATTAATGGAACCGACACAAAATCGAATTGCACGATAAACAACAATCGACCATGAAATAAAGTTTCTTACTTATTCAGTTTTCTTTGCAAAGTTGAAACAAGTTGCCATCGTATCCAAATAAATAAACTAGTTTTACGTTTGGAATAAAATTTATGATCACAAAGAATATTCGTAAGATTTATATCAAGAATTGATATTAATCATAACTATTCTGATATGATTTTCTTTATATTAAATATTGAATCTTTAACGATAAACATATTATTGTTAAAATCAATAATTCAAATTTTATTAACCTAAAAGTAATTTATATAATTAAAAGAATTGAATAAGTACTCATATAGAATTGTAAAAAGATCTTGCCTATGATTATTCATCCATACAAAATACATGCATGCATTTGAAACTAATTCCAAATTTTATTTAAATACAACTATGTAAGATCTGAATCCATTAGAGTATTCTTTAATTTATTATATAAAAATAATTTACATTGAATGGAGTACTTCAGGTCTAATACTATGTTCTATACTTTATTAAAAGCACGAGATCAATTAGTTTTATTTTGTTTTCAATTTTATAACGCATTGGAATGTTACATCATATTCAAAATATAATATAGTTTAAATGGAATTTAGAATTCATTCATATGTTCGTGCCTTACAACCCTTCGTGTAATATTAAATAAATATCACCAAAAATAAATTTTCATGTAGTTACAGCAAATTAGTACTCCTTATTATGTGTCCAGCATTATGTTAAATATTTATGTCAAATCTCAATAGTTTTACATTTTTTGTTATATAAATATAAAATATGCATGGTTTAAATAAAATCATTTACCCTCCAAAAATGCCGCTGTCCTCCCCAAAATTTATCAAAAAAAAAAAAAAAAAACTCGAATTGCTATTAAGCAAATAGCGCGCATCGACGACCGAGCGCGAAATAAACTCCCCGAAAAACGATTATTCGATGACCTACTTGAATCGTATGCTAGTCCGGATAAACCGCCGCGAGAAAATCTGAATTTCGACGAAAACGGTCAAGCGACTATTTTTTATGGCGCGTAAAGGCTACCGCAGATAACAAAAACAGCTGCAGGGATTATATGTATAAATTCATATGAAAATTATATCGTGTACGCGCACACCGGGGCAATCGCGCGCGCACGCACACGCGCCCGCGTGCTTTTAAACACGTGTAGCCGGGAATAATAGTACAACGAGTATTCCACGGCAGCCGCAGCGTTTCCGCGCGACCGGGTCGGTATTTTTTTTTCTTTTTTTTTCTTTTTTTTTTTTTATTTGGAACGCTGGCGCGCACTTTCCATATTTCATTGTCGATTCGAAAACGCTTACCGGTCTTTTGCATATCAATGGGCATACAATGGGCTGGGAATTAACGCACTTTTAAGCGTAATCCGGGGGGAAGTCCGTAGCTGCATCGATCAACGTCGCGCTCCCGCGCAATTCATCTGGGCGCGCCTAAATTAACGGAAGCCTTTCTTTTCCGCAGTGCGACTTTCTATTCTCCCATTCAAACGTAATGCAGGCTTCGATAATTGAACTCGTGGGCGAGAAAGGCGAGATTTTGCGTTTTCAGCTTAATATATATTCGATCGGTCGAAGCTGTTTTTATCTGTGACGCGAGCTGAGCGTTGAAATAAAACTCACGTATAACTTAAAATCTTACCTAGATATCTTAATAAATTACCATGGTAAAAGAGCTCTGTCATTAATGGTGATCTTTGTGTAATTTCCTCTAATTTTAAAGTTGTCCTTGACAACTGTTCCTGATACTTTATTATTTGCATTAAAAGGGCTTTTTCCACAACTTATTGAGTGGACTTTTTTATGCCAACAACTTTTTAGTAAATTTATTATTTTACCTAAAAAAAATCATTGCGTATTAATTTTAGACCCTTTCGAAAACACATTCCCGTCCAAATTCTAGACTTATCCTTATGATAAAGACACATATAGATCGAAGAATACGGTATTTTGAATTATAGCTATCGTCATATGCATCCACATACGTTCTGCAATACGATAAAATATAATATTGACCAATGTACTCCCAACTTATGGTGAACTATATTCATGGAATCAAATATGTTGACGGAGCGACATTTTTTTCAAAAATTACAGATTTATCCTGCTTAATATGAAGCTAGAAAACAACCTCTTTAGTTTAATAATTAGAATAAATTAACCTGTTTTCTCGTAAACTATGTATCTTAATAGTAATTGTCTAACAAAAACGGTTGTCTAAAAATTGTCATTGTGTCACTCGATTCTACTCAAAACAAAGTTTTATAAGAAATTCTATGATTTTCAATATAGTATCAGAAATATCGATAATTAAGTTAAGATGACAGATTATTAAAATATTATCGCAACTAGGATTATATCTTTCTGTGCTACACGCCCCGTTGTTAACATGTACCATCAGCGCCGAGCGGTGAAAGGATGCGTCAAGATCGAGTGCTCATATTATTTACACGGACACTTACAAAAGTTAGAAGATTTTCTAAGCAATGTCATCGAAGCACATCTGGTGACAAACACAATTGTATGCTTAAAGTCTAGATAGTAACACCGCACACGTTCGCTCCGCACATTGAATTCACGGCATTATAAAATTGATGAAGGCATTTGCCATCCTCGCCCGTTAGATGAAGCCATCTATGTTGATCCATTCGGTATTCGATTCCGTACGTTTCTGAACAGAGTTTCCATGTATAAACTTGTATGTATAATATATATTTTTTATATTCAATTGAATACTTATCATTATTTCTGTATTTGTGCATCTACGTGCTTGTTACGTTTTTAACGTTAAGTGTGGGAATTGAATAAGGCACATCAGCCGGGCAAGACGCTTGATCTTGTGGAGATTGTTCTCCGAGGATGTTCCCGGCGGTATTTGTGCCCAGTCGCATCTGACAGTGGTTAGGGAATTTATTCTAGGGAATTAGGGAAACTCTCATGAAACCACGAGGCATATTAGGAAGACTTGCGGAAAAACCCTCCCTCTATAGGACCTCACTTCACTATTATTGCGTAAGAGTACTCCATAGTGATATATATATATATATATATATATATATATATATATATATATATATCGATTGACAGTACAATAAGTGAATTTTAGAATGCGCTTTGTGTTAAACAAGAAAGATTGTATAATGGATAAAATTTTAGCATTTTATATTTGGATTGTATTTGTCAGAGTATTATTTTTCAATTTCCACGGCTTTTTCTCCACTCACTTAGTCGAGGTTTATTATGAGGCGTATTTCGTAAATAAAAGGACATTTTATTTATATTTTAACTGATTTTGCTTTTTTTTAAATATATAACTTAAACCCTCATTTCCCTATTTCCTTATTACAATTCAGTTTCAGAAGATCGGAATAATATCTATTACTTCAATCTTGAATAAGAATCTTCGATTTTTCTTTCATACAAATTTTCATAATCGTACATTATTTTCCAAAACTTATAGTTACAGAAGTTCTTACGAGTTTCCATTTTTATATCATTAATATTAGCAAAATGCAACATTTCCAGCTCTTGCGTATTTGATTTAACGCTTTCCCATGTAAAATCTAGACCAATTTCTGGATACCTGAAATTTGCAAGAATTTATATATGTAATTTTAATTTATATATATTTAAATATAGTAAAGATACTTTAATAATAATGTTTAAACTATTTTGGATTTGCGAAATATTTTGAATTTATATCCTGTGCGCCTCATTCATTATGCACCGTAGTACGTGTAGTCATTATGAAAATATCAATTATGTAAAAGAAAGCTCGAACTTAATTATGGTTTATCAGTAACCATTTATAATTTTTTGGTTCATAGTTCAAAATGTGATAATGAGGTAATTATTTATGAGGTAGTTAATCATAATTCAAAATGATATAGTGAGATACATTATAATCTCGGTAAATGTTTAGAAATATTTTAAGAAAATTATATGTCTGATGCCCAAGCGCATTTTTGAATAAAAATAGAAATAATATTGCTATATTGAATTGACTTAGAAATATATTTCTATAAGTTTTGCTACAATACAATAAATTTTTTTTGCATTTCTACAGGATATTTAAGAACTGTAATCTAAGAACAATAATATTTAGTTAAATGCTATACTATTGTTATTAGACAGTTAATAAATTAATCATTTACTTACCCGTGAGTAGCCACCGAAACAATCAAATCCAATAACTTATGATGCACAGCTGTATCAGCTACTGTTTTTACTGGATTCACCACTGGGCTACCAAATATCAGATGATAATCATCTCCATGACAGACTCCTAAAAATGTCTAACATGCGTTATATAATCTAAAATTAAATAAACCTGTACTAAACATTTTAATACCAAAATTTTCCCCATTAATTAGAAATTGATCGCTATTACTGGTAGCGGCTCTATAACTGTAAAACAAAAAAAATACTGGACTCCCATTTACTTTAGCTTGCAGTTTTGCTGCTCGTTTTGCACTAAAAGCAAATATTCTATCACCTAATAAAGATATCGCCCTTTTCGCATTGCTTTTCGTAATTTTATCGTTTTTGAAATATTCATTTCTTATTAAATTTGAATAATAATCGTGTTCTTCAACTGGGATAGTGTAATTATAATTCAATAAATGCGGTGCTAAATAATTCCAACGTTGATCCAAATCAAGAAGTTCAGCCTTATTGTTAATAAAAGCTGTAAAATAATAATTATGTGTATTTTTCATTCGCAATTTGCTTCGTTCAACTAGAATACATACTTGCACCTGGCACCAGGCCTTCCTCGCTAACAACAGTATTAATCCAAAGAACGTCAGCTACATCCCCGCTCTTCATTATATCTATTGGCAACCGATTAATAAAGGGGTCCTTACTATCTTTCTCTATTACCATTCCAAAAGGAACTGCTGGACTATAATGCCAAAGCTAAAAAAATAAATCTCAATAATATTATTTGATTTTTTATAATCCCACTTTGATCTCACCATAAAATCTGCCGTCGCTTCCGCTATTTTTTTGGCTGGCCTATTACGCAAACAGTGAACAGCAGATGAAATATCACGCGCTTGACATTTTAAAATATTCACTAGCTTATTAAATTTATCGAAGTGACCTTTGGATGTTAAACCGGCAGATAGAGATGTGCCACCGAATGATATACCATTTTGAAATAGACCTCTACTTAAAGGGGATAAATAGTGTAGGTGCACTGACATTGCACCAGAGCTATGTCCGATCAATGTTATTCTTTTCGGGTCGCCTCCAAAGTGCACAATATTTTCGTAAGTCCAGCGCAAAGCCATGCTCTGATCCTTGAACCCCATATTTCCAGGAATATGTTTATCTTCTGTACTTAGGAAACCAAAGATTCCTTGACGAAAGTTGAAAGAAACCAATATAACGTCTCTATCCATAATAAAAGCAGGTTTATTGAATGCTTTATCGAAGTGAAAGGTGCCTGGGTGAATGAGAAACATGACTGGTAATGATTCATGCTTATCGATTTTGGGCACGTAAATATTTAAGTACAGGCAGTCTTCAACTCCACGTACATGTGCTGGCTGTTTAGGGATTGCTGGAACGTACTGAATACAAGCATCGGGTGGTTTTGTGGCATCCAAAATATGATTCCATTTGGTTACTGGTACTGGTGGCTAGAATATTATATTTTTAGATAAATTTTTGGTATCTGTAATATTGTCTAGAATATCTTGTTATATAAATAGAGTGAGATAAAATTACACACGCTATATGGAAATATCAAAATCAGAATTAAACATTGTACTTATGCCGACTGTTCTGAATAATATAATATAATATGTTATCTAAAATATTGACAGTCTGACTGTCATTTTCTTGACTGATAATTAAACTGTCATTATTTTAGCTAATATATTATATTATAAAAATTGTAATACCGATAAAAATATTTATTAATTTAATATCTAAATGAAATTTTCTGTAGACTATAAGAAGTTCCTCACCTCGATTCGGAAAGGGCAATAATACAATAGAAATCGTAAGAAATAGAACATAATGAAAATTACTTTGTAATAATTCGGAATGCGAAAACAGATGAAATTCGAAACATCATGAATAATTTATTAAATTTAATTTATAAAATTAAAAAGAATAATTATTTTCCGGACAAGTATAAGCCAATAAAAGCGAGTAAATTTGTGCAATTAGCATGTAATCTCAAACTCTTCAATGATATTATAATCACGTATTACGATATTATATAAACATTAAGAAAAAGTTCCAATCAACATGATACGAACGATGGCGGCAATGTAGGCAAACCTACCAATATCACATAAGAACAAACACTTTAGAATCTTATACAGCTTTTCAATATAGCAGAAACAGCGAAATTTTATTCACCAAACTACGATTGGCGCATATTAATCTAACGTGCCAATAATTAATCAAAAATGAATCTAGACCGAACTGTCAAAAGTGTAAAATGCCAATCAGTGTCAAACATATTTTATTGGATTAGTCAACATACTCTAGGAAAAAAAAATTTTAATTGGATAATAAGAATATAAGAAAATTACTGAACACTAAAGAAAATTATGACAATATTATTTAATTTATTGAATAAATAAAAATGAGAAATTCAATGTAAATCACGTGTATTAAAAATAATATTTATGTAAAATGTAAATTAAAATGTACATTACCATATACAAATGTGCAAATGTATATATTAAATCGCAGTCACAATTATCCGTAATAAATGATAAGACTAAAAATAAATAAATATCTATATATATATATATATATATATATATATATATATATATATATATATATATATATATATATATATCGGTGTATTAAGTTAAGTTTTTAATACAGTCAAATTTAATCTTCATTATAAGATGCCCCAAAAATTTAATAGATTTCAGAAAATGAATGAAAATTCTGACTTAACTTAAAAATTTACAAATTATATAATCATTTATATTTGAAATACTGTAATTATGATTAATTTAATGATCATTTAACTTATAGTACAAAAATTAATATTAACATTCAATTTTCATCCATATATAGACATATAAAATTTCTGTAAATATAAATATTTCATAATAAATCTTAATTACTATAAAACATCAAGTGGTGCAGTGGTGCAAAGAAGGCAAATTTGAATATAACTGTGGAACCATGGCGCGGCTGCTATACTATTTACATCTATGTTTCAATTTCAAAATTTCAAATCATGCAAGAAAATATTAAACTTTGTCCAACCGATGGTTGGCAGTTAAAGTTCTGAGCTAAAGATACATTTTCGACGGACACCTTTGACTAAAAAAAAAAAAAGTTGTTTATATGAAACCATGCACTTCAAATGTAAAATGATCAAAAATACATTTTATCCAATAGATATAGCTATAGTAAAGTAGTTACAGTAAATTACTGTAAACACATTTATTTACATCTACATCTTTTAACTAATAATAATGCAATGGTAAATTCTAGATAAAAAACTATAAAAATATTTCTTCATAATATACTAGAATTAAAAATTGTTCTTATGTTGACTGTTCTGAATTAAGTTAATAAATAGTTTTTCCTCATTCCAACCTACAAATCGCACCTTCATCGCTTGATTCCGGTTCTCATGAGGAAAAATATAGTCCTTACCTAGTACGAAAAGACTTTTTTATGAACCTCATTACAACCCTCGGCTTCGCCTCGGGTCGCAAACCTTTCGTTTCGTAAATATAGCCTGTCCATACTGGATAAGAAATGTACTATTCCCGCACTCGAGGCGCAAAATACGATTTTCTGCAGCTGTCTAGAGGGAGCAAAATACTACTTTTCCTCCCTAGGGAGGAAAAGTGTTTATGGCCGTTCCCCGACCAATCAGAAAGCAGAATTTTACTTTTCTTTCCTTGGGAGGAAAAGTGAATGAACGGAACCGTGTAGTCTGGCAGGATTCTCAGTCTTCCGTTCCTGCGTAACATTTGGCATTTACGATGTTTAGACTCACGAGTATATGCGTCAGTCGACCGCGGGCTCGACCTTGTTTTTGCACTTTGAGTTAGGTATTCAAGACTTTAAAATAAAATAGGATTTTACATTCTATCTGAAATTTATTATAAAAATTCTTATGTTTTTTAAGTATTAAAAATTATCGATACCTTTTTTTAATTAGTTTGAATTTTAAATTCTATTTATTATGCTATTAAATTTTTTTAAATTTTAATTTGAGCGTAGATTATTAACATACTTATAATCTTCAATTGATTAGTCTTATTTATTTATAGAAAAGGGGGGCTCTGCCCCTAACCCCCGGCGGGGGTTTCACCCCCTGCACCCCACCACTCAATCCTACATCTCTTCTTAACATCTTTTATCATTTTCCAACTAAGAGGTAATTATTTAATTTAATTTTATTCAATTCAAGTAAATTACAGATAGAATTATATTTTATGTTAGGGCAACTTATTTCAGAACAAAAATCATTTGCACTTTTAGATTTTATACCTGCTCGCTCTATCTAAGCATGACTAACACATGGGGGGGGGGGTTTGACATTGTTTAATTCTGTGAGTTTGCCGTTCAATTTTTTGTGCATTTCTTTGAGAAAGACAAAGCACCGTCGTATGGGAAAATAGTATGTGACACAATGTACTATTATCGGCCTTACAGTCTTTATAATATAATATATTAGCTAAAATAATGACAGAGACACATTATTTATTATATTAAACAATAAGATTTGTTTTAGTTCATGAGGATGAACCGTAGCGTTTCGAAACGTCGGACACGAAAGGTGAATCTAAATTTAAGATGGTGAGGGCAATCAGATTGTCCTTTACAAGCAAAGAATATTGTTTTTATTATTTTTATTTCATTTACTATTTTATTTTTATTTTCTTTTTAATTTTTAATATGATTTATTGTAGTAATAAGTTTCTTTCAGATTCTACAGGTATAAATATAAACAGGGACAGTCTGATATATTTACAATATGTCTAACGAATATATGAAAAATATTTTTTAGTTTCGATCCTTCAAAATGTAGTGTTCCACTACACTTATTTAAAAGATAGGAATTAGCTAATAAGCAAATATTTATAGATTTACTTTATTACTGTACTATATATTTATAAATCGCATTACAACGCATCTGTTATGGGAAACTATATTTCTGTGAGTAATTTTACATATATCATGGAAAATAAAAAAATCTGTTTAAGTGAAATTGTTTCTCTAAAAAATATTATTTTTTGGAAAAGAGAGTTTACATGAATAAATTGCAAAAATCTTCTCGGAACATTTTAGTTATTCAACAATGGCTAAATAATACCTCGAAATACTAAGATTTGTGACTATTCAAACAGATCTTAATAGGAGACCATAAGTGACTGAAAACTTTTCATTTAATGTTATTTACTCATTTATTCATAATTACACGACCATATAGCCCTCTACAACTTCGTAAATAGATGTGTGATACAATAAATATATTAGAATTCTAATTGTATCAATAATAAAATTTTGATAGCGTGTGCATAGAAATTATATACGAGTATATAATATGCAATACGTATTCAACTTAAATATTTATTTCTAATCATACTTGTAGCACTATTGCGCGTAAAACTATATTTGAAGAATATTAGTAAAATATAATATGTGCATCATTTCGTAGCGGATTTTCCTTGGCTAAGTCGTGCTATATTTATATTATACTATAGTCGATATTCAAAATAAACATGCATAGTGGTGGTACGTATGTATGCAAATATATGGTTGTGAGATGATCGGAGAAGGAATTCCGACGGTTCGAAAGTGCGACTGTTGGCAGATTCTAGTGAGGAGGCCTATAGTTGAGAGGCCCCGACACTCCTGCGATTAAATGTACAACCTAGATGAGCAAACCTACGTAGAGCTTCCTGCGTGCCGCCGTGATTTATATTCGAGTGAACAAGATTATGAATAAGATTAGGCTATAATTAACCAAGAACGGGTAAGTATATAAAGTAAATCATATAAAAAAATTTTTTACAGATCAGTATATAATATTAAGCGTTTAGTTGTTCTGATTAGTCACTAGAGATGATAGATGAAGAAATTCCTAGTCGTTTGTAACTCGAAGCCTACAACCGTCAACAACGACGAGTTTGGTCAAAACGGTTAATACAATTCAATCGTTGACTACGGAGAGCTTCAGAAAAGTTTAATATTTCGAGAATTTCTAAAATCGGAAATGTTATACATTGTAAAAAATCGGAAATTGACGGGGATCGCGTGATCCAGAATCGCCTGACTCGGTGCTCGTTCATGCACGCAATTATTGTATTTTGTACTGTTGAACAATTTATCTATCCACGCGATTATTTAAATGAATTAATGAATAACTAAATGATTTTACAATTTACACAAATTCATTGCAATTTCAAGCTCAGTTTTAAAGTTCAGTCATTGTATCATATACTACTAGTGGGTAATAACTATGTTAAAATTTATAACATGATATTATAGATGATGAATTTAAAAAATAGTTTATTTTTCTTATCCTTAAAATGCACTTTCTCACTTAATAAATCCGAATTTAACTTATTTTACATTTCCACATTACTAGGACGTTATGCAATTAATTCTACATTACAGGACAACTACAAAATACTAGTAATTTTTTCAGTTTTAAATTTAGAGATTCATTGAAGATTGTTTTTACCAATATTACAATAATATAACATAATCTGATTGTAATATATCCTTATATGAATATACTGTAATTAGGAATACTAACTATAATATTTTACATATTAATTTATTTACAAGTTCACCTCAAATCGGATATCCCCCGTCGGCGGCTTGGCGTATGGTATACTCTGAAAGGCTAAGTACGGCCGTCCCAGGTAGGATCGACCATACGAGCCCTTTATAACTCCGAGGGGAGTTTCAACTACTGGCGGTGGATTATCCGAATAAATTTCATTGATAAAGTAAAATAGTACAATGGCAGGTAGACAAAAATTCATTGCAATAGCGAGCGAAATGAACGCGTAGGCAAACTTTCTAATAACAAACTGTGTCAGTTATGATGGATAATTTCCTTTTATTCGTTGAATAGATGATGAAGTATTTAACTAATAGAATTCCATAATGTTCAACACTTGTACAAAGCTTTCATATTTCAAAAGAATTAAATTAAAATAACACTCTATTTATGAAAAGCAGCTTTATATTAAGCTTGAGAGGATCTAAAGCTATCTCTATGTATTAGATATTTTAATTGTTTGTAACTTCAAACAATGATGAATCTAAATATTCTTATAATTATTATTGTCTATTATTTTAATCTTTGTTAAGCATTTCTAATGTTTCTTTTTCACTATAAGTTTCATAATCACTAAACGCTAAACTATATATATATATATATATTATAAGCGCTCGCGTATCCACCTCGAAGGTGAAGGCGGCGAGAGAGAGATTGGTCCGCAAAAGGCAAAATATTGCATTTAATGAAAGTGGGAGTAAGGAAGGCGAAATAATGGAAACAATTAAAAACGAAAGTTTACTTTAATAAAACATATTTGTCACATATACGAGGGTAGTCCCAGAAGTCCGTGGCCTGACCTAGAGGTGGCGGTAGTTGCTCAAAAAATACCACTGTATTAGAAAGTACACAATCTATAAAGCATATGTCTCAAGTTTGAAGACGCCATGATGTTTAGTATTTGTTTCACAGCCATACATAGTGAACTTTTTCAGTGAATTTGTAAATATGGAAAAAAGTGGTCATCGTTATGTGATACAATACTTTTATTTGCAAGGCCTCAGCCCAACCAATATGAAAGCTGAACCAGACTTTACTCTGGTGAGACTGCTCCTTCGTTTGCAACAGTAAAATATTGGATAACAAAGTTTAAACGTGGCCGTACGAACTGCTAAGACGAGCATCACAGTCTCACCGGTACTGGATATTCGTCGACTGAAAGTGCGCGAGATAGCAGAAATGGTAGGCTTTTTAAAAAGTGCGGTACATCGCATATTAACTGAATTTGGAGATGACAAAGCTATGGGTGCCGCGTTTGCTCACAATGAAACAAAAACAGCTTCGTGAAGATATTTCAGTTGAGTGCTTTGCAATGTTTCACAAAAATATATCCGAATTTTTGCGCCGTTTCATAACCATGGATGAAACATGGGTTTCACCACTTCACACTCGAAACACAAGAACGATAAAAAAAATGGACTCACAAAAGAGAACCGGCTCCAAAGAAGGCAAAGACCGTTCCATCTACAGGCAAAGTTATGGCATCGATTTTTTGGTATGCGTGTGGGATAATTTTCATTGACTATCTTGAAAAAGGAAAAACTATCAACAGCGAGTATTATGCGAACTTATTGCAATCGTTGGAGCGAAAAAATCAGGCGAAAACGGCCGCATTTGGCTAAGAAGAAAGTGTTGCTTCATAAAGACAATGCACCAGCTCACACATCCGTTATTGCAATCACCAAAATTAATGAATTAAAGTTTGAATTGCTACCTTATGCACCCTATTCGCTAGATTTAGCTCCCTCGGATTATTTTATTAAAATAGCTCGCTGGTCGAAGATTTTCCAACAGTGAAGAGGTGATGTCGGCAACTAATGGCTACAATGAGGAGCTGGATAATTCTTATTATAAGAAGGGTATCGAACTTATTGAACATCACTGGGAAAAGTGCATAGAGCTGAAAGGAGATTATGTTGAAAAATTAATATATTCTTTTCCAAAATTGTATTTGTTGGGCCAGGTACTTCTGGGACCACCCTCGTACAAAAGGGACATTACATAAGCATATATCGCAAGTCGAGGGCCATCGCGACAACAGCGTGCACGAAGGCGGAAGAGCGAGAGAGAGTGAGAGAGAGAGAGAGAGAGAGAGAGAGAGAGAGAGAGAGAAGATTAGCCTGCCACTTGCAGATGCTGCGATACAGATTATTCGGTTGTCCCCGCACTTCGATTTGGAGGAGTTACAGCGGGCAATCCTGAGAGCGTCGGCAGGTTGCTTATGCGCTGAGGTATCCCTGACAGGGGAGGCAGATTTGCACTGTTCGCGGAGGTGGCACTGGTGGATGCGCGGGTAGTCCGAGCACGAAGGACTAGTTCGGTGCTCGGTCGGACTCGTGCAACACGACGAGGAAAAAGAAAAAAAACCTTGGCACGACGAAAGAAAACTTGTAGCGCGGTAGCTATCTCTTCCTTACTTACCTCTTAGTTTGTGTTACTCATGCTGGTCTGTAACATAACTATAGAAATAAATAAACATTGATATATATATATATATATATATATATATATATATATATATGTATATATACTAGCATCCCCCGTCTCGGCTTCGCCCGAGATAATAATTTAACCGATTCCATAAGCAATTCAATCAAATTTTATAAAATCCAATAAAATTTATTATAGTAAAAAGTACTCTATACATAAAAATCTATATTACTATAAATAATTGACCGTAATTTAACTATCTTTGCTTCTGTATATATAGAATGTACAACCGTATTTAATATACTCACGTATACATATTACATACGGCTTCTATGAGGAAAATTGTACTTTTGAGTTCGAGCGGTAAAAAAAGATGTCCAAATGTCTCGAGACGACGTTTATAGAGTATCATGTTCGTAATATAGAACATGTCTCGGGACGACTGCTATAGAGTTTTTTTGTTGGGAAGGTAGTTTACGACGTCCAGGTATTCCGGGACGACTTTTACTGGGAGTGTGCGTTGTCAAACAATAGAAAATGAATCTCTTTATAGAAGTATCTTAAACACTCTCCGTCGAAGTCGTTCCAAAACATTCCGACATCTGATCCCACTATCCAAATACGAAACTCCCCATAGAAGTCGTCCCGTCATACCTGCACATCGTCTTCTACCGTCCGAACAGACAATTCCCTGTAGAAGTCGTCCCATCATATCTGGACATCGTCTTCTACCGTCCGAACACGAAATTCCCCGTGGAAGTAGTCCCGTCATGTCTGGACATCGTCTTCTACCGTCCGAACACGATATTCCCCGTGGAAGTAGTCCCATCATATCTGGACATCGTCTTCTACCGTCCGAACAGACAATTCCCTGTAGAAGTCGTCCCATCATATCTGGATATCGTCTTCTACTGTCCGAACACGAAATTCCCGGTGGAAGTAGTCCCGTCATGTCTGGACATCGTCTTCTACTGTCCGAACACGATATTCCCCGTGGAACTAGTTCCGTCCTACCTGGACATCATCTTCTACCAACTAAACACGGTACTCCCCGTAGAAGTCATTCGGAAAGACTTAGATATCGTCTATATATATATATAAAGGACCTTTGCTCAAATGTTTTTTTGGGTAAATTAAATATATATATATCATTTAGCAACCTTGTCTAGGGTGGCGGGAGGGGGGAGAAGAGGAACCCAAGAGTTTAACGTGGATTACCCGATTAGTGGGTGTTGCAGTTGTTTATAGCTGCCTATAGCATACGCGTCTGTGCGCTCTATACCTCTCATCCTCTCTCTCCCTCCCTCTCTCTCTCTATGTCTCTCTCTGATCTGACCATCTGCTTCGATGCTGTGCGGGGTCTAGCGCAGCTGTGTGTTTATACTATATACATTACAAATCGTTGGTAAAGTGATTACCTAATTTGCCAATTTTTTATATTTTTGTCGAATTTGCCAAAAAAAAGCCTATCACCTATTCCTGACTGTGTAGAAAACGTGGTTAAATTTTGAACGCGATCGGTTCAGTAGTTTCGGAGTTTATCCAGGACAAACAAACACACATACATTCATTTTATATATATAGATATATATATATATATATATATATATATATATATATATATATACATATATACAAATATATAATGTACAAGTACCACTATCAGAGAGAGAGAAAGAGAGAGAGAGAGAGAACTTATGGACGCGGGATAGCAAACGTATGCTCCCCCCTCCAGATGCAGATAGTCGAAGCACAACCGCTCGATCCCGCATATATCTCTCGTACAGGCCATCGTGCCAGGAGGTCGCGGTGACTACTAATAATAAAACATCATTTAGCTGAAGGATGCCGTAAACAGGAAGAGCAGGAAAGGTAACAAAGGAAAGAGTAAAGGTGGATGGCACTAGTTAGCTTTGTAGTGCTGAGGGCGTAATTTTCCTGGGGCAACGGGAATTTCTCCTCACCAGGGGTATGTCACTATGAGAAGCAGATTCACCATTACGGGGTTTCGCAGGGGTTCGTGTTAGAAATTTCCGACGGGTTATGATTAATGTCTTACATGCCCTTCCTCGTTTACGCCGCACGATACTCACGTTCTATTTCGTCGCATTATCCGCGAGTATATCGCTTCATACGCTCGTACAGGGGTTGCACCGGGAGGTGCATCGTCGGGGCGCCGTACGCTAACCTGTGGTGTTATTATGCTACTCCACTCGATTATCTCGACATTATAATCAGACCCATTGAAGTCACGTTATTCGCCCGAAGGCTCTTCCGTGCTAGACTCGTTGTCGCTGTCGGGGCCCTTGCCTTGACTGTAGCTTCAGGACGGCAACGTGATGCTTACCAGCATATCTCCCCGTCGCATCATTCAGAATGTAGACGTTAGTTCTGATCTTCGCTGTAATGTTAAAAGGCCTGTCTACTTTCACGACAAGTTTGGTGCTAACGCTTTGTATTCCAGAAGACAGTATACGATTACGCCGCCATACGCGATTGTCAATCGCGTAATGCACTTCGTGACGTATCGCATTATAATAGCGAGCTTGCTTTGCCTGTGCTTACTGCGACTTTTCCGCTGCTTTGATGTGGATATTAGGTTCTTCAGGCGCTAACTTCTTCAGGCGCTCTTTCCAATGATTGACATCAGCCTCTTCTTGCACTAAATGTGCACGCTACTCTTTTTTCAACGGTACGTACTAGGGGCTGCGGGGTAACATCCCGTGTCGACGAAGGCTGGACTTACCATATGATGAAATTTGACCCAGACTGGCGCATTTAAACTCCGCGCGTAAACTGAGTCAAAATTTTTTTTCTTATATTGGTACAACCTTTATTGATGTTCGTGTAAAATTTGAGCGTCATATCTCCATTAGAATGTGTTTGTCAACTATTTGTTTATGTTGCAAAAAGTTTTTCTGGCGATATTGACTATGGAAAAAAGTTTATCAACGAAGTTTGCTTGAAATTTTGTGTTTCCAATTGAATTACGGCTACGGAATTCTTTGGAAATATTTTTTATCTTTAAAATTACTTTATTGCGAACGCAAATATTTGAGTGGCACAAAATATTGAGTGAGGGTCGTGAAGTCGTCGAAAACTTGCCTTATGCAAGTCGCCAAGCAACCGCTGTTAACGACGATAACATCGAAAACATTGAGAAAATGGTATTCCAAAATCGTCGTGTCAGCATCAAAGAGATAGCAGTGGTTCTCAATGTCTCTTATGGATCGACTCAACATATTTTGGTTACTGTTTTGCATATGAAGCGCGGCAATGCTAGACTGGTTGTTACCGATTCAAATAGTATTAAAATTTTATTCTGAAACTAAATTGAAATATTAACTATGATTGTTAGTTTTAAGTTTAAATATTAAGAGAAGTTAATTAACTAAATTGTGTAGTTCAAAAAGAGAGCGTTATTCTTTCTAAATAAATTAATATTGTCTCGCGTTTAAAAGTTATGTAATAATAAATATTAAATTTATGTCGATATTCGAAACGTATGTAAAGAAATAAAGCGAATGATATTATATCTATTTATATTAGCGAGCGATGTTGTGCTTTATAGTTAAAGGAAAAATGTATAATATTGGACTCGGGTGCGAGATTACCTTGGACAAAAGCGGCTGCGAGATAAATAATTTCATGATACGTTAAATGAAACGAAATTTTTAGTTGTAAAGGAAAGGCAAGAAAAGAGAGATTGGAAATATTTAAATTTAAGAAAAATTCTATATTACGAAGCGACTATAAAAATAGAAGTCATTGAAAAAGGCGCCTAAAAATCGCGATCAGACTCTCGTTAGAGGCCAAACTATGTGTACAAATAAGGTACACACTTGAACCGTGCCGTGACGGGAAATTCGGATATTTTCCTTGTAAGAAAGCTTTTCTACAGACCTATATTGAAATAGGTCGTATTCTGGCTTTCGGAAAATATCGAGAATTTTAGTACAGGGGACGTGTACGGTTGGCCACCTCGGGCTCTCCACATTGGACTCCTCGAGGGGAGTGAAAAGTTTCTAAAATAGCGCCATAAGAGCGTTTGAGTAATTGCTTTTCTGGTCTTTGCTACGGTAGGCATAGTTTTGTATTCACTCTCTTTTTATATATTAAACTATTATTACTAAAAAATTTATAACGCTATTTTTTTAAAATTTTCTCAGCTCTATTTTTGGTTATAAATATATTTAAAATCAAATCAAAATTAAATGCATTGGAATGCGTTGCGAGCGGTTTATATAATTACACCTAATTATTAATGTATATAGTTATTAATTAATTTATCAATTGTATTATTAATTATTCATTTGTTCATTGCTATGGAGATGTTTCACTTATAAATAACAATGACAATTATAATGACTTGTAAATGACAATTTGAGTCACATCTTTGTGCAACAAGGGTCAAGAGTATGATCATATAATAATGTAGTACGTCTTATGGTGTCTGCAATAGTCGGCTGTGGACTCTTCATGACGTGCATGAAGAACGATACGGTGATGTTCTTTAGGCACGACTAATAGATCTTATGATGTCAAGGAAGGTAACTTCGCAAGGTGGCTTGTTTTCGTATAAATGAAAGAGAGCCTCTAGTACGCAATTCACTGTACCTTTCCGATGGATGACTTCTTAGTCATATCCCTGTAATTTACAGGCCCAACGATCAAATCTGCCCTTGGGTTTGCGCAATGAATGCAGCCAACGAAGGCTACTGTGATCGGTTATCACCTGAAAGTGGTAGCCCTTAACGTACAATGAGAAAGTCGCTACCTAATATATATATATATATATATATATATATGAGGCCTATCATGGCTCGATCACTAGAGCGAATCCGAGTTCAAATAGCGGTCTCAGTCGATTGACACAAGCACCACTGTAATCATTTACATGTGCTTTGTTTACAAGCACATCGTAGACCTCCGTCGCTGATTAGCACCGACATTTGGAAGCATAAATAGAGCGACGTTAAATAGTATAAAATCTAAATAAATAAATATATATATATATATATATATATATATATATATATACATATATACCAGTATAACATCCCTTGTTTCGGCTTCGCCCGGAATAGTAGATAAATCGTCACTTCCGTAAAAAAATCCAGAACATTTTATACAATAAATATGTATATTACTTACGGCTTCTACTTGGAGAATGATACTTTCGGTAATAAAGATAAAATCGGCAATATTAAAAATGATGCATTCGCGTCGGTTGGCACTTGAATTGGCATTCCGCCCCGCGTCTCGTCTTTGACGCTGTCATGGCCTTTTTCAAAATCGGCATAACACCGAAGCACATGACTACGCCTTAGGGCATCACTACCATGCATTTTAAGCACTTTTTCATTAGCTTGTGTCGCGGTTTCGTCGAGCTTCGCATAAAATTTTATCGCCCACCGTTTGTTTAAATTTCTCTGTTCCATTTTCGTGTCATGCACTACTCGCGCGTTGTTACAAAATACGAAACAGCTAGCGAAGACATGATCGCACAAGGGTCGTCAAGGTCTGAATCAAGAGAGTAGGAATGTACTATTACGGTAGAGAAGTTACAGGTTCGCACTGTACCAGAGGCCGAGAAATATAATCGATCGTATTACTGAATTGTCTGACCTCCTATATACGAATTTTTATACTGAAACCTCAATATATATTAGGAATCCTTGGTAAAATAACTTCTTATTTTGTCATCATTTATTTTTTCAACCTAAAAAAACATAGCGTATGTCCTTCCAAAGATAATATAGAATATATACTTTCAATTTCAGAGCAATCGGTGCAGCAGTGATTTTGTTTAATTTGTACAATGAAAAACACACTTTGTTTTTATTAGTATAACGATATATATATATATATATATATATATATATATATATATATGTGTGTGTGTGTGTGTGTGTATATATAACCTATTTCAAAAGAGCAAAACTCTATATGTTATTGTTCTTTTTTATGATTTTCGAATGTCCAAAGTATCTTGAGATAGTGTGCCAGAATGATTTAGGGTGACTGTCCGATCCTTCGAATGGTATATAAGATCCGGTGGAGAATGGTTGCATTAACCCAATGACGAAACCATTCTATATTTATTGTGTTGACACTTTACATGAAAAATATCGATATTTTATGGCGATATTCTACCTAGTCTATTCTACCTGCAGTTCTACCTAGTCTAGAAAATCTATTGGCATAACATTGTAAAAACCTATAAAAGTACGTGTACTTAATGATTTGATGAATAAGTTGCCAATAAAGAGAGCGGCCAACTTTGAATTCAGAGTAATGACAAACGCTCGTGATATAACTTGCTAGTCAGTATAAAATCGTGCATGCGTTACTTCTTCTGTTCTTTTCAGCAAAAAGGAAATTAATTAACTCCAAAACATTTTCAGCTAATTTTATTTTTTCGACGTTACTGAAGAGGTATTGGTACCTATAAATAAGATTAAAATGTAATTATTTTTTTTTAATTGAAATAAAATGTAACTATTTATATAATGATAAACGATATTACCAGTTCCTATACTTGTATTATACCTTGTATATACTATTATACCTTGTATTATATCTAATATAAATAAGTATACTGCATAATAATTCCTGAGTATTTTCTATTCTATCCTCTTTCATGTATATCGTTTATCAAACCATTTCTATTTAAAGTTTAACCTTTGTATACAAAACATCTGTCCATCTATGCCGTTCAAATTCAAAATCTTAATATAATAAAACATATTTATGCAAAAAAAACCTTCTTATCTTAAAGTTATGGACGAATAACTCTTTTTTATTCTGTTTTCAGAATCATTCTTATTATAATGATTCATTAAATTATATTTGAGTTTATTTTCATTATGCTCAAAAATAACTTTATGAATAGCCAAAACGTACATATAAATATGGAATTCTAAAATAGATGTGAGATTTGTTTTAAACAAATTTCTGTTAAAGTATAAAATAAAGCAAGTATAGTATATTTTAATTCCTTATACTTTCTCTATATTCCCGATAAACCCCCGGGAAAACCTCTGAAATGCATCGGATATTTGCCGCGATTATTTTTTATCATACGCAAAGATTTCCACAAAAACAGCTGCAGATGTATCGAGAAACTAATTACATATGCCGTTATTAATTGAATTAAAATATTTAAGTAATTAATTTTACTACAGATTGCGAGGATATAAAATAAATTTGTCAACATCCTACGAAGCATATAAAAAATTTCTTTTCATAGTATACAGATCAAATAATACTATGATAAGCAAATTAATTTTATTGCAAAGTGTATTGTTATTAATTTAGAGCTACTTCTTAATATACCATACTTCTAATTTTATACAGATTGTTCCAGCTTTACAAGCCGATTTACGAAGATAACTCGAGTATATAGTCAACCGAGACGCATAGATGCATCTCGCATTCTATCATTGTAGATACATGGAGATAATTGCGATTAATCAAACACCGGAATATAATTTTCTATAAAGAAGTCTATATGACACGTGTACTCATCGCACTCCCCATATTTAACCAAGTCGACGGGAAACAAAGACACCGTAGCTCGTCGAACGTGCACAGATTTCAGCAATTCAATTTCACTTCTTAAATCGACCAACTCGGAACTAACGTAAGGTAACATAAGCATACACACACATACATACCTACAAGTGCAATCATGGAAAATACTCCCACGAATATTCCACGCCAACTGCAACGTTGCCGTGTCACCGAGTCGGGGTTTTTCTATTTTCAACGCTAGCGTGTACTCAAGATATATCATTGTTCATTCTAAAACGCTTACCGATATATTGCATATGAATGGGCATGAAATCGACTTAAAATTAACGCACTTATAGGCGTAATCCGGAGGAAGGCCTTAGTTGAATCGGAATAAACGTGCCTGTAATGTGTAATGAGCGATCTTGAACCGAAGCTTCAGGAGCAATATACAAATTTCCTCTAATTGTGCAAAGTATGATTTTATTGTACTATTACGGTACTTAGAATTTTAGATTTCGCGTTGTGTTCAACTAGTAAAATTATATAATAGGAAACATTTTAGCATTTTCTTTTTTTATTATATTTGTCACAGTATTATCTTTCGATTTTCACGGCTTTTCGCCCACTCACTGAGTGGAGGTTTATGATCACGCGTACTTTTCTAATTAAAGGATATTTTATTTACATTTTTATGAATTATGCTTTTTGCATTTTAATTAAAGTACTAAACGCGAACCCTCATTTCCCCATTTCCTTATTACAATTCAGTATCAGAAAACCGGAATAATATCTATTACTTCAATCTTGAATAAGAATCTTCAGTCTTTTTTCTCTCATAAAAATTTTCGTAATCGTTCATTGTTTCCCAAAACTTGGCGTTACAGAAGTTCCTGTGAGTCTCCATTTTTATATCATTTAAATTAGCAAAATGCAACACTTCCAGCTCCTTAGTATTTGATTTAACGCTTTCCCATGTAAAATCTAGACCAAAGTCTGGATATCTAAAATTTGAAAAAATTAAAAAAATTTAATTTTCAATTATATATATTTAAATATATTAACACTACTTTACTACTAATGTTTAAACTATTTTCCATTTTTCAATCATTTTGAGTTTATACGATGTGCGCCTATTTCATTATCCCTGTAGTAGTAATTATGAAAATATCAATTATGTAAAAGAATACTCAACTTAATTAAGGTTTACAAATAACTATATGTAATTATCTAGTCCATAGTTCAAAATAATATCGTTTTTGCTTTTTTGTTACAATAAAATTATAACTTCTGTTACAATACAATAAATAGTTATATAGGCTATTTAAGAACTGTAAATAAATAGTTGTATAGGCTATTTAAGAACTATAATCTAAGACCAATAATATTTAGTTCAATGATATACTATAGTTATTAAACAGTTAATAAATTATTAATTTACTCACCCGTGAGTAGCCACCGAAACAATCAAATCTAGTAACTTATTATGCACAGCTGCATCATCTACTGTTTTTACTGGATTCACCACTCGGCTACCAAATATCAGATGATAATCATCTCCATGACAGACTCCTAAAAATATCTAACATTCGTTATATGATCTAAAATTAAATAAACCTGTACTAAACATTTTAATACCAAAATTTTCCCCATTAATTAGAAATTGATCGCTATTACTGGTAGCGGCTCTATAACTGTAAAACAAAAAAAATACTGGACTCCCATTTACTTTAGCTTGCAGTTTTGCTGCTCGTTTTGCACTAAAAGCAAATATTCTATCACCTAATAAAGATATCGCCCTTTTCGCATTGCTTTTCGTAATTTTATCGTTTTTGAAATATTCATTTCTTATTAAATTTGAATAATAATCGTGTTCTTCAACTGGGATAGTGTAATTATAATTCAATAAATGCGGTGCTAAATAATTCCAACGTTGATCCAAATCAAGAAGGTCAGCCTTATTGTTAATAAAAGCTGTAAAATAATAATTATGTGTATTTTTCATTCGCAATTTGCTTCGTTCAACTAGAATACATACTTGCAGCTGGCACCAGGCCTTCCTCGCTAACAACAGTATTAATCCAAAGAACGTCAGCTACATCCCCGCTCTTCATTATATCTATTGGCAACCGATTAATAAAGGGGTCCTTACTATCTTTCTCTATTACCATTCCAAAAGGAACTGCTGGACTATAATGCCAAAGCTAAAAAAATAAATCTCAATAATATTATTTGACTTTTTATAATCCCACTTTGATCTCACCATAAAATCTGCCGTCGCTTCCGCTATTTTTTTGGCTGGCCTATTACGCAAACAGTGAACAGCAGATGAAATATCACGCGCTTGACATTTTAAAATATTCACTAGCTTATTAAATTTATCGAAGTGACCTTTGGATGTTAAACCGGCAGATAGAGATGTGCCACCGAATGATATACCATTTTGAAATAGACCTCTACTTAAAGGGGATAAATAGTGTAGGTGCACTGACATTGCACCAGAGCTATGTCCGATCAATGTTATTCTTTTCGGGTCGCCTCCAAAGTGCACAATATTTTCGTAAGTCCAGCGCAAAGCCATGCTCTGATCCTTGAACCCCATATTTCCAGGAATATGTTTATCTTCTGTACTTAGGAAACCAAAGATTCCTTGACGAAAGTTGAAAGAAACCAATATAACGTCTCTATCCATAATAAAAGCAGGTTTATTGAATGCTTTATCGAAGTGAAAGGTGCCTGGATGAATGAGAAACATGACTGGTAATGATTCATGCTTATCGATTTTGGGCACGTAAATATTTAAGTACAGGCAGTCTTCAACTCCACGTACATGTGCTGGCTGTTTAGGGATTGCTGGAACGTACTGAATACAAGCATCGGGTGGTTTTGTGGCATCCAAAATGTGATTCCATTTGGTTACTGGTACTGGTGGCTAGAATATTATATTTTTAGATAAATTTTTGGTATCTGTAATATTGTCTAGAATATCTTGTTATATAAATAGAGTTAGATTAAAATTGCACACGCTATATGGAAATATCAAAATGATTTTTTCTTTAGACTACAGAAAGTTCCTCACTCCGATTCGAAATGGGCAATTATTGCATAGAAATTGTAAGAAGTACAAAATAATGAAAATTCCGTTATAATAATTTATAATACACGACGAAAAACAGATGAAATGCACAATATCGCGAATACTTTATTAAATTTAATGTATAAACATAAAAAAAAAAATATTTTCCAAACAGGGATTAGGCAACAAAAGCGAGAACATTTGCTCAGTTAGCATGTAATCGAACAACTTCACTTCATGTATTGAAATTATCATTAATTTGCATTTCTACTGTACCTGTTTTTTTACCTTTTCCATTAAAGTAAACAAGATTGGTTTTACTAACAGTAAGAGCGAGGCTTATTTCTTTCAAGTTACGATTTATAATATTGATCGCTTTCATAATAATTTTTTTACCTCGTTCGACTGATTTATATTTTACATACACGGCAATGTCTTTCGCAAATTGAGATACTTTTACATTTTTTTTTGTATTTCAATCATTACATTTAAAATATATACAACAAATAATAAAGGGCTCAGAACGCGGCCCTGCGGAACTCCTTTATTGGCGATTTTGTATTCATTTGTACAATTTTTAGTATAAAGTTGTCTATTCTGCATAATAAATCGTATAAACTGTACGGATCTGGGAGAAACAATGATACTGGCGAGCTTTTCTAATAAGATATTGATATCAACATTATCAAGTACGCTTTCTATATCCAAAAATGCAGCTAAGACTTCTTTTTTTTCTAAAAAGGCTTCATCGACTGCTAACGTTAAATTTAGAATGTTATCGGCGCAGGACAATCCTTTCCTAAATTCGGTCTGCTTATTCGGTATTGTGTTATGAAATTAAGCCCACTATTGTAGTCTATTTTCCACAAGAGTTACAAATAATTTACAAAGACAAGATGTTAATGAGATGGGGCGCAGGCCTCGACCACTAGATTTCTTTATGACAAGTATTAAAGAGCATTTCCAGCTTAAGGGGTAGTCATGGTTTACATACAGATTGTTATAAATATCAAGTAATAATAATTTAAATTTAGTATTCATTTTTTGTAAAATATATTTTTATCAAATTTGAGTAACAATTTTTTAACCTACTCATGTAATATTAAATGCTCATAGATGCTTATCGTCTGTTTATTATAATTCGATATCAAGTGCATATTTATTTTAATATCTATCTTTTACTCGATTGCTTATTATACTTTTATTAACACATTTAGAAAAATCCAAAAGCAATTCTAGATGTACCAAATGATGTGAAAATGAACTCGGCTATTTGTAACTGATCTCATTACATTATTAAGCTGCATTTTCGATAAAACTATTTATTTTTATTTTTTAGAGTTTTAGACCGATTTTAAACCATGATTATCGTATTTTGATCATATATGCGTTACAGAATTTCTTTTTTCTTTATATATTTCAGAAGATTTTTGAAAAATATTTTGTAAAAATTTTGTTCTGGTATATAAAACGATTATATAAAACTGGTATATAAAATGTATAAACTGGTATACAAAATATTCTGGTATGAAAAAATCTACAATATAATTAGATATATTATTATGCTTGTATATTTGTCTTAGTATATTTCCGAATTTAGATAAATATTTCATATAAAGTTTTTATAAAATACGTATAAGATTTACAAGTTGTAAATTTCTTAATATGCTATGAACAGATAATATTATGATTTTTCTTATCACAATCAGTAAGAAATCTGACTGTATAATTGACCTGATTTTTAAGTAATTATAGAATACTTTTTGTGTTAATAGATTTTGAACTTTCGCAAAGTAGTTTATACAAATTTTTTATAAAATACATGAAAAGATGTATTGAAAGTCCTTATTATGCTAAGAACACATCAAAGTCGCTTAATGATTTTACTTTTGTTCAAAGTTCTTTTTTATAGTTATATACTAAATTGAATCTTTACAGAATTATTTATTAAGCTAGAACATTATATATTGTATAGTTTTTACTATATATTGAACTTATATTGTTAAATTTAGATGTAAATATAAAAGATAAAAGATCAAACCTCGTTTGATGAAATTGTATCTCTAAAAAATATTATTTGTTGGAAAAGAGAGTTTACATGAATACATTGCAAAAATCTTTTTGGAACATTTCATTTATTAAACAATGGCTAAATTATTAAACAATGGCCTCCAAATACTAAGATTTAGGATTAATCAAACAGATCTTAATAGGAGACCATAAGTGACTGCAAACGTTTTATTTAATGTTATTTACTTATTTATGAATAATTACATGGGCATATGGCCCTTTATGTAAAATTTTGGTATAGATTGCTTAAAAATGAAATATATAACATATAATACAAATTTAACTTAAATATTTATTTATACTCTACGTATTCTATTTTTAAGCATCAAAAATATTTGAATCCGAGTATTTTGGATACTTTGCAGGTAAGGAAATAAAAAACGATTCCCAAATCAGCCAAATTGTTATAGCTATAAATATTCTTATGACGTATATATAATTAAAATATGTGATGTTTGAATTTGACTTAAATGTTTATGTGTACTAATGGTAAAATACTTATCGTCACAATAAGTTTTAAACCATTATGTTGCACTATTACGCGTAAAATTATATTTCTAGAATCTTAGTACAAAGCATTATATGCATTATTCCCACAAATTCATGGCCATTTAAAGGTCAGTTTTAAATATAAGTGGATAATAAGTATGTTAAAATTTATAACATGATATTATGCAATGATGTATTTAAAAAATAGTTCATTTTTCTTATCCTTAAAATGCACTTTCTTCACTTATATTTCCACCTTACTAGGACGTACTGCAATTAATTCTACATTACAGGACAACTACAAAATACTAGTAATTTTTTCACAATTTTAAATTTAGAGATTCATTGAAGATTGTTTTTACCAATATTACAATAATATAATCTGATTGTAATATATCCCAATATGAATATACTGTAATTAGGAATACTAACTATAATATTTTACATATTAATTTATTTACAAGTTCACCTCAAATCGGATATCCCCCGTCGGCGGCTTGGCGTATGGTATACTCTGAAAGGCTAAGTACGGCCGTCCCAGGTAGGATCGACCATACGAGCCCTTTATAACTCCGAGGGGAGTTTCAACTACTGGCGGTGGATCATCCGAATAAATTTCATTGATAAAGTAAAATAGTACAATGGCAGGTAGACAAAAATGCATTGCAATAGCGAGAGAAATGAACGCGTAGGCAGACGTTCTACTAACTAACTGTGTCAGTTATGATTTATATATTACTTTTATACGTTGAGAAGATAAGGAAGTATTTAAATTTGATTAATAGAACTGCATAATGTTCCACACGTGTACAAATTTTTCATATTTCCAAAATATTATGTCAAATAAAAAAAATTTTCGTCTAAATTGTTATCTATGAAACAATAAATTTGCATGTATTTGTCCCTGATATACTTGAAATTAAAATAACGCTCTATAGATGAAAAGCAGCTTTATATTAAACTTAAGAGGATCTAAAGCTGCTCTCATGAATTAAAAGTATAATTGGTAGGAAATTGTATCCATGATTAATCTAAATATGGTTCTAGTTATTATTCTCCATTGTTTTAATCATGTGTGCATCCCATACGATCAGCGAATTTCTTACGATTTTCCATTTTTATATCTTCCCACTAAGCAAAATATAATATTTCTAAATCTCTGCATTTGAATTTGACGCTTTCCCATTTAAAATTTTGACCAAGGTCAAGATGTCTGAAATTCGTAAAATGTATTTGTTTATATTTTAAATATATATTTAGATATCGCATTTAATTATATTTCGGTACAGACCTTGTGTTAAAAAGTAAAGAACAATAATGAATAAAAACTAATCTTGTACTCGGCGTAATTTCATTAATGGGCTAGTAGAAATTAGAGCAGAATTTATATATTCACGTTCTAAACATGTTTTAGAATCTTCCGTAAGTTAACAGTAAATAGCTAGATGCATAACTGGAGCTTTAGAAGAGTCATAGGCAAAGAACTTCGTCTTGTACTGTAGAGCTATCTATGAATGTGTGATTATACTTACTAAACTTTCAAGTTATCAATGGATGAAAATATGACACCGAAGGACATCGACCGCGGCTGATAATAGTTGCGCGGATAGGTAGATAAATAATGCTGAGTAAAATGACTTCAATGAATTTTACTGTCGTCAAAAAACAGAAGGAAGAACGGGAAAAATAATCGAAGAGAGACGATGTTATGAACGGTTGATTGTTGATTTTGGTCGATGAAACTATATTAATATACCTTCTCCTGTTTTAGCCTGACACAGTCTGTCTCTGCGATTTTCTTCTTGGTTTACATTATCCGTATCATTATTTAAAAAATACTTAGATTTCTTCAATATATATATGAATGGTTTTAATATTACTGTAAAATTTAGTCATATTATGATTTTTGTTGCATTAATTTTAATTAAATCGTTTATGTTATCAAACCCCTCAAAATTCATAAAACAAAAATGAAAAAATGATTAAATTATGAACTTCACAGTAATACAATAAATTCTTGCAGAAAAATTATTTCTTCTAATATTCTGCGATTATGATAGCTAGAACACTATCTCTCAAACTTTTTGGATTGAATTTGCTGTGATCGAACATGTGAAAAATTCATCTTTAGGGCTTCGTATGATTAGAGCGATTGTAGTTTTAAAATTGTCAAGAATATCCGAAATGTTCTTGAAGACGCGTTAGCGGTATTTTTACGCTTTTTCTAGCGGTCTAAAAAATCTAAAAAAATTTATGATAATTCATGGTTATCTAAATAATCAGATATTATCTTTCTAAATTTTAACTTATGAGAAACGAAGTTTTGTACTGGAATTGGCCTTCTGATAAAAATTCTAAAACTTATTGACCTTGCTAATGAAGATTAATAGACTAGCTATATTTAAGCATTGCCTAAATAATGCAGAAAAACCACTTAATAAACAAACAGTCATAAACTCCTAAAAGATGGTAAACTGAGTTTGGTCGGTTCGATTACAGTCTGCGTCGCCACTTTTTGTAATAATGTGCGTTGCAGATGTTTTCTTATTTACCTGCGTCTGGTCGCTTTTTCATACTTCTGCGTGGCGATTGTTTATGTGCTGATTATTTAGATGCCTGGAGTTTAAGATTGGTTTTCTGTAGTGAGGCAGGAGTTCAGAACTCTTGATTTTAAAACAGTTTAGTTATGTCATTTGACGCACGTTCTCGAGGATCGACGTTCCTTGCTCATGTTAAATAAATGCATTTTATAAAGCATTTCTCGAATCTAATATTTTACTTCATAAATTTCTAATACTGACAAAGGGAGTTCCCACCCAGCGGAGAATCAATTCTCACCAGCAGGGGAAAAATACATTCATTGTAAATACAATTTTGTAAATACAAATACAACATTGTAAAAACAAATATTTATGGATAAAATAACTGTGCTACGTATTTTTCAATTTTATTTATACAAAAAAACATTGTTAATGTTTGAAACTCTATATAAATCCTTAACACATATTCTTAAAAAATATTAATGAATGTGATATTCTCTACTGATACAGTGACTCTGCTAAATATGTATACTTACCTTCAAAGCTCATGTTATTTTATTCTAAGCACATGGCTTCACAGATTCGTATTAGAATAATTATTAAACACAAATTATTCTATTAATTTATATTATTTCATAAAATTCAAATTTTCCTTAATAAATTCTTAATTAACTGCTGTACTTTATATCTAAACGAGTTAACTCTAAGAAAAGTACCAAATGTTTGAAAATAACTTTTCAAAAAGTAACTTTTTCAATATTAGAAAAAAAGAATTTACAAATCTAGTATTTTTCTTATTCATATTTATTATTTTGCAATTAATATTGCAAGTCTGTCTAGCCTTATGCTTACAAGGTGGAAAATTTTTTTTTTCATTTATTTAAATGATTTATATAAATTTGTGAAATTCATAATATTTAGAATAAATAAAATTAAATAATACCTGTGTACAGTAATTTTATTTACAACTATTATTTACAAATTATATTGAATGAAAAAAAAAACATTTTTAATATAAGCAACTAAACTTTCGACATTAGAAATCTCTTATAATTTAAGTGGCAGTGAAAAAGAATTAAAATGAAATAACGTTGATGAACTTAAAATTCATGGAACTAATGTCCAATGGACAGACAACTGACTCAGTACTTCATTTTTATGTACAATTAATGTAACCCCCCCTTTCTGGTAAAAATTGGCTTTCCGGAATCAGTACGGTTTTACTTTCCTTGTTAGCATTTAAAGTGACGTCATTTATCATTCATTATTCTATTAAATTAATAAATATTTTTATCGGTCTTACAGTCTTTATAATACAATATATTAGCTAAAACAATGACAGTCAGACAGTCCTCGTTAATAAATACCCCCGTAGAATTTGAAATAAAACTTATTACTACAATAAATTATATTAAAAATTAAAAATAATAATAAAATAAAATTAATAATTAAATAAAAATAAAAGTAAAATAATAAATAAAATAAAGTAAAAATAATAAAAGCAATATTCTATGTTAGTAAAGGACAACCTGACTGCCCAATTTTTATTTTTATTTTTAATAAAAGCAATATTCTATATTAATAAGGAACAACCTGACTGCCCAATTTTTTTTATTTTTTATTTCAGATTCTACGGGAGTGAATATAAACAAGAACAGTCTTATCGTTGTTTTAGCTAATATTTTGTATTATAAAGACTGTAAGACCGACAAAAATATTTATCAATTTAATTCAGAACAGTCGACATAAGTACAATTTTTAATTCTAATTCATTATTCTAAAAATATTTTTGTCAGAATTGCCGCCGAGTGCTCTTGATCATTGCGATAACCCTACAGTTAAAGCAAATCATTATTCGTATAGTGCATAAATTTCAATAATGTTTCAACCGCATATTGAAAAAAATTGTTTTTACTTTTTCAATAAAATTGAGCCCAGTACTTCTTTCCATGTGATCGAAGCAAAATTTAAATATTTATCTAAAAATGAATATTATTTATCAATATTCATAAAAATTTGATTTACAATTAATATCTTTTTATGCATACTACTGCATACATTGCTCAAAAATTCTAATCGTATGATAAAATAATTTTATATTTTATGAGAAATACATTGTGTGGTAGACTTTTATATAAATTTATCAAATATCTGTGTCATGAAAAACTTCAATATTTCAATTTTTTGACTTCATACAGAAGACAATTGATAATACGTTTGTTTCTACACTTCAAGTATTGTTACACTTCTTCAATATTCAGCATTTTAATAATACATATGTAAATATACAATAAGTAACAAGTGAAATTTATGTCGCGCTTCTAATGATGAATATACGTAAATAAAAGAGCACGAAGCAAATCGAGGCACTAAATTTTCAATAATTAATTACTCGTATACACGGCTCGGCGAGTTTCCCCGATTCTTTTCATAATTGAGAGTAAATTAAAAAAGTACGAGGTTTATGAGAAAAGTTTGCATTTAGTTACCCGCGTCCTTTTCTCTTCTGCTAAGTTACGCCATCGCTCTTCGATCGAGACCTGCCCCATCTCAAAAGATACCCGCCCCCCCCTTTTTCCGCAGATCTCGGCGCCAATCAAAAAGTATCCTGCGTTGCGGGAAAACCGATTTTCTAAGTTCCAGGTACGAAAGGATCCTTATTAAAAGTTACTTTCGACTCATCGCTCGGATGAAGGGAAAAAGGCAGTTGTAGAAAAGAATCCATTAGAGTTTCTTTAAAAAAAAAATAAAAGAAGAAAGAATCTCAATGGGCAAGAAAATATTCGACTTGCCACAAATTTTTTTTTTAGTAATTAATACACCATTAAATAGACAGAAAATTTCCAAGACGATAAAGTTTGCCTGAAACTTCTTATCCGATAAATTCTGGAGAAATTTCTGCTTAATAAAAAAAATGCACACAGTCTCAAATTTATGCTTTAAGGTGCAGTATTGGGTAAAGGACTAAAATTGATGGACTTTTTAGAGATTGTTATGTTTGAAAAGTAAATAATTAATTGAATATAGACGCACAAGGAAATGTTCTTAACATAGAACGTAATACACGATTTTATACTGCTTAATTTGAATCTGCATTTAGAATAGGGAATGCTGCTACCTGATTTCGAAAAAAGTTGAAACAAACATTTGAAACTATTTCAATAATTCTGCAACGTTTCTATAGTATAGTATGAATTTATTATTCATATCCTCATATAAGGTATCCGTATTCTCTCTCTCTCTCTCTCTCTCTCTCTCTCTCTCTCTCGCTCTTTTTAGCCTAGAGCGTACATAAGAATTAATTCAGTTCTGATTATCAACCTATATATATGTTTTTCGTATATTCATAGGCAAAACTTCCATATACGTAATACAATCAATCTGCTTTCAAATGTGAAAATAATATATAGAATATCAATAATATGATATACAGTATTTGTGACAAGTAGTGATTGAGATAACCCACATACATTGATATTCACCCTACGCATAAAGGTACTACAAATAGAAAAGACGACGCGAGCATCCATGTGTCGAAAATGCGAAGCATGGTGTTAAAATTAGTTTCAACATCAGAATGGTGCTAAAATTAGCTAAATATTAATTTTCAAGGCCCTGATACCACGCCTCCTTCTGTCTTCCATAGATTATAAGAATATTGATATTTTGAAAGTGCAATTGATTTCTTTGAATAAATGATTTTTAATAATTATTATAAATTTGCTTTTAAGTTTTCTATTATTTCTATTCTATTATTATAGCCTGTAGATCGGTTGCGCATTAGGATTTAAGGGCAACGCGATGGAAAGCAATTCGATCATTAAATCTATAAACTAATCGCCATATTTGTAACCTTCTAACGTCTGCGCCACGCCGCAAACGGCATTAAGCGTATAAACAGCGGCGGCGGCGGTGGCGGCATAACAGCCGTATAACAACGGTAACACACTGCGAGCCACATATAACATAGAGAGAGAGAGAGAGAGAGAGAGAGAGAGAGAGAGAGAGTTAGTCCACTGCAGGAATGGCCCTGCAGCGGCCTTGCACGGCCCGTCTGACGATGGTAACAGATTATGTACATCGCGTAATCTATTGCGCGGCCCAAGTACGAGAACCGCACCTGTGCCTGCGCCGCAGTATCCTCCCTGGATCTTTATACCGGGTTTGGGAGGGGGGAGGGCGGGGGCGAGGGTGTATTACGTACAGGACGACTGACAAAGTACGGGCGCTCGACACGCAATAAATGCAGGGCCCCCGAAAACCGGGCGACCTTAATTAAGCCACCGCAATTGAGGAACGGCTCTGGCGGCGTGGGAGAGGGGGGGTGGGCTGAGGGTGGAACGAGTCGTGGCTCTTTCTTTCTCTGAAAACGATGAGGTTACCGGGGAACGGGTGGATTTGCCTAGATGCTGACTGTTTCAGGATCACCGCGACGAGTGGATCGACCATTCGCGAGCTTTAGCGATAATGGAGGGCGAGAGAGTCGGGATCGGTTGAAAGTCGCGCGAGTAGTGCGCAAAACGGGAAGTGTAAGCTGGTAAATTAAGGGTGATAATTTATGATGTCGACGTAGCTGCACATAATCGTAATACACCGCGATCTGACTTTATTTCTTTAAGAGTTTCCATTGCATACTAGAATATTAATTATTTAATTCACGCTTCATCAAGCCTAAAGTGAATTCGCGATTAAATCAATATATGAACAGCGAATTATTAAAAAAAGATGAACTAATATATTATTCATGACAATTATTTTCTTTGCCAAGGAATTGCGAAAACGAAAATTATCGATAATTTGGGATATCGCGCGTTCTAATACACCTTGGAGAGAAATCATTGCAATTAATTTAATTATTATACGAATCAGTTAAAATTAACTGATTATAGCTTGGGTCACGGAATAAATTTACTAAGTATAGAGTAATTGCATTATTCCAATAATTATCAGTATTTGTAAATTATATATAGTTAACGACAAGAGGAATTTTTACAAAAACATATTTATTGCTTTCATTAGTCGAAAAGTATTCTCGTATGTAAATTTGAGTTTAATAAAATGATTGTTCTTTCGGTGTATTTGAGAGTCATTGATACTATAATAATTCTGCATACTTGAACAGAAGTAGCAGAAGAGTAACTGGATATTTGCTTTCTTACAAAAAGTCGTAAATAATAATATTGTTAAAGAAAAACTTCAACTAATTATATTATACAAAGTTCTAATAAGGCTATGTCATTTAGTAAATAGCAATCATTGTATCTCATTGGAACTACTGTATTTAACAAATAACATTCTATAATGAAAAAATATTTGGGATATTATGTATTATTTAGGTTTTCCAGTAGATTTTCTTGATCATAGTACAACGTATTGCAATTTCTTGAATTTTTCACGCTTTTCGTCCAGTAAAAGAGCTCACATTAAACATTTGAATTTTTTAAAATTTGAATTTCCCAAGCACCGTTCAGGACTTTTAAGTAAATACCTTTATAAATGGAAAAAAAGTCTTTCTTCCTTTAGAATAAAATAAATATTGCTAAAATTCTTCAAGAGTATATGTGATCATATCAAATTAACAAATTGATTCCATTGGTTTTCTTCAAAATTTGGTATTTAAATTAATTGTAATTTTAAAAGCGAAATAGACATATTTAAAATATAACTGTCATTATTAGCTACCATTCGTTATTGTGCAAAGTACATTTATTCATTGATTTATTTTTATGCGGACTAGATAGTTTATTTTAATTGAGACATGTACGTTAACGATCTTAATTTGGATAACCCAAATGTCGGAAAACAGTGTTATGTAAAGTGCCTGACCGGAATCGAGGTCGAGCCATCTTCATGAATATTGTCAATATAGATTTCCTGCTGTTTCTATACTAGCTGCTATTGACTATTTTACCTCGGGCAAATCTAATTTTCTGAAATAAACGAATAATTTTCATTATTCGTGATCCGTACTAATTATTAAAATAGGTATCATAAAGTAAAATTGATTTGGTCGGAAGCAGACGGTCAAAATAAACGACGATGAATTACGACTGAAAAATAACCAGTTTTCTGCCGCAAAAGAGCTGGAATGTCTGTGAAAGAAAAAGCATAATCGTGGTTTTAGATGCGAACAAACTTGTATCGTCGAGAGCATGAATTCTTCCGACCCAACCGATCAAATACTATAATACGCCGAGCAAAAGACACAGAATTGCAAAAAATGCAATTTTGTCATCCCATATACACTTTATATATGACATATTGATTTATCTTATCTATATCTTATATATTTATTTGCCTCTTTAAGATATAAACGAGTGCGAGGCGAACAACGGCGGATGCAGCGAGGTCTGCGAAAACACGGAGGGAAGCTACTTCTGCGCCTGCGAGGGCGACGAGAGAATTTTGTCGGAAGACAGGCGTAGCTGCGTCGGTAAGCGACGCGAGGGATCGCTTTATTCATTCATTTCATATCTAAATATTACGCCATATTAAACAATTTACTTTCTCAATCGAAGAGCTATTCTTTATTGTTTTATATTTCACGCCTCGGTAAATTGTATATTATTAAGTAATAGTTTAATGATGCAAGTCAGCCGAATTTTATTTAATACGAAGAGAAATATAACGGTAACGTGAATTTCTTTTTAAATGCTTTATTACTCGGCATTTTAACACGAAATTTTAATAATCTTCAGAGTGATTTCCATTTACTGCGTAAGACTTATACGATTAAATCCTTCATTATCCAACAACTGCAGAATTCAACAGTTTTCAAATGTTTCAGTTCACTTTATGTTAACTTCTTCGGCTGTTTTTCGAGATTTTCGTTCCGATGAAATATCTTATCGTTCCGATTTTTGTGGTTTTCTGATTTTTATCGTTCCAATTGAGAAAACTAATCGTGCCTGCAGAATTATCAAAATATAATTAATCAGTTTGACCGAACGCCCTTCCCTCCCCCCCCCTCTCGCCCGCCGTACGAAATTTCAGTCGCCGAGAAGCGCTTCGAGGGCCTGGAGCGCGAGGTCGCCACCCTCAGCCTGCACTACCGCAAGCCCGGCGACGTGTTTTGCTCGCCCCTCAATCCAGCCGGCCGGGGCTACCTGATCTGCTCGGACCTCGGGCCGACGGCGACGGCCACGACGACGACGACGACGACGACGACGACGACAACGACGACGACTTCGACCAAAACGAGCTCGAGGAGGAGCGGCGGCGTGGGAGCGGGCGACGAGGACGACGACGAGGAGGAGGAGGAGGAGGACGAGGACGAGGAGGTCAGAGAGCCGATACGGCCCGGGACCAAGTGTCACCTGCAGTGCCCGCACGGCTACGAGCTGCGCGGCGAGTACGAGCTGACCTGCAGAGCCGACGGCACCTGGGACGGCCCCAAGCATGGAGAATGCCTGCGTAAGTGTGCAACACAAGCTATGTATATATATATGTGTGTGTGTGTGTGTGTGTGTGTGTGTGTGTGTGTGTGTGTGTGTGTGTGTGTTGTTTTTCCTCACTATCATTGTTCAAAAGATTAAAAAGTCGCTTGCACGTTCTTCACTCAGCCGTTCGTAAGGGTCATGTTCGTTATCTACATGTATATATTGTGATTCGCCCACTCCTCACTTTCCAATCGAACAGTGTTGTTCTATTCACACGACCAAATTCCGAAATAATTAAATGATGAAACCCATATATATATATATATATATATATATATATATATATATATATTGCTTTAATTATATCGGATATAAATGAATCATGACCAATGAAATGATTATTTGAACGATCCATAATGAATTTGCACCAGGAGTAATTTCCCGTTTTTATTTTATCGCATTAATAATTCAACGTTGATATAATTATTTCCAATTGTCGAATGTATTTTTAACACTTTTTGATCAATTTATTTATGTCCCGATAGATAGTCCGCAATTTTGTGGCATCAAGTATTATCGCAATACGCATGATAATAATATAGCTGAAAATATCAAACATAACTTTTAGATATTGTATTAAAAAATGTTGAATGCCCATGCCACCTGATATTGTTTATGACTGATTATGCGTCAAAATATTGCTTAACACATTGTGGTCATCGCCTTGAAAATACTAAAATTTGAAATTATCAGTAGTTTTGTTTTTTAATGTCTGGAAACGCTTGGAAACATCCTATAATTTCATGCTCGGAAACTATAAAATTCTAAAATAACGATTGAAAAAAAAACAGATTAAGTTTCGGCGTACTTAAACATTATTAAAATTTATTCGATTAGATATCTGTGGAATTATCGAAATATTAAAATGAGCGACGAATGCCGTGTAATGAAAAAGTTTACTTGTTTAAATTAACGAGAAATTTTCTTTTCATAATACTGTATCAGATAAACATTTACAAAAATTACTTTTAATTTTGATCGAAAAAAGATCACGTTAGCACAGGAATATCTCATCTAGAATCCTTATGCGTAAAGAGTTTATAAATGAGTTCATTCATTACTCAGTTTCATTGGAACTATTCACCCTTATCTTTGCTTTAATCTTGAAAATACATTTATTATCCAAGAAATAATAATAAAGTTTAATTTTTACATTGACACTTCATTAACAAAATTAATTTTGAAACCACTTTTTTAATGTCGTGTATATTAAAAGTAAAACACGCGGACGCTCTTCAGGTTGACGTGTTTAAAAAGTACAATCAAAACAACTATAAATAATCCGGGTGAAATTAATTATCTCCCTCTGCGCAAACACACACACACACACACACGCACATACATAAACACTTTCGTTCTCTCCGGTAAGCCTTATGTGACCCTGCTAAAGAGCAAAAAAAAATTCCTTACTTCCTCGGGCCGCGCAGGTTACAGCGAGCCCAGGCTGGACTGCCCGAAGGACGTTGTTTCGGAGCTGCCTCCAGGCAGGGACGAGGCCTTCGTCACTTACGACCAGCCGTCGACGGATCTCGATTGGTTCCGCTACGTGCGCTCGAAGCCGTCCTGGGGCACGAGGCTCGAGGCCAATCTCAAGCTGGGCGTGCACGAGATCGCGTTCTTCGCCCGGCATCCCGTGTCGAAGAAGCAGGCCAGCTGCACGTTCAAGATCAGCGTACAGGGTGAGATTTTTGGCGTATGTTATGTTTTTTTTTCTTTTCTTTTTCTTTTTCTTTTTTTTTTTTTTTTTAATTGTCCTTCGTCAAACATTTGTCGGTTATTGGCATTCGATGGCTAAGATGGAACGTAACGAACGAATGTGACAGTGACTTTATGTATCGAGGTTGTTTATTAGGCTGGTCGGAAAACGTACAACGGCTTTTGATATTTCAATGTAAATTGAAATCAATTAATTGCGTCACCCGAAGGTGTAAAAGTTTATTTACAAAAATTATCTCCTGATAAATCAGATGTGATTAAAGCTCGAAACAATTGTCCTATAGGTTTTGAAAAAAATCAAGTGTAACTTTAAATTCAGATGAAATTTTTTATCCAAAATGCTTAGATTTCACGCATTAATTTTGAGTAGTGTTATCATAATCCATTTAGGAAAGAAGCCGTTTTGATGTCAAGGGAAGATTTGGGGGATGGCCTATGTGATATTTTTTATTTAACCATAAATAATTTATCATAAATATTATTTTTATTTGAAACTACTTATTTGTATAAGAAGGAGACGTGATCAAATATGGATAAAGAATTATGTCCAGATGGAGTTAAGTAACTCTTCCAATAATAATACTTTCAAAATAAGCTCTGTAAACTTTTCTGTTCTAAATCTTTCCCATTCCCAAAATATAGGACTATTTCAGTTATTTTAACGAAAATCTCCAATTTTAATATTTGATTAAAAATAAGAAATATTGAAATTTCTAACGAATCTGCGCAGTTCTAATGAATCTGCTTGAAGTTCAACTGAATTTACATTTATAATTTAAAGGATAGCTATTAAGATTGTAAGTTAGCAAGTATCATACCGTGTAAACGAGAGTGCGAGATCGCAAAACTGTACAGAGCTGGTTTTCGATATAATCGAAATTGCCTTGTTTAATCTGAACCAAACTCGTTGACAATATTTAACAGTCTCTCCTTGTAAATGTACATATAAGTTTTTTCAAAAATATTCTACCGATTTACCGTCTACAAATTGGTGAATAACTTAATTATTAGAACTACCTGTTAATAAGTTGTTTTCAATATTCACGCTCGAAAAACTATGTTGTACATAGCGTAACATTAATACTTGAGAAAATTTTATTTATTGCAATCGTTGATATCAGATAGATTTTTAGTGCTAGCAAATAATCGGAATAAGATCCTCCAGTTTATTTTCTATATTTATTTTGATTAAGATCATAGCTGCAAAATAATTTTCTTTTTGATATTGCCCATCAAAATTGCTAAGCTCCATTTTTAAGTTCGCTTCGAGATGATCCGTATGAGTGATCGCATAGCACTGATTTTAAAGTCACCAAATTCGAGCGGTCGTACAGAATCTTTTCTGAAAGAGAAAAAAACATTAAGAACAATATTAACCAATAGCTTGTGCCCGTTAAAAAAATCGCACAAGAGTAAGCCGTATCGTCCCGAAAATTCTTTCTCGGTGCAACATCCGAACGGAAGCTCGGCAACAAAGCGCCACCCACCTGCTCCACGGATCCTCGGTTCGCGCTACCTACCGCTTTCCAAAAAGCTCCTTTCAGCGTTTAATCAAACTAAATTAACAATCCAATCTCCGGGTTGGCGGCGCGCTTCCCATCAACCCTCCGTATATACGCCGGAAACAAGGCGAGGCAGCGCGGAACCGTCGACACGACCCAGCGGTTATAGCTTGCCGGCAGCTGCCGCACGCAAATCCTCTCCTCCTCAAAGAAGTTGGGAATCGCGTGTATATATGTATACGTGTATATATATATATATATATGTATATGTATATGTATATATATATATTGTCTATATATATATATATATATATATATATATATATATATATATATATGCTTCCTCGTGCGTCATTTAATTAATTCGATCGGAGATCCGTGCCCGGGTTCAGAGGTTGTTATAATACATAGTCGGTAAGTGCGTCAAGGGCACGATAACCTGGACCGCAGCCTGAGTTCAGCGCTGGATATCTTCCCATTTGCAAAAGCATCTCTTCGGGGAAACAAAAAGTTTTTCCTACATTTTTGCACTGACAAAATGCAAATAGAAGGAATATCTTTTTTTTTAATTTCGATAAAGGATCGCTTCAGTCGCAATTGTTTAAGTAAAGAACAAACAGTTAAAACTCTATAGCCGTCAAATATTTTCGTAAAGAATAAATAAATAAATAATAAAATAAATAAATCAGTTTTGATAACGTATTCGATACGTTTGTTAAAAAAATTACAATTTTCTGAAGTTCTCATTTGGACTACCTTATAATTTCGGGTCTTTCAACGCAATAAATTAACATTCTTTTAAAATTCCAAATCATATCAAGCATTTCAATTAATTCTAACAACTACAATAAGCTGGAATATGAGCTTCCTTCAAATCAGAAATAACAATGCTTAACAATGCATAATTCATCGAGTGTCTCATAATTAATGCTCATAAATTCTAACTGAGCAAATGTGTAGAAATTTATCTTTACATTTTACAGATGATTATTTCAAAGTGAATGATAAAAAACAAGTTGGTCAGCTGAAAAAGTTGGAAGATAATATTAGCAGATTACTATTCAGTCAAGACTCGTGGCAAATACTTAATGAATTATCTATCTCATTGGAAATTCTAATTTATTAAGCGTAGAAATATCTCTTGAAAGTTTGGGCATAATCTCATAACAAAAAAAAGGAAATTTTTTTTGCATCGAATTGTGATCAATGATATGACTATCAACAGCAAAGCCTGAATGTGAAAACGGCAAAAATGTACAGATTCGTGGATTTCGCTTCCTGACTAAAAATGCTAAAAGTGATAAAAAGCAAATATTTTAATTAAAGTATTCTTATATGTTCATCAGAAATAAACTATATTTTTTCATTAAAATGTTAGAAATTAATTATAGCATGTAATATTTGTTTGTTAGCCATTCATGAATCATTTTTAATACTTTTAAATAACATTTGTTAATTGTTACGAGTAGTATTGTTATTGTTCTTTTGTCATCGGTTATTTTTGGACTTAAATATTTTGGTTAAAATTCGTGAACAATATTAATCAAAGTTTTAAGAGCAAATATCATTTTGAATCATTTAAAAATATTAACGGTTTGCGAATTTACAAATAATTGATAAATTTACAAATAAGTGATAAAACTTTAAATTTGATAAATCATAATATTAAAAGCTTCGTTACTTACAATGATCTACGGTTTCAGAAAACAATTTCCTTCTATATAAAATGCTGCTAATTATGCCATTTTTTGGAATAATTGCAATTTAAAAAATGTTCGACATTGTTTAACAAAAAAGACTTCCGTATTCGCGATCTCTGGATCAAGTCAATCTGTACGAGAAAATCCATTGTCTACCCGGTGACAGATTATTGCAAACCGTAAGGCATCCGGCGTCAGGACTACTTAGCATCAAATAATTTAGAGAGAGAGAGAGAGAGAGAGAGAGAGGGAGGGGTAGAGGTATGCCCGGCTTCTCCGGCGAATTCGGCGAGCCACCGCCGCCATCCCAGGTATTTTCATTTAAGGTGTATATAGAGCTCGGCGTATGCGCGATGTAGCGGCGACACTGATTCCGGCACCGCGCGAGCGTCGAATATTTTCGCCCCAGGATTTATTGGGATTTCGGGGATGTTTCGCGTCGAGCGTGGGCGCGGATAAGCCAGAGGAATTTCTTTTCTTTTTTTTTCTTTTTTATTCGTTCGAATCGTCGAACGCTCAAATATAACAGGAGCCCGAGGGATTTTTGGCGCAAAGGCTTCGGCGCTATTCTTCCGCACAAGCGTCGTGTTTATTAATTGAGTGACGCGAGATAGAGAGAAAGAGAGAGAGAGAGAGAGAGAGAGAGAGAGAGAGAGAGAGAGAGACGCTGGTGAAACACTCGCGGAGGCGCGGACGGCGTCTCATTTAATTATTTGGGAACGCCGGAAGGGGAGGAGGGGCTTGCCACTTGACTAATGAGGTCGCGCGTAGTGTAAACGCAGGCGTATCGCGCTTTGCCGGGGCGTGCGCTGCGTGCATAGCAAAACGAACTCGAATTTCGGAATGTGCGGCGCAGACGCACTTGTTTCTCAATTTACCGGGCACGTATAAATTTCATTGGAAATTCCAACGTGATAAACAATCCTTGACAAGAGTCTGGTTCTACATTTGCAATTCATAATTCTCTGGAATTCTCTAAAAAAAAAATCATATTATTCATTTTACATAGTTCTTAAAGTAAAGAAAAAAGAATAAAGAAAAAAGAATAAAGAAAAGCCATCGCAAGACATATTTCGGAATCTTCAATATATTGAATTTCATATATATGGAAATAACTGATATATTGACTTCATAAAAACAAAATTTCTTAATCTTCAAGACAAAATATTAAATATTAAAATTAACGTGAAGTTTTCAAATGGTAGTTTACTTTATCGTTTAATACAAGAATATAATTAAATTTTCATAATTACATTTATATTCATGTCGTTGTGACTGCCAAAACATTTACGTCAAGCATTGTTAATATTGATTGAATTGATTTCAATACACTAATGATCCATCATTTTGATATTTATGTGTTAATATTAGAATATAAAACATAATCATTAGATATTAAAATAACCTTAATCTATTCCTAACAAATTTTTGTAAAGTAGTCGATCATCTGTTACTGTTAATTAGTATAGAAGTAAAGTATTTACCTATATATTTTAGTATAAAACGATACAACAAATTTTGAAGTACTTTTTATCTAAACATTTGACGTTTGAAGTTTTACTTCAAATTATCGTAACAATATGAATTTTTTTATCTACTTAATGTTTGTCAAAATGTTGAATTTTATTTCAGAAATTCAGATAATTCATCAGAAATAATAGCCAGGTTAAAAACTCATAGAGTTAAGCGAAACATATTTTGTCAAACTACACATCAAAGTTAATTTCACAAGAAGAGCGATAGGTTACATACAGATAACAAAATATTATGTCCGAGAGTGAGCTTTATATAGATCCCGTGACGTCTGCTCAAATGAAAGTTTGCTGTTTTTAGTAACTTTGATATTAAATAAATCTTTAAATAGATTATGTAAGATTATTGAAAATGTATTTTGATGACGTTTTTCAACTGGGAATTAATTTAAAATTAAGTTTATCCGACTAAAGCCGCAGTTCCTCATTAATAATTTGGCCCTAACCCGCTGATCCTCTATTTTCAATTAAAATCCTTCGAAAGCAGAGGACTTTGCAGAAAAGCCCCCGTTTCCTTTCATTTTACAGAGGGTCAGGCGCCTAAGGTCCAAGGCTGTCCGAGCGACATCGAAGTCACGGGGAGAAACGGATCCGCCATAACCTGGATCGAGCCGACTTTCACCGACAACGTCAAAGTCACACGAGTCACGAGTAACGAGGTAATTGCCCCCGCTATTTTAATTTTGTTTTTCATCGTTTTCACCCACCGGGAGCGACGCTCGCTATCGACGATCTCGCGACGCACGACAAATAATGATTATTACTATGGGAAGAGTATGCAATACTTACGGTTAGATCAATATTAAGTGAAAAAAGCGAAAGAGCTTTTCATGATCTTGCGCTTACCGAGGCGCTAACATTTAAAGCCAATGTATTTTTAAAAATTAGGTACAAATTATAAATGCAATCGATTCAAGCTTATTATAACTACGGTGATAAATATCGGATCATTAGAGCTTAAAAATACTGCCTTATAATTTTTGACGATATAATTCATGCACCGTTTCCTTATAATTTGCAGATAATATATACGCGTCCATGTTTAACACTCGAATTGCGCCATTTGCAATGCAGAGTCGAGTGAAATCATGAAATCGTGACCGGTGCGATTGTTCCAGTGTTCACGCATGATATATACAAATGAATGCAACCTTACGGTTCAGTGTTAATTATCGACTAAAATTTCATTCTAATCGTCTAAACTTTCGCTCTGCCGCGCCTCTTGCTTTTGTTAATGAATTTTATTGAAAAAAATATTATTCTAATTTAGGTAGTCCGATCACTTGAATTACAATATCACCTTGATTCACGTAGCTTTGAGCATAAGTCTAACTCTCTGAACGAATCTTTTATCTTCCACATAAGATTTTCCTTGCACAACTGGAGCTCGAACAGCTCATCTAGCTTAAAACAACAAATTGATTAAATCGATAGCCCGGTTTAATTAAATTTTCTACACCTGCTGATAATTTAGGCAAAAATTCAAAACGGCGGAACGACGAATTGCGCTTGGCCTCGTTACGTAAACTAAACCACCGCACGCGCGGTAATAATTTTGTGTCGCGGTTCTGTCCTTACGTGCGGCAATTATCAACATAAAGGCGAGGTTAGACACACACACACACACACACACACACACACACACACACCTGCACACACACATATATATTACATAAAGGAAAAAAGCTCGACCGAGGCGCATACAGTATAAAAAAGCCATCGTCGACGGCAACGGCAGCTTATACGCAATTTGCGACGACGAAACCAATGCGGAAAGCGGAAGGCGGCCATGTACACGGGGCGCGAGACGAGCAAAACGCGCCCACGTAATAGCAAATAATAATAAGCGGGCGGGCCGTGTAGCGTCGCCGCGAATTGTAAACAGCGGGGAAAAAGAAGGAGGAAAATGGAAATCGGCGAGGGGGCGCAGCTGCGCCGGACAGGGAGGAAAGAAAATTATATACGCAGAGAACAAAAGAGAAAGATCCGCTTATCGTGGCGGGGCGAAAGGAGCTCCCGCGACCGGGCAATCTAGCTTCGGGTTTCCCGCATCATATATATATATATATTATAAATGAACGCAAAGTATAAAACTCCCTTATATATATATATATATATATATATATATATATATATATATATATATATATATATATATATAGATTATTGTCCAGGAAAAAGTTTTAATTAAGCTCGTATGCATGAATATAAATTAAGACGCGAGCTTCGCGCTTTCATTCGCTCGAAAAATCGCTGGGAGACTTATGGGAAAGGAAAATCGAGCGAATTCCCCCGGGGCAAAAGGTCGCGTGCACGGGGTACCATCGATGATTAACTTTCGATCGAATGGCTGTGTGATTTGAATTTTGCATCGAGCGAAAGTGGCCTGCTATTGGTAAAGGCTTACTGCGAGCTTCTTAAGAAAATCTAGTTCTTGATTCAATTATGTGAAATTGACGTCTTTTTAGAAACGAACTTCTTCATTTATATTATCAGATAGAATAAAAACAATGAACAGTTTTTATTTAAATTTATTTAAAACGTCTTTAACGCATTTTAATTAGTTTTCCAATAATATTCCAGACTTAGGAAAAAACTTTTCCGTATTCTTAAGTTTCCTGGAAAAAATCGGATCATTCGTCATAAATATAGAACTTTAAATTGCCGCAGTTCAATTTTGCCAAGAGGGCTTTCAATAAAGCTTAACTCTACCAAAGTAATTACTGCCTGAAAATGTGTCTCTTTGACTGTCACCTTATCTCGACTTGCTTATAAAGACAAATAACTTATAATAACTGTTCTATTGAATATTCCTTCTACAATGACTCCGATGATCTTATATTTTCTAACTTGATAAAATTATGTATGAACAATTAAAATTAATCCGACGAATATATGATTCTAAAGATGAAAATGTCAATTTTAATATTTGCTTAAAATGGAAATTTATCGTAAATTGCGAAAGTGTAAAATGCAAATTGAAACTTTGAAATAAGAATCTTTAATGTTAATTATTTTGTTATGTAACTTATAATTCAGTTAAGTCGTTACCTTCAAAACATCGCACACATTTATTAATATCCAAATAACTGAAAAATTCTTCTATTGTTATTTTTAGATAGAAACACACGCAGATTCAATTTAAAACAAAAAGTAATAGCAATAAAGAAATTTAAAATGATTAAAACTTTACGCCAACTTTTAGACTACCTTAAATGCTTGAAAGTGATATATTTAACGTTTAGTTTGTTATACTTACTTTGCAAAGCACTTTCCCTATATAAAGTCTATGTAAAGATGGCATTAATTTTGAAACGGCCTTATTTTAGTTCAGTATAAATTCAAGTATTAAATTATTTATTTAGTATTTCACAATTACACTTACTTTTAAAATATTTAAATAATTTTTTTTTTAGAAATTTGCAATTGCGACAAGTAATTATATATACCAGAATTAAGGAATATACCTAAACTCGTCTGGATGAAGCGGACATACGATTTATCCAAAAGCAACTCGAGGTCTCATGTACTCTAGGTGTTTGCTGACCTGAACTTATCCATTCTGAACTCTGTGTAAAATTAAGACACATCACTTGAGACTTATGGCGTTTTATCCACCAAATAGTATAGCTAAAATTTTACTTTCATTTTTTCCCCCAATATTTACTTCAATGTCTAGCAGCTATATTTAAATTCAAGCAATCATTAAATTTATTATATATATTACTAGGGATTTTACATTCCAAAATAACCTGCACTCGCTAATAATTTCCAAGCCAATTTCCGGGAATACGATATTAAGTTTATAGTTTAACGATACTCCGAATTGGATCTAACTTTGTCTCATTACAGAACTCAAGTGCTCGGTTTCCAATTTTATCATTAATACCGCGGATCGCGGATGTACAAAGAGGCGAGGCGTGCATGGGAAACCCAATTCTATTATTCTGTATTCATACAGAACGGAAGAGGTATATATCTGTACAAAGGCACGCGATTAGGAAGCTTAAATAGAGAACGGGGCGTTTCTATTAGATAAACGGGGTTAATAATTCAGTACAATAAGCTTTACTGGAAATAATAGGTATATATACACACACACACACATACATACATAGAACAAGAGAGTTGAATCAGTTTGACGTTGAAGCAAAACGCAAGTCCGTTACTAAATACGTTAAATTTTTTAAATTTCTATAAATCCTAAAGTTTCGGCATAATCGAGTAAAATTGGACTTTGTAAAAACTTTTTCTAAAGAGATACAGTGTCATTAAAGTTCCATTTGAATTGAGAGCTTATATTTAATTGTAACAAAATATATCAAGGAATCTAAAAAATTCAAATAATTGAATGTAAACTTTGAATAAGCAGATGTACTCTACTCGTCACACACACACACGCACACGCACACACATGCAGTTCGGCGCAAAAAATCCACTGATATCCGCGTGTTCGCAGAGTCCGGGCAACATGTTCAGCCTGGGCGGGCACAAGGTCGAGTACGAGGCCAGCGACGACGCCGGCTGGACCACCAAGTGCATCTTCACCGTCGTTCTGCGCCCCGACGACGAACAATAAAGGAAACGGTGAGAATAGGATGCTGCGAGTCGTCCAACGACTGAGTGGGAGAGAGAGAGAGAGAGAGAGAGAGAGAGAGAGAGAGAGGCAGAGAAAGAGAGACAAAGGGTTTTGCCGGCGCATCGGGACAGAGGGTAATATAAATGGAAATCGCGCTGCCGCGAGGTTTTCCCGCGGCCGCGGCGGTACGAGGCGCGCTAATGGTGTTTTCCAAGCCCGGGAAAAGGCCGGGCCGCTGCGAAAACCCGATGGGCGACGAGAGGGCGAACGCGGCCGAAGTCTCGATGCCCCGGACCGAGCGCGCTCGCGCGGGCCGAGGTGGCTCGCGTCTGTTTTTTCAACTTTTCTCGGGCCGACTACTATGCCGAGAACGTACATATATATATATATATATATATATATATATATATATATATATATATATATATAGGTTAGGATTGTTGAATGAAATTCGAGTCGTTTGGCAAGAGCTCATGGTTTTATTTAAATTTCGTTTGCAATTTTTTTAGAATTAGAATTCTGCTGATTATGGAACGTACGAGATTATTACGAGCATGGCAGCTTTTCTGAAACCGTCTAGTCAACACGTTAAGCTGATATTTGTATCGCAAAAGACAGATATTTATTTTCATTGATCTAGGTATAGAGCAATAAATCTAATTCGATTCTGGTATTTTATAATTTCCAAATCTTTCTAGCGGAAGCAGATAGTATCTCATTTGTAAAGACTACAATTTTTTCATAATCGTACAGGCCTTAGTTTTTACCAATATTTTCATTTGATTGGTTTCGTTCAATAAGTCACTGTACGATTTAGAATAGAATTAGAAAGTTTTTTGAACTACGTAAATGAATTTCATAACATTTGGTTACTGTTCATAAAAAAAAATATTTTTCATTTACATTTTCTTTGTAATTGATTCAACGATCGAAAAGAACTATCGAAATAATTTTATTCCATTTATTGGAAAAGTAAATAAATATTTTATAATCCATTTACCTTATCTGCTTAAACTATGTTTCATGAAGTGTACAGCGAGTATATTAAATTTTTATCATTGTTTTGTAATCGCTACTATTGATTAAATTCTTTCTCATCTAATAATGAAAGATTGTATGAATATAATTACGTCAATATGCTTTCTGGAAACAGTATTTTTGTTCAGCCTATGATTCTATTATAAAGATAAAATAATTTTTTACAATGAAACATTGAAGATTAACTATCAGATAATATAGTGACAGATTAGTAAGAATAAAGTATATATATAAAAATGTTTGTATATCAAGTAAACTTTCTATTATTATAATTAATTATTATTTAGTACGCATTATAAAAGTGATAAGACGTATTTATTGAATTAAAACATTTATAATTATTGATGTTTCTATAAAAATACAAACAAATAGATTATAAACAAATAGTATAGCCGTCGAAAGCGTATTACTTACTGTTCCGTATTTTGAAACGAAGTTGAAACAAACTTTTATTTTCGTAACATTATGATATATAAATAAATGCATTAGCCTTTTGTTTGAATTTATCCTAAAAGTCGTATAGCTTAGGTCGGAATCTATAGATCTGTAGTGTAAATTATTTCTGATATTCTGTACCATGTTTAGAATGTAAAAGTACTGTTCTTCTAAAATCTGAATTTAGCAGGCCGACTTCAATGATAATATTCTTCAACGGATGAATAAATAAATGACTGTTATAATAAATATTTATTTTGACCCGAATAAAAAGCATCCTTTAAAACCATTTCCAGGAGAATTATATCACTTGAAACGAAATGCTACTTTCATCCATCTATCAATATTTAAAAAGCATCCGAAGGAAAATATTCGTGACAATTTTATAAAATTCTGCGCTACTGCTATCTTCGATTATTAAAAAAAAAAAAAAAACAACTATTTGTGTTTGCCTAAGTCATAATTTAATAAATGTAAAAACCAAAAATTTCTTTTGTATCGAAATAAAAAGAAAACTATCATCGACATCCATAAATGTTTGCCAACAATCCTAATAATGTAAGTATTTTTGTTCATTATAATAAATACATTGACTTCGTAAAGGAGCAAGGAATCGCACAGTTCTATAAAATTGTAGGTTTATTTTTACCCGCCCCCCACCCCTCACTCATCCTCAAAAACGCGTAAAATCATATATGAACTTTTGTAAGCACGACGACATGAGCCAACAAGAAATATGTATAAACGTACAGACGGGCAGAAAATTAAGGTATGTATAACGTAACAAAAAGCATCATTTGGGAACGAGGTTCGTTAAATTCGCTCGCACGATCTGCAAATACATGATTTAATCGGCGAAATTCTCTCGAATCTCTCGAACATTAATATCTTCTCGCTTTGCCTTTAATTAAACGATTTTTTGCCTATTTCTCCCGCTCGTCCATTCGAAATTCTGGGCGACGTTGAAATATTATGGAATATTCGCGTACGCGAGCCCCTCGACACTTTTGCATAAAAACGAGGGAGTAAAAAACGGGCAACGCTCCCTCTGACCCTTTTGCGTGTATATAAATATATATGTATATATATTTTTATATATATACATATATATATATATATATATATATATATATATATATATATATATATAGATTATTTCGCGCGAAAGAAAAAGTTTCTTGTTAAAACAAAAACCCTATATCCATTTTCAAATTTACCAACTGGCGCATGTAAAACAGTCCGGAAATCCAGAGGTGCGCTACCTCGAGGGTAAAATTAAAAATAACGCCGGGAGCCCCGAATTTTCCGCACGGAATCGTATAATCAGTGCGCCGATGCACGGACGAGAGCAAAAAGAAAAAAAAAAAAAAAAACTTGTAAAACTCAGCGCAGTTCTTGCTGGATCATACTTGGGCAAAGGGGTGGCGCGCGTCAAGGGTCCTCGCGATTTTGTACCCCGAGACTCGTGCGGTCGCGAATACGAAAGTTCTAGTCGTTCGAGTCTCCGCTACGAGGGCGGCGCTTCATCGGAAAGTCTCAAGTCTGGCAAGTCTTAATTTTGGACTTCACGGAACAAAAAAAAAAAAAAAAAACATACAGCGGACTCGTTCTGCATAATTTTTTACCTGACGAGGACTTCGTTTCGGAATTTTTCGCGATAATACGCTTCCCTTCAAGTTCTTCTTCTTCTTCACGGTTATTCGATAAATATGAATTTTTTTTACAATGGATATCAGTAAATGCAATTTACGTCTTTCGATATTGAGATAGTAAAATGCTATATTAAGTTAAAACGTGTACCTATAATCTCTAACCCAGTCTAACCTTCACAATCACGATTTTAATCCGCTTTCTCGGCTCTCGTGGTGAAAAATATAGCTCAACACTAGTATGTAAGTTGATTTCTACCTCTTGCGACTTGCGCTCCTCGGATTATCGGGGATAAGCTGCCTCAAGACGTAAATAATCAACTTTCCCACTCATGTTTAAATGTGCTATTACACCCTGTGAGTGTACTACAGGGGCGCGATTGCGTAAAGTTAAATTTTAAGCGCACTATTTAAAAAAAGTAACATTTTATCCGTCCAAGTTTGGGGGGTGAAAAATTAAGTTTTACGCTTACAGCAAAAATAGCCTTCTAAATTCTTATTTAATACTCACTTTTCTATTTAATATTCTGCTAACTTGCCTATTCAAAATAAATTTAAATAATTTTATAATAATACGTATGTGTATATATATATATATATATATATATATATATATATATATATATAGGTACCCCTAAAAAGTTCACCAGGGGTTAAGCGACATCATGCAGACGCTATCAAGTTGAATTCGCGCATTATATTGTCGGCGAGCGCGACTTTCGACAACTCGTCTCGCGCGCGCGCACACGCGTATGCCAAGGATTAAGACGAGATAAGGGCGGTAACCGAGGATGTGAGGAGGCCGCCGTTAATTATCCGGCAGAGGTTCGGTGCGATTGCCGCGAGGCTCTAAGCTCATCGCGAGCGCGCGCGCGCGGCTCGTAAAACTTAAAGTTCGACCGTCCGGGGGAGGGCGTCGCGCGCGCGCGCGCGGCTTTTAAAGGGCGAACTTCGGAACTGCGCCATCAAAGCGCCATCGGCGCCTCCCGCTTCCAAATATTGCGCCGTGAAACGATCGTTAAAATCGTTAATGGAATTCTTACCGGGCTCCCGGCTCTCTGGGTGTGCTCCGCTCGTTTGGCCCGGATATACAGCGGCCGGGCTCTGCTTTGGTTTATATATATATATATATAGATATTCCACTTCTCGCGCTTTTTAATGCGGGTTCTTCAAATGACTTTGGCGAAACGGCGCGGTATATAGCAAACAGCTAACTGTATGAATATAATTTATAGCGGCGGAAAATTCAAATTCTAACGACAACTGTTGTTCTTTAATTACGCGAAAATTTTAATTGAGTAGGGCGTTAAAGGTAGCAGGCGGCAGAAATATTTGACCGAACCTCATACTCGGTAATCCGATAGACTGTTTTTAAATATTACGTTTATTATTATTTTAAATATTTTCTTCTTGAACTACAGCTCAGATTACGAATAGAATTACAAATTAACGTTTTTTAGCAAAAACTACAAATGTGAGAATCGAATAAAACTTGTGTCCTTCCAAGTATATTGAAGTTTTCTTAAGTATCCTTTTTTATTGTTTGTAAATTTACCTATGTAGTTCTAGAACTCTGAGCCGAAAACGATATTTAAGCCAACTTGTCATTTGTCATTTGAGAGTCCATGAGTTAGATTTAAACTAGTTGCCTAGCTTTTGTAAATATATATGTTATACGCAAACTTGAATGTAGTTAAAAGGACACGTCCTTCAGAACTGATAGATCATTTGTGGAACCAGATTCATACTGATATAAAGAGCGTATCGATATTCTGCAGAAAAACATAATATACTTTCTAAATATAATATTTCTTCCCGCATGCAATTTATTACAATTTATTAGTATTAAGATAGAAAAAAATATTTCATTCCAACTGAACATACCACAGACTTTATCTCATTTTTTTTGTCTCCTTGAGTCAATCCAATCGTTGCGAGTGCAACGACTCCAAATAAATATCCGCGCGTCGACCCTCGACGACGAGTCCTAAACTACGGAATTACACTCGGCCGTCTCTCTCGCCCCGCGCGTTATTGCGCCCTCGTCATAAAAGCGTGTAAAATCCGATCTCACCGCCGCGCCCCATCGCTCCAACTCTCGATCGCGCCGGATTCGCTGCTCTCGCGACAGCTCGTCCCGAGCGAGAGCGTTCGCGCGGTTATTAACGATCGAGCTCGAGCGGCGACACGGCCGGATAAAGTTTTTAAATCGCCGACCGCGGCGCGAAGGGGCCGTGGGCGAGCGTTACGGGACCGCGTTTTATTGCAAAATCGGTCGCCCGTCGATGTGTATAATATAAGATCTACTCGCGCAAGAGCTATCCTTCGCAATTCGCGGCTCTTCCTTTTTTCTCGTATCATTATTATTACTATTATTATTATTATTATTATTATATGTGCGCGAGTGTAACGAGAAGTCACGTATGTGGCGATAAATACAGCCTTGGGTTTTTTTTTTACCGGTACGTATTTTCCGTTCGTCGATATATCAACGCGAGTCTGTCCCTTTTTTTGTTTCTTGTTCTCCGCGCGAAGCATATGTATAAATTTCGGCCGAGGCAGTCTACAATGCCGTAGAAGCTATTTTACAAGCGGCGAACGCGATATTTCGCGGGCTAAAATATTCAGGAGGGCGTACGAATTGCTCTAGTTGAAATATTCTCCTGGACTGGTCGAGGAAGAAGTGAGAGCGAGAGAGATTGCGAAAATTCCGAAATTGCCTCGATCGTTGATGAGAATTGTGCGCAAAGCGAGGCCGACGTACACAGGCGTAGAGATCTGCAGCGTCTTATCACTGAAACTGAGAAGAGGAAAAGTAATAATACAAGAGAATAGAAAAACCCAAGCTGGAACTCTTCGGACGTTTCAACGAGCGGATATTATTATGATTATATGGTGAAAATCCGACATCTTTCGAGGACCCTCTCAGGTAGTATTGAGGGGCAATAATATTGTGAATAATAATTATTTTATGTAAACAAAAATAGGGGGGTGAGAAATGGTTAAGAGTGGGAGGAGGAAAAAGAGGATGTGGGCGATCAGGAAGATCTGGTGTAATCATAATTGTAATTGTAATGATATATATTTATATAGAAATAAGTAAGGATATACATACTTTATTTATTATTGTCATTATGCCCGTACGCCAGTCGCATATCATGTTACAATGACGTTCAATTACTACTAAATAATATGTGACGCGTTATAAATGTATAAAATTCGCCTAATATTAAACTATATTACAAAATTCGCAAGACACACACGCCTTCGCATTTATTCCATCCACGCAAACAGGCAAACGATTGCATATACGCGCGCTCGATCGTAGAATCACTGTCTTAATTGTTATATTGTCATTACATCCGTAAACGTCTTTTCAGCAATTGATTAAAAAATTCTCAGGTCATACGATATATTGAAGGAGAGCCGACTTATATTGTACGCGATTCAATTCTGCTTAATTTGATGTTCATTTTCATTTGTATCGCATTACCTTTAAGAGACTTATTAAACCTACCCCAGTAGATAGCAACATAAACGTTTTTCTTAAGCTTTATTATAGGATGGCTTCATCGCATCTCGTTATAGAATATGAAAACATAATGAATATACAAATGTAGGTAAGTATATAGTAATTCTTTGTGCAAAACATTAGAACCATTTATGTTTCTATGCAATATACAAATTGATTAAAAACGATATTATGCAAATGCGGCTGTGTTCTTTTTTGAGAAAAGCTCATAATTCTATTAGCTCATTGTCACTGAACTATTAAATCGAACGAAAATTTCATTGTCGCTACGGGACACCGTTCTGACTGTTGTTCGTTAGATGCGATAATCTTCTATTATTGAAATTTGAGTTGGCGTGTCACGATGTCAGAAGCAAAGATCAAAATTTTTAGCAGCCCGTAAGCTTTTGACAAAAGTGGATAAATTTCGTACCCTTCCAGTGATCGAATCGCGTTAAAACTTTCGACGCTAACAAATGTTGTTTTAAATGAGAAAGATTTAACCTCGTATCCTCGGCAAATAAAGCCTGAAATTTACGCCAAAAATAAGTGAATCGAGGCTAAGCTATTTTCTGAATTATTCTTGCCTTGCAAACTTAATTCTGATAAAGAAATTTGCGGACCATTGACGCGGAAAATTGTTACGCGGTGCACCGAAACAAATTCAATCTTTCGTAAAACTTCGCGTAAACGTATTTTTATTCCCGATGCTCTTCATTCTTCTTATAAATAACTACAAAAGCTCCTAAAGCAATATTTGATGAAAACTAATTCGGTGTATAAAAAATACTATAATGGATTTTTTAATAAAAGTAAAACTAGAGTATATGCAGATAGAGTAAATACAAACGATTACTAAGTATATATAAAAAAAGAATGATCTCTGTACATTAAAAATGCATCGATAAATGATATAAAATATCGATTCTTAACGTTTTGTTCGGTGATCTCAATGTTATATGAAACTGGCAAATAAATTTCTACATATAAAAGATAAATGCACGTAATTTCTTTCAACGGATTATAAATACTCTTTGTGCAATGAATAAAAATAAGAGCGGTCAGAAATCAATAAATTCGAGGTTTTTTGTTTTCTCGTTCCGTCGAAAAAATTACGGTCTAAAAATATTTTCAGCAGAAGCACCAACGGGCACGACGCGAAAAAATGTATACTTCGCTGCTGACTTATACATATATATATATATATATATATATATATATATATATATATATATATATTCACTATTCGCATGCGGTAGGTCGATACAAAGGCTGAAAAATAGAATAGCCGTCCATCTCTTTACTCTCATTACACAAAGTATATACCTTTGACATAAGGTTAATGAATTCTCGCGAATGACGAATGAAAAATGGGAAAACAATATCAAACCGTCCGACTTTATGCTTTAGTAATTCATAATTACCGCGTGAAATTCCATCGTATTCGTAGAAGCATTTTCATTCGTTTAGATATTAAAATCATTTCTATTCAATTTTGATTCTTTGCTCGCGAATTCAATGTTGCATCAATGCTTCATGCAACGTTTTTTTTTTTTTTTTTTGCCTCAAGTAACTCTAACGATAGTGTATTTTAATTCTGTACAGTTACAACGAATATTACGTATACATGTTTTTTTTTAAAACTGAATTGAAGCCTTGAAGAGGAAACAGCGGCTTGTTGCTATTGCTTCAAGTGCCGCCACGTTCTGAATTTTATTCTCTTTTAAAGGTTCAATCGCTGCTTCCTAATTCAACCCAACTTAGCCAAGTGCCAAATGAATTTTATTTGATCCCAGGAAAGATAAATATTGAACCATGTATTAAAAAAAAAAAAAAAAAAAAAAAACTTACTTTCCCCGAAATTACGATAAGGATATCGAAGAAAAAATCGATTATACAAACGCACGAATCGCCAGTGTGCCAGAAACACCTTGTTCGAAAACTCGGCACTCCGTTGAACCCTTCAAACGCGACATCCTCAAGTTGGGCAGCACGTTCGCCTCGATTGAAGCAACCTCGTTTGCCTGCTGTAATCCTGGGACTGCCGGTGCGCGAGCGTCGTCCTGTAATCGCTGCTACTGCTGCCGCTGCTGCTGCGCGGATAATAGACGTGCTCGCGTGGCCGCTGAAGCTGCTGTTGCTGGTGTTGCTGCTGCTGCTGCTGCTGCTGCTGCTGCATTTGTCGATGAATGAGGGCTTGCTGATGGTGCTGCCACTGTCGGTGATACTCCTGCTGGCGCAACTGGCGCTGATCTGTAAGCACAGGGAGAGAGACAGGGGCCACGGGTCATTTTAGTTACGACACTTGTCTCGCGAAAGCGGAGGTCGGGTCTTGAGAGGCATGGATAAATCTGTTATTTTGGGCAGTCATTAAATTTAACTTCAAGTTGAGCATATGTAAAAATTGCAAACTTTTAAAGTTTCTGAAAGCTCAATGCTTATCATGACTAAATAAGTCGCAACCGAGATTTGAAATAAGAAAATTTCAAATTTAATTTTCAGCATAATCTGATTCTAAATTTTTTAATTACGCATAGAAACTTTTACTTCTATAAAACGTTTCTTTCCATTTACCTTATACTATTTTGATGAATGATAAAAAGGAGAGACTGCAATATTTGATTTCAATACTGAAGCTTTTTTTTTAAAGAAATCCCCTTTTTTATACAAGTATAAATATATATTTTTATACAACCCTGTTCATTAAAAATACTTTTAAATATTTTTAAAATATTGAGTACCGAAAGTAGCTTTGCGCCATTTCAGTCTAAAAATTCATAACTGTAACATGATAATGTTACCTTGTGTCATAATGACTATTCCACTAAAACAAGACGAAACGACAAGAAAAGCTAATTGATTATTGTTTACAATGAATAAGAAATATATATATATATATATATATATATATATATATATATTCGGTTTTAGCTCATAGAATTGAAACTATTATTGCCACCCGTAAAAATATAATGTTCTCGACTCGTGATAATGGCAAAGAACAGTATCTTCATTGGCAGTTCTTCATTAAAATCAATTAATTTCGTAAATTTGATAGACTTCAATAATACTAAAAGCAGAAAAAAAATAACTTCAAGCGTCCATGAGATGGAATTGCGTCGATTCGAAGTAGCAATATTATCGAATTTAAGAACATTTCTGTAAAATTGACAATGCTTCATATTTCATCGATCTTCGAAAAATGTTTATGTCTATCTACTTTGTGCCTTTAATAATCAATTTTTTGCATAGATCTCGGCTTTAATTTTATATGAAAATGACTTGAAATCTGCATATGTTTATATATTTACTACTATTACTCAACGAGTATCAAAAGCTACATATGCAGATTTCTACTACATATAGGAAATACGCTACTGGTCACAATTGTCCGTTTCTGTTCTTGATGTGCGGATGCTGAATATATAAAAAGGGTATAGAAAACAAATTGACAAGTATTATATTATGATGTATAATTTTGAAATTTTATTTCATAAATCGTATTAATTTCATCTTAACTTTTGTTTTTTTTTTCATTACCTAATAGAATAATATCATTCAAATGTGAGTGCCTTTTAAATAACTATGATGTTGTATTATGATATGAACATACTACCGAGTACAAAAGAAACTTTCTTATTATCATATTACAAATAAAAAAATGATATAAAGAAACATTTAGAATATTAATAAAAACATCAAATTACCAAAACCTTGCGTTTACCCTCCATTACTGTCTAATAGTTTTCTCTGCCAACTATTTAAAATTAAAAATTTTAAATTTACTTTTCCTTGTTTCCTATGTATGATTATTAAAAATTTGACGAATAATGTTGTTCAGAATTCTCGAATGAGTATCATATTATTTTTTGTTAAATTAGTTAAATATTTCTCTTTGATCATCTAATATGAAGAGATTGCATCTACATTATACATGTCTAGAATTATAACCTCAACTTGCGTACTGTCAAAAGAGCGATCACTAGAGTAAGTTTTTGTGAAAGTAATTTTAAGTAATAATGATCGCTGATCGGTATTGTTGATCATGCCAGCATTGATATACAATATTTTCGACAATAACATCTAATTTATAGCCTTTTGCGAAAAATGTCAAAAATACTCGGTATCAAAAAAAACTCTATCTGTCACTTGTGGGTTCACAACAAGCTATATATGAATTAAAGAAACTTTAAATTCAAAATATAATAAAAATCATAATCTGGCACTCAAACAGATGTTAAATTTTTTTATCATATCGATCAAGGGCAATTGCACGTAAAGCTTTAGTGCGTTTTTCTATATACTGCAAGAGCACACGTCACATGCCCGACTCTTCTCCAAGTATTGTTCAAGAGATCGCTATATGCTGCGTCGAAGCTGTTGGCGGATCGCCGACGAGATTTCAATTGCAAATCAGTTAATACTATTGTACCAAAATATGCACGATAACTTTCGCTCAAGTCGATACATTAGAATATTCAATGAAGGCTCGCTTGTAAAAATGATTCCTCAGGGATTTTAGTAAATTTCAAGAGTCGATGCACCAAATTTTAGAACATTAAACGATGTTATAAAGTCAATATATAAACGCAAAACGTAGTTTAAATATGTTGTTATTTTGTAATTACGCTGAAAGCATAATAATATCTCTTATTATATCTCATTTATTTCTACAGGATCCAATAGCACACAATATAATAATATATTTATTAGTGTGAGATTTAAATTATTCATTTTTATACCATACTTTTCACATGAGAAATAGTAAATAATTTCAGTATTGATTTTATTTGTTTTCTTATTGTTTGATTTAATAAAAACTGTATGATGATTGAATTGCATTTGCACTTTAATGTATGTCAATCTGATTGTTTTAAAGATTCCATTATATTTACTCAATAAATTTATTTAATTATTAAATTTCGATAAATTTTTGTAATTATCTCATTTATCTTTTCAGACATAGATAGTTTTCATTCCTATATTATTTTTGCGTAGTACAACAGTAATTTTTCTATTATTCAATATAAAAAACTAATAGTATAATTACGAAAATTTTTTAAGAAATCGACGTTTATACTGGTACTTTTTTGCAATCACTGTATTTATACATATGAGCATTAGTTTTATTGGTAAATTGTGTTAAAAAAAATTAATTAATTTTACAAAAATAATAGAATTTATTCAGTATTATATTTAACTAAAAATATTGATAAAAATAGATTAAATAAATAGCCTGAATAATTGTACAAAAGAGCATTTTATTATCAACTAATAGTTGTTTTGATGTATCAAACTTTGTATAAAATAAATTATGAACTGGCACAGTTAATACTTTCAAATCATGTGTAAATTTATTCAAGCGTTATAATTTAATAAACTCTATAATATTAATTATTGATAATGTTTCACAAATGTATAAATGACTTTGTAATTAATTTAACAAAAAAACTTTTTGTTACCTACTAATAAAATAATTATTCATCTGAAATAAACGACCTATATTTTATCGAAAACATTTTGAACAATATTCTGTATGTAAATCAGCACGGTTAACGAATGCTAAAAGTCGATTAAAGCAAGCATTTCTACAAAGATAAGTTGAATACTTAGCAAAATCAATTACATGATACGTCAAATAAATGTTATGACTGCGAAGGACAATTAATTGAAATCTGACATTTTATATATATATATATATATATATATATATATATATATATATATATATCGAAAATCAAAATATCGAAAAATTGACGAATTTAATTAAAGTTAGAAATGTACGTGAATAGGGCCAAAGCACTTGTCAACAATGAAATTGTAATTTTTAACCTCCAACGATCCACGTCCTTTTCCTTGAAAAAAAAGGTTACATATTACAATGTTTAATTGATGCATGGAAATCGATACAAATTGCGAACAGCACTCCAAGTTTATCTTAAAAAAAAAGAAGAAAAAACTCGGACTTTTAGCCCAGCGATCGTTAACCCGCCATCCACCGAGCCTATCTCAGTTCGCCTCCTTTTTCTTCTCGGCCTCGGCGCCGTTCGCCTCGACGGCGCTCGGCCTGGCCGGCGGCTTGAGCAGGGGGTGCGACTTCTTCCGCACCTCGTCCCGCCTCTCGGCGAACTTGTAATTATCCGATGCCTCCTTCATCGGCGACGGATCCGAGGTCCGCGGCCTGACGCACGTGAGCGGCGACTCCTCCTCGATCGTCCTGCTCGTGTCGTCCTTGATCTGGCCGAAGAGGTCGCCTGAGGTCCTGGGCCTCTGGTAGCGCGCCGGCACCGGGATGAACGAGTCCGTCGACGTGATCGAGGTGCGCCGCCTCGGGCAGTCGGACTCGTCGCCGAGCTCGATGCTCGGCCTGCTGCCGGTGCTCGCCCTCTTGCCGCTTACGTGGAGCGGCAGACGGGAAACTTTCTGCCCGGCCGTGCACGAGTTCACGTTGCACGAGAGCGAGTTGCTGGTGGACGGTCGCATTTTGAACGTGGACGCTGGACGAAGGAGGAAGGATTATGGGACTCCGATCGTGCGTGCGTCACGGCGTTCTCGAGTCGCAAATCGAATCGACGCAGTCCTCGAGATAAACAATGCGATTCGAACGCGCGCGCTCGACACGGTTATTCGAACGGGCTCGAATGCGCGACGAGAAATTCAATTACCGATTTTTCCCTGTATATGCCGGGCGAAACTCGTCGCCGCGCTCTCGATCTTGCTCTTCTTCTCCTTGGCGCAGCCGGCCTTGTCGGGCTTCAAGACGCAGGCGCCGCCCTTGATTCGCTTGCGCTCCTTGGCCGCGCCGCTGTTCGAGTTCGGGCAGAGCATCGTCACCTGGAGCACCTCCGACTGCTTCGCGTGGGGCAGGCGCAGATTTTTCGCGGCCTGGCTCTGATGCCCGGAGAGGAAGGAGGTGGCGCTGATCTGATTCGAGGACAGGCCACTGGCGCCGGGGGTGATATCGCGCGAGTTCCTCATTGTGCGCGGCTTGCCGCGAAATTGATCGTAGTACGTGTCCCGATTGTACTTCATCACCTTCTGCTTGAGCGACTCCAGCTGCGTGCTCTCGGGTGCCTTCTTCAATCGGATATTGTGGAATCTGTTGTGCAGCTTCTTGTTCTTTTCTTGGGTCTCGTAGTTTATATCGACCGAGCTCTTGTTCCCGGTCAGGACTCTGTACGAAGTACGATCGAATGGGCATTTTATTGGCTTCCTTCGCAGAATCAAATTTCTTATCAGTTAAACCCATGGAAAACTGATCTTTTTGCCAAATTTCCCATTAAAAAAGTAGTTTATCGTGAAATTTAACTAACGACTTTCTCTATTCTATACTAATTATTTTCTTTGACGTCCAATCTTTTCTGAATCGTAAAATTACAGTCGTATTTGAACTGTTGAACTGACTGCTTTAGGATTTTCCAGAAGCGCATTGGATCGGAAGAACACAAAATTACTGTATCAAATATATAACGAGTTATCCTGATAATTTGGACTAAGATGTTTATTTTTAAGAGGTTAGAATTTCAAAAATAACACATGGTCATATGAAGATGCGATAACATTTTTCGAAATGACAATAACTTTTATGCGCGCTTTTCTACCTTTTATGCAACGCAATACTTTTAATCTAATTTATATATAAATTTATTGACAGCTTGTGAAATGTGCTATAATACTAATTTTTTTTTCTAATGTCCCTACTGTCTAAGTAATTTGTTTCAGAATAAAAAGATAATAAAAACAAATTAAGTTATATTTTATTTCCTTTTATAGCTTATTAGTCGAATAAATTGTTAGACGATTTGTTAACTAGTTGTTAACAAGTAGGTATACTCGAATATATTAACTAGGACAGAAAAGTTATTTGTTAAAACTATCTAATAAAGATATATATATATATATATATATATATATATATAGTCATACTGCGTAACCTTAACTAATGGAATGACTTAACAATTAGTTATTAACAATAGAAATATCAACCGTGTATTGGATTCACTTCCATCAAATTTTTCTATCTTGGTCGAAGATGTCTTGTAGCCGATCTTTTGCTGAGGTCTCGCTTTGGGCGGTGGTGGAGAAGTGTACATTTTACCTCCTGTCGTTTTGGGCCGATCGTTCGCACTTAATCTGCGTTTGTCGAAATGATTTTTTTAACTCTTATAATGTAATCAAATTGAAAGAGAACAGAATAATTTTTAGGATTATAAGAAACATAAATTTTGCGCATTTGTATTCTATTGCATCTATAGAGTATTGCATATCATAGAATATTATCTCGTTACGATCAATTGAGAAAATTAAATTTATCCTAATTGGACATGTTTCGGAATCATAAGGTTCCGAATCGATCTATTTACCCGTTTCTAAGTCGATATGGCACCGGAGTCTTTGGTGCTGACTCGTCGTTTTTCACGTTGCTGAGGAAGCTGTCGGAGACCAGATCGGGAATCGACCAAACGGACATAGTCTTCGCCTCGATCGACTTCTCATCTGTCATCGGCTGCTTCTTCGACTTTATCAGAAAATGATCGAGCGGATGAATGTACACAGCCTCCTTGTATCGCGTTTTCGGCTTGACTTCGCAGCCTTTCTCGATAAATGCGAAGAAATCCAAAGTGTCCATCTTGGACTTGATAATTTTAACGATTTAAAATTAACGATGGATTGTCGGTAATTAATTTAATCAAACTGAAATGTCGTTTAGAGAAGGTTGTATTGTTAGTGAAGTAATACCGAAATCTGACTTAACCTTTCATGAGGGTGTTATTATGATTCGTATCTCTTGAGCATTCGTGATAATTTTATGGATTTCACGTTTCAAAATAAATTTTTTCACCTAGTTTCACTTGATACGAATGAATTAACCCCGCCACTCACTCACTCACACACCCATTCACTCTCTCTGTCTCTCTCTCTCTCTCTCTCTCTCTCTCTCTCTCTCTCTCTCTATTTACAGCTATGGGAATCGGAAAAAATCGAAAAATAACATGGAAATCTTTAGCCCGACATTCCAGCATCAATCAAAAAAGGAGAAGAAAACTAGATAGTTTCAGAAAGCGCAATCTTCTGCAACAATCGAAATAATTCCTTTCCGTACCGTAATCTCGTCATCCAGGGTATTCAAATGCAGCGAGTTCATGACGACATTGCCGGGGGGCTGATTCGGATAGTACTTCCTCAACACGTTCTCCATGAGGTCGTACCTGTGGGCACGATAGTCGTAATGCGAGGTCTTCGATTCGGTTTTAGCTGGCTTCTTCGCGGACGCGTCCCTCGCTTTGCCGGCGGTCTTCTCGGGCGACGCCTTGTCGCGCCTGACGCTGGGAAAGTTATGAACGCTGAGCCCGGACGATGAAGCATCCTCGTCGTTCGACTTGTCGGTGTGCGCGTAGTCCCAGGGGTAAAGCGACTCTAGGTACAAATCCTTCGTGCCATCGTCGTCGACGAATTGTCTTTTGCGGCTGCGCGTCACTTCGTTCTGCGCGTAAATTTTTGCACACCAGGGGCATTAAATCCAAACAATCCATTTGGTTTCGAGGACTAAAAATTAGGACTTTAGTTGCGAAGCAAATAAATCACTAATGGCCGCGATACAATTTTACCGAGGACTTTGAATTTGCTATTCTTGTATGAGAGATTTAAAAAAAAGTATAAATTAATGTAATCGACGATAGAACATTTTAAATAAACAATAGTTAATTCAGAATTAATAAATAGATGTTTTCGTTTATGAATTATTTTAATTAAATAAAAATATCCTTTAAATGTATAAATAAAGCGATTGAAACTAAGCGCGGCAACGCTACAGAAATACTAACTGTTAATTCAGTAATCCGCATTATTAATTTTAATTGGAATAAATAAATATTTCAGCAGCATTGTAAATGAAATATAGCTTATAAAAGCAAGAGTAATCAATATAAATTAAAATCAACTAAATTTTAAAATTAATTAAGCTTTCGACAGAATCTGGCAAGTTGCGGTAAAATCTGACAATTGCAAGCAAAGTCCAACAGCACCCGGAGTTTCTTAAAAGTTGTGAAAATTCCTACAGGACGAGTACACGGATGCACGAGTCTGCGTCAAGATATGGTCAGAATTTTCAAAAAGCCGAAAAATCCGTAAAATATTTCGCGCCTGCAGCAGCGAGGCCGCTCCGCTCGCGCGACTGCATCGAGTCACGATGGCAGATCGACGAGGGCTTAACCTCGAAATCCGTACCAGTAGCCTCTTTATCCGGGTGATGAGGGGCAGCGCGAGCAGGACAACGAGGGCCAGGGCGAACGCGCCGTCGAACACGAACTGGGGCAGGGTGAAGAGGCCGCGGCCGGCCGAGGCCCCGCCTCTCGTCATCCCGCCTCTCGGCATCCCGCTGGCGTGGCGCTGGCGACGCGTTGCGGCTGCTTCCGGGACGGGGGGTCGCGCGGCTCATCGGCTCGGGCGCTCCTGGGCGGCCAGCTCCGGCGGTGTCGCGCTGCGGTACCGCGCAGCAGTCGGCATGGCCAAATTGGGCCGGGGCGGCGCGCGGCTGATTAATCGCAGAAACGGCGTCTGGGTTCGTAAAATTTTGGCAGTCGCGCCCCACCGGTGACAGATCTGGACGGTTAGGCCGCGGGGCGAGGCACGGGAAAGAGCCGAGCGGCGCGAAGTCAGCCGGCGATCGGCGCACGGGTGCAGTTATTTTTCGCGTCTCTCCAATCTCGGGCGATGGCGTCCGAAAGGCTGGGCTGCCCTCTCTGTCGATAGGTTAGCAGGCTCGGCTTTAATGATTGAGTTTTCTTCTTCCTTTGACCGAGTTTGAACGACAGTCAGCTGACTTGCTGAATCTGAATTGCCAAAGGCTGTCGTTCGTAAGTTTTTGGAAGATGAGCGTTTCTGTATTGTAGATATCCTCTTAATTCACTGACAGAGATAGACCACTTTAAATTATTTACTCCAATTTTTAGTCGGGATTTGGTTTAAAAGAGACAAACTAGACAAACTAGTATATAAGATTAATTTGATAAATGTTAATGTGGAGCAATTTGAAATGTTCATTATTGAATTTCATTTTCAACGAACAAATTGTTATCGGTATTGTTAAAACAATAGAAAAACCAAGAATAATCTCAAAATATAATAAAAAATTCCGATGTATGAACTGCAAAAATATTGTAACATATATTAAAATATCAGAATATCATGTACAAATGTAACATGAATATCAAAGTAAAACTTGTTTAGAGCAACTATTTGAAAAATAAATATATACTATATAATATGTAATAATATATATTACTAACACGAACAATTACTTTATACTCATAGTAGTACTCATAATTTTGTTTATTTTATTTTCTATAGAAGATAAAAAATTGTTCTTACTTTTAATTTATATTATGTGAATGTATTATGTTAATAGAAAAAAATAGAAATAATCTAGATCTGGTACCGATTGACATCGAAAATAATGAATGTAATAAATTTGACGTCTTTTAATAATAATAATTATTAATGAACTAAACTATATTCTCAAGAATATAATTTCATTTATTAATATTATATTGAACATACTCTCAGAACAGAATAATAATACGTATTATATACGCGAAATTGACAAATATTTGATGTAAAAACTCAAATACTTTTCGAGCATATATTGATTAAAAATATTTGTTAGCTTAGTTCAGAACATTCGACATGAGTAGAATTTTAATTGTTGTATGCGTCGCTATTTGCTTGTTTCAAGCTTCAAGAACAAAGGGATTTTATTTCAACATGTTTCATTATGATTTATACGTGCGATATTAACTAATTAATTTTACGTATAGAAGAAATATATTGCATTCACTTTGCAAAACCAGCTAATAGTTTCTATTTAAAACAACCATTTAAAATTTAATTTCTAATTTATTTTGATACGATTTTATATTTATTCTTGATATTGTATTCCGTAAAATATTATCTGTGTAAAAACTTGTTACAGTTGCCTTTAGTAGAGATGACATTGTAAAAGTGACCAGACACGTTGCCCGAAAAAAAGTTATTTTTATTCATTCAAAGTGTTCTCAAATAGTAAGGCCATTACAAGTTATTAGATAACATTTTATTTTAACATTAAAAGCTGTCAATAAATTTGTATTAAAATAAATTTAAAAATATTAAGTGGTTTTCATATATATATAGGGGAACAACAAAAGCTTCGGATACATGACTATCGGTAGTGCTGTTGCGCATGCCACCTGCAACAAGAGCATTCGAGAGTGAAGTTAACGCTCCCCCGGGCCGAGCAATTGCTCGTCTCTTCGTGACTGCTCAGCCCCCTCTTCACGCTCTTTCCCATCGCGTTCGCTTCCGCCTCGCTTTGCGCGAACTTGCCACTTCGCCTTTGAAAAGACTCCTTTACTTCCAGTCGACGGCCAAGTCTAACGATCCACTCGTCCCCGTTGTTCAAATGATCGCAGACTAATTCGCGTCCTGGTCCTCCTGGTTCTCGAATCGCGAGTGCTGAGAAATGTTTCGCGCTCGGCGAGTATCCATATTTGCTGGGACAAAAATTCTTGGAGATAATTGGGAGTGCTCGGTTTCGCTTGTTTTTCACGAGATTCGTCAGACTTGTCATTTCGATCAAGTGCTGGTGTATGGTAATTACGCCTGTGTTTGAAAATACTCAGTCGACTTCACAATATTGTATAATCATGGCCTCACCTATGAAAGGGCTTAGCTGACAAATTTTCTTACGAACTCCTATGGTCTTCATCGATGTCAGATACCTTAATAACACTTATGTTATGTTATCTTCAGAATCAGGCAAATTTAGTTCGTCATCATCGCAATTTGAACAAAATGATCATCGTATCTACCATTGACCTTAATCGTTATTAAAATATATGTATGGTAAATAAAACTAAAGTCCTCAAGAATGCTTCTTTTTCACCATTACGCGATGCAAAAAATCAGCGGGAATGATGTCGTTGAACAGCTGAAAAATTAGTAACGTAGACTGCGTACTGCTAGAATAATTGTAGCTGAAACAACGCCGGTCGCCCGTGAATTTCTGCCCATCTTCGGCAATGCGAATCGAATGATCCAACTAACGAGAAAGTGTCGAAACTCATTTTTTTTCCCCTATTTTAACGTATCTTTTATCGAAACCCCTTTTTTTTCACGAAAAAATTGAAACATCTGTCGCTTGACATAGGGAGCATGCGATTCATATACAACGAACACTTAAGAGACGTAAAGTCGCTCGCGTACACACACACGCTATACACGGTTTGCTCGACGAAACATATAGGGGGTGGGCGTAAGACGACGAGATAGAGAAAAAAAAGTGAGGGGAGCGGAGCGAGAAATGAAAGGCAACAAGAAGCCGGGAAGAAAAATACACCCGCCTCGCACGTCGGATGCATATTACATTGTCTCGGCATTGCCATGAACACGCGGCTGAAACTCTCGGCGTTATTGCGGATACGTATTCACGGCATATACTCCTCCCTCCCCCCCCCAACCCCCTGCATCCCTCCAGCGCCCATTCCACATTTCGCCGGGGCTTTTAGTCCGCGTTTCGCGTATTCGCGCGCGCGCGCGCGCCTTGCGGCCCTCTTCTTTCGCGCTCGAGGCAAGAGGCTGGCCCGCCTCCCCGGCATCCCTTATACGAGCCCGACGACAAAATTCCGCGTGTGCTTCTGGCGCGCTTCGTAGATGGAAAATGGGAGGGACGCAATCTTCAAGGGAAGAACGCTTCGCGTTCTTCACCACCCAGACTTTGACGCGGTCTTTTTAATCATCTATTCCTTATATATATATAACGTATATAATAATAGCGCAGCTACTGGTGCAAGTCGCACGCGATATCTCAGGAAAACGCATATAGAGTAATGTCGGGGCACTGATTCCGCTGCTCGGCTTTTTATTCTCTCTCTCTCTCTCTCTCTCTCTCTCTCTCTCTCTCTCTCTCCCTCGCTCCCCCCCTCTCTCTCTCTCTCTCTCTCCCTCGCTCCCCCTCTCTCCCTCCTTTATCGCCATCCCTCGCTTTTCTTTTATGTACCCGCGCAGGCGGAGCACCGTGCAGAACAATAGCTGTATCTACCGAGAAGTCCGGTGAATCATATTCGGCTTTCGCGGACTTTGGCGCGCGAAGGTTTTAAGAGAATACGATATGCGGCCGCGGAACACGGGATTGCGGCGGTTGGAAATTTATGACCGGGCGCTACGTTTCCCGCACAGCTCGTACCTGCGATTTTACGCTTTTCTGAATAATCTCCAAAAGTATATAAAGAATTCTTTAAAGTTCCAGAATTGAATTCCCGCAGGGACAAGATATATATGTAATACACGGGAACCGTTAAATCGTTTTTGCGATAGGTTATTTTAAAAGCGAGAAAGTAAATTTAGGTCACGATGAGATTTGGGTCGACTGAATTGATTCAGCCAAGAAAGTAAAAATTGTACGTTATTTACAAATGAATAAATAGATAAGCATCATAAATGGGACAATAATAAGCTATTGCTCATAATACAGTAAGTGTACATTAAGTAGTGGAAAAAAATTGATCTATTTTCTCGTTGACGTCATATTTATACTCAAAATTTCTATTTAATGATTGTGATCAAATGTTGTAAACAAAAATATATCCTTATTCTTTTGGTAAAGTATAAAAAATGATTATATCAATAAAACCAATAATCTAATTAAATTCTAATACTAGGATTTAACTATATCTGGACAAGTATCCCATCAATTGTAACTTATTAATCATAATAATCTTCCTGTTGTAAAGAAAACATTTAGTTACATATTCCTGATATAATCATTATAATATAATTTTCTAAAAATGAAATCATTTGAAATTCAATAAATCTGGTAACAGAATATATAAAAATAGAATTGAAGTTTATTATTCTCTATTAAGATCGATCGGATTTGTTTGGAGCAAATATAGTCTATTATGATCGATTTACATCCTGAAATTATTTAATTCATTAGTTATATATATATTCTACATTTAGATCAAATGTTCTGTATTAGACAATCGTTAAACAAATTATGATGTAAATCCTATTTGAATTATGAAAGATGCTAATGTAGTGAAATAAATTCCACAATGTCAAATTAAATACTAAAATATATCTTTGAATTATTAAAAATTATACCAAATTCAATGCAATTTTATGAGATGTTAATCTAAAATCATCTCAGTTCTCATTAACGCCGTTTTCATTATAATCTTTCGTACGCTGATATTAATTCTCAGTGCATAACACTTTTCCGTAAAATTTATCATGGAAACATTTGGTGCATCCTGTTTAGCGAGTTACATTATTCTCTAGCACTGCCTGAGACTAATTTCACTCTTGTTCCTTCCCAAATTTACCCATATATAATCATGGGATATCACGTATTGTATTATACCTTTTATACGCTTGAACGATCTGTGTTGTAAACTGTTTCATACCATTACTTAATAATAACGTTAATCATAAATATTGACTATGATCTGTAACAAATAGGATTCATTGGTAAATTTAAGTAATGAAAATGTTTTATATTTATAACCAAAAGTTTGCAAATTTTCGTATTATAAAGCATGTCTGATGGGCTTGATGTCTCTACTTTCCAAATCAGCTGGATTTTTCGTTTATTTGACATTTTTTCTATTTATTTGTGCATTTTTTCAGTACCTTTCCAGAATCGTTAATATACCTTTTCTTTAAGAATTACTGGCGAATATAATAATAATTCATTGATAATTCTTAATTATAATTTTCAGCACATTCTGCAATATACAGTTCACAATACAATACAAAATAATATACAAGTTACAATGTATACAGTGAAATGTATAAAGGAATGTGAAGATATTTTATTTACACATGAAGACGCCCACAGCTATGAATTATTTAAGTTTATGATAATTTTTAAAAATTATGCAGGCATACAAAGGTACGGTATCTGTACCGCAGATCGAACAATAGATTTCCCATTTATTTTAAGTCGTTGAAACTAAATATGAAGTTGGGTTTGTTCAACTCATCGAGATTTTGTGAATATATAAATGTAGGATTTTCTGGTATCCAGATTAGAACAGAGGATCCATATGCGTTCCTTCAAATTCATTACTAGTAGCTAATTTTACGTTGTGACAAAAATTGTCGATGATGCCACGGGTCACTTGTAGGACCAATGTAGGTATGCTATTCTAAAATCCTGTTATTTTGAGCGAATGATGAATTTCGATGTTATCCATAATTTGTAAACAGAAAAGTTGGCAGGAAATAACACCTTCTTCTTACATAAATCTATCATTTTAACGAGAAGTGATTTTGTATAACCATGTGCCACTTAAAAATATGATATTAGGTTGGTACATCTCAAAATGTCCTATTTCGGATTATGAAGTGGTACTACATCCAATCCTTTACGAGAATTTAAAACTTCCATGTTATTTGCCGATCTGCTTGACAAATTTTTTAAATAAAAAACGTACAATACATACAAAAATCTCTAAACAATGTCCAGGATGTATCACAAAATTCTATGAACCAGAATGAAGATCAACGATCATATTCATATTTAAGTATTCAAATAGATGGGAATACCATTGTCCGATCTACTATGTAGACCCCTTATTTTTCTTAGCATGTGTTACTTAGATTGTATTTTATACTTACATTCTGCATTATAATAATAATAATAGATACTCACGATAATAATGCAAAATTACTCAACGTGTCGCCCAAGTCAAAGATCCAGCGACAACAAAAGGAAAAATTATTTCACATCTCGTCCGACGGATCTTCGACCCGAACGTATCGTTGTGTAGTCCAAATTGAGACGGGAGCACGATTAATATAAGCCACAGGACAGTACAGATAAGCTTCGTTTTTTTTTTTTTTTTTTTCTTTTAACACGTACACTTACAGTTGGCGAGCGGATAGGCTCGCACCTGGACGGGGCTCGACGCCGCGGCCCGATGCATCGGATGGACCTCGTGATAAGCCGCCGACGAGGTGGCCTGCTGCTGCTGCTGCTGCTCGGTCCTGCGCCGATAGTAGCTCGGCTGCTGGAGGAGGTCGCCGGTGCCGCTGCCGCCGGCGCTGCTGTAACGCTTGAGGGTGTAGGCGCCGGAGAAGAGGCGGGTGTAGCGCATGTAGCAGCCGCTCGGGATCTGTAACTTTAGAAGGCGCAGCGGGCTTTTAGTGCATGTACGCGGCCGCCCGGAAGAGCATCGGGCGCGCAAGGATGGCTTTAACGGGGCTTAATTATATATAATGTGTGTGTGTGTGTGTGTGTGTGTGTGTGTGTGTGTGTATGTTTGGTCGAAGGGTCGCAAGGCAATCAAGGAGTATTCTCCCAGAAGCGAGCTTGCTTGGACAGTTTTGGAGACGTTGTCGGGAAGTCGATGCGGTTATATTGCTTTTGGCGAATTAGGAAACACGTTTTTGCGGGTTTGATATTGGATGCGCCCCGATGTATTCTTTAATCAAATATACTAGTTAATTTTACGTTCGACAGAATAACATATTAACAAAAAATATTTTTAAAATTATATTTGATCGAATGTAGAATGTATAGGATAATAAATTTAAAAAATAAATACTAATCAAAAGTATAGACAGTTTTTGAAGTTCTAGATGCATGATAAAATCTATGCAATTGTTATGATATTAGTAAGATTCAGATTTTCTTTAGGATTTTTTATTCATATGATATAAATACTGAAAATATGTACTAGTTTATCAAATCTGTAAAGAGGTTATAATTCAAATAAAACTTATAATGAATAATAAATAAATATAAACGTTCATCAATATTTTGTTTTTCTTTAATTATTTGATTAACTTACTGAGTTTGCTAAGGGAACTTCTTGCGGTGCTCTATTTGGACAAATCAGCATTCTTCGATAAGATTGCGGCTGTGCCTAAAAATTATTTTAAAATACATAATTTCTTATGCGAAGAAAAATATGGTTTTCTATTTTTAAGTTTTATATAGTAATTTGTATCAATGATACCAAAGACGTCTAGCACAATTAATTTCGCGAAAAAAAGTAACACATTTAATGAAATCGAAGATGAAAACTAAATTACAACAAATTCGAAGAACAAATTTTTATTAATTGATTCACAAATTGAAGCAATCGATTAATAAATTTGAAAATGCAATAGAATAAAATAAAATAAAATAATAAAATAAGAATCCTTCAATTCTACCTATAATTTATCTCTGTACTTTTTAATGTTTTGAGAAACATTCGAATTTTTATTTTAAATAGAGTTCAGAATTTCGTCGCACAATTAATGAATGTACTGATTTCTTATAACGAATGCAATATCATAGATTTCTATACGAAACCATGAACTTCGCTAGACCACTATTCAAAAATATAAAATCTATTGGATTTCGATACGAAATTTGAAATATTTGAAATACGTTTCATCGGGTACGCCGGTATATTTTCTTGAAATGTCGTTGCTATGCTATACTTCGCCAACGGAAAAAAATCTATGTTTATCATCCCTTTCGTTTTAGCTCCGACCTTTTCAATATAGTTCAGCATTCAACTAAAGCCATCCTGAAGCCAGATAATTCTAGCTCCAACGAAAATCCATCCCCTCCGAACGAACGCGCGCGCTTCGGAAAGCAATCGGAATTTCTTCGCGGCTTGGACGGCGCTCTCGCGACTCGGCTCCGTTAGCGCGTCGTATTAGCAACGCCGTATCGCGCGAGTCCCCAGCTCGCTTCTTTTCCATCGCAACGGCGACAATGCGCCCCCGCGATCGACTGGCGGCACTAGTGCGATTAAGCGACCGATTGCCCGTTATCGCGTCGGCCGGGGCGGCGAGAGAGCCGCAGCGCCCCGTTTTATTAATGCGCGCCCCGCGGAGGAGGAGAGGATCGAGCCCCTCGCCAACCGCTCCTCCAGGGAATCGCCTACGGTGTTTTTTTTTTCTCCCTCTCATCCTGTTAAATAACCGCGCTTCTACATGGCTCGACCGACGAAACAAGAGGACTGAAAAATTTTCGAAGCAATAATCTCGTTTGACTTACCTCGGGTATTGCCGCTCGCCGCTCGGCTTCTGCAAAAGACACGTGATCGCATTAGCTTTGAAAATTCTGCAAAGCGGGGCAATTGGGAAAGGGGGAATAAGAGAAAAATCAGACGAAGCGGATAAATATATCGAGCGAAAGAAACGCGGCTTATGTTTTCAATTATTATTATTATTAATATTGCGCGGGAATTGGAGATAGTTCCGGATGACATTTTCTTTAATTAAAAATTGTATCGCTCAAAAAAATATTTTCTTTTAGGTTGAAGCTATTTTCTTTTTTATTTAGTGCGCAATTCCAATACTCTGCTGAAATACAAAGATTGTAAATTAAAAAAGACTAGCGACGTCTGATAAATTTGTTATGTAAGAGTCAAAATTAAATTTTTAAATAACTATAAAAGTAATTTCTGAAACCAACGTTTCGTATTTTGTATCTTTTTCAAAATGTATAACACATTATGAGTTGTGTCAACTTATATTAAATTCTTTGTTCTTATTTGTAAAAACTGCATTATGATCAAAGTAAATTCATTGAAGAATGAAATAAGTAATTTCAGAGATAAATTTATTTTTACAAAAACGTAAATAATATTTCAATATTATTAGAAAATCATTCAATTAGCAATGCAGGTGAATAAAACTGGAAAATCAATTGCACTGCTATATCAATGACTGTTGTTTTATAAAGGCATAGTCCATATGCATTTTCCGCGCTGCATTCATTGGGAAAAAGGTAACGAATTCAATAATTCAGGATCAAAAAGCAAATAAAGAAGGCTAAAAGTATCGCTATCAACTGCTTAAAATCTTTCTTTCTGAGCTGATGCTGTACAAATAATCACAGAACGTCTCAAAATTTATTGGGAATACTAGTGCCGATTTCACATGTATTTATTGATATTAAAATGAACGGATACGTATTTAAAGCAATAATCATCAAAGGAAATTGTATAGATTTGGCTATAAATTTGTGTTAAAGATACATATACCAACTTCAGTATTATTATTTTCATGTTAAGTTCTGACATCACGATCGATTTTTCATCATAAATGATATTTCCGTTTTAAATATCGACTCCATCGGTAAAGGATTTTAATTGTTCTCGTTTCAAATCGATAATATAAAGAGCGAAAAATAACTAAAGTCAACATTTCTGTCGCTTATTTTAGACACGAATTACTTCAGTAATATTGATTATTTAATCTAAAAATGCTCTCAGGTTCAATTTTTAATATCCCGATAGATAGCTAATTTTTTTTAACTATTGTCAAATCCAGTTACATATACAAAAAGCTGCAAAAAAGTTTGCAAAAAGTCCACGTCCATCCACATGCTGCACTTGGCGGTATCGCGTGGGCGTCAAAAAGAAAACCCTGGCGATCGATCGATCTTCAGGGTTCGGGGTTCGCCTCGGTCGCGTTAGCTCACCCCTGAACTCTCACCCCCCCCCCCCGAACCGCTCACTCCCACTTACCTCGCACGTGGACCGTGAAGTGGCACTCGGCTCGATTTCCCGCCTCGTCCATGGCGATGTAGCGCACGTCGTGGACGCCCGAGTGCAGCTGCTGGCCCGGCTCCTGTAAAACAAATGCGGAAGACTCGTCAAAGTCGACCTCGGCACGAGAGCGCCTTTTTCCTCTCTCTCTCTCTCTCTCTCTCTCTCTCTCTCCCTCTCTATTACGACTAATTGGCAGACTGATTCGGACCGGAAAATCGCGGGATAATGGACGAAGACGGGGATCTGGAACGGAGAGATTGTCGGCGAGGGCCCCAATTCCGACCCTGTGCGCATTTTCGAAAGTTCCGCCTGACGCTCGATCGCGTTACAGCTCTGGTCCGCACCGCTGAGAATCTGGGTCGCGTGCGCCGCGTCGTCGGCCACGAGCCCTTATGGGATTAAAAAAGAATTATTCAGATCGCGAGCGGAGATGTTCGGTGTTACAGTTCGCCCGGCGAGTCGGGTCGAAGGTGATATTTTATTCCCTTTGTATGATAAAGCGCTAAGTCAAAACGAACGCTCGCGATTTACGTATTTTTAACGTTGAATAAAACATTCATTTAACCTGGTTAACTTTTCCGACGCTCTCTCCGCATAGATTATGTAAGGATAATATGCAGTTTCCCATCTGCATCTTTCTAAGCCTTAAAACTTATTAAATGATCGAATTTGTGTTTCTGTCAGATTTCTGTCAAATCAAAATACCATTAGACATAATTATAAATGGATATATAATGATACTTAATTTTATATTTTCATCTTATTTTTATCAAATGGCACATCTACTGATTTGTAAGGGAATGGAAATTACAACTTTAGATTAATACCCGAATTTGAACTTTTCCAAAGTGCAGACTATATTTACCAGAAATTTACTTTCGTAAGGAAATTATGGACTTTCTTCGCAAACTTGAAACGATAAATGATATAGAGATTATTTCCTTTAAAGCTATATGACCCTTTCAAAGTCATTCACTTAATTGTTAAGGGCACTCTTAATAACAAATCTAGATCATTATCAAAATTCTAAATTTTCCAATGTGAAGGCGAAAGTTTGTCCAGCATATATATTTGTAAGAAAATTTTCGGAGTGTTTTCACAAGTATGAAACGCTAAATGCTATAGACGTAAACTTGTTTTTTCTTTATAAACTGTTTGTAACATAAATTTTTCAAACAAGTTGAAACTTCATAAAAGAGGTATAACTTCTTCTTTGACTACGAGGTCAGAATGCTCCTATATTTGCCCACGTCAAAGAAATTCCCTAACAAAATTCGTCCAAAACACGGAATAAAATTGGATAAAAATGAAGAAAAATTAATAAAACGGAATAAAAATGAAAAAAAAGGAACGTAATAAAATTGACCTGACAGAAGTCGCAGTATCCGCGCGCATGCTAACAAGTCGCTCGCGCTCGCGAAAACTAATTACGCTCGAGGGGTGGACGAGGACTGAGGAGGCCAACGAAGGGCGGAGGGAAGGTTCAAATCGATATTGGCCAGACTGCGCGTCGATTAGAAATTGCCGGGGCCTGTGACGCGAGGCCGTCGGAGATGAAACTCGATTGCCGCTGCCGGGTAACGAGCACGGCGGGAGGAAGGGGGGGGGTGTGGGACTTATTGGAAACGAATTCGGAGCTGAAAAGCAGGATACAGGTGTACGCGCGAAACGCTCGGGGGCTGAAGCAGATGGGAACGAGAGAAAAAAAGTGCGCTGCATAACCGATTATAATTGTAACGGATCTGGCTGGAATTCGTTCTTCGACGAGGACAGGGTTACTTACTTACGTTACTTTTAGCGCGAGGCAGTGGCAAAAAGGATCAAAATTTCGTAATACATATTTAATGATATATATTACAATATTATTGAATCAGTGTTTCAATCTATAAGAATGCGTAACTTTGTTCATTTATAAATAAGTTCTGGGGACAAATTTATTTTAAGTAGACTTGCCTCGATATGGTCAGACATAGATTTTTTAATGAAACATTTTCATGTACCGTTATGGATGCTAAGAATACAAATACATCAAATCATTCTTGTCGATCTTAAAGCTCCGTCGATCGAAAGAAAAAAGGCAAATAACCGCACGAAATGATTATACAAAACTGGAGTATTGCTCATTTTTACACGTAGCCATCACCGAACGTAGTACACTAGGTACGCGTATATTTGTATACATCAGGAAAGCCGTTAATGAACCAGAAACTATAAAGCTCGTGCTTTAAAGCGTTCTCCCATAAGAACGGCCAATTTCCCGGGGCCCCCGGGAGTAACGTCGACGCCGATGAGAAGGGGGGTCGCGCGGCTTGAATTTCAAACGGCTTCGTTTTGCATAGACCGCCTGGCGTGCTGAAAGGGTCGCGGCCGCCGCTGTCGCCGCCGCTGCTGCCGCTGCTGCTGCTCACCCGTGACTTGTAAGTGCGCTGAATGCCGACGTTGTCGCTGAAGGCCGGCTCCTGCCAGAAGATCGCGCGCTCGCGCTCGCCCGGATTCAGTCGCACCTCGAACGACGTCGGGCAGCTCAGGACCCGTGGACTCTCCGTATCTGCAGGAATGGAAAAATAGATGTATATATGTGCGTGTGTGTGTGTGTGTGTATGCGTGTGAGAAAATTAGGTAGGTGACGAGGCGTCCGCCGTCGTTCGGACACTTTATTCGCTTCTGCGCGTCGGAATGGGAATTTTGCATTAGGCGCGCTCTTTCGTTTCTTTGGCGGAGAATAAAGGAAATTTTATGCTGGATAGGTCACTAAGCGAAGCACTTAGATGGTCTTGAAACATTCATTTTGCGATTTTAGGAAAAATTTATTCGGAAAGATAAAAAATAAGTTTTTGAACGAATAATTATTAAGTTTGCAAATATCAAAAACATATAAAACAACAATCATGTATTACAATAATTGAAATGAAATGTGCTCTAACGTCAAAAAACGAATTTCGAAATAAATAAATACTTTGAGCAACTTCTATGGGAATTTCCATAAATAATTTATCAGAATAACTCTCAAAAGATCAGAATAATAGTTTAGAAGTTTCAAAAATAATTTTTAATGATAACTGCCATTCGTTTAGGATTAACGAATGACTTTCTTTTGCCCTCAAAAAATTGAACACGGATCTATCAAAAAAAAAAAAAAAAAACAAGTTCGTTGGCTCTAAAACTAATTAAATTTTTTTTACAGAAGTAAATTTCATTCCCTAATTATCTCGGATGGAAAAGCCATAAATGTCCGTTCGAACGTCATAATATTAAAATCCCTTGCTTCGCGACGCAGTATTCGTAGCAATGAGACACGCAGCTGTGCTCGCTGCGACGTAGAACAACAGCAACAACAGCAACAAAAAGTAAGCAAGAGGCCAAATCGCGAATTCAGCGGTCTAATACGTCCAGGTGGCTTTTACGGGCTCGCGCGAGGGCTCGATAAGACACCCGACGGGATGGGGGGGGGAGGGGGGTGGCGCTCCGCCGAGAACTCTCAACCGTGTCGCAGTCGTGTAACACGACCGAGGCGGAGTTTACTCTTTGTCTAATTGCATTAGACGCTGATCTAACCGGGTGGCAGCTTTGGTGTACAGGACACGCCGGCGGGGAGCTATATACGTAATACCAGAAATGAGTAAACGAACTCTAGCACGACCGCGGTTTAATCACTTTACCGTTCGTCTCGTATTTTTCGCTTTATCCGTGGTTTTTTTTTTTCGAATTTCTGCGATGGTACATGATTTTTTATACCGCGTAGGCTCGATACTTATATGAATTATTAATTATTTTTACCCTTGTCACGGTAGCGAAGAATAAGCGAACAGGTGAAACTTCGCGTCGATGAGCAATAGATTTTTTTAAATTTCTTAGGCTATTACTTCGGCAGAAAAATATTGAAAATAACTACGGGCATCGGCGTGATACAGATAGGAAGAATAAAATCAGAAAGAGGAAGAAAAAAGCAATTTCTGCATGAACGGACTCGAGGTTGAAAACTTGAGCAAACCGGCGAAGATCTGCCCCTCGTGCATAACGGGATAAAGTTCGCAGTCGGAATCGTATTATCCACCCTCTCTCGATTTTGCGCGAAACTGAAAATCTCATATAACCTTATAACCGTTCGAGCGTGCGAGAGCGCGCGCGCGCGCTCGCTCTCTCGTGCGTATTCCGCATTATAACTTATCCGACAGAGTATGTGGCAGAGGATGATTTGTGTTATGATTTTCGAGCCAGTGCGCATCTTTCTCACAGCCGAATGTAATGGTTTTGCGTTGAACCGTATTATTTTTCAGCGATAATCATCGAAATTGAACGTCAGTTTAGGTAACAACGGTATAACGGTTTACTTTTTGAAAATTAGTCTGAATGAAATCATTGATTTTAACATTGTTAAATTGCGTTTTAATTAATTTTATTCGCTCGGCGGAATTTTACGTTATTTTTAAGACGTAAATACATGGTAAAACAAACTTGTATAAAAAATTTTTAAGGTATTTGTAAGAAGCTTCTACATACATAGATTGGACTTAAGGAAAGCTCTGATTTCTTACGTCGTATTTTATCTGAATTTCAATCACTTTACGCATGCCTGCATCGCGGCCGTAAATAATCAAATCCATTCCATCACGAGCGCATTATTAAGTCCAACGGGACCGCGCGTGCGCGCACGGCGTATTCCAGAAATCCACGGAGCAATATATATATATATATATATATATATATATATATATATAATACGATTGGATTTCCCCTTCGCCGTTTCTCCTCGTTCAACCGGGCCGTGCGCCCGATATATTCCAATTCGGAAGAAACGAATCGGGAGCGGCGGGGCGGGCGACGCTGCAGCCGCGCAACAACGACGTCATAATTCAGCGGACCTCGCGGAGGGGACGAGGTGGGGAAGGGGAGAGGGGTCAGGGACGCAAACGCAATTGATTAATCGAGCCGCGCGACCGCGTTGACAAATCCAGCCTCTACCCCAGATTGTGGATTCCGGGGTGCGCCGCGGGGCGATTTCCCAAAATCCGGCCCGTACGCCCGTGCGCGCGGGATTTGCACGGCCACCGACGTTTCGCCCGCACCGCGGACGGATCAGAAATACGATAATTCGCGACGCGCTGGCCAGCTCGGCCCTGCGCTAAAGCAGCATGGACGCGTGTAGCAGTATGCAGATGCGAGTCTCGCACGAGCGCCTCGGCACTTGCGCCCGGCAAAGCAGGCAGAAGAAATTCCCTGCGTATTTCCAACTTTGCGTGCTGTATGGAAATCGCCGGCGCGATAGACGGGTTAGATATGGTCGCTTGGTCGATTTTCAATGGGACTAAATATAGATAAGTAAAAGATCTAAGTTTGTAGATTCGTCGATGATTAGCGACGCTGCTGGCAAGCAAAAATAGATCGATGCCAAATAACGTGACAAATTCAAGAAATAAAAAGTCTACTTTCACCTTATTCTGAGTATTCAAAAATTTATTCAGTTCAATATTTATTTTAAATAATAACCGGAGCAGATCAAAGAATAGAAATATTTCATTTTTCGATAAAAAATTCAAAAAATTACTTTTCACCGATTTTTAGTTCATATATTTACCGTTTCAATCAAGCCTTGAATGATATTTGAACAATATACCACCAAATGCATATTATTTTATAAAAATCATTTATTTAGTATATTCGGTTATTTCGTATAGTTAGTCAACAAATAGCAATTATCCTATATTTTCATAAAATCAAATTTAATTTTTTTAATTGAATTAATTTAAAAAATTTATTTCCACAAAACACGCAATGAACTATAAGAAACTAAAAATTAATTCATTTTCTAACGCAATAGATATTGAGTTGTTTACAGGAAATAGAAATTCTATTGCAGTGAATTTATCATAAATCATATTTACTGAAATATCCCGTTTCATTTATTCATAAAGCTTCTGATCATTGGATCGTTCATGTATGCAATTTAAAGAAAAAATAGTGAAGCGTAGCATCCGATGTAAAAATGAAAATATTCGATACTAATTTGATATTTCGCAACAACCAAACAAAAACAGTATTTCGTACATTCGATACATATATACTATTGCTCATAATTTATAATCTCACATAACAAGACTCTCATCACTAAGATTGAAAATTCCCATTTTAAATAAAATTAATCGATATAATGATATACTCTGTCTTCTTAGTGCCACAGGTGTTAAAAATTTCATCATTTAATATTTCTATTATCATCATATTTTTATTCGTTTTTCAATTGTTTCTAAAACGATCGATGTCGACGTTTTGAAAATTCGATTGAATAAACAAAAAAGCTCACCCCTAACTCTAATCGTCATTCGGCACATGCTTGTATAGTTGTTGACAGCGGACCTGGCGGTGAAGGTCAGTATGGTGTCGCCGGGCGGCAGATCGCCTTGCAGTTGCTTCGCCCAAGGCGGCGAGGCATCCACGTATCTGCAAAATATATAAAGCAAGCACTTACTACGCTGCTGCGTCCGGCAAAAAAAAAAATTCAGATGTAAATATCGCGATGCTGCATCGGGAAAAAAGCACGTAAGAGCGCGCGAACGAGCGTCCCAAGGAGTCGTTAACTTTTTTGTTGGCCTACACGTATATATATATATATATATATATATATATATATATATATATATATATACACGATAAAATATACCCGTATCGCTGTTATTCGTGTATTTGACTAGCGGATATTTTTGCATCGCTGCCCTAAACTTTTTACTCACCCCCCCCCCACCTATCTTCCTGTAAGCTAATTAGCAACTGGAGCGGAAGAAAAAAGAAAAGCAGTGATAAAGGTAAAGAAACGCGCGGACTTTAAAAGCTAAGTATACAGCCGAATGTGCTGGTCTGGAAGGTTGCGGAAAGCACGGCTGGAACGACTATTACTGCATTTTTTACGACTTTTTCTTCACCCTAATTTCGTTTTGAACTAAGGGAAGCATGCTAATTACACGTAGTTTTTTCCCTATTTTATGCGCATATATATATATATATATATATATATATATATATATATATATATATATGTTTATATATGCATGTAGTATTTTAGTTATTTTATGAATATAAGAAATAAAATTTTAGGATAGATGCATGTATAGATTGGTGTTCCCATTTTGATTTGCCGGTCTTATCTAGTTAAACATCAATGTAGGTAAAAAAATTGTTATGAATAGTTTTTTCAATAGATTATACACTATTTATCATATTTCAAAAAGAAAATATTCTAAATATTTATTAAATTTCTATTCATTTGCTTGGACAATGTTTCGAACTTGTTATAGAACTCAAACTTGAAGGTTCTGATCTAATACGAGTATATTGAGAAAAATCCTAAATTTAAACTGTTAATTAACGCTTCGCTTTCTGCACAGAGAAAATGGTTCAACAAAAATTGCTGACTTTCATAGATACTTAATTCGAAAGTTTAATTCAAACTTTCAATAGGAACACACGTATTAATAGAGAAAGACATACTATATATCGGAGAGTTAAACAGATATATATTAAACGAAGCACATAAATTTTTTGTTTAAATATAGTATTTCTTATTCAAAATTATACAATTTTATTCAGCAGCACGAAGAAAAATTGAAAACGTCCGTCAGATACGATAATTTTATACCATCCCTTAAATAAAAAAATTTACTTTGCAACACATTAATCGTATCTCTTACCCCGTATTAACGAAACCTATTTATTTATAAAATCTGCATTTATATAGATGTATGGTTTAATCCTAGCACCGATAAAAGTATATTTGATGCCGCTTGAACAGGAAACGCCAATATTGCAACTGACCTTTTCATCTGGATAAATAAAACAATTTTATCGATCTTATGTTCGCGCTTCGTTTTGATTTTTCGCGAGCATACTTTAGATCCATCTCTCTCTCTCTCTCTCTCTCTCTCTCTCTCGCTCAATAAATCAATGATCATCGATAATCGACGCTGCGCGAGAGCGCGAACAATCGCGCTGCGAAATCGCTTGACTCCGTGCACGGCTCGCTATACCCCGCTTACCATACGAACGTGTGCGACTGGGCGGCGTGGGGGAGCGTAAAAAGCCCCCTCGTCGCGCGGGAGATCGACAGCGCGTCCGGAGGGGACGTCCCGTCGCATGCCCCCCCCCCCTGGGGCGATCGCGGCGGAGCATCGCTGGCCTGCGCCGCTACTGGGTCTGCGAGAGGCCGACGGGGCGCGAGGCGGAACGACGGGATTCGGGATGACGTGCGGTACGTCCGCGACGTCGAGCGATCGAGGAGGGACGCGCGCGCCCCGGCGACGCTGCCTCTCCCACTGAAAGCGCCTACGGTCGATCAGAACAAATCACCGCCCCGGCGAAATGAGGAAAGTTCGCGAGTAACCGCGACGTCGATAAATTATTAGTCTAATAATTATTATTTATTAATTTAATAAAGACCCCATAACTTCTTAGGCACCTTAGGGCGTCTTTTTATGACACCTATCACTTGCACACGTTCAGGCTTTCAAAGCCAGACCCAATGTTAATTTAGTCAGAAACATCATTATTATCAGCTACTTTAGCATATTGCTCAGTAGAACGGTGAAAATTTTGTTTTTACAGGATGCAAAACAGCATCCCAAATTAAGAATGATTCTATAAAAGATAGTAGAATTTTAATGTATCTAAGTCTTAGATACATTAGTACGTTTTCTATTAAATTCAGAATGACTAGCAAACATTAAAAAATTTAACCTAGTGTTTTATCAAAGAACCGTCAAGAGATGAATTTCATTTTTACGATTCATTCTAAAAGTTTATTTAAGATTTAAAAAAAAAAAAACTGATATTTTTTCTTGACTATTTCAAGAAATTTATACATACGTACGAGTTCAGTAATTAAATTTAATACTTGTTACGAACGCAAATACTCGCTAACGAATTACACATTTTTTATTTAGAGAAATGTTCTTTTTTTTGCGCAGGACACAAACGAAATTAGGCCATTTTCTTTTAGTTTAAATAATAAGTTTAAATAAGTAGCTCAGAATTTTTAAGTTCCCGTTTCTATTAAAAAAGTTCCTGAACTTAATATTATCTAAAGTCCATTGTATGAGAAATTAGTGGTATGAAAAGATGGAAAAATATCCGAATATATTGTTTAATAAATTGAGAAAAAATTTTATTTCACTTCCTGAAGAAAAGTGACTTGAAATTTCGGCCGTTCGAAATGAGGAAACAAATTGGCGAAGGATTAATCCGACTGACAACAAAAATCGGTCTATATTTAATAATTTAGGTTTTATAATCTATGGAGTGGATTAATAACAAGGACAATCATAATCCATCGTAATTATATTATATAAGTTTGGTAAAACGGCTAATAATAATATTTGTAATAAGGAAGATCGATAGGAATTTTCGTTATGTAATCTCCAAATTGTCTTTGAGGATATTTTTATAAGAAAGAGTTTTTTATAAAACTTTATAGTTCACTCGGGTGCTAAATTTCATTTAGGCCATTTCAATTTGTTCAATATATATTATTTCGTTTTATTCATACAGCCACATCGATTCTTTTTTTTTTATTTATTCTTTCATTTCTAATAAAATATTCTTCGATCCGAAGATAAAATAATCACTTGACACCTTTTTTAGATTCAAATTGATATATATTTTCGCATTTATTTTCATTTATATAAATCTTTTAAGTATACACCAAAGTTAAAATTAAATTTAATAATACTGAGATCTATAAACTTATCACATTTATCTGTTACACAAGAGCTTATATGAAATATATATACATACTTGTTTAAGACACTACTTATATGTAAAGCTAAACGGGATGAAAATAAAAACATATTCTAGTAAGTATGAATGTCTTGTTAGCAAGTGATGTACGTGAAAAAATTGAATAAATAAAAAAATTCATAGAGACAAAAAATGTATATTATATGTCGATAGTGACCATAAGATTATCCTATCCGAATGAAAAATTCTGGCAATATCAAAGCATTCGTACCTGTACCAGTCGACGTTCGTCTTCGGTTGCGAGAAGGACACCCTGGCGGTTCCTCGCCTGGGCAAAAGTTCGACGTCCAAGTCGTTGGGACACCTGATGTCCGGTATCGGTGATACCGTGGTCGTCAGGGGAGCTAAGCAGGAAAAAACAACGAATCAATTTTTTTTTTCACCGTAACGAAAACGTCGAGCACCTGAATTGCGTGAATTATTTCACGTTCGAACGATCATTTTTCGCGAGTTTCGCCTATTCGTTCTTTAATATACAGACAAGGGGGAAATTCATCGATCAAAAGAACATGATGGATGAGCGAACAGAAATTTTGAGGAAAATTCGCAATGTGTAAAGGCTCGAGCAAGCTCTGCCCATATATGTAAAAAATAAATAAAGCATAGTGTTAAAACATTTAATTTAAAACTCAAAGTCTTATTTATAGAAAAGAGTTAATCAAAAAGGCTGTAAATCCACTGGTCAAGTAATATAGCTTTATAAATAGAGCATTTGTTCAATTTATAAACTAATTTAAAAGATATAAAAGAATGCATGTTTCATTTGGCACCCTTTTTCACCCTTTTGGCGCTATGGTTGGTAATGAAAATTCGCCGAGAGTTCGAATGAATCATCCCGTTCGCCTCACGCCCCCCCCCTAGCCTTTTATAACCATACCCAAAAGACAAAGCTTTCGAATAATCGCACCGCGCCAGGTGTTCTAATTGGAAATACGCTCGTATTGGAAATTCGGCCGGTTTAATTGCGTATCAATCGACCCGCGCGCACGGCCGGAGAAAGCGAGAAAGCGGGCACGGGGCGACGAGTAGGAGCGCCCTGACAACGTAAAGGTATCCTCGCCCTCGTTACTCGGGACAATTCCTTCGCAGGGCGGGGCGAGGGGAGTGGGTTGCTGAATTGGATGCCACAGGGGGAGGGGAGGAAGTAACGCGACCGAGCGAAATGAAAGGGTGCGGAGCCTTCCAGTCGACGGAGGTAAAAAGTATCAGTGCGTAAGCTCATTAACGCGCGAAGGTCTACACAGCGTGCTGGGGAGGCTCTCGTTAACGGTCGCCGCCGTACGAACGGGAAATTACAATTACATACGTAGCCCCTTAACGAGCGTACCTGCGATAGAATAACGGATCCTCTGTATGTTCCTTCGACTCGGACGACGCCCGAGCGATTATAACTCTCGCGAATTGATTCTTACGCAAGCCGGATCCGTTAATTATGTAGATACATAACACATATTCGGTGTCTCGAGGGATGCACGTTTAGCATTGGACGACCGTTCAAATAAGCCCGGCGGAGTATCTCTCGTATACCTTTTCTTTGCCCAACCCACCCCCACCCCTTTTTTCGAAGATTAACGCGTCGGCGCGAAGCGCACTTCCAGTCCACGGGATTAATTTTTATCCCCGAGCGAAAACGAATAAAGTCCGCGAGCTTGCGCGAATTAAGCGAAAGATATTTTTTCGCTTCTGATTATACGTTGCGTATAGCTAAGTGGCACGTGTGAGTTTAATTTGAGCCGGTTATCCCGAAGGCATTACAAGTTTCTTGTATAAATTGAAATGATTACTCTCGAGAGCGGGAAAGCCGAATGGCTTAAGAGAATTCGTCACGCAAGCATTGCGTAGGATAAATTAAGCATTAGCTATTTATTACCAACTTCATTGATTACAAATGCGTTTAATTAATCGACGTTCTTCAATCACATTCACGAAGGGGCTGATGATCTACGCTTACTGTATGAACGCGTTATCAGCCAGAAAAGAGATTGTTCATTTTGAAAGGTAAATTACTCGGATTCTGAAGGTCGTGGTCAGAGCAGAGTCGATTTATTTATAAAGAAAATTTTTGATTAGCCATAATCCCAGATCGAAAGTCAAGGTCATGATTTAAACTTTCTTATTAGAAAGTTGTTTTAAAAGCGCAGTTGTTCTAATTAAAACACATGAAATATACTTAATCTTAAAATGTTTTATGCAACTGTTCTATATGGCAATTAATCGCGTGTAATTAAAAAACTATAATCAAGCCTTAGATTTACGAGCCAAGAATATAAAATCGCCGAACGAGTAGGGCTCGATGCACGTATACTTTCGTTATTTTATTGCTCTCCTTACCCGTGTAATAGGGTCGTCCCGCGTCTCGAACGCAGGCGGTATCCGTACCATCCCACTGGCCCCCCGCTTGGCACGTCCTGAGATAAGAACCTTCCAATCTGAAGCTCCTTCTGCACCTTATGTGACACTTTGCTCCCTCGGGATAATCTAAAGCTCCGGATGGCTGTCCCGGACACCTGATCTGTTTCAGATACAAACGTTTCGACAATAATAAAACTCTCGATGAGATAATCGCGAAGTGAAGAATTCGATTCAAGCGCAAGAGAAAGCAGTGAGTTTAGCAAATTTTATCTTTCGGTGTAAATTTAATACCGAAGTAAATTAGCCCGAAGAAACTTCCGCTTAGAATGAAAAGTATGACCCGGTGATAAAAAAGCGCCATGATCAAGCGTAATTTTAGAAGGAAGCAAAAAAGAAAAAAGTTTCTTTAATTATTAGTTTAAAAGAATGTGTTCTTAAATCATGCAATAGGGATGAGCTATAATCATAACTGTTTTTAGAAAAATTAAAACAATTAAAATGTTGATTAATTAAATTATATAATATATATATATATATTCAAATGCTCCAATGTGTAAAGTTAAAAAGTCAACATTAATATAATCAATAGCAAAATATTAAGAAATATAATATTGAGTTAATTAATAAAATAAAAATTTAGAAAAATATTGAAACAAAACATTTTAAATTATAAAAAATATATTTGTTTCATATATCAAAAGATCCTTATAAGAAATATACAGAAATTACTCTAATCACTAAATTCTTGTAATAGATTAATAGAACTTGAAGTCAAATAGTGAGTTAAATTTCAAAGCATTAAAAAAAGGAGGAGTATCGCCGCATTAAATAAATTCAAGGATTTTTACCTCTCCATAAACCGGAGACTCTATAGCGAGACACCTTGAGGCCCTTGAGACACAAGTTCTCTCGTCGGCAGCTAGTGCCAAATCATCCGCACAGACACAATAATAACTTCCAGGAGTGTTAATACAGTCGCCGTTGCAGCCACCGTTATGATAGAGACACTCATTTATATCCAGACACTGGCTCGTGTTTCTGATTAATTTTTTAATAAGCATATAAAGTTAATTTACGAAATTATTATCTTTTATCAAATTATCGTAGTACTGTAATTACCTTCGATTGACGTAAAAGCCAGAATAACAAGAGCAAGCATGAGAACCTAGGCCATTTATACAAATTTGTTCACATTTCCCATTATCTTTATCACATTCATCAATATCTAAAAAATGAAGGAATGAAATGTTAAAATTGTTGCTTTATTATGTATAAATAGGGTAACACTAAAAATTCGACGAACCAACGCATTCAGATCCTTCTGTTCGAAACCCGACATTACAACCACAGTGGTAAGAGCCAGGTGTGTTTATACATTCTCCCTCGCACAGAACGTTTTGAGCACACTCATTGATATCTTATTAACATAATAATTTACAATGTATTATTATATTATATTACTAGGGATAATAGTGGATTTATATAATATTATTAATTTAATATTAATATATAATAATAATATATAATATATAATATTTAATATATAATATATAATATTAATATATACTAATTGTAATTATGACGTTACTACTACATTGTTACCGGGTACAAAAAGGATTTATTTATGAAACGAGAGGTTTTCGGCCCGGGGCGAAGGCGAAGATTGTAATGAGGTTCATAAAAAAGCCTTCTTGTACTAGGTGAGAACTATGTTTTTGCTCGTAAACAAGCACGTAAATGAGGACAAAATACTTTTAAATATAAATAAATAATTAAAAGTGTATTTCAAAGGCGCTAATGAAACTATTTTGTAAGAACGTTATAGTTATGCAACATATTACATAAATAAGTAAAAAGTAAGTAAACTGAAAAACTCACCTGTACATGTATTGTTTATCATTTCGTATCCAGGTCTACATCTGCATTCATATGATCCATCTCTATTTACGCAGGAATGTTCACAACCATGATTTCCCGCACATTCATCCACGTCAACACACCTTGAATTGTTTGATCCAAGACTCTGAAAACCATCTTTACAAGAGCAAACAGCTCTTCCATTATCTACTTCACAAATCTGTTCGCAGCCACCATTATTTTCTATATTGCAGGGGTCCTCTATGTAACAGATTCTACCTTCTCTTAAACTATAATTCTTTGGACATTCGCAGCCAAAGGAACCTTCTACATTCATACAAATATGAGAGCAACCACCATTCGCCACTTCACATTCGTCCACATCTTCGCAAGTTCTATTATCATATCCAATTTGATACCCAGAAGGACATACGCATTGATAGCTGCCATTAGTATTTCGGCATGTATGTGAACAATCGCCATTTTTCAGACTACATTCATCGATATCAATGCAGACATTATCATAAGTATTAAATTCAAAACCATCTGGACAATGGCAAATAAAACCTCCTTCAATGTTTACACAAATTCCCGAGCACCCTCCATTATCAATAGCACATTCATCTATGTCTATACAAGTTTTCTCACTTGCATCTAAGTACATGCCTAATGGGCAAGTACATTTTATATCGCTTGCAAAATTATAGCACGTGTGAGAGCATCCTCCATTATTAGGTTTACATCTGTCAGCGGCAATACAAGTTTTTGAGTCATTTGACAAAGAATGCCCATCAGGACATACACATTTATAAGAGCCCAGTGTATTCAAACATTCAAATGAACATTTTACGTGTGCGTCATCGCATTCATTAATATCTATACAAGATTTTTTATCGTAATCTAATTTATAGCCATTAGAACATTCACAATGGTAACTACCAATCGTATTATTGCAGAAATCAGAACATCCACCATTATTTTCAATGCATTCATCTACATCAATGCACGTGAGATTATCAGAATGTAAATAAAATCCATCAGCACAGCTGCACAGGTAACTTCCACGTAGATTCAAACAATTATGAGAACAATTATGACTTTGCATAATACATTCATTAATATCTACACAAGTTCTTTTATCCTCTGGGGAGAGAATTAATCCTGTTGGGCACTCGCAAGAGTAACTGCCCTCAAGATTGATACATTTGTGAGAGCATCCAGAATACACATCATTTTCAAATTCTTCACACTCGTCAATGTCTTTACAAGTTTTCATATCTGCTTGAAGACTGTAGCCAGTGGGACATGAACATACTACAGAATCGCTATTTACATCTGTATGACAATAATGCGAACAATTTCCATTATCTAATGCACACGCTTTAGACTCTGAGCACGTAACATTATCATCATTTAAACTAAAACCAGCGAAACATGAGCAATGAAAATTTCCAACTGTATTAACACAAGTATGAGAACAGTTTCCATTATTTATGGAACACTCATTAATATCATCACATAAAGTACTGTCTTCAATACTTATTGAAAAACCACGATTACAATCACAAGCATAACCACCGTAAGTATTAATACAGCTATGAGTACAATTATCTTTATTTTCTAAACATTCATCAATGTCAATGCACGTAACATTATTTTCACCCAACAATAAACCACTGGGACACTTACAAATAGCAATATCTCCAATTGATTCACAAATATGACTACAGCCACCATTATTTTTAAAGCATAAAGTTTCAGTAATACAAGTTAAGTTATCTTTATCCAAAATCATATTATCAGGGCATAAACAAGATGCTTTACCATTTTGGTATTCACAATTGTGAGAGCACCCACCATTTTCAATAAGACACTGATTAACTTCAACACATGATTTTCCATCGTCAAGAAGATGATAATTTTCTGAACATTGACAATGCATACTACCTTCAGTATTTTCGCACATATGAGAGCAACCTCCATTTTGATTTAAACATTCGTTAATGTCTTCGCATTTCTGAGAATCTTCACTAAGTTTATATCCTACAGGGCATTGACATTTTGCTTCACCATTTATTATAAAACATTCATGTGAACAATTATGATTGTCTTGACAGTGCTTCATTTCAATACAATTCTTATTATCCTTATCAATAACATAATCATCAGGACAATGACAAGAGAATCCACCTTCATAATTACGACAATAATACATGCACTCATCTAAATTCAAAGAGCACTCATCTATATCAATACATGTGCGCTGACCATTATCGAATATAAAACCATCTGGACAAGTGCAGTTAAAACTGCCTGGAGTATTAATACATCCATTTAAACAATCATCCATACCTACAATGCATTCGTTAATGTCTTCACAAGTTACATGGTCGCTTAAAAGTTCATAACCTGCGTCGCATTCACATTTATAAGATCCGACGGTATTCAAACAACTTTGAGAACAATTATTCTGATCTTCCAAGCATTCATTAATATCTTTACAAGTCTTATCATCTGCTGATAACTCGTATCCCTCTGGACAGCCGCAATGCACTCGATCACCAACGACTGCACAAGTATGAGAACAGCCATATCTTTTTGAGCAATAACTGTCATCAACTAAACAAGTTTTTAAATCTTCTGCTAGAAACCAGTTTAACGGACAAGTACATTCATAACTTCCCTGGTTATTTACACATTCGTGACTGCAGCCATGCATATTAGTTGAACATTCGTCGATATCTTTACAACCAAAACCATTTATTTCTAACTCATAACCACTATCACATTCGCATCTAAAACTCTCATTCACAAGAATACATCTATGAGCACACGTTGCGTTCTTACATGGATCTGAAGGTTTGCAAGTATATTCATTGTTATTAAAAATGAACCCTTCCGGACATCTGATAACTTTTTCACATTGCTCGTCATATCCAATTTTTTCTTCACATGGTTGGCACGTTTTACGATTGTCCTTCAAAGCCATACCAGTAGGACAAGAACATGTATAGGTACCATTTTCATTATTGCAATTATGAGAACACTCGTGAATTCCTCTGGCGCACTCATTTAAATCTTCACAACTTCTTCTATCATCACTTAAAATAAAACCCGAAGGACAGTCACATCGATAGGATCCAGGGGTATTAGTACATTTATAAGAGCAATGGTGATTTAGTGTGACACATTCATCTATATCACTGCAAGTTTTTCCATCTTCGTTAAGAAACCACCCCGTTGGACAAATACATCTGTAGCTGCCATTTTCATTAATACACTCTTTACTGCAACCATGATCACCTATCATGCATTCATTAATATCAACACAAGAAACATTATTTCTATCAATCCGATATCCCTTAGGGCAAATGCATAAAGGACCATTATTAGTATCCTCACAACCATGAGAGCAAGCAGTTATTAAATTGGCACAAGTTTTGATAACTGATATGGCATCACAAGAAGAATTATCAGAGCTTAACATATATCCTTGTTCACAGGAACATAGGTAAGAACCTTCTTGATTTGTGCAGACATGTGAACAAGGTTTTGGATTCTTCGAGCATTCATCAATATCTAAGCAAGTCATGGAATCATTATCCAATTCATAGCCAGAATTACAATCACAAAGATAACCACCATTCAAATTTGTACACTTTTGATCGCAACCGTGGCTTTCCTTATCTTCTTCGCATTCATTAATATCTAAAAAATGTAAAACAAAATTAAATGCAAAGGTGTTAATAAAAATTTATTTACGTTAATGGATCCAACATTAGTCAGAAAAAATCATTTGAATATATAATCTCTGCCCAACTTCTGTACTCGAAAAATCAGGACATTGAGTAGAAGAAATTTGATATTAATACTATTTTATATCATATCTCGGACTATTCTGATTATCGATTGCGAGTGATTGTATTGTCATCATTTTCAGACTTAACAAATATTTTTATCAGTCTTACAATCGTTATAGAATATTCTAATTATACTCAATATACTTAATATACTTAATATAACGACAGTCAAAGTATCCTTGATTATATTCACCGCCGTAGAATCTGAAGTAGAATTGACAACTAGAAAAAATAAGAAATTCAAACTCAAACGACGGTCATGAATATAAACAAGGACATTTTGACTGTATATTTGACTGTATAATAAGTTAGTATAATTAGATTATTGTATAAAAATTGTAAGCCCGATAATAATATGTTTTCGCATCACATTTTTATGCCTATTATTGTTGGAGTCCTTAAAAAAACAGATTAAAATTGTTTAAGCGAAGAAGGGATATTGAAATCATCTTCAAATGATCTTATTTCTTTACGCAAATAATATTGAAGTATGAACATGAAAATAAGAAAATTTTAATTAAAAGTCTTTAATAACAGAATTATATTTCAAACTCTAATATACCCTAAATATACGTTTCAATAAATCGTTGCTACAATTTGCTTATCATAATATAATTATCAAAGTGGATGAATTGAAACTGAATTAATTTTGAAAATTATAGTATGAATGTTACAATTCTTTGAATATTACACTACATTAAATGCGCATTTAAAATTAATTATGGAACATAAATAATAATAAATCGTCTCAAAATGTAATTTTAAGCTTTAATTAATTAAGACACAGTAGCCAAATTGACAGTCTCTTTAATAAAGATGTAAATAACATTTATGTTCATGCGAGTAATCCTATGATAAGTATCATCGAATATTATTTTATTTCGTAGAAAATTTGAATTGTATGATTAAGAGCCATGAATATATTAATAATTTGAATAGTTTCCTTTATAGGCATATATATATTTAAAAATACAATTTCCTATATTTTACTCACCTATACATTCTCCATTCTCGTCTTTTCTATATCCCAGTTCACATGAATCAAAAGCTGAAGTTTCTGTTATACCGTCTTCTCCATAAACGCTATCTTCTTCATCATCATCATCCTCCTCGGAATCATAATCTTCATCTTGCACTATTTTACTTTTCTTATTTAATTTTGGGATGCATCTGTAGGAGCCTTCGGTATTTATACATTCTTCTAAATGTTTGGTGCAAGCACTTTCATGCGACTCAGTACATTCATCGATGTCTATGAAAGTAACAAAAATTATTTTCTTATTCTTTCGAGTCAATTAGCTACAAGATGCGGGGAAAAAATATTTCTTTAACATTTTTTAAATTCGTAAAAAAACCAACAATATATTTTTCTCGTATAAAGCACAAAAACAGTGACAAAATATTTGAGAATTATCATATATAAAAAATTCAGGAAGAAGAAACGATTTAAAAATTCTCACCCTCGCAGGTTTTGTAATCGCTGCCCAGCGAGTAGCCACTGGGACACATGCAATAAGCGCTGCCCTCGGTATTGAAGCAGGTATGAGAGCAGCCGGCATTGTTATTCGCGCACTCGTCGATGTCCTCGCAAGTGTGATTGTCCGACTTCAATTTATAGCCCGGCAAGTCGCTGCAGCTGCACTCATAACCGCCCGGCAGATTGTTGCATATCCGCTGGCACGGCCCGTGCCCGTCGTTCGCCGCACACTCGTCGATATCTGCCGGCCATTGTTAGTTAATCGAGGGGCATAATTCGGCGACGTGTAAGTCGAGCCACGGGCCCAAATCAATTTGGCTGAGAAATTTTCACGGGACACAGTCACGATCGTATTTTGGCAATGGAGCCCATTGGCATGCACGAAATGCGTCATGTGTACGCGACACTTTAATAAATTGTAATAGCCCAATTATTGAGATACAAAGTTTTTTGACTATTTTAATAAGATTTTTTTTTCATGAGCCGTGAGTGAAATATTAAATATTTCAGATATCCTGAAATCTTGATGCCATATGCGATTGTTCAATGCGCTCGTAAAGAAAAATCTACTGTTATTCCGATAAGTCAATGAGCAACCTTTGAATTGGAACAAATGAGACTCGATGATTTACACGATTCCGCATTGTTCGCAAACTCATTATATATCGTCGCCGCCAATAATGAGCTGACGATTGAAAAAATTCTGAAAAAATATAATCATGCCAAACGAGAAAGGACAATGGAGTTTTTGATTGCTACCGTGGCGCGACTTTAATTAGTCGTAAATAACAAATTGTATATATATATATATATAATGTGGCGAACCTTTGCAGATTTTATGGTCGTCCCCCAGCTGAAAGCCGCGCCGGCACTCGCAGTGGAATGAGCCCTCGTCGTTTCGGCAAATGTCCGAGCAGCCGGATTGACCCCCGATGCACTCGTCGATATCTGCATCATATAAGCAGGAAATATGTCAAAAGGGCGTGGAACATTAATAATAAGCCGAGGGACGCCGTATGGTCGCCTTTATGGCTTAAATCGTAACAGAAATGCAATTTCCGATGAAAATTTTTAAATAATACTGAGTTATCGGTTACAATATCACATTTCTATTCGCAATCTAAAAATCCAATAACGTACGCTTGGCATTTAACGTTTTATCCTCGAGCTTAGTCGACATTGCAAATCTACGAAATTTTCTAATTTCAAAAATATATATTATTCTCGACATTTCAATATAATATTTAAATTTTATTAATAATCAATTGCTTCATAATTAATATAAAAACAATATGTATATATATATATATATATATATATATATATATATATAATCATAGATTAACATTTTTTTCGAAAAGTAGAACGTTTGAAAATAAAATAAGAACTCAGTTAAAGTTAAATCTCCAGTTAATCTTTCTAGAGAGTCTCATAGATTGACATTTTCACAAGTTTTCTAAAAATTTAAGAATCTTTGAAGAGAAAAATATGTAGGATTTAACTGAAAAATATGTGCGTACACATATTAAGAAGGTATTAGTTTCAAAACATCTTCACCGTACCCTTTAGATGTGCCGGAAGTAATTTTAAAAGTAGAACCGGCTAATAAGTCTCTAATAAAGTCTTAAAGCAACTTATTTTCATCCCGATCTTAAGTTGACGGTAATGCCTATAATTTTTTAAAAGGGTGAAGGAGGAGGATTATAGAGCGACCGTGCTCAGTGATGCGGACAGAGTCTGGACTGACAACGACAGCTCGCTAACGCGGCGGCAAAAATTTTGAAAAAACATTCAAAAAGAATTCGGCTTTATGTATTCTTATTGGATTGAGCTTTAAAAATTCAAATAGAATTCACAATTTACTTTAGGACGGGCAAGTTAATCAAATCTGAATGTAAAACTAAAATCAAAAATATCCAAATTTTAAATTATCAAAATTTAAATCTATTTTAATTAATAAAAATACACTGAATTAAAATAATGACATAACGCGTTCTTTTGGTGATGATTTTACGAATTAAATGTGATTAATTCTATAATGTCATTATGAATTGAGAAAAGGAATCATACATTTAAAATAAATTCAGTTTGAATTCGATGCGCCGTTTTGGTTTTCTTTTCGCTAGCAGATGCCTATATTACTGATCCTTACGACAAGACTCAACTAAATATACTCAAGTGCTGATCACGTGAATGCAAATGTGATCGATCTGATAGCTGTAACTTAAAACTGGATTCACCGAGACAATATTTTCTTTCACGAAATTCGAGACTTGAGGCTGATTATAGAAAGACTTAGATTTTAAGAATAATATATATATATATATATATATATATATATATATATATATATATATCATTTATAAATCACATCAAAGGATGCTATTAAAGTTGTATTTCCGTTAAAATTATTACGTATACAATGAAACTAAAAGCTGTGTTCGATCGCTCGTTTGCCCGCTACTGAAATATATAATCCTCCGAAAAGTTCCGTGTGCAGGCTGAAAAAGTCCAAAGACACAAAATCCAAGGGGCCCATTGAACGTTCACGTGACGGGTATTTTCCTGAAAAATCATTGCGCTCGTGCAGGCAGGCCGGCGAGTTGGGGCTGCTCAGCCTCGCACGATCGATCGCGTATATAACGGGCCCCAGCGGCGATTGGCTCTGATTACTTTTCCCGATTGGCATCTCTCTATATCGCCCCCGTCCCCCCACCCACCCCCGCCCACGTCGTTCCAGACTGCGAGCGCGTCGCGCCTCGCCCATCTATACCCAGTATAAGACAATGGCCGCGGAAAGGCTTCCGCCTTGTAGGCGCCGGTTCAGCCATGCGGCTGCAGCAGCGTGCGGGTTGTGATTAGAGGATTTTGATTGGGGGGGGGGGAGATATATGTAGGGGATTATACAGATTGGCTTCTTAGTTGTTATAGCGGAGCGATGAACTTTAATTGAGTTCGGTTAAATGGCGATTATTTCGTAAATTTATACGGAGATACTAAGTACTGACGAATCTTAGATTTTTATTTAAAAAGTATGCACTTTTTAAAGTAAGACACTTAAGACTGTAACAATATAAACAATTACATTTTTGTGCTGTACTATTTGAATTTTCAGTTTTCTCAAGAAAAAAATACCTCGAACAATTAAGATTCCGTCGTTCTAATCAAATAATGAATCTGCTAGTTTTTGTTTTGCTAAAGGCATCGGACATTAGGCGAGCTTGCCTGTTCTTTCGTCAAGTAATGCCATTTGATAAATGACTGGTTGACGCTTTTTATACCGAAAGGGAAAAAATTCAGGGTCGCATCTAATGCCAATCTTCTTTAATTCGTTTTCTGCTTATCCTCGTGAACAAAGTTGGCAAAAACAGTAATGATACGACGAAGACCATGAAAAACAATATGACATCTCAATATACAAATTATTGTTATCGTAATTAGATACTTAATTAGATTTTACTTATTGGATGATAGAATTGTTCAAATTTTTTTTTTTATGTTATTTGACGTCGCTCTATTTATACTTCCCAATATCGGTGCTAATCAGCGACGGAGGTCTAGAATGTGTTTGTAAACAAAGCACATGTAAATTATTACAGCGCTGCCTGTGTCAATCGGCCGAGACCGGGATGTGAACTCGCATCACCAAGTTACTAGTCCTTCGCTCTAGCGATCGAGCCATCGTAGGCCTCAATTGTTCAAATTATTTAAGCAGTATTATTTACTTTAAAATAAAATTGGATAATGCAAGAAAGCTCTTGTGCGCATAAATGGATGTACGTTTCAAGAAAATTCGAATCTATACAGTATATTTGAAAACACAACGGACAATTTATTTACTTTAATAAATATTTCTATTGGTCTTACAGTCCGATTAAATAAATTAAAATTAATAGATAATAATACATAATTATATGTTGATATGTATTAGTATTGATATAAATATAGCATAGATATTATTATCTATTAATTTTAATGTATTTAATTGGACTGTAAGACCAATAGAAATATTTATTAATTTATCTAAATACAGTCGACCTAAGCGCAATTAAAGTATTAGACAATTTATTTATTTGAAATCTATAAATATATTTTTTAAAAATTTAATAATAATAGCTGTGCTATATAGTACAAAGATTTCCGAGACTTTATGACGGCTGTTATCGAGGGTATCGGTCCTACAACTTTAATTTATCCCACGATCAATAGTTAAGACCATTTCTCTCACCTACACAGGCGGATCCCTCAAACCGATATCCATCGGCGCAAGAGAATTTGATACTTTCTTGAACCTCGTTCTTCTCGTCAGCTTTCGAAAGATCTGAAACAGCGTGTAAAAATGTCACGGTGAGATATACCGGAAGTGCCGAGTAAATCCAACGTTCTATTTATCATTAAGCAATCCCACCATTTAGGCCCGTGCTGAAGATATTAAAAAGTAAAACATTTGTTCAAATAGTATGCGGTTCAGATGCAGTTCACGCAGCAACGTAGATAAAGGCAAATTTATAATACATGTGTATATATATATATACCGAATGAAAAGTCAAGTAAAATCAAATACCCACCGTCTTTTTCTATGCACTCGGGAACAACGCCGAGCCAGGTGCTTTGGCTACAATAAAGGCGATCCTGCTTAGAATCTTTTAGTGCGAATCCCAGATTGCACTCGTAAACTACCATCTGGTAGTTACGCTTCGACTGGGTTTTTCTAAAAGAAAAAGGAAAGGAATTAAAAAGCGAAATGGAATTCCCTTTGAGTTCGAAATTCCTCGGCTGTGAGTTATTCCATAATTAAGTTTCTCATTCTTTGCGCGTATTCAATTTGATTTATGGACGATTTTCTTTTAACTTTTTAGATTATTCACCCCCGATTTCATGGCACATAAGCCATCATTGATTATAAATTTTCGCTCAATTTGCTTTCGTCTAAATTATTTGATAAATCAAACTGGTATGTTGTTTAAGTTTGATTCAGAAATCTGTTTTTGAAACATTAAAGCAATCCTTAATTACCTTAGTTTTAAAAAAAAACAACGGATTCGTTTTCATATGCAAATAAACGTAATAATCATATAGCTTTAATTCAATTTAATTATAGTTGGCATACAAATCTTACTCTATATTTATTATAAAAAATATTATATCCGTTTTAATAGAATAAAAAAAAACACAAAATTCAACCATTGACATATGGAAACGTATGCAGTTGAAATCCTACTCGAAATAAACTTCATATAATATTATTTATAAACTAAACGATCTCTATCACTCAGTGTCAGTTAATTGATACATATTCTACGAGCCAGTCCACTTCGAGATATCTTAGTTAACAGTAGATATCAATACGAACAGAAAATATCGAATTATCAGTATCTGTCTCTTATCTAATTTTAGAAAATCCGAACTGCTTGTCTTACCCCAACTTTCTTTCTGTTCTAAAATAAAAGGGATGAATGAAATACGTCGTACGACCTGCCGTCCTATTTTATACAGAGAAGCTGTTAATCGTGATAATGTTAAAACGATATTTCCTTTCTTAACTGATCAAATACCGCGCAATTATTAATAAACTGGCGCTCAACGTCATTTTCTGAAATTCCACCGAGACCATTGCACAATTCAAATCGTGGACAAAAATTTTTATTTTTTTGCGCAAAACTCCATCGCGAAACGCACCTCAGCAGCTTCCTGAACGTGGCGTTCTTGACGTGCGGCGGCTTGACGGGCGGCTTCTCGGCCCTCTGCTTACCGTAGCAGCTCGCGTCGAATTGCGACAGCGTGGTGTCGTTGAGCTTGGTCAACGCGTCGGCCTTTCGTCGCTGCTGCGAATTCTTGGAGCCCTTCTGGCGCCTGGGCCGGCTGGTCTTGTCGCTGGTCCGCCTGTTCCTCGGCTGAATATTCAGAAGCGGATCGGGCGACGAGCTTTTATCACCTGCGTGACAAACGTTAAAATATTCATTAACGCGCCATTGAAAAAGGATGTTTTTTTTTTTTTTTCTAAAGAAGAAATATATAAGTCCTCCCCTTTTTTCTGATTACGAATAGTGTATCGGGGGTTCGAAAGCTTACATACCCATTGATATCTTAAAAAATAATCGCACTGAAGTAGAAACAATTCTTCTTCGTACCAAATCTATTAAAAATTTTTATGACTACGCTAATTAGTCTATACATACATTAAGTTTCAATGAGATACCGCATGATCTACTTCACCAATATTAAAGGTTGAATAGGATAGGTACTGATGAGAGGAGCAGTATATGTGTATATATACAGCTACTAATCAATAATTTCTGTAACTTCGGTATATGCAGTAGAGCAATCGCAATATTTATAAATAATCAAATACCCATCAGATAATTAGAACTATCACGTAAAGCGGTTTATCCGAGTGAACAAAAACATTAACTTAAGTAAACGGATTCGAAACTATTATTGACAAATAACTTTCTATTGGACCAAATATGTTTGCAATAATTTAATCGCTACTTAAGTGGTAAATCTACGATGTAAATATGGATTAGATTCGAAGCAAATCTTTTAATTAATGAATGATACGAATAACTAAAAGACACATCACTAATTCTCCATAGTGCCTCAATTCTTGCAAATTAAAATTAGTAATGAAATATTTCTAATCGATGACGAATAAAATTAGCCGTATAATATACGCATTCGAATCGTGGCTCTCTACAGACTATGAGAATTTTTGCTAGAATATTAATTGATTAGAAAAAGAAACCTTTTCTTGCATGTCCCATGAATAGACACTGTCTACTGATAGTATTTTGACTGAAATAAATTGGAGTCGCATACTAAATTATCGACTACTGATTCAACTGTCCTATAAAGTGGAACATCAAAAAATTCCCTTATCGTTATGTATATTCTTGACTCAATATTATATTATTTAGCTAATTTGATAATATAAAATTGATAATATAAAATAATATACATACGCGTAGCGTTCGAAATTTACTTTATTCCCGTAGATATATATATATATATATATATATATATATATATATATACCACTAGAGTGGAGCAGCTTCACATAAATAAAATATACAAATACAGGAGCATTGCTTGCCCTATTTTACTTTACGATACATATATCGCATGGCAGCGGATTAGAGAGCATGGATTGCTCTAAGGGACCCACGTGCGTGCGACCACAAGTGAAATACAGTCAATATACAGTGTGTGTGTGTGTGTATATATATATATATATATATATATATATATATATATATATCGATTCACGCTGATATCTAGCGCGCAGTGGTATTCAATAATAGAGCCATAAATCCGCGCACGAGAACGGGACTTTAAACACCGTAGTCCCGGAGTATATATCCGTGGACTAACCCGATGATCTATGAGCCGATGATCGAAGTCGCCCGGGAGGACCTGCAACACCCCTGCCCCACCACTTCAACTAGTCGCAGTCATATATATATATATATATATATATATATATATATATATATATATATATATATATGGAAAGAAGCGCGCGTTGCAGGAGTCGCAAACACACGTCGACTATATCGCGGAGTCGAGATTGAGATTTCACCGACATCCCTATGTATATATATATATATATATATATATATATATATATATATATATATATATCCAAACTCCGACTAGAACAATGTTCACGGCTCGGCAGTTTATGCAAGGGTTGAAGAGGGCGAATTGTGCTACAACGCCGTTTTATATTTACGAGGGCGCGTGATCGCGGTCTAGTGATTGACAGATATATAGACGGCGCAGCGTGCGAGCGAGTGCGATAAAAGCAGAGAGCTGCGACGATTTATGACAACTATTATTTATTTACGAGCATATCAAAGGTGCAGACAATCGACGGTTGATAATATAAAATTAGGATGTTAATGCCGAGGTGTGCTAACTAGTTCATAACTGTGTGTATCTATGTTATTTATATTATAAAGATATATATATATATATATATATATATATATATATATATATATAGAAGATCAGAAAATGATGACGAATTGAAAAGAAGAGAAGAATATTGTTTGAAAGATAAGTGAATACGCCGTTATGTGTCAGATTTGTTCTAAGTTTTGATCATATTTACAAATCATATGTAGGCAGTCGAGACAGTAAGTGGTTAATAAAAATACAAAAATAAAAAACCAGTTTACTATTATTTGAAAATATTACATAAATATATGTACACAAAAATCGTATAATTGACTTAGATTGAAAACCAAATTTATCGGGTGTACAGAGAGAAATTTGAAATCTTATTGTACGGAGTTCGTATCGGTTTTTACAACTTCTATTAGTTTGCCTTTTGTACTGGATTCGCAAAACGCATTTCTTATCAGAATGATAAGGAATTTTTACGATTTGCGCAAGCGAATTCAGTGCTGTAATTCTAGTGCCACGGTCCATACGAAAAAAAGAATCAAAATTGCTCTTCGTATAGAATCAGATAATCATTCTCAGCGCACCAAAAAAAAATTTAACTTCAACCAAAAGAGAAAAATAGGTAGCATGCCATGATTTATCGTAATGACTCATATAAGATCTGCAGACTGATTTATACATCAGAATATAAAACCGCGTAATATTAAAATTGTGTATAGAACTATCGAAAATTTTACTAACATTAAATAGAGATAAACATTAAATAACATTAAATAGAGATACGATAAGCAAGTTCGAACAAATCAATAGGGTATACTTAATCGTATATTCTCATGAACACAAAAGATCAATATTTATGTTGGAGAAAGTACGCATATAACTCATTTTAATATAACGTACAAATATTAAGTGAACAATGTATAAATAGCCAAAAAATTATTTTCAAAAATGATTCGTATACACAGTTAAGTTTATGTCTAAAATATGATATTAAAAATGTAAAAACAAAATCTAAAAATTTTATACATTTCATACATATTCAATTAATTTAAAAGAATATACACCATTGGATCGAAAACAAGTACATCTCCAGTAAATTTATTGCGTAGTTCTCAAGAAATTTTATTCTTATAACTTGTCATCTACAAATTGGTCGATTGAACATGACTGTTATTATTACCTATTATACACATTATCTGTTTTGATACATGCGTCACTATAATTACATATGTGACTGTTATGTATTAATGTTATATATATTAACAAAAATAATTACAATCGCACCTCATAACTGACTAATAATTCATTTGATCAAAAAATTTTATAGTTAATGGCTTAAACTTTTTATCGAAAATTTATTTACTTTTTTTGATATTGATATTATATTCGATTAAAGTATTAAATTTCATAATTAATTGTTACAGTTAGTTTTTATATCGAGTCGATATAATAAAGTGGCTGAAAATTTTAGCAGAAAAATAATAATCCATCTTCATTTATTAAAAAAGTATATGTTGAACAGCGAGGTCATCGGAAGCTCTTATGCCTTATTGTATACTATATACTAATACAGTCAAAAGCCTCATATTGCAAAAATAAAAAATATAAATTTCAATGGCAGGCATAACTTATTAATTAATATAGCTCGATTACTGCAAATAGGTAATATTTAAACCGGGGATATGACCGGATGCACATCGATAATAGTATAAACTGCTTATGAACGATGCAGAGTTTTCTTCCATTGTTCTCGTTATTACTTTACTTTCTTATTATAGCCTGGAAAAAATAAATTATTTTTCTAACAATCCCTACTGCGCAGCGATCATTTCAAGAAACCTTAATATACAAGCGATAGCGCTTCATTGTTTCATTTGAAATGGTCTTTATTATCTTCTATAGAGACTCTGAATTATTGCACATTTATCGTTTATTGCAAATAAACGGCCACGGATGCACTCGGTTATTTCTTAATTTTGAATCTCATCGTCCCCTTCGTCTGATTACCTTAACAATACGAAATCTCCATTTTCACTCCAATATCGAATCTTGCAACGGATAAGATTTCCGTCCCGGTGCTTTATTAAGAATGAAACCAGAGCACCGAATATTATATATATATATATATATATATATATATATATATATATATATATATATATATATATATATAGACGGTAAAATTGACTTTAACGAAACTACTTATACATTAATTGCGCCATCAAATTGCGTACGCTAGTATTATTCATGGTTCGAATAACATTTTCATCTACAGCGTCATAAAATTACTTCAATCTCGCGATTTATATTAATTATTATTTCACAGCTCTCGTACGCGTGTAAATCGAAGATCCAATCGCATTCGTATACAAATTGCTGCACGTTTTATCTCGAGAATTTTCGTAATTTTAATAATCGCAAAAATTGCATTAGCAGCGTTCCCACCTCCGAGGGTAGGGCAAGAATTATTTGCTGTTCTTTTGCGACGTCACGCACGCCTGCACGCGAGAATTACGACGTAATACTCGCGTATCGGCACGGATGGGCAGAGGCAGAGAGTAAGAGAGACAGAGAAAGAGAGAGAGAGATATGAAAGATATGAAATTATTTAACCGACGCGCATGGATGGGCAGAGAAAGAGGAGAGAGAAGATGAGAAAGACGGAGCGGTAAATGGACGCGTCGCGCGACCGTTCCGACGACGGGGGGTCTGAAAGCGCAGGGAGGGGGGCGGAGGGTCGATGCATCGGTGGCCGGCCGCAGTGCCGACCATCCTCGGACAGGCGGCGTTTACGTTAATGCGCGCCCCGTCGTCGGAGCCAATCGCGGCCCCTCCCCGAGGCGCGAGGAGTCGCGCCCGATCCCGAGATCCCACCGCGAGGGCGTAGTACAGTCGGGTACGGATGATAGAGGCGCCTGGATTCTCGAATCGCCGCGCGCAATGCACGTCGACATTCTCGAAAGTTATGCTAAACGACGGGGGTGTATTCGGCTTAGAAGCTGCCGTCGCACCGATAGCGCACGATTTTACCGCTCAGACGGGCGCGCGATTAAGGGACAGAACAAATAAACGAAGCGCCACGTGCTCTCTAAATGCGATATCGGTGCGGAGATGCCGCTATGCCGTATGGTATTTTTCTTTCCCGCGCGACAGCGCCAATAGTCGGACAGTCTCTGTGACGGTGGGGATAATCATTGCTGGAAAAATTTCGCGCACAAAAATTGATCGTACGACCAACGTATTCATGTTGACCTCGATGGCTAAAGCAACAGAATTATGCTGAAATCGTGATTTTTGAAAGTGGAACGATACAAGGCGAAGGTGACGAAGGCATTACAAATTCATCGTTTATAAAACGGAAGAGTTAAGGAGCTCTAAGGACGAAAAAAGGCATATTTGAAAAATCGGTTAAAGTACAATGTACTCATTTTAACACGTATGCAGTTGCAAATGCGGCACATATACTGTGATAGTTTGGAATTCGTTAGATAATGATCCGATATATCGACAGTTCTTATCTCTCCATGTAACACATACAACTCCGAAATACGGCCCATAATTACTTTTTCCAACAATTAAAACTTTTTCAAATCAGTTGATAATGTAAAATAATTCGAAAACAGTAAAATTTCACTATTTAAATCTATTCGGTGAAATTTCAAAAAACTCGAACGAGGCATTTTCCACTCACTCATTCGGTATAGATATAAAACTTACAGAAACTTCAAGAGCACGGTCGAGCAAAATAAAATCATTTATTTTGTAGAACTCGTCGTCAAATCGGTAATCAGGAAAATAAGCGCCCCAAGAGCAAAAATCGCAGCAATTCGACCTACTTGAACGACGCGGCGCGCCACTCGGCTTCGAAAAAAACTTCCCCCGCTCTCCGTCGCACCTGTGCTGCAACGTACACGCACCGCCTAACGCGCATGCATCCGTGTATACATACACACGCACACGTATAATATAGATAAATGTTGAAGCCGCGCTTTGATATTTACTACGCCCGGCGTGCATTAAGTAACAACGCCGTATCGGGTCGCGCAATAAAGCCGTCGAGGCTGGCGCACGGGCGCGGGAGAAAGTCCCGCGCGCATCGGCCCCAAAAAGCCTCATAATAACGGACAAATACGTTATGTTCCTTTGGCGCAACGGGAGCGCACACATTTCTCGGTTCGACGGAGGCAAGCAATATATATATATGCTACGCGAGGTTTTACAGCAGGCCTCGCGGGATGTTTTATGCGGAGATATCGAGCCGAGAATATGATTCACGAGCACCCATCGACTTTATAGATATATATATATATATATATATATATATATATATATATATATATACAAGTGTGCCACGTGCGAATTTATTTTCTCCCCCGCTCCCTCGACCTCGGGTCGACACGATACGACTCTGTTCGCGGCCCGGCTCGAGTCTCAAACCCGAGTACGCGGACTTGTTCGTACATAATCGACGCGTCGTGGTTGAGTCAACGAGCTATTGGACCGGCGTCCGCCGACGCGCGAGGCGCTGCTTTAAGATTGTCGGGGTCTTCGAGAGTATCGATCGCTAATACGCGCGCGCGCGAGTACTTCGTGAAAATGCGAATACACTATTTCGCGTGCAACGATTGCGCCCTTTACCGGCAGGGCGCGTCTGTGATATGGCAGATGTGCGTATAGAACGAGAATTTCAGTGATTGAACAGCCCCTTGAATCTCGTTCCTGAGATGAGATGTGTAAAAAAGAAACGGTATAAAAAGGTCGAGTATAAAACGAAATAGTTGCCGTTCCTAAAATTACTTTGATATCTCCCATTTTCCCTCTGACAATTTCTGAGATGGATATACCGTCTACATTATTCATATAAAAGTCTTATATTTAATAAAACTAAATTCAAGATATTTATATTTTAAAAATATATACTTTTTTTCTAAAACATGAATTCTATATATGTAGTCATATATTAATATTGTAAAGCCATATCTGAAAGTAAAAGATTGCGCTATTATTACATCGATATTGGAAATCGTGTAATGCATTTAAATTGTAATATTAACATCGTTTTACAATACAAAAAAAAAATTCTATAAACTGGCACAGCCTCCCTCTCCATCTGAAAAATAAAACTGCTCAATAAGATATTCGAAAATTCATCGACTCTATTTTATAAATATAAGACGGAGATTTTTGCAATATGTCTATTATCGCTCAGTCGCGAGTGAGCCTTCGAATAAGAGAATTCGCGAAAATAATAGCGCGGAAAATGGAAGAAAATTGAATTTATATATAGAAACTATAAAAGGGAGCCCTCTCCTTTCGCGCTTCCTATTAAGCGGAGGAAGAGGGAAGGAGAAAGCGAGAGAACGAAGGGGACGGGGCGAACGCCGAAAAGTTACGAACTTACTCTCCTCGGCAGTGACGTCGAGCTCATAACTTTGCGAGACTCTGACGCGCTTCCGCGGGGCCTGCGAGGTGGCCGCGGGTGGGGGCCGGGGTGCGCGGGGCAGAGGAGCTCGGGACAAGGCGCGGAGGAAACGGAAAGTAAAGCCGAGAGGTAATGCCGAGCGTGGTACGCGCGCGGAGAGGAGGATAAAAGAGAAAGGGCGAGAAGCAGCAGAACAATGACATCGGGAGCCAAGGGGCGGAGGGGAGAGTCCATGGTTACGGGAAGACGATATTACGAGAGATATTACGATTTCACATGGGGGTCCCGATGGGGCACTCGTTCCCCAAATGGCAACTCTGATTTTCGGAAAATTGCGTTTCTTTGTCTCTCGCTCTTTCTCTTTATCTATCTGCCCCACTCTCCCCCCATTGCCCCGAGCAAAAATGGGAGGACGGCATGGCGATCGCTCGCGGACGTGCAGATAACGGTTCCCCTTATCGCGGATCGATTTGTCGGGGACAATTTGACGTTGTCGTACCTCGTGCCAGTGGTATTATTGACGCTTAGGGCTTGAATTGAACTTGTTAGATCTTCGCTCATGCCCGAAAGAAAATCTTTGTAATGTCGGTTCGACCAAGACAGAACGGTATGAAAAAATTTCACGATCACGGCTAAAGGCTCGAGGCACAAGAATATTACAAACTTTAGGATTTTTTTATATTTTAAAAATCTTCGTCTTCGTTACGCTTCGTTATTTGCCATCGGTAATGTACAAAAAATGTACACGTTATTTAAATATTCAACAGTAGTCATTATATTAAAAAAAAAAAGATTTTATAGATTTTTATTATTATTATTTCACGCACTTCATGGTATTGTGTGTAAATTGTAACATGTAATGCTAATAACAATGATTTACTTAAGTTTGAAAAAAGCGTATAGTTAACGGCTGTACTATTTTTCTTTACTACTGGATACGTATAATAAATTAGAAGCTTGTAAAGTAACTCACTGAAACCGATACTAAATTATAATAACATTTTTACGATTCTACTTTTCTGATGAAAGTGTAATATTCGAAAAAATATATTTCGTGAATTAATATTTTATGAAAATCTATAGTTTTGAAAGAACTGTGCAGAATTTTTGAAGAATTCAGAGTATAACCGAATGCAGCTTTGCAGCAGCTCATGCAATAAGTATAATTTAAACGTACATTTATCGAAATAACATTTTCGAATTCGATATCTACGATATCTTAGGCATGATTGATTCGATTACTTTTGAGCAGCCACGCTTTGTGAACCTTTAGTGATGTGCTTACAAAGATTTTTATCTTTAATGAAAAAAAGATCATTTGGTTCTCACATGCGTAGTGCTACAAGAGCCATATGAAAACTTTCTCGGCCTAATCCAGAGATAGCTCATCCATTAGCAAAAGTTTACGTTTCATTTCTAGCTCGTTAACACTACGTATGGTAAGTGTTAACTCACTCACTGAAAGATTTTCTTTACAGGATTTTTTTCAGTAGACGTCTCGCGTGTTATTGATTATAAAATAGCCAAAATTGGATATCGTCTAGTCACATAATTCTTGGTTGTGAATTAATTATCCTCTAAGAAAATTCATCCGAACATGATGAAAATTTATATAAACTTTGCTATTTCCATGCCAACCGTTAAAGGTGGTCGCACATCCCTCAATGATGATCCAAATTACCAACGGGTAAAAATAACAATCACACTAAATATTATCTAAACATTTTATGCTATCATGTTAGATTAAAGGAAAAACAAGCTGAGTAAGAGAAGTCTTGCACAAAGACCGAGAGAGAGAGAGAGAGAGAGAGAGAGGAGAGAGAGAGCTGGGCGCGAATCGAATTCATCATTTATTGACTGCCAATGAACAGTCAATAGGCGTACGATATATTCAACAATATTTGAACCGATTCAATAAGAATTCAACTAATTTTTCTGCCTTCGATGAAACGTAAGTTTATCACCATCCGCTGAGAAACGACACTACATTCTAAGCAAAGGATAGATGTTGATGGTGTTAGCATCAAAGTAAGTGGATTTAATCGCATCTGCGGAACTAATGATGGCCAGTCTACTTTGGGATATGAACGGCATTCTGTTAATTGATTACCTAAAAAAATTCAGAACAATTGCTTCAGCTTTCTGGACCAGAGCAATTCGAAAATCTGCGAGGACTGCCATGGATTGACGAAAAAAAAAGTTATCTTTCACCAAGCGTGCGTTCTCGATGGAAAAACTGACTCTACCGCATCTATTGATTTAAAATCATCAGACTTTCGTGTGTTTCCAATCCCCAAAAATGTCTGTTTTGACAGCATTTTGTATCTAATGAATAAATTAAAAACATCGTAGATGAATATGTTTAGAATGCCAAAGACTTCCACTTACGGAAAGAAATAATCACGCTGCAGATTCACTGGGCCAAGTGTGTTTATAGCCAAGAAGCCTGTGCAGAAAAGTAAAATCATTCTTTAAATGAAAATCGCAGTTTTTCATTAGTAGACGGAGATTATTTATGATATTTCCCTCGTACCAGTTCTAATTAAATTTTTTTTGTCGACTTAAAATTTTACTAATTTTCTCAATCCTTGTAAGAGTCTTGTCATCAAATTGGATTATATATTGAAATCCCCAGAATACCGAGATCACAACAAGACGTACAAATCCAAAAGTCGTACAAGAGCAAGGCAACATTTTATAAATCTCGTTCTATCTCTATATCAGTGAAGTAGTAGAATATCATTTCGTTCGATTGTCTATAGATGAAGCCCGCTGCCGCCGGACGGTCGTATAATTCCATCGCGCTGCGGCCATCAGCGATACGCTCGTAGCAGGGAGCCGTAAAATTTGCTCTACGCGTATTCACTGATAATGCCGAAAGTATCGCACGCTCGGCGAGGCGAATACAAGGTCATATTCGATTCTTCATACGGCCGGATTACAAGAATACAAGGAAAAAACGGTCTGTCATTCATATTATGTAAACGCAAATTACGTTATCAATTCGCGCGCCGTCTGAGATTTCGCGCCGGGTCTCGATTGCCGAGCGTTAACTAGACGAGCGACGACGATGCGCATTGCCATACCGTTTGCCCGGGCACGTGTGCGCGCGCGCCCGCGCTCGCGCGGGGAAAGCCGAGACTTTATCGGCCATTGAGCGCGCCGCTTTATATCGCCATTACGAGGGTGGCGTCGCCTAATTTTCATAACAGCGCGATGCGCGCATCGCGAATGAGGACGCGCGCGAGGAGGGTCGTTAAGCGGCCGCGGGCGTAATGCAGCGCGACGCCGAAGAAACGAGGAAAAAGAACGAGTAGAGGCGGACGGTCGGCAGGTCCCGTCCGCAGCGATCGCATGCGGATCCTATCGACCGGATCGTTTTAAACGATTCCGGTAATTTTGCCATGGATTTGCATGTGAATTCGATTTACCACGGGGACCTTTACGTGACTTTACGGCTAATTTTACAAATCCGAATGGCGACATAATGGCGCGATGTCAAAGGCAGCTCCGATTCGATATGGAATAGTCGACGCGCTCGTGATTTATGAGTAGGTCGGGGCCTATTTGTCCCCTTTGCCTATCTCGCTCTGTATAAATTGATATATTCATGGAGCACCGACCCTGGATCATCCGTAGGCAGATTAAAAAATATTATATTGCGTGTATTTTTTTCATCCGTCTTGAGAATTATCAATTTCAGCTCGTTGTAATTGTATCTATAATTGTTCGAAGGTTCAACGACTTCAATACAATACGATAATCTTCTACGTTAAATGAACGATAAAGATCGCGTGACTTTTACAGTATCCGCAATAAAAAAAAGGCGTTGTTGCTGTTATGTCTCTGCCCTCTTTCGATTTCAGTCGAGAACCCTGCCATTATCACTCGAATCTCCTTTCAGGGGCTTGCGCTCGATCGATAAGATTGCTTATGAGCTAGCATTATGCGAGCGTCCTCCGCAAAAATTTATACACCTATTATACATATAGATGATCGGCCACTCCCGCTTTCTCGCACAATAGAGAAAGATATATTCTTTTAGAAATACGTTTTTTATAGAATAATATTTTTTTGCAATCTAATGCTAGAGTTGTCATATTTATATTGAAAAGATAAGGTAGGTAATTCTATGAGATTATCAAGATTTTCAAGTCAAAAATCTAAAAAGAAACTAGCGGTACTATAAATACTTTATAACTCCATAGTAAGTCAGTCTTTTAATATCACTGACAGCTTGAAAATAAAACGGTGTGGTAAACCATATCATACAAATAACAAAAAATGCATGCATTAAACTGAAGGATGTAGGTGTGTGTTAATAAACAGAAAATCAATGAATATTAAACTTCGGCATTCAGAGTTGTATATATTTGAGAAGGATAGCTTATAAATGTCAGTAGTTAGAGCATTCCAAGCTTGAGATCCCTCGAAACGAAAGGATAGCCTCGTGTTTTCAATGCGCAGTTTGCTTTTTTGACGGAGAATCCCTAAAAAGGTGTTTAGAGAAGAGAGACTCTAGATACTCAGCGGTATGCGTACACATGACTTTATATACCCATGAAATGATCACAATATATATGACAATAATATACTCAGCGATATCGGGTATGCTCTATAATGCGTGCACCTTGTTGCTCGCAAAATTTTTGATAACTTGCCGTCTGCGGCTAATTTATCGCGCAGCATCCATAAGGATCGTAAAGTACTCAAGGCTCTTTGCAAATATGTCACCATCACGGAGACAGTGCACGAATAGAGGTGATAAAACCTAAGCACTGGCGTTAGTGAGGTGATTGAAACAGTGAAGAGAGATTAATACTATAGCATGAGACTAAATAGTTCCAAAAATATTCATACTTTCTTTTCGTAATTAATTTAATATCTATCAATAGTGAACAATTATTTACTTTTTAATGAAATATATAATACATTCTCATCTTATTCGAGTGTATGTTTTCCGACATCGTATGATAAAGATTTTTTACAAAAAATGTACGGTAAAAAACGTATAATTATTAATTAGATAAGCAATTTTTTGTCTGCAGCAGAATTTAACGCTATTTTCGTATGCCACTTTTCTTTCAATTTGTAATATTGACATCGCATACATTGCAATTAATACTCGGTATTCAAGAACTTCCATTCAACGCATGAAATTGTTTAATAACAACTAGTAATGGTATTTTAGCATATGGCGCTTTGGATGATTTTTATCGAGCTGCTTCGATCATCGTCCGACCGTCCGGAAATTCTTCGCTGTGCGAGCTGTGCGCTGCTCGAATCTACAGGATAGGACGGAGGGGCGGGGGGGGAGGCGTTTAGATCTAAACGGGCGCCTCGCGATACGCCACCAACCGCCGTCGGTATAGGAGCGGCGGTTCGCGCGACGGCTCCGCGGTGGTCCCTCGATGATCCGGATCGGCGCGCCGGCGAGGAATCGAGTACGGTACGAGCCGCCCGATTGAAATAATGGCCTGACGGAGGACGGAAGCCGAGAGCCTTTTACGCCGGGTGGCCGGGCGCGGGACGAGCACCGAGGTGTTCGAAATTGGACGGCGCCGACGAGAGTGGAAGTACGGTTTAGCGTGGAAATTCCCTCTGGCCGATGTAATCGAACGTAAATTCGAATTCGTCCACCAGTGGCGCGTTTCGATTTTAGTTGATGTCAACGACAGCTCGTGATATTTCTAGTTCTGCGATATTTCATAATTTATTAAAAGTCTTCGAAAACATTCTTTTGGTTTCATGAAAATGAAAACATCCCGTGTAGAAATTCATTCTCGAATCTAACCAGTATCGGGTGAGTTTTCCTTATTAAATGAACGGATCCACGAGGGAAATCCGATTTGTCCCACTTTTAATAGCATTTTATATAGGGCACGAGCTTAGATTTTGGTAGGTCTACCAAGTTAGAAATTAGACAGAATCTTGACAAAAAATCTGGAAATTAAGACGATTTATAAATTATTCCAATTTCGTTTCCTCGATCAAGTGAATAATTTTTTGACTCTTTAATATTTATTTATTTAAAATAAAAAATATATTTAACCCTATTTAGGCAACGCATACCATTTAATTAGAATTTATAAATTAATTTCTACATGAATTACTACGTATTATGTATTACAATTCACAGTTAATATTAATAATTATTAATAGATTTTTTTTACATTAATTCTTGTAAATTTTAATATTAAACACCTCCATTGAACATATAAATTATTTTATTTCGATGAAAAAAATTCCGACCTCCGCTGAGTATCGAACCCACGACCCTACGATTCGCAAGTTAACGCATTATTCACTATGCTGAAACGCAATATGCGATTACTATACTATAATTTGCATATTACCGTACAGCACTTAAGATCATCTAATAATTTTATAAACATAAGATAAAACATTTATAGTAAATCTATTTGTTAAATTCATTCCCATGTTATATAAGTATGCGGATTTGTGTGTGTGTATGTGTGTGTGTGTGTGTGTGTGTGTGTGTGTGTGTGTGTGTGTGTGTGTGTGTAATTTTCGTACTCCTAAATGTCTCGACTAGAAAAAATATCGTTCTTTCCAAAATTAGAAAAAGTTGAGGTAATCTAACTAGAACCAAAATAGAAAGCCTTACCATTTCCTGAAAAACGCCATTCTTTCCAACATAGGGAGGAGTTAAGGAAATGTAACTAAATCCAAGATAGAAAGCCTAATAATTTCCTTAATTTTTTTTACTTGTAAAATTTTGACTATAGAAAACACGTATTTCCTTCTAAGATCAATAAAAGACAAGCCAATCTGAATAAAGTCGAGAAAGTAATAATTAATATAAGACGATTATTAGATGATCGTATGGAAATCTAACTCGGATTTGTCGAGATTTACCTACATGAGGAATTGATCAGCAATACTGACTAGGGTCTAGCCCGAACTGGGGATATGCCGAGTATATGTCTGCACGGTATAGTATCTGTATAAATGAACAACGACAATATCTGTGTTAATCTACAACGTCCAAAATATGGTCAGACGAATGAATTTTTAATAAAATCGTATAATTTTTAACTTTTGAAAATCTTCATCAAAGCGCTAACTAGTTTCAGCCAAAGAGGCAAAATATTTACTCGTAAATTATTCTTTCAACGCTGCATTAAGCAAGAAAAAAAAGCTGGTTGGTAAAATTTTTGCTTTTTACTAGGCAATAAATGAATATAATAAAGATCAACAAAACATCCGGCTGTTGAATTTTATGCCCGAATTCTATTGTACTGTAGAATGAATAGGCTACGTAGATATATCATAAACTAGCTTCATACTTAGATTATATTAAATATTTTACTATATTGTCGAATTTGAATTTGTCTCTGCATATCTCCTTGAGAATTTATCATAAAAAACTTCAAGTTTTTAATACACTTTTAATATAATTAAATTTGACTTCCGTGTAAAACTGCTATAAATTTATAATTTAATGTCATTATAATATAATTCTCTTAAATTATAGTATCATCATAGAATTTTCAACAGGCGCGTCTATTAACGACTGACCACTCCAGCTGACATTATGCGCCCAAAAGCGCTGCGGTGAAGTGGCAAACTGCGTTACGATGAATAGTTAACGTTAACCGCGTTAATTTCTCATTAATTTCGTTATAAAAAAAAAAATGTAATCAATTGGGCTTTCTGGCGCATTAAATATTGAAAATGGCACTGCAAGGCAAAACGCAATCTCCGCTCGACAAAGAGAGCGTCAAATCTCGCTTCTTGCATTCCGAGCGCGCTCTTGCGCATCTTTGTCGTTCGCGCTGTCCAAGAATCCACCGTGCAAAATCCAGCTGGCCGCGCGACCGCGGCTGTTGGCAATTCCGCGGGGCTTTCAATTATACAGAACGAGAATTATCCCGACGGTCGCCCGGCTACTCCGTCAATGAGCCACGAGCGAGGGAGGAAGCGCGCGGGGGCGTCGTAACGACCTCGGCGGCATCGACGGCGCGACGACCGCGAAGAATCAGCGTTGAATCGTACGCGCGCAAAACGCTTATACGGATCTATATATATATATATATATATATATATATATATTATCACGACGAGGACGCCGAGGATCGCCGCAATCTCCCCCACCGTTCCCGCTCTCTGGCGCGCAGCCAATTTCTTTCATTCGGAGCGCATTATGCGCCCGCGCGCGACTCGTTGATGGGCAGGGTCGCGATCGGAGTTTGACGGGAGGGGCATACGGGGCAGAGCGGGGGGGGGGCGACAAACACAACAGAGAGAAAGAGGCCTGGCACGTATCGCGCGAATATAATGAGCGAGCGCGCTGGACCCTCCTCCTGCCGCCGGGGGACCTTCGTGTCTTCCTCTTTTTCCGCATTATACTCTTCCGTTATATGCCCGCGCGTGTACTTCGTATATATATATATATATATATATATATATATATATAGAAGGCGGCACACAGCGAACATTGTGCTGCCGCTCGAGGCCCCCCGGTGAAAGGGGACGAAAGAGAGACCGCGGGGCAACGTACCCTCGTGCCGCGCCGCGCTGCATATCTTCTCTCTCTCTCTCTCTCTCTCTCTCTCTCTCTCTCTCTCTCTCTCTCTCTTCCCCCTCCCCTCTTATCTATTGTCCCGGCTTTTCTCCGTGCATGTGCCCAATGCCCCGTACCGGCTCGGCTGCCGTGGCAGCCGGGAATCGATTACGATTATTACTGCTCTGGAATTCCTCCCGTTATGTTTTCGCCGCGGGCACGATTTTCGGCTCGATGGCCGGGGGGGGGGGTGATAGAATCGATCGGAGCACCCACGCTGAACTGTCGACGGATTAAAGTCGTCGTCTAATAAGCCATCGCTAATTACGCATCGTTTGATTCCATAACAATCGAGTTTCTGTGAACCCATTGCGGGATATGAATACCAGCATTGTCAAGTGATTTTTTCGCACATACTTTAGGTAGAATTGATACGTTGACAATCACATAATCGGAAAATCTGAAAAACTATGTAAAAAAAACCGCCATTTGTATACTAGTCAGCAGTGAACTGATCATTACTGTACAAAATTAGTAGTCCGTACGATTATTTTATGTGTAAATGTAATGACATCTAATTTTATTATTGATCGCAAGCCATTCATAAGCCGGTGTGGTAAAAAAAGAATCGACTGCAAAAAACATGGGAAACCGTGACGTCTTATGTCGTCGGTTTATAGACGATTTTCGCGAGAAGTTCCGCAAAGTCTTTCGCGTGAATTTTCTTTTTCGGGCCTAATTCGCGTTTGGCGCTCCGCCAAGAGCGGACGGGATCATCGATCATCCGCGAGCCAAGCCGAATGAAAACCGAATTCGATAGGCGCACGGATTGAGACGGCAATCCGTAACTAGCGTTAACGGTCAATTATTTTTTTTTTATCCTTTAACGGGTTGGTTACTTTAATGTACCAGCTGATACATGCCGCGCAGCATTTTTATCACGCAACAAATACTTTGGCTCGAATATCGAATGCAATATCATTTCCACGGTCTCTTAAAAAATGCTCTTAAATTACGTAAGAATTTCGATTAGACAGGAGGGGCTGCATTCTCATTTTTGTTTAATAGATTAGCGCTAATATCACTTCTAGATTATTCGGATATGATTTAAAGGATCAATGAGTTCGGATGCATGCCGTAATTATAGATGCCAGTGTCTGAAATTGATTGCACATAGAAATCTTGAATGTATAATATATATAATATTGAATATATACGTGTCACTCAACATTCCAACACCATTCGCTCCTTCGAATTAATCCTAGCTGTAGATATAAAGAATTCTATATGAAGAACTGTTTCTAAGAAAAAAGAACTGTTCTATTTGTCAAAATCAAAAATCCAAAAACTCTTTAAATTTGTTTACGTTACTTCCATAGTTACATGTTAAGTGCTCTCCTAATTTCGTAAAATGTAAATTAATATATTAAAACGTTTCATGATTACATGGTTTTATTTAACAAATAGTAACTAAATATTCAAACAACACATGGATTTTTTATTATGATATTTCAAAAATTAAGATCTAAAATAATATTATCTAAGTATATGAAATTGTTGTACAAAATATACATAATAATAAAACTTAAATAAAATGCTTCTACTAAGAAATGCTGGTTCCAAATAATTATAATTTAAGCTCTCTGTTAAACTTTATATAAATAATACATTATTTACTTTATAATAATTAATAGAAAAATAAAACCATGATTTGATCTTTGGGACGAGGGCCGGTATTAAAAAAAAATTTCATCCTCCTTTACAGCAGGTATGACAGAGGGTTAAGAAACTCGAAATAAAAGCCCTCACATAATTTAAGAACACTCCCCCTAAGACGTAGGTGTAAATCTTGCATCGCGATCAGCTCGAACGGTAGGAAGAAACGTTCCACCGCGCCAGACTCAACGCAACAGAGCCGTTCTCCGTTTTGTTCAATTAAGAATACATCAGGGCTAAGGCCCCTAACCGCGGGGCGTTTTAATTAAATTCGAGTCGTCGGAACAGCCGCGTAACAAGTTGTTATTCCGTCGGGCGGCCCTGACGGGGCGGCCATCCGTTTGTATATTTTCCGTGCCCCCCCCCCCCACTTCATCTTCCTCCGCCGACGCCCTCCTCCCCGTACGCGGGCGGGCGGCGTTTCTCCGCGTTAACGGGTCTCGAGCGGGAACGCACCTCCCTTCATTTTCTCCTCCTTTGCGCAGACAAAAGGCGTCCCACCCCGCAGCACCCCACTCCCCCCCCCTCGCTACTCTAGGGGCAACGAAGTACTTACCCAGCGCCGGCGGGGAGCTTATCTGGATTACGCCGCGGTGTGTCGCTGCGACGACAACGACGAAGACGGCGACGTCGCTGGCGGGGCTGGTGGAGGGGGTGGGAGGCAAAGCAAACGCCGATGGTAATCAGCGAGGAAAATTTTGGTCGGGACCAAAACGATCTCTTTCACTCTCTCTCTCTCTCTCTCTCTCTCTCTCTCTCTCTCCCTCCCTCCCTCTCATTCCTTGTATATATACCGCGCGCTGCTGCACATTCCATTGTCAATGGCTTTAGATATGTATATAAGAATCCCGGGAGCTTTACCGTCATTATTTCGTGATTTACGAAGCGAATCGGGTAAACGTCAAATGTGGAAAAGAGCTTGGCGAACAATGTTTGGGATAAAATCCGTTAATGGCGAGGTAAAGGTGTGAAATTAGATTGACAAATAACCGAACCCCTGTATGTGTGTGTGTGTGTGTGTGTGTGTGTGTGTGTGTGTGTGTGTGTGTAGGTACCAAATTTAATTAAAGGGAAAATATATGATGTGCGATGAGATATCTAAGGAATTTCACTTTGGAGTTTTATTGTAAAAGTAATGTTAACCCCGTCAAGACAAATTATCAAACCTCGCTGTGCTGTAAAGCAAATCGTTCTTAGCGTTAAAGTTCTTGATTCAAAATAACAATATTCGAATACACATCTTAAAATATATTTCGTTGATATTACGTTTTATTAATATATTGATTGACAAAGCTGCACTCACTGAGCACTTAACGAAAGTTTATTTCATTTAATGTACAGTATGAATTGTATAAGGAATTTCTTAGATTTGCATTAAGAATTGCTATTGAATACAAAGCGCGTATATGAAACGGGAATATGCAACGTCACGACGACCGCAGTAAAATATTCCTTCACATTCGGGTCTTAATAATACCTTCAGTATTTTTCATCATACACATTTCAACTGCAAATGATAAAATAAACGAGAAAATCATTATTATCGACAGATTGGATTCAGAAAAAACCTGATCAAGTTAAATCGGCAAGAACGATAAAATAGACAATTTTTTGTTGCTCAAGAGACATAAGAACCAAGTTCAAACTATACCGCATCTAAGATTTAATACGCATCTTCACCCAAAATCAGCGAAATTATCTCTTCCAATGAGCACAGTCATGAGCGCTAAAAAAGCATTTATGTAACGGACAAGCGGCATTGTAATATCTATTTCGTGATGTTTCAGAATTGTATAATATGTACGGATTATTGAGCCAGCTACGAAATTCCATCGTTCGTATAATCGTGCGCGACAGCGTCCATCAAATTCTCGCCGCTGGAATTACCTCGGAATTAAAGTACAACCTCCCAAGATCCCGCGTATGGCCCGTTCGCTCGAAAGCGCTCGGCAGGCCGTGCGCGCCATCCACGCAACATCCACGCATCGCGGCAACGAAATCAGCGGATCCGAGACGGCGCGCCGTCAAACTCGCGCCGCGATCGCTACGTCCAACCCCTCGGCTTTAAACCACCTCCAACCCGGCAGAACCGGCGACGTGCCCGCGCTCGATTTCGAAATTGGTCACGCGCGCGCGGCAGCCCGACGAACGTTCCCTTCTTCGCGTTCATTATCGCCCCTCACCCGCCCCCCCCCCATCACCGGTTCGCTTATAATTCGCAATATATAACGTCGTTCCTGTCATTCGGCTCGCGGGCACGTGTGTGTGTGTGTGTGCGTGTCCGCGTCTGCGACGAGCGCGGCCTCCTGCGATCCGCGCCACGTTTTCAGCGGGCAGCCCAGAAATTTCACGCGTTCACGCTGAATTATATCCGGATCCTTTATGTCGCGAACGTATTTCTCGGATGGGTTGTGTGCGCGATTTCAAAAGCGGGAAATTATTTTGCGTGAATATAAAATATGAGATTGTTGTACTTTGTGCGATGGAAGAAAAATTCTTTGATTTAATTTCGGAAGGTTTAAAATAGCTAATCGATCATTTATAAGCTGTTTGTTGTAATAAATTCTTTGCATTCTCGACATTGGTGTCAGTTTAATCCCGACAAGAGAGCGGAAGTATTTCAATACATAAATTTAATAAAATTCATTTGAAAATAGCATAGTGAAATACGGCGATGAAAAATTATAAAAATAAAAGATAGTGCCAGTACAGTAGCATCGATAAGTTATGAAAATAGATTTCAAAAATAAATATTGCTATACGGTGTTAAAGTACATGGCATATATAATTTTATTTTTTCATACATAGAATACCGAACGATAATCAATCAAACTGAAAATATGAAAATATCAAGGAATCGAAAAGGAAAGAAAAATTATAGATCTGTAGTAAATGATTAAATTAATAATTTAATTTCAATGAAGAACACAGTAAAAATGTATGCGCCCTTAAAGAACAATAAAATAATTTAAATTAGCGATCGAGATTCGTATTCCCTGTTATAGTAATCTTAACAACTTGATTAGCACACCCGCATTGAACAAATGTAAATATGTTTTTTTTTACAGTTCAGTTAATGAATACTATTGATGAAATATAAGACAGAATTACGTCAAATGAAAATGGCACAATGAACATGTGGTCGTGTGACGAACTAAATCTTCAACAAAATGGAACTTTAACAAACTTACAGTAATTATTGTGTAAAGTTATTTTTTGTTTTACATATAAATAACCATGAATTGAAGGTTTTATTTTAATTTTTTCATTTTGGAAAGTTCGTTTGTAATTGCGCCGAATTATTCCGATGTATTCCAACGATCAAAGTTTCGGATTCATCGAAAAATGGAAGAAGCTTCTAGAGACATTCGTTTCCTTTTCATATGCCCTTTATGTTTAAATAAAATTGTATAACTTAAAAAGCTATAAAAAAAAATTATAAAAAAAAATAGTCGGATACGACGTGTGGAACTACTACCTAAGCTCACCCGCTCCGTCTCCCGAATTGTTCGCATCTATCACGTCGCGCATTTATCACGCCATCCTTTCCACGACGGAAACAAAACAAAACAAAAAAAATTAATCGAACAAAATAGATCGAAACTATCTGGCTAACAATTACCGACGATTACTTCCAATCCGACCTTATCGACAGGCGCTCCGGTTCCGACAACGAGGGAAAAAAAGAAACGGAACAAAAAGAACGTACGCTAGATTCAGCGAATAAATTACGCCGCGAGAACGGCGCATTACTCCCCGTTCCCCGCGAGCCTTCCCCATTTCCCGACAGATAGAAGCTCGAGCAAGGGGGACGCGGCAAGGGGGGGGGGCGACGGACGGACAAGCTGTTCATACAGAGCCCGGTAACCAACCGCGCTATTTGTCGACGGGGCGGCCGGGAGATTAATTGCGATCGAGGGAAGAGCCGATCCCCCCCCCTCGTCCGAGCGCGCGATTATCCGGCGCCCGGGACGTCTGCGCTGCGGCTCGTGAAAGACGCCGCGCTCGACGCGCTCGATTGAATGCAGGAGTCGCCGCGGCGCGTCGTCGCGCGTCGCTGCGCCGAGCTATTGGCACTCGGGCCAGGGTCGAGCATTTTCCGAACGAGATTGTCCCGTTTGGTTCGCGATTTAAATGGAAAATTATACGGGACGAAAGTTTCTAATTCTCGCATCTTTAAACGGCTCGATTAGAACGATCTTCCAATAAATCTACACAATGTTCAAGAAACATCTAGAATCTAACGAGCATACTGTTCCATTTTTTCTGACACAAAAAAAAAAAACGAAATATATTTCACGATGTATAATATCGACCGTATTTTCATTTTTTCAATACTTATATCGTTTTCTCAATTGAATAAGCTAATCTTTTATTCTATATTCATTACTATTATTACTAGTTTATTACTATTATAATATTTATACTATATTCATTATTATTAATTAAGTTAATTATGAGTTTATTTATTAATAAGGTATTTTCATTAAAATTGTAATTAATAATAATCAGCTTACTAATCGATGTAGGGTTCGTGCATTAAGTATAATCATAGATTAATTATTCCAGAGTGTCTGAAGCTCGGTATCATCGTCCATCTCTGAATAAATAATTATCCAAATGTATATATGCAACGAAAATCAAATTCGACATTTATTTAAGAATAATATTGAGTAATATAAAATTAAAATCCATACGTTTATGGATCAAAGTTTATTTCAGATAACACGAAACTTGAAAAATAATGAAATATAATACCTTTATTCAAATGTCTGCGCCTGGAATATAATTTACTTGCTCAATGCGAATCCTTGTCTTCGTTATTCGATACAATTATTTGATAACGCTATTAATTACGGTTAATATAAACATGAAATGATATTCGTCTAGAGGTTTGCCTCGGTTCTGATACGTTTTTCATTTCCCGATCGTCAATACTCTCGATTATACGAATAATCGTCGAGAAATCAAATCTTCAAATTTTCGCTGATTTAGCTACTTTTAGGGTAACTTCAGTTCTCTTTCGAAAAGAGCTCTATGCTCAATCGTCGGCCGTGTCGCTGACATATTAAAGAAACGATCGGCAGCCGAGCCCGTGACCGATCTCGTTAACGAAGCATCCCGACGACTTCTCCGCACGAATCGACACTCTCGCCAAAACCAAAATCCAGGAACACGGTGTGTCGATCCGCGGACTCGGCAGACATCCGAGATTGAAGAGCCCCCCCCCCCTTCAACGCCACTGCCGGCCGGCGTCATCCTTCCCTTAAAGCTATACAGTAGGGAGAGGCAGGAGCGGGGATCTAATTACGCGACGCGGCACCCACGAAAATGCCGCTACACACGCACATGCACAGACGTACAGGAACTCGGCGAGACGATCGGGCAGTGGCTCGAGATGCCGAGCGAGCGGCCGGACGACGGCGGCCTACGTATTATAGGCAGTCGTATAAGTTTCACGAGCTCGCGCGAGCCGCGCGTTCGCCGACTTAACGCCCGACCCCGTCGAGGAGGCGGCGATTTGAATTTCACGCGTCGCCGTGATTGATACGATATGGCACAATTAGCGGACGCTCTCCGCTCGGGTCTTTTTAGCCGTGAGCTGCCGGCCGAGAAGCCGCGGGGGAGGCGGAGGGGAAGGGGGGGTGCGGAGGCGTCGTCGGAAGATCGGGTGTCGTCGCTTAGAATTTAATTTTATGGTTTTCGGGTTAAACGAGATGGGGGACGAGGATGGGTTGCAGTTTATTACGACCTAGTGCGTTAATACGGCATTATACGATAATGGATACTATTGCGCGGATAGATGATTTCGTAACGGTAAACGGTCTTCACGCGAACGTGCGATGATTTGCATGTTGTTTCGATCTTTAATTGAAAACCTCGATCTGGAAGTTATAGGGATGGATAACTGACTATCAATGGCTTTAGAAAGATTACTTCGTACGCTCGAACGACGCCCAAAGTCCAAATCACACTGTCCAATTGGTGTGGAAGTATGCAATGCTCGCCGACGAATGCCGTTCCAAATCTCGGAAATCCGAAAGAGACGTTTAAATCAAATTTAGCGTGAGGGGTAGATAACGCCGAGGAAATGAGCAAATATTTCAGATAGCTGATGCGCGTAGGAGGCGAGCAGAATGTGCTCGAGAAGTGGCAGTGTCGCCACCAGGGGCGTTACATCTATTTGCTTAGGATATTACGAGCCAACACGAGGTCGAAGATATGCAGGCGCGCTTACGAGACGAGGAAACCTGAGCCTGAAATACAATCTGGACTTGGGACGGGGATAATTACTGTCGGCCTGCTCGTTCGGATTTTACGTTCCTTCTCGATAAATTCGAATGATTAGCTCCGTTCCGTTCTCGTGCATTGCTCGCGTGAGATGGGGGGGGGGGTGGCGTAATTGGAATCGTGTCGTAATGAAAAACCAACCGGTCTCTATGATAATGTCAAAGTCAATTGTGAAAAATCCGCTGTCGATCTGCCGACGTTCGTTTTTATTTTCTTGCATTACGCCATTCGTACGACTCGTTTCTCGGTACCTTTCGGGCTTGAAAACATTGCCTCTAGTCGAATAAACCGATAGAAACTATGGGAATTGCCCGCGATACCAGAGACGAATATCGTTCGAGACGACAACTACACCCGCACATTCGCAGATACGATGTATCCAGAGAATCGCCCCCCCCCCCTGTGTACATGAGCAGAAGGACTGGCATGCCATTATCACCCCGGGGACAAGTCACAGATCGAGCATATAGAAATCGCGCGGGAGCAGCTTATCGGACTAATTTGATCCTCTACGAGAACAAAGGCTGCTTGGGAATGGTCGATCTTCGTATCAATAGGTATCAATGGATTTTCAACAGTCGTTGCAAATGGCTTTGTTCTTTTAATTCAAATCGGCAATCAAAATTTATTGAATTGAAATGATATATAACTATATTAATTTATCCTCAAAATGATACTTTTACACATTGCAGCAGTTAATGTACAGCTATGTTAGATATTTTATTCATTGGTGTTCTATAAATCAAATACAATTAGAAGCTGAAATATATACAAAATTGTCCAGATTAAATCAAGTAGAAGAATTACTGGATCTAAAGAATAATAAAATTATTCCACTGTTCGATCGGATTATGACCATAAATAAAGGCCCATTCAAAATAAAATTCATCCATGAAATTGCCTATTCGATTCAGAACATTCGAATTTCTTATAATACGTTTTAGTATACTAATTACTGAATCTTTTCGAAAACATTATCGATCTTCGCGATAATAATCAAGCTTTATCCAGAGGATCAGCCCCCAGCGCGATAATTAATACATACGGGATCGTATTCCGTGCGCGCGCCGCAACGTATGCAAATCCTTAAAAACCCGGGGCGTCGTATCGTCCATACATACCTCGCCCCGCCCACTTTCGAACTTTCCCTCTCGGGCGAAATGCATGATTTATGCCCACCCCCCCCTTCCCCGTCCCGCTTATCATAATTGATTTATTCGCCGTCGCGATAAAGACTGCGTAGGGCACATTATGCAAAGACCTTCGTACGAGGCGAGGCGGCTCCATCGCGCACATAATAGTGCGAAAGCGAGTATATTGGTAGCCCGTAGGAATAAAGCCTAAAACTACATTCGCGAAACACTGTATAATCGTATCGGTTTGTATGCATACGTATTTCTATATATACATACATGCATACATACACATACACACACACACACACACACACATATATATATCGAGCGCGTGGCTCGCTAAATTGCGAGAGATACGATCGCGATAAAGAATCTCCCCAGGCGCGCGTGCAGGTACCCGAGAATACGTACGATATACATAGGTAATAAGCCGTCGGACGGGCATTTGAGGGTCAGTATAACGGTGCACGTAAACGTAAGACAGGGCAAATTGAGAGAGTTACACGAGAAGATTTATCGGATTTCCGCGCGGGGTGGGGATTGTAGGAGGGGGCGGGAGAGGGGGTGGTGGGGGGGGGAGTCAGAAGACACGGCGAGAAATCCCGCGCGAGGTGCGCGACGAGTGATTTATGCAAAACGAAAAGAAACTCCGAGGGCGGCTGCGCGCGGCCGGCGCGTCACGGAGGTCCGCGCTCGCCCTTCGGGATTCGGATAAGCAGCGGATGGCATTATTTACGGGGCGAAATTGCGCGCGATTGCAGGCGATAAATCAGCGCGCGAGCGCGGCTCGCCGCGTTGTTTGAGGACGAAATTGCACGCGCGGTGGTCAGCGCGCGCCCTCTGCCTACCGCGCCGAGCCGGGGCGACCTATTGTCTTCGGGTTTTCGCGCGCGCTGGTTCACAGTCACCGTGGCCCCCGAGACGTCGGGTTGGCGAGGATCCAGTCCACCGTCGCAGAACGCGCGCGCTATTAATCAACTAATCGACGCGTCGTGCCAGTGTCGATCGGCAGCCGGACGGATCGCGCGTCGATTGAGTACGACAACGGCGAAGCCGTAGGGAGCTGCTGCTTGAGGGACTCGAGCGACGCCGCTGCACTGCGCTTGGCCGGGATCGCTCTCGACGCGCGGCCCCCAGCGCTGCGCGCCGAAAACGAGAACGGGCGCAAGGCCGAGGATTTTTCCGTCTCTCCGTTCTACCTCTCCGCTTTCTTTGTCTCCGTAGACAAGTTCGCCTCGCGTATGCACACAGGCCCCCGAGGCAGAGGGAGAACGAGAGATTAACGAAAGGGAAGACAGAGAGAGAGAGAGAGAGAGAGAGAGAGGTAGGGGAAGGGGGCAGAGTGGAAGAGATAAAAATGACAGGAAGGCGCTTTATTTACTCCCTTTAAGAGTGTGCCGCGCATAAATCCTACGGCTTTTGTCACTTTTACGGCGCTGGCGCGCGGTGACTGTGATGCTCCTCTGCCCCCCCCCACCCGCCGCTCCCTTAACCCTTCCGCCCGCCCTTCATTTTTTCGACGACGATATATCGAGGCGGTCTTTACGACCGAATACGGCTTAAAGGCGGAGGGGATCCAGCGAGCGTCTTTTTTAACAGAGGACACGCGTTGTAGCGGCGCGCCGCTCTTTCTTATGTGCCGCTGACGGTGTTTCGCTCCCCTCCGTACGTAGGTCTCGATATATATTTATTGAATTTGTTAATTACTCATTTTAGAAGGTAAGTGGGGAGATTTTATGGAACTTTGACGTCCGTGTAATTGCAAAGTTATAAAAAAAAAAAACTTCTTTTTTATAACCAGTTTTCGCTTTATCGAATGAGTGAAATTGCGACTTATTGAATGATTTGAAAACAACTTTTAATTTACATAAAAATCATAATAATCATAAATCATAATAATTAGAAATCATAATAATCAAAATCATATTTTTCACACTCTAGGTGGCTATTAACAACGACCATTAGATGGCGTCCCAAAATTTTGAAATATTTTTCATAATAAACAACAACAATAATACTCGATCAATCATGCCAAACTTTTGTTGGAATTGATTTATCCAACTGTGAAACTAATATTTTGAAAAGTGAAGTTTTTTTTCCGGAAACAAAGTATCTTTTTTATACACGTATTGATATTATTTCCAGCGATAGCACATAATTTTTTCACCTATTCGTCAGACAGCCTTTTTGACGTTCTAAAATAAAGCAAATATAAACTGATGTTATGCAAAGAAATCAGAATTTCTCAAATAAGTAAACGTGAACTTTTGAGTAAAAGGATACAATTAGACAGGGTAGATGACTTAAATATCAAATCACAAACTAACCGACCCTCATCCACCAAACTTCGTTTTGAAGAAATTCGGCATTCGGCAAATAAAAGTGACTGCTTTCCCTTCACTCGGCGTTTAATCAAATCGGGCAATCTCCATTATCATCGGAGTCCGTCGGATGAAAACTTTCCCTTATCCCCTTATCCCCCGGGAGAGGGATCCGCCCACCTGCACCCCGCCGAAAGCCATTTCGAAATTCAATCGCGACTCCTCATCGCGCTTCGAATCGCGCACGTCGCTCGTGCGAGCTCGCGCTCGACGCCCCTACGTCCCGGGATCGCGCGGCGGCTCGTTATAAGCCCAGACCGGATCATCGACGCTCGCCCACACATGTATACGAAGTTACTCGCGGCTTCTTTTCAAAATATTTGCGCGCATTTGCGAAGGGGTCTGGCGGGGGGGAGGGGAGGGGGAGAGCGAGGCGGAGGCAGAAATTAATTTCCCCCGGGCGGCGTTTCTCATCTCGCCGCCCTGTGTAAACGCGCGCGCGAGCGTCCTCGCAGCCTTCGGTAAACTTCGTCGCGAAGTTTTGCGCGCGCGCGCGCGCGCATCCGCGCGGTTTGATAAACAGGGCCGTCGCGCAAAAGCGACGGAGATAACGCGCGCAGCTGCGAAGGATAAAAATGCCGACGGGTTGGAGGGGGCGGGTGAGGGGGTTGTCGTGAGTTAGACGGCTGGAATTATTCTCCAGTATGCCGAACGAGCGATCGCGATCGTTCGCCTCGCTCCTCTGTCTTTCCGCAGCTCTGCTTATCTGGGCACACACTCAGCTGGATATCGTATAGGTTGGAAATTATGATGGGACGGGTGAATGATAAAAGTGTGAAGTTTTTTATTATGAAATTTTTTTTTACGGTTTTTCCGTGATTAATAGTAGAGATTCCATGAAATCAAATATTTCATATTTATTTCTCTTTTCACATATTTGATTGATATGAATGTGGTAAATATCTTATAACTCCTTCTTTTCGTCCGAAACGTGTTTTTTCTCGATTTTATTGGAATCACAATCAAAATTGTAATTAATGCCTTAGTATTAAAGCGAGCTTTTAATTTTAGAAGTAAGAAACTACCTTTTAATTAATTTACTTAGAGTTTTGATGAATGCGTGCTTCAACTACTCGAGCATACCGAATCAAAAAAGGACGTAATTCGCGTTCAAGATTTTATTAAATTTAGTTTCTAATAAAGAATAAAATTGAAAACCTTTTGGGATCTATGTAATTGTTTCAGTAGTAAAAGACGACTATTATTAAGCAAGTTATAATGCTGGAAATCATCAATATTTTAACAATAGCCTGAGAGAATATATGCACCGAATAAATCAAAGTCAATATTATACATCTAAATCCTTACTCCGATGATACGACAACGATTAAAAATTTCAGATTCCAGCGATATTCAAACACTTCGAACAAAAGATCTGCAATTTCAAAGCCTTTTTCCAATCATCTACATCCTGAGCGCGCAATACCGTATAAAGCAAACATCACGGCCGCTCGGCCGGAATTTTCCTACTAACCAGGATTGCCGAGTTCCATTATCAGTGTCCCGATCGCATTAAACTTCCTCCCGTGTCGGCGATGTTTAATACCGAGCTCCCTTCGCGCTGCCCGTCGCGCGCATCAGGCCATTAAACAAATTGCCGGCCAGTGCGGCGGCTAGCCGAGTGCATTCCGCCGGTCTCCATCTGGCGGTAGCTCCGCCGTTAAAGCGAAACAAAAGAAAGGAAAAAGGACGGAAAAAAGAGCAGAGAACAAAACGAAAGCGGAAGAAAAAAGAAAGGGATAACAGCTCCGCTCGGGCAGGATCGCTTCATCAAGCCCCGATGCACGGGCCCCAAAAGAAACGTGGCGAAAGGAACGATGACTTTCGCTGGCGCGCGCGCGCGCATACGTATAGCGCGTCGGGTGGGAATGGACGAGCGCGCGTTATTAAAGAGCGTAGCGCGCGCGCGCGTGCGATCGCGCCTATGCGCAGGCGCGACGGGAAATGAAGCGATCGGCAATGTCGTCGGACCGTCGGGCGAGGCGTCGCCGAAGTCGATCGACGAGCGCTCACGAATTTACGGGCGAACTTTTTGTGAAGAGCCTCGATTATCGGCGCACAGCTCTCTCTCGGTGTGCGATTAAACGCTTCTGCAGACTGAAGAAGAGGAGGAGGAGAGAGAGAGAGAGAGAGAGAGAGAGAGAGAGAGAGAGAGAAGTGGGGTTAATTTGCAACGAGTTCCTCTCGGTGTTCTCATATTGCGCATTTGCTATTATGTGTACAGTTTTCATTCAATTGACCGGAAATCTTATCAATCGCTCATGAAGTACAAGAATTAAAAATAACTGATTCGATAATATTATTGCATTTATCTCTTATAATAGGACAATAACCTTATAATTAAGTTGAAATGGAATTAAACTAAGCGAAAAATAGTGGCTTTTCGAGAAAAATCATAGAACCTAATTTGTCTATACGATGATTACAGAGGTGTATTATTTTTCAAATAAAATAAAAGAAAATATATTAAAATAATTTCATTGTCTCTATTATTTAAATGAAGGCATCTTTTATTTCCAGACAAAATTAATTAGTCCATTTTACAGTAATATTATGTCTAACAATACAAATTACTAATAAAAACTAGAATTTTTATTATATTTTTTATAGTATTAATAATTTTAGTTTATGTTTAGGTGATAAGTTGATGATAAAGGAAAATATTTATGCATCCGAAATCTAGGCATTGTTTAATTTATTACAGTTGATTTGTACAACAAAATGAAATCATTTAAACATCTGGAGAATATTTCTGTTAATAAATCCTAAATAACCAAGTCCTGCAAAAATATCCAGCATTTTGCAATTGATATAAAAAGTAGAAATTAAATTAATCCGTGATGAAGAAGCATTTAATTCAATTACGTCTGAATGTACTTCCATCCTAAAAAGGTAAAATTGAAGTAACAATCAAAAGTTAGTAAATCTTTAGTCTCCTTCGCTACCAGCGACTCGGCACTGGCACCAACTTCGCCGCGCACGAGCAACATCAGAAATCTTCCGAGAAAGCGCGGCCGCGTACGGCGTCGCGCATCCCTCAGCGCCAAAATTTTCAAATCCCAAACACGTTCGGCCAATAAAGATAGCGGCTCCCGCGCCAAATGAATTATCCCGGGCGCGACGGTGGAGAGAGAGAGAGAGGGGAGAGAGAGAGAGCGAGGGTAGGGCTGGAATATTATCAGCGAAACTTTTGGCCCGAGGCGCAGATAATAATTCCGTCCGCCGGCAAACAGAGATCCGCGAAAAAGGGGGAGGAGGCGTAATAAATTAATCCGCGCTCGCGACGAATTCCCGGCCTCCCCTTTTTCCTGCGCCGTCTTCGTCTTTTATCATCGCCCCCCCCCCTTAAGACCTACATTACACACGCATAGCCGAGCGTCACGTATGCGTGTCTTCGATCCGACTTCGCCCTCGCTCCGTCTACCGTCGCTCCCACCCCGCCGCCCCGCCATCCCACTCCGGCAGAGCTCGGACCGCGGGATCAAACTGCAGCTGACTGTATGAAAGGGTGAAGAGCCCGAGAGCGGCTTCCTCGATCCATTGGCTCCGGATCGCGTTATCGCCCGATTGGCGCGCGAGTGTATGCGTGGCTTGAGTGGCGAGCGTCGAGCTCGCGGCCTCGCGTGATCCCGCGCCATTGGAAGCCATTCGAGAGCGGCGTTCTGCCCGCTTCCATACGGGAGCGCAATTTTTCTTTGTTTTTGCGCGAGCTTAATTGCCCGTGTAAAGAGAATATTTTGCTGAAATTCGAGACGTTTGTAGCCAACGTGAGAGGGTTGTTCGGCGTGCTTTGGATTTTAAGCAAAATTAATTTGAGCGATGCACAAATATATTCGGACCATAAGATGTTAATCCATTGATAGCGTGTACTTCCATTGTAATATAAGAGTTTTTGCAGAACTGGATGACTAAAGTAATTCCGTAGAGAAATAATTTTTAAGTATGGGAATAATCTTATATTTTAATACGATTAAACATGTTCACAACGGCATCGAAGAAGATAAAAAAAATTTGAACGAAGAGTACTCATTTACACATTGTCAAAAGGCATTCTGTATACAGAAACTAATGTATTTAAATTGATTGAAATTGGTGCACAACCGATTGATATGCATCATACTTCTGTAATACATCGCACAATTTAGACTTCACAAAGAAGCAAACAGCATGAGGATCAACAGCTTTTCTGAATATAGTAAACGGACACGTTGCGAGCGCCTTGTCTGGTTCTCATGATATTGATTGACTGCAAAAAAACTGCCATTTTTTCGACCTTCATGGGAAGAATGAAAACGTCTACTACAGTTATTGAGTTCATGATATTATATGTCGCTCACTATTATCTTTGCAAGAAAAATATCATTGTATTAAAAAAAAATGAAATTTATTTTACTTTTTCTTTGAATTTTAAATTTTACGTATTACATTTTTTTGGCCGATTACAGGTTCTAAAGATCCTTCAAAACCAGCTCGATGAGAAGTTGCATACTATAACCAGCCCTTGATTTTATGCGAGCAACTTCTAGACTTTTTCATTTAGAATCAAACTGCTTTGCGAAAGTTGACAGAAAATATCAAAACTGGTTTTGGGATAAAATACGTGATTATATTCTTCAGTCGAGGCACTCAAACATCTGCACGGACGGTTTCGACTTTTAAAACTTTCCAGAGTTGTTCCTATACTTTTTTTTAAATTAGTAAAGAGAAGCCAACTACAGTTCCGTTAATTTAGAAATTACTTTGCATAGGGCAAACTTATACGTCCTACAAGGATCAATTCGTGACGAATTATTTTTTTACTTTACTACGTAAATGACTTCGTCAATGTCTTTCATCCTTTGAGTGTTCTACATGTTCTGTCTGCAGATGAAATTCAAATTTACCTTTAGATTTGACTAGATCTAATACTTTCCTGAGATCCTTACCCTGAGGATCACTTGAACGATTATTTTTGCAATAATGTATCGATTACAGAAAATTATTTCAATTGTATAGTAGAGTAATGAACTAGGCATTTGTGTCGGAAAGTCGCAAAATTGTATTAAACAAAAATCTCTGGTAGTCTTAGTATGTAAGGAAAGTAATCGAAAAGTTAAATCAATTCTGTATAAATTAAAATCTTTGAAATGTAGAATATATATATAGCTATATATAGCTATACACATAAATGCGATATACATAAAAGGCTTATAGAAGTGCTTCTGTTTTGGATTACTGCTTAGCTTTAATGTTATAGATATCTTCTAGAAAATCAGAAACAAACTTCAGTTATTAGAGTAATCCTCCTTACGGTACATTAAAGAGCTCAAATGTAATAATCTCGTGACCCTCGCCAGCTTATCTCTGGATTGTCTTCGCAGTGACTCTAAACAACATTATTTTATGGCTCTCATGTGTCTGACAGTAAATTACACTATCACATTTTTAAATATCAGAAATCCTTTCCACTAGCTGACAAATATATCATACGTCCCTTTAGGTACATCGTTGAACAAAAGCGTTCTCTCCTTTAGTATAAGATTCGTTATGCCGCTTCGCTTCACAAAAGTAAATCAGAAAGAATAAATGCTATCCCTTTGAATTGAACTTTCTTTTACTGTTACCTAAGTATATTAATTTATTTTATTTTTAATTGTAGCTTGATTGCATGTTTTTGAAAAGTATATGTAACTTCATTATTTTTCCCCATTGGTCAATTTGATATAATTGTTATGGTTGTATTTGTATATAATTATGTTTTATTATATTATAATTTTTTTTACATAATTCATCAGACACTGTTACAACTATCTGTCGCAATAATAAGGCAAACTTATTTAGTATTTTCTACAACTACTATGTATTGTCAAAGTATGTATGATTGAAATTTATTACGTTTATATTGTACAAATGAATATAGATCTATTTACGCTCTCTCCTCCTCTCTGTCATGCTTTCTAACCACAAAAGTATGAGATCGACAGTTTCTTAGCCCGAGCGAAGCTTTAAGTCGAGCTGCGGGAGGAGTATCGATAAAAAGTAAATAAATCCCCTGGCGAACGATAGAAACACGCGCGGGGACCGCGCGCGCGTGCCCGGAATACCGCGGCGCCGAGGGGCGACTGCAGCTACGGTAGTAGAATTCGGTTCGTAAATCGACGTTTATCGAGGGAACAGGGCCAATCGGGTCGCGGTATCAAAAATTTTCTTCGCTCTCGTGCTACGCTCGCCTGTGTGTAAACTGCGGGCGACGGGGGCGGGGGGTCTTGGAGTTAAAGCATTTCGCAAGCATTTCCAAAGGTGAAAAGGTCGGTAGAAGGTAAATATGTGACAAGAGGAATTACGTGGACCGTTTGAATTTTCCTAGACATTGGGACACTTTTGGTAAAATTTGTTACACATTGATGCAGAATTTATTTCACACAATGTTCCAACTTTGTATATGAAATTTAGATGTAAAGTAGCGGAAATTTTCATGATATAAAAGATTCTTTTACTAAATATACATTATTAACAATTATTAAGGTAGGCAAATTGTACAAATAATTTTACAGCGTTTACATAATAATAATAAGGTTGTTTTTAATAAATGCCAGCATATTTCTTCCAGGTCTCTTCTTCCTATGCCAAGTCGTAATTGGAAGCAATTTATGCAAATAAATATATTGGTAACTTCAAAGTTATTCCATTTTAAACTTGCATGCAGTTAACCAAAAGAGTTGCATAACTAGTTCTGATATTCAAACAGCGAAGTAAATCTACCAAGTTCCGATGCGCATTTCAGCGCTTCCCAACGATATTCAATGAATTCAAAGCCGCCGAGCATATGAAATTTTCCCAGAACGAAACCCCTGAACTGATAAACGCTCGCATCAAGCCGGATATATGCGCGTGCAAAGTCAGTGGAAGTGTAGCAAGGACAAAAAAAAAAAAAAAAAAAAAACAAGGAAAAAGGAAAAGAACTCGTGGAAACGTGAAATCTAGGAGGGGGTTGGATAAAGTCCGTCGAACGCAACTCGCTCCACGTCGCATCGGAGAGAGCAAAAAGCGCGCGTCTGTTAAAACACACCCTCGCCTCGCCCGCGGCCCCTGGAAAACTTATCGGTGAACGCAGCGATAATCGCGAGTCGAGCGGTAGAATTTCAATGTTATTGACTCCTCGCCGTTCCGGGGAGAGGGCCGGCCGACCCGGCTGCGCCCGCGCTGAAAAAACTTGTCGAAGAGCTGGAAAAAGTTTGTTCCTACCAGCGAAGGAGCGGTGGCAGCTGAGCTTTCGAGCCGGTATAAAGTACACGAGGCGAGAGCTCGGCAAAAGAGCTCGGCCGGTAGAGCTGTGAAACGGGAGAGGATGAAGAGTTTCGAAAAAAAATTCGGTCGGCTTTTGGATTTGAATTAACAAAGAGCAAGGACATACACGTTGGCGGAAACCCAATAGGGCCGGTATATAGTCCTCGAGCCCCTGAAAAGCTTTAAGAGATCCGAATGGTGTAATGAGATTTATTGAAGAAGCCGAAGCCTGCGGATATGGATCAGAAACTTGTGCTGCGCAATTTTTATGAAAAAATGGCAATCACGAACATTTTACACGAAATTTGTGTTTTACTGCTTTCAATACATCTGAGATATAATATTTGAGAAAAGTAAGTTTGTTTCTTTTTTTTATATATATTTTTCGATTTTCTGTGCCTGATTTATCTGCTTAGCTCTCCAAAATATGTTTTCAGTTATTTTTTCGCATGATTCAAAAATCTGATATATATATATTTATATATCAAAACAATTATAAATGATTCAATTATACAATTTAGGCATTTTAAAACTATTTTCTATTAAAAAATGTAAATAGTTCCACAGTTTTGCTATGTATAATGTTTCTTTTATAATGTTCTTCCAAATTTTATAAATATAAAACTCAAAATAGATGCCAAATACCGAGAAAAAAAATGAAAACTAGGGTATTACGAGTATGCTCACTATCGTTTAAAACATATATCACGAAAAATTCCATTTCCCGATCCCTCTCCGTATCCCTAATAGTTCGACAGAAGAAGAAACGAACTTTCTATACATTGCCACCGGCGCATACAAAAGCAAGGGAAAAATCACTGAGCTGCGCGCTGCCCCGCGACATCGACACCGTCGACAACCGACACGTCGGTCGAAAAATTTCCATAGCGAAAACATTCGTTTCGCGCGAATCCGCCCTCCGAATTCTCGGCTATGCCGGAAGAGCGAGAGGGACGGCCTGGGAGCCCGCGGCACCGAGCCCTTCGATCCCGGCGCCTGCGCGTCGATGCAAATCCCGTTGAAGGGCGCACAAAGGCTGAAAAACGTCAAGCCCTCCCGACCCGCGCTTCGATTTCACGAGAGAGCGCGGAAAAGGGCGACGGGATGGGAATATAAACGCGGCGCTGAAGCGGGAGCGTCGGTAAAGCAGGACCAAGGTGGATTGTTGGCCGAACAATCGCTCGTGGCACGGTCGCGAATCATTGCGGTTTTCCCGGAGATTTTCCGCTATACGAGCGTGGGCAATGGGGGGGGGAGGCGAGGGGAGCAGCATTAAAAGAGCGAGAAATTTAAATCCACGGCAAAGGGGGAGGGGGCGGTCTGTTTGGAATCGGGTGAACCGGCACGAAAGTGCGGGGCTTACGTTTTGTGCTTGAAATTGGATTCGATTTCCCGCCCCAGCCTTGAGCCCCCGACGATTTGCACTCTTCTCTACTCTGAACGTCAGCGCGTGATTCATATTCGAAATTGAAGTTAAGGATCGCCAAGCTTCTTTGAAAATTGTTTTCGGATTTTTTGCGCGGGAAACAATTTCGAGCCGTACTAATTGGTCGTTTTAAGCTTGAGCTCCCTAACGAGCAATGCGCGCTCAACTGTTCGTCTGAAACACGAATGAATTTTATTTGTGACAATTATTAATATGTGTAGAACTGAAAGAATGCTCAAACAGTTATTGATACATTCTATTGATTTAAAAATTAAAAAAGGAAAAAAGAATTTTAATATTTGGAATTGCTGGCAAAGGCAATGTCGCAAATACTTGAGAAAGACATGAATATGTAAATAAAATAAAAATAATGTTGGAAGATGGTACGACTTGAAAATTAGATGCAAAAGAATAATAGAATTAACTAATCCATTGAGTTTTATTTTCTGATATTAATATTATTAGAGTTAGTAATATCACAGTAACGATAAATTGCAATAGAAAATCTGTATGGTAGATTATTAAATTTTAATTTGCACCACGAATTCGGAAATAATGTAGGTACTATGAATGAAGTCGATTGGAGATAATTTTCAATTGCTTAAAGATATATTGATTGATGATGATTTCTCTCTTGACTTTGTAGAAAAAATTATTACGGAGAGTATAAACGATATTTGTAACAGTAATAGAAAAAAAATATATAAAAGTTAAAATATAAAACAGTTAACTTACAATACATTTCTTATTCTAACAAATAAAAGAACGTAATTCGGATGCTTTTGTTTTTGAAAATGTAAATATTTTGGAATAATGTTTCAAAAATAAAAAAAAAAGGAAAATCTTAAAAATATCCATATTTTAAGGAATCGCAAGACTGGTAATTTAATATTTCAACCAAGTAAATTAGATAATACTCTTAAACACATTCGATCATTCTTTATTCATAAAAATTGTGCTTTACATTTGGTGGGTGGGAATAGGCCATATAGAAAATCATTATTAGAATTTGAATTCAATCCCTGGAGATGAGCCCAAGCGCCTTAAAACGTTGGAGGAAGCCGTTAAAAAAATTTTTAGCCATAATTTATTTTTTTTATTTCTCTTATTTTGTAATAACAGTTTTTATATTTTATATTCTACACGAGTGATTATAAGCAAAGATAGTTAGATTGTCATTAAAATTATAATCATTTCATTTTATAAAGACTGTAAGACCGATACAAATATATGTTAGTTTGAAATAATTTTACTTACAAGTATTTTTATTTTCTCGATTAATTTACCAACGCTAAGTCATTTTTCAAACAATAGTTAACAAATCTTTCTAATGAAAGAATAGCTCTCCGAATTCGAGTGACAGAAATACTTATGCCAATTATTCACGTACTTGGAGTGTTGTAGTTCTCATTAGAGCCACGTGTAACGCACGTCCTGAATGATGGTTCCGGAGTTTTGTTAGTCATGCCAGCCACAGACCAGCCCAATTCCATGGAACAATGCCCATTTATTTCAAACTGCTTTAATACACCATACTTTATAGTTGAATAAAGACTTTTAAACACAGCTCACACGAGTCGAACCTCGGTTTATCAGTACTGAAACTGAAACGCGACTTCCCATTTCCTCGATCTCCCTTACACCCATTTGACTCGAATGTACGGAACTTTAGATTCAACTGTATATGTATCGCATCGTTACGGCCTACAGCCAGCTGGATAATTATTTTCCGGGGGCTGGGGGGGGGGGTACTAAAGTACAGGAATATTCGAGTAAAAGCGCTGTAAAAGCGAATAGAACACGGTACTTACGGCGAGGCAGACAGACGGGCATCGGATGATTCCAGCCGTCGGCGGTGCAGGTGAGCACCTTCTGGCCCCTTAGCTTGCGGCCCGGGTCGCAGGAGTAGACCGTCTGCAGAGAGCCGTCGTCCAGTGTGCGCTCGCGCACCGAGCCCCACTGAGGGGCCTGAACGCGCGGGCAATTGGACAGAGTGCCTGGAAAACGAGATTTCAACTCAGCCAGTATTTCTAATCGAAAGATTGTTTATTTTCGAAATATTTCCCTTCACTTATGTACGGTAAAAGCCAGATAATTTTCATGGCCTAGCTTTTTCATTGCACAATTACTTGAAGGCGGGAATTTGTTAACCTCGTTAAAACAGAGATTTTTTAACTAATTACTAATATATTGCATTAATACTGTATTAATATTAATATATTATATGAATATGTAATATTATAATTAATTAATTAATATAATTAATGTATAGTATTATAATAATATATTACTATGTAATATATTATAGTATTAATGTAATATATTAGTAATAATATATAATACATAATTATTACTAATATCTTACATTAATAATATAATATATTACAGTGTCAATTAATTGCTCTATACGAGATAATCATCAATTTTAGGATGAATAAAGCATAGCAAATAATATCAAGTATTTTTTTATAGTAATTAAACGTTACTTAATTCTTATTGATTATTATATTAATTAAGTAATCCATGTAAAACTGTTTCAATAGTATTATTTTTTAGTACAAAAGATTCTTGTTATGTTGTTATAAAAAATATGGTTGATATATATATATATATATATATATATATATATATATATGTATATGTATATATAGGGTAAAGATTGGTCCAGTATCTGATCCAATTTGTCAAGTTCTATCCCCGTTTATTAATTGAAGAAAATATTTCATTTACGTATATCTATATATAGTAGTAATTACTCGGATTGAATTCATCCAGATGAAAATTTTTTTCAATGAAAGAGAATCGTTAAAAATAAATAAAAGCTCAATCTAGACGACTGAAAGTTTATTCATTTCAAGAATGCTCTTTATACTTGTATGGAAATAAAATATCAGCGGCAGAATCGGGATAGCGTATTTACTAACACTGAAATAATAAACGCTTTCAGCGCGACTTTAATAAAAGTCAAAAGTCCAAGTAGCAAACATCAAAAAGTTTTCAGCGGCGCTCTTATATTAAAAATAAAACCCCCTTCTGAAGTGGGAATAATGCACGACGCACCGGAATAAGCTCGGGGAAAGTCAGAGTGAGAAAAATAGAAATGAAGGGGGAAGCAGGAGAGAGGAAGAGAGAGAGAGAGAGAGACCGGCAGACAGAGATGTCAGTTTGAAATGTTTGAATACGCGACACTTTTATCAATGCTAAAAGAACACAAATATTTCAAGACAATATCTGGCCTATACCGTCGATGCAATTTTTACGAGCGGGAGCGATGTCGACGGGGGTAGCTCGTCCTCGCGAAAACATGAAAAATGTACTGGGCCCGCTGTCGGGGAGAGAAAGAGAGAAAGAAAAGAATGGACTTAGAATGGACCAAATTGAAAAGAGCATGAAATTGAAAAATCTATGCGCACCGTGGAAAAATTTATGAAATATGCGCCTCGAAATTCGAAAGAATGCAAATTCGACGAATAAATCGCTGGAGAATGAAATCTCGTTAATAGCAAACAATGAGGCGTAATTGCATTCTCCCGACGTTTCATCGCGTAAGTAATCAGGGAATAATAAGAGTCATATAATCCAATAGCGCAGCTATTTCGTCCCGTTGTCTTGTTATTCCAAAAGCTCCCAAATAATGTACGGAGCAAAAAGTTTGGCTCCCGCCGGATTAATTCATTCCCCTGGCCGACGAAGCGTTACAAAAGCTGACGGTTCGACGCTCGACTACTCCCCATTCTCTTTTTATCCCCGCATTGCGAATCGGGCGATATAGCTGTGCAGCGAGGGCTGCGTCGCGAGTCGTCGTCCGTACACAGAAGCTGCGCGAGAGAGAGAGAAATAAAATTCGAAAAGTAACAAATAATAATACTGCCGCTGGCATCGCTTGACTCGGCCGTGCGACGCGTTAATTCCTGGAATTATTGCGCGACAGGCGTCCTACATTGCCGGTCCGAAGGCATCGCTGAAGCCCGTCTCACTTCCTCTTCGCCACCGGATCCGTGAAAAATGATACCCCCCCCCCGTCGGCGAGAGGTTTCGCAAGCATCTTCCGATCTCGCTGATAATAACGAAGCAGAGCAGTTCTCGGACGCCGGTCTGCGAGCAAAAACATAGCACCGCTCGCGTCATTCGTTTATGGCGCTTGCGCAACGAGTTGTTGGCGAGCGTTAGAGTGGAGCAGCCTGCGGTTTCCTGTGGACGTGGCGTGATTGGAAAAACGGAAGAAAAGTAACGAGGATCTTTTCTTCGCGGAAATTTGATGTGAACAACTGCGTCAGCTTTTGTTTATTCAAATGCTAATGCAGACTATGTGAAGACATATGTTCTAAACAATCAATTTACTTTAATAGTATATGCTGTCTTCTTATTAACATTTAATACACTAATATTAAATGTTATTTAATACATTTTTATTTAATACATAAGTAGTATCTCGACTAGTTTTTATATCGAGTATAAGACATTTATTTATTTATATTCAAACTGACTTATTATCCTTTTACAAAATAAGAAAATCAACATGAAATAATGAATAATGTTGATGTTCAAACGTAATTGATAGTAATAGAACAATAACTATATAGTAAAATACAATATTTGTAAAGGTTAAAACCTACATTATAATCGAATATAAATTTCATGTCAAGAACTAAATCAGAACTAACATATGAACAGAATCCTATAACAGATAAACGAATTCAAATTTTCCCTTTTTTCAACGAAAACGAATAACCTTACATTTGGAGGAATTAAGAAGTAGATTGAGAATACTGTCTTAATTGAGTAGAAATTTATATGTATAGGACGTTGGACTAATGATATTAAATATTCCAATACCACGGGGATAGCTGTATTTCTTTGCATAATATTATTACAGTAGTTGTATAGTTTGGTTATACAAATAATAAAAATGATATAAGCTCAAACAAATCGTACACTGAGAAAAAAATATCTGTAATCAATGCAAGAAGAATTCACTTGAATCAAACCACGTACTCTTAAATCTTGGGAATATTTTCTTAATTTAAGAAAATGACTGACTTGGTACAAAACGAGTAAATATTTACTTGATATAGGAAAATATGTTTTTCAGTGTATACACCTTGATTATTAATTAATTAATTAATTAATACCTGATATTGAAACTGCATTACAATTATTAAATTAAGAATTCTTTTAATATAATCTAAAATGGTCGATGAAATCTTTAGATTTACTTTTTTGAGTTCCAGTGTCGTATTGCTTTGCCGATCATATTTTTTCAATAGAATTCAAAAGTATTTTCGAAAAAGACGTCCATTTAAGTCGACTTCTCCATCCAAACTTTTAACATCGTAAAAATTGCAGGAACAACATTCGTAATTGTAATCAAACGTTCGATCATCATCGATTTGTCATTGTTGTGTCTACTATTATATTGGTACTATCTGACCTCCGTATAGAGAATTGCAATCTTTACAAGCGATTTTATAAATCACATTGGTATTTTTTTTTGTCTCGCGTTCTTTTCCAATGCAATATACATGTATTATTTTTTATTATTCGATACACATTTGTTATATTAATTATCAGTACGTTTAGATTACATTAATTATTTTATATACACTCATTATGCGTCTGATTCGTAGTTACTTATACGAGTTTCGCTACATCCTGTTGCAATTTATAATTTGTGTAGGGCAATTATTTTCAAATAGAAAGGATTATTGAGAGAAAATTTAATATATAAAGCTCGTCCACTGTGCCTCGCGATAATGCAAAAAGTAAACGCGGCCAATTATAGAGCAATCATAATAGGTACACTATTATAACTCCAGAAATATTAAGATTATACGATAGCGCTCTTAATCCACCTTTAATGAAGAATAGATATAGTTTCTCAGCTATCAGTTTTATATAACATAAGCCGACGCGCAATCTAATAATTCGTATATAATGTTAATGGCAAAAAGCATTAATTCCGTCAGATCGATGAGCAATCCGATCCTCGATTTAATTTTACTCGAAGCACAACATTAAGTAAGACGTCAAATATAATATATCTTCGCCAAGAAGACAAATATTTCATTTCAACAATCTCCGTCCCCTTTAATCTAACAAAACATATGCGCCGGAAACTTTCTGATGGCGCTGTGAGCTTGGCTAAATCATTATAACTGCAGATATATATATATATATATATATATATATATATATATATATATATATAATAAATTGTATATACGTAAAGTTAAACTCGCATGGATCGTATACCAGCGTATCTTTCCTGACAGACGCACATCAGAAGCTACATAAGCAGCGTCGGCTCGGCTAGAGTCTCAGAAAGATCGATCGACCGCGCGCGCTAAGTGCGCGTCTCCTCTCCTTCAGCCGCCCCCCCCTCTCTCTCTCTCTCTCTCTCACTCACTCACTCGGTCACTCACTCTCCCTGGTCCTCCGCTGCACGCCCTTAACGCGCAAAGCGATAGGAAACTTTTTACGCCCGGCTAATTGATCGGTCGACGGTCTCGTCGTTCGCCTTCATCCGCCCGCGCGCGAGCGCGCTTGGACTTTTATGCACGCTTGACAGAGAGAGAGAGAGAGAGAGAGAGAGAGAGAGAGAGAGAGAGCTTAAACGGAATTAGTATTCACCGCGACTGGAGCGAAGGAGTGGGACTCGGTGCAGCTGCGCGTTCGACGCTTTTCTTTTGCCGAAGTCTTCTTTTAAACTCCGAATGACGGCGGTATTAAGGCGTTTCGCCTCGGAGATATAGGAGCGCGCGACTCCGTATATATAATTAATGCTCGTTCGCTCGGGACGCGCCTGCGTGCGCTCTATGTGCTGCCCGGTTCTTGCGCGCGGGTCGCGGAAAAATCACTCCTGTATAAATACACACACACGCGCGACACACACACACACACACACATATATATATATATTGAGAGAAAGAGAGAGAGGTGTATATATGAATGGAAACGCTTATCTCTCGGGGCGCAGCGCGATCCAGCGAGAGTTGGGATTTCAAGTGATGGATGGATGCATATAGGGAGGCATGAGCTGAGAGCCGATTCTCGAATATTAATTATGATTTTGATTAATACTCGATCGGGGTCCTGGCTTATTGCTGTTTTTCCACGAGCAATATTTAAACAAAACTTTATTCTAAAATAATACATCTTCAAAACAGTACGATTAGTTTGAATTGAAATTATATAATAAGATACGTATTTATATGTTGCAATGTTTACCGAGATGCATATAGAGTAACGTGAAATTCGTAAAATGACGATTCAGCGATGCAGGACTGTATTTACAGTTGTTCGAGTGAGATCGGCAGGATTTCTTTCGGTCGGTGTGTAGCAATAATTTAAATACGAAGTCAGCACTATATACCTCAGAATGAAATGGACCATCGGTCGAATGTTGATTCATCAATCAGACTGAAAAAGGCCGAAGCCATCTAACCAAACTTCATCAATAAACATCGCGTTAAATTCTTAGATTAATCGCCTGAGTCAGTGAGGAAAGAACGCAACAAAAAAAAAATCTTTTTATTTCCATCAAACCGATGGTGAAAATTGAATAAACTGCGCCTCCAAATTCCTTAGCACCCAATCTAATCGCCGGTCCGGCCTATATCGTAGGATTGCGTGAATACATAATCCATATGTATTCATGAATTATCGCATTCGTTCTATTATGAGAATTAGCAACAACTATTTTGCACTAACGAACATATCGGGATAATTAGAATTGCTTTCTCGCAAAATTCCAATAATTGTTAGCCGATATTTCAGGGATTCGCTGCTCGGTAATCGTGCATTCGGTAAAACGATCGCTCGTAAGTGCATTTCAATCCTCGAATATATGACTATTCTCTTATATATATAATGGGTAATACGAACATTTTACAAATGCAGCAAAATTTTTCTAAAATAATGTTGATAAACCGTTGTCAGCAGGAATCATTTCTTCATATTCGATAATATTTTTCGTCTATTAAAAGAAATCTCCCACATCGAGGGTACGATTCGCGCGTAACGACGAAAAATCTTCGTGTAGTGACGCGCGAATCCTTCGATGATGCGCGATGCAGCAAATATACTTCGAAGCGTAAAAGATTCGCAAAAATATTAGATCGTGACTTTCATTATTCCATTATCATAGAGAGTTTCGTAAAAGTCTAGGTTTTTATAAGAAACCTATACATACACTTATATTTGTAATACGCATCTAAAAGTTTTACTTCACATCGGTGATTGGTGAAATGCGCTTTACTATTTTATATGCGTGCTTTCATTCTACAATAAAAATGTAGAATAAATGCTGAAAATGTCGTAAAACTTTAAACTGATATTGCGGCAATGTCAGATTGCTACGGTTCCATTGAAAATGAATAATAAATATATCAATTTTGTGTCAGTAATTTAATCATTTATAATTGAATTCGTATCGATGCTCCTTGTAAGGGTCCACATCTTATAAAAAAAAGAGAGTTGTATATAGAAAATATTAGCGTAGAATTTATCAGGCATATTTCTTTTAAAGCTTGTAAAAATCTCGTAAAACTCTTCTTCCCAATAGTCTGACCGTAAAAGACGAATGAATGGAACGCGTGTCCAAATGTTCAATATAACATCAATGGAATATTTTTTACTGCATAACAAACGTTATCGAATTACGCGCTGCTCCATATTAATTTCTATCTATTATTTCGATTATCACGATATCTGAAATCGAAAACCTTGCGAAGTGTCAATTGCGGCTCGACTATAAAGAAAACAAAAATGCCACTGAAAATCTACTTCATTGCTGCTTTGCAAAAATTGCATGAATCGCGCCAAATAAAAATGAAAATTCCATGCATTATAAAACTTATCCCCCTGATCGTACTCTGCTCTGAACGAGGATTATATTGCAACGTTCGCACCTCGGCATTCGATCGCGCGGGCACGGAGCCCTCGAAATATACACGCTCGCTAATGATAACGCCGAGATCCACCGCGGCGAAAATCATCGTTCGCCCCCAAAATATTTCGAGAGCCGACCGCGAATCGTTGAATATTCCATCGCTGCGCTATTACAGAATCTGCGCATAACGAAAAGCGATACGAATACTCGAATTTCGCACGCACATATGCGTCCCCGCGCTGCGGCTACTGTCCCGAATAGGCCGGCGTGACCTGGACAATTATGTGTTCTCGAAACGTATCATATATATATATATATATATATATATATAATGTCGCGTAAATTCAGTTTGGAGTTATATACGCTCGGCGCTGCGTTTTCATATTACTCACGTTCGTGATTCTTGTCGCCGTATTCTTCGCGTACAATGAATAAATCAATGCTACCGCATACGATCATACTTCCAGTAGATCCAAAGAAATTTTTCGAACGGGCCAGAGATTATGTTTCGCGCTTAGAAATCCGACGCCTCTCCTCTTTCTCAAAGCCCAACCCCTGTCCTGTTTTCCTATAATAATAATTAAAGGTGCGCGCGCGCGCACGCGCCAGCCTCTCAATGATATCGCCGCGAGAGCTATTCATTAAATTAACGATCGCTTAATGAACGCTCGCGCGTTAACGATCCTCCCGGTGCGTGACGTTTAATAATCACCCCCCCCCCCACTTTCACCGCCCCATATTCTCTGTTTTGTCTGTGTTTCCATCATAGTCGCATTCATTAAACAATGTTCATATATCTAGGCAATGTAAGAACAGCCGTTGGGGTACGATCGTGCAGTCAGGAAAATTGGCCAATTTCTACGCCCGTCTATATATATGTATATATATATATATATATATATATATATATATATATATATATATAACCCTCAAGTATAAGCGTTCGAACAGGTAATAATTGTAAAAGCTAAATTTACGGCCGTAGAGAAAATTGTTGGGCGTGAACGTAATGCATATATTGACATCATTGCGGTTACATTTCTTTCGATCTTTGCTGAACGGTTCCGTTAGTTCGTTCATTATATTTCCAAAGAAAAAAGACGGTCTTAGTCTTTTAATTCTGGAGTAATGAAGCAAAGAATTCATTTGCCCTATTTGTTATACCTGCAATAATATTCCATATAATAATCGTACATTATTGGAATATAAAAAGAATATATATATATATATATATATATATATATATATATATATATAAAAGAAATATAGAAATATAAAAAAGATATATATATATATATATATATATATATATATATATATCAGAGCTGAATCACTTCAAACGTCAGCATTTGATGACTATTGTATGTCTTACAATATAATATTGACAGTCGAGTTTTAGAATAGATTGGTATTCATTTAATAAATTCATTTAATAAATATTAAATAATTGTTACAACATATAGTTGATCATCTCCTTTAGGTTATTTACATCTATTCTATAATACATTATCGAAATTTTTGGAAGCAAATTTATTAAACGGTGTATATATATGAACCTTTTTAAGATTTTATAGGCAAAAATTATAAATGAAATTTTAAAAACCTTCTGCTATCCACACTGATTCGTGAATTTACTTGGCAGCATTACAGATTTCCGTATATAAATGGTGGGATTCGCGAAATATGACAATCACTTATTATTTACATATAACAGTATTTAAATCAGAGCATTTTTGCTCTATCGGTACAATTTGACTTCTACAACCCTTTAATAGTATTATTAGCGTTATTGTTCGAAATCATGATTGGTGCGTGACACCTAGGATTATATTTAATTTTTTTATAGAGGACTTTAGTCACATAAATAAATAAATAAATAAATTTCATTCAGAGATGACATTGCGAACAAATATATATATCTATATATGTGTGTGTGTGTGTGTGTGTGTGTGCGTGTGTGTGTGTGTGTGTGCGTGTGCGTGTGCGTGTGTAGTTTGACATAAATTCTGCCACGTATGAACGACAGGTGCGCTGTTCTGAATATTTAGATCGAGAAAATGCGGCGTGCGAGACAGCACGTTTTCCCGTTTGCATAATGAAAGTCTGCCGCGGCTCTGCTTAATGAAAAAGCTCAGCCCCGATGTTTTCGGATTACCGGGGTAGGGTGGCCCGCGAAGCAGCTGTTACGCCGTCGTAATTTTCATTACACCTATGTGCAAAGAGCTCTCGGACGGCACGCCCCGCAGAGGCTACCCTGTGCGCTCGCGGCAAAAATCTGGAAATTTTGTCCCGAAAGCTCCTGCCCACACTGGAGGAAAAAGCAAAGATGAGTTTTGTGCCCTTTTTCAGGCTTCGCTCTTGCGCGGAACGTTGAAAATGTATTAGCTTAATGAATATTATCGGCCGTCGATAAAACGAGCTCGGCAAAAAGGTATTCTAACAGGCGCGTAGTACAGAGGGACGGGGGAGCCATTGACCAGGGTCATCTACCGCGGAACCTGGCAAAAACGAGCAAGTATATTCAAAGTGGAATAGGAGACAAAAAATTCGCCGCCAGCCAGCACTCTTTGACTTTATGATCTTCGTAGAAAGAAGGGCGAGGATAGAGCACGAGAGAGAGAGAGAGGGGGGGGGTGATAAAACCTCGTCCACGCGGCGTGGGTGAACCTTCGTGCTGCCGAGTTGGCGTTTTGAAATTATGCGCATCCGCAATTCGACCGCGGGCGCTCGCGGGCGACTTGGACGAGCGGCCGGCGCAATTACGCGGCTATTGGAGCGTTATGGCGTGTACCTCGTCGATTTATTTTATGCCCGAGCAGTCGATGAGGGGTTGGGGGGGGGGGCGTTGGAACGATTTAAAGGCCGAAATTAGTGAGGGGAGGCAGGGGGGAGAGCTCGCGCCCGCGGCGATTTCACCACGGGTTATACGATGATTGCGAAGATCGATGATTTATATGTTTGTGCACTGCCCGATTGATAGAATATTCATACAATAGCTCAGAGCTCGGTAAACAGTTTTGCGTGTGAAGGAATTTCGAAGCGCTCGTTTCTACTGAAAATATAAATAGTTAAATGCATGAGAAACTTAACTTCGGTGAAAATTATTATCACTCGACTATTTTTCGTTTAAAAATAGCAACTTTCTCTTTCTTGGGGCTTCAACTAATTTTAATTCGTAATAATAGAAACAGAAAGCAGATAAATTAAACCTCTTTATGGAGATGTTTTTTTACCCGATGTTTTCTCTGCACAATCACCCAGAGCATCGAAATATTTATTGAGAAAAATGATGTTTGTACGCCCGAAATACGATAGAACGCGAAAATATCGATCCGAGCGACTACACTGGATGACATAATATACAGTTTAAGCCAAAGTGACAATTCGGCAATTTTAAGCACTGCAACATGTCCTCGCATAATCGAGCGATAAAAGCTCGCAAGAGAGAGCCAGAGAGACAGAGATCGAGATAGATAGAGAAAGAGGGAGAGAGGAGAGGGCGAGAGGGCGCCAGTTAATTAAAGCCCCTTTGGACTCGCATACAGCGTTATACAACGCGCCGCTGATCCGTCGATCGCAATTTCCGAGAGGGCGCGAGCGCGCTTCAATAACGCGCATTCCACTTGCACGGGTAGCGACCCCCCCCCCAATCCCCCGACTGCGCATACACGCGGCTTCCGTTCCGTCGCAGCAAGTATTTTCCAGTGGAGCCCGCTAGGAAATCGAAACGAGGGTGCGAGAGAAGGATGCTGCATATTGCGGTTCTACGACGCGAGCTGTACATAATATTTGTATGGAAAACGAAAAGATTTAAGAAGTACGGCTGGTGTTCCTCGAAGTGAGATATGCACTCCTGGCAATACGTAGGAGTTGCACGCGGTGATCGATTGGGCGCGCAGTGATTCGGAACAGAAACCATTTCCTCTCTGATTCTTAAGAAAGGAGAGAACAGAGAGAAGAAGAGAAATTTATTCTAAATATACTAGATTTACTTGTATAAAATGTGACGACAATAATCTAATATGCAAATAAAAACGCACATTGTATACAAATATTTAAGAAGTACATTTTCAATGCATTCGCGACATTCCATTGCATCGAAAGCATAAATTCACTTTATATGTCTGCACGGGATCAAGTACTGGAGAGCTATAATGTCCGCCTATAATTGTTCATAAGCTATCTTCCCCGACACTTTTGTAAGAAAACTCAGAATGAAAATTAATCAAAAATCCCAAGGTTTCTCTAAAGCATCACATTAAATTTTGATAGAAATCAAACTGATTTTCCACCACGCGTCCGAGATCACTCCAGATGAGAAGCAGGAGCTACACAGCTTAATCAAGAAGTCACCAATAGCAGGTAATGATTCTGATGCTAATTCTGCATCAAATGAAGCCGGTTTGCTTCTTTTAGAATTAAAGGCAACTCATAGATGATAAGATGTTAATCGCGTGAATTTGATCGATACAAAAGCAATCGAGTAGCCGACAAACTCTGAACTTGCAAATTTAAATATTGATTTATTACGAAACTAGAAATTGACACATGCTGATCAACCTTAAACTACTTTCTACAAATTTCAATGCACTACAGACGATTGTATATGTTGTACTCTAATTTGGAGTTTATTGGCAAGTTGTTTTACGTGCTAGGGTAGCATTAACGTCGAATATTACTGTGTCAATCCATATACGAGACGTGGATGTGATATGAGCGAACTAATGCGCAACCAATTAAGAAAAGAACTCGGCAACTAGAAGAAACTTAGCATTTTTCCGATTTTCCCTGGTATTGCAGACGTTGCCTGGTGATTTCAGATTATCCATAATAACTTAATTACTAAATTCAAATGTGAGATTTTGATATTTATCCAAAAAGTCGGAATTATTTGAGAAAGTTATTCTAGATAAAAATTATCAAATTTGAAGGTGATGATGCCATCCTATATTTCTCAGACATTTCAGTTTCGACTCATATTCATAGGTGTTTGAATGACCTAATCATTTAAATTTTATGACAAGCCTTCTGTTAAAAAACGTTTTTCCACACTTAACATGGTCATTCTGATAAAAAAGAACCAACACTCTTTGATCCGAATTTGATTGTAGATTACCAAAAGGATCGTAGATTATCCAATCTTTATGAAAATGGTAAATTCCCTCATAGTGAGCTCGTAGAGATCTAACATTAAGAATAGATCTGATTCGTAGAATCATCATACAATCAATCTTCTCCTCTGATAGTTATTCTTTCAGTGCTGTACTGACCTGTATTACATTTATTTTTCTTATGACGTTTCAGAATGAAACGTGCGATTGTTCCTACATAAGGATTTTTATAATGCTATACTGTCAAAACGTAAAGATTTTTGAGATTATAGATAAACAGCTCATTATTATCATCCCGTTATAGTACTTTGAACCTGATCCATGTTCATTTAATAATGATTAGCTGATTATAAGTAATTTTAACCATTTTTTGAGATAATAAGAAAGAAAAAGAGGATCGTAAACCGCAGTCCTATTATCGAAGTTATTTGATATCCATTCAAATTCCCAAGCAGCGTCAACACAAAGAACTCCACGTAGTGCTTGCGACTTGGCAGTATTCGATAAGAATGGACTTGTGTACGAGTAAACGTAGCGGCGAGCACCGCTCGATTTGTACAGTTTCCGCTGCACGTGCACGGCTTTTGCATTTAGTACAAAGGCTTTAATTGTAATATGGGCGCTACGCGATAGCTCGGCGAGCGAGTCTCGTCCCGATGCGCCGACGTCGTATTATTTCAGAAAACTCGGGCGCACTTGGTCTCGTTTATTCTCGACTTCGAGGGCACCGCGTCCCTCCCTCCCCCCGCTACACCCCGCACTGCTCGTCGTACGCGGTTCTTGATTTTATTGGAGACATATTTTTACGAGGGCAGTTATAAAGAGCCTGTAAAAATATGAGATCCGCTTTTAAGGCTGTCCGTCTCTCCTCTACTCTTTTCCCGTTCTCAACTTCTAGTTTAAGCTGAAGAGCATTTTCAAGGTTGCGTCATTCCTTGACTTTCATCTGTTCATTCGTTGTTTAAAGAACAATTGGAAAGCGATTAAAAGCCATGATAATAGGCAAATAATGCCGTTGATTATTGCGTCACTTGATTCAATATTTATTGAAATGTGAGAATTTGCATAGAACTAACAGACTGCAAAGAAAATTTTAGGTAAATGAGATTTTAGCTCGAAGTATTTGGGTTTTATTGAGGCGTAAGTATGAAATGCATATTGACTGAGAAGAGTTCCATTGACTTTCAGAAGGCAAGGACACATTAAGCTGCTCTAAATAAATTTTAGTTTCCCGATCACGAATTTTCAGGGTTGAATTGAATAAAATTAAGTAATGCAATTTTCGTGACTAATTTCCAACCAATTTTTTTATCAGTTCACCCACAAAATTCATTTTAAAATTCACTTTTTGTCCTTCATTCTAAATATACTAGTTTATCAGATATACCGTACGATAGATAAAAATATTTATTGATTTGCTTTATATAGGTCGATATAAGAACAATTTCTAATGTTAAGTTTAGTTTAAGATATTGTTCATAATTTTATAAAAAGTTATCACTTAAAAGACAGAAAAACCAGCATTTTCAAGCTTAGAAATTAAACGAAAACAAAAGTTAAAATACAATCAGTGATGCAAAGTTGTATTAACAATAATAAAAATCTCGCTAATAACTACAGATAATTGTAAATAATTTAGTACTTTAAGGTTGTGTTTTAAAAAATAGTATCGTATTTACTGGCTATTAAACAGTTTAGTTGTTATTAATGATTTATTTATAATTATCAAAGCATCGTATCCTCAAAATTCGTAATAACGCTCCATGTAAGTAAAAGCGGAACAGACCTCATTAATCCCATCAAACGACTGATAGTGTAATCAATACGTTTTGTATGTTTCATTGGTCCCTTTACCTTTTACAGCTTTTATCCGAGAGCCGATAAAATTGACGAATTATATCCAATGAATTTCTTTTTCATTTAATTGCATTGAGAATTTCCGCGTTAAAAAGGTTCCAATAAAAAAAATACATATATAACCATGCGCAATTAAAGTAGATAAAATAGCCACTGAACTATCGTCAAAAAATCGACCTCGCTCTCTTCCGTATAAATATCGAAGACTTCCAAAAAGCACGCTCAAATAATGTCTAATTTTGGTCCTTTTTTTGTTCTTCTCGAAATCGCGATAAAGAAGGCAAAGCGTCGCCGGGTCTTCGGTGCCCGTTCTTATACTCGTACGCCCGCACGTAACATATAAAGTAGACACCGACGCAACCCCGCGGCACAATCGCGCCTCGAGAGTGCCTATAAATATAAAGCCGGCGAAGCCGGGCGCCCGCGCTCACGGCTCATAACTTTGTCAGCGCCCGGATAAACAGAATCCGCGGGAGCGGGCCGGGGGGAAGAGAGGCGACGGCCGGCTCGATCCTCCCGGCGCGTGTTAACACGCGCCATTAGCGCGGGACGCGGGCGTGCGAAAGCGCCGCCGCGCCCGGCGAAATGGGATTTACGCAGAGGGCGCGGCGAGGGAGGGAGAGGGGAAGGGGGAGGGGGGAGGCCGAGAGTGCCTTTTTATCATCGAGGAACGGAATAAAAATTCTATTAAGGAGCCTCGGTGGCCCGGGCTGCGGATGCGGTCCTTTGCACGGGTCTCGCGCCCGCGTCGTCGTCCGACTGTGTGTAATCGATGACGGGCACTCGCGCCACTAAGCGCGTCGGGGTATCGGTTTGTCCATTTGATACTTGGACCGTTGTCGCGTTCTTCTTGGTATTTTTATCAATACCATTATTATCATTGTTGTATTATAACGAGAAGCTGAGTGGCGATTATACTCGAAATTCCAGATCGTAATTCAGAAGCGCCTCGGTCGTTAATCGAACGATTAAAGTTGTCGTCTGGCGGCGCTTCGCGGCGTACACACACGCGCGCGCGCTCGCTCATAGATAGATAACGGGATCTCCGAATACTTTTACCCAGCTATGCTTGATTTCTTTCGCGACTGCGACAAACTGTCGGTTCTTCTATTCGGGGGGGGGGGGGCAATTTTTTCAAATTTGCATGGCGAGGCCGAGGCCGAGGCCGCTGCCTGTCGTAAATTCACTCTGTGGACACAGCCAATTAAGCTCCCCGGAGTGGTTGCTTTAGTCCAGCCGTGCTGTTTTTTCGAAGCACTGCGTCTCTCTCTCTCTCTCTCTCTCTCTTCTCTCTCTCTCTGGTTCACTCCGCGACTTCTCCGCGACTCCCTTTTCAAAGAAAGTAAAGCTCGCGAAATAACAGAACCGTTATTATAGTGGATTAGCGTAAGAAATCCTATTAATGATTATTATTTTTAATATACCGTTATATATATATATATATATATATATATATATATATATATATATATAAATTCATGAATTCCACTTTACATCAACGCGTATCTAATTGCCAATGAAAAGAAATTTTATTTTAATTTTACTAAAATTCACCCTTCACAACTGAATGCCTCTTTTATGCGCCATTCTAAATATCTACTTAACTGTTCAACTTTTTAACGAGACGCGCGCAAATTATCGCGAGAAAAGGACAAGAAGTGCGACCGCAAGCGGGCGAGTTTGCGTTTTCACTTTCATTATTACCAAGCGGCCGCGCTCTACCGCCGGGCGATGCCCAACGCAATTACTAAATCAAGCCGCGCGGTTAAAGCGGAGCCTTTAAATTTAAAGGGAAAAACTTTGCGCCTTAAAAACGTCCAACCCCCCTCCCAACCTCCACCTCCTCATCGGGAAAAATGGGTGCTGGGACCCGCGGTCGCGGTCGCGGTCCACTTACATCGGCGACAAGGATGCGAAAATATAAAAACTTTGTCCCCGGCCTTTTGCCCAATGAGCGAGCGATTTTTTTTTTCTGCACGAGACATTCCCATTTTTAAAAATCGACCCCCTGCCGTCCCTCATCCCAGCCCCGCATAATCTTGCAATGCCAGCTCCGGGGGCCAGGGCCGTTTTAGGTACGGAGAACGCCGCATTTCACTGATTAGTTTTACTAACTTTCGCGAATATAAGTGGCCCGTCCTCGCGACGGGCAAACTTTCCGCTTTCGTACAGTGCAATTGAAATTTATATCGCGGAGCAAGAATCGAGTACGATATAAACGTATTATACGGGCAACGAGGCGTCGGAAGCGACATTCGAGGCCATGAATATTTAACTGCGCTAATCGCCATACCTCTTTAGAATCAAACAGCTCGGAAGCAGTGGCCGGGAAACCGAGACGACTAGGCGGGGATTCGATTAATCGACTACTTCCGAGAAAAGAAAATCTCCTCCCGCACGCCCTCCTTTCCGAGACAATGGAGAAAAGCGTCGTCTACGACGATCTCGAGCTGCCTAATCAACTTTTCCCTACGGCCGAGAGCTCTCGCTTTCCTCCCCCCCCCCTCCCCCGCCTTCGCCCCGAAATAAATGCACAAACGCCGACGCGAACGACTTTGTACGGATATGCGCGGACAGAGTCTCGATCCACGGCTCTCGCGGCCTTCGCACTTCGCGCCCACTCGGCGAATTCGCGATAGCGACCTTCTCTTTCGCCAGTCGTCGCCTCGCTCGACGCGCCGTCCAGCAGCAGGGCGCTCTCGAGAATTCCGGGGAGGCGCGCTTTACGAGCGCTACTCTATATATATATATATATATATATATATATATATATATATATATATATACATCCTGTCCTCCCAAACGTCCTTGCTTCGACGCGCTGCACATCGGTGTGTACGCACACTATCGGCTCGGCCCCGAGTCTCGAATACTTGTAAAAGTCGTGGGAAGTCAGGGAGGGGGGGGGCTTTAAAAACGCGTCGACCGTGTGCTCTCCGCGTTCTGTTTGACTTGGGCGGTTTCTTTCGCACGGTCCCCGGCAGCGGGACAGCGGAGGCGAGCGAACGTCATGTTTTAGCGTACACGTGGCCGGCGCGGGCTTTCCGAACGGAGAATTATTTCGGCATGGAAGGGGGCGGCGGGGGGGGGGAGAGGGGCGCGCGCGACGAGTGTTTGACGAGTGATTTTTCGAAAGACCGCCGAGAGATCGGCGAGGAGAGGAGGGGGAGAAAGTACATTTCTAGGAGCGATCCGTACACTCGCGTGCGTGTAGTGTCGTTTCTCCTTGATTTTTCAGTTTCTCGTGTTTGAATGCGCTGTTCGGCACGCGGTCTCGGACGAGTCTAAATTTAAAAGGTAAATTCATTATTTTTGGGAAGATGCCGAGCTTTTCAACCGTTTTGAACGCTACAATAATTTTATCGAGTTTTGAATTTTTATTAATAAAGAGACGATCGATTATTATAATCGGTATATAATATCGATAGAAATAGTTGTTTATTTAAAAAAACGATTAATTACTTAAGTTTTACTAATAAGTAATGCCAATGTGATTAAATACATCGAGATAATAATTGATATAATAATTAATGAAATAATTTACGAATATATAGCTGCGTGTAAATTGTCAAAAAACTGACGGTCCGAATACGATAGATACGCGCGGATTTTGAGACGGCAACCTCTGGTCGCAATCGCTCGATAATGCCGTTAATGCATCCGCAGCGCGATCAACAACGTAGCCTTGCCCGCCAATCCGCGCGGCAGCACGTTCCGGCCCCTATATATACATTTCTAAACAAGTTCGCGATTTATCGAAGCAGGAATTAATGGGCCGACGACGTTCCACGGCGCGCGCACCCACCCCCCCCCCTTGCCCGACCCCTACCCCTCTCGGTCTTTAACGATAAAAGCATTTTGTCATTAGCATCGAGGTTTGTTCAGAAAAATAGACAACCTGCGGCCCGAGGAGCCGCGGCTCTTTTGCCCGTTCGCGTACGTATGCGTGGAACTGGAGTTTACGAGCGACACGGGCGTGTGCGCACAGCGTCGTCCCCACCCCCCCCCACCTCCCACGTGAACCAGTGATTTATTACCGATTTGTCAGTTGTCGCTATACTTTTCGCGCGAACTTACAAGAGTTTATGACATTGTTCGTTTTTTTGAACGCCCCAAGAGCGCGCAAAGTTACAAATAGCGGCAAGAGGGAGAGAGGTGAAGGACGCAGAGTCAGTCGGTCGGATTTTTTGTTGTTTTTTGTTAAATCAATGACAATATGATACCGATTCACAGAAATCTGTGCAGCTCTCAATTGCGCTTATAATGGAGAAGGAGAAGTTAAAGAATTTTCTATTTAGTATTGGACATTGAATAAAATATCGCTGTTCGGTAATGCTGTAAGTCTGCATGTAATTCCATATTCACCATTAAAAATTTATCTACATCGAGAGAAAAAATCTCAGCTTCAGATGCTAAACCATTGTAATAAAGGTGGGCCAAAACTGTATCATATATGCCCAGAGAAGTTCGAGCTCGTGCTGTTGCTGTATCGTATATGGTCAAGTCGACTAATTTTCTTAATGCCCCATCGATTTGAATGAAACTTTATACGCTTTTGTTTTTAGGATCTCTGCATCTGAATTGTGGCAATCTGACGTACTGGAAACGGACAGAATTGATCTTATCGGTTCAAATCGAATAACTTTCATTTGCTCAATTTTTGACTTTACCAATTTCAAACCTAAAAACGAAACATATCGTGTTAATAACTTTATATTACATAGTTCGCCATTTCATATATACCATGTTTTTCCCGTAATTTTAAGAATGTAACATTTTATATCCATTATGTAAAGGATATTTAGATCAGTCTTTGTTCACGGGTAAACTGTATTATTTCAACGTTGAAAAAGCAGAAATACAATTCATTATTTTCCGTGGCTATCCATGGAAACCGAACATACTGTAATAACCCTAAGTGTAAAAAATGACCAGCCAAGCCCGGACATTTATCAATATCGTCTGTAATGCCAAAATATACTCCTGATTGTGATCGCATCACTAGAATAAAAATTATTACGAGCTCCTCGAACCGAATAAAATCGCTCATTATTCGAGCAACGGCACTACACAACGACTTTACTTAAATTACCAAGCTTTGAAATATGTTGCAAAAAACAATAAAATCTAATTAGAAATATTGAACTTTCCATATCTGCACTATATTAACTAGACATATAGCTTCTCCCGATAATCACTTACTTCGTTCAATGGTTCGTCGCCTGGCTGAGCAATACTACAATGTCACGAACAGCCTCAAAAGATGAGCTGTTGTATAAAACCGGAATCCAGAAATTTCGAAGAAAATTAAAGGAAGTATAATGTTCACAAACGATAGTTTTATTAACATTCTGTTATTTAGCTTATATTTTAAATAATTCAACCACAAAAAGACAGCGAGAACTTATTACAAGTAAAACTTATTATATTTTTTCAACAAAATTTTTTCTTAGAAGAGAAATAGTTGAATATCGATTAAATACATTGATTCTAATAAATCAAAAACAATTTTTATCCTGTATTTACGTAAGATTTTAATGTTTCTGTTAACTGGTCAATTATTTATTCTTTACTAATTTAAGTTTTGAATACATTAAATGGAAACAAATCTCATTTTCATAAATAATCTGTGTTTGCACATAGTCTGTTTGGATTAATTCACCCGAAATCATCCAACTTTGGTACGTAATAAAATCCTTATACAATTTTGATCTTAACAATATATAAGTATAAACTAATTCTCAAACATTCGCAGAATCCAGATAAAAATAATGTATGGATTTACGCTACAGCCTATGCAACATCTCAGCACGCGAGAAGGCGATGTATCACGTGAAGAACGAATACACCGGGAGAGAAATCGCAGAACACACGGGCACGTGAAGAATGACAGAGGAGAGTAAAAGTAAGAGAACCAACTCCGGCAAACATTTGCCAAAGTAAAGCCGAGGGATCGATGCATCATTCTTCTTCCAAGGTGACTACTCTTCGCCTAGACTGTTACGTACTTCCGAATGTTCTTCTTAATGGAAGGGGGCTGTACCGGTCATTTCTTTTCGTCCCATTTTACCCGAGCAATAAAGTAACAAGTTTTAAATGAATCCAAACAATTTTTTGGCGAGTGCGTTGGATCGGAATAAAGCGAACGATCGCAAGAAATTATGAATTTATAACATTGCGTGCGTCCTACTCTCGAGCAATGAAGCAAGTTTATGGTCGATTAGAAATGATTCTCGATTATACGGATATCGTTAATTACGGTTTCTCGTGGTATTCTGAACAAAAATAGCCACGCTCATAAACATTTCATAAACCCGCGAGAATTATACAATGAATCTTTCTTCGTGGAGGAAAAATTCGTTAAAGTTTAAATCAATATTTATTTGTTGAATAATGTTTCGAATATATTTTTTTAGGAAACAAAAACACATTTTTGCATGTAAAACTTTACCGAACGATAAAGTAATTTATTCACAAACTGTTAAAAAGTTACGTGTAAAATTTAAATATATACATATCCGAGGGTAATTATTAGAAACTTTTAATAATATTTAATTAAAATTTGGTTATTTTACTAGAATAATATAGGATAGAATATAAAGTCATACGGTCGACCTTTGACATCGTGTACCAGCGATTTTATGCACAGTCATGAAGCTCTATAAATTCGAGAAAAAAATTATAAATCATTCCGTGCTGCAATTGTGCCCTGGTTGAACATAGAAAATGGGACAAAAGGAGCAGGAAAAGATATGTAATACCGAGAAAAGAGAGACCCTTCAACGTTTTCAATTGTGTCGCTTTATTACATTTGTCGACCCCGCGCACGGACCCAAGAAGTAGTTTGAAGTATAAATTTATTTCTGCCATCCCTTGGCTCTTGCCCGAGCGCAAAAAGAGTTTGCTCTTTATAAAAAGAAAACAGGGAGGCGACTTTAAAAGAGTAGGACTTCGCGCTCGGCGTAAATGAAAAGGAGGGAAAGGAACTTCCATGGGGGTTTTCGAAGGCAGTTTTAGAAGATGTTTCTTTCACAATGGATATTACAATTTCATTTTTTCAAATTGAAAAGAAGGCCTATTACAATAAGATTGTCTAATAATACAGCGACAGACGTGTAAAACTGTTGTTTTATCCGAGAATATTGTTGGGCGAGCTCAGAGAGAATTGGAACAGAAAATTAACTTCCTTTATATTTTGTAACTTTTCCTCTGTCTTTTGTTCTCTGAGATCAACAGGTTCCTAAAGAAACATATGTGTTATTTGTATACACACACACACACACATATATATATATATATATATATATATATATATATATATATATAATACTATGTTATACTTGTATTATTATATGTATATTGTGTCAGAAAAGTTACCACAGGGATAACTGGCTTGTGGCGGCCAAGCGTTCATAGCGACGTCGCTTTTTGATCCTACGATGTCGGCTCTTCCTATCATTGCAATTATACTTGTACTCTATCCAAGATACAAAAACAAATGCATTAATCTGGCACATCGCAAACGTTTCCGTTCAACTAAAGTCTCACAGTCGCCAAGCCGCCCGATTTGTCTCACCTGCAGCCGCTCCGCCACCGCTCGATACCCACACGCTTTTCACGAGAGCTTCTATAATACATAGAGATTTAACGCGCGTAGGCGTATCGGCTGGACGATCGAAAGCTGGCGCGAGACCGTTCTTGGGATCGGAAGGATACACACACACACACACACACACACACACACACACAACTGGTACGGGTCGTCGAGCTCGCCTAAACACAATCGCTGTCCCGATCGCGGCACGATCGCCGGCGAGTATTAAGAGGCGCCGCTGCGACGGCTGTGATTTTTTACGAAGACTCGCGCAAAAACTGGACTGCCTGGCGCGAGCCGGAAGAACATTAACATCCCCGGTGCGTGGACGGCGATTCTTATGTAAATGTAGAGTGGGTTAATGTTTTTTTTTTCCTTACGCTGTAATTTATCGGCCGATATCCCAATTTTTATGAAAGAGTTTGGAAATCGTTGGGTAACTTGCTATTGGTATAATGTATTGCTTACCGGAAGTCATATCTAAATGATAACACTTATTTTACGTATTTATTAATAAAATCGATTGTTATTAGATACAAATTATTGATCGTCTGGTAACAATCAATTACAAAGTTAATGTTCAAGTAAGATTTGAATTTCAAATCGAGATTCAATAGCTAGGAAAGGTATTTCGTTTAGAGTTATTCAATTTACGTGTTTGTGTTTGTGTAATTTTGTGTTTTAAACAGATTTGCTAGTTTTCGGAACGGAAAATAATAAGACTCTTCAATCGCATTCTATTACATTTGTCAGCTCTATTCGAAAGCATTTGTTTTTAAACAATCACACTTTTACTTTGATTGCACCGCATCGGGAAACATCGTCGCTTTACAACAATAGATCACGTGGTGACTGGACACGAAATTTCAAGATCATACTATTAATGAATTATAGAATAATGTTCAAATATCAGAATAATGTTATTAGTCAAACGGTTGTTTCAATTATTTAATTTTTTTTTATCGATAATCGAACAGGTGTAGAATGTGATTTTTCATATATTTTAAGATTCATCAGTTCACTTTGTAGAAGATTGCAAAAAATAAAAAAGACAACTATGTACTTCCTGATTAAGATAGCTGCAAACTAAGTGCTTTCGCCAATGCAAAATATATTATAAATAAATATTTACACGACGATATGCTTTGATCTCGTAAGAAAAATCGAAATTTTCATTTGATGAATATTTGTATTATATGATAATCATTCTATGAAGTCGCAATTTCCGTCATTAGAAAAAGCGCAGTGCGATGCACATTCAGATCGTAATCTTAATATTTACATTTAGAATTAATAAGAATGTTGACTCTAACTGTCAAGTGAAGAGCCCGCGAGAAGACAATGGTTTAATCTTAAACGACATATACGTTCGTGATTTCGACGAATATTATCTTTACAAGCTTTAGAGTTTCTAATCTAATCCTTATAGAATTTTTCTTCTAGATAAGTAAACGATGCTTATCGTCTTTGCTATTCCGCTAACTATTTCATTACCTTGGGCACTCTAGAAGATAAGGGTTTACTCTATTATAAAAATGACATTTTTCAGAAATTCATGAGAATACTGGCGAGAATCTGTGAATATGTCGATACCCACACTGGTTACCGTTATTTTCAAGCTATAGTTTATATTGATAATTTTATGGAAATCCTATGTAAATAACGCAGACATTACCGAGCTGTATCATTAAACTGCTCGTTGGATCAATCTGAAATTTGAGACGGTAGCGCAATCATTTTTCATCAAATTTGCAAGAGACGTCGTGTATTTTTCAATTGCGTTGAGATTTGCCTTGGAAAAACTTCCTATTCGAAATACGTCAATTCTGTAACAAAACCGATAAAAAATGCCCCATATTTATTCGCGTTGCTTGCGATCATACCGACTGTGATGAAGAACAATCCACGCTCAATAATCCATGACATAACCGTGTCTTCGAAGCAGGGCGCGCGTAGAAATTTGTCCGCGTATAAGAAATTCTGATTCGATGCGTTTACGAGCAGCCGCGCCCGCCGCCGCGTTATGAACGAGTCACGCGGCCCCCGAACGACGAACAGATTAATTAAGCGAACGAGCCTCTAATCCTTCAACCCGCCAGCCGTCCACGCCGATGCCAATGAAGCTCGCCACGTGCACGGCCGGCCCACCGACGGAGCGAGCCGCGGACGCAGAAAGCTCGGGACGTACGCGCGCCCTCTTTTGTCGACGTACGTCGAGAGTATTATATGCGGTTCTGCGTGTATATATATATATATATATATATATATATATATATATATATATACAAGTTCCTGCAGGCCGCGCACAAAGGCGCCCGCGTCCAGCCTGGATTATCTTGCTCGCGCATACTGGCCGAATTGCGACGAGGATGAGCCCGCGCGCGCGCACGAGTGGCCGGGAACACGAGAGGTGGTAAGGGGTCGAGAAAATTGGCCAAGGCGCGTTCCCCTATAATGGAAGCTCAGCGAGCGGTGGAGACCACTACGTATATATATATATATATATATATATATATATATATATATATACATACATATGCACATGACGGAGGAGAGCTTGCATAGCCGAGCCACGCATGGCAGACTTTTCGGCAGCAGTGGAGAGTGAATTGTATTTTTTGTCTGTCGCGTACCGCCGCGCGATCGACGACTTTCGAAGCGCGAATATGCCTCGCGGCCCGGGGGGGGGGGATGGGAGAGGAGGGAGCGCGGCGCTCGTAAAATTTTTAGCCGCGATTTGTTTTATGGATTAATTTATCTGGCGGTCGGATGAAAGGGAAGCTATGGGTTTACGAGGGTGGCCGCGGGTGGATCGAGAGCGTTCCTCGGCCCCTTAATTGTGCAGTAAAGTTTTCAATGAGGATTTTAAATGAAACCTGACGATTCCTTTGTATATAGATGTATATATATACGAGGCGAGAGAGAGAGAGAGAGAGAGAGAGAGAGAGAGAGATTTTCAGCGCGATGAAGAATCCATTGAATAATAAAATTCACGATTTATCGCGTATCCGATGATTTTCATTAGAGCCCGCGTTAATAGCATTATGATAATACCAGAGTTCATTAGCGTCATTGTCATTATTATATGCTAATAATGTAGTTATAATTTATAAGTGTGTCAAGCGTGTAATTGAATTTTATGGTAACAATGCATACACTGCCTTTATTCAAGTTACTTATACGCGTATGTATAAAGAACAATTATATTTTATTATTACTACAGTTGCATAAATCAATTTTATATATTTCAGATATCTATAGCTGGTATCAATAAGAAAAATTTCTGCTTGTTCAATTCTTCGATTCTAATTGAATATCGAGATAATGGCGATTGTAATTTTTATCTGCTCGCAGTCGATCGTATTAAGCGAGCGTATATTATAAAATGTTTGCTATTAATATTCATGAAAAGTAGAAGAAGTAATTCCTTAATGATAAGTCCCTTAGTATTTTAGATAAGGCTCGTTCGTGAAACAAAAAGCTGTTATATAGCATCCTAGTAACTTTAATATTAAAAGTCGAACGAAGTTTTCCCCGTTTTTTTTTTTTAATCGGAAACTGTAAATTTATTGCGAATGAACGATTCGTCGCAAACCGTCACCCGTATTTCCAATTCTCAGGTTGCATTCGTGGACCACGCCCGAAACTTCCTCGATTGTGGCTATCCACCAATCAATCGAATTTTCCGTAAATAATGCATTTGCTGCACCGCTTTCAAATTACGCCCAGGTGAGCATACAGATCCGTAAAGGCTTACGCGCCATGTATATTCTCGAATTTCACTTTAGCCCTACCTACTTTATTCAAAACAGGCGATATCAATTTACGAAAATTGATTTATAGTTCGGCCTGCTATAATAAACAGAAAATCGCAATATATATATATATATATATATATATATATATATATATCTACAATTTAAAATTTTTTACATAATCGGTTTTTTTAATTAAAACAAAATAAACTGATTCTTAATTTGTTCCTAAAATGTCCAAAACTTTCTACAACAAATAAGCGAATCGAGTACATCTAATTCTCCATTAGGTCTCGCATCTTCGTACCGCAAAATTTATTTCAGAAGCTAAATTCTAAATTTACATTTCCTCGTTATTATATAAAGTTCTTTATCTCTAAAATTCGACCCGTCGTTCGTTTGGCATAAAAAAAAAGTCTTTACAACCAGATTTTACGCAATAAACTTTCACAGATTAATTTAAACATATTCGTGTCACTGGTAATGAAAGCCACTAGTTTCCGAGGTAGTACGAGTCCAACAGGGATCCGGACATCAATTAAAAGTCTCGGTAAGTGCTCCTAATTCCGCGCATTCCTCTGGCTATAAAATTTTCGCACTCGATTAATGATTATTCGCGCATCCATTGCGCGGCCGTCGGCTTCCTACTCGCAATAATTCTTCCTCTCTACGTTTCCTTGAGCTCTCTCTCTCTCTCTCTCTCTCTCTCTCTCTCTCTCTCTCTCTCTCTACACCTCTCCCTCTCTCATTATACCGGTTCACCCACATTAAACCGAGCCAAAAGAGGAAGCCGCCAATCTTATCCCGGCGATTTCAAGTTCCATAATCCAATCCCATATCGGAGAGCGATTTACTTACACTCCGCGCACCGCTAAGTCTAATTGCCTTTTGATTTAGAATACAGGCGAAGAGAAGAGTATCGCGGAAGATAATGAGAAAGGAGAAGAAGGTGAAGAATATCGGGCGCGGGGGACGGGGTACGGCTGCGTTCGTCTCCGAGATGGGATTAAGTATTGAGTGTCCTTGTATGGAACGTAGAGGGCGCCTACATGAGCATCGCTCGACCGCTGGACGAATGTGACACATGCGGCTTTGAGACTCGTCGGAGGATTAACGTCGCGGGCGCATCGATCGGCGAGTGACATCCCAAGACCACCCTGATGCGCGCAGGTTATTAAGCTCCGTATATATACTCGTGTGTGTGTGTGTATATATATATATATATATATATATATATATATATATATATAAGGCGAAAGGAATGCGGGAAGAGGAAACAAGTATGTATGATAATGATTGGGGCAGCACGGCGCGGCGCACCGCACTTACGGCCAGCGAAAAGTGCGCTTAGAGCCGAGAATAATGGTTTGTATAAGTGTCAGAGCGAATGACCGCATAATATACGCGAAGGCACAATGGGATTATTGAGCAATAAGTATGACACCGTTACGAATCAATCCGGACTGGAGTGATTGTAATGAAGAAAAAAATAAATAAATAAAATACAATGTGGCGCATACTCGGGTTTAAGCAGCATAAATATACGCCAGGATGAAGATCGATCGCGCTCGGTAAAAGCTTTCTTATAACGCGAATTTTTTCCCTTTAAATTTTGCTCTGCTACGCTTCATAATTCTTGTCGTTATGATAGGGTTGGGCTTGTCGTTATTCATTGATCTAGTACGTGCGCGTCGCTGGGAAAATGGATTTAATATACCAAAAAATGAAGAATATTTTTGAAAATTCATTGAGAGCTCACTCGGTGACTCGTACCCTTAGACTATTGTTAAAAATAAAAATATCCCTGGTGTGTTTCACCAGTCTTATTTTCGTATTTTCTTTTTTTCAGACTATTGAATATATTTAATAACAGCTGTTTAAGTTATAATTAAATCGTTTAATCTATAGATCTCACGTATTTAAGAACTATTAAATGTGTACCAATATAAATCGTAATCACGATCGACGAAGAGTAATCATAAATAAATAACACTAAACATCAAGATAAATCTTTTATCAGTATATGATTAAAGCATTCAATGTGAATGTGAAATGAGTTAAACTGCATCTGAACAAATGATCGAAGTAATATTAAAAATTTAAATCTCAATCGATAGGTCTAAAGAGATGCATAATGGAACTTGGATCGTTATATTGATATTCGCTAAATAAATCTTACTGAACGAAAGGCTGTTGCAATGTTCTCTATAATATATTGCAAAAACGGTAAGAAGTTATGATAGGGAATTCGTGATCCATGACCATTCTAAACAGATTTAACCAATTTCTATCGATTATCAACACATGAACATTCTTCATGGCCATTTACAGAATAGAAAATGTCATTTTTCTAAGTAAACATCGAGGCCATTGTTTAATAAGGACTGAATTCGTCAAGAGTTCAAAAGAAAATCGATATGAATAAGTTTATAAGTTTCAATAAGTTAATAAGTTTTAATAAATTTCATTTAAGATTAATTCAATTTAAGATCGTCAGCATTTCCATTAAAGCTCCACCTGCAACTTCTCCAACCTCTCTTTAATAATCTAATTAAGAACCCACAATAATTGAAACAAATGCCTCCCGCGACAGCTGCTTACGTAAGATTAACCGAGCACGCGCATTGTCTCGAGACCGGAGCTAATCTCTCCTTTTTTTTTAGCACCAGCGCACTTCTCTCGCTGCCCCCGGTCGCCCTTCGACGCGCGAGCGACAGCCGCATTCTTCCGTCTCGAGAGAGAGAGAGAGAGAGTAAGTGACCACATATGTTCTCGAAAACGTGCCTTACGCGTGAGGTGGGGAGGGGTGGTTTGGGGTGCAGCGCGAAATCGATTACGATCCATGACGAAGTGGCACGCGGTCGCACGGCGGTGGTGATGGCGAGGGCGAGGGTGCGCGACGTTCGCCCCGGCACCGCGCGCGCGTCTCGCGACTATGTACGCCGGACATATTCGCGGTTTCGCCGTCTCGCGGGTAAAGGCTCTCTGCGGCTTGGACAAGACATATATATATATATATATATATATATGTGTGTGTGTGTGTGTGTGTGTGTGTGCACGGATGTACGCATGTCTGTATGTATGACCGCACCGTTGAACGCGTCGGCTTTCGACCGAGCAATCGTGCAAAGACGGTAATGGTGGGCGATCGGGAAGTGCGGTAAAAGTGGTCGGTTGGCTCGTAAGCTGATGTATAGCTGCACTAGACCTGCGCTGCTCGTTCGTCGGGAAAAGATATATTTCGATGACTGTGATTAATTTGTATACGGATATTATTAATATCGTGTTTTTGCAGCTTAACGATTTGTACATGGGAATTATGACCAAAAATTTCAAAAAAATCTACTTATCAAAAAGTTTATCGGGAGATCTGAAATTTTGACGTAGTTATGTGCTTAATCAGCGAATTTCTTCCTTTATTTAAATTATAAGAGTTGGTCGGATCGTGTATGAAACTGTATTATTATTCAAAAAAAAAGTCGTGCCTCGAGTTCCTTAAGAGTCCCATATGCATTCTCTACTGTTTATTCTTTAAATAAGCGATATTGTAAACGACATAAACATTAATTAGTGTCAATGAAAATTTGGAAGCGTGAATATTACTAAAAGCGAATATCTCAAGACAGGTTGTAGATAGATTAAACCTATTCAATCTACGATATAAATAATCAGACAAAATTTCAAATAACAATTTTAAATTCAAATGGAATAAATAAAAAAAATACGCATCAAGTAGTTCTTAAGATATCGTATAGTTCTTAAGATATTTCAGAAAATGGATATGAATATATTATTAATATACGATATGTTGCAAAATCTCTCATAAATGTTTTCATCTTTAGGAGTATTTGACACATATAGCAACTTCAACATTACACATTTAACCGAATTATTTCATTGCGCGTCTTCAAATCAATGATAGAGATATTATTGTATTTATCGACATTTTCGGCCAAATGGTTTTACGAACACCGTTCTACCTATAATAAATTATAAAAGAAAAATCAATTTTTCATTCAGCTCGACGAGAACCTCTCCATTAAGAAATTAAGAATAAGGGGTAAAAAATATAAAAACAAACACCTCCGTCTGCCGACTATAAGATGAAATTACAAATTAAAAAAGAAAGAAGGAAATGAACCGTTGAATCAGCCCGCATACCTCAGCAAACGTTAGTCGAAGGCAAACACCATCAGCCGGCTTAGGCGGCGCAAAAGTAAATGCAAGTATGCATCCGATTCCGCCCGAGAGCCTTCGCCGCGGTCCTCTCGTGTTCCCGCAACCTCTCCGTCTACCCAAAATTCAAGCGCAGAACGTATTCTGCCTGCCGCAGCCTGTTAATCATCGTTCGGTCTTCGCGATAAACGAACCGCTCTCCTGCCCCCCCCCTTTCCCTCCACCCCTTTCCCACGCCCTCTTACGCTCCCACCCTCTTTCAATAAATTCCGCCGGTGAATGGAGTTCCCTTGGCATGAAAATCCGTCTTCTTGCGCAGATCTGCATAAATCTTCCAGGAAGATAAGCAAATACGCTCGCAAATACGACATACTGTGTGTGTGTGTGTGTGTGTGTGTGTGTGTGTGTGTGTGTGTGTGTGTATATGTATACACATAGAAAGTGAGAGAGAGAGAAAGAGTTTCTTCGAAAAGAACGCACGGCGGGACGGAGGGCGTAGGTCGTGAAAAATCTCACCGGGAGCCGCGCATTTTCCAAGTTCCACTTAAACGTTACCCGGTGGGATTTCAAGCGCGACGCGAGTATATATACATATATATATATATATATATATATATATATATATATATATATACATATAAAGAGAGAGAGAGAGAGAGAGAGAGAGAGAGAGAGAGAGAGAAATAGAAGAGATACCCGCTTTGTATCCTCATGGGAGAACGAGGTGGAACGACGAGACTCCAGACAGCCAGGAACGTGAACTGGCTAAATATTTGCTCCCTTTGGCCATTTTCAAGGAGAAACGAAGTTCCAATGGATAATCTTGTCGATGCACTAATAAGTTCCGAATTTTTTATACAGGTTTATTTTTCATTCTTAGCTGGTGGGCAATCTATTGATCAAATCAATATTGATTTCTTTCGAGCCTCCCCGGCACATCTTTCTATTTTTACTTTTCCTCTGTATTAAAAAATAAAATTTACCGAATCTATCAAATTATATCATTATTAAATAACACTTTATTTAAATATAACAGAATCAACAACTAAAAATCATTTTAACTTCAAATGATATTTTATTGGCATTGTATTCAAGGAAATGATTTTAAGTATCTTCAATCAAAAATTATACAATGATTAGTAAAGTAAATGCAAATATGAAAAATAGACTAAAACGATTACTAATTCAGAGCAATTCAAAGACTCTCAATTTATTCAAAACCACATAAGAAATTTACTGTTTCGACTGTATCTGTACATTGGATAAATTGGCCGCTCTTTACGGCGGGAGCGTATGGAAGAGCATTAAAATTTTATAGTATTATTATAAAATATCAATGGGTTTCCCGAGCATTAACTCGCCACTTATATTAATCGACACTAGATTAAGTTACAACTTGTATGTACCTACGCTAAAGTTTATGCTTATGTACGTATTCTCGTTTTATACTTGTGCATTTTATATTTCTTAATATTTTTATTTGATTTTGAAGACGGCTTAATGTAAATTTTGTTCTGAACTCTATACCTTAAAACTTCATAATACCGTATCTTAATTAAGAATTTTGATTATTGATTTCAATTGTTCATTTCGCTAACAAGCAATCAAGAATTATTATGAATAATCGGTAAAGAAAAAGTAATTAAAGTCTACATTGAAAAGAGATGTGAAAGTTTAAAATTTGGCTTTGAGTTTATAATTTCTTGCAATTATAATGAAACTTAAATATCATTAAAAATTAGCAACTTTCGAGCAGAAATCAAAGAATATCATGAAAATAATATTCAAAATTGTTACAATTTGAACCAACGATTAAAGTCTTGAGCTTTTCGAAGAGCGATCGATCTTGGATTTAAATGATACTTCTATTTAATTTGTAAAATTTTTTTTAATAAATTAAAAAAATATATTAAACGATTAATTAATTATTTGCTAATTATTATAATCATTCTATTTAATACAATAATGCAATTTTTCAAATCTGATTAAAAATAAGACCAGAAACAATATGACAATTTTTGTAAGTTGCAGAAAACAATACCCTTTATTCTCCAAAGTTCGTTGTAGTATTATATATGAGAAAGTTTATTTTTATCTTCAAGCCGTATGAACGAAAAGACGAAAGATACAAGGACAAAATGAGTCTCGTTCAAAATTTGTAGAAAAAAAATATTATCTAGAGGTAGATTTAATATTGGAAAGCGCGATGTGTAATCGTTTCACTGGTCACAGCCAGCAATAAACATCTGAAACGTATGTTAATTAACAATCCATTTGCTAACGGAGTCTAAGGGATATATAGTCATCCCAGAGTATATATATATATAGTAAACGCCTGTGATGCGCGCGCAATCCCGATTTATAAATAAAAACGCGGAATGAAATACGTCGCGCCGCGGAATGACTATTATAAAACGCCGCCGTGCCAGCCGTTATAAAATCGTCCCGTTTTAAGATCGGGAGAGATTGTTTTGTCTGGCGCGCGCGCGCGCGCGAACGAGCCCCGCCATTGTGCCCCGCGCTAATCCGATTTGACGGACACGCGTCACGTGTATCATTGTGGATAATTCGAGCCGCTCCGTTGAACGGGACCAACGGACAAAGGAGGGCAAAGTCCTTTTGGTCTTGGGAGGGGAGGAGGGGTGGATTTTTTTTTTTTTTTTTTAGTCACACTCGAGCCGTCATCCGACTGGTTCGCGTACGCGCAGGCCATTCGTACACGAGACGGTCTATTAAATGATATATCGCGATTGAACGTACGGGGGCGTAAATTGCTGGTATGTTTTTTTTTTCGCTCGCACAAGTTTCGACAATAATTAGCACTGATGTTCACTGCAATATATTCATTAATTACCTGTCGAATTTACTTATTGATTCGGTATAATGAGTTTGTGCGATCAATTATCGGTTTCCGCTCCAATATAAATAATCGTGCCCGAAGTTAATTAAGTATTGTATAGAATTTATGAAAATTGATCTATCGATTTTTGTACTTGAATGAAACGAGAGTCGTATACATCTCTATTTTACACGCTTGTAAAAAAACATTTGAAATTTTTTAATTGCCCCCCCCCCTCCTTCTCCCATTCCCTCTGTCTCTATTGCCGAGCCTCGGGCGAAGCGTCAATAACGCGTCCGGGAGACGCGGGCGCGGCTTTTAAAAAGCGACAATATCTTTTCAAATTACATTATGGTAAATTCAACAGAAAAAGGGGCAAACAAATGTGATAATGCGATTTTTCTCTATAAAATCAGAGCGACAGTGAGATATTTACTTCTTCACGCGCGAACCCTTCGAACGTCGACGTCGCCTTAAATATAAATTCGAGAAAATCACCGCTGCATCCACCTTTCTGCGCGGAAATTTCGAATGAATTATAACGGCGCGAGACCTCGATCGCCGAAGGATATTTCACGAACTGAGAAAAGAAGAAGGGAACAGAAAGGATGAAATACGTGTATTGCGGCTTTTATAGTCAAGTTATTAAATTTCAAATAAACTCCGTCGAAAAACTCATTGTCGGTTGAACTTTTCTTTTATCCTTTGTATACAATTTGACCTCGTGCGCGTTCTTGGATGGCGCACAAATAAGAAACCATTATAATATTGGCTGCTTGTATGGATTTATTCGTAATTTGTTTCTTGTTTTATATGGATTCAACGGGTACGAGCTTTCTACAAATATGGATACATTATAGTGTCTTGTAAAATATAAAAAAGTATTTATACAACGATAAATGTAAGCTATCGGCGCGGAAACGATAACATATCGTTTCTTTTTTCGTTTTTCACGAAAGAGCTCTATCAAGTCAATGTCCGCAATGATCATAAGAGATCACAAATTAGCTCCGAACTCTCACAAGATGAAATCGACACATATTCTCAGATGGAAGTGATAATACAGGAAAAAAATATAAGCAAAAATAACGAGGAAATGGAAAGAAGCTGTAAATAAGGCGACCAAATAGACGGAAAACATAAAAACAAAATAAGTGGAATCAAAAAGAAATCCAAGAAGAATAATATCGTAGAGGACCAACTGATAAAAACTTGATATCTATTCAAAATTATCTTAATGAAGGTAATGTATTATGGAATTATTTACAATTTAAGAATCTATTAGATAATGCACAAAAAGTAAAAAATCTTAGAAACATTATATTACAATGTACGGATGGTTTAACCGCTTTGAACAATTTTATCCAAGAAGATCTCTACCCTAATGTCCATAATGCTACAATTAAGCACCGCTGCACGAGACTTTTAAATAGTATAAATAAACATAACCTGGAAATTACACTGATAAATACACCTATCAATACAGATACCGACGATGAACTATGATAAAATAATATAGCAATAAAAATTAAAGTCACTAAATTATGGCTAATATCATGCAATTGAATAGTGTAAAGGACAAAGCAGTGTCAAACATATTTTATTAGATTGCTCAGTATACTCTAACGAAAGAAGAAAGTTTAGATTAGATAACAAAAATACAAGAGAAACACTAAGCACTCAAGAAAATTGTGATGATGTTATAACATTTATTGAATCTATTAGGATAAAAAATTTAATATAAATTACTTGTATTAATTGTGATATTTATGTAAATTAGAATAAATAAATAGTGTATATATGTAGATGAACTTTTAGTCGCTAATACCCGTGATGGGGGGGGTGCAACTCAAAATAAATAAATTTAAAAAACTAAAAAATAAAAAGAAAATCATGAAATTCGATATAGAATTGACACTTATCTCACATTTGGAATATATTTTTCGAGACACTAACAGCAACGTTACGATCCAGAAGCATTCTAGAGTTAAAATGGTTTTTGCAAGAAACTGTCATTAACAGATGAACTTGATTCAGGTAAGTGGGGCGTCGATTCATTCGATTAAAATATCCCGTCTTCCAATTGCAATATTTTGCTTTTGGCCGTCCTGACCTCATTCTTTAAGAAATTTTTCAAGAGACTCCGTTCGGTACGGTTGGTTTTTACTTAGCAATATTAGTTTAAATCTACACGATTCAGACTAAATCGGGTGTAGGATGCTTTGAATTTTAAGATATATACGTATGTAGTTTGGATTATATGATATATCAGATTGAGTTATTGTTTTCTGCCAATTCACCCATTGTTCGCCTTCGATGTGTATACATTATATGCCACTTATATTATTTATATTCGTTACTCGAGCGACCTGGCATTTATTCCTTGGAAAACTATAGTCGGATGGAAATTGTTTATTTTACGCGGAGTGTGGAGAGGCGTCACGGCCACGTACCGCTTTTTTTAGCCCACGAGACTTTTTTAAGAATCTTATCGAGCGCGCGGAGTAAGATAGATCGGTTCCTTCTTGTAATACTTGGCGATATAATTATCGATTGATTAACGGTGGAGAAGTAGACTATTTTCAATTCTTTTCATGCGTTAAGTAGCATTTGCGGCCAATAATGCCAACTTCGGTGTTCTGCACCCTAACGGGGCTAATGGAGACTCGCTTGGAGTCAACTTAGAATAAATTTCTTAGTGGTATGATTTAGTTGTAAGATACTCAAGTTTAAATGATCATTTCGCGTGTTTACAGTAATTTTTTAAATAAACTTGTTCGTGCTTCTTATTTTAATTTTCACAGATTGGAGGTATTATTACTGACTTTGAAAATTGCTGTACTTTATTGCCTAATTTCATTTTCGCCCATCCTTCTAATATCCATGCGTAATTTATCCAAATAATTATTTTCGAAACTTTACGGTTATCCTGTGACAAAGAGCAAGAATAATTTTTTGAAAAAGCTTCGCCGGACAAGGTAACAACTTTGATATAGCATCCAGCCGTAAGGACGTGAAAACCGAATGGGAACGTAAATCGGCACGTTCGTCATGTTTATACTTAGCGAGGCTATCCAAAGCGGCTAAACTAACACGGAACGTACATAAGCGAAGTGAACCCAGAACTTCCGTGCCGATCGAATCGCGATGATTATAACATAGAAACAAAGGGAACAAACGACGCGGCGCGCGGAAGAAGCCATTACACCCCGCCCCCTCCTCCACCAATGCGTCCTGGCACGAAAACCATCGTCGCACCGGAGGGGGGGGGAGGTCGACATCGTCGGGCGAAGAGCCGCGCGCGAGAGAGAAGAGCGCGAGGGCGGGGAGGGCCAGTGCGCCGCGTTAATTAACGAGAGTCAATGTTTCAAGAGGGGCGCTGGGCGACCGTAATCGGGGAGGGGGGGGCGGAGGACTCAGTTTACCCGCGGTCGAACGGGGCCGAGGGAGGACGGACCTCTCCTAGCCGAAAATTCGGGGAGAACCGGTTACCAGGGACGACCGCGCGCTCTTGTGTGTATATATATATATATATATATATATATATATATATATATATATATATGTTTGTATATATGTATATATAAGACTCCTTTGGTAATGCGAGCCGCTTTCGCGGTGGGCGCTCTCTCGGTATTATAATCCCGTGGGCGACAAAGAGCCGCGGCGCGGGTGTCCGAAGCCCAAACCGCGGTCGTCTCTCTATCTTCCCTTCCTCCCCTCTCCCTTCCTCCCTCACTCACTCTCTCTCCTCTCTCTCTCTCTCTCTCTCTCTCTCTCTCTCTCCTCTCTCTCTCTCTCACGCTCCATCTCTCCACATCCTGCCCTCACTGGCGGCTCTTCGCCGCTGAACCGACCCTGCGCTTTCGTATATAAATGGAAGCGCGAGGGTGTGCAGCCCCAACGGCTGCTTCAATGGAATTTTTCGATTTCGGCCAGGACGTTCGTTTCGTGTCGTGGCTCTCCCGCTTATATATATCCCCCGTATACCGCTCTCTTACCCCCGCCCACCACGCCCCTGCCTCACCTCACCCTTTTTTTTATTCGACTTTTTGGCTCGACATAACGTCGCGCGCGTGAGGCTTTAGAGCGAAATGGAAAAATGGCGATGGGTATGTCGCTGGTTGGTTAGTGTACGCGGACAAGAGAGAGAGAGAGAGAGAGAGAGACAGAAAGAGACTGAAAGAAGGAGGAGGCAAGGGAGAAAAGTATGATAAATGCACAGAAAGAAATTTGATTTTCTGAACTCATGAAGATTTTAAAAAACGTGCTTTTCTTTCATCTATTTTTTATGATCGAATATCGCTCTCAAAGAGTATTTTTCGAACGCCCATTAAAAAAAATGTTGATAAACTTTACAAATAAAAATGATAAAAAGTTATAAATTACAAAAAAAATGTGCACGTAAAATTATGTTTTCGTTTCAAAACAATTTCAATTTATGTTTTACAAAAGAATTTTTACATAGGAGAAAAGGAAAAGGTTTTATTAAAGGGAATGTACAACTTTTAGAAAGTATAAGTTTCAAGCATTTCATCAACTGAAGTGCCGTGTACATTCGTACAGAGGGAATATAAACGTAATATGTTTTAATTTCGTCTAAAATAAACTACTTCAACAATAATAAACCAGGATAATTTATTTCTCAATGTCTATTGTTAAATGAAAGATTGCAGAACAAATTACGTATCCGAGTATGCACCACTTACAAAGGGAACAAAAATATTATACATTGCAGATGAAATTTATTGACTAGAATTTTTGATGTCTATAAATATACAATTTCCAGAGTAGTTTACCCCAATGCTCAAACTCAAATTTTCTCCATTACGATGCTGTTAAATTTATATTATACTTACAGAATTACGCTTAATTAGATTAATTCATTTTTATGTCTCTTAGTAAATGAAATAACCTGTATATCTTTAATTCTATTATTAACGTATGAAATATATATATATATATATATATATATATATATATATATACATACATATCATATTCTTATAATGTACAAATGGTCCCATATATTCATACCATAAATAATTTAATGATAACAGAAACAATTTTAAATATATAAAAAAGAAATAATGCAGCTATGTTCAAATTATAATATAATAGTTATATAACGTGAGAATAATAATTATTAATCGAATGAGAAATATTTAGATTAACTACATTAGAAATCATTTATTCAAGCTAAGAGAGTTAAGGTAAACTAAAAATTTTACAATATCATATTCAAATGATCAAGTAGCTCGGCCATGCAAGAATTAATCATTACACATTGATAGATTAATTAACTTGCAAATAAAAAACGTATGGTTTAGTATCTTTAGATAACTGTAAAATCACAAAATTCTTAAAAACTATCCTCAACGTTTTCCCAATTCATCGAGCACAATGTACCGGCTGAAAGCCAACCCGAACAATTGTCTACGATCAAGCTATAAGCGCTCACCTAAAAAACTAAACTAAAGCAAAACTCCCTTCCCCTAAATTCCTCCCAATACCGTTCGAATAATTTCCAAAGCACAGCCCACCGTCGGATAATCGCTCGCAACAAAACAGGCCCTTGTCTATCTCTATCTCGCACTCACTCTCCCTATCCCCCTCAAAAAGTTCGGGAAATCCAGCTAATGTAGCGCATCCTTGAACTATCCCGAACTATGCGCCTCTCGACCAGGAGAAAGACTCGGCGGTGAAGAAGCGCGAAAGGGCGGGGCGGGGGAGCTGTTCCGAATTTCCCAGATTCCAGGGGCCGCGAGCCGGGAGCCACTCTCGGGCTGTTCCGTATGCCTCCTACACCTACTTCCCCAACCCGCCCCCCCCCCGTTCTCCAATAATCGAAGCGACAGGCAAGACCCCCGGCACATCGGGCTTGGGGGGAGGGAGGCGCTCGCAGTTCATCAGTAGACGAATGCGCCGGCAGCTCAACGACCTTGCCACCCATCACCCCCCCCCCCGCCCAACGCCGGAACTTTACTCATTAATCGGCCTTAACTGCCGTCGCGATGGCCCGCGTTATATACGTATAGCGGGAAACAAGCTCTTTACACGCTAAGGAGGCTGCGCGGGAAATTTCGCCGAATTCAGCGGCAAGGGGAAGAACGGAGTGTGGCTCTGGCGGCGGGGGGGGTGGGAGGAGTGGGATGGTTGAGAACGAAGCCAACGAGCTCGGGAAACGCTAACGCGCCGGCGACTGATTATATTGGCGGGGGAGGTGAGTCTGCGCAAAGTCGCCACGTCGTTACGCTGGGGCTGAATTAAAATCGCTTCTCGAGAGCGGCAAGTTTATATGCGCGCGACTGCACGGCGGCGCATAAAGCGCGCGGCGGTCGTACGTGTAAGTTTTCAAAGACGCGAGAATAGGGCTGGCAAATCGACTCTTCTGTGTATAATTGCGCCCGCAGCCCGTCGATGAAATAGTAGAAAATTTCATTGAAATGGCACACGGTCATTTGTCATTGGATAATTGGATTGTTGCATTATATATCGAATTAATAATATCGTGACTGTAATGGTTCTTCCATTAATTACATAATGGCTTTCAAAAGAGATGCCGATCATTTGCGTTGTTTTTTTTTAAAACAGCCTACTCAATTTTATAGTTGATTTAAAAAACTTTTCTAACATATCGGAAATGGCTTTTTAGTCAACCATTGTTTTGAATAATATGACGCTTATTTTTTGTTGACTACAAAATTAACAATTAAAAATTGCACTTCTGTGGACTGTTTCGAATTAAATTGATATTAAAACTCTTCTATATCTACTTTGAATACTAGTAAAACTAGTTAAAGTAGTAAAATTTAGTAAGTTGATCAACAATTATTGTTTAACTCAGCGTTGTAAGTTCACATCACTTAAGCTGGAACCGCGAAATGGGGTGAAATTAGATCCTAATATTCTCATTTTTTGAATCCTGATAAAACAAAATAATGCGATGGTCAGATTAACGAAATAGAAAAGAACATTTGAAAAGCTTGAATTTTGAGCCTGCTGGCTTTGGCATTGGTCTATGTTCAAATCCATAAAATTATTTACAAAAATCAGAAAATAGAGTTTTAACCATTCCAGATTCGAATAAAAAAACAATATTCCAAAAATTAAAAATTCTTATGCCCATAGTTGTTTCACAAGCTTGTGAATACACCAGTCATCCGACTCATGTAATAGAACACCATCATTTTTAAATTATAAATTTACAAATAATTACAAAAGCAATAAAAATATTATATATAAAACCTATTTTTCTATGACAAGTAGACATTATTACTTATAATTTAATAGATTTAAGACCTATTTAAATCCACATTATTTAAAACTATCATGGGTACGTACAAAATACAAATGCACATACAACAAGATTCCAATCAACTCAGATTTGAAAATATTGTTCTTAAATATATGTATTATGATATGAATAAAAGAAATTCAATTTGCTGCATTTAGAAAAGAATTTTTAAGACTACAGAAGAAAAAGGAGGATTTTAAAAATTGATATATCAGCGTTACTAAAGGAAATCTTTATACTACTCATTTTAAATACAAAAAACAACTTTTTTTCCCTAATTTATAAGTTTGAAACAATGTAGAATATATGGCACAAGTCTCATCAATCAATAATAAGCGTCAAATATTATTGAAATAGTTCGGTAATTTATATTCGGCACGACATCGTTAAGCAATTTATCCGATCGGAAATGGAATGAAGGATTAAAATATAACAACATGAGATTGACAGTACCATTTACGTTTTCTAAACATCGGTATTGATTCGGAACAACCTGATAAAATACAAAATCCATAATGAATGAATAAACATTTAAATTAATAAATATTTTTATCGGTCTTACAGTCTTGATAATATAATATATTAGTTAAAGTAATGACAGTCAGACTGTCCTTGTTTATGATCACCCCTGAAGAATCTAAAATAAACTTTATTACTAAAAATAAGTTGGATTAAAAATTAAAAATAAATTAATAAAATAATAATAAAATACAATAAAATAAAAATAATAAAAATAATAAACTATATTTTATGTTAGTCAAGGACAACCTGACTGCCCCTTAAATGAATTAAAATTTAAATTTAAAATTTTAAAATTTTCCTTTTTTTTTAATTTTAAATGAAAACGTTTAAAGCCAATCTATAGTGTATTTCTTTTGAAAGCACCCGCGATGGAAAATGTATTTGTGAAATAAATAAAATATAAATCAAAGCAGCTTTTTCAACGATCCATTATCGCCGCTTTTAAGAGGAGCTTGAGCTCGGTGCGTTTAAAAAGCTCTTTCGATAACGCACTTTGATTTTCAATGCGAAATGGATTGGAGTAACGTGAAATTCTACGTACTGATGGCAAATTTATTGATATTTAATTCTTCACTATTGTTCATTTATTAATCATAAAAGTATTTATCGAGTTTCCAGTCTTTAAGATACCGATTCTCTTCTTAATGTAAAGTAAAGTTAAAAGTGCATTAAAATAGTTTAAACTTTTAGATTTTAACAATATAAGCAGAATTGTCTGGATTTTGTTCTCTATATTTTCTCATACACATACTTTTTATCCAAACTCCGATAAAACGTATTTATTTTCCTTGGAAAATCTGTACTTTTCAAGAAATCTCCAGATACGTTGCATTTCTACTATACAAGAAAAACCATTTTTGATATAAAGCCGTTCTTAAATCCAAAATGGAACTTCACACTTTCGCAGTTGAGGAGAAAATGGAAGACTCGTAAAAATGGCAAAATCAACGAAGAGTTATTTATGCTTGATATATTCACGTTCCATGAAATAATATTATTCACTTCATTTGAAAATACAGCAAAATAGAAATAAGGGCGTTTGATATAAATATATTTATTTGTTATTAATATTACAAGATAATTGCAAATGAGATCGGCTAAGGTGGTGTGGATTTGTGAGTTTAATTATTTTAATTTTTTAATGTACATTCTTATAATTTTAGTAAAACACGTAAACAGATCGACGATGCATCAACTTCAAAATGACAGAAAAATCAATCTTATTCATAAAACCTAAATTCTACATATGCCTTTTTTTTAAAATACTTTCAAATGAATTAAGTCAATCGTGAATAATAGATTAAGAAAAATAAAGAAGTGCACGAACGATTTGAGAAGCTGAAAAGAAAGTTTGGATGATTTCGAAAGAAATAAATAGTATTATTCTTTTATACGCTGTACAAGTCAAGTAAATTTGGACGTTGAGAAGAAGAAATATGAAGTATTCGTAAATCTCATGTATTTACGCCCGTATTTAATTCACATATATAAAGTTCATAGAATGCACACACGAGTGGCGTATGCGAGTAGCTCCAAACAAGTGAAACGGCGCTTTCTTTAGCACCCAATAACTCAACCCTGTGGCTCTTGAAAGCTCAGCAGTAATTAAAGCGCGCCCGATATAAAAGTCCCACTAAAGTAGCTTGACGGCCCTCGCGAATAAAGAAGACAAGGGGTCAATATTCCCCCGCGGGGCAGGCAAATTGCAAGGCCCGACCGCAGAGATGGGGTTGGGGCTGGCCGACGCCGCGGTCTCATCGAAGATTAAGTGCCGGCAGGCCGGCCGACGAGTCAAAAGGGGCGACGCGGCGACGACCCGGTGGCTAATTTTCTTTCGCTCGGCGCGCCGCGATGAAAAGGAGGGGGCGGGGGACTCGTTCACGGCGCGAATAAAAGAGGAGAAAGAAGCGCTGGTGCCGCGTTCTGCCGTGGAACGGAGGCGAAGGCTTGGCGTCGGTAAAATGAGAGAGAAAGAGAGAGGGAGGGAGAGAGAGAGAGAGAGACGAGGGATTGTCCGAAGAAGCGCGTGAAAAGCAATGCAGGGTTATAGAAACCTGTTCAAACTTGAGGACGAGATAGAAAGAGAGAGAGAGAGAGAGAGCGACAGAAAGAGAGCTTTATTCTTGGCGATGTTTGATTTAAACGAGCTACGGGTTTTTCATGATCTTCCAGGGTACGTAGAAGTATATTCTTGCCGATCGAGCAAGAGTTCATTGTTTGGAATAATTTTACGATTCGAACGATTTTACAATTTTATTTACAATTTTTTGTTTTAAAATCGTTATTATTCTCACATCGTTCGATAAATTTACGGGAATACTTGCAGAGATATAGCTTCATAATATGCATGGTTGACTAAAATTTGCAACCATTTAATATTTACATCTGACATTGTCAGAAGTACTTTCTACCGGATCGATATAGAACAATCGACAGCCCATTCGGTATATCTGATATACCAAGGGGTTTGGTGATAATTGAAAATTGAGAAACGTCACGCCTTCCCTTTAATCTTAATCAAATCTTAACTATACATTGTTATATTCCATAATACCGTTCTCTATAAAAATAACTGAACGTGTAAAGAAAATTAGCGCGGTTTTTAAATAAACATGGCTGGACGAGAGATATAATCTTTATAAAAGCTTTATTTGCATATAAAAAATAGAGGAAAACGTGTTTAATCTAAAAATGTCATTTCAGAAACTTTCTTAATTTTCAGGTAGCCTTTACTCAATTATGAAAAGGATTAATTTGAAAATAATTGCAATTTGGAAAATTAGGACGAATTGCTTTTGTTTCACAATTTTACTCGGATTCGTGCTTATAATTTAAATTAAACAACAAATTCTCCTCATTGTAATAACTAATTAAAATATTTTGAAATTTTCGGAAAATGTTACTTTCGATTTACCGCTCTTGGGTATCAAATTATACTAATCCAATTGGTGGTGAGCAATTCATTCCTATACAAATTTGCGAAGGGAAAAAAATTCTGTCTTAGCCGTAAGAGTATATAACACTTTTATAACTGAAACGCAAATAACTTTTTATTCAAGGGGTAATCTTCATCTTTCCTTGCAGTATGTAAATACTCGAAAGCCATTTAAACTCGACTCGTATGTCAGATAATATTTCTAAAATATTTAATTTAAAAGAACCACATACTAAAGTGTATATATATATACTAAAGTTACAAAAGCAAATAATTTATGAATTGAATCATTGAAATCTTTGTTTGATTTTATCCGCAACTTCCCTCCAGACTATTATCAATTTTCTAAAATACAAAAAAATTTCCAGTTAAAATATTTGAATAAAGATTAATTAATGTTAAAGATATTGATACTATTCATGCTGTATTAATTACTCAACATTCTGATAATGAAAGCAGGCCAATATCGTAAATTATGTTCCAAGCCATTGCTACCCTCAAGTACTTTGTTAAATTTATATGCCTTATTTCATTATAATAAATTACGCAACTTAATACCATTGCAAAACGACCACGAAGAAATATCAGCATAAAATTATAATCGATCAATTCAATAAAAGTTGCACCAAAATTTCTGTAGTGTATAGGAATATATATATATATATATATATATATATATATATATATATCATAATAATTATTAAATGAAATAAAGCCCTATTCTGGACAATCAAAGTAATAGAAATTCGTTCCCCCGACCTTGCTTCATTTCCCTTTGCTCTTAGCTCCCTCTCTCCCCCCCTCTCTCTCTCTCTCTCTCCTCTTTCTCTGTCTTTCTCTCTCTATGCTTCCTCGTCACAAGAGCCCCTCCACAAGAGCGAGCCGCATAAATCCCGCAAAAGCAAAACTGCGCATCTCGCTTTCGAGGCGCGCGAGAGACCGCTACCTTTGCATTCATACAGAGAAGGAGAGGGAGAGGGGGAGAAGGAGTGAGACAGAGCAGAAGGAAATGAGAGAAGAAGGAGGTGAAAGATGAGGATCTGAAGGGGCTACCGTTCTGAAGCTGCGCTGCGCTACGAACGTTTCTTTTTAGCCCCCGGGGCGAAACGACGGGAGCGCAGCATGCGTTGAAAATAAATGGCGGCTAACTAAGTGCAGGGCGACGACGCGACGGCGAAGGTGTCCGTTTTAATTAAACGCTGCCGGAGGCGACTGCACCTGCCGCTCCCCCCAACCCTCTCTCAGTCTCAATTAATTTGATATCGACGGGAGCTTCCTCGATTTTTCTCGAAAGGTTACGACAAAGTACAGCAATTATTCCGCCAGTACCTTGGCATAGGCGAACATAACAAGTAAATCCATTTCGTTCGAGTGTTCTTCTGGGCATATAAATTTTGATAAATTCGATCTCAAGTGATAAATATTTCAATTATCAGATCAGAGCAAGACGACTGAAATTACAATGGAATTTTTCATTAAGTCATTGACATTAAGAACGCTCTTGCCATAATCAGCTATCGAAAGAATGCTTCGAAATCGATTTATTCTTAATGAGGATTCTATCAATACATACGCAAACTTTCAGAGAAAAATATGAAAAACTCGTGAAATACGACAGAATTTCGTTAACGAACAACTATCAAAGTATAAAAAAAAAAAAAATAGACGAAAATTTACTTTATACAAAAAGTATGCTCCGCAATATAGAGAGCCCTCTCGAATCACACCCTAATCTCGAGCAGGTAATCGAGTTGCCGAGCAAATTTCCAACCGACCTAAACGAGCACTCGTGGTAACGACAACCACAACAACAACAACAACAACAACAACAACAACAACGAAAAACAGCAGCGACGACGGAAACGACCTTATCATTCTAACGATTTCGGCGAAAAAAATGGGAAAGAGATAGGAGTCACAATGACGAGGGCAAGAAAGAGGAGAGAAGCTCCGGGAGGCTCGACGAGTCGCCCTCGCACGTCTCGCGGCGATACACTTGACGCGAGCGCGCGCCTGGCGAGGGGGGCGGGGGAATAACGAGCGATAAGATAGGGGCGTAGACGGTCGCGGGACAGAGGCGAGGGGCAGAGGGGGGCGTAAACCGCTGCCCAGGAGCAGCCCTGCTCCCCCCCCCCCACCCGCGGGACTCCCGCCGAGCAACCTCGGACGGCCGCGCGCGACGAACACGAGCCGGGAGACGAGGGGATCTGCGGCACGCCGGGATCGTAAAGCCCCGAGTGGCTGCGCGCGTCGAAATGCTCCCCGACGAAAGAAGAGGAGGGCGCGCGTATTTCTGAAGAGAGAGAGAGAGAGAGAGAGAGAGAGAGAGAGAGAGAGCGAGTATTTCGCTCGAAATCTTTTATCCGCGGCGAGGACGAGGCGACTGTGCTTCCGGCGATTACGAGCAATATTCTGGTAGAACACGGTCGGCTTCACCAACTTGCAATAAATTCCTCGGTGCCCGCACATGTTTGTAAATCTGCGTCAGCTTCTTTCATTAAGATTGTGCGTTTGGATATAAAAAAAATTATAAAATTTGCGAATTTTTTTCCTAACATATATTAATTACAAAATGAATATACCTCAAGTGGCTTTCTTTTACGATGAAGTCTGTGAGACAATGAACAATAAAAGTTAAAATCATTTCTGTTAATAAATATAAGGTTTATTGTAAATATAATTATATATTATCCTATTAAAAATTAATCTTTCAAGTTAATATGAACAACTATTATTTATAAATTAATCAATATTAATTCAATCTTTTTAGACAAAACTGTATGAGATTTTTTTATATACTATGTAAACTTAATTCACTAATAAGCCATTTCATAAGCCTTTAATAACATTATTGTAATAATAATAATATATTCAAGAGAGAGGCAGAGCGAGACAGAGTAAAAAGTATTAAGTATTAAGTAAAAAGTAAGACGTTTTATACAGTATTGAATTAAAAATGAACGGAATGGTACGCCATTTGAATAAAAAATGTCATGCAATCGCTCTTTTCTTATTTTTCGTGCATACATCCTCAGTGGAAGTGATGGTAAAACGAACACCTGTAGATTTCCTTTGTTAGTTCATTAGCCGCTATCATAACTACAAATCGATGAATAATTCTGACTAGAAAAATATGAAGAATCCACGAATTACATTACGTTATTTCCCTAAGTTCCTCAAATGATCGAAAGCTTAAGTTCATAAAAAAAAACTCCGAAATTCACACTATCCCCTAAACAAATTCCCACTCAACTCTCTATTGCTCAGCGACCTGCAGTCTCGTAAATAGTTATACATAGCCATCCGGGTTGACGAAGGGGGGGGGAGTCGAGACGAAAAATATAGATACGGCAAATTACTGAGATAAGCTCGAGCACCCGTTGCACATATAATTAAAGCGGTGTTTACTAAAACTCCAACGCGGCGAGCGACGCCAATCCATCGCGTAATGGCGAGCTCCTCGTTTAAATTCACCCGACATTGACGTTATACTGAAAGAGCTACACCGGGTGTAGGCATATACATACATACATACATACATACATACATACATACATACATACATACACACACACACACACACACACACACACATATATATATATATATATATATATATATATATATATATATAAATACACATGTATATATATATATACATGCAAATACGCGCATGCACCCACACACATAGTGCCTCGCGTGTCCAGATTTTTCTCTCGCTCCGACGCTTCCCCCCCCCCGCCCACTCCCCCTGTGCGCGCTATAATACACCCCGGCAACGGCGCCACGGCGCATCAGCGGATCGCCAAGGCGTCCATTAGCGAATGCAAATAATTCACGCCGGCTTGGGATTATATACGCGCTTATAGACGGGCGTCTCGTCGACGTAACGGAGAGTGCTGAATTTTTTAACGCCGGCAAATACATTAATATGATAATTTGGGCGCTGGGAAAAAGGACAGTGAAAGAGAGGGGGTTTCGGAGAGAGAGAGAGAGAGAGAGAGAGAGAGAGCGAAAGAAATTCCGAAATGCCAAGCCTGTAAGATAGACCAAAATTTAATGTAGGCTGTTCGGTAATGGACGTTGCGAGACGGATTGGTTTTTAAGCGCCTTGATTGTCTACCTAGGGATTCTGAGGCTTATACCGAACGGGAGGTGGTTCATTTAAATTCCTATGAACGCTGTTGTAAAATGAAGCCCGGACGCATAATATTATTACAAGTGTTATAATAAGACAATCTAGACGAAAATTTCGAAAACTAAGAAAAGGGTTAACAAAACGTACGAGCAACAACCTAAAATACCAACGGCGTTAACACGCTTTTGATGAATGTACGTTGAAGAAAACAGGTGTACGATGTAGTTTTTTTGAATTTTATCAATATATAGATAAAGGATTAATGACCAAGTAAACTTCATATCTATTTTTCAATTCTAGTGAAAATATTATTAGAACGAAATAAATTCATACGCCTTGTCTTTATGTTGTTTTATTGTTACAAGACTGTATATATAACTGCCTTGCTCGCGCGGCTGTTACTACTCGCAAAGGAATGTCTGTTCTGACATATACATTACTACTTACATATTCGGTGCATTTCGACTAATAATTTGATAATTCAAGCTAGCACTGTCTATTTAAAAATATATGTATGCTTAAAGAACAACGTATCATATTTATCTTACATAAGTAATTATAAAATATATAATAATTATCGAAATGATAAAATTATAAAAATTCAAATTCAGCTGACTAAATTAACTGAATATAAAAAAATAACTTACAATAACATAAAACAAACCTCAACAAGTCTATTCAAATAATAGAAGAATGAAACAGACGCAGCATTTAATAAAGGCAAATAAAATCATATGCAGGAACGTAATGTATAGAAACAGATATATGTGTTGATCGTAACCCACAAAATACGCATGACCTTGTTAGGAACGACTTTATTTTCATTCCAAAATTTAGCAGGGCCTGATAATGTGCACGAAGAATAAACATCATTTCGGACGCTAGTCCTTTATTAGTTTTCTCGTTCTCGCCAATGTATTTAGCATTGGCAAAGTGAAACGCGAACAACGCGATGTCCATTAACGAAAATATTCGTATGTAAGACTGAAGTATCCGTTCTCTTCTTCTTTTAAAGTCGCGCTTGTGCTCGTCTATTTGTTTTTTGTTTTTTTTTTTTTTTTTTTATAAATTTCTATAAATTTGTAAAAAAGGAGCGCTATACCTGTGCCCGCAGTCAAACTAATCCGCATACGTATATCGACGAACGGCTCGCCGACCAGACGGTCGCCCCGGACTGTTGCGCGGGATTGCGTCGCCGAGGCGCGCTTGACACGCGAATGGCGGCCGGGTGTCATAAACAAGAGGACGGACGAGGGAGGCGCAGCTGCCGTGTCCGCCACCAATGTCTCAAGCGACAGTTCCGGACCGTCATTCCCACGGAATTGTCGCGCAGCCGCTTAATCCCCATAATTGGCGCAATTCGGTTGGACTTCACGCAATGAAGTTCGTTCGGTTTCGGATTCGGTGTTGATAATATTTACAGGTATCTAATTGTTTTTTCTCTACATTATCCTATGTTTTTCTTAGCTGACACAGCGATGTCTTTATTAAAAGGCGATTTATGCAGAAATATTTATTACAGATCAAATTCATCCAAAGTCGATATAAGTAGAAAATTTGTTTGTTTTCGTACGAAACCAATTTCTGGGACAATGGAACCTTTCGAAGTTACTACGCATTATTTCATGATTGGAATTATAGAATAATAATGAAAACTTCCATTGCTGAACAAGAATTTGTTTTAACTACAATATTTTAATTATTGAATTGTCGTTGCAGTCAAAATCTAATAAAGATTACAGTATCATATTCATATACATCAATTGCTTCCAATATATGAGCCTGAATCGTTAGGATTTTGAATTCTTATTCAAAACTGGGCTTTAAAAATTACAAATAATAATTGTAATTTAATGAATATTATGTTTTATTTATTTTTTATACATTTGTATTTATATAATAGAATTTTTTAAGGACACTATATCGTATACGAAGTGAAGAACATTTCTGAGAAAATTTATATATTATCTATTAGAGTGCGTATTCGTTCAAAATTTTACATTTAAAACTCTTTCGATTCGAAAGGTTTGTACAAAATAATTACTCAGATCTCCTATTTGGATATATTCGAATGTAGAACACAAACATATGATTCTTTCCTTTTTCAACTGAAAAGAGTAGAAGAAAAAATATAAGAATAATAAGCCACTCTTCGTTTCCTCAAAGTACCGTAAAGTTAAGGTCAGCTGAAAATGTCATATTTCCCAAATCTTCACTTTAGTGACGTGACGTTACCGTAAGTTTGAATTATACACAAAATCGTATGTCCCAAAGTAAACGCAGGAATCCGTAATCCAAACTCCCGATACACATTCCGTCCAATAACTTACTCCCGAATTGCTAAACCCATCGTTGGCACCTCGATTTTTCTGTTGCCTCCAGCTCCGTGAGAATTCCGTGATTCGCCTTAACCCGATCCGCCGAGCGATGGCCAGCCCCGTCCGTGAGCCGAGAAATCCCTCGCCCGAGCAGGGCGAACGAGCGAGCGCCGAGGACGCGAAGGCCAGGCGAAGACCGGCGGAGGAGACGAAGCTCCTCGTTATGCGCCCTGTTCTTTCTCGGCGCTGTATCGCGCACAGCGAGCGGCCACGAGAGAAGAAGAAGAAGAAGAAGAGAGGAGAGGCGAGGATGCGTAACCAACGGGTCGTACTCGCGTCCGCGCGGCACGGGGCTCCGTGGCCTAGAAGCGACGGGGCGCGATATCGGCCCACGAGCGATTCGAAGTAGCTAATCTTTTATATATATATATATATATATATATATATATATATATATATATATACGTGAACACGAAGAAGGTGACTAATGAGGGGAGGAGAGATTATACAGTAGAGACAGGGATAGGAGAAGGAGCAGGCAAGACCCGAGATACTGAATCGATTTAATACGAGGATGGTGTGTGTGTGTGTGTGTGTGTGTGTGTGTGTGCGTGTGTGCGTGTGTGTCTGCGTGTGTGTTCGCGCGCGTGCCTGTGTAACCAAGGATGTTTTCAAACTGAATCGACAGACTGTAAAGGATGGCTTAATTGATTTGCTCGACTCGCTCTGCCTGATCTTTTTCTTTCGAATCCTGGAGCGCCCGCAATTGTTTGGACACTTGATTTGTTATTCGACCTGTAGCAACTAGTCGGGGTATAAGTAGCGAATAATTAATTATTCAATTAATTAACTGTCCTATGGGATTTTCGAAAGGAAATTCTCAGTGCTTCTGGTTAATATTGGCAAATGGCAGTGGCTTTGAATAATTCGGTTGGAAAAATTCGTCGTTAGCTCAAATCCCCCTGTAATGTAATCTCGAGTTAACTCGTCCAAACGAGGTCGGTAAAGTAGGGGAATTTACGCGTCAACTCGTCGCAGCATTATTTTATAGAAGCTGGCACAACTTTTGATCCATTTACTTATATCGAAACCCGGTATGAAAGTATCCTTCCGATTAATTTAGTTTGAAAAATTGCACATGAAAAATCCAAAAATATAACTAAATGTATTAAATATCTCCATATCGAACGGAATAGTAATAAAATGTTATGTACAATATGTATAAAATTATGTATAAAATTCTGACCTTTCTACTTGTGTAATTTTTTAATAATCATTTTTATTTCCATGATATTTATTTTCCAGCTTACCTGCAAAATTAGGAATAATATTTAGTTATTATTTTGTAATTAAATATAATACAAATGACGAAATATCTAACTGTTTCATTATAATTTATTCATTAAGCATAATATACATATATTTTATAGCGATGTGTTAGTAAAGAAATAACATATTGCTCGATACCAATTCGGTATTTTTTATATATTCTTAAGTTTTCGAGCAAGCTTTCAAGCTTATGAGATGAAATCGAATCTAATGAATAATTTAATTAACATTTAATAGAGAAGCATTCGACCGAGGAAGAAAATTATGGCCAATCTGCAAAGCATCATATTGAAACCAGCATTACTAACGGAAGAAACTTGAATGCATCTTAGATTTAAATTTCAACCCCCCCCCCTGCCTGGACATCGCTCACTTCTAGAAGAAGCACAAGCGACCGCACACAATTCTCGCCCAAGGCCAATTAATATTTTAGATCATCACTATATTCTCTATCTGCATATCTCTCTCTCTCCCTCCCTCCCTAGGCCATATTTATTTAATCCGATTTATACGCAAACATACATTATGACGACGAAGAACGCTACGTAATGCCGTGGGGATCTTTGCAAAGCTTCGGCGAAGGTGGGAGGGCGGCTGTTTTACGATATCGCGATCTTTATGCGCATCGCGCAGTACAGTTAAGCGACCGCTCCGGCTCCGCACAGTCTCTCGGTTAGCTCTAAGTAAAGCCTACAAGTATCGTAGCCCCGAGCCAGAGGGTTAGGCTTGAGCCATAATTATCATCTTGACTGTTACTGTTTGTCGACGGTTTAATCAACGGAGCAAATAATTCAGTTGCTTCGTCAATTTCGCTTCATATGTTTTAGCCGAACATGTATATTCGTCGAAAGTCGATTATTAACGTCGCTATTTATTTGCTTATCCTGTATTTATGATTTATGCGAAGAAGGAAGAAAACAATATTTAAGGACTGCTTTTCCCGTATCGCTAGAATTTTTTTTTTTACTTTAATTAAAGCAAAGTGTCACGTGCAATTCGCGCTAATATCATCATGGATTAAATTTTTATCGTACAAAATAACTGTGTTCAGTAGATAAACTCGTCAATGAATCGAAAAGTCACTGTACAGTTGATACGATATAACTAATTATGCCATGCCTTTGCTTTACTGACAGCTGTTACAACGATTACAGCCTGTTATAAAGTAAGTTACAATACTGTGCATATATATTCAGATTGTAATTTAGTTTCAAACAGGCCTAGCCGGTGAAATAGCTGCGAGTAAATGCAAACCTTTATTAAAATAACCCAATTGATAGTTATTTATTCTATATTAAAATTAAGGTGGTACGTAGATTAACATAAATTATGACAAAGTTCTGTCTTTAATGAACATAACTTATATTGATTGAATCGCTAACTTCTGTGAAATATAATTTTAATAATCTATAATTTCCAAACTGTAAATATTTAATCCTTCAAATAAGTTATATATTTAAGTACAGAATATTACGATGATGCCTTTTCTAAATTTGAAAATAGAAATATTAAATTATGCAAGGAATGCAAAAACAAAATGAATTACTCTCTAAATCTCAACCAGTAAGAAATTAGACTGGCAAGAAACCGTGGCAATACACGTATATATTTAAACCTGGAACTAAGTTTTTTGTAAGATTCAGATCGTTACATAAAAAATATGATACAGAGAACAATCTCGGTTCGATTCATTACATATCAAACTTATAAAACTACTCGTTAAATTTTCACCCATTCGAAGGGATAGCAAAAAGACTATAAAACTCCTCATCCCGATTTCCTGAAAAATCCACAAATCTCGTAAAGAATGATTTTCTTAAGAGCGTCGAGAGAGAGAGAGAGAGAGAGAGAGATCTGGGTAGCTCGCTCGAGCCCCCCCCCCCCCCCAAGCCAACAACGGCAGCCGAGCACAAGCTCGCTTAATGCGCAAATCCGCAAATCCACTTTTCCCAGAAGCGCATTTCTCTGCTTCCGTGACGTATACGACGCGAATGGGGTGGGGGGCGGGGCGTACGCCTGCGCGAGCAGACGCGGAACCTCGCTCGCTCCCGGGATCCTGGACAGGGGCGAATATTTCGATCCCCCGCGAGCCCCCTGAAATAAGCAGCGACGCGGTACTGCGGCTGAGGGTAAAATTTATGCGCGCCGAGGGCTCCGAGTCCTCGCCGCGGATGTCAACGCCAGCATGGCCAGTTCGCGGTTTTATCCAGCATGCACGGATAATGAGAGCATTATTAAGGCACTGCTCGGACGGGACGTGATTCATCGGCGCCTGAATCGCGCTGCAGTTTGACCGATCGCCGCGGATCGTTGGCTTTCCGGACCGAGCGCGGATGTTTCCCGAACTCGGCATTCCTGCTTGCTTCGCTTCGCGAGTGAAAGGGCACGGCGATGAGTATGCATTGTGCTTATATAGCTGGATAATTCAATATGCATGATCTGTAAATCTCGGGGCAGTTCTGTCAAAGAAAGTGTGCTGCTGCAAGCTTGAGAAAAAAAATTTAATTTATTGCTTTCCTACATTTTTATTAATTATCGAAAAGTATGCACGTGGAACCTTGTACAAAAATTTATTTACATAAGAAAAATAATACTGGGTAATCAAATGAAATCGAGCCTCTTTAACATTTTTCAACCTGAAAGTTTTGTTGTTGTAAATTCGATTGAAGAATATCTTTTTTTGGTAGCTTACAAGCCAAATGCAACGATATTTTGATTTCTATTTATGTTTATTTCAATTCTTTTCAGTACACCTAATAATATACAAGTTTAAGATTTTCACCACAATCCAATTGTCAATGGTTTTTAATGTAACATTTGAAATTAGTGCCCCAAACAATAAATATAGAATATTCGGACAAATCGAAGTTAATCCGTATTCAGACCTGTAACCTTTCTTATGTTTGAAGCTATATGCATATTGGCGAGCAAGTGGAAATTCTGAGAATTTTTAAAATAACATCATGTTCTATCTTTCAACTCCTAAAGTTAAAGAATGTCCTACAATGTGTAATATGTATAAAGGCTTAATTTATATAACACGAATATATAACGAATAAGGACACGGCTGTAATAATGAATGCACATGATGCCTATGAAAGGATAGTGGGTTCTTTGCTAGTATTGGTCGTACACCTGTGCTCCTGACATTTTTTGCAAATTTGAAAATGAACTATGATTAATTTGTTTACATTCTTATTATTCAAAACATTGTTCATGGTTAGTCCACAGTAGTCGACGATGTTCCTGGCAGCAGAAAAACTTTCCCATCCTTTGTGTCGCGTCGAGAATCAACTCTGTTTCCTTATTCCTCTACTACAATAGGATTATTCGTGCGCTAAACTGCGTATCATTGATCGAGATAAATGATTGCTAGATAAAACAGATTACAAAGAATAGGGCGATTTGAATAAAACCTTTCGTATCATCGTTTTCAGGTATTAGTCGATTCTTTTAGAAACACATGAGTGGCTATGTTATTTTCATAATGGGGAATGATTTTCTTATCTTTCCTCGTATTGAGGTCATTTTTCGCGCACTGCTCGATTGAGACACATTAATTGCATTGAGTCCCGATACCCTGTAATGGTCTCGCTTGACTTCAACAACAATAGCAGCAACAATAGACGAACGAATCGCTAGGTTACAGAGAATAATATGAAAAATACTTGTTATCAGAAATTGAAGTTGGTAAAAAGTATGGTGTGTATGGTGAAATATAAAATTTCCATTTCTCAAACTTTGATAGCTCAGAATGATTAAAAAATGTTTGTAAACTTTCTTCGCTATTTTGGCATACATTTTCCTCGTCTTGTTGTGACGAAGAATGCAAAATGCAATAGCAAAAAATACGATATGTCTTAAGCAGTTAGTATTTATAAGATAGGTTAAATTTTATTTTATAGTTGAAAGCTGATAAAACTACATAATCAGCTGCACATTCTTTGAAGAAGATATGAAAATTAACGACGAGTTCAAAATTTGGCCTATCTAGAAATTTTTGTCAAATAAACTTTTTCGTTTAACACATAAGTGGGTACTTTTTATCACCACTTGATGGTAAGTTAAAACGCATTAATGAAATAAATGCGATAAGTAATTTTATATTTTCGAAATCGACAAACCACCTCCACGTCACACGATAATTGCACGCAACGAAATTTTTCTTTCAAATTTCCAAAAAAATTTCACTTAATTTAGAATTGAATTAATAAATGAACTTTTTCTGCTTTATGAGTACGAATTCACATTGGTCGATCCGCAGTCCGAGTTTTACTATTTGATATAAAAAGATACCGTACCCACGCCCCTCTTGCCATCTAAATAAGTAATCTAAAGTTTTGGCTGTGTGTTTTTATGTTTACAGATGCGCGCACGTGCGAATGATAATTATCGATACCCTTGAATTTCCGACTACATGAATATAAAGTATATTATTCCATTTTAAAAATATATAAGTAACATCCATGTATAAATCGAAACATTTTCACCGGAAGAGACTGCTTGATAGTCGCGTGTTTATACGATTATTACGATGTATTTAATAGGGGTTATAGCGTTTTATTTTTTTAATGGATTTCCTTGCGGAACGACAAAGCCTACGCCTATGGTCAAAACGGATATGGGAACCGTGATTGGATACTACGCGGAATCGTATGGTGGACGAATTTATTCGGTCTATCACAAAATACCGTACGCAATGTCGCCAACGGGACCTCTGAGATTTCAGGTGAATTATACAATTAAATAAACAATTCAATAAGAAATTAATTATCACTTATCGTCATATGAGTGTATCATTGCAGTCATATCATCGCAGCAGTCTATCTTTGAGAGAAAAAAAATGAATATAAAACCAAAATAGTCATTTTATAATTATTCACCTTAAGAAACATTTATAATTTACAAACCGATCATAATAATTTTTTTTGATATTATGCTACAAAAAGTGTTATTTTATTTCAAACCGTTACAGATAAAATGATATAACTCTAATTTTAAAAAACATTTTCGTTATTCTACTAAATAAAAACAACAAAATATTTTCGATTAATAACATGTTTACACCGATTCTGAAACTATTTTCTTGACAATCTCCAAACTTCTAAACATAGTAGTATACTAAAAATGATTTCAGAAAATAAATAAAAAAACATATTTCAGAAGAAACATATTCTTCAATATATCAATGAAGAATTTATGCAGAACCAGTAAACCGCCTTGACGTTATGCAATTTTAATATACCTAGATTTACTTAACATGGACTCTTATCGTAATTCATGACATTTGACTAATTCTTCAAATTAATTTAATAAGAACTATGTTGAATCAACTGTTACAATTTATTGTAAATTTACACAGTATTATTGTGCCCATTGACTTAAATAATATCTTTTCAAGCCATCGAATAAAAACAAAAACAGTCTTGCCTATTAAAATTATTGACAAAATAAATGTCCACCGTGTGTATGAAAGTGCAACAAGAAAAAAATAAGATCGATGCGAATTGACAAGTAATACGAAAGTTAATCGAAGTAAAGCTGTTAAATAATAGCGAGCCGACAAACACTTATTTTGCTCCTTGCTACATTGAAACTACTATTTCTATATACTATGTTGTTTTGAAATTAAATTAATTTAATGTCTAAACTCGTTTATATTCATTGTTACAAATTGCATTTCGAATGAATGTAAACTACAGAAAATTTATTTTTCCAATTATTCAATTTGGACAAATATCTCTCTGCAATAAGTTATTTTATTGAAATCAACCGGTGAATCAATTAAAAATCTTGCGTGGATCAATGTCCGACTCACGTCTTGTAAGTACAGCACAACTGGTATCTAATCTTTAGAGCGCGCAGTCTATAAATATTGAACCGTACTTTGATTTCTAAGTAAAATTTTTAATACTATCTTAGCTCATTAACAACATTAAAAATTTTTTTCTATTTTATATAAAATTGTACTAGTTCCATCAACTTTATAAATTTTTCGTTCCATTAACAATTTTTATGAGAAAAAAATTTATATTTATTGGCCTATATTGAAATTATTGGAAAAAAGTTACAAGAAAAAGATATTTTATTGCAATAGTTGGATTTGACAAGAAAATAATAATTATATACCATAATAATTAAATAATAATTGTAGATAATAGTAATAATATTCTATTTTTAACAGATGGCAAATAATTATATCTATAATGAATATAAAATATGAAATTGTAAAATCATATTTCAGCCACCGCAACCATTGAAAAAATGGGCCAATCTTTTATATACTACTAAGCCATCTGCCCCATGTATTCAGCATAGGCCTCAATTCGGTTCTCATGAAGCGGCTATGCGAGGAGAAGAGGACTGCCTGTATCTGAATATTTACGTTTCACCACGTAAGAAAAATCAGCTCTTACCGGTCTTATTTACGATTCATGGAGGCGCATTTCGCTACGGGAACGCAATAAATGATCCTTTTTTTATAATGGACAAGGACGTTATAGTAGTTTCGATCAACTATCGCGTCGGAATCTTTGGTTTCTTAAGTACAGAAGATGAGCATATTCCTGGAAACATGGGATTAAAGGATCAGAGTATGGCTTTACGATGGACTTACGAGAATATACAGAAATTTGGAGGAGATCCTAAAAGAATCACGCTTGTTGGAAATAGTGCCGGTGCTGAATCGGTTCACTTCCACTATTTGTCACCTCTAAGTAAAGGATTGTTTCAGAATGGTATATCATTCAGTGGTACATCCCTGGGGGCAGGAAATCTGCACGGACGCTCCCTGGAAAAATTTCTAAAAGTCGGAGATATGTTAAATTGTCCGACCAAAAATATTTCTGAAACCGTTGAATGTTTGCGCAATAGACCGGCCAATAAAATAGTTGAATCAATAGAAAAATTCACGGTAAGATTTTTTTTAAGGATATTAGGAATGATTCTCAAAATTATAATATTGCTATTATAAAAACCATAGACTAATATTTTGATATCATGTTTGCGCTAATAGGCCTGGCATCTTTCCCCATTGGTTTCTTTTGGTCCAGTAGTAGAAAAAGATAGTAAGGGTGCTTTTATTGATCGATCACCGATAGATATAATTAGTAACGGTGATGTAGCTGATGCTCTCTGGATCAATGGTGTTGTTAGCGTAGAAGGACTTGTTCCAGCTTCAAGTAAGTATATTCGATAACTAAAAACAATGCTTATGTTAAAAGGCAATGCTTGGTTTCGAAATTATAGGTATTATAGACAATGACACTAGTCTTCATGAACTAGACAGTCTTTGGAATAGGATAGTACCACACTTGTTAATGTATAATTATACTATACCACTTAAGAAACATGATTATTGCTCAAAATTAATAAGAAATCAGTATTTTGGAGAGAAAAAAATTTCAAAACATGAAACCAAAGCGCTTATATCATTATTCGGTGACAGATTACATTATTCTAGTGCGAGAAGAGCAGCGAAGCTACAAGCAAAGGCTAATAAAAAGCCCGTTTTGTTTTGGTACTACAGTTATAAGGCGGAAACTAGCTGCAGTGATTATTACCTGGCAAAGCCTAGAGATTTAGGTATTAAAATTTTTTAACAATATGTAAATCCCTCTTATATTTAAAGTAACTAGTAATAAATATTTTTTAGGCGTCTGTCATGGTGATGATATATTTTTAATGTATGGTATCTCTGTGGTCAATCCAATAGCAAGGGAGAAAGATCGAGCTGTTCAATTGAAATTGTTAGATATGTTAGTTTCACTAGCTGACCAAGGGTTAGTTGAACAATAATTCTTTAATTTAATTAACTATAGTCATTAATTTTCAAAATGTTAGTAATATTTAAATTATTAAATTTGTTAAGAATAACAATAAAGTTGAACCGATAATTTGCGGGAAAAAGGAAGAACTATTTATTTTCGAGTGGCAACTGTATCATGCCACTCGGAAAAAATCGATCTCACTTTCCGAAGGATGAGAAAAGACCATTTATGTATATAATTTAGTTATAATTTTTTTGTTCTACTTTTCTTTATAAATCTATTTCTTTACAAAATTGTGTCCTTTGATACTTAATATATGTATTATATTATGTAGCCTGAGTAATTATGAACGGAAATAAAACATCTACTGTACTCTGATCCCTGAAAGAAGAACTAACAATTAAAAAATACTTAGGAATATTCATAAAAAATAACAAATAATTATACGTAGATAAAAAGCTAATTCTTTTTTTCAGATATCCAAACCTAGGTCAGGATGTGATATGGGAGAAGGTCAATCCAGATACTGAAGAATTAGAAATGTTACATTTTTCTAATATAAATGACATTAAGATGGAAAGTCGAGAGAATTTCGGTCAATACAAGTTCTGGGATACAATAATGTAATAATATATATTACATTAATGCATTAATATTTTTATTGATAATAATTAATAATATTAGCTAAGAAGAAAAATAAGTCAAGTTTGTTTATGTTAGTTATAGAATATATTTAATGACTATAAAATTAAGATTGCTGTTTCAATATTTTTAAGTTTATACGTATTTTTAAAAATTTGTTTTAAATGTTATTAACTGTAAAAATAAAATTACGTAAGTTAAGAAGACAAACAAATTTGTTTCATTAAATAGATATAACGTATAGATAAATTCATAATAAATTATAATTGCTTTCTCAATTTTGGGACCTTTTCTTTGAAACAGAACTGCGTCTTTACTGCGTTACGAGTGTGCTCGAGGTTATTTATAGCCTGCTCTTTTACTTTTAAAACCTAAATTATTCTTACAATATTGGACGACCGAAACATTCCCTTCCGTGATCTTTACTTGGAGTCATGTTGAAAATTGCAATAAGTATATTTTAAATTTAAATCACTTCGTTTTTTGAAAAAAGCTGAAAATGATTGGAAACAGATGTAATCGAAGAATACAATTTCATAATCACTATTTTATTAATTATATAAATAGAATGTTTAACTAAATGTTATATAATGATTCTTAATTCTTGCGATTATCCTTCCTTTTTCAATACTGAAAAATTAGTTACTCGTCGTAAAATTAATTATATTCTTTCATTCCATCATTGCTTCACTGTAAATCCTTACATTATCCAATATATATTCCAATGATTTAAGCTTCAATTTTTTAGCTTTCCGAAATTTCTTAAACAAATATATCATAAATAAACCCTAAGTCGTAGTACCTCAAACAATCATCTTGATCACTCTCATAAATTAACTTTCGTCCTTATTCCCTGCTATGGTCATAAACCTCAACGACTGGCAGATCGCAACGAAGTATCCTGCTGGAAGTTAGAGGGGAAAAGAGAATAGAGAGAGAGAGAGAGAGAGAGAGTGAGCGGAAGGAAGAGCGAGGTAAGGTGAGTAAAAAGAAAGCGTTGAAATAGCGATCCCCGCCAAAGAGCGGCGGGGAAAGAAACAGAAATTTATCCGACCGCGTCATCACCATGCGCTGGGAGTCAAGGCTCGCGGTCGAAAAAAGCCTTGCCGAAAATAATAAGAAACGAGGGTTGGACAAAAATAAATCGAGCCCAATCGTTTATAACAGGCTGGGACTGACGTTAATTTACCGCTAGAAAACAGGCTTTCGGGCATTTGAACGCCATATAAACGAGGTCTTGCCCCGCGCGCCCTCGCTAAAACTTTGTTTCGCAATTTTCTCCGCGGACTTCTGCGGACACCTACCCACCCGCCTCCCTTCTTTCCTCTTGCTTTCTCTCTGCTCCGTTCTCTACCTTTTCTGTAGCTCCTCCCCCACCCCTCCTCTTTTTCTCTCTCTCTCTCTCTCTCTCTCCTTCCCTCTCTCTCGCCCTGCTACTTTTTCCTTGCTGAGTGCGCACGAACTGCACTTTGCACACGACGCGTCGCTCACCTAAACTACTCTGGCGGGCTCTTGGCTCGCACTCGTCTCTTCGGTCTTCTTACTTTCTTTTGCGTTTCATTTATCCTGGTCCCCTCTGTCTCTCTCTGTCTCCTCTCTCTCTCTCTTTCTATCCCTTTCTGTTCCCTTGCAATGCCCCTTTTTCACGCTCTCTGGCTTCTGTCTCGTTTTATTTTTGAACTAATGACTTCGGAGAAAAGTTTCGTAGGTGCGCCGTAATAGAAGCTATGCGTGTTCGTTCCTTGCGATACCGGTAGTTTACAAGCTACATGCGGTGTTTGTTGAACATGCGATTTCAATTTCACAAAATATGTTTTAATAAATATATAGGAACTGTGTAACGTGCAATAATTAGCTTGCAATTCTAGACAAATGTTTAACCAAACTTGTGGATGGAATTTGTTCTGTTAATAGGAAAATGTACCGATGTTTCAATTCGTAACTCTCTGGAATTAATGATGAAACTGTAAACCTCAAAATTAGTTAATGTTAACATATTTCCAATAAAAAAAGTCTAAATTATTATTTTATCCATAACAATACTACGTCTAAATAAAAAGTTATTTTCAATCTTTAAATCTTCGCTTAGTTACTTGCGTAGATTTTGATTTTCTGGTAAAACCCAAACTTATTAAAATCAGCAGTTCCATAATCACGCCTGAAAAAGTTCAACTCATTAAATATTCCTTCGAATACATTTGTTACTTCCCAATATTACAAAAAGCTGAAAACTAGCTAACTAACGCAGCTGCGTGGCTTTTGAAGTTCCGAAAACAATGCTGACGAATTTCTGATAAAATACTTATAAAAAGAATAATGGTATAATTGTATGAAATAGTTTTCATACAATTCGAGCATTTCGCTCCAAAGTAGGAATCGCAGCTGTTTCGGAGACTGAGAAAAGCCAGTTTTTGTCGCCCAACGTTTCAAAGTTAATCAACCTCTAATATTGATTTTTCCTTCAGAAAGTAAATAAATAATAAATGACTGAAGTGATAATGATTATGTATTGCAGCAAAGTTGATTAAAGCGATAATTTGATGAGTCATTGGAAAAGAAAGAAAATCCATATCAGATAACATTATCTGTAAGCTGCATAATATGTAATTATCTTTACATAAGCGATAATTTCATTTAATAATATAAGTCTTGAAAGGGTTTTGTGAGACAAAAATGTGTCTTTTTTTACATTTTTGTTTAAAAGTAATATTCACCACACTTCGTTATAAATGGCGATCAAAAAAATGTATTCTTTGAATTGACATCTTGCATTATTTTAATTTTAATAATTTACATATTAATTATGTAGGCTCATGCATAGTTCGCTAACTGAAGAATTTAATTTATAGACAGACATCGTCTGACACAAAGCATCGGATTATATTGTTTAAATTAAATTGTAACTAACTATGACGAATAGCGCAAGACGATAATTTAAAAAAAATCATAATACGAGTATATGTATATATACATATTGAACTACTTAACTCAATAAAATAAGTCAGATAACGTACAATGTTGGTGTAAAAACATAACCTTTTTATTTCTATAAAAATATCAGTTAAAGAAGCAGTTTAGAATAAATCTCCATTACCTGCTATTCTCGACCGCTCATCGAAAAAAAAAAAATCTACAAACCTGCCCACGCGCATACCGTACACAAAGAACAATAGCGGATTTTTCAAATTCGTGAATCCACTGCGAGTAAATCTGCCCTCTGACCCATATACTCTCGTCACCCCGCGCGTCCTCGCCTCTTTGCTACGACCAACCCCCCGCTGTATTGGATCAGACGTGACCGGTTTACCGGCTCGCCAGACTCCTGACCCACCTGGGGGACGCCGGGAAATCGCATAAGCCGGAGGAGCGCGCGAGCAGCGGCGTCTACCAGAGGATGGGCAAGAGGGTAAAAAAGCCCCTGCAAGAGAGGACGGGAGATTGGCGGAAAGGCGCCCAGGACCTGCCGTGTTATTATCGAATTGTGAAAAATTCCGGAGGCGGAAGCGACGCGACCGCGGGCCGGCCGCCAAAACTGGAAAAGCCCCAGTCTTTTCGGCCGAGCCGCGGCGCGGGCGTGACGCGCTTGGTGGGGATTCGCCGCGTGGACGGAGGCGGGCCGCGGATATAATATGGAGCTCGATCGTGCGCAGGAAGTGGCGAGGCGCGGCGCGACGACGGGAACGTGGCTGTTTTAGCGATTCAGCGATCGTTCGGAGGCCTTTACCGACGCGAGAGCCGAGGATCCCGAGGGGGATCGTCGACTCGCTGGCGGACGATAAACTTTTCGAATACGCTTCCCTTGCCCGTGTATCATTTAGTAAATGATACACTTAATCTTCACGTTTCGAGTAATTTTAAGATTTGTAAAATAAAAAGCTCGTCAAATATTCTAGTAAAATATAGTTTTCAGTTACAGTTGGTTTATGATATTGATTGTTTGATAATCGTAAATTAGAAATGCAATTGTACGGATATTGAAACAAAAAGAAGCACATGCAGTTTCCATCCTAAGAGACTTATGGTTCATTAGTAACAACATAAGTACCTTAGTCTTAGGCAGTTAGACGTTCAACGGCATAATAGATTCCTAGTCACTTAAACATTAAACTGAGTTATTTTGCTTGCGATAGATGGAAACAATGAGTGATTGAATACGTTAAAACCTATTTTTCATGCCCATATTAATGTAGGTATTAAAAATGAATAAACTACAAATATACAACTTATCTCGCACTACGGCGATCTTATAAATCTTTTAGTGGATCCAAAACTATCAAATAATTTCAAGCTAAAATCTAATGTTAATAACTAAATAAAATAATAAATAAAAAGGGCCATATAATCAAATAGTATGTGTATTAAGATGCTATTGGTCATTTCCGTTGAATTTGATCAAACGATTATAGGTGAATTGAATTTGAAAAAAAAAAATTCAACACTTACAGCAAACGGTTGAGGAGGCCAGGGATTTACATTTTTTCTTCTTTTTGTACGTTCTTTCATTTTCTGTGCAATTTCATTTCTAATTTTTAAATTTATTATAAATTTAATTCACGTGCATTCTTTTCATAAAATTGAACGGTCGGGACTAACATAATCTTCATATATTCATTTCTTAAATATATTAACCGTCTGTATCATTAAATTTCCACATTATCTTAACAATATTTGAGTTTACTCTGTAAAAGAAATTAAGACGTTAACCAATATTTCGAATGCTATCCAGCTAGTACATGAGTACATTTACGAATTAAAATATAAACTATGATTGCTAAAAGATGAATTCTAAATATTTACATAATTTCTAACTTAATTCAAAATTCCCTTGCGTTATTACATAATAGCATAACAGATATATATCCTTTGCCAAAGCTCGTCATTGGAGGCATAATTTGCAGTAAAGCGCGAGAAATAACTCCCACAATGCATTCGCTAAATCTTTTGGAAAATCCTTAATCTCTCGGAATATTTCACACCGTAATTCGAGGAAAAATCCACAGCATTGTACACCTGTGTACGTAGTGCGGTAGAAAGAAAATGCCCTCCCGGCCAGTGGGGCAGGGGGCGTTAATAGCCATTATGATTTTCTCGTTTGGCCGATCTCCCTCTCTTCACCTAACTTTTTTCCACTGTGTAAATAAAATGGCGCCGCAGCGCCGGGCTACAATTTAAGGTAGCCGCGCTTTTATGCCGCTCAGCTCCCGCCCCAGCCCACCCCCTCTTCCCAATATAATTAGAAGATTGAGGGTCTCGGTGGTTAGCTGCGCGAGCGAAGAAGGTAAAAGAAGGGGGAGGGGAGAGAGCGAAGAAAAAGCCTCGTAAAGAGTCTGGCTTTGAAAGGCAAGTCGGACCGCGACCACCGGCCATGTCGGCGATTTCGTGCAAAATTTCGCTGAAAGAGCCGAATTGAAATCCCTGGTAAATTAATGCCGAACGATGAATTCGCTGTTTGGAAGGAATGTGAATTGAATCTGCCGCTCGATAAATTGACGCGGCCCGTATCGACACTGAGAAAGTTCCAGAAGAATTGAAATTCAAGCATCGCCTGCATGAACCCGATGCCTCGCCTACTTATGATCTCCAGCGGAAAAATTATACTCAGGATCGATATTGCATTTCTTGAATCGCAACTGTCGCGTCGACGAGGAAATAACCGAGCATTGATAAAGAAACCGTGGAAAAATGTCTCGGTAGTTCAAAGAAATTTTTGTCCATACGCATGATATGCTAACTACGGTATAGAGTCAGTTACTGTATCTGCTTGGTTATAGGCTTAAGACAAACTTCACTATGTTATAAAGTCAGAAATATTACTCGCGAACCAGAAATAAAATACATATATAAATCTACTTTGGCCGGGCTAAAGATAAATAATTCAACGAGGCAGACTAATTCTATTTACATTCGTTCGCACTGGACTCGCGTTGGCTCATCCGATCTTGCACGTGTATAAGGCCAATAAAAGGCTTCTTATTAAATTCTTATTACATTCTTAACGAGATCGTAAATTCTAATCCATAATTCTGTAACGATCAATTTATAATCGATCTGAATTTGAAAACCAATCATTAAACATTTTACCCCGTTCGAAACAACCAGATTTCTCGAATAACGCCCGATCGCAGTAAAACGTCACCGATGCGGCGAGCGCCCAAGGTCCGCGCCACCTCCCCATCCTCGCCCTCGTCGCGATATAAATTCCAGGATGCTTAAACGCCCGGCGATAATTTATGCGCGCGCGCGCGAAACGCCCGCAAAGCCCCCCTGCGAAGCCGTCGATAGCTTTACGAGCGGCGATGGAAAAATGGCGGGAAACGGGTTTTCGCCCGTCGCGTCCGCGAGTCTGGTCGTGCTGACGAGGCGACGGCGGTAGCGGTGCAACCGTAAGCGATAAGGAGAGAGGGCGCGGGGCTTCGAAGGTGGAGGCCCGCTTGGAGGGGCGAATGCGTTTCATGCCGCGAACGCATCGAGGAAAATTTCCAAAGAGCCAGTAGTTTTGTCTTCGTACATCGGAAGGTGAACTCAATGATTCTCTTCTGAAATAGTTCTGACATTAATCAGCGATAACGGTAATATATTTTAATGGCGACGTTTGATAATTTTATGGCTTCCTGATAAATTATTGAATCATGCATGGCAAAAAAGTAGTTACCTTACCAAAATGCGTAAAATATGCCTCCATTGAGAAATACTTATTTTACGCAATTGTATCGTAAAATACTACATTCTCTATCAGTTGTATGCATGTAGATATAAGAATACATAAATAATTATCGTTTATTTAAATATTGATTTTAAAAACCATTGCATAATACGATTCTGCGCCACCTGTGATGCGCATTAATCATGGAAAGTTCTTCGGATTATACGCAAACTATATATAAAACTGATATAATACTAGCTATGCACACTTCCTGAAACATAATTGAATAAAAAACCCATTATATTCCGATACATTAAAAACGTAACTGGATCATTTTTAAATTATTAGCATTCACTCTGTCAATTATTTTATCATATGCCATTCCTAAAGGAGAATCTGAAGAGACGAAATTTAGAGGTTATCAATATATAATTCATGTATAACAATTAATACAAAGCACTGTACAGTCATCGTCAGTATTGCTATTTCATAGCAATATGAGATCTGATCAATAGTGATTATCTCACTATTGATTATCTCTTATTATATATATCTCTCATTATCTCACACACGTAAAATAATCACCGCAAAAAACCCATCACCAACATTTTAATCTCATTCATCGGCCCATCCTCATTGGTCTGCAGTCAAAACAAAGTTATCAATAGCCAAGAATTTATATATATATATATATATATATATATATATATATATATATATACACCATACATATATATGGAGCACGGAAAAAACTCGCGCCTTGTTGCGCGTCAACAAGCTACAGTCTCGCGCGAGCGTGGCCGGAAACGCAGCCTTTCGCGGTTTTGCTATATACACACATATATATGTGTGTGCGTGCGTGCGTGTGTGTGTGTGTGTGTGTGTGTGTGTGTGTGTGTGTGTGTGTGTGTGTGTGTGTGTGTGTGTGTGTGTGTCTATATGCAACTCGAGAATCGAGAACCCTACCGGGGTATAACTGTCATGACCGATAAGCGCGGCACGTTCGCGTGGCTGCATGCGGCCGCGCGCTTTATCGCCCCCCCCCCTGTCACCCGCCGCAGCCGCTTTCATAAGCCGCAATAAATTCACGCGCCGCGGTCTCCTCTCGCGCGACTTCCTGCTCCCTCGGCCGCCGTTCTTGATCCCACGCGCGGACTTTTTCCGCGGATCCCTGTTCGAAGCCCTCCCCCACCCCGCCGCCCCGCAGTTATGGTACGCTGATGGAGGCGACCAAGGTGTCAGCATGGTTAGAGAAGAGGAATGTCTGATGGAGTCGGAGGGACCGCTTGGCCGAGGGCGATGCTTGACCTCAGGCTAATGTAAAGAGCTCTAAGAGAAACATCGCCATGGTCCAATCGACTATTGTATACTGATCGTCCATAGTCATTCGCGTTTATGTATTGCAAGGATGCGCGAAATGTTAATTTTACCGAGTAAAGTCAGATTTAAGCGTATTACAAAGACAGACACGGTATTACGGATTTACTGGAGCTCTGATAATTTGTACGAGAGAAGTGGATGGATAATTGAGGGAGTTGGGAGTAGGGCTTGGTAAACGCAGGTGACATAAAATATAAAAGAATAACGATGATTTAGTAAATTAATTGACTGAAGAAAATATAAAATATATTCTAAATCGAATCATCAATAAAAAAAATTCATTTACAGAATTTGATGGCAATTATTGAATAAATCGAACGATTTTTTTATAAAACTTCTTTTTTTTAAACTTTCTTCCTTTAATGTTCCTTTAATTTTATTTTTTTTCCATAAATATTCTATCTTTAGACTTAAAATCTGTAGACTTAAAATTTTTTCTCATTTGTATTTCTCCGATAAACATTAGTTACATTTCGTTCATTTTAGCATACGTAAATCGTATGAAACGAAATTACAGCGAATTTCCTTCGTCAGCCACTAATTCTTAATACATCAATTTTTTTTTTTTTAAATAAAAATCTCCGTCTTGCTTTTCGTATAGCGGCTTAATACAGATTTCTCTGTTTTCTTCGAATTCTTCCTAGAATATCACAAAGAATCAAAGCAATAAAAATCTAGGAAACTGCATGTTTTTAAGATTGATAGACAAGCAGCGTAATGGCGAGTATAAAATTCCGTCTCGGATATATTAACGAATTATAGAAGCAAACATTATACTCCGACAATTCTACCGAATTTATTTGGATAATTTGAAATGTATCGAGAATCAAAATTTTCACGCTCCGGTATTTAGTATAAGGTTTTTATTCCGAGGCGAGCGATTTATTGGATAAACATCTCGCGATGGAAAATTCTAGTCAATGTATACAACAATTTTAATAGGTGATAAATTGCGCGAACGGCCTGTTACTACGCGTTAATTAATTTAATTTCCCCTTTATATTCATCTTTATCGCGGCTTTATACTCCTTTAAAATCCTCGACAACTTATAGAGCCTTGACTCTATGGCTCCCGAATATAAATTATCCGCATTTTGTTGTTTTTTTTTTGTTTTGTTTTTTTTTTTTTTTAACTTTTTTGTTCCTTGCCTCATAGCTTAAACCTATATAGAAAAAATCCGCGCGGCAGTAATTACCAGACGAGATTCCGGCCGGCTGCGCTCGGCCTGTATAATAATGTGCGGCCGGCAATTTTCCCTCAATAAATATCACAGATCACGCCGGAATAGCATTCGATAAAACCAGTTTTGCCTCTTTTCAAATGCAAAGTTCACGCGAGAAGAATCGCCTCGGCAAGTCCCGCGCTCGGGCCCGCGGAGAGGGCGGCCGAGGACGAGTTCCTCAATTTTCGCGTATAAATGTATCCATAATTATAACGCAGAGTCATTATTACAAATAGTTATTCGAAGATACGTTTAATTATATATATATATATATATATATATATATATATATATTTTTTTTTCATATTTTTAATTGTGATATTAAGATTGCACAGCGAGCTACACAAAGACCAATTGACGAATCTGGAAAATTTTATTGCGCGTTTAACATTTTCCGAACTTTTTGCCAGCTATTAAAACCGATCGTATTTGCAATCGTAAATTTGCAACAATGAATTGTGAGGAAGCGTTGCGTTGACCTATATTAAAGTCGTATCTCCTGAAAAATCGCTCTTTACGAAGAATATTATGCAGATGTATGCAGCGCGGCAAGTTCGCGCAATATTAATATTGGGAATGTTTAAAGTCCTTTAATGGAACACTGGGACATTGCCAAGCCCCGAACGACAATGCGAGGGAATACACGAGAAGAAGAAAAAATATTCCGTCGGCGAAAGATATGTTTACGATCTGCCCATCGGTATAATACGACACGCCTCAAATACATTTGGATTTATCATTCCCCATAAGAATCAAATTATTATTATTCGAACGTGACGAGCATGAAGCGACTGGCAGGATAGTTGTAAGTAGATGTGCCGATAATACGCAACGGAACATCGCGCAAGCCTCGAATAGAAAAGGACATAAAGAGGCGTCGGGTTTAATCGGAAATATTATCCAATGAAATGTTTTAACGAAAGCAAGCTGCGCTCCGATTGTTTCGGAAACCGCCGCTTAGCTTCTAATGTACTTTACAAAATCCAAAGAAAAGAAAAACATTCGACGATCCTTGCCGGTCAAACGGGCATTACTCTTTCGATATAATTCAACGCCGCCGTAAATGACACGCGTAACTGTTGATCTCGGAATAAAGCGCCACGAGTTCAACTAACTGCATTTTGCTTTGCCAGACTGGCGCAAAAATCACGTTATCGCGGTATTATCTATGATCGCGTGGTACCGGGTAGGGATTTTTTTGTCTGCCGATATAATAGCCGCTACAAGCGCCTATGGATCTTTTGGCTTCGGCTTGTCAACAGTTTTCTGTATAGTTACGTATTACAAATCGATGAACGGCGCTTGCGCACCTGTTTCTATCCTAACGCCGTGCGCTTTGTAGAATTAAGTGGATAATTTATTATGCTTCGCATTGCAAATAACACAATTTACAGATGCACGCTTCAAAGCGTCGCGTTTTATTGATTCTGCCATTCTGAATTTTATGCCTCGCTAGAATAAAGTGTTTTATTTCAGTAAATCCGAAACTGATAATAACAATGTAATGTAAAACGAAATTCGTGAAAATATCGTATCATTTGATATTGTTACAAATGCCAAGATGTATAATAAAAATATCGATAAAGAATAAAAAATATAGAAGCGCGTCAGATCGATAAAATGTAATCAAACATCGAAAGTATTATGAAAACATTGTACCGTCAACGATTATAACTGAAATTGAAATAAATTACATTACGAAACAGTAATTGGAAAAGCTGACGCATTAGATAAACTAGAAATTATTGAAATAAATACAGTGCTAATTGAAAAGGAAAACTTATATGACAAATTTTGTAATTTCGTCGTTTGTAACAATCATCAGGATTATTACTTTTTTCATTATTATTAATTATTCTTAATTATTATTAATTTACCTTAATAATCAATTTATAATTTATAATTATCAATATAATAATAATTAATTTACCCACTCTTTATTACGCCCCGGCTCTCTTTCTTACCATACCTTTCATATATACTTTAAATTGCATACTATACATACAATGTAAATTTATATTTTTGTCATTTATTCTGTAGCTTGGAAAATAACGTAAAAGTCGAATAAGTTATCGAAGTATGTTTCATTCAACAATTACTCCTGGTTCCAACTTCATTATTATTTTAATAATGTTTCAGCAAGTGTATAGTGAATATTTTTGTAATTTAATGAAAAATATATATTTTTAATAGAATTTTGTCAATGTAAATATTTTTACAATATATATTAGTTTATATATTTCAAACTGCCTTTTCAATTTTAAAGCTTTTTTCAAAACTGTGTAATTCAAAGAATTAGGTATTAATTTAGGATTAATGTCTCAATTCTATAACCCGTTGCAAAAATCTTTATATGCCTAAAGCTGATCATTCGACAGAGAACTATTGTGGACATAAAATGTTAGAATTTAAACACGGACTTGAGTCAAAAGATTGAAATCTTTTGGAATAGCATTAAATTTTTTACGTAAAATCGAATTATTAAGTATGTTTATGCATTAATACTAAAGATTCGAGTATACTTTATATTAAACTTCGATCAGGAAGTAAAAGTGTGAAAGATTAATCTCGAAACAACACTTCTGAGTTATATTTATCTCTAGCGCGATAGCGTGTTTTAGCATAAAATTTCCTGCTTTATCTAAATTATCAATAAAATTGCCATTGCTATACTACTCAAATCCTCGATCGAAGCCTTTATCGGAAACATTTTATACAGTAATACGTTCCTGGCGACAGATAAGCGTTCATTCGCACTTTTCAGGCGTCTCCCGTATAATACATTTGCTAATATTATAAAAATTCACTCGGTTATAAAATATACCGGCTTAATTAAAATTACGAAAAAAATTTATTATTATTACGTTTGCCGTAGCGTAAAAATGTCCCGTCATCGTTCACGCCCCTCTCCCCCTTACATGATTGAGAATATTATAGCGATGACAATCATTGGCTGTGATCGAATATGACAGTTTATATGAAAGGGGCACTCTTAAAGGCTTGTCGACATATAAAATATGAAATAAATCTCTGATAAAGGATAATATTAAAAAATATATAACTAAAGTATTTCTTTAGATTTTCACAATCGCTCGGGGTACTTCATAATTGTCACGAATATTATATACAGTGGATAATCAAACTACGAGTATTATAATGTGGTAAAACGCTTCGTAAGCTTGGAAATATGAAGAAACCGAATCGGTAGAAGCGCCTCGATATAAGTTCGACTGCAAAAAAAAAGAAAAATAGTTCTCCTCTCGCCACGCTACTAAAGCGTGCGCGCACGGTTCCTTTTCCACGAGTTCTCATCTGAAAGTCTACGTAAGATGGAATTTCAAGAATCACCGCCTGCCTTAAATCCGGTAGAACGCCTCGGCGTTGGACTGAGGAATCGAAAAAAAAATTTGATAGCAGTTTTTAGCTACACACGCACACACACACACACACACACACAGACAGCATATGAAATTTTCATCGAATTTTATGCTCTCGGGTGGAAGTCAAATCCGATGTATTTTTTTCGCTCCCGATAAAATATACGATACCCGGGCATTTGACGACGACCGAGCTTCGACGCCCGATATTTTGCCGGAAAAATCGCTTTTTTCTACCCCCCCCCTCCCCTCGCCCTATTAGACGCATTCTCCATGATTTACGAACTGATCGTCCAGAATGGTGGGTACATTCGCTTTCGCTTTCGCTTTTTTTTTTTTTTTTTTTTTTTTACAACACTCACGCTCACCGCGCACCGATAACTCTGTTCCGTATGCCACACATCGGAGCGAGCTTGGGAAGAGGAAAAAAAATAATAACTCCGGAATGCGCGGACGACGCGCGCGACTATCAAGCTTTAACGAGAAACAACGAGCTCCATTCATGCGTCGCGGCTCGCGCTTTGGCCGTGAAAAAAAAAAAGAATAAAAACGAAAAAAGGCAAAAATAAAACGACCGCGCCCGCCGTGCCATCAGCACCGACAGCTGCTGAATTAGGAAGAGAATAGCCGGGTGTCAGGGCGTCGGCGGACGGAGGATGGGGGAGGGGAGAGGCGGTGGAGAGAGCGGTGACGTGGCATTATTCGCAGCCAATGCCGAGGGTCTTTAGAAGCGTTAATTACGCTTATTTGATTTGGCCCCGAGGCTGGCAAAACCCCCGTCCCCTCCCGAGGCTGCTAATGCGCATGATTGATATAACGGGGCGCGGAGGGAGGGTGTGTGTATGTGTGTGGGGGGGGGGGCGTTGCCGAAATGTACATTCGCGGCATCGCCAGCCGCGGCGTTCATTGAGCCGGTGGCCCGTTCGATTAACGCGCGCGCGTGTGTCTCGCTGCGTCGGAATGCGCGGATGAATGATGATTTTTCGCGGAGGAAGACCCGGCGAAATCGCGGGACAAGCGGCGCCGCAGTCCGCCCTCGCCCGGGGCGAACGGATGCAAATCAATCAGAACGAAAAGCTAATTAAGCAGTTTGTTTGGAACGGATAATAGATGAGCTCGAATTTTACAATCGGTCGTAAATCATTATGGGCAATACTTATTCATGGTTTTTATCCGCCGTGGATGACTGATAACGGAGAATCCGGGATTGGGCACCGGTCGACGATCGTCGCGAAATATTTGATATATAACAATTGTCGAAGATTGTTATTAAATAGGGAAAAAGGTTCAATAAGGAAACTGCTGAATGATCGAATGGCTGTCGTTTCTATTAGTTTTTCAACGGGATTGACGAAGGCATCTTGTTAAGTGGAAAAATATTTTTAAATATTGATGAAACAATACTGTCGGGCGTAAAAAAGACGGCGTATAAATAGAAAATGGTATTCTTTAACTCAGAATTAATAGTCTGAAACGACGAGCTTTTTGCACAATTTTTAACGGTTTCTCGAAAGTGACGGAAGCTCGTCCACGTAGAAATATGATGCGAGAAATAGCAAGCAGTATGACGAAGCGCGCCTACATCGCTACATAATCATATTATTTCAATATTCGCTAATTTTAATATTATTTTTTCATCCCTAATTAGAATAAAAACCTTACTCGCGAGCAAATTAATTCAGCGCTAATGAGTTTCAATAAGTAATTCAAGAGCCTCTCGGCGTTACATCTCGGGCGCGCTGCCTGCAGCTGCAACGAAATGCGCAAAAGGCCCGGATGCTTTGACGCAAAGGATCTTCTGTTTCTCTATCTCTCTCTCTCTCTCTCTCTCTCTCTCTCTCTCTCTCTCTCACTCGCCCTCCCTTTCTCACCTTACTCCTCGGAGCGCCTAAGCCTTAAATGCAACATATACAGAGAGCGCCTCCAAAGAAGTCAAGAAAAAGAAGGACAAAAATAAGAGGTAAAACCAACCTCGGCGCAACTTATCCGCGCGCGCAAAAGCCGGGGCCTCGGTAAACAACAACCGCGCGCGCTAAGTCGCAAAAAATAGCGTCATTATGGGCGAGTGCCGTGCCGCCGCTCGCTGCCGAAATCCCGAGCCGACCGACCAAACCCAGTATATATATATATATATATATATATATATATATATATATATATATATAGCGCCTCGGCCATTAATTTAATTAGGTTTAAAAAAGAACAAGGCAGAGAAAGAGCAAGAGAGAGAGAGAGAGAGAGAGAGGGGGGGAGGGAGCGACAGACGTAAAGGAATGAGCTCTGTGCCGAGAACGCGTTTACGGTCGCGAGTATGGCGTTATTAAGGTAATGATCGCCCCGCGCTCACGCACCTTCGCCGACGAGCAGCCGTCGTCCCGCACGCCAAATCGCATGCCGACGCGTATGCAAATGCGCAGGGGAAAACGAGGTGGACGGGGGGATAGGGGGGGGAGGCGTAAACTCTCCCCCGCCCCTCCCGCCAGGTGCGTCGGGACGTCCCGGCGCAGTCGCGTAACGGCGCGACGTCTTATACGATACGCTGTATACGCGTCGACGACCCACCGGGGGGGGGGGGGCGCGACGGCGGATGATTAAGGGAACTCGCGCCCTATCGTGAATTATATTGGGCGGCTCGATTAATGTCGCCGAGGTCGCCGCTCCCGTACGGAATTTCCGCTGAGAATTTGCGCTCCGCGCTCGATTTCCGTTTATATGCATACGGGCCGGATTCTCCATTAATATTCCGCACAATATTATCAATTTGGTAATGAAATTTTGATTGCGTATTGTAGGCGTTCGAATTTAATTCGCAGCGTTTCGCGCGATATGTCACGAGCTCTACACCGTTACGCCATTGCCTGCAGTAATGCCGAAATTTCAACTGGCGTACGCAGAGCGAAATTCGAAGTGCACGACTCTTCTGCGAATCGTAACAAACAAACAATTCGTTACTCAGTGAATTTGACAAAATTTTCGTCGACTATAAGGTTTGTTTTTCTAACACGAACTAAAGTACAGTTAAAGCTCGTCGTACCTTAGCGGAAGCGTATAATAGAAATGTTCTGAGTGAGCAAACGCGTGGGAAGTCGTTAGCACATTTTAATGGCGGTGACTTCGAATTTGGTGACCAAAAACATTCCTGTTTCATGATTACCATTCAATAAACTTCCAAAAAGTAAAGCTATTATTAAAGTAGGATAAACTATCCAAGTTTGATTAATCTTATAGTGGCGAAAATGCTTTTAGAGCGAAATTTTCATGTAATATTCACCGAGAAAATGTTTAATTAATAAATATACTTATTATACATACGTTCCACTTTCAGCGCAGAATTCAGAAAATAGATGAATATACCTCGCTAACGAGACGGTAAAACATTGTTTGGACTCGTGCGCGAAGAAGCATTGTTACAGATCCTTCATTAACATAAATGCAAATTCTTCCCAAATTAATGCTACATTCGCTTCCGCGGCTTAATGCGGAAAAATAACCTTCGTGTAGGGCCAGATATATTTAAAAAATATCCCTCTATTAAATTGAAAGTCCTAATGTCCGATCAATATGAACACTGCGAAGGAACGTCGTGTGTGTCGAGCAGCTGTGTAAATTATTAGGCACAGGACGTCACGGATGCTGGAATAATGGAAATGGCTAAAATATTCGCCCCGCTTTGCATTTTTCCGGCATTTCGATCGAGCCGAAAGACTCGATCGGTCAGACGGCTAAATTGTACGTCCAGCGCGATAAAATGGGAATTAGACGCTTCGCGCAAACGCTTGCACCCTAACGTAAGACGATCTCGCTCGGCTTCAGCTGTTCTTCTCTGCGGCACGCAGTAGCGTTTCGTCCCGGGGGGGGGGGGGCTACTCCTGCCTCAGACACGCTGCATTTGTATATAAGTGTACGCATTTCAGCCGGGGCCCCATCGATCTCCTCGGCGCGAGTTCAGACCAAGGGGATGGCGATCTCGAGCGTCCGCAATGATCGATACAATCGCGCCCTCGCTCTCGCCACCTCGCGTCGACGATACCGCCGCGATTTATTCGGAGGACGCTCCCACGGGGCTCTCGGCCACCGCGGTCGCATTCTGCAATTCTGCCGAATTTCGCGGGCGCATCAGTCCAAGAGAAGGCGCGGTACATAAATTTCGCTCTCAACTCTCGCCTCGCCACGGCCACATCCCATGTAACATACGAGTAGTCTCTTGCTGCTTTATCGCTCTTCTTTCTCCGCCTTATGCGCAAGCCGCAATTTCGAATCTATTGGATATAGCTATAGGAGAGATGTGGGACGAGGAATCGAAAGCCTGAAGAACTGTCCACGGTTCATTGGATTTTATACGCATGCATATGTAAATATATACGCGAAAAAGGTTTTTTTTGCACTCGTTTCGCAAATGTTTTATATGCATTTTTAATGAGTTCGCGATGGAAAAATCTCCGGACGCGTCCTCCTTTGCGCGCCCGTGGGATTTCGCCCAAAATTTAGCATCCCGCGGGCTTGTTAATGAGAACACGCGCGCACGGCTGTGCCATTAAAAGTGGGCGGGACAGAGCTATTTTTAAACCAGAAAAGACGGAGAGTGATCAAATTGTTTTTTCTTTTACTTTTTAATATATATATTATTGAAGGCCACAGTGGTTTCTAATTCGACAGAGTGAGAAAAATTTCTAATAAATAAAATATCATATACGTGTGGGATAAATAATATTATTCGACATTATATATATAACGTACAATAACTTAGAAAATAAATTCATGGACGTCTGAAACATATTTTTATCAATTTTAAAAAAGCACCCTGTTTTTAGCAATATTATATTTAAACATAAAATTATTTCCAAATTTAGTTAATTATAGCTTTTGTTCAAGTTTATTCACAATAGCCGTATACTTTTGAAAATTATAAATAATGAAATTTACAAAAATGTTAAAATAAATTAAAAAGCATGATTAACAAAACTTTAAAATAGTTTAATGTTTACTTATAGCATTCTTTAAAATAGAGTACTGCTTACTCAATCGCTATAAAAGTGACTTAAACAACAACGTTCGGTTAAATCTAGAACAGTTTTCATTATCCTGAAGGAAATAAATATAATACACAAAAGAGTCGAATTTCTTTCAGCAAATGTGAAATCAATAGAGTAATACAGATTTATGCGGTATAGGGAGAAATAGAAAATAGAAAACCAAATGCTGAGCTGGAAGAGTAAATATTTACCATATACCAGGGTTGATCGAATTAAAAAGAAAAAAAACAACGCGCATATATCCGTAAGAGACGAAAAGCAGCGCGGCGAAGTAACGAGGCGCCCACGCATAATCTATAAAGGAGCTTAAGTAGAAAAAGACGCTGATCCTCGCTTTATGCACGGTAAGCCCGCGAGAAGCCTTCTCGAGATTTTTTCAACATGCTGGAAACATGAATTTCGCAGAGCGTGTTTACTTTTATACCAGTTTGATTTTTTTTTTGTTAACCCACACGGGAAAGAACGGGCTTGCATGTCTGCACTTGATAACGTGCATTCTTAAACAAACTTAATGAAACTCGTGACAGTATTCAGCAAAAACGAAGCGAAACGAAGGAAATTTTGGATAGATAAGTTTTTGTAATTTCAGATTGAATTGAAAGCAAGAAATTCTGTAATAACGAAAAACAGAATTTCAGACAATTTTTCTTATTAAATACAAACAGAAGAATAAATGCAATAAAAAATTATAGAATAACATTAATATACAGTTACCACTTTGTCTTATGTTTCATTTCAACTTGCAAAGTGTCATTAACTTACTTTACATATTAATACATATATGTTATTTACATGGACTTATGACACATGTTGAATGTTAAATAGGATCATACTTTCGAGTATATTGCACAATGTATCGAACAAACTAGTTTATGGCCACAATTTTTAATAAATAATAGAATACTGAGGCAGGCTGATATGTGGGGTTCAGCTATTCTTGGCTGTATCGCAAGAAGACAGTACATATTAAATTGAGCGAATTATTTTAAGAGCTTGATGCTCGACACATAGCAATGCCAAAGGAGATGATTGAAATTTTCCTAATTTACAGATAGAGTTGGAGAGCCGATAAGTTGAAATCGTCCGTGCGGCTTCTGTCGATATTGACAATAAGTTCTCATCGGAGAATCTTATTCACATAGCATGGTATAATTTGTTCTATATTATAGATCATGAAATATGTTTTCTTTTAAACCATGCTTTCGCTTGGATTTTTCGTCTAGCTTCGTAACGCGCTGATTGCTTAAATTAAAAAAATGTGTGGGTAGAAGATTTAATTATAATGTTGGGAATTAAATCTAGCTTAAACGAGTCATCGCCGTGTCTAATTAATGGGATAACTGGTGTCCGTAGGTGCATGAGATCACTAAAGCGTAAATGATTTAAATAAAGTAAATAATGTACAATGTCCCTAAATGATTTTATAACCACCAAATAAATTTTAGCAGAACAAGAGCTCCAGTTATCACATCATTAATATAATTTCCGAAAGATGAAGATTCATCGTGAGCACCATCTAAATCTCTAATAAGTTCAAATCGGTTAACAAAGTGATTATTCCCGAAATTCAACGATGTTCCAGCTACGATGGCAAGAAATAAAATGGCATGTATTTAAATTAAAATGGATGAACCATTGTATTTAGACGAATTTTGTACAATGGGTTCGATTCCTACGATAATGTGGATGAATTAAAATTTCAGTGTATATTTATTTGAAAAACTTACGAAAATTGCGTATAAAAACTTTCGGAAGGCTATATACTGTGGATAAAATTATTTATGTGTATTATCTGAACGTAATATCTTTTGTGCAATATAAAACTTACAAGATCTACCGTTAAGAATCGTAAGGTACGGCACTTGCGTCCCATTTTGGTCACGATCACTAAGACACAAAAATATACTTCTTCCAAAAACGCAGTACAGTTTCAAATATGTCACCCAATGCCATTTACCTTCACCCACACCTCTAATACAGCTACTACAAGTCGGCGCGCACTTACAACACTGCTCTCAAAAAGTTTCTTTTTCTCGCACTATATATACTCGAGCGAGCAAAGTATAAGCGCACGTACGGAATACGAAGCTTTTAAGAAAGTCCCAAAGTGTTTTGTCGATTAGCAGGGCAGGCGGGCGAGCGGACGCGGGAACGATGAAACTTCCATTTACTTCGACGCGCTAGAGCTATATCACCTTGCCTCCAACCCCCCCCCCCGCCGACCCCACTCGTGCTTGTCAAAACTTGAAACATGTTTCACTTAGCGCCTCGAGCGCGTCGGCGTCCCGACGCGGGTCAGCCCGAAGTGCATATAGCTTGGCCAGCTCGCCCGTGCGCAAAGCGCAAAAAGCGTCGCGCCTCTGCTGAGACGGCCGGATCCTTCTTTTTCACTCCCTAATCGCGTCCCTGTAAAAATTGCTGGAGGAATTTCGATGCCCGATGTTCGTGTCAACTTCTGGAACTTTAAGAAACGTCGCGAATTTATTTAAGAAAACAATAATTGCAAGACCGATCAAAAGTAAGATTTAAGATTATTTCTTATCTTCGCCCTATATGATCGATAATGATTACAAGCAGACGATCAAATATTGAAGACTATACTAAATTAAATAATATATTTACAAAAAAATTACTTCATTCTGTTCATTAATATATATATATATAATAATAGTCGAGGTGTAGCAACAATTTCTGATCTCCAGTCATTACAGAACAATATTGAATTGTAACAATGCGTCCTGAATGTAAGAAATCACGTAATCGAGCCAGAGGCGGAGGATACATTTCAGATCAGGTTTAAATGCCCTTTTCAAGAAGTTTTCCATCGTCTTGCAATGTTTGGATGTGAAGATCCAATTTTTCATTCCTCACCCATTAGACTCGCTATTCCTGTAAGGATGCAAATTTGAATATCAAACTTATTAAAACAGATAATTATACAGGCTGGCACCCTGATATGTATATACGTGAATAAGTTTCTGATTAACTGCTTGTATAAGAGGAAACTTTCGAATTTTTATTTAAAACTTCAGCAGTGCAAGCTGCTGCGGCGGTCTAGTTCTCCGTAGATGAGGACAAATAGGAGGTTCTATAAAACTTGGAAGAACAACTTTCTATTTATGAATCGGACCAATTTCTATTTATGAAATACCAGGTAGTTCTTGTGAAGTTCGAAGAATACCCTCTGTGACAGTAGATTCTACTGATGATACCTCACGACAGCAGCAGCTGTTACGTGTCAACGATAAAGGCAGAACTTTCGCTCAAAGTATACAAAAGTTTTTCTTCACTTCTTTCATTCTGAGACTTTTGCAAGATCTCTCAAAGGATATATTCTAGACAATCGAAATTTGGAATTTGGTTAAGGAAACATTTAAAGCCACGGAGGCCTATATTATAATTGAAAGTCTACGATTGGAAAGCAACTGAAGAAAGCTTTGACAGAACTAAACTATTAAAAAACTTTAAAGCATCGAATGTGGATGCAGATTATATCATGAAACATACATTAGTATAAAGCGAGCCCTTAATAAATTGACTGCGGCAACAGCTTTCAAAACAAGGGACCATGTCAACATAAAGGCTACCTCCACTTGATCAGTGCATGAATCCCTTGGCAAAAAAGAGATACTATTGCGTAAATTTTTAATAGTAAAAATTGAAAATATATCGAGCTTTTGCCGAAATCTTAGTAATGAGATTTGTTAGCTTTTTGATTGGGTACGATTGTTAATCACCAAAGAATGTTCTCGCAGCTACATAGAGAATTGGAGGTAAACTTATCCTCACTAAAATTTATTGTTATTTCGAAAAATATGACCGTATTAAATAAACTCTTATTTTGCAATATCTTCTCATTTATACTCCAATAATTCACAAAATTTCTGCAACAGATCACCAACTTGTCGGTATACTCTGCTCGATCGAATATTCTTCGAATTTTCTACACCGAGTACCAACCTGCTTTTCCAAGCGTTAACGAGATCTCGTTAATTACACTTGCCGGGGAGCGATAAGAAATATATATATATATATATATACTCGAGCGCTATAAGATAAAGAGAGCAGTATCCCGAATCGATTTTAGCGATTCTTACTCGTCATTCGTTATCAACCTTATATAGTGCCCTTTCGAAAATTGCTCACCGGACGATCGTCAGCTCCAGGGGAGTGGTAGGGTATCAAAGCGAGGATATATCTCTAAACCCTCCAATGCTTCCGCTATGCCCCCCCCCCATTCCCCTCGATGAGGCGCCGTGAGCCGAGTGTCGAGATTGCACTTGTTCCCTAAAGGTTTACACCGGCTACCGGCCCTAGCTACTTCTTACTGCTCTCACGCTTCTTTTTCTTTTTCCCCTACTTCTTCTTCTTCTTCTTCTTCTTCTTCTTCTACTTTCCTCCTCTTCGTCCAACCCCTTCCGCCCTTTAGAAACGAAGGCGGAAATAGACGCGAGCCCGAGCGTCCGTTAATTTACGTCGCCCCTATAATTCAGAGTTCCGAACCGTAAACTGGGGAAGCGACGACGGGACGAGAAAGCCACCGGATGTAGAATAGAAAGTAGGAGGGTATAAAGAGGGGGCAGCGACCCGCACATATAGCTATATAGCTTCAGCGGGAGGGAGTTGAGAAAAGAAATTGAAAGGGTGGGCGATGAGGGGGAGCGGGGGTTGGAGACGCCGAGGAAGTATTTTCGAGAAATATTTTTGAGCAGATTGCGCGACCGCTGCGCGAAGTTGGATCGAAAATAATATTTTGGTAATTCGCGAGCTTGGCACGAATCGAGAGATTAGCTGGGCGCGACGCGTTCCAGCACTGTACTTTTCGGATGGGTAATTGATGATTTTCTATAAATAAATATGTTTTACTGTATACGTATATCAACATATCAAAGAACCGAATGAAATTTTATTTTATCATAATTTTTTTTTACTTTTAGTATATTTTATTCCGATATTTTGGTCAAAAAACTTTTATTTTTTAGTTTTCAATAAGCCTCTTCAAAAAACTTAAATTCTCTTTAGAATCTTTACTTATAAAAGTTAATACCATCTAATTATATTAAATTATCTATATTTGTTTTTCGATAATTAAAACATTTGGTAGTTATAATAGTAATTGCTGCTATTTAAGTTTTTGTTTTAAAATATATAATAACAAATTACTTTAGATGTTATGCCAACGTATGGAATCACTCTATTGAATTGATCCAATTTCAAGGAAAAACTATGGAACATTATTAAATTAAAACTTATCTGTTATATTCTATAATGTTAGTTTCAATCACTGCGTAATCCAATTGCAATTTGAACAAATCCGAACATACAATAATCGATGTCTTCTATTATGGTTATACATCTTGAAAATTCAATATCTATGTTTTGATTAATAATATAATTATATAGTATATGAGTCTTATAATATCAATAATTAAAAAATACCTTAATTGTTATTAGTCACTGTTGTCTAAACATTTAAGATAAATACAATAAATTTGCTTATATTTGATAAGGACGTTTCAAGTTACTTAAGACGTAACAGTTTTAGAAATATAAACAGTTGGATAGTTCTACGTTTAATTAAAATCTTGCAAAATGCGAAACTATACAAGTATTTTTATTCATAATTGAGCTTATATTATTAAAACACGTTTCATGAAGTCCATAATGAGTCTTCGATTAATTATAAAAAAATGTTTAATTTTAGATTTCATAAGAAAAATGTCATTAAATTCTAATATATTTATAGAAACATATTAGTCTTTATATAACTTTTAAATAACTATGTATATTTTTAATAAAAAGAGCATAGTCATCATGATATCGCGATAACATGGATTTTATATTAGAACGTAGAAATAAACTAGTAATGCGTTACGAATTTTGTTAAAAGACCAAATGAAAACTCGTTACGTAAGAGTAATAATTTTATCTTGACGCGACCATAGTACCTTGCACTTTGCATCTTCTTGCAAAAGATTCCGTCCCCTCCTTATCGCCGCTCACCGCGCAATAAAAGCCTTGTACGAGCCTAACAAGTATTTAACTTTGAAAGTAATGTTCATTTATAAAGTCGTATAAGTCGCGTTAAAAACCCTCTAAAAGGTAATCCCTATCTTAATCCCCCTTGAACTATGTGCAGACACCGAACTTCCGACACATACGTACGACCCACACGTGCACAGATCGTGTAATAAAGGAGTGGGAAAAAATATATCAGGAATTACGAGGGAGCGGTCTTCGGAGCTGTGTGTCAGTGGCACTGGATTATACGCGGATGCCAGTAAAATATGCGATTTTTTTAGAAATTCACTGAAGTGTTAATTAAAAGATACGCCAGCTCCTCGTTCGGGTCGATGAAACGAGACGAACTAAGACGAAGCGAAACCGTACGCCTCCCCCCCCCCCACAACCACCCCAGAAATACGGACGGCTGATTATTAAAATCGCATAGCGTCATTATTTCATACCCTGCCGATGGGATCGATCGGTTACTATTGCCCCGAGCCCGCGCATTGGCCGCAGCCACGCGGAACGAGGAACGCCCGAACTCGTCATTTTAACGGTGCAAGAGCGCGTTGTATTATTATTTTTCGCTGGAATTAATAATGTAGTGTCTAATGGAGACGGGCTCCCCTCCCCCCCCCCAAGGAGGGAATCGAGCGCTATGACGCGGCACTGCGTCAAGAACAATAGAAGCAGAGGGGGTGGATTCTTTTGATCAGCATTCCTGCTCTGCGCCCTTTCGGGCGAATGGATGTTCCAGCTCGACGTCTCCATATAGCTGCAGTGAATTTTTTTTTTTTTAACTTTTATGCATTTTAAGAGTACGTCTCTCTTGCGTACATGCTCTCTCTCTCTCTCTCTCTCTCTCTCTCTCTCTCTCTCTCTCTCACTTACTCGGGAAAGTATGCTTTTTTCATCGAATACTCGAAACTTCCAAACGTTACAGATTATTCAACTGTGAAGTATCTTTACGAACGACAGGCGAAAAATCGTGAAATTCTGAATTAATTAAAATTTGATCGAGTAATTACATTAGAGTAGGGCGACATTATAAAATAATAAAAATAATGTAATCAGAAGGAAAAATTAATTCATAGCCTATGCAGTTGTAAAATTATCAATTTCTAAAATTAAAGTATTGCAAAATTACAAATGAATCGAAATATTAATCATTATTATGGATTTACTGGAAGACGGACATAAAATAATGAATAAATCATCTGTTCTCGACGCTTTGAATAATTGTCTTCATATTTAATGAAAAATTTAATAAAACCATTGGACTTTAATTAAACTAATGGTGCTCTTAAATTGAAAAAAGGACACATTTAAAAGGATAAATTCTTTTATTCAATGTCAACGGTAGTGAAAAACTTTTATTATTATTATTTTAAGCAATAATAATTGAATTCTACTTATCAGAAGGAATAAAACATTATTTCTTATTAATCTTCTTAATAACATAGCTATTACGTATATATAAGATTTTCATTGCTCTCCTATTGTGTTCATTTTGATGAAAAATGTCCCCCAGAAATAGCGCAATATATGTCAATGTCAGAAGCTTTTCATATTCAATCATAAAATTTCCCCACCAGATTCATTATGAAAATCCTATTATCGGGACAATTTTCATCGCATACTGACAATAAAGCTCGTAATTTCGGTAAACCAAAATCCAAGGTGCGTGCTCCAAAATAATTAGAATTCCGAGCGCGCCGACGAAGACTGCTATATATATATATATATATAGATTGGGCGGTCGACGGCGAAAAGGGACGCATGCGCGGCGTCTTGCGATCAAATATTATTATCTCATCGTCGTTGGGTAACGAAATTTCATCGAGTGGCATCGGTGCGCTTCCCAGAAAATTTAATATATATCCAAACGATTTCAATTTATTCACGGAAATTGCGACTCTTTTTCTTTTTATATTAATGTACATTCGTTTGTAATTTTATAGAAAATTCCCGTCAATATTGTACCTTCATTTACATTCAATTAGAACAGCAGCGCTTGATCAAGTTTTTTATTAAAATTGTTCTAAATCAATAACTTCTTAGATTCGAGAATACCAAATATATTTATATTTGTTAATATTTATTATTACTAATCAATGAAAAGATATCTTTTTTGTCATTTTTTACCACAAATAAATTTAAAAATTCTAAAAAAACCTCTTCATTGGGAAACCGAAAATTTTTCAAATCATTTACAGACCCGATAATTTAATATTATATTTATTGTATATATATATATATATATATATATATATATATATACATATATATATACATATATATATATATACATATATATATTACTTGAATTTTATATAATAATTGGAACGTCAATTCAAATTACAATCTTCCTATCAAAGAAATCATCGCTGGTATAGAAATTAGTATTTTTAGTACCAATAGCGAGGTTAAGTAAGAATGCAGAAATTAATTGCCTAAGGTGATTAATAATTTTAAAAAATGAAATACCAGAAAAATCTAGTTACGGAGAATACGAATGCTGAATCAAGGTAAAAATATTTACGCCGTTAGAGGGTACGTCTGAAAATACTCCTGCTTATGCGAAAGTTGATGTTCTCCAGTTGACATATAGTGCCAAAAAAAAATTCGAGCCGAATTCTACACATTCCCCGGAATTTATAAGATTGCGACGTGCGTGAAACAAGGAATTACCGCCTCTGAAATGACAGAAACGTTATCGATGCGTTTCGAGAAATCCGAGGATGGGCGTCGAAAGCGATTGGTCTTCCTGCAACGATGATTAAAATTTGCAGCAAAAAAAAAAAAAAAAGAATAGCGCTACGGCATTATCCGGGCATTCCCTTTTATCAGTTTAATACTACCAATATCGCTTCCTAATGCATCGCACAGCATCCTATAACGGCACGTCTCGTCGCGGGGGCCGATTCGGCTTCTGCACGCGGGCCTGATCAAGGATTCGCGGTCCGTCCCAATAGCGCGGGCCCCAGCACGGCCATTAAATTAAAGCATCAGACAGTCGAGTGGATGTAAAGCTTATGTATATACAGCTCGGCTACCGCCGAGCTCGTAAAGCGAACACCTACCATTTCCGCGGGCTCGTTTTTCATCGATTCCAAGGGTAATCTGTCTCGTAAATTACCTTTTTGCTATTCTTCTCCCCCTCCCGCCGTCCATCTCTCTTTCTCTCTTCCTCTACATTTCTCTCCCTCTATCTGCTTCTTTCCTCCATTATCGCTTTTTTTTAAACCAAGAATTTCACTAATTCTGCATTGATGGATGGAAAAAACGTTTTTCTTTATACTAGAATATGGCGACTATATATATATATATATATTTTTTAAATTACAATAATTTTATTTTAACGATTACTACCCCAGAGGCGTATTTATTCCCGTATAAATCATATACTTTGTGAGCCAAGCGGGAAGAACAAAAAATAAAGATAAACTTTGAAAAAGGCCTTTTGCGAATCTCAATTAAAATTCAACTTTCAGCTTCTACTTCCTAGGCACAAGCATCGGTTGCAAGCCAGTCCGTTCATAGAAAATTGGCAATAGTCAATGCACGTCCCGCGCTTATATATTTATATGCGAAACGTATTTATAGTTTACGCGTGACTCGGTGCCTCGTCCGACACCAGAGACTCGCTTCAGTCTAGCGAAATGAATATATATATATATATATATATATAGTACCTCAGAGACGTCGTTTGCTTTTCTACGAGTAACTTCCTGCATGCACAGTATTTTGCTTTCACAAGCAGGGCTTTTTTCGCGCATGTAATCAAATAAATAAACAAGTTGACGGGTGGAACATAGTGTACATATATATATATATATATATATATATATATATATATATACATATACATATACATATACGCTTAATATAGTATATTACGTACATAACTAAAAATTTCATATGTACGCAATGATACGTAAAGCTAAAATCAAAAATTATCGACAATAATTTTTCCGATGGATAAAATCAAGAGACAGAAATTCCACTGCAAAATAAAGCAAGTGCGCTAAAAGCATTTGTCGAGCTTCGCTTATACGTTTCCAGCCATTGTAACACATGTGGAATAAAATGAATTTCTGAGTAATGCATTTCTCCCGCCCCCCCCTCTCCCCAGTTAGTCTCGCTTCTTATCCCCAATTCATTCGTTCGAACTCGCGATTAATATTGATCCTCTGTTATTTTCCTCTCTCTCTCTCTCTCTCTCTGCCGCTCCACCACCCCCTCCCACATTTTGCAACTGCAGCCCCTTTGTGTCCATTGCGCATAACAATCCCGGGCCCGCTCAAGTACCCGTCTTCATGCACATACGCACGCCGTATACGAGAGCGTAACTCGTGAGCGTCAGAGCGACCGCCCCATAATGGCAATACGAATCCTGGGCGCCAATTATATACATATGGACGTATAAATAAACGGCAATGAACGCCGCGCTGCTCGCGCAGCCCCGGTGGCGCGGATAATCCAAGAGCTCGGCGTTATTCATCAGGCGGGAATATATTGTGAGGAATATCGCGCGCGCGCGCTAAGCCGTGCGAGAAAGAGGATGATGCAAACATATATATATATATATATTGGCATATGTGTACATATAAAATTCAAGAATATCGTCGGTACGGAAAATAAGGAGAGAGCACACGGTAGCTATTTTTCGAACAATTTTTAGGACCCGAAAGCTGATTGGGACGAGAGCGGCCAGTTCGTTCGAACAGCACGTTCCTTCTCCCCTAGCCTTAAACGCATCATTTATATTTTATTTTATCTTGTTTTACTTTACTTTATTTCCTTTCTGATGTAACTGGAAAAAAAATTACACATCCGTGAGCGCAATAGGTGAATTTTTTATTTTTACAAATTTAACGCGAAAAATTATTAATTAGCTATATCGACTAACATTTAATGTACTTTAATGTTCTATTAACGAGCTTTTTTTTTCATGAAATATCAGCCCAATTATACGATTGTATAAAAGTTAACCCATGCGCCTTCTTCGTTCAGCAATATTTTAAAAAAATAAGTAGGACTAATTTTACAGCGTAAAGTAGAGCCTGGTGCTATCTTTCAAAGATAATTGAAAATCCCTGTTTCGAATTCCATAGTAATTGGTTGAGAATCTTTTAACGATAATGCGTCAACGTTAAAACTTTCTTTTTATTTATATAACAAATTTAAAATGTACTGATGTCGACCGTTACAAAACTGAACTAACAAATATTTTTAACGGTCTCACAGTTTTTCTAAAATAATATAATAATAATTATATAATAACACTCAGACTATGTTTGTTTATAAGCATCCCCCCATAAAATCAGAAATAAAAAAATAGAAGATACTATTAAAAAATAAAACAAATAATAGAAAGAAAATAATAAATATACTATTGTTAGCGAGGAACAATTTGACTGCCGCCACCAAAAATTTACCGGACTATATTTATCTGCTTCGTCGAACGTTTTGAACTAGTTCGCCTCGCCATCAGTGACTGGTGATTATTTCATTATGATAAACTTGAACGATATTGTACAAGTTCCTTTGAGAATTAAATATATGTTTTAAGAAATTTATTAAATTGGCACGATATTTATCATTTTCACCAGCAATAAGAGATTAACAAGAAACTGATATGACGATAGAATTTATTAAATTTTCTGTAGATACGTAAAAATGGACAAATATACGCTTTCGCCTCAACTCCGAGCCTCATTCTAGTTTTACAGCAAAATGAATCAATGCCTTTTCATCGATATCCCATATAGAAATAAGAGTTCCACTAGAACAGGTAGGGAAGCAGCTAGTCAGTAAAAATAAAAATCCGGAACTCGATAAGGTTTCTATCTCCCCCCCCCCCTCTTCCACATCCCCGTACATGCGCCAAGTAAAACTAGACAGAGAAATCCAATAATCGACCGCCAGCGTATAATCGAACTTACCGCGCTGAGTGAATTTTTCTTTACTCGAATGCTCGAGGACGGCATCGCGCTCCAAAATTCGTATAGTGCCGGAAAATTACTCGCCCCGACGTCCCGAGGATTTTCAATGGACGAGGCGCGGCTATAATATTTGCACCGTAAATAACAATTCGCGGCCGTCGTGAAAGTGAGGAGAAGGGGCAAAGGAATAAGACATAAATGTTAAACGAAAATATTGAGTGGAAAATCAGAATTAATGGAAATATAAAGCATAGCTAAAAAATTGAAGTTATATATATATATATATATATATATATATATATATATATATATATACGTACGCCAATGCATTTATATATGCATATGTGTATGTATTGGTGTGTATATATATATATATATATATATATATATATATATATATAGAAGAATGCTTTATCGCCCCTTTATACGGCCCCTCGTTGTGACTTCGGAGCGCGCGTAGCGCCGCGTCGCCGCGGACTCGGTTCGCGCGCTCGGCAGCACTTTTTTTTCTTGTTTTCTTCATCTCACCTCGTCGATGAAATTCAAGACCTCGAGTTGCGAGCATTTTCAGCGTTGCGCGCAGGTCTCGCGTGTCGCTTATTAGTCGCGCCCATATTCAACGAGTTCATATATATATATATATATATATATATATATATATATATATAAATGCTTTTCTTCGGAATTACACATATGTGTGTCTGCGTGAGCACGTATATTTATATATGACATACACATCGATTCGCCGTTGGCTTGGCAAAAGTTCTGTAAAGCACTTCTCCGTCTGCCGAGAGTCGTTTTAGCGACCGAGAGGTGCAGGGGGGAGGGGGGAGGGTGGCCAGCAGGGATTCAAGCTGAGCCATGCAAAACTAAAGTTTGTCCCGTTGAATTGCCTGCGAGCCAATTAATAAGAGGAGCAGAAGCATAGCGATACAAGCATTTTGCACGGGGAGGCTCGATTAGGCATTGATATACATGTGAGGCTCGGTTATTTATTTTGCTCTCAGAACTATACTCGACCTCATTACCCGGCTGATCCCAATGCCGTTATCTAGATTATCCTATATTATTAACTTTCCTTGCTTTCCTTAAAGTCTAGACAGCTGCTCCCCGATTTACTCTTTTTCGTCAGCTTGCGAGCCTTCGACCATTTCTGTGTACCGACTTCACGCTTGTCCATCGGAGACCATCCACTTGACATTTTTAATGACCCTTAAATTGTTCGATTTTCAATGAATTGCTTTAATCAACGTAACACAAAAATCATCCGACCAAAAGTATTTAAGTAGATGTCCATAATATTAATTCGAGATCGCGTAAAAAAGAAAGAGATTAGCCGACTTTATGGACAAAAGACGCAATTTTAAGAGCTTTCGCAATATTTAATAGACTTTTCAACGTCTCCTCCCGACTTTGTCTTATATATCCCGTATTCGCAGCAAATCAAGAATTCTAATAAAAAAAAAAAAAAAATAATAAAAGAACAAACTCGTGCGCGAAACCAAAATCAATTCTAAATTAGATCGACACACGAGCACACTACGTCTCGACTTAAAAAAAAAAAAAAACGAGAAACGTATTGAAATCTTACACCGTCCTCTCGCTCCGCCCCCCCCCCCGGTTTCTACACAACCCGCGAACTCTCACGTTTTCTTCCGCGTGTATATATATGTGTGTGTGTGTGTGTGTGTGTGTGTGTGTGTGTACCAATCGGTCGCGTTTGTATTCCGCACATTTCACTCAACGCCCCGTACGGTGAGCTTGCAATCTCTCCTCGCCTTCGCGGGCGCCGCATTTCCGCTCGTTTACACCGACCACTCCACGTAGTATTAGTATGTAGTACAAGTCGCCCTGCTCCGCGGATCCCACTAGTACCCGTCTGCGTGTGCATGGGACCCTTTGCAGCGCAGCATGCACACACACACACACACACACACACACACAATATCGAATTTCCACGCTCTCGAGTGGATTTGCCATCGGCGCGCCGGGCAAGAGAGATCGGCTTATCGGCCGCGTGTTTGCGGCCGATGCAGTTGGGAGGAGGGGGAGGGGCCGGGGGGCCTCGAACCGCGCGCGCTGCGGTGTCGCGCGCTGGCGCGGGTGAATTTCTCGAGACCTCTGTTACCGATGCGCGGAGTTCTATTTTATGCGTTACTTAAATTATTTTTTTTTTTTTTTTCGTGAAAGGAGCGCGGAGGATGTGTTCGGTGTGTTTTACCCAGGCGGTAAAATAAGAGTGTGTTCGTGGGAACCTGTGGCGGGACTGCACGAGGCGCGGATAAAGTCCAAAACTATATTAAGTAAATTGTCCAGTATCTGTGACCCCTTATGGCATGGGATCGCGAAAACTTTCGTTTACTTTTTCAACATTCTTCTGAAGCATTGAATTTAAAAATCATAGGTGTCGCATGCTAATTTTTCTCTCTCGATATTGTCAGATGTTTCTTTTGATGAAAAACTTTTGCTAAAATTATACGAACAAAAAATTTTAAATAACTTATACCTCGTTCCAAAATGCGAGCTTCGCGGATGAATGATATATGCCGAATGATTACTTTTCTCCCAGAACGTTTCTTATCATATGAGTAAATAGTTGTATTCAGCCAGAAAATATATGATTTTCTCTTCTTCAAACCAAAAAAATTAATTATTAATGATTATATAGTACAATTTATATGTAATTTATATATAAATACGAATTTTTTAATTTTTTCGTACTCACATAAAAATTTTGAAAAAAAATTGATATGTGCGAATATAAAAAATATATAAAATTTCAACTATAAATTCAATAAATGATAAAATCTTTATTACATTTGCGTTATTTGTATACAATTTTTTTACACCGTTCGATGAAATTGCTTCAACTCCTCTTCGAATTATCTCTAACTAATGTAATACATAAAATCTGGATAATACATAGCAATAAATAGTTTAAAATATGATTTTAGCAGGAAAAAAATAATTTTATTCAAAAGATTTTCTGAAATCTAGCCAGATATATTTCAGATAAAATTGATTCCAAATTATTTATATACGTAAATATTGATTATTATAATTACTGTTGCACTCACTATTATAATATACCCAGTTTGCGCAGAGTCTCTATTTTTTATTTAATTTCATATTATTTAACACTAAAATTGTGACGCTTCGCTTTCACCGAAATATTGATCGCAACGATTTTATGCATTGAATACCTGGAGCAATTAAATTTTTTCCTATTAGAAAAAGTCGATAATGTTTTAACAACTTCTGCACCTCTTTTAGTTAGCACGATCGACAGTCCCGAACTACGGCTGTCTTGCGATCGAATTTTTTTTGCGATCGTTTTCTTGCATCCGAATGGGATGAAGAGAGAGGGGGGGGGGGAAGTGAGAAGCGAGCAAAACGAGGACTTCATAAATTCTCGCGTGGATCGTTAAACCGGTAAGTGGAAAATCCGATCCTCCCGCCCCACCTCTCCCCCGGGGTTCGTGCGCCAATCAGGACAACTCGCCCTGTCGTACGAGGTTGAAATAATAAAAGAGACGGGCTGCGGGTATATACGGGTATGGGAAGAGCGCGCGGGTCATTGCTGACGCTGCTGACGAGTGGTGAGTACATATTCTATATATATATATATAGATCATCGATTCAAGTCCAAAAGATCTTTGGCTGATGGCAAGACGTCATAGCGCTATATACAGTGATACACCGACAAATTCGATTTCATTCATTCGTATATGAATATACGTATAATCGTATACCAAAACCGCGGGCACTCGACGACATGTCGTCCGCTCGAAAGGCCGCGCCCTATTGTATTATTGTTCGTGACGCTCGCGTTGGCTTTGTCATACGGAGCTGTATTATGTCCGGGCGCTTCTTTTTATAATAAGCTCTCGAGCTTTCGCGGCGTCGGGGGTGGGGGGAGGAGTGAAGGGTGCCGACGGCATAATGGATTCTGAAAACGGATAGAGGAGTGTTGGGAACGTTTTTTCAATTATACACGCACACGTATGAAATCGACTTTGTGTGTATAGCGTTGTCTAGAAGGAGAATCCAATGATATGCCGAACACTTGCGTCATTGCTATGCTATTGCTCAATATTTTCATTTCTATACCAACTAGGAGAGTACCTCAATTACTTATATCTTATAATATTATACTCAATTATTGTACTTTATTATATTATATATAATGAATTCGCCTTTATTCTTGATACACTTGCCCAATGACATGTTACTGGATGAACGCATTTCTATATAAGTATATCTTCCGACGATTTTTGCCTCCATTACTTCAATGCAAAATTCATTCAATAAATCAAATTATTTGTAAATAAAATACGCATTACATAAAAATTGAGCATTTAACAAATTAATTAATTTAGGCTATTCCGAAACACTAAATAGGCATTGGTTTTATGTCGCCCATAATTGTACACAGCACAGTAATTGGAGAATAAATTTGTAATTTCTTCTAATATCCTTGTTATTTATCGATTGTTTTATTCAATGGTAATGCCTATATACTGGTGCAATGCAAGTATTCGAACATATATAGAAATGAATTAATGGAGTTTACATTACATCTAGAAAGTATACAGTTCTTAAAAAAAAATTTTAATTCTTGAGATCAGCTACTTTAGGAAGAATCGTCTATTTAGATAAGAAAAATAACAGCGTAAAAGTTAATTTATTTTCGAATAATACGCAGTGAAATCGTAATTTCAATGTGAGAATTAATATTATTTAGTACATAATAAGTTTGACTTTTAACCTATTATTTACTTTTGAATATTTCGAAAAGAGACTTTTGTAATTGGTTGCAAATGGAATTTCTTTATTTTCACCAATCATGGTTGACTGGATTGCTAGACCATCAGAAATTATTCGCCGAGTGTCTCGCCTAAAGATATAATAAATTCCCAATGGGAGCCGTCGTAATTTCCATTAAAGCTCAGCTACAAATAATAATAATCATAATTGCCAAATTCAATATTAATAAACCCGGAGGGGGGTAATTAACTTGTCGATCGTGCGGGATTACGCGGCGGTGTCGTATTACAATTTTGTCGCCACATAAATATCGTCGGATTATTCGAATAAAAAATTTCCGCGCGATAGATGATCTTATTTGGCTGCAGTGGATAAGCTCGCGACAGGGAAAAAATGCTATTAACGTGCAAAATTGAAAATCTCTCATTCACCCCCCGAGTAATTTTCATCCGAAGGCTCTTTTCCGCTTGATAAAAGTACAATGCGCCTTCCAACGCCATACGCATGTATACAACTTCGTCCCATCTTTTTTCATCGCGCGCCTCTATCCCATCTGGATATTAAAATTTGTATATTACAAAGTTCCCGTCGGCTAATGAAGCGGCCATTTAATTACGCCCTCCGCTGAGGCGTATAACGGGATAGAACGGAATTATACCGCGCGCGGCGCAAACAATGCCCGGCAATCCGATCCGAACCGCCGAGGCCGCGAGAGCTCGCCGTTGACGACAATTAGTAGGCGAGCATTGGGGCCTACGACCGCGCAAATCCCGTAATTCGCCTGTAAGTCATACGCATGCTCTAGCCCCTCCCACCCCCCCCATCCCCACCCGGCGTCCTTCCGCGCGACGACGATGCTAGCAGGCGCTTGGCTGTCTATTCACCGGGCGGGGGGAGGGGGAGGTTTCCACGGCGTGGTCGGCCCGAAGGGCAGCTCGGTTATAATTACAGGGTTGTATCAATATGCGCGGATCGAAGGATGTTATTGCGTTTCGGGCTTATTTGACGGAAACGCCGTCCCAAAATTCGCTAATCAACTGCGGCAGTATTTATACATAGAAATATTAAAATATCCAGTCTCCGCCTATCGATAAAATGATACGGTGCGAAAAGAGGAGAAGATTGTTTTTTTCGCGTCTGCCTCGCGTTAAAATGATTTAGATACTAGCGTGTAAATGAAGAAAGTAAGTAGAAATTGTGGAATTTGACGAGAGGAAAATTCTTGGCATAAGGAAAGGAACAAAAGAATTAGTCCCGTTATCCATGGTAGTTTAATACAAAATTCAGAATGTTTTTTATGACTTTAATGAGATCGTTTCGGGCTGTCGCATAATTTTCCCCCCTTGCTGGCAAGAGAATTAAAGAACGCGCAGCCCCAATTTTCCGTTAAATTAAGTACTCGGCCCTCAAACTAGTGGTTATGCTTTGACAACTGGCACGAGCGTCAACCGCTTTTTCGACCAAAAAAAAGTTGTTCGTATTCGTTAATTGCGTGCCGTAAAACAACCGGGAGTGAGCCAATCCACGGCCGGAAACGCTGGCATTTATGTTGGCTGCAGTTTAATGTTGAACGGCCTTGGCCAGTCCGACTAACCTCTCCTTAATTGAAGTAAGGAATTTTTCTGTCGTTTCAATTAAGACATTTAGAAGGTTTGAATTTATGAAATTTTTCCTCCACGTATGAAAACAATATAAATTATCCAACACTGTGAACCCCCCCCCCACGCCGCCAGTGTCGCTGCTCAAATACAATGCGAATCTGTCCCTATTGTCTGCCAATCGAATTTTACAGGATGGTACGTTCGAATTCACGCACTGCTCGTTGCTAGGGTGAAAAATACCCCGCTCTAATAAATAGCAAATCGAAATGGGCGCACGAACGAGAATTTCCTGCCCCCTCTCATTCTCTCACTCTCTCTCTCTCTCTCTCTCTCTCTCTCTCTACCAACCGCTTTTCTCGCATAGCGCTCGCGCGTAGCAGTCGCGCGACCTCCCGGGCGCTGAACGCGACACAAATCACCCGAGCGTCTTTATACTCGTAAATATCGAATGAAGGAGGAGCGCGGAGGCGGGAGATGGGGAAAAATTCAAACTCCGAGAGGGGTCGCGCGCGCGCGCGCGCTCCGGTTCATAAAAGTCCTACGTCCCGCGGGCGCTCTCTCAAGACTTAATTCTCCGGGTATATTTAGGTGAACGCGCACACGCCCGAGTATCGAGAGAGAGAGAGAGAGAGAGAGAGAATGACTCGAGAGCAGAAGCGGCAGCGACAGCAGTGCCTGCACCGCGCGGGAGTCTAAACTGAACGACCGGTGCGGGTGGGGCGGTGGTGGAGGGGAAATTCATCGGGAAAAGCCAGGGGGGAGGCGGGTAGATGAAGCACTCGTAAACGAGCCTGGAGGAGGATAAAGGGACGGCGTAAATCCCCCGTATATGAAGTTTAAATAGGAAGCGCGCGATAAAACTCGCTCGAGAATTCGATATTTTTAGAGATTCCAGACGCCGTTTTTTTTCCTCTCTCCTCTCGGTAACGGAGATTCGTTTCGTTTTCCTTTCTTTTATGCGCTTCGCTTTCGAGTGCCTGCATCTATAGCCGTGTAATTTTCGAAAAATTACGGTCTGTTCGAATATATATATATATATATATATATATATATATATATATATATATATACATATAATGGTCTATGAATAGGATAAATTGATAAATATGAAAATTTGTTCTTATTTATATAGAAATTTCCAAGCAGCGGTGAAGACCTCTTTTTATAAAACATTGTATATAAAGGTTAATTTTCAAATCAAACCAGGATAGTTGCGTTATTATAAAAACCATAATAAATAAAATTGCGTGAGAAGAAAATGAATTAACTAAGATCGTTCGATTTCAATTCTGGTACACGATCGTTTCGAATACTCGAAAGGCTCGGAACGATGCTCGTACTGCCCGTACGCCTGTCTACGCGCAATACCAATGAATACGTAATTTCAGCGACATATGCGCGACGTCGACGAATGTAATATCAACGAATGTAGAGACGGCTTATTAGAAGGACATTTCAAATGAGCGGCCTACAGCCAACTTTTTTAATTGAGCCGTCGCTGCGAAATGCCGTGCGTGTTACTTTTAGATCGGTGCAGCCCAATAATATCAAGATGCTTCGGTAACTCATACCTGTATATCTCGAGAAATGAAACAAATCGCTTATATCCAACGATCGGATAGCATTAGTATAACGATTTAAAATAACGATAACGTAAATACTTTTTCTATAATACGTCGATCTCTGTTAATAATAGGTTTTAATTAAAAAATCCTTAAATAAATTTTCGTGACAACATTATCGTATTACGCACACTCACGAATAGATCTTGGAAAGCTTCATTAAGATATCTTAACATTTTCTCAGAATAATTAAGTCTCGTAATAAAGCTATTGATGAATTGTATAGTAGAACGCACACTTGTAAAACACTTTTCGTGCCCGATGCCGTATTAAATATCTGCTTTGATTTCGTCATTTACACGTATTAATCATCCTATAAATACGTAGTTATTCAATCTAGAATAGAATATACATTTTTCACTGCTACCTAACTAACAACATTGTATAGATATATAGTACAGATAAAGTAGTAAAATTATCGCAACATAAATAAAAACTGAATTATTCTTGGCAACTGCGCATCATATTTATTAATAACGATCTTATGTGCGTGCGAAAATAAGACACCTGAATTTTTACTTTGACGTAATCTCTGAACTATATATACAAATATAACATGAGAACGTGAACATCCTCCTCTACAAATTTCTAATCCTCGAAAGATCGCATTCGTTGCCAAAATGAAAAGGCAATGCTCCCCCCCCCCCACCACCCTCGCTCTCTCTCCCCGCGGACCGAATTCTCTCGAATTGAACGGCAGAGGGGGATATTTGCTTTTCTTCGCTTTCGCAAGTAATAACTCAAGCCGAAAGGGAAAAAGCGTCGAACGAAAGTTTCTTAGCGCGGCGCGATAAGCGCTCGCCCTATTGTACTAGAGAGACGGGGCAGGGGAGCGGGTAAGTCGTCAACCGGCGTTGCATCACAACGAGAACAGGGGTGGGGGGGGGTGTGAGGGAGAAGACGACGGGAACGATCCGCACTCAATAGCAACAATTTCGAGCGGGCCGGTGACCCGCGCCCCTGCCCTCTCCGCGCTCAGTCTTAACGTCGCTCCTCGCTCGACGCTCTCTGCTCCGGCCCGGGGCTTCGACGACGCCCCCTCGGTTCGCGGCAACGCAGCGCTGGAAATTAATCGGGACTGCCGTGGCGCGCCGTTATTTCACCGAGCGCGTCGCGCGACTCTTAACGCGGCCCCGCTGAGAACCGAGGCGCGCGCCACGGCCGAACAGTCGCTTTTCCTCGGCTGCGCCGATCAGTTATCGCGCTTATTTGACTCACCTAATGAAATTTTACCCCCCCCCCTCCTCCCCCTCTTTGTTGCGCCCGTGATATTTACGATCGTTAATCGCAATGAAAATTATTTTATGGGATCGAAACAAAAACAAAAAGCAAGCGACGTTGCGTTAAGAGTATGACTTTAATAATAATAACGCGCGCAAGAAGCCACGGAATTCACAGAATTTCTGCATATATATATATATATATATATATATATATATATATATATATATATATGCATATATTCCACGGCATTCGGACAGAATCTAATTTTACATAACATTCTTCAATTAACGAAATACTTTTTAACGCGTCATGGGAAGGCGATCCGTGTGCAATAATCATATTTTATTGGTTAAGAAGATTGGGAGTAAGGAGGAGGTTCAAGATGGAGAGCTGCTCGGTTTAGAAAGGGGCAGCAATATAACGGTACGAGCCTGTCCCCCTCCCTCCCTCCCATCGCTGTATCTGTGCAACCAGTCTGAGCCTGCAAATCTCTTAATCTTTCTTTCTTAATGATATCGGTAATTACCGGACCGTTATATTAGGTATAATGTTACATTGATATATATATATATATATATATATATATATATATATATATCCATGAATTTCGTGCCTTTTTTGTTTCTCCGTAAGGGACAGTGCAATTTTCTCGAAAGGAGAAGGTCCTTAGTCGGCATTAAATAATTTGAGCTGAGCACGGGTATACACGATTTAAAGTATCATTAAATCACGACAATATGTACACGCTATTGTAAATGAATAAAAACGATGGACTTTTGTTTTATTAAGAGCAAGATAAAAATTACTTAATATGAGTACGAATAATATACTTTTGGACAATAAATTAATTTATATATCGTTAAAAAGAATTCAATGAGTTCGATGTCTAAGTGAAATTTTATCAAATTCGAAACGAAAATGGAAAGATCGAAAAATCTATTCTTATGTTAATTTTATTATAATTCACCTGAAAGAACAATGGCAATGTTTAACTCGTATCATATGAACGTAAACATTTTACTTGCGACAAAGTAAATAATTAACACTCAAGAGTTTTAAGTAATTGAAGCTGTACATAATATAATGTTATTATATTATCTCGTATCGGGCTGATGAATTTAGCAGGTTGTTAAGAACGCAACATAATGGATTACTATAGCTTTTTTCATCTCTTTAAAGCATTTCACATGTATTTCTCTTATTTGAAAAAGAAACTATTGTTCTACATGCACATTTATTATTTCAGACAAAATTGTACAAAACTCTGCTTTTATATACATTTTTTAGAAATTTCAGAATCTCTACAACAGCAAAAAATGTTTCTTAAATCTTATACATCCACATTAAAAAGTTATATAATATTTTACGGGAAGAGCGTGAAAATCTATAATTTATATGACTATGCATTAATTAAAAATTTTTTTATTCTATTTTTATTTTATTTGAAAATTATTTTTATGTTCAATTGTAATAGTACTTTTTATTTCAGCTTTTACGGGGATGAGTTTAAACAACGACAGTCCGACTGTCATTATATAATTGGATTATTTTATTAAGACCGTAGGGCCGATAAAAAACTTTCTGTTAATTTAATTTTAGAAGGACGCCGTATCAACACTAGACAGTAATAAATTCTTAATTCCCGCGGGAAAAACTCGTGGATATCGGGGAGACGCTTTCACGCTACGCACATTCGTGCATTAAAAAAACATCGATCGAAACGGGCGAAAGAAAGGCGTCCAACGGAAGAAGGGCCCGTCGCGCACGTGATTAGTTTCCGCAATAATTCCTGGCCGACCCGGCCCTGCCATATCAATCCGCTATTTTCACTTCGGTAACAGTCGCTTAAACCAGCTACATTTTCCGTATCGCGTCGGTAGCGCCGAGGGAAGAAAGAGCGTGGAAGCCCGAGAACTGTATTGTTACGGTATAAAGTACTATATATATATATATATATACCGGTAAAAGATACAGAGACGACGGAGTGCGCCAAAAGGAGTCGCGCAGCGGCGAGGGGGGCACGGGCAAAAAGTCACGACTCACGGATCCGCGAACAGCGAACGCGCGACTGCAGCTTGAAACGGAGAGGTTTAGGGGGGAAGGGGGGAGCTCGGAAAAGCAGTGAGATGTCTTCCCCCCCCCTCTCTCACTCCCTCCCTTTCCTTTCCTCGCTCTGTCGAAATTTCGCCAGACGGCCTATCGGTGCGCGTGTGAAAGGGACCCCCTGCGCACCGAGAGGATTCCCTTCGGAGAAGAACCCGAAATATCGGACGGCCAACGCGCTAAATCTCGCCCAAGCGCGGCGCGCAGAGGTCGAGAGGCCATATAACATCCGCCAAGGGTTTTTGGACCCGACTGGCCGCTAATTATATGCATCGGAGGCGGACGACGCGTCGCATACAGATGCAGTATAGGCGTCCCTCCCTTGAAATTCGAGGAGAAAGCGGCGCCGCCGGGGGAGCTCGGGCGAAGATCGATGAGGCGCGCCAGGGACAAGGGCTGAAGTGGCGGGTGGCGCGCGGGCGTGATGGCCGGTAGGGGGGGAGGGGTGAGGTGGCGTGTGCGTAAGGGCGAGGGAAAAACAATTTTGATAATGGGAGAGCTCGCGCGAGCGAGCCACGCGGGTAAATGAAATTTTCCGCGCGCCCCGCAGAAACGTACGCGTCGCACGCGTCGACGGGGGGCAGGGGGCGGAGGCAAATTTAGATTAATCCCGTCAGCGCGCGTACGCGGGGGTCCACGCGAGCGTGTGCGTGAGACATCAGTGGGCGCGTCATAATGAAAAGCGATCCCGCGCGAAACGCCCCCGTTAGGACGGAATTTTATTCTTTCTCGCGCGCAACGTGCAAGCCGGCTAGGTGGATTTAAGCGATTGGGGGAAAATTGCGCGTAACGTCTGTAGGATTTTAGCATAAAGCTTCGGTGCAGCGTAAAATTCCCGAATAATTTCGTAACCTCGTTAAATTGAGTATTTCGGCATGGCAACGACGACTGCACGTACGTGTATCTCAGATTTTTTTTGCAGGGAGGACGATTGCGAACGACGACCAGGATCTTGCGGTTTAGAAAAAATTTTCTAACCGGGAAAAAAATAATCCAATCCGAGAATCGAACGGATCTCCTTCCGCCAAGATGTTTTAAACGAATTACGTTGTAAAAAACACGATTATTATTGGACAAAGAGAGGTTTGTTCGAAACTATGTCTATCGAATCTCGTTATTAGAATTAGCCCCTATGTTCGCTTTTCAGAAGCAAACAAGGCATAATTTCCGTTCAGCAACAGCTTTCGATGCCGGATCTGAATCCGATCCAAGAGGCGATGAAACTGTCGGTATTTTGAGATAATTTAATTTTAACGAACAAAAATAACAATTTGGAAAAATACACGACATTCAATAATATAGTATTCAATGTTCAATAATACTTTAACTCTAAGAATGTAAATAAGGAAATAAAATGCGTCAAATGTCAAGCGTGAGACTACTTCTATATGCGTAGTTGAGAATTTGCCATTCCAACAATTCAACAAACGAATTTGAGCCATAATTTTCTTTTGCCATACCTTAATTATTTGAGCGCTGGTTTAATTTTCTCATTTCTTACAAAAGACCAGACTCTCGATCAAAATATTATTTCTCAAGTAAAAAATAAATTTGCTTAAGGAGGGTGAGTTTTACACGACAATATCGACAGTCATTTTTTTATTTTTTTTTTATTTTCTGTACTTCTTAAAATGGTAGGAGGTAAGAGTCAACAAGTATATCAAATACATAATATATCTAACCAAATTTTTCGAAGAAAATATTTCTTACAGGGATCCCGCGCTCTTTTTCGTCTTGAATTTTGGCTCACTCGTGTATAATAAATTATATAATAATAAATGACAAATTTGAAGAAACCGCTTGGAATTCATATATATCTATAACGATAATTATTATCACCATTTTAATAATATTCCTGAAGTATTAAGAATAGAATTTCGCTCGATGAATCATATACTCGCATTCGTGCATTATTCCTAAAGTGCAAAATTTATGTGTCTTTCGAATGTAACTTTTGCGCTTGAAATATGTCGTGTTAATTGACAAGGTGATAATTCACGATAAGCCACGCGCAATCTATCTAAAAATGCGCAAAAATCAAACGATTAACGAACTATTTCGCGACTTTTCCTGCGCAATACGCCGATACACTATATATATATATAATAATCCGTTAGCTTCCATATTAAAACACATCGGGTGCGCGCGTCGACAGAAAGAAAACAAGATCCGAGGCCCGACAGCGGTCGATTATCGACAAACAAAGAAATTGCCGCTCTCGCGCCCCGAGTAATAATCGAGAGCCTCGATCGTATTATCATCTTAATTTAAACGACTATATACAAACGACGTCGGTTGCATTTGGAGACGGAGAGCAGGGAGAGAGAGAGAGAGAGAGAGAGAGAGAGAGAGAGAGAGAGAGCGAGACGAGACGAGAACAAGCCCGAACGTTCAACAGCACTCGCCCCAGCTGACAGATCAATTATAAACTCGAGGTGAAGCGAGCTCATTGCAGTTGCGAATTTTCCCGGCGCCAGCCAGCGTTCGGCGACCGATAAAAAGGCCCCGCGTCGCTCATCCGTGCCTCGGCCCCCTCGTCGACTCGGCAGACGGCTTCGACGATTTCATGATTAATTGTCGGCCTCGCGTACGAGGAGGGGCGGGGGTGGGCGCGAGCCCCTAATTCCGCGGTGGAGGGGGGCGGGGGTTATATAAGCGCGATAGAGAAACGGGGAGGCGGGCAGGGGAGGGCGAAGACGCTCGTTAATGGGAGAAGCGCGGTATTGCCGGTGAGTTATACCGCGGCGGGCTTTAAAGCGAATGGAGCACGCGCGGGAGGGGAGGGGGCGCCTTTGCGGCGAGCAAGGAGGGCGGGACTTGTGTTCGCGCGGGCTCCGTTGGAACCGCAACGTTTTCATAATTGAAACTCAGTTCTGTCGGATTTTCAATCATACGCTTGGAATTACGGAATAACATGCGGAGGATCCCATAGTTTTATAACAGATGTATATGTAAATATATATAAAGAGCCTCTAAACACTTGGTGAAACGTATTTGAATACAAATGCAACGCGTAGAAGTGAAGACATAGTTTAGAAAGAGCGTAGATCGTTCACGTAGAATGAGCGTTGATGTCCAGGTATACGGAGAGTATGTGGATGAAAAAATCTGATATTTTTTTCTTTCAGCTGAAGGAAAAGCATCGCGACAAAAGCGAGATGCGCTGACGCGCGTTCCGACACTTTCGCGTTGATCGACTTAAAAGAATTTCCTGCTCCCCTTCGTTCAATTAAAAAAATAGGGGGGAAAGTAGAGCGAAAAATAAGTCATTGAAAATTTATCTAAAAAAATCAATTTCAACCAAAAATTACTTGCGTGAAGTTTCTCTCGGGCTTCCTACATAGGAATACCTGCTTTAACGTTATTTAACAACGTTAGAACGCTCATTTATCCTTTTTACGCGTTTATTCCGGCGGTTCTTTATAAAGCGAGCCGCATAAATGTCGCAGAATGGTGGCAGTTAGAAACCGAACCATCAGTCTCTGCAATTTAAATAAAGCCGTCCATTGTGCGCAATCAAATTTATTAGCGCTTAAAACTTTTTAATCCCCCTAGTCTTAAACTCCGGCCGTTACTTATATCGCGATTTTTGAGTATTATTTATATGAATTTTAGATTTTAATAAATTTACGTCATACAATCTATCGTTGGTGTGATAGAACATATATACTATAACAGTGATATATACTATTCTATAGTATAAAATATGTATTGCTGTCTAGTTTTTTGAATATTGTATAAAATAATATTTGTAATAAATAATCCATCCTAATTAAACAATATTCAAGAAGGGCCCCCAAATCTCCAATCGTTTTCGTATTTCACGTGTAAGAAAAATGTGATTAATCTCGTCCTTCCGACCCGTCTGTTACCACTTGCATACAAATATTGCTCTCTTTCTCGCACAAGATTAAATTTTCTGCTTATTTGAATAAAGGTGAATATTTTATTCTCTGAGTTTTGACGGGGTAGGCAGTAAATTGAACATCTTATTCAAAAGAATTCCCATAAAACTGCAAGTAAGCAGGATCAGAATTACACATTTGTAAAGTGCTGGTTTCTCTTTCATTAACCGACGTTGATCGTCTTCAATTGTTTTTTTCGTTCTAAGGATATCAATTCGGAACTTCGTCGATATCTTCGTTTTTCGGAAGATAGCTTCTTATTGTATCTGGTTTTAATGAGAGAAAATTAGTAAATTAGAAAATATATCATTCCGTATCATACATTTCTCTTGCCGATCAGCGAATTTCATCTATTTTATTTTTAAAATTTTACTCAAATGATCCCATACAATCTCGTGTTAAAGCCTAGATTTTCAGACATTATGATATCTTGAAACTCGCATTTTAGTCATATATTTAATCTTGAGACACTAGCTTAAAACATTAGGTCCAGCATCTAAGGTTGTCCCGTAGCTCGAGATACAATTGATAATATAGATATTCATCGCATGTACGATTTTCCCAAATTCACCAAACCTACAGTGCAAACTCCATACTCGCCGTAATTCCCGTCGACGAATGCATAGAAATACCTACACGTATACTACGCATATACTGTACAACTCTGACGAGCGCGCGCCGACCCGAATCGCCAGGGAGCCGCGCGCGCACTACCACGAGGCCTTTTTTTTCCAGAAACGTGCGCACGGGAGGGCGGCTCTTCGCCTCCCCCCCCCCTCCCTCCGCAGGCCGCGCGCAAAGCGATAAGCAACGATAAATTCATCTCGGCGCGGAAAGCCGCGACGCCGCGCCGCCGCGGGAATACGAACGTCGTCCGCGCTCGAGCGCGTCCATACGCGAAGGTGTGCGCGGAGCACGAGACTCTGCGTTATCGCGCCTGGAAGGAAAGCGCGCCCGCGTCGCCCGTCCGTCTGCGGCTGGCAATGACAAGTGGGAGTAAAGTCGCTGCTGTACTATATATATATATATAGACGTCTGCGGTGTTTTGCGGCAGCCGCGCGGCGCGCTCGAGGAACGGCGCGCTTAAAAGTTCGCTATTGTATGCGTATAGAGGTAGAGGAGACGGCGAGAACGAGGAAGAGAGAGAAAGAGCGGGAAAGAGAGTGGGAGAAAGGGAGAGGGAGAGAGAGAGAGAGAGAAATATAGTAGTGCAAGAAACAAAAGATGCGAAATGACTCGGACTGTGGAGTTAAGCGTTGTTGATGCGAACGAGCGCTGAGATGACGGCCAGGGCGTTGTATTTCGCGCCGTTAGAAGACTAATGCATATATATGTATATGTATAGCATCGTTTTCAGTTTTAAGATGTAGAATTGTCGGTGACGCTCTATCATCGTCACCTCTATCCATAAAAGAGAAAAAAAAATTAACATTGCACGCTGTCTTGCAAAGTAGACTAAACGATTAGACTAGAGTGCATCATAGATGACAGATGACAAATTAGTTACAATAAATGAAATATTTCAGACGCGATACATTCTTTAAAGAGATTGGAACTCGGGGTTAGCGATATTATTTTTCAGGCCATATATAAGAAATTGAAAATATAAAGAAAAGAAAATGTGGTTAGAAATCTTCGTAGTTTCGACCTAATTTAATTTCCTATTTTCAAAACATGTCTCCCATTATATCGACGTTGATTAAAAGAATTCTACAAGTAAATTAGCTGTTGGGAACGTGTCGATGTTCGAACAACTCGAGCACTTGTTCGAACCGTTCAAAACTTCGAAGTACTCAGGATGAGCGACGATTCCATAAAAATTTTTCGCTTTAATTTTCATTTTGCTACTAGAAAAATTGACAGTTACATCGTCCGTATCTTTCACTTATGCATATGAGATTACTTTTCATATACATATTCATCTTTGTCGGCATAAGTTACGAAATTCCATAATCAAACAATTTCGAAAAATATTCTATAATTTTTATGAAACATTGGAGTCATTAAGCGGGATACTTTCGAATCGAATCTCAATACTTTGAACCCTTGCCCCAGTGTTAAAGACGGTACTGCTGAAGAATCGCAAGAATATTTAATAAGTAAAACAATGATAATAAAAAGAAATAATAGTAAATGCGATTTATTCGATTTTTAAAATTCAAGCAAGAAAAGTGAAAAATATATATGAAAAATTTATAGCTACGCCGATATAATTCACATTTGAATTTGCGCATGATGAAATTGAAATTTACGTATTATATGTCGCGTAATCATAAATTACAATGATAGAAACCAAATAAAAGCGTTGCAGATACAACGATAAAAATGCATCCTCCGCACAAGTTTAATACTCGCGCGCGGTCTCGTCAATTCCAGAATTATATAACGCTCGCTCTACTCGTCCACCCCCCCCCCTTTCCTCGACTGCTTCGATAGGCAAAACACTCACACACACACGAGCGAGAGCTGGATTCCGTTGAATGAAACGAAGGAGAATTCAACGACTATGTATATAATAAGAGTAAGGCGCGAGCTCTATCAACAACTCAACAACTTCGCGCGAGTCACACCCGCGCAGCGACGGCCCCCCCAACGCTCGACTCGAATTCCCATCGCATCGTCAGAGCGACGGATTTATGTATATATATATTGAAGAAAAGAAATAATAAAAAATTCAAGCGCGCCAGACGAGTCGACGTGTAACGCGGGAATTGCGACGCAATAATGAACGACGAAGAGGCCGCGTGAAAGAGCCGCGCGGAGGGGGGGGGGCGCGCGAACGCCTCGATCTTGACGGAGGGCCGAGCGCGTTCGCCGTTTAATTGGCGATAACTAGACGCGCGTAGAGCGCGGGCAAATTTGACGGAGCGTGACACGCGCCTCGGACCCTCCGTATGCGTAGCGCGGGTACGCGACGTTACGCGGCGACTGTATAATTCGATCGGCGAACTCCGCGCGCGTTTCACGCCGCGTAACTGCGCGAGGATTTATTATAATGTCCGTGACGTACTACCTCCCTGTCGCGGCTTTTCCCTGCATAATATTTGCCGGCCGACGTCTGGCTCGTCGATCTTCCCCCTCCCCTCCTCGCTCCCTACGTCGTATTGGCTCGCGTCCCAGAGCAACGCAGGTCCCGACGATGGTCTTCCCTTAAATTTTTTCAAGCGATGTTTACCCGATTATTTTGCCTCTCCTATGGAATGATATATTTGATGTATCTCTGTCTGTCTCTTATTCGACCATTCGGTTAAAAGCGAGCCATTGCACGAGCCAATTCAAAAATTTATAACGAGCCATCGAATCTTTCTCATTTCAGGCCTATTTACATTTTAAAATAATTAAAAATATTGAGCAAGTTAATAAATTTTTGCCGATAGGTCGTGGTATGTTCAAAACGAGCGTATCTTGCAGTAGCACATCGATTTAAAAACTCTTTCTAACCAGTCGACGAGTGCGCTTACAGCTGAATTCAAGGCTTGTTCTCTCTATCTATACGCTACCTCTGTGTCCAAAAGAGATTATACCAAAACAATACTAATAAATATTAATGACAATATGTGTTGGGCGATGAACTAGGAGGAAATTTTACTACTTATATCGATCCACCTTTCTAATGTACTCGACACGGTCAAAGGCTCTCTCCTGCTTCAAAAACTGTAGGATATTATGGATTTTCAAAATCTGCCTGGCTCTTGATAAATTCATTTGTATCCGATCATACACACGAGTTGATTTTTTGCTGCCCGAGTACATTACGCGCGTGTTCTCCGCTACAGACAATTTTTTCACACCACCTGCGCGCCAATCTGGTATTCCCCAAGGCTGTTAAATTGGCACTGTTATTACATCTTCGCCATATTGCAAATACCACGTATATATGTAAACGACATAAAGCTGCACTATTGCGATATTTAAGTTCTACCCTCGAACCATCATGACCCTTGTCAACAAATAAAAATTTTTCCCTTCACATGAGTTTGGAGGAAAATTAATTTTCATTCCAATGAGAGTTTTAGATGAGCAAGAGTCGATATAAGTATAATTTGTTATGGTCGGGGGCTCAAAAGCGGAATTAGCAGAGATTTTGGAAGCGATTTTACACCTTCTAATCTCAACTTTGGTTTTATAATATATTTTGTCATATCGCCTTATTTTAAAAAAAAAATTATCAAATTATATATAAAATTAATTGTAAGGAGGAGCAACTACAATTCAACGGTCTTATATTGTAATGTCAAATGCTTTTATATATAGTCTATTGATAATCCAACAGTCCTTAGTTTAAATAAAATATCTGTCTATCCCCCTCGGTCGGCCTCAATAGAGCGGTCGTGACACAAAGAGGCGCTTATCTTTTGTCCCGAGGCCATTGGCTGAAGAGCTATGCTATAGCAGAAATTATAGTAGAAAAGTAATCGACGATCGCAGCGATTCATGTGCAACAAAGACGCATTAACGATTCAAATGCCGGAAATGATATAGAGAGATGCGATTGAAATCCACTGTAACTGACTTGCTTCTCGCTATACAAGTTTAAATAAATCATTGCTCGATGAGGGAATTTTCGTTGGGGAATCGTTGCTTATTCGAATTTGAGGTGTAAAAATCAGGAGCCCAGCGGAGAGGAGGTTGAAGAGCTCTTCGTACGATTTTTAATATATTACATCGACGTTGTAAATTTACGAGATGAGTCGAAAGTAATTAAAACGATCTGATTAAATGTGGAGCGCATTAATTCGACGCGCTCATCTGTCATATGCATACGTTACAATGCGTATAACGAAACGGGTACGAGGAAATCGATGGTGAATTATCATCTCGGCGCGATGCGTCCAATTGAAAATTTATGTACACTGTAATCGAAATTTGAGTACTTTAATTATTTCGATAATCTAAAGATAGATGTTTAATCATTTCTTAATAAACGACAAATTCGTTTAAAATGATAATTTCTTCCTCGAGGATTTTCCGATAAGCTTTTGGAAATGACAGCGGTCGGATAAACGACAGCTAATTAATAATGGCAATATAATGCGGTTATTCGTATTTTGAAAGTTTCGCAAGAATTAAAATTTTCTTCGTCGCTAATAAATGATGTGTTTATTACTTTGCTATAGCGTTCGTTATAATATCATAATAAATAGTTTCTTATTCATTAAAAATGTCTCCTTCGTATACAATATATAATTTAAATCATGCGATTTTGAAAAAAAAAAAAGCTAAGTAGTATCTGATCGTGAAATGCTGTAAATTTTTCGTTAATGTACATTGAAATTTTTTGTAAAATAAAATATATCTTTCCCTATAAATAGATTAGGTTACGACAGAAGATTCCTTTAATTTTTATGTAAAGGATCGATAATTTTTCTCTACAACTATTAAACATAAAACATTCAAATAAAAGCAATAATACACGAAGCTCAAGTACTTCTTTTAAAGACATTCCAAAGTCTTTTACCGTGAATTGGAATAAACCTCGCGGATACACGCCGTCAATTACGACTCTCTGTCTCTCTCTCTCTTTAATCACCCGGAAAAAAGTAAGAAAAGTATGAAAACACACCGGCGAATATTAAAATGCGTTCTGCGCTGAAAAGGAGCATCGATCGACGAGTAAAATCCAAGGACTCGTGTAATTAATACTTTGGCGTAGCTAGAGTATTCGGCACTGTAATTGCACGCAATGATGAAAATAAAATCCTAATTATAGTGGTGAGAGCCGTCGAATTATATGACGAAATGAGAGTCGAAAACTGAGCCTCTCACACGCAGCCCGTGTAAACAATCGTTATTCGACATTTACTTTCTGAAACTGAATCGGTGAAATTCGCAATTGTTTTCCCATGGCTATTGTCACTGTGAAATAAGTATTTTTCCACTAGAGATCATTGGTAACTGGTTGATATTGCTGCCGAATCAATAAGTAATACAGATTTGTTTATCCGAGTCTCGCCCCGCAGGTGAAGAGTGGCAAAAAGTACTTACCATAAATATATGGATCTGATAAAATGTTCATAGTAACAAATATGTATATACAGATTGTCCAGAATTAGTTTAATGTGAATGATGTGCTCCTATATCATGGCAGTTACGTTTAAAGTTTGAATAATTCAGAAAAATGTTCCAAGTGAAGAATCATTGAGTATTAAATTCTATTAAGGTCTCTCGTGAGTTAATGCCTTCATAATTTACGTGTTAATCAAAATTCTAGTTTTTACACTTAAAAATTGAATATAAACGGAGATGTTGATATAAATTGAAAGATTTTCAATAATGATCTCATCGATAATTTGTATTGTAATCTTCAATCAAATAATATATTAATAGTTAGTTATGAATTTGGTTACAAATTCATATCGATGATATGACCACTGTTATCGTTAAATATGTATCTCTTTCAAATTCACTTTGACACTTCGCCTTCGTGGTATGAATAGAGTCCGTAGGAAATAATCAATATATGCAATTCATTTAGCAATATATTTTTCATTTTCTCCAAACGTACTTAATAAAATAAATTTCATTTCTGATTGGTGTCTCATAAGAATTAATGGTAATATTCTAGTAATGAGAACACTCGTACTTAAACTCCTTAACCTGAACTCAAAATATGAACGCAAATTTCTTATATTTTTATTAATGACCTGCTCAAATTTCATGAGGATCTTCTCTACTTATGCATACCATAAAGGTTTTGAATGAAAAGCCAGTACCAAACAACTGTTATAATCAGCAGTCTTTCACATAGAAGATCAGTATGCTTTCAAGTCAATAATGCAACCAGTATTTGTTCACTTATTCTCGGTGACTGTCCTTGCATTATTTTAATCAGCTATTAATTACTGACCGCTAATGTATAGTCGCTGATTTATTTTCAGCGAGCGAGTCAGGCATTTGTTAGAAAAGTTCTTCATCCACTGAGCTTTGCGAAAAACAATATCTTCGTCCAAGCGCTCAGATTCCGGAGACTTTCGGGTCGGATACGCGAATGCTTTGTGAGCTTACACATCGATAGATCAATAAATTATATCGACGTATTATAATCACCTAATATACTATTATAAATATAGATCGATAATTGTCGCGCAACAGTTTCGGAAATTAAATTTTCAAACAAAGACTACATAATATTTCATTATTTATACACTAATTTTACGTCCGCAATTTCCTGGTATACCCCAAAGTTAATTACTATGATAACCGTTGTATACTAGCCAAATATTAATTTAACATGAATGCATAATGAGCAATGGTATACACACACACCCACATATATATATATATATATATATATACGAAGTAAATTATTATCGAATCCGCATATATCGATTTAAGCTTCCCCCTCCCCGTCCTGACTATCCCGCCGCGAGCATTCAAAAAATACCTGCCCGGAGACCGAATCGTCGCTGTCTATCACGGAGCGCGGATCAATAACCGCTTTCGTGCCAAATAATGCGCATGGCAAATATATATATATATATATATATATATATATATATATATATATATATATATATTTATCTAGCGATGACAAACTTTGCGCCACTGATCCTATAAATAACTTTCGGGCAAAACTAATTCCAAACTATATATATATATATATATATATATATATATATATATATACACGCTCGCATCCGCGCATTAAAGATTTCCAATCAAAGGTCTTGTCTCGGTTTAGAATATATGTTTATATGTGTACTCATATATATATATATATATATATATATATAGATACACGTCGATATACACACGCCAAACCTATGCGCAATCGCGGATGCTCTCTATATCCGCGATGCTTCGATGGCATCTCATTCCCCGCGGCGGCTGCGTCGACCAACCAACTACGCAGCATACAATACCTATACTTGTATACAGCTATATGCGAATATCGATTATCCGCTTATATATATAAACACGCCCAACGGAGTGTGCGTGTTAATAGAGTTGGCGAATCCCCCACCCCTCCCCCCTCGGGACCGTGAGCGCGAAGTCGCTTCGAAATTGCGCATACGTGCCCCGCGCGCTATTACCACTGTGATATATATATATATATATATATATATATATATATATATATGTATATATATATATATGCGTCCCGCTCGTTACGGCCTGTTTTTTTGGGGGGCATTTCAACGGGAGATGCGTATAGGCGTCGAAGCAATGGAGATTGACGCACGCATCACGAGGGCAATGCTGCCAATTAGCCCGCATTTTGCTCCGAAAAATGCGCAACCCCGAGACGCGCGCGAATATTGCTTTTGACGAGGTGACGAATGACTGTTTCTTCGTAGACGCGCGTGTCCTTGAAGACCTTTTAATGCAACTGGGTCATATATCGCGTGATCCGTTTAAAATTCATTTTTCTTCCTTTTTTTTTTAAGCTTAACATATATTTTATCGAATGAATAATGAAAATTAGCACTTATTAAGCAGACAATCATTTGAATTAATATATTTAACATTTATATGTCTCACATGACATATTAAATTTTAAATATATCAAAAACGTGAATTGGAAATAAAAGTAATAATAAGAGAAATGAAGATAAAATTGAAAATTTGCATGGCTCCTAGATGGAAAACTGATCGTCATCGTATCCATGATATTGAGATCAAGGATGAAAGTCATTCGAAATTATCCAAATTTTTTGAAATATAAATTTTGACATTTTTCGCCCTTAGACTCTGAAAAAAGATTAAATCTAACTTTGGAAATAGGTCAAATATACCTATACCTGAAAATGCCCGGTACGTTAGTGATTGTCAGTTCTCGCCTTACCTAACTGAAGCTGGTATCGTTCATGTCTCGATAAACAAATAACAGATTCCCAGATTATCGATCCAACGAAACAGAATTCAGCATAATTTTATGATTAGCGATCTAAAAGTAGCGCTTATCCCATAGTTTAAAAAAAAATTACGAATTATATCCCAGTCTTCAGTTGCGCGAGGGGGTCGAATTAAACGCACGCTAGTAGTCGCTTCACTCGGGAAATTGGCAAAAAATGTACTCAAGGAAAAAAAATGTTTAAGACAGAAATTGGATAAGCTGTCAAATTGCGACGCTTGATATGGTAATAATGACCTTGACATTGAAATCTCAAAACTGAAGTAATTAATTGAAAATGTTACCTTTAATTATCCCTAGGGCACTGATTTGAACCTCCCGCACGTCATATTTTTAGGTAGGTTTCTTTAAGCTTGCAAAAGGTTACAAAAAATGCATTGAAATCCAAGGCGAGTACGTAGAAAAATAAGATTAAGAGGAAGAGAATAAAGTCAAATTATATTTCTAGCCTAAAACGAATGTTATACCCCCCCCCCACTCCTGGGGAAAACTTACGTTTTGAATACCCCTCGTAATTATTAATCGAATAAACAATAATTCCAACCAAAGGAAGAAATTCAAAAGATTTGCGCTTGATTATTGCTTTCAAGAAATCTTAATTTTCTATATGCATCGTTTACGACACGTCTGACGATCATCTTACATAAATCGTAATATCGCGCAAAGTATTAAGAACGCGTGAAGTATTTAATAACGATCATGCCGCTAAAGCGGATATTAAAATGGATTTTGAATCCCTCGAACTGCGCCTTACACTAAGAGCCCGTGCACGTGTGTATACATGTATATATATATATATATATATATATATATATATATATATATATATATATATATATTATCAACGCGAGTCCTATTATACGGATACTTTATGACGAGTGGTAGGAATGAAATTTCCGCCCTCGCGTACATAAACAGCCGATGAGCGCGTGTACACGGCATGTGGCACTTGCGCGCGGATGACTTAATAAGCGCAGAGAATACGCAGAAGCATCGGAGGAAAGGGGGCTACAAGTACGTTTATTTAAACGAGCAAGCGTCTGTACAAGCATGAGCCCCCGGAGAAATTGACGAGTTCATACGTGCTACGTCTGTGATGAATTGCTTAATCGCCGCAAACAATTCAATCGGTAAAATTGACATGTGAATATATATATATATATGTAGTGACGAGGTACATCGAGTTTCCGCGCATGTACTGGTCGGGTAAAGCTCGATATTAATCACAATAATAATAAAACTAAGAATGATAGTAATAATCAGGCTGCATCGGTCGCGTCCCGGAAAGAGAACCGCCTCTCGCGTAGACTTCTTATTTCACGATATAAACCTCTATCAGCGAGCGAATTACCCCTCTCCCTATATACATACTTACATGCATATATATATATATATATATATATATAAACGCATACATACACAAGATACCGCTGGCGGCCCTTGTAATCAAACGCACTGGACTAATAACGAGCCGCGCGCGCACATCGAGGCGGTCGAACGCCTTCCGGCGCGGCGCGCATCTTTCAATATGTGTATGAGCTGAAAGCCGACTTTTACCCCCCTCTCCATCCTCTGCCTCACCCTCCCCCGCCCAGCCTATGCAGCTCGCGATCGACTCGCGCGTGGTCGGCTCGGTCGAGTTTTCAATGTATTCCCTCGCGGTCGGTCACTTTCATCTCCCATATATATACATATTAGATTATATTATTTTTATAGAAAGAGAGAGAGGGTCGCAAAGAAAGTTTGCGGTTAAGGGAGATGTGTAGATGTTTGTCCGAGGTAACGCGGAATTTTTTTATTTTTTTTTTTTTATTAAGCTGTATTGAAACCTCTAACGCGAAATTGCGCCTGAGAATCCGAGGACCGGAACCGGGGCGAGCGGCGTATTATCGACATCAGAGACGATGCGCACGAGAGATGTGGATCGTCCGGTGATCCGATGTTTGTTTGCTCGGGTAATGAAGCGGTTGCAACGGTGTGTGTATATATATATATATATATATATATATATATATATATATATATATATATTCGTATACGCAATAATAAGAGAAAACGCGAGATCTCATATGTTCCTAGCTCGTTACGTGGCTCGGGGTTGCTGTTTTTTTTTTGCCAAACAGCCTCACCCCCGGGCGTACGCGATGTAATCGACGTGTCAGCGTTTATCTTGAACTAGAAGGCAGACGAGGAAGCGCGTGCGTATATAATTTGTATGCATATCGCGAGAAATAATAAATATCGAATATATATGTGACACGAATGTTTAGTATAAAACTTCAAATAAAAACACATATATATATATATATGAACTGTTGGAGAATTCGTCAATGATGTGTCAAATTTGAGTGTAAAACTTAAAAAATAATTCGATGCGCATTTTACTCAACTTTTAGAGTTGCGTAAAATTTCGATTTTACTGTATATTATAAAGTTTATTGTACAAAACTTATTTAGGATTATAACTCAATTTAAGCGAATATTAAGAGCTATAAAATCATAGCTGTAGTGAATTTGATAAGCTTGTGATCGGGTTCGATAATATTTTCATACTTTACGCATAAAATGGACTTGGAACAAAATACTATAATAACACAATCATTTGGCAGTTTTAAATATTTCGCCGGTTTCAAGATAAAATTGTAAATCACCGTATAAAAGGAAATTTTTATAATATTATTTCTGCGAGGATTACGAAACATGCTTTACAATTTATTTCAGCTTTAAGCAGCTGCTTTTGATTAAATTATCAACATTCTGATCATTCGCAACGACCAAGTACGCTTTATTCTACATACATTTACTTGAAAAGCTTATTAATATTCGCTGGATAAAGGGCCAATAAACGCACAGTGCTTTTCGATCAGATAGCATAAAATTAATAAAGTAAAAAAAAAAAAAAAACTGGTTGAAATTATGATTAATGTTATTTATGTGAACACAGCAGCGATGCAGATCCACGCTTGACGACGCGGACACGTTATTTTATGTTGAAAAGCGACAGTCAACCAGCGCTTAATACACAAATTTATAATTTAGCTTACGATCAAAGTTAAAATCTTACCCGTTTTGTCAAACATGTAATTATATTTTGCGCCGCGCACGAAAACATTCGCCAGCCGGATCTCCTTCCCATTCTCGTACAATAATGATCGATTCAGCGATCCAATTTTACATCCATCCGTGTATCATATTATAGCAACGAAAAACAAAACAAAAAAAAAAAAAAAAACAAAAAAAAAACCTTAAAACACGTCCGGGACGGTCCGCTCTCGCTCTTCCGTTCCTGTAGACGCCTGACCCCCCACGGACCTCCCTGAAAAGTCGCGCGAATTCCAGAAAGAAGGAAGAAGGAAAGAAGAAAAAAAAAGAAGACATCTCGTCGCGCTGGCTCTCCCCGACTTCTGTGGCATCTGCTTAAGCGCGCGGGCCAAGCGGCGGAGGGGCGGAGGAGGGACGGAACTCCGCTGCAGCCGTTAACGCGCGCGTCCTCGCGACGATGACGGATAAGCGCGGGCAGAGCACGCGAGCGGCTCCCTTTTATGAAATTCCGCCTCGGGCGAATTATCGAGACAATGGGAGCTTATGCGTCCGCGACGAGCCAGCTGCTACCATCCCACCGCCCCCTCTCCCCCACCTCTCCGCCATCGTATCGAACGTATCTTCATTCCTCTCTCTCTCTCTCTCTCTCTCTCTCTCGCTATCGCGCTCTTCCTCCGGGGAAAGCGAAGAACTCGGGCATTTTTCTTGCGGCTTTTATTATAAGAACGCGAGAGTATAGATGGGAGGCGGGACACTTGTCGCGTGCGTCCCCATTTCTTTATCTCTGTGCCCGCGCGAACTTGTATCTGCGTGTACGTACGAGCGTACGCGCTAAGCTTCTAAGGACGGCTCTGCGGCCGAGAGTGACTTTTTTTTTTTTTTTTTTTTTGCCGCTTCGAACGTAATCAGCACCGTACGTCTCCGTGGGAAGATACTCGGAAGAGGCGCGCGGACGCGGACGCGATTTCGACATTCTTTCCAGCGATGCTGCTGAGAGGAGCTTGGCTCGTTCTTTAGCTGGAAATTTAATGCGAATTCGGTCGGGGGTAAGCAGGCGAAGGAAACGTCCGAAAATAAGATTAAGAAACGATAATGAGTGGTTTTTATAGGAATTGATATATAGAAAATCTTAAATTTTCTAGAAAATTTAAAATATCAGAAGTTTCAATAACTACCCTATAGATATTGTTTAAAAATACAGAAAATAACGAACTGACACACTTAATCAATAGAGATATAAATATAGTTGTAAAAATTATATTATATTTCTTTGCATTGAAAATCTTATTAGCCATTATTTTAATTTTTTTAACCATAATACGGTTATAATATATAAAATTATCGACCCATAAATTTAACAATTTAATTCGTTTATGAAATTGGGTAAAAATAAAATAAATATTGATGAAAAAATCAATTATTATTGATACATCAATTTAAGATCCTCGACTGTTGGGCAAAAATTAATGAGCACTCCAGATATTAAATATGGATATACTTCATTTATATCTACCTTGCCAAAAATTCATAATCACATAATAAAGGTTACTGAAGTGAAATTGTGTAACCAAGAACCTGTTCTTAAAAAGGGACTACCATCAAAGATGTTATATATTGATATTAAAAATTAATCTTAAAAATGACTATAACCATTATTAAAATGTAAAATTTTTATTTACTGAATATAAGAATGTAATTAACGTATAAGTCTCTGACTTTTCCTTCTTACAACAATAATGTCAACAAATTTTATTATATATATATATATATATATATATATATATATATATATATATATATTTCTCTAGGTTTGTTAATTTCTGATACTGTAACTACTTATCTGTTATTTTTGAATAATTTTATACGAGTTATTATTGTATATAAGTGAATTATTATACGTTTTTTTAACATATATTTTTAAATTTTCTATGCCTTGCATAGTAAGTTACGAAAAAACGGCCAATAATAAGCCCGAAATGTCGACGAAAAAGACGAAAGTTTTTTTCAATTATTTATTTTATGCCCAATTAAATTGACTGCTAAACCATAAATTTCATTGGATCGAGCTTGACAAATTTTCCTGTTATTAACTTCATCTTTAACAAGAATAAGGAATTTGTTACAAACTGTTTCAGCACGAGATTAATGTAAATTTTACGTATTTCTCATAATCTTAATGAAATATTTATTGTACATACACGAACGGATTAATATTAAAGCCAAATGAATTTTGCGTTATAGGCGTGTTATTAAACCTCTACTTTTCTATCACAGTCAAAAAAAAATTGAATGAAAGTGGAGATCACAAGAGGTAATGAAAAATTGCAATACTTTTTTTGCGTAATTCCGAAAAGGAATATTTAAAAATCGGCATGAATTTGATGATTTGAAGTACAATCAACGAAATTATTCACAATAAATAAAACTTTTTATCATACTTAGTTTGATACTAATTTTTTCATTAAATAAAAAGTAAAGCTATATGTATATTATTGAGGGAAATAACTTTATTGATTAAATTCGAAATGCGTGAAAAACGTTAAATCAACGAAAATTAATTAATAAAATATTTTACTGTTTTTATCCTTTAATTAATTACGAATAATATTAGACATATATGTATGCAATTAGATAAATGTAACAATGGAGTATATAAATCGGTATTTGGATATATATATATATATATATATATATATATATATATATATATGCATTTAATGAGCTCCCGTCGTACACAGTGAACTTATATGCAAATGGCAGGAAACTTTACTCTAAAGCTCTTTAGTGAATAAGCGAGAGTGGCGCGTATATATAGCGCATACGTATCTCGCTGATAATAACGTTGCCGTGCGCCAGTTCGACGGGATAGCGAACTGAGTAATGAGAAAATGGAAATAGACTTAAAATTAAACATTTGCAGGACAGTTTACGATGTTTCTTTCTTTTTCTTTTTTTTTTTTCTTTTTTTTTCACTTAGCCGTATATAGATTAAGTATATGGCGAAATTTTTCGTTATGTCAGTGTAATTCATAATTATATTGCTTATGTAAATAAAAAATGCTGGTTAGCGCTTATGGACAGATGAAAATTTGACGGTTTTCTGATGCGCCCGTGCCGCATCCATTTCAATTCGGTTTTAAATGCAGAAACGATTGTCTTATTGGGCAAAATGAATCTAATTTACTACTTACGGCCAAGGCGATATTTCGATCATTTTCATCGGCATCTTCGGATTTATCAGTCGGAATCTCAAATTATCAAATTAATATCATTTATTCAAAAACATTCATCTGTAAATTATTGGTTTTTATATAACGCACATATGATAAATGAATAAAAAAATTCTTAATCACAAAATAAATTGCAGCAAAGAAGAAATATATGCTAGCATTTTCAGTGGTATGGCGTTACATTCAAGACATACTATATGCATTAATTTATAACTCTATTATATCATTACTTTATAACTACGATATTATTAATTTATAATATAAAATAATTTATATACGAGTGTGTATTATTAACTGTATGGTGCATCATATGTGCATCGAAGACCAACGCGAGACCTCTGTAGTGCAAAATAGCAAGTTCAGTATATATATATATATATATATATATATATATATATATATATATATATATATATATATACATAGATATCAAAATCATTGGATGGATTTAAAATATAAATCAAAGTACAGTTACTTAAATTTTTCCAAAATAGATTATTTGACGAAAATAAAAAAAAAAAAGAAAGAAAAACTATCGTAGACGATGTATAATTAACCGAAGGCCAGACGTCTTCGCCGTACGCTGCGCATAGATTTCCGCGCTCCGCGACGTATTTATCGGCGCAACTTTTATCCCCCTTCAATAAAACACCAATCAGAGTTCCTCGTCTACGTTTTGCCGTCTTTGCGGCGGAAAAAGCAAGGGGAGAAAAGAAAAAATCCGAAGCGAAAAGAGCTCGCTTCCCCGGGCTGCTGCCGGCTCTATATATATATATATATATATATATATATATATATATATATATATATATATAGACGCCAGATAAGACCGCGCGAGCAGGTTTCTGGTTTGCTTAGGACTTTTGCTCGATTGTTTTACGAGGGTGTATATATATATATATATATACATATAGGAAATGTTTTCCCTTTTTCTTTCCTCGACTCTCTGCTGTATATACGCGTGAGATAAAGGAAGGCAATAGCAGGCATCGCGCTCGCGACGGGAGCTAGCGAAATTTTCGACGGGCGAAAAGCCCGTTGGCGCTGTCGATTCATCGGGGCTGAGCTGCGGCCTCGCGACTTTTAGCGCTTCGCTTCGCTTCGGGAAGAGATCGATAAATTATGGAAAAGTGATAAAACCGCAATGGCTTCGTGTAATAAAAAAATCCGATTCTTGTTCAATCTGTAATATTATACACATTCAATAATATTGTGTATGTATGTGTGTGGGTAATATATATATACATATATATATTTATTTATAGAGAGAGAGAGAGAGAGAGAGAGAGAAACTAGAAAATTTCATGTAACAAATGAAAAAAAATTAAACCGGTGACTAAGACTATTGTTTTTAATTTATCGATATAATTCTGAGTACTTAGTAATAAGAATTTTTTCATTATTATTACAATATACCATTAGATTTTTAGTGATAATATTCATATTGATATATCCGACTGTAAAAAGACTCAAATTTGCAGATCTAATAATAGAACAAATTCAATTGTCCCTAATTGATCAAGATAAAAAATGTTCCCGACTCACAGATCTTATTTAAATGATTTAAATTCATTTATCTTTGCCTATTACACGACATCTTTATAACTAATTCCTAAACTAGCTAGGCTTATAAAAGGCTTGGGCTTGTTGGAACTAAATCGTAGACTCGCTTAAAATTTTGAAGTGAAGTAAAATTATTCTCCATTTATTCAATAATCGAAATATTTACGGAACCCCGCATTTTATGAATTGAATATTGAATAATTGGCAGTTTTACGTGCCGTCGGATAAGACTTGCTCTTGAATTGATGAATATACCGGTAGAGAAATGACGATTGACGTTTAATAAAAAATGCATTATATTTTTGATTCCGGACAAAAATAGTGTAAATATGAGAATTGCTTCCCATTCGTTAATTTATCGAGTGTGTATCTGCATTGCGTCACGTACCATTGTGAAGGTATACGCAGTCGAAAAAAAAAATATTATTGTCTGTATAACAGAAGAAATTTAAGTAGTACTATAACTTCTTTATAGATCTCGTCTCATGAAACATACCATCCTTGTAAATGATCATTGAATAATAAATTGCGCAATGTAACTGACTTTCAGTGATCACGTCGAATTCCGATCGTTCAAAGAGGGACATTAAAAAAATATATATATATCAGCAACGAGACGTCACTCGGATCATGAATAATGAAAAATTTCAGCGACATTTAGCGGAAAGCCTGCGAGCATCGGTCACGAAAGATTAGCCAGGCGTCGCTCGAGCAACGCTGCACTTACACAACACGAACCTGCGACTGCGGACCGACGCACCCTGAATAACGCAGATGCCGCGCCTCGGCGATAAGCTAAACGAACCCGGGACGACCGGCCTATCTAGATATATACACAAATGTATATTATATATCCATGTCTCTCGCGAACACCCTGCGTTTGAGAGTGTATTTGAGAGTGATTTTTCGAGAGTCCGTCGGGATAAAAATCTAAAAAAAAAAAAAAAAAGGATTCCCCGCCCGGCTATCCTCGCGCGAAAGCCTTTTAACGAGGAAAAATTTCGCGCGCGCGCGCGCGCCTCTCTCTCTCTCTCTCTCGAGAAAATCCATCGTCTCGGGGCTGATTGCGCGGCATTAATGTACACCTCGTCGCAAGACACTACGAGGCGGCCGACACGGCGAAAAGTCGCGTGTAGACCGCGGACGTGCGCCTGCCGCCCGGCGCTGGATTATCGACCGCTGTTGAAATTAGCGCATCGGCCGACAATCAAGTGGATAACTTTCGTTTTTCCATCTTCGCGCGGCATCGAGGAACCAGGAGATATTATTCCGCGATGAGAAATAGCGCGCGACTCTAAAATTCCCCCTGCGAAAACTACTACTGCTCTGTTTGGCGAGTTCGCGGTAGTTTCGGCAATTTTCCCATCCTTTATTAAACTAAAAGTAATCTATTCGCGATGTCTTGACAATGCTTCAAAATAAATTTATCAAAGCCGATGTACTCCCACTACATCTAAATGCGATTGTATTTGAGCTTTCTATTTGTGGAAAAGTATAATATATAAGAAAGTTGGAAAAGTACTATAGAGCCCCGATACAGTCTTTGCCGATACACTATTTGGAATGTGGCAATTTTCGCGTTGGGGACGTCGTCATGCAATGACAATGAAACATACGTTGTGTATAATAAGTAAAATAAAGCAACTGTAACGTTTAACAATCGTCAGTCGTAGGAAAATACGTTTTTTTTTTTTTTTGGTCGAAGGCACGAACGCAAATTATTGTAGGCACGCCAGGCATCCTTATCCCATTTACCTGTACTACCCAGAAAAAAGCGAACAAAAAACGAAGAAAGGAAAAAAGTCAAAACCAATCCATATATAATACGCATACAGAGCGAAAATAAAATATATTAACGACAATCGGAATGGCAGAGCGCGACCATAAATCAGTACTCCGCGTCGTACCGATATAAATATATAAAGCTCGAGCAGGCAGGAGCGAGAAAAAAATATTGGAGGCGGGGGCAGGGGGGTGGGGGGCACTGCGTGGATCACGCGTGAGCCACCGATCGATGCGTTTTCATTCGGTGGGTCGACGCCGAATTATATCATCAATTTTTTTTTTTATCTTTTTGTCCAAAGCTGAATCCGAAACTATGTGTGTGTGTGTGTGTGTGTGTGTGTGTGTGTGTGTGTGTGTGTGCGCGCGCGTGTTTGGGACTGAACAGGATATATGCGCGCAGTCGGGGCGTATACGACGGAGATAGATTCGAGCGCGAGGCATTAAAAGTTATATATATACGCTGTCGCGCGCTTTACAAATCGGGCTTTTATATATAAAGGTGAATATTTCGTCGGTTGAGCGTGACGCGCGCGCAGGCGTGAGTAGCATACGCGCGCGCGCTCGCGCATTGATATAAAGATGGAAAAACAGGAATCGCGCGGGCGACTATCAGAAAAGTCGGCGTGGGATGATGGAGTGAGGCAGGGGGAGAAAGAGAGAAGGTGAGAAGGGGCTGGGGGGGGGAGAAAGAGAGTGAGCACCGCGCGAACGCTCGGGTTCCCGCGCGGCGCGGCCGGCCTGCGGGCGCATTCGCCGCGTATGCGGGCGTAGAATTTCGTTTCACACCCCTTCGGAAATCTCGGTCGCGTGTGCAATTTTTTATATTCGGTAACTTATGATTCTCGCGAAATTTCGCCAAATTTCTCGCTTTTTATTCCGAATATACCGTGTGTATATATATAATCCAGTTATACACACTCAATCGGGCCATATATATATTCACGGTAATGCAATCGTACGTGAACTTTTACACGATTTACTGCCGTTCAAGCGAATCCACGCTAGATACTCATACATGTGCATACTCGACGAATTTTTCAAGCTCGGATTTTATCTTTTTTCTTGTTTTTTTTTTTTTTTGACCAACTTTCACTACTTGTAAAATCGCAATAAAATAACATTTTTCGAAAATTGAAAATGATATGCTGCCTCTTGGAACTTTAATATAAAATATTTTCAATGATTTAAGCTGAAAAATTAAGACCCCAAAAATTTCAATCCACAAGTAAATCTTGAAAAGGCCAAAATAATACGATTCGAATGTTTATTGTTATAAAATTTTTCTGAAAATTGTAAATCGAAGCTTAAAGGACGAGCTTCCATTGAATTCCATTCCAAAACTTTTAATTAATCGCAATTGTAAACATAGCCAGATCTGATACTAGAAATGGCAACGCTTGAACTTGAAACACTCGTAATTATTAAGTATGTATTTTTGGAGATTAAGTGGCTTCTTCATTTAAAGGTAGCCTCTATTTCGGGTCGGAAAATATGGATTCCTTATAAAATATTAAACGTAACTGTACTTGTTTAAACAATATCTATTTACGCGATACTCTAGCCTCCAGCTTAACAACAATAACAAAAAAAAAAAAGACCTCGCTTTATTCGTCTATGAGAGAAGCCTTTTTGCCTCGGTGACGCATTTTGTTGCAAACAGGAAGTCGCCCAGCGTCAGGACTCTGTAATGTAAATCCGATCCATCGTGAGAGATTTGCTCAGCATAAAACGCATAATAAGACACCGTGAATGCAGTGCGAGAGTTTCGCAGAATTACAATTAGCGATGCGAATAAGATGTAGTTTATACATATATAAACGCATTATTTTTTCTGCTACATTCGCGCGTCTTTCATCCTCGCACAAATATTTGAACACTGCCTGCAGTTGCACTTTTTTCATCAATATCTCGGTTAGAAATTGCATTAAAATTTAGTAACTTTTAGTTCAGCTGTACGTAACTGAAATATTAATTTTTAATACGACTGAAAATAAAATTCGTGGCCGGAATTTTTTTGGGCTTGGATGAGCTCGATGGTCTGTTCGAGCCGTTTGGTTAATCGAACATTTTCAACATTTAGGCCGTTCAAGATGTTGGGGCCATTTTAACATCTGCGTTGTTCAAGTTGAGCAATTTACTCGAGCATAGTTTTTTTTACCGTATATACGCCTGTGCAAATATATCAGGGTTGGATGATTGATTGATGCTCGAAAAAATACGAATGACTCGAAATACTCGAACGAACCAATTGTTCGAATTGTTACAATAGTTTAATCGTGTACTCCGAACGGGACACACTTCGAGTTTTGAGGCTCACTTTTGAGTTTTGAGCGCAAGTCTTTCCAGAGAAAGAATAAATTCATACGAACTATTACCGAAAATTACTAAATTTTTTAATTAATTAATAGCTTTCCTACAGTTGGAGAGAAAATTGTTGATCCGAGGGTACAAGTAAGCAGGGTAAACCTTTTAAAAATCCTGTCGTCGGTTTCTATACGCGAACTTCGCCGATTTATTACAATATAGTTAATTGCAAATGCAAAAAAACTATATTACGATGTACGTAATGGAATTTTTACGAAAATGATATCGGACATATATCGCCGGTTATCGAACGGTATAAAGGTCGCAATGAAATAAACTATTCGCGAATTTCCTGCCCACCTCGCCGCGATGCGGCTTTCTCGCGACGTCCACGCGCGTATCGGCCACCGATGCGCCGATTGCCATAGGGCTGAAGGTCTGTAACAGAAACAATTCTCATAGAACGCCATTCATTGCCGCGACGACGGGGCGTCGCGCGGTCTATACGCGAAGGGGCAGAGAATGAGGGAGAAAGAGGTGGAAAACCGCCGCCGCGGCCGATTGGCGCCGATTAATTTTCCGTAAAGCCGGCCACGGCGCATTGTCTGGCGCGCGCGCGCGCGCGCGCAGCTAAGAGAAAAATCGCCGTCGATCGGGCGGAACGATTCGCATCCGCGCCCCCCCCCCTTATGTGTGCCGTGGGCAACCGGATGCGGAAGCCCGGTCAGCGGGCCGGGCGATCGTCGACAATCAGTCGCAATATATATATATATATATATATATATATATATATATATATATATACACATTTATTTATTTATGCAATTCAACGCGCTCCCGCGATTTTCGAAAAGACTATGTAAATATATATTTAGGCGCACCGCGTATCGACTTTTAAGCGCGACATAATAAAAGGTGGGCGTCGCGTCCGCGTCCGCGTCGCGTCGTCGTCGTCGTCGTCGTCGTCGTCGTCTCGTGGCCCGCGAGCGCGCAAGGAAACCACCGCGGCCGGGGTTAATGGAGCTCGGCCCGCGCCTGCCGTACGTATCTAATATACGTTCGCCGAGGCGGAATATTGCCGGATCGGTTCTACTGCGTGGGCTCGCATATAACACGCATATTCATCTATATATGCGTATGAAGTAGATCAAACAGCCACCACGGTTATGGGGGGGGGCGGGGCCTTTTTGTTCGGTTGGCGCGGAACTCGCTCCAAAAACCTGTTACAGACATATACAACATGTTCACGAGCGGTCGAAAATTCGCGCGTTTTATTTCACGCGCTTTACCGGTACTAAATTTTCTGCGTAAAATATAGGTTCGTATAGAAGGTAAGCTACTGAGCGCATACTTGGGTGATATATATATATATATATATATATATATATATATATATATATATATATAAATTATAATATATATAGAAATTTAAATATACAGCTTGGATAATATAGATTATTTAAAATTTATTTAAAATCATGGATTTTAGGATAAGGTCATCAATAGTCGATGGAAATAGATTCATTAAGCTTGAATCCGAGGTCTATCTTGGGTGATATTTCATGTTCAATTTTAGAGAGTTTGCAAATTATTATATTATTGAAATGAATTTTTTTACAATATTCTTAAAGTTTAAAAATAGATCATACATAATTCATTGAAGAGTGTAGGTATTTGTTAAAACGTTTTTCATTATAATTAATTATATAAAATCTAAGCAAAAAGGATTAAAATTGAAAACAATGGAGCCAGAATACGTTTTTTTTTTATAAATTATACAAATGGCCAAGTGCTTTTCTTGACATTTTACCTTTTTTAGAACTAATATAATTTATATGTACATCGTGAAAAGGGTTGTCGACGACCCCCAACGAAAATTAAGGAAGATGATATAACACGCACTAAATTTTGCGTCATTGTAATGACAAAATTTTGTAACTTTATAGCTTTCATCGCACAATTCGCGAATAAAGTGCTACTTTTCAAACTGCCTGTTATTATTCGTCGCGAAACAAATTGTATTATGTTAGACTTCGTGGGATGGGGGGATACTTGTATAATACTTTCATTCAAATAAAAAAAGTTTACCTATTTATACTATTCAAATTTTCATAGATAAATAAATAATTTACATCATTTACATGTAATGAAAGAAATTTATCTGTTTTGTATATATATATATATTAGTAAAAATTCTTGCAAAACAAAAGTAACTATTTGATCGAAAACGCCTAATTGCAAAAATTCGCGTATAGCAATAAAAGGCTGGCAAAATTCACTCACCGTGAACGAGGGCGACGAGGATCAGGCAGAGCGCCTCGGCGGCGAGTCCCAGCAGCGACCTCATCTCCGCGTGCCGGTCGACTCTCCTCCACACTTTATAATCCGAGTATGACACGCGTTATTGTACAATAGAAACTTTTTATATCGTATTTATCTATTTATATATATATATATATATATATATATATATATATATATATATATATATATATATATGTATATGTATATAAATCTGGCGGCGAAAAATCAAGATCTCGACGGGCGGAGGGGGGCAGCGCCGAGCATTTCCGTCCCTCGCTCCAGCGAGCTTCTCAGGTGACAGCGCGCGCGTGCGGTTCGGAGACAGAGAGAACGAAAGATGCAAAGCGCTGCTGCGTCAGGATAAAAAAAAAATAAATAAATCTCCTTCTCTCCTTCGATTACACACGAGCGCCCGCACACACACACACACACACACACACACACAAATAATACGCGCGCGCGCGCGCGCGTAAACTGTATATGGGCTGTTGCAGCTATACGCACGTCTATATATATATATGTATAAGATTATGAGCGAGCGAATTTCCTCCCCGAAATTATAAAAGCTGATTCTGCTGCTGCTGCTGCTGCTGCTGCTGTTGCTGTATACAGGTGCGCGAGGGTCGCGGCAGGTCGCAGGTGCACGCTACAAGTAATCGAGGCGATGGTTGCGGCACGGTTCGCACTATTGTTGTATAAAATCGGTCGCGCACTCGCCCCAACTGGAATGGAGACGAAACTTTTTTTTTTTTTTTTATACACACAGAAACATATGTATAATGTTTCCGGCGAACGAGCGTTTGATTCGTTATCTCGCGTTGCGCGACTATTCTTTACTTTGGAAATATTTATAGCAGTTTGCTGTAAAACGATCCATTTACAAAAGTATCTTTAATTATATATATAGAATGTTATACATGTGTGCGTATGTGTAAAAATTCTATTCGGACACCTCTTGTTGAAATTTTCGGCGTGTATTCCGTTTTCGACCGATTACATTTATCCGAACGGCTGAAATACAATACACCAAGCGAGATCAATATCGTCCCAGTAAGTAATTAAGCTAAATTAGAACTCGAACTCAAATTTTCAGAATTTATAAATCGAAGTCGTTATATAATATAGGCAGCTAACGATCTTATTCAAGCTCCCCTCGAAACTGTTACCTGCCATAAAATAATTTCCTTATCCCTAATTATTTTTATATCAATATATAATAAAATTTGTAAGATCGCTATTATTCATATTAGAATAGTATAATAAGACAATGAATCAATTGTCAAAACAATGAGAAAAAGAAAGGAATTTATTTTTTAATTGAGGCATAACCTACAGATGCTATATACGATAATGGCGCGATATTTTCTTGTCTCGGCGATCGTACACGATTCCGCGCACAATAACCGTTCTCAATCAGCGAAAGAAGAAAACGGAATGTAAAGCACTCGCTCGCTCGCCGATTCGCACCGACCCCCTGTAATATATATATATATATATATATATATATATATATATATATATATATATGTGTGTGTGTGTGTGTGTGTGTGTGTTGTATATACGTGCTGGGACCTTTCGTTATCAACACGGGGCGGCCTATCGGCGGCCGGCAGCAGCAGTCCGCGGCAGTCAGTTCGAGACTGAGTGCGCCACGAGTGGTCCCCAAGCCGTGAAGCCTCGCCGTCGTGCGCTGGCCCTCCGCGAGAGAGAAGGAGCGACAGAGGAGAGAAAGAGAGAGAGAGAGAGAGAGAGAGAGAGAGAGAGAGAGAGAGAGAGCGAGAGGCAGTGAGAAGGAGCGAGAAAGCACGAGCTTATGGCTTTCTTTAGATCCACACGCGCGACGTGTGCCATATAGGTGTGCGCGCGTGCGCGCGTGTATGTATTAAACGCGCGCCTCGGCGACACTCTTCCTGCTGCGCATTTTTATTTTTATTCAAACCGTTTTTACATAATTATATATACAGCGAGAGATCGCGGCCCTCCTGCCCTTTATCTCACCTCGGCGAGGTGCGGCGTGCGACTCGATCGCGACGCGAGAGTCGTCCGGTGCAGGCAAGCTGTTATGTCCCACCCCGCTGGAGAACCAATTGTTAACCATTGGAATGCTGAAACCCTTTTGCTTCCCTCATTTTCAGATAAATTCTCTCCTTTATTGAGCAAAAGTTTTTTTTTGCCGATTTTCCATCCTTAAATTCATTTTTAACCGCGTCCAATATATTATATATATATAGTACAAAAATAGATGTAAAATAAGCACATATATATGTATATATATATATATATATATATATATATATATATATATATATATATATGTTTATATATATATTTTTTTTTATACAACTTTCTATTTATAAATATATAATTTACATATCTACTCGGATCTGTGCCTTCTTTAATGTAATAAATTTATTGTTAACTTTTGAAAAAAACTATGTAAAATTTACTCCATTATTCCGTAGAATAGGAAGTTATCAAGCAATAGGCTGTTAAAGAAATAAAATTAGTTGTTTTTTTTTCACATCAAATAATTATTGATTGAAAAATATTATAGACAACTTTGCGAATAGTAAATATAAACTTAGATAATTATACGTTGTATGGATAAAAATAACATTAAACTTTAGATTTTACGTTTGTCACTTTGCGTTTTCTATAGTTATTTGCAAAATAATATTATAATATTTATAGACATACATGTTTTCAGTATAATAATAAATTATCTACATATTAAAAAGACTTAAGCACCATCTGAAGATCATATCGATGTTTCATATATGTGGATAAGCCAATGGTAAAGATTTATGAAAATTATTTTTTAGATATTTTTAATGCACTGTACTTTAGTTGAGTATAACGATACGAATTTATGATACAGCTTTCACAAGTATGCTTAGAATATTTATACATATAGCACAGAAAGCTTACATATATTTATAAAATTATATACCAATTTCTTCATAACTATTATTGAAAAGTATATTAAGGAAATTCGCGTGAATACCACACCCTATTTTTGAAAAAAAAAATTATCAATATAAAATACTCCATTTAATCAAATATATTTGTTTACAATTGTTAAAATAAAATCCCTGTATCAGATTTCTATCAAATGCTAAATGTTTTCTATACAGAAGTTATTAAAGCTTTTAATGAAAAAATCTAAAAGAATAATATATATATATAATAAATTTCTATGAAGTAAGGTGTGCGTATAAATTACAGAACAGCAGTAAATAAATAAAAAAGCACTCTATTATAAAATAGACCATTTTTATCGGTCCAGGATAAAAATAAACAATTTTTCTTAAAACTGATTTAATTAAAAATAATAATACCTATGATTTTATAAGCACGCGTTATAAGAATCTCGAGGGCATTTATTTAATTATTTAAAATTACGTTAATTTTTTAAATAAAATGTATAGATTTTTGAAAAAATTATAAATAAATTTATTAAATTCGACGATCGAAATCTAAATTATAATTCTATATGAATAGAGATAAAAAAAATTGTGGTAGTCATTGGTATTCTAATGGGCCAACACTCTCCTTTTCAGTCTCTCTTGTCTGGTATCAATGCTCGCAATTATAAATAGATCATGTTATGGATCGCGGGAACGTTCTGAATCATTGGCCAGCTGTTGTAACACAGTGCACACTTTTTCATTTGTAGGATTCGATTACAATAGAGTATCCGTATTAGTAAATAATAGCAGAGCACGGACGCTTCGTACGTAAATCTCGATGTTCGATGTAACTACGTACAACTTTGTATCTTTCTCCTGGGTCGGATTTTTTTCAGTTTGCTAAGCGAAAAAAAAATGCCTCTTTCCGAATTAAGGCTCGTTTGTGGACCAAAATGGTCATGTATCGACAAAATAAAATGAACTTTACTACGTAACTAGAGTATTTTAACGAATGCTTATATTTTTAAGATTTGTTAAACTCTTAAAAATTTTTTACAAAGTATATATTTTCAGCAGAAAACTCGAATAACGATCGAATTTACCTTACTTTCGGTTTGTATCTTTTGACTATATCGCTGAGTCGATAAATATAAAAGAGATAAAAATTCTTTAAAATTTAATAATTTATCGAAGTCACCGGGTTAGACAGTAAAATTCATTTTGTTTCCGAAAATTGTCGGGAAAGAATGGTCATTACTGTCCAAAAGTGAGCCTTCTGTCTCAGAACCGAGTAATTTTAGATCCCTCAAAAATATAGTCCAAGGTTTGGAAAAACATATATAAAGTAACGGAAAATCGCCTCATTGGAAAAGTTAATTTACGTAGAGAATTGAAGAAAGCGCCCGAACAATCATACGCACTCACTCCATTTCTCTTTTGCAATTGCAATTCAATGTCGAAACAGTAACCTACCGAGACGATGCCATACTATATTAGCATAAAATTTTATGCAAATATTAAATGAAATTTTATAAATTCACAAAATCGGAAAGAATGCAGGATTTTACTTGTTTGTAACAAATTTCGAACCTCTTTATTTTATTTTTAAATAAAAAACAAGAAGTACGCAGAATTATTATTTCTTGTTTAATATGGAAAAAAAATTATGTACTTTAAAATTTTATTTCCATTGGTACTTTTCTTCCTTGAATATGGATTTTACCAAAAATATGCAAGAAACAAAAAATCTTTGGGTTATAACTATGTACCGAAGTAATTGAGAGTTGCGCCGTAAAATTTATTTTATTGTTCTACCAAAAAAATAGCCATTTATACACAAAAAATCCATATATGGACCTGTATATCGGAACTGGGGGACTTTTCAACCTGGATAATCTTGAAAACTCATTTCAGCGTCTGGAAGATTATAAAATACCACCAAGTCACCGAGAGAACCTTGAATCGGTTAGTGGACCCCCCCCCCCGCCGCCACCCTCCTCCCACGCGCCCGCATTTAAAACTTACGGGCCAGACGACGCGGTCAAAATATTGCCAATCAGCTCCGAAAATTCGAAGCCTCGACTGTCTAAGGCAGCGGTCGAGCCGTTTCGTCCGGCCCTGCCTCGACTCACATAATACACACACACACGCACACGAACACGCACACACACACACACACAAAATCGCAACTGAGCGCCGAGAGGCGCGACGGAACGCTATCGCTCAGCATTAGCAACCGGACACTTTCCTCGGATTTCCATAAAAAAGGAGGGGCAGCGATGGAGAAGAAAAAACTGCGCGACACGAAGAGCGATCGAGTTCGGGCTTCGCCGAGTCCGGGCTGATACAGGGACTCGTGTACAAGCCGGACGGGGAGGGGGGTAGAGGCTCCTGATGGGTGTAGATTTCGAAGCACAAATCACAATCAGACTTTGGATCGTGCCATTAGGAACCTAAAAATGGAACCCCCCCCCCGTCCACCCACCCCCACTTTGATCTTATAAGCTCCACTTTGAAAGACGAAAGAGATTTTGAATTTTACGCTAATTATGCTTTAGTATCCGGTAAAATACGACAGTTTTTATATTCTCGATGTAGTTCTCTAAATATCTATTTTAAAAATATCCAAAATAGAAAATATAAAAGTGGACCGAAGCAGCTTCTTCATTTGAGATTTCTTCTATATAAAAATATTCATTTTTTTCTCTACTTCCCTGATGCTTATTCCAATGTACAACGAAGAATCAGAAAGAATGTAGATGTCGAAAAGTAATACTCAAAGAACTTTTGATGTATTTTTATTTCAATAAAGTCGTTCGCCAGAGCAACTGTCAAATAAAAACCCGTTCCCGCTATTTTTATTTCAAAATGATTATTGTAAATACTTCGTTTCACCTCCCAAAATAATATAAAAAAAAAAAAATGACGTACATCTACCCTACGTCAACGTATGTCAAGTACAATATTAGCATTTAAATCAGATTTTTTTTTCATTATTACTATTGCTATGTTGTGCCTTGTTTTTGCTTATCCCTAGTGAGAAATAATATTGGAAAAATCAATGACCATAACATATTCCTTTAAATTTAAGTCAACATTGTGCCATTTTCACGCGCGTGCGTTCTTTGGAAAAGATTAATCGTGATACGAGAAAAACAAGCAATGTTATAATAACGCTGACATTCGATAATTTTACGGCATACGAGAATACTATAATATCCGGGTTACTGGACCGAGTGAAGCTGACTACAAGTTCTGAAAATATAAATAGAAATTCCTCGCAATTTGTTAGTACAGCAGTGGCGCTTCTTATCTTCGAGCCAGTACACAGCGTTGATTTTTTGTTTATTGCCATTTATACGCAAAAGACGTGTGTGTTTGTTTGTTATTTGTTCGTACGAATGCATTTCGTACTGAATTCTGTATTTTATATTTAACTCTCGCTGTACATTTATACAAAATGTGGATTGTCATTATAGTGCGTCTAATATGTGCTATTTGCGAGCTATATGCGCCGTTGGTGTCATTACGCGCGGCGCGTGCACCTGCGAATAGGACGCGCTGCGATATCAACACGCGAGCAAGAAGCCTCGCGCGTGCCAACCCCCCCCCCCCCCACGCCCCAGTGTTATTCCAAATTTACTACCACAAAAGCGAGACGGAAATAATCGGACGTCGATTAAAAAATACTGTTGAGCAAATAACTATACGTAGCCTACTCCTAATGATGAATTTCATCTAGGTAGATTACAAAAAAGTTTATTTTCAGAAATTCAGCGCTTGTAGGTATTTCTCGCGAATTACAAATAACTTCTTTGCGTAGACGGTGATCAAGACTGTGCAACTAGTTTATTCGAGAGTCCGTTCGCGAAAAAATTTCGGACAACAAATGCCATTCTAGTTTTTGGAGTGTATTGATTACGTACGTTAACTAAATTCGACATCTACTTTATTTTCATGGATGAGGAATACATAAAAATCATGGTTTTTCGGGTTTGTCTCGTGAAATACGAAAATTTTTTTTTAAATATTTCAAACAAACGTTGTATAGATAACATCAAATAGATCTTATTTGTGGAACCATATATCACAATATCAATGCTTACGGAAAATTCGTCCCGATCTAGTATTTCGGCCAATGATGAATAACTACTGAAGCAAAAGCTCTCAAAAAGTCTTAAAAGGCAAAAATACTCAAAATTCGTTTGAAAGATGCAAAATAAATAGATTATGCAGCAAAGAAACGCGAATTGCAATTTTACATGTATCTGAGAAGTTTAAAATCAAAATATTTTACGTTATAATAGACATAATGCAAACAAGGAAACCAATGCAACGAGACTTATCGATATTTATTCAAATGGTTGAAATAACGATTTACTAATAGAATTAAAACAATTTTTGCCTAGAGGAAAAATGAAAGTCCAGAGTTTTGTTCAAGTCGTGAAAATGAGAAAGATAAAACAATATGTTCTTTAATATTATTAAAGTAGGTTATTACTCCTATAATAGTGTTAAGTAAACTTCTCGCGACGATTCCTATAGCGAATTGTAAAAGTGAGCGTTTGTTTTTGCGATTGGCACTGTATATACCGGTATATAATCTCTCCCTTGGCCCAATCCCGATGCATAATATACCACAACGGTGTGCCAAAAAGAAGAGACAATTCCGTCATATATATATATATATAACCATTGTTTGTAAATTAGAACTTCCCGGGCACCTTATTGGCGACGGGATACGTAAGCGCAGACAAGCATTAAATTACATCTGAAATTTCGAACGACTTTATACTCCGGCGAAAGTTATTTACGATTGCGGGGTGCTGCTTTCTGCTCATTTCTGCTCCCTCTTCGGTTGACGTGCATCCGCCATATAAACCTTTTGAGATGTTAGAATTGAATCGTTAAAATCTACATTTTATTACTCAAATCTTTAGATCGGTCAACATCTGGCATAACATAACTGTCAATAGAATGAAAATCGCAACATTTACAATGAATGATTATGGGATTGAGTAGCGGATATTTTTAACATAAATTTATTTACATCAAACAGCTTCTATTCAGTTTTTTTAATTTTATACGTCTTTTTATTTTCAGCTTTGTACAAAACATTTGCTTTAAAAAAAAAAAATCTTGCAATGTATGAATACTGACAACATTCAAAAGTATCAATTTTACACAACTGTATAAAACAAAAATAATATTATATACAATAAATTTTAATTATCTTTATTCTAAAATTCCAAAAATGTGTTTATATCAAATTACATGAATAAGTAATGAAATAATTATAAATCATTACAAATATTTGTACAAATTAATATTCACAAAACTACAGCACTTGTGTCGTCATATGTAATAATGTACAGATAAAACATTCCAATTGACATGAAATATGAATTTTCATTTTATTCTATATCAATACATTGTATATTTCTTATACATTATGCGACATAAAATTACAAAAAAAGAATTGTGAATTCGTTTTAAATTTAGTATTACATATTTCTTTAAACAAAATCGACACAATGTGTTGCTTTCCAAACTGAACATAAAAGTAATATAAATAATCAAAAAAATATTTAATTTATAAATGATAAAAAATAATAAAGGTATCTAGATAATTCATGCAACAGAACATAAAAAAACATGTTTTCAATAAAACCTTTACAACTAAACATATAATAGGGTGTTATAAAGTCTAAATATGAAGCTAGATTATATATATATATATATATATATATATATATATATATATATATATATATATCATTCGTCATTTTGATATTTTGAAACAAACATAACACTTTCCCTGAAACATATTGAAATTATATAATTAACATATAAATCGTCAAAAAAGGTACAGTAAATAAAAAACAGAGTTTATATAATGAAATAAAAAATTAATTTATTAAAAAAAATTTATTTTATACAATATCATAAAAATCACAATGTAATTAATTTAGCTAATATCCAACAACTATAAGGTAGGATAATAAAGTGGATCAATCAAACATTTTAACATTATTGATCTCCAATGAAACCACCTTCTCTTTCATTTAACATAAATATATATATCTTCATTTGGAAGACCTCACAAAAATCTAGATGCCACCCCGAAGACGCAAAACCAAGTGAAGTGTGGATTCCTTTTGTATATTATAATCTGACAAAGTACGACCATCTTCGAGTTGTTTTCCAGCAAAGATCAATCTCTGCTGATCTGGAGGAATTCCTTCTTTGTCTTGAATTTTGTTTTTTACGTTTTCAATACTATCAGAAGCCTCAACTTCCAATGTAATCGTTTTTCCAGTAAGCGTCTTAACAAAAATTTGCATACCACCACGAAGACGAAGCACAAGATGCAAGGTAGATTCTTTTTGAATATTATAGTCTGATAGCGTACGTCCATCTTCAAGCTGCTTTCCAGCAAAGATTAATCTCTGTTGATCTGGAGGTATACCTTCTTTGTCCTGGATTTTAGCTTTGACATTCTCAATACTGTCCGAAGCTTCAACCTCTAGAGTTATGGTTTTTCCAGTCAATGTTTTGACAAAAATTTGCATGCCTCCTCGAAGACGCAAGACCAAGTGAAGCGTTGACTCCTTCTGTATATTATAGTCAGACAACGTACGTCCATCTTCCAGTTGTTTTCCAGCAAAAATCAATCTCTGTTGATCTGGAGGTATACCTTCTTTGTCCTGGATTTTAGCTTTAACATTTTCAATACTGTCAGAAGCCTCAACTTCCAATGTAATTGTTTTTCCAGTCAAAGTCTTGACAAAAATTTGCATGCCACCACGAAGACGGAGCACAAGATGCAGTGTAGATTCCTTTTGAATGTTGTAGTCTGATAGCGTACGTCCATCTTCAAGCTGCTTTCCAGCAAAGATTAATCTCTGTTGATCTGGAGGTATACCTTCTTTGTCCTGGATTTTAGCTTTGACATTCTCAATACTGTCCGAAGCTTCAACCTCTAGAGTTATGGTTTTTCCAGTCAATGTTTTGACAAAAATTTGCATGCCTCCTCGAAGACGCAAGACCAAGTGAAGCGTTGACTCCTTTTGTATATTATAGTCAGACAACGTACGTCCATCTTCCAGCTGTTTTCCAGCAAAAATCAATCTTTGTTGGTCCGGAGGTATACCTTCTTTGTCCTGGATTTTAGCTTTGACATTCTCAATGCTATCCGAAGCTTCAACCTCGAGAGTTATGGTTTTTCCAGTCAATGTTTTGACAAAAATTTGCATGCCACCACGAAGACGGAGCACAAGATGCAGTGTAGATTCCTTTTGAATGTTGTAGTCAGATAATGTGCGACCATCTTCAAGTTGTTTTCCAGCAAAGATTAATCTTTGTTGATCTGGAGGAATACCTTCTTTATCTTGAATCTTTGTCTTGACGTTATCAATAGTGTCGGAGGCTTCAACCTCCAAAGTGATGGTTTTACCAGTCAATGTTTTAACAAAAATTTGCATGCCACCTCTAAGACGCAAGACCAAATGAAGAGTTGATTCTTTCTGAATATTGTAATCAGATAATGTGCGCCCATCTTCCAGTTGTTTTCCAGCAAAAATCAATCTCTGTTGATCTGGAGGTATACCTTCTTTGTCCTGGATTTTAGCTTTAACATTTTCGATACTGTCAGAAGCTTCAACTTCAAGAGTAATCGTTTTTCCCGTCAATGTCTTGACAAAAATTTGCATACCACCTCGAAGACGCAAGACCAAGTGAAGAGTTGATTCCTTCTGAATATTGTAATCAGATAACGTGCGCCCATCTTCCAGTTGTTTTCCAGCAAAGATTAATCTCTGCTGGTCAGGTGGAATGCCTTCCTTGTCCTGAATTTTAGCCTTAACATTCTCAATACTGTCTGAAGCTTCAACCTCAAGAGTGATGGTTTTACCAGTAAGAGTTTTAACAAAAATTTGCATGCCACCACGGAGACGGAGTACAAGATGCAGAGTAGATTCTTTTTGGATATTATAGTCTGATAGGGTACGTCCATCTTCAAGTTGCTTTCCAGCAAAGATTAATCTCTGTTGATCTGGAGGAATACCTTCCTTGTCTTGAATCTTGGCTTTTACATTTTCAATAGTGTCAGAGGCTTCAACCTCCAGAGTGATGGTTTTACCAGTAAGGGTCTTGACAAAAATTTGCATTCCACCACGGAGACGCAAGACCAAATGAAGTGTTGATTCTTTCTGAATATTGTAATCTGATAACGTGCGCCCATCTTCCAGTTGTTTTCCAGCAAAGATCAATCTCTGCTGGTCAGGTGGAATGCCTTCTTTGTCCTGAATTTTAGCCTTAACATTTTCAATACTGTCAGAAGCTTCAACCTCCAAAGTGATGGTTTTACCAGTTAATGTCTTGACAAAAATTTGCATACCTCCTCGAAGACGTAATACCAAGTGAAGAGTGGATTCTTTTTGAATATTGTAATCAGATAATGTGCGGCCATCTTCAAGTTGCTTTCCAGCAAAGATTAATCTCTGTTGATCAGGAGGAATACCTTCCTTATCTTGAATCTTGGCTTTTACATTTTCAATAGTGTCCGAGGCTTCAACCTCAAGAGTAATGGTTTTACCAGTAAGGGTCTTGACAAAAATTTGCATGCCACCACGGAGACGGAGTACAAGATGCAGAGTAGATTCTTTCTGGATGTTATAATCTGATAATGTGCGCCCATCTTCCAGTTGTTTTCCAGCGAAAATTAATCGCTGTTGATCTGGAGGTATACCTTCTTTGTCCTGAATCTTGGCTTTGACATTCTCAATACTGTCCGAAGCTTCAACCTCCAGAGTAATTGTTTTTCCAGTCAATGTTTTGACAAAAATTTGCATACCACCTCTAAGACGCAAGACCAAGTGAAGCGTTGATTCCTTTTGAATATTGTAGTCAGATAATGTGCGACCATCTTCAAGTTGTTTTCCAGCAAAGATTAATCGTTGCTGATCAGGTGGAATGCCTTCTTTGTCTTGGATTTTAGCCTTAACATTTTCTATACTGTCCGAAGCTTCAACCTCGAGAGTTATGGTTTTACCAGTTAAAGTCTTGACAAAAATTTGCATGCCTCCTCGAAGTCGTAAAACCAAGTGAAGTGTTGATTCTTTCTGAATATTATAGTCAGATAATGTGCGCCCATCTTCAAGTTGCTTTCCAGCAAAGATCAATCTCTGCTGGTCAGGTGGAATGCCTTCTTTGTCTTGGATTTTAGCCTTAACATTTTCTATACTGTCCGAAGCTTCAACCTCGAGAGTTATGGTTTTACCAGTTAAAGTCTTGACAAAAATTTGCATGCCTCCTCGAAGTCGTAAAACCAAGTGAAGTGTTGATTCTTTCTGAATATTATAGTCAGATAATGTGCGCCCATCTTCAAGTTGCTTTCCAGCAAAGATCAATCTCTGCTGGTCAGGTGGAATGCCTTCTTTGTCCTGGATTTTTGCTTTGACATTCTCAATACTGTCCGAAGCTTCAACCTCGAGAGTTATGGTTTTACCAGTAAGAGTTTTAACAAAAATTTGCATGCCTCCTCGAAGTCGTAAAACCAAATGAAGTGTTGATTCTTTCTGAATATTATAGTCAGATAATGTACGCCCATCTTCAAGTTGCTTTCCAGCAAAGATCAATCTCTGCTGGTCAGGTGGAATGCCTTCTTTGTCTTGGATTTTAGCCTTAACATTTTCTATACTGTCAGAAGCTTCGACCTCCAATGTGATGGTTTTACCAGTCAATGTCTTGACAAAAATTTGCATGCCACCTCTAAGACGCAAGACCAAGTGAAGTGTTGATTCTTTCTGAATATTGTAATCAGATAATGTACGTCCATCCTCTAGTTGCTTTCCAGCAAAGATTAATCTTTGCTGATCAGGGGGAATGCCCTCTTTGTCTTGGATTTTTGTTTTCACATTTTCAATTGTATCAGAAGCCTCAACTTCCAAAGTTATGGTCTTGCCAGTTAAAGTTTTGACAAATATCTGCATTTTACCTATAACAAATAATGAAACAAATGAGTGCTGCCAAAAGATTACTATTATATCAGCAACTTAAAATGCTGAATATTATTTGCTAATAGTTAATTGCTAATCGATTTGAAACTTCAAAATTGCTATTGAGTTGAAATATCAAAATGAATTTTATTTGTTTAAAAAAAATTGGTATAATTTTTTTTGTTTTTTAAATGATAATATCCAACATATTATTTATTAACTTTCATATTTATTTAATTTGTTGAAAATTAATAAACTAATATCCTTTTACAAATACACATTGATAGAAAAAAATTTGAAAAAAACCGTAACATTTATTTTAATCATAATTATTAACAAGTTTTTAATATACGTTAAAGTTTGTAAGGCTCTGGCTGGCAGTAATCACTAATCAATAATTGTACAGATGACGAAAACAAAATGGTGGACTGGCGCATGACTCTTGTCAAGAGCAACTAACATATTTTCCGATACACCTTGAAGAATTTTTTTAAGGATAGAAGTTTATTTAAAAATTATACTATGAGATGGCGTTATCAATTATTATATCTAAATAATATGCAAATCCAACTGAAAAAAAAAATTTTTGAAACAAAATTTCAAATACTTTTCAATCCTTTACAGAAATCAATTCGGACGTAATACATCGTCCGTTCACTCTGACTTTTTATCTAAATAATAAATGGAACTCGACTAATTGCTTGACGGGGGTACTATTAAAATATTGCGCATCTATTTTCCACAACGAAACAAAGAAACTAGGAATAATTAAAAGCAAAAAAATAATAAATAATTTTTCTTCATATTTAATAGTAACTCTGCTACTAAAAGATGTATAGTCTAATATGGTTTATAAATTGTAACTTAGGAGCTAATGTTGACCCTGATTATTCATTATGAGAAACTGCGCAATTCGACATTAATGGTTGCTTACCAATGATGTTCAAAATTTAATCTATGCAAAACGCAATTGTTTTAAGAAAATTTTTAATTGTTTAAAAAATAAAACATAAAAATTTACTTAAAAAGTAGAAGTAGAACAAATGTATATACTTAAATAATTGATTAAAAATCTTTTTTACGAGTATATTTAAAATTAATTCTTATCTAAAGAAAAAATTTTGATTACTCACCTGCGCTCAATAGATCTTTCTAGAATCACGAACGCTAGCTTGAACAAAGATCGCTTTCTCCAAAATGTATCTCCTGTGATGCAAACCTCTCGGAATATCACTATTTAATGTTCTTGCTTCAATCGCTCCCTCGTATTTATAGACTAGTGTTGCTGGGCGACGCCAAATGACGCGGAGCGCCACGATTGGCCTACAGTTTTAAGCTTTCCTTACTCATATTATATATATATATATATATATATATATATATATATATATATATATATATATATCCTATATAAAATGCTTTGTTGGACGCCATTGAAACTTCTCAGCTGCTTCACTGCTGATCTTTTCCAGAATACGCATATAATCTTTAAATTATATCAGATTAAAATTAAAGCAGGAAAATTTTCTTTCTTTGCGGAAAATAATAATTAATCATGAAAGATTGACGGAATTTCATAAATAGTGAGAATTTGTAGTAGTACCGACCAAATTAGAGGGGTATTTTAACAAAATAATTATACTCACAAAAGACCCAATTGTGAAATAAGACAGTAGAAGCATTTGAAAATACAAAATATTCAATGAAGTTTAGAGTATCTCAGTAATGTCAGTATTATCGGTATATCTGAAGATATCGCGAGAACCTGGTCAGGACATATTAAACCTATACCAAACATAATATAATAACCTCCATTCTCTTTGATAATACATTTAAGGGCAATAAAAGTAAAATAATAAAACTTTATTAAAAGCATCGCATTGATACTAAATTTTTTTGTAAAAGTATTAAACTGAAATTCTATAAAACAATTCACTTCTTTAAAAATATATATATATTATACGAAATCATCACGGGATGCAACTTATATTGATTATATTACGAATGACACAAAAAATTATGGTTTACTATTTCTAGAAAATAGCATGTACTTGTTCAAATAAGATTATACTTTATTATAAGCATTCTTTATACTTCTGTCTTTATTTTTGCAATCTTAGCTAAAAAACGTTCTCTATAAATTATTATTAATATATATTAGATATTCCTAATGTATATATATACGAAAGCCTAGGTGTACGTATCATATATACAATTTCCTAAAGTAGAACTTTATAAATTCATCATTTTTATCATTCATATGCAAAATTCATTGTTCTAAATAATTTACGCAGCAGTAGTAAGAGCTGAACAGTTGGCAACTGCGTCATTACGTTTTTTCCAATTTTTTTCCAATGTCGCTAAATTTCCAATACCTCGTCTATGGCTAACTCATTGATCTATAATTTTAAACAGATTTTGTTTTTTTTTTTAAAGATTTTATACTGTTTTACTAAGCCAGTTCAAGCAAAAAAATATAAATTAAAATTATAATTACCATATAGTGTATCTATTCTATTTAATGAAACAAGATCAGAAACAACATTAGTAGCTGTTAGTCGCAGTAGTAGCATATAAAACTATTGGTAAAAATCAACTTTGCAAGCACTATATTTATTTTTCATATATCTGACTATATTATATTTATAGCATTTATGATAAAAATAGATTAATTTTATTTAAAAAATTTTCAATATTAGCTATATTAAAATTTGTTTTAAATTATATAAATAAAGAAAACACTATAAATTAAATATGAAACAAGGTTATTTCCTAGTAATATTAAATATATAATGGCTATAAAAATATTTTTGATAAATCACATCTAAATAAAACTTTTTATATAACAAATAATATATTATAATTTATTTTTAAATTTATAAACTTGTTTTTATTAATTTTGAATGAAAATAAATATTAACTTTTTGTTAGTTAAATAATAACAAAATATAACTCATACTACTTTAAATCATAACAATTGAACAAATTAATTAATTGGCTGACAAATCTAAAAATAAAAATTCAATATCTTACAAAAATTAGGATTTTTATTCGGAGTTGGGGAAAATGATCTAAAAGAGAAATATATTTTGTCGTATTAAGAATGATATTAGTAAAATTAATTCCAATTCATTTATTTAATCATTTTATAAATAGACTAAAACCAACATTAAGTAAATAATAATACTTTTTTTTCATTATGAGTATAAACATGTTTCGATCTAAAAAAAATAGATTTTGATTAAAATTTCAATTTTACAATACATACTTCCTACATAATTTATAAATTGAATCTTCAAATTATATTAATTTAAATCTAAAAAATACTATCAGCTGCATTTGTAAACTTCCTTTAAGCATTCTTTTTATTCATATAAATGATCTTATAAAATTTTGATGTTATAAAATACATTATATACTACTTTCATTTTAATATTTTTCAATTAGAAGAAATAAAGCATTCCAATTGTATATATATATAATGCGTGCAAAAATTTTGAAACAAACATTTTAGTCTTCTTTTTTTTTATAAATTTACGCTCTGCTCTGAGTAGATGAAAACAAAGAATAAAAAATAAGCTTGATACTATTAAATTATAATAGATAAACTTTCTAATAAATTTATAGATAAAATCAAAATTATTCGACTACATTTGCAATATAAATGGCTTTATCAATTCACTAGAACTTGAAAACATTTTATATTACAATAAATAAATTTTTATACCATATTCGATTTAAAAACTATTAGTTATTACATTTTACATACTTACAGGTTAATAAAGAGAAAACAAAATATTTGACAAAGTATTTATTCATTGCAGCAAAACAACGAACACAATGTTAATACATATTGATTAAATTTCTTTTTCTATAAATGAACAAACAGAAAGAGTTTTTAATGGTGACACTTAACTTAAAGAAAGCTTACTTAACACCACATTGCATTTTATTATTAGAAAACAAGTTGTCATTGCACTGTAAACCAATTTCGCATGAAATCTTAACAAAAGATTACCAACTGTGTGCCATACATTTTTTGAATATTTATATAAAATCATTTAAAATTAATTTTATTCAGGATAATTTGCGCCCTTGTCACAAGCCATATAGTGATAATAAAATTATTTATAAAATGTTCTATTATCGCAATGCAAGTGTAGTAGTTTATTAAATTTATTTAATTAGGAACATGACTATTATGAAATATATAAATATACCTTTAGAGCATAATTTTCGAAAAAATATTGGAAAGTAAAAGTATAACATACCAGAAAGCAAAAAAGACAATGAACTATTTTGATGTAAAAATTTAAAGTTGTTACATATGAAGTGAAAAACTACTCTATACGCAAACGTATCACTGCGATACCTCCTCTTAATCGAAGAGAAAGAAGAATGCAGTCTTAAAGTCTTTAAATCATGTACAAATCATAAAATCTATATAAACAATATTTTGCGAAATAGTGTAACTGTGTGTGCGGTCGTAGGTGCAAATATTTTTCCGAGGTCGCAGTTATTCTTTGTACTGTTACTCAATAAATATGTTCACAATATTGGCAGGAATAATGAAAAATATAAATTCAACTCTTTCTGTTGTTTTATATAATCATTTTTTTCATTTTATTTAACGACGTTTTTAAAATACAGCAATAGCTATACATTTGCCTCAGAAAACAATTCATCATAGTGATGTAGGTTAGTCAGACAATTTAGTAAAGAGCATTTTTACTTTTTGTTTTTAAGTAAAATAAATGTCAAATGAATAATAAATTTGTTTTCTGTTATATAAATCTTATTCCTTAAACCTATGCGAATGTTAAAAAATCACTGCCTTGAATCATAGCTTTATATTTTGTTTACAGTAACAAGTCTTTGTAGAATTTTTTTTAGCTGCTTTATCTCTTTAAGACTACACACACATACACTCGCACACACACACACACGCGCGCGCAACACACAGATCTTAGACAAGAAATTTAAGTTGATAGAAAAGTTACGAATATTAATAATATTATGAAGTTACAAATCTCTGTAACTTCTATATTACTTAAATTTCTTTCTCTTAAAATTGTGACTTTTCAATTTTGTTTGAAAGATGTGTAGCTTAATAATAGTCCAAACTAATCACAACATCTACTGTCATTACTTCTGACAAGATTGTATTTGTTTCAGTATCATCGCACCAATTGCCTGTTTCTGAAAAGTCATGCATAATTGTACAAAAAAACTGCACAAACTTTTATATTATAAGACACAGCAATGAAAAATTTTATTTTCAGGAAAGCATATATTTCAGCATAGTCTATATAATGAACCATATACTTACTTTAATTAACGCTACAACTTCCTATTATTTACTAAAAAAAAAAAAAGAAAAATAATAATTAAAAGAAATAAGCAATCAGCGCTATGATGCCTATATCAAGGAAAATCTTGCTTTTCGGTGTATATCGTATGTTATTTTATTTTAATGTTTTCGTTTGTATAAGTTACGACTTAATTATTAAATTGAATGTTTGGTTAAATCTACTTGGAGTCTGTCTCCATTTTAATCTCCTCTGTCTTCTTGTCCTTTTTTGATGCTTCACTGTCAGTACCTTCGCCATTACTATTATCACGTCTCCGTTTACGTGTGAACGGTCCCTTGTGCTTGGGTGGTGGCAATTGTTCCATACCAAGAACTTTATGTATTTGACGAAAAGCAACTAACCGTAAGGCATGCTGTGCAGAAGAAGTAATATCCTCCCGTTGTTGTGCCGTCATATTGCCAATTGCATCCACTGGATCCTTCTCACAGGGATCTGACAATCCTGAAAGATAATAAATTTAATTGTATTTTGAAATTTTATTTCTAGACATAGAATAATTTCTATTTCTATATATACATCAGATTGCCAAAATAATCTACGAAGTAGCACAGGGGTGTTATTATAAGATTTAGAATCCAAAAAACTTGTTTTCAAAATCAAACAATAACTCTGTACTATTCTCAGTCTCGTCATCGTTTTCATCATTTGCTCAAAATTGTATTTTTTAATGTTATAAAACTTATTTAACATTATAAACCACAAACCTGGACTTCCCGGAAGTAAAATTCCACCAGCGACACATTCTAATAATCTCCTCAGTGCTGCACCAGGGCTAAGAGGTACACCAGCGGTATTAAGAACTTTTTCAGTAAGTAACTCCAAAGCCTAAAATTATTGTTAAACATTTAATTATTTAAATATGATTTTGAAACTTAAATATGATAAAAATATTGCAATATTTGTAACTTACAATTTTATAAGACATTTAGTCAAAAATATAAATTGTTAATGTAACTTATTTAAAAATTACATACCCATGGATTTAATGGACCCCAGGTTGGTACACGATTACATAAATCACGCATAATGCGAATAACCATTACGCAGTTCTGCAGTGAAGTCGCTCTAGCCTGTTAAAACATTAAAAACTTAAGTTTATAAGAATCAGTAGTAATCATCCTAAACTAATTCAAATTTTGCTAAAGACTTTAGCAATACTCTTCCAGCCTCATGCCTATTCCTATATACCGTTTTATAATATTATAGACTATATTTAACCGATAGCAATATTACCGGGTGTTTATAATGTGTTTGTGTAACAGAATATATATATATATATATATATATATATATATATATATATATATATATGTATATATATGTATATATATAGAATATATATATATATATAAAACCAAAATATCTTGCTAAATAAATAGAAAACATATCAATAAGTAAAATTGTACGCAAAACAGAAAGAAAACTAGTTTTAAGAGATATAGTTTAATATAGATTTCTAAATTTCTATTTGACAAGAAGACAATTAAACACCCGGTTTGTATCAACACCACTGTGTGCATGTGCTTGTCTGTTTCTTAGTTGTCATTGCTCTCAGTGCTTATAAAATGCACATTTGCAGAAACTATTTAAGCATAGAAAACTTATGTAACAAGCATTATTCTATTATACATTACGTATATAATTTAATATCATTGAAAGCGTGCGCAAAATTAGATATTTGTCAACGAAAATTCTGTTATATACAATTTCCTTTTCTAAGACAGACCTGGAACAGACTTAGTCTACGCTACATGGTGCAGTGATCCAGAATAATCAGTTCATCCCATTAGTAGAAAAAATTAAGAAAACAAGACAATACAAATAAAATTTAATGGAAAATATTTAGTTGTTAATACTACTATAATAGATATTGAAAAAAGAAAAAAATTGGTTTTTATATTATTCTGGATTTTACAAATATAAAAAAATTAAATCCAGGCAAAGATAGTCTCATGTAGATTGCATGACAATAACAAGAAGCTATATTTGCTTGGTAGCTCTTGCTTTATAATAATCTGTTTGATTGCACTCTTGATACTCGCTTATCTAAAGCATCCAAACTATTCAATCATTCCGTTCACGTTTTATAGTGCAACGTTTGTCAGCATATACACAAACAACTTTCAAGCTCAGACTAGAGATGCTAAAGCATAATCGAGACACTGAGTGTTCTCAAACAAGACTATACGCGAAAATTTATATATACATATACTATATTAAACATAACTAATTTCATGCTGCAGAATTTCGTTAATTAAAAAATAAAATCTGGGATCACAAGGCTGGAGGTTTCTGAGATTGTTACTTTTTGTTTGTCTATATTAATGCTGCGTTTGCGTTTTTTTGTATTTAATGATTTATAGACTTTTTTGTGGATAGAGAGAGAGAGGACAACTTGCACTCGTTTAATTTCGCGATTACAAAATTTTTTTGTCAAAATTAAAGGTCATAGACACTTTATTGTATTAATTGTAATTCAATTACTATTTTTTTGTTTAATTTGTTGGAATGGTTGAGTTGAATTCAAACCTGAAACCACTTGGCATGCCTGAGTGCAGCTAAAGCCTCCAAACACTTAGCCTTGGGAAGTACATCCGGTGGGTCTGGTTTCGTCGCGGCCGGCGTCGCGGGCGTTGTTTGTGGTTGGGCAGCTCCCTGTTGCTGCTGTCCAGCATTATCTGAGATTCCAACAAAGAAAGCACAATACGCTTAGACAACACTTAGAGTGTTTGATCATGCCCAGCTTGGAAAGGTATCCCTCTATTTTTTTTCTTATTTAAAATTTTAAATATCTGTTGATTTATTTTTTTCTACACATTAAAATTATAATCAATTTTCAGATTTCTTTTTACTTATGAATCTTTTCCCTTAATTTTACTTAAAATAAAAAATAAAGAAATAATAAAACTGTGAGAGTGGAAGAGTGTGCTTCGATGAAAAACGTTTTTTTCAATTTGATTCATTTGCATAAAGCTGATTCGAGCTATACGGAAATGATTTTTTAATACTAACATTGATAGTGTTATTATTAAAATATTTGCAATTAAATAAAGTATAATTGCAAATAGTATACTATCACTATCATTGCCGTTTTATGAATGTATGTGTATATATATATATATATATATATATATATATATATATATATATATATATATATATATATATTACGAAAAAAACGTTAAGCGTCGCGCTAATCTACACTCGAATAAGAGATAGAGGGTGAATTATTTATATGCATGATCAAAAAGTCCATAGTTTTCAGATTGCCTCAGCGTTGTTTTCCGGATATCGAAAGTATGTCCACGTTTAACATTGTGATATCGTAAGGAAAACTCTTCTTTGAAGGAGACTCTAGCTAGCCGCTGTAAATGTGAATCGCATACTCTAAATTGAATCTACTCTCAGTTTCGTAAAATAAGGCAATAAATTTTTTTAGCATTCGGATGAAGATAAAATCGAAAGAAACTACGTATGCATCAAGTTTACGCTCTCTCTTTCCCGTATAGAATTTATATTTCCTTTTTAATGAATACTTTTTTAGATATAAAAAAATTTCATTAAACGCTACTGCATTTGTACATTTGTAAAATTCGAAATTTACATCCAAGCGCACAGTAGCGCTCTAAAGGCAAGTAAACCTCACTATATCACAGTTACTGTGTGTGAGGCAGGCTTTGCCAATTTATACAATACATACAAATGCCGTTACGTTAAGAATTATTTTATATTATAGAGCGTAATTATATGTACAGATACTGGCTTCTCTCCGCGAAGTCCTTGGAACTGAAAAACTGCCGCTTACCTGGTACTTGGAAAGAAATGTTACTGAAAACCTTTTCCAGGCCATGAAAAGAACAAACTAAATTGAAACTAATCAACAGATTTGTAAGATATAATAAATTAAAAGGGAACGAAAACCTTTTTGTCTGATCGTCCTATTAAGTATACATATTTCGATTATCCTTTTCTTGGCCGGTAAAAACTTGAGATGCGATTAAATTACCTCCTGAAGCTGCTGGCTTTGTAGCATCACGCATTAAAGGACTGGTCAAGGTTACGCTGACTGTGACTGTTCCACCAGAGACAGTAAGAGCTGCTGATTCAGGATGTTTGCCAACATTGTAAGATTCATCCGGTGCTACAGTTTTCAATTGAACCGGCAATATTTCCGCAACTTTGTTTAATAACGTCCTATATTTTTTAATAATAATTATAATGAAAACAGTCTTCAAATTCTTCACTAACAATATCTGAATAAAATTTAAATAATTATAAAGCGTATGAAAAAGATAATTTCAGATTTAAAAAAAAAATCAAATTCTTGCATATACAATAATTTCTAACATTTCAAAACTGCTAGTGAAGACACCGTTGCTTTAATAAATTTTCTCTTTTTTTTTTATAGTTACCTAGTCGGTTTTTCAGCACATAATACTACAAGACAGACATGATTATCTCCAGATAATAGAAGTCCTTTAGCAAGATTTCCCACTCGCACAACGCCTCTTAGAATTCTTGAGTCCTCTTTTTCTTTCTGAAACAAAAATAGATTTCCATCGCTACCGTCTTCCTTTTGCGGAGCAGCTTTCTTATTTGCTTCATCCTTTTTTCCAACGTCATTGGCGTTTGTAGAATTTGCAGAAGTAGATGTAGGAGTTGCTATATCAATTAAATCTTTTAGTATTGATACAGTATTAAGTAATAAAAAACTAAATTTTTATTTAGATGAATTTTAATTAATAAAACAAATATTTTACCTGAATCAGCTAGGGAGTCCGACACAAACTTAAGGGCCTTCTCGGTATGTGAAACAATTTTTTGAACCGCCTGCAGTTCATCTTCCTTAGGATATATCGTTGAATGATGAGCCATTACATGCTTGTCGTCTGTTGTATCGGGTCTTCGCTGTGGTCCAGGAAACATCATCATGGGAGGTGGGCCAGGGAAGGGTCTGGGCATAGGTGGAGCTCCTGGGCCACGCCCGTAGCGACGAAACCACTCATAGTACTCGCAATCTTCCTCATAACGACGACGTTCTTCCCAGTAAATCATTTCTTCATCCATCATTGGACCCATAGGTCCTATGGGCCCTATTTGTGACATTTCCTCACGTCTACGCAAATATTCATCTCGCATTTGCTGCTGACGTAGCTTTTCTTCTAACATTTTGCGTTGCTAGAAAATGAATGCATAATTAAAATTTAAAATAAATTAAATTAAGATTAAAATATAATGAAACTTCGCATTTAAAAATTTTTTTTACAAATCCAACGTTTGCAATCTGCTATATATATATATATATATATATATATATATATATATATATATATATATATAAACTAAGATGAAATCACTGTGAAATATGATAAAAATAAACATGAATGGGCTAAACATAAATAAAATAAGTTGCACCTATAGTTGGGTGAATAAAAAGAAGTCAAATGCATTCCAATCAATGTAAACATACTTTTAAACTTGGCTTCATGTCGACAACGAGATCAGGATTGACCTTCTTTTTGTAGGCGAAACGATGCCGCCTGCCCTTCATATGCATATCTTTGGCATTTGGATCGTTAAAACGGCATTCGCAAAGCTTACAATTGAAACTGATAATTTTGCCATCTTCTGATTTGTTTTCCTCTATGTATTCCTGGCCAACTGGCTGGATGTCTTTCTCATCAGTCGTCTGTTCTTCGTTACCGTCGTCATTCTCATCAATCTTAGCATCATTGCCTTGACTGACCGTTCCTAAATTGCCAGCTGAAATAAGTTTGCAAAAATAATGTCATTAGTATTATTTTTTCAAGAGATTTAATTAAGTCTATCATAAGAAAATGGTTGTAAGAACTGATATTTAAAAGGTTATTCCAATTTTATAATAAAAATAAAATTTACTTTTCAAAAAAAAAAATTTATATTTTATTCTAGTTTTATTCCAGAACCATTTTAACATAATATTTATTAACATAAAATATAGTAAAGGTGTTTTTGATATTTATAGAATATCAATTGTGTGAAAATTTATTTATTTGACTGAACTAATCCTGACAGTCAACAATTATATTAACAAAATCTGAAGATTATTGTTACCTTAACAACATGTTTTCAACTCAAAACAACTTTTATGAACAATGAATATATTTATATTTTTATTTATTATTAAAGAAGTAACTAATTATCTAATAATATACTCATTATTATAAAAATTATAAAAATTATAAAAATCTAATAATTTAACCATAAATACATCATAGCATATGTACTGTGTATATAAATAAAAGTTAAGCTTACAGGCAACAAAATTAATCTTTGGACTGGCAGTAATGACGCCCTTTTTAGCAGCTCCAGTTTTATTACCCGCACTGGGCTTTGGATTGAGCACCGTAGGATCAGCGCTTGGTATTGGTTTACCCAGCTTGGTGTGAAGTTTGACTACCTTCTGATGCTTCGCCCCTCGTATATGCGCTGCGTATGCATCATTGCCCGTGCAGGTGACGTCACAAAGCTCGCACCTCAAGGAATTACCAGCACCGCGTGCGGGAGGTTGCTGTGGCACCTTCAACGACGCCTCCTTTTTTTTATGTTTCTGACCCTCGAGATGTTCGCGGTAAGTCTGCGGGCCTGCGCAACTGATTTTGCACACATCGCAATAGTGCAATTGCTGGGGTTTGGGCGGCTGCTTGGGTCTCATCGCCTTCATGCCGCCGCCGCCACCACCGCCGCCACCTGAGCCGAAGCCCTTACGTCCGTAGCCCTGCCAACCTCCGGTCTTCGGGTTAGTCGAATTGCTGTTCGCGCTCTGCTGAGCAACGTACATTGTCGCAGCGCTGTACAGCGCTGCGTCGTAGCCGGAATACGCTGTACCCGCCGTTTCTAAAGAAAATGAAATTGAAGCCTCAAACTGTTTTACGCATTTAAAGCAGCCGAGTGCCTTTTCATTTATTAACTTCATTTAGTTTTTCTTTTTGACTTTTGCAAATTAACGGCATTTTGTAACTCCTCTTTATTTCATTTATTCACGTTTAACAAATTATGAGAGAATCAATTTCATATTTTTTAGCTCTTGATAAGAATTATTTTTAGAATGCCCATTAAAAGTTCCTTTGTATTACATTAGTGACATTCAGTAAAAACAAATAATAACTTATTTACATTATCTATTCTTGATTATTAATTATATAATTAATCTAATACAAAACTATATAACTAAGAAAAGTTGATGCAATGAACAGATATTGGACATTCCTATTACCTACATATAATGTAACATCGATTTTCTTATAAAAATAATTTTTAAAGTATTATTTACAATATTAGAATATTAATGACCTCATTTATTAAGTACTAAAAGACCAAATAAATAATAGGGTTCTTGAAACTACTACTGAAGTATGTATACCAATTTAATAATCCTGTAACAGCAATAACAAGAAAATCGACAGCACAAAATCTGTGATTAAAATTAAACATAGTAGCCTTTTCAAATCTCAGTAATTTTTAGAAATTGTGTGGGAGTATCCAATTTAAATAGTAGATGGAATTGCAAAACTGTGTACAGTTTGTAAATGTGAATCACAGAAGCTTAAAAACAATTAAAGACAAATAGTAGCAGAAAGACAAAGGAAACTAAACACATCAAAAATTATTTTTAATAAATTAAATATTAAAGAAAAAAGCAATACTTCTATATCTAAATATAACATAAAAATATTTTATTTCATTATATAACTTGTAAAATATCTATAAATATTCTTAAAGACATATCTTATAGTATTTACATTCACACCAAAACATCCCCTCCCCCCACACAAATTAATATTACTCAATTGCATTTAAAAACATTCAATACTTATTAATTTATCTAATTGCTTAAAAGATTAAAAATCATTTATCAAAACAAAATTATTTCAATAAATATCTTACGATATCTAAATACTTACTGTTTGTGGCTGCAGCTGGAGCAGCAGCTGGTGCTGCAGGAGCAGAGTAACCAGATGAGTAAGCTGTATTCTGAGAAGGATTGGTTTGAGGGTAAGCTGTGCTAGATGCTTGATAAGTTTTTGCTTGACCAGCAGTTGCTGCTTGACGAGGAGCTCCTGCGTAAGCACTAGTTGTACTGTATGCAGGTTTTGCAGCCTGATAATGAGTTTCGGTAGTTGTATATGTTGCTGCAGCAGCAGGCTGCTGATAGTAAGTTTTAGTAGCGTCGTATGTTGCAGCAGGAGCTGCACGACCGTAACCGTAATCGTATGTTTGAGGTACAGTACCTGGATTCGCTGTTGAAGAAAACAAATTTAGTTACGTTTTTCAATTCAGTAGTTTTGAATTTTTTTAAAAGAATTACTCAAATCATTCATTATTAAGTTGTGTTAAATATATATATATATATATATATATATATATATATATATATGTAACTAATATAATAATTAAGATTCACAACAAATATAACTGATATTGTAATGAAAATTACTGAATGTATTTATTTCTTATAAAACTTGTAAATTATATATTCACCAGCGTATGTTGTGCCAGTAGCAGCAGCAGCTGCAGCTGCCTGGTAAGTTTCGTAGCCAGTGGCTGCAGCAGCGGCAGGTCTTTGAGTGTATGTAGCAGCAGTTGCAGCTGGACTTACAGCATAACCAGCTTGTCCAGTCTGATAAGCTGCTGCACTAGTAGCTCTGAAAGGTTCAAAATAAATTTTATTGTAAATGCAATATATCAAATTATGAATTCACTAATAACATTAGAAATTCCAATCCCATAAAATAAATTGAGATAATTAGTATGAAATACGCACAAACACGCGCGCGCGCGCGCGCACGCTCAAACACGCTCGCACACACGCGCGCGCGCAAACACACACACACCCACACTCACACCTCGTCTAGATTAAAATTACTGATTGTTTGAAGATACGGAATAACAATAAAGAATACAAATCGACCTGAAAACAATTTTTAATGAAAAACAATTAAACTTACCACTAAGTGTAAAATTGAATAATTTTAATCACCTACACGCTAAGGCAGAAAAATGGTAGTTACCAAGCTACTCGACTGTGAAGAAATTCTCGTTAAATCTTACCAACTTACTTCACTTTGATAATCTATTCCCAAAAACCATGACTAATTTTATTTAAAAAATTCAGAATATCTAATCATTTGTTACTCTAAAAAAAAGCTTTGGGATAACGCAAACTTTGTGAGCGGCTTGAAAGTAACAACGAGGCCGGACGGAGCAAGAGAGAAATGGCGGCCAACAAGCCGGTAACTGAAAGAGGAGCGCGGCGGGGGTCGTTGATGGAAAACACGGCACTAGCATTCTACGGCGTCATTTTGTACATCAAGAACTTTCTCACGATAATCTCAATTACCTGGCTACAATTAGAAACGTAATTAAATCATAGCTAGAAAAAAAACATACCCATATTGAGTCCCACCGTGAGTGAATCCAAAGTAATTATTCTGAGCCATCCTTCCTCGCAGAGAATCCCGGAAAGGAGAGAGCAAAGCGCGAGTGAAGCGCGAGCGCACACAACCGGAGGAGGAAGTCTAGCGCGCCGCCGCTGTGAGTTGCTGTTGTCGGGGCGTGCCACGTACGATTTGTCGTCGCCGCAATCGCCAACGCCGTTGTTCAAGAGAGAGCGAGAGAAAAGATAAAACCGTGCAACGAACCAGCAGTGAACGCGCACGTGCGCATATATATATCCAAATATATCATAAATATGTAGTCGTGATAATATAGATATGCTGTATAATCTGATATAAATGCTATATATATTTATACTATAAGTATGTGTGAATCAAAATGGAATAAAACCACTCGACCAGTGCGAGTGAAACTAACGAACGAAGCGAGAGCAATCGATATTTTGTTCGAACAATTACGACTGCAGAGTACTACAATCTACAATGTGCAAAAGGAACTGATGAAGAAGCGTGGGAAGAGGGCACGAAGGGGGAAAGAGAAAGAGACAACTGTAAGGGAAAGATCTTATGTGATTGGTCAGTCTGTCAGTGCTGTTCAATGATAGGTACTCCACTACTCTTTCGACAATGACATCTAGTGACATCTATCTCTGCATAATTATGGAATTTTCTGACGATTTAAAAACGTTTATATATTTTTCAACTTTAATTATTTGTAATAACTATGGCAAATAGAAATCAGAACCTATTTTCCAAAAATTAGAACATTTCTCGTCTGAAATGAAATCCATGATCACTTGATTTACCTAAATCAAATATTTTATGATAAAAATTTGAAATATATATATATATATATATATATATATATATATATATATATCGGAAAAAAATTTAGTTTCAATTAAATTTTATTTTTGCGTAATCTTCATATTAAATATTATTAATAAAATTTTGTTAATTTTATTACACACATTTCGCTAATACATTCAATGTTAATAATTACATTAAATAAATTCTGACAACTGAGAGATGAATATTTTAATAAATTAATAAATTCATCTCTAATTATATACTATTTAGTTTTGCAAAATTTTTAGTCCAAAAATTTGTATCAGTTTGTATTTCTACAGACATAACCACGGTATACCCATATAACCTATATATAACTATTTCTGATTATATAATTCTATAGAACTCGGAATTGGCAATATGATCAGGGCAAAATAATTTAATATTATTTTCTAACAATTTATATCCAAACACTTATTAACTAAATAAAGACACGTAAATAAAAATTTTAAAATAAACTTCCTAAAAATTTTCAACCACAATTTTGGTATTAATTTGTATACTTTTTTGAGCTGTTGATTAAATATTGCAGTGTATTCTTAGAAATTAAATTTTGATGACGAAAACCACAAAAATAATGGCTTTTCGACTAATCTCGGAAAATAGAAAAAAATTTCCAACAAAAGTTTTCGATTTCATTATAATACATATTTTATTATCTAAACAATCTCTGTCTATACCTTTTTTAGATGCAAACAAAATTGCTACACAAAAATTCAACATTTCCGCCTCGAATAGCTTACTGAAGCATTGGTCGTCTGTAACCGAAGCGTGAAGAATTAAACCTCTGCAATTCATCCTAGAAAAACTGTCTTTAAAAAAAAATGTATAGATAAAAAAAGATTCATTTTAATGATACGTACTACCTAAATTTGTTTAAATTTGTTTTTTTGAAATATTTCATATTTTCCGACAGTAAATCTAAAGAAATGATTTTTATGGTCATAGACATGAAAATTTCATTAACTCCCAAATTACAACTTTAGTTTTCAATTTTTTGTATTTTCTATGGTAAATTCCAAAAACCATACTTTTTAGGATCCTTTTTGTAAAATTCAATTTCTGTTAGAAGCCACCTGATATTTGTAATTTGCAATCTAAAAAATATGAGTGCAAATTTTCAACAAAATCTATGGTGAATGCTTTTGGAAATTCTAGTAGGTTAATTGGTAACAAATATCAACATAAAGCATTAATATATTTTTCAAAAATGGATATAGAAAAATGTTCAATTACAGAAATGATCGAAATTGATTGAGGACAAATTTATAAAAAAAATAAAGAATGCATAAATTAAAGAAACAATAATATAGAATAAGAAATAAAAATAATTAAAATAAAATTAAAATTATACTTAAGTTCAAGTTGAAACATCTTCGTAAAGTAAGAACTAAGTATGACATTTTTGGATAACTTCATTCATTTCAATTAACTGAAATGAGAGACTTAAAAATACATACAAGTTAAATTTATAAATATATTAGTTAAAATATAAATTAAAATTATTTTGGATATTTCCACTTAATAAGTCATGATTTTAATACGTATTATAATATATAAACAATAATAAGAATATAAAATAAGTATAATTGTAAAATCAAAAACGAAAGAAATCAAATTTGCAATGCCCAGTGAACATTACTTTATAAACATTTTATTTTATTAGAATGAACAAAATCTAGGAAACTGATAAAAATAACTTTATACTTTATAAATATTTTTATAGACCTACTATTACTTGAATAGAAAGCGATAGACCAAAAAAGTTCAATGAAGTATCTTATTAAATTTCCAATTCGATAAAATATTATTTGATAAATTAAAAAAGATTTTACTTTAATAATTTATTTTTACTAAGTAGATTAAATAACATATTTTTATTAAATCGTATCCAGTAAACTATATCTCCATTTTTTATATAACTAACATTAGATGACATATTTCATGAATAAGTTTTAAAGCCTTACACTCTACATAGAGAATGTGAGAATGTGAGTGTACAGAACCTATTGCATCTAATGTTGTAGGCTTTTAAATATTATCAATTGAATTTTGAACATGTTTACATATGATGCACACTATGTAGTAATTAATATATTATAGATGTGGTCTGAACTTAATTGATAATATTAAAAAGTTTATACAGTTGGAAAAAATAATTGAATTTTTTTATTAAAATTTCATTCTCTTTGCACAGTCTGGTAAACACCAGAAACTTAATCTCAAAAAAAAGATTATATAAGTCTTATCAATAAAATAAAAACAAACATAAATATAAGAACAAAAATATTTACAATTTAAATTAGATAAACATTTAGATAAAGTAGTTGTTGTCTAATTGATAATATTTTATTTATATCAATCTTTCAAAATTTATTGATAAGATCATTAAAAAATTACCTTATATCTCATTTATTTAGAACTATACAGATATATTTATTTCAGATGTTAACAAAAACTTTTGCCTAATTGTTTCAACTATCTATATAATCTAAGATCAGAACCTGCACTTAATAGATTTATGATCAAATCCTTTTTGGTTAAAAAGAATTTTTTAACACAAAATATATATTATAAGAAATATATATATATTTTACTTATATACTTATTTGAAAGCATTTTCAAACGTTCTATTAAAAATATTATTTCTTTTATTCTCCTCTTAAATATATATATATATATATATATATATATATATATATATATATATATATATATATATATATAAAAGAACAAGTAATTGGAATAATGTATACATTAACATTCTTTATATATCTTTATTTCAGATTGTAGAGTAAGTTAATAAAGATATTCTAGAATGTAACAGATATATAGATTCAAAATGAAATTACAGTAATTCTTTACCATATTGATTTCCAAGATTTTACTAGAGCATTACATATTAATATAAATAACTTTTAGGGCAATTTGAAATTAATATTTGAATTGTTTATATAATGTCACAACAGTGTTGTCATATACTGAATTAAAAAAAGATTTTCTACGTAAAATATTTCCTTAAAAATAAACAATATTGAAACTTAATATATACAGTTATATAATATATATTTTCTTTTACTATAAAGATAATAAAAACTACTTTTTATATTTCTATAAATGTTTCTTTTAATAATAAATTATATTCAAATAAACAAGTATACAATCAACTACATCACTATAAAAATATTCAATTAAGTATGTTAAGATGGAAAATAATACATAAAAAAGTTTAAACCCTTATTTTAACATCTATATTATACATTATATTAATTATTATTCTATTTCATTAGTTTTTTAAACTGTAGTCGCTTATAAATTATATTAATCTATCTTTAATTTTACTTCTACATGTAACATCAATCTGGTTTAAACATAAAAGTTAATGAAAAGCTGTGCAAATTAATATCTATATAGAAAAAAGAACAAATTTCTTACCAATTTTAATACACTTTGAGAAAATGATGCTCTTACTAGGTATAGGAAGTTAGCAAACACGCGCAATCCGGTATTTCTAAACGATTTCTTTATGGATGTTCCGGTTACCCTCTCGACTATTATCAGCTAAAAGCTGCCTACACCCGCACAGGACTGTGACACACAGCAACCCAATACTTGAAGTTAAGACTTGAGCAGTAAGTTTGAGCTGGTCTGGTTTGAGAATCGAGAATGACGTAAACTTTATAGCTGTTTATATATTTGAAACGATTACTTTGCAGAGTATTATTTCTTTGATCGTAAAATAATATTAAATAAACACTGCTGATAGAAAAAAAAAACCATATAGATTCATAGAGCGGTGATTGGAGTGAGTGTCCAACAATACTGACTCCAATCACTTTTTTGTTGTTTTTTTTTTTTGTATATACTGGATCGGTGAGAACTCTAGCGGAGGTGTGTGGGACTCTGGACAGACTCTGGAGTGTCTGTACATGCTATACCATAGACATAAGAAGTATAGACTAAACGTTTCGTGTTATTTGACAAATTCAGTTACGGTGGGTAGAGAGCAGGAGTGGAAACTCCGCTAAAAACGTGTCAAATTAAACGGCAGAACTTTGGGACAGACTTGGCCGAAAGACGGCAACACCCTGTGAGGTTGCTCGGGAAAACTTCACATGCGAATAGCTTATCAAAAATTGGTCGACGATGGTCAGACCTATGGAGGGTAGAGAGGAGTGGAAACTCCGTTCGCTTTATATAGGAAAAGCTTATCAAAAATTACTCGGAGATAGTTGTTCAGATTTGTCCGGTAGACGCCGCTGTCTTGGAAATCCCTCGATGGTTCTGCGTGCAAAAGAGAGACAAAGAAAAGCCAAAACTAGTAAGGGGTAGAAAAGAAGAAAAAGTAGGGGAGCAGAAACTTTCCCCTCTCTCCGCACTTTCTGTATATTCCCACTCTCTTTTCTTCAAATGCATGCATTTGAACGAGCAACCACACAGGGTGACGCCGCCTTGCGGCCAATTCTGTCCTGAAGTCCTGCCCTGTAATTTGACACGATATTAGCGGAGTTTCCACTCCTGATCTCTACCCTCCATACTCGAAACACCTCTCTGTTCTCCTAAATATATCCTTCTATCACTCTGCTCAACTCGCTGATGATAATTAAAGCAGAGATAATAAGGGAAATTGCCGATGCCATATACAAAAGCTCGATAATTTACGAACTCCATGAACGTGCGCCCTCCATAGGGCCAATTGCTACACGAAACCGCCAACGCGACGTCACAGCGGTGTACGCATTTGTTACGTCACCACCTGTAACGTAGCAATGTAGGCAATAGATGTAGTTGTACGATTCTGTCTAATTGACGTTGCTTTTTTCGTTTGAATCACATAGAGACTATGTATAGTATTATAAATATAATATTATATATACTATAATATTATAAATAATATCTGATAATACGCACGAGCATCAGAAAATTCAGACCCAAACTCCAATGCCAACTCCATAATGCAGACGAATTTTTCATTCTACAAAAAAATCAAGACTTTCCTTGCTTTTATTGTGGAAATTTCAAGTTGTCTTATCATTTTGTACTAAAATATATAATATTATATATATACTTTTATATAAAATAAAATACTAACCTTTTCTTCTTTTCCGATTCAGAACCCCCTAAACATAGACTCATCCATTGACGTCGTCTCCTCGGCAATAAACACTACGGTCTATGCCTCTCGTAGCCCTCTCACACCACTTCGTCATTGGGATCTTTCGCGTAACATCTCAGCCTTGATCCGGCAAAAAAAAAGAAACAAGGTAACTGTGGGAGAGACACAAGCTGCTTTACCTCCGCTCGCAAACGATCTCCAATACAAGCTTCGTGGAAGACTCGGAAGAGTTTTGTAGTGAGAATTTCACTAAAAATTGTACAAAGGGGGAAAAAAGCTGTGTGTAATAAAGCACCATTCCTTGCAAGCGGGCGGTAACTTCTTTCTTCCCGCTAAAAATCCCAACGTCCTGCCGGACTCTATCGAGCGTCAATGCTTCACCCCCCCCCCCCCCAAGAATTTCAATGCCCGACACGACAACGTTAGTTTCCAAATATCTCAAGCATACTTCCACAATGCAGAATTCTGTCCGACGTCCTTGGAAATAAAGGGCATCGTTCCCGGCTTCAAGTCCAGGAAAGCCTCCGGTTATGATGCAATCAGCAATAATATCCTAAAAATTTTTCCCAAAAAATTCATCGCCACGCTCACCAGCATCATCAATGCCATGATGCGCTTCAAACATTTCCACGCTGTCTTGAAAAATGTTACTATCATCTGCATCCCTAAAGCCAACAGCCACTCTTCTCACCCTCTAATCTCATTCAGGCTCCGGTTATAATGACGATATAGTGTGACGTAAGGAGTACGTGATTCAGATGATAGAATGTGATTTGCAGGTATTTCCGAACGATTTCTAAGGAGAGTATCGTGTTTAGTTGGTAGAAAACGACGTCCAGGTATGTAGGAACGACTTCTATGAGGAGTTCCCTGTTAGAACAGTAGAATACAATGTCCAGGTGTTTTTGAACGACTTTTACGGAGAGAATCATGTTTAGTTTGTAGGAAACGGTGTCCAGGTATGTTCGGACGAATTCTACAGAGTTTCGTGTTCGAACAGGAGAATACGATATCCAGGTGTTTTGGAATGACTTCTACGGGGAGTATTGTATTTAGTCGGTAAGAAACGATGTCTAGCTATCGTATTTATTGTAGTTGGTATGAAATGATGTCTAGGTATGTCGAGACGAATTCTACGAGAAGATTTATATTTTACCTTTAGATTCACACCTGTATTTAGTAATTAAATATTTAATAATAAACCCGTATTTAATAATAAAGAAAGCAGAAGCCAAAGCGAGTGAGAAGAAGAAATTAAACAAGAGTGGGGGGGCAGAGATTTAACTTAATCCTCTCTCCACGCTCACTACATACCCCCATTTGTTTTTCCTCAAATAAATCATGTATGCTGTTGAACGAGCAATCTCACACATTGAGCGAAAAAAAATGTTACGATACCGAAAAGTCAAGTAGTTCTACGTGAGTACTTAGGTAACTCGAGTCACGTAAAATCAACTTTAAGATTGGCGTAGTTTAACAATACTGCTCACAATAGTATATAATACCTAACCAAATAAAAATAAATAGCCCCTAACCAAAAGATTCATTTTATTTATTTATAAATATATTGACAAATTTTATCAGAATTTTGTTTCAAATAAATAATGTAGTATTATAACAGTACCATTTTTTCTATATAAGTAAATATAATACTAAATTGAATAGAGTAGTAACATATATATGCACATATATAAATTTAACAGATTAAGCGACTGTTAAAACGTTTTTTAATGCCCATTCCTATAGCAGAAAATTCAAATTCAAACTACGTGAGCTGACGTGAGCTGACGTGAGCTGCGTGAACTGGCGTAAGCAGGCGTGAGTCTTCCGTAACGCTAACGTGACGAGTTCGAGAAGTGTTTTACCAGCTTTAACCTAAATTACTCAAGTATAATGCTAACGTTTCTTTTCGCTCAGTGCAGAGTGTCGCCGCGTTGCGGCCAATTCTGGCTTGAAGTCCTGCCGTGTAATTTGACACGATTTTAGTGGAGTTTCCACTCCTCTCTACCCTCCATACATTCCTTAATTACATACGCATTTTATTCTATTACGAAGTTTAATTATTTAAATTCCTATTTAAGCTACTGTTGAAGTCAACGAAAATGGATATATTTTTACATTCTTGACGATACAAGCTGGCGATTTAATGATAACAAAATATATTATTAAAATTTACATAGAGGTAAAGTTGTCAAACTTTATTTTATGACTATAGTGACATCTGTAACTTATAAAAAACAAATTTCAGGAAAATATTTCTAACACAATTTTGTGCAAAAATGTATAGATGATAGATAATACTCTAATATTTTTCAAAGTATTAAGTATACAGGAAATTAAACCATTGAAATAAGAAATAGGCTAAAATATATTTTAACCAAAATGACTCCAAAATTAATGAAAAAGAAACATGCCAGATTTTTTAATTTTATGTTACAAATGATGCCAGATGAATGTCCAGATGCAATGCGAATGACTTATGCATTCTTTGCAATATCAGGATTAGATTTACTTGATGCATTAGAAGCTTTGACACAAGAAAGAAAGCAAAATGCTATTGATTGGATATATAGATTACAGAATAGTGGCACAGGTGTAAGATCTGGCTTTGAATCATCTACAATGATTCCTAAAGATATAGACACTAAGTATCACTGTGGTCATATAGCTATGACGTATACTGGTTTAGCAACATTGTTAATTCTTGGGGATGATTTAAGCAGTGTAGATAAAGAAGGTGTTCTTGAAAGTATAAGAGCTTGTCAAAATCCTGATGGATCTTTCACTGCTATGGTAATGGGATGTGAAAGTGACATGAGGTTTGTTTATTGTGCCTGCTGTGTTTCTGCTATTTTAGATGATTGGTCTGGAATGAACAAAGATAAAGTTATTGAATACATAGTTAAAAGCATAGTATGTTGTCATTTTTTTTGTTTAAATATATCAAAAATTTAAGTGATAAAGTATTCTTAAATTTTTAAGTTAGAAACATAATTTTATTAATTTAAATTTAGTCATATGATGGAGCAATGGGTCAAGGACCAGGACTGGAATCACATGGTGGATCTACATTCTGTGCAGTAGCTAGTCTTTATCTTATGAATGAGCTTAATAATGTGTTATCTGCAAAGCAGCTTGAAAGATTAAAGAGATGGTGCATTATGAGGCAAGATGAAGGATTTAATGGAAGGCCTGGCAAGCAATCAGATTCTTGTTATAGCTTCTGGATTGGAGCTACTTTGGAACTGTTGGGTGTTAATGATTTATACAATTATCAAGAAAATAGAGCTTTTGTGCTGGATATGCAAAACACTATTATAGGTGGTTTTGGTAAATATGACAATGAACGTCCAGATCCTCTACATGCATATCTAGGTAAAGTTTTTTTTTTTTTTTTTAAATCAAGAATAAACAAATTATTAGAAAGCATAAATTATTTCACTAGAGTATTATTTAAATATTCTAATTTTTTAGGCTTAGGTAGCCTTAGTTTAATTGGAGAACCTAGTCTGCAGGAAATGAATGCTGCATTAAATATTTCACAACGAGCATATGCACACTTACAGCAGATACATGAAAAATGGAGAAATAAGTAATTAGAAACAAAGATATTTGTATTATATGCTGTACGCACACAGAAAAATATTGACAAATATTTTTTGCAATATAAATAGTTTACTTAACGTAAAATGTTCTATTAAAATTTTTATATTCTATACATAGCATATAATTATATAGAATAAGAATACAAGCTGATCTATACTTTTAAAACACAACATTTTTAAATATAATAGTTTTTTTAAATTGTAGTTTTTTTGTGTCACAGATTTATTAAAAATAAATTATATGTACATGGTTATATTTAATCTGTTTACATATTAATAGAATACCTTATAAATCAAATTAATTTGAAATATATAACGTATAAGTTAAATTGTTTTTTTTTACAATAATTAATTTGACATCGATTTGTAATTAGTATCTAATTTATAATCATTTATCACAAATTTGATTTATTTATTGATTTAGTATCATATGTATTAATCCTGCTGGGTTTGTTTGATTTTTTCAAAGAGCAATAAAATATAATATATGATATAAGAATGAATTACCAAAAGAATTAAAAAAGGGGGTAACAATCCCAATACTTCAAAAAGGGGGTAAGAACAGAGTAGAGAATTATAGAGGCATAAAGCTAATGGAATGGTATATAAAATCTATACAGAGATTATTAAACAAAGATTAGGAAAAAATGTAAAAGAAAAAAATATACTAAGAGATTCACGATTTGGATTAAGGCATAAGAGAGGCAAAAAAGGTGATAGACAATAAAATCAAAAGCATGAAAGGGTATATATATATATATATATATATATATATATATATATATATATATATATATATATTACAGACTTAAAAGCAGCAATTGATGGGGTTTTTTGGAGAGAAAATATGGAAATATGGTAACGGAAATAAAACCGTTTTATTTTATATAATTTTATATTTAGCTCTGTGTGTGTGTGTGTGTGTGTGTGTGTGTGTGTGTGTGTGTGTGTGTGTGTGTGTGTGTGTGTGTGTGTGTGTGTGTGTGTGTGTGTGTGTGTGTGTGTGTGTGTGTGTGTGTGTGATAGAGTGAGACCAAGGAGGGGGGCGTCGAAAGGCATCAGCTGAGAGTTCTGCAGGTCAAATATAGGTAAATCCTTTGGTTAAAACCGGATACAGCATACATCTAAACCTGGCTAGGCTAGACTGAGTATAACGATAAACCAGAAACAGAAGCCCAGGAATAAACTTGTCCTCCCAAACTAAATGTATGTAATATACTGAACTTATATATGTCCATTGTTTGGAATACACATAATGTGAAGACTTTAAATAACAATGTTTGATGTATACTTACTGAATAGTAATACAGACCGCTTCTGTAGGATTGATAAGTTTTTATTTAGTAGGTTAGGCCGAAGTAGTGTTTATCATAATAAAATAAACACTGCATTCATTTGAAAAATAAGATACCTCGAAAACTTATTTAATCAATGTTTACGATTTTAAGCTCATCTTGTACAAACAAGCACTCTTTTTCGACTTGTCAAGGGTCAAAGTCGTATTAATAATCGTCAATGCAACAATAACAATTAAATGACTTAACACGAAATCATATGTATAAAAATGTATATAAGGAAAATTCGATGCTTTAGGTATTCATTTTTTATTAAATAAATTTATAATAAAATTAATTTACTTCAAACATTTGCTTTACAGCTAATAAAATTTAATTCTTCACTACATACCTTAGCATTTGTTTTTCAAAATATTTGTGATATTCTGTGCGAGGTATTAACAGCTTTAAGGACTTGAGTTTTAATTCAAAACTACGACGGTCCAGGAGGGGAGCGAGGGTACAAAATGACTGGACATACAAAAATGAACGCAGCACTTTGTCTATATATATTAGAAAAGAGAAAACGTAATTTTAAAATAAATCTCATTTAATGATTATTTCTAATTCAAATTTTGATGAATATAAAATATTGTAGGCTCATGAATTGAAATTATATTATTTCAGATTTTTAAGTAGAATCGTATTATAAACTCGAATGAAATGTTATTTCATCAGATGTCAATTAGACGTATATTTCATACTTAACCAATTTTGAATATCACTATTAATTCATTAAGCAGAAGTAGAAAATTAAAAAATTTTTTAATTAACAACAGTCAATTATATAATTTCTAAAAAAATGTAATTGTTTGAAACTTTTTATATGCTTTCAATATATATACATACACTTTCGTTTTTGTTAAAATACGATTAGGATGAGGCTAAGTACGATATCTGTATTCATGCATAAAATATCGCGAATTTGGATTGTTCGACGGTTAATCTGATAAAAGTAGCTGTACGATAAAAGACTTTGTACAGATTACATTTACATAATATTTTTACAATATAATTTTTACAATATTTTTACATGTATAATTTACATAATACAGATTACATAACGATCGCACTAAATTATCTATACACGTATATAGGAATGATCATTTCCATACGTGTATATACGTAATATTGAATTTAATAATTTATGTCATTATAACAAATAGTTGTATAAAAAATTATAAATGAGCAGAAAAATCTTAGAATTGATCAATTTTTTTCCTGTTCACATCAAAGATTATTCTGAATATTTTTCAAATTTTTTAAATAAGAGTTCAGAAGTTTTAGAAATCTCAGATTTTTTTAACAATTTAAGTCTCTTAAAATTTTGAAAAAGTTTCATTGTTTTCTTTTACCAAATCTAAGACACTTTAGCTCTTGGATATTTTTTATTAAAATTAATAATTAAAAAAAATGTAAGAGAAGTTTTCATACATATACTACATATATATAGAACTTTAAAATGACGTAAATTTGATATTTATATTGTTTTGCTCATGAATCCACTACTACGTAAGTAATAATATATTTTATTCGCACAGAGCGCTCAATAGATTTCTGTTCGGGATTTTGCTGATTTTTTTTCTCGGTTTTTTCGAACGTGCGGGTAATTTTTCATTGTTTATTTTACTTGGCTTTTTGAGTCGAAAAAACCACGTCCGATGCCGGAATACACAGACGAGAACATTGATAAAGTGAAAAGAGAATAGTATTTTACCATCGTCGAATTATCGTATATCGTTATAGGTCATGCAGTTCTTACCGATGAATTAATAAATTCGGAACGAGAACAGCAACGTATTCACATAATAGCTGCTGTTAAACTCAATCAAATATTTGCTCCAGAGATTCATAACTAATGATGATTCATGGGTTTTTATGGTTATAAAGTGAAAACCAATTCTCCATCATCCTAAATTGAAGCTGCAATGAAATTGAAGGTTTTACTTACAGTTTTCTTCGATTTCATAGGCGTGGTGAAACATGAGTCATTTCCACAGGGTAGAAATCTTGCGCAGAAACGTCTGTATTTGTGGAAGAACAAAAATTGGCTTTCGCACGATGTGATCTTCATCACGATCTACAAAAATTCGCTTTTCACCTTCAGAAGTTCAGAACGTGAGCTTCAGAACGATTGCCTGCTCATACGTTCTTGCTTCTACGCGAATTTTTGGCCAAAAAAGACAGATTATAATGACGAAGCTCTATTCTTGGCTTTTTCTTGTTCTCGGTAGATAATGAAAGGAAGACACTCCACCAGTATTTAAAAGATAAAGACGGTCGCGAGAGAACGTAACTGAACAAGATCAGAAAAAAATGTTTTTCTAAAGAATCGCGAGGTTTGGAAAACAATGAAGACAGAAGTATGTAGACTATTTCTTTGAATCGTTCTAAAAAGTACGAAATAGATTAAAAAATGATGTGTATTAGAAAATAATCTTTCGATCGACAACATATAGGTCATGGACTTAGTTTTTACGCAAATCGATGGAAAGATCAACGGGTTTTACCTGGTTTTACACAGGCTTTACGAACATTCACGAGAATTTACGTATGAATGTGAAGGAATTCTCACTATTATACCACGGCGATGTTTTAGATTAAAAAGAAAGTACATTCTTACAAAGTTTTTCACGAACACATTTTTACTTTTGAAAAATATCTTGTCATCAATCGGGCCAGATCAAATTCAAGAGAAAATAATACCGAAGTCTAATCAAAGAGATAGTTGAGAAGGGCACCGAACTGTCTCGCAATTGTTTTGCTGCGCATCAGTTGGATTATGAAATTTTTTCAACTTATTGGCATGCGTTAACGATAGAATACTTTCAATAAGATATCGTGTGCGTTTATAAGATCGAGTTGAAATTTCATATTTCACAATATTATATAGATTATATAGCACGATTTTTATACGGATTCTAGAGCAGGAAGAGCAAGAAGCAACTATACTAATATGGTTAAAATTCCGAAAAATTTATGTCCTGTTTGTGTAATGCTGATTGCGAATATTACAGTAGATTTTTGCGGAAATTGAATTTTCATGCTAAAAAACGTAAATAGAATTTCGAAATTATCTCGGAAAATAGGAAAAAATTCGAAATTTGAAGAAAATATTGGAAACAAGTATTGTATATATTATTAAATGTATCTTTATAAAATGTATCTTTTTGTTCTGTGCAACGTTTTCACCTTGGTATATAGCGTGCGGACGCATTGTGAAAGATCAGCAAAACATTTTATACATACTTATCCAATCGTGTGTAATTTATCTCGGAAAAGTTTCTTTAAAGAAAAAAATGCGCGAAACAAAAAGGCCTTCTTTTAATGATATCTATTACATTTGATTAATTATTTTTTGTAATATATTTCCTGCTTATTTTTTAAATAAGTTTGAACAGCCATGATTTTTATGGTTTTGAACCGGTAAATTCAATTCCCATCAAAAGCCACTATCAAAATTCGAAATTAATACTCTAAGAACCGCATAAAAATATATAGAATTTTTCATCCAAATCGGGGATAGGTGCTTTCGGAAATACAACGACAAACATAAGACAATTTACAGGGGAATCTAAGACGGCATTGTTGCATTATTTTTCCAAACTTTTCGCTTATACCAAAAAGATCAGATCTACAACTATAGACTGAAATCATTTTGTAATTTTTCGTATATTCTATAATTCATTTCCGAAACTATCTTTCTTATGGATTTTTTATTGATTTTCCCATTCCTTTTGCGTTGAAGCCACTTGAATATTTATAATCAGTATCCTAAAAAATATAAGTGTGTAAGTTTTCACCAAAAGCCGGGATGGATGCTTTTCGGAAGTCTATCCAATAATAATAATGATAATAATAACTTATACATAATAATAAATATACTTATAGATAAGAAAAATTTCTTAATCTTTAGAGTTAAGAAAATTATCAAGACAATATTTTGGGAAAGATGTGCTATAGGTATCTTGAGTAATTTGAACCTTTTTCTATCATTGTTGAAACTACAATCTAATTATCGTCATTTGATATCCGCTATTGTGAATATTCAATTATATGTATGTATATACAAAATATAACGTACAATTTCAGTACTAGGTATCTGCCCTAAGTATATTTATCTTAGTATTATAAAGGATTTTCCGTTTTAGAAATTAGAAATTTGAAATCAACCGTTTTGAATCTGCGATTATCCTTTTTAGATTTAGGTCAATACAGATCAAATTTATTAGAAGCAGGAAAATTTAATAATTTAGAAAATTAAAATAATTTTTACCCTCCCGAGCCGTAGAGCCAATATAATAAAGCATTTTTATCCATTTTCTTAAAGGAAGCAAAATAACCAAATGCCAGTCCTCTGGAGGTTCATAATATAATAAAATTCATTTTTTATCATTTAACAGGTTCTTATTTATATATATCTCGATCTAGATTTATGCTTCAAAATAATCGGTGAAGACAAGGATTCGTGAACTCGGGACTGCCGAATCTTTTCCCATTAAAAGACAGTTCAACGCAATGTAAAGTGTTTCGTTCTTTTTTCCTGGAACAATTATTCCCGGTATATTAATAATACACAAAAAGCCGAATGTCCATAATTAACAAAAAAAACTTTTATAAAAATAAGTTGATTGGCAGAAAGAACGATACCCACGGTTCATCTTACGTTCATCCCAATGTCCGTTCCCGCAGACGAGGCGCGCGCCCTCGCGCACGCGTAACGCGGGGTGAAAATGCGGATCGCACGATGTACGCGCGAAACGCACGCTGGGGCTGCGAGCGCGAGCGTCGTCAACCCCCCTCCCCCGCCCCGCGGTGGTTTTCCCTGCATTCGCGACATGGATTATATAGACGGGACGGCGGCTTCGTGCGCGAGCGGGGCGATACGTTGAAACCGCAAGCGCGCCAGCGCTCTGGGGACGCAGCTGCTGCTCTAAAGCGCGGCGCGCGGCTCTAATACACCGACTACATCCAGCGTCAGCTGCGCGAAGTCGGCGGGGCCCGCCGCGCCGCGCCGCGCCGCGCCGTACGCGCGCCTGCGAGCGCCGAGCAGCGGCGTTCCGCCGGAGCGTCAGACGACTTCGGTCCCTCGAGTCGAGCGGACGGACGTTAGCGCCTCGCGGCCGCGCGCTCTTACACGCACACGTACACAGTTGCACGCGTGTATATACATACAGGGGTGTGTATGAAAATTCAATCGCTCGCGCGGGCTTTCGCGAAGCTTACAATTGTAAACGCGTTCCCGACAAAGTCTAGTGCATCGGCGTGAGAATCTGTGCGTCGGAGGATCTACTCGATGAGATAACGAGCCCGAGGATTATGTGATCGTCGCCGCAGCGCTTCTGTGCAAAAATCAACGTTCCCACAACCATAATAAATATATATATATATATATATTTATATATACACAAACAAGTAAGCGGCGCACGCAGACGAGGAGGCCCGCGGGTTTATCGGCTCTTTGTCTAGAACGTGGGTCGAGCCTTTTGGCCGACCAGAAATCCATCGAGGTTAGTACGCGCTTGCGTAAATATAATACATCCACTTCCTCTATGTATACATAATACCGAATCCTAGGCAAGTTCAAAATGTCCCAACTGTGGCGAGCGCTGCGCTTCTTCGGATTTCTCCGTTCTTCCCTCGGCCCCCTAACCCCTGCCTTTTCCTTTTTTTTTTTTTTGCATTATTATAACTCGGGAACACCTGGCTGCGTGGATCGATATAGCGGGCACGCTCGGCGCTAACGAGAGCGAACGCATTGCTACTGATGCATATATGGAGTTGTGCACCTTTTATCGTCGACCACGACTATATTATAATTTACACAAACGCGAATTCGCAGTCGCTGCTCAAAACTGCTTGCTTATATATATATATATATATATATATATATATATATATATATATATATATATATATATAGACATACATACATACATACATATATTATACGCGCCTTTATCGCAATTGACGTTCGCGCGTTCGCGGCCTCGACGCGGCGAGGCCAACTTTGTTTATATGCTTTATCTCGGCCGCGTGAGGCGAGCAGTGGGTGGTAGGGCGGAGGGGGGTGGGGGGTCGGGCGACGACGTCTGGACTGAACGCGAGACGTCCTCGCAGAATTTCCCAGGAGTGTAGGTGGATTTGATAAATGGGTCGACGCTCGTGCACGCGCTCGACTTATTGGGGAGCTCTTTTTTCGTCTTCCCCGCTATTTCTCCTCGATACGCTCGTTGGAGCGGATAAAGACATAGGTGGCTTATCGAGAGAGCAAAGAGCCCGGGGTACGTGGAAAATGTTTTCTTTTATATATATATATATATATATATATATATACATCGTCGCAAGACTGCAACAATATTTTAACGCGTCTAACCGCCGTCAACAGGTCGAGAGTCCTTTGCACGCGATATGGGAATAACTGCATTCCTGGCAAATCAGATACTGTATATAATATACATAGACTGACAATTTTCAATACGATAGAGCATAATTCGATATAAGACCAGGTATGGGACTAGCTCTCTCTGATAAACAATAATCACGGATTGAAATGCCCGTTTAAATCGTCCACCAATTCTATATGTAATTAGGACAAATATTAATATTTACAAGGCCCATTGAATAGTTCGATCGTTTCATTCAAGTAAAATATGACAATTTTTCTCCTCAACTCGAAAACTTAAATTCGTGTGAAACTGTGCGTTACTTCAGAAATTTTTCGTTTACTTCTGCCTAAAATATAAATTTACAGGCATCGAGTAAATTAAAAGAAAGTTTTAACTTGATTGGTAATTCTAGATATCGTATATCAAAGTTGTAACTAAAGCTCAAGTTTGTCAAACATTTTGAATAACCAATTATATTGAAAGCACTATTTAATCGTGTAATACTTCTCTTATTTCCATTGTAAGCATATTATGCAGTTATAAATACTTGCGAAAAGTTTGAAAGCTACGATGAATAAGTACATACAAAGTCGTATAAATATATATAGCGAACGAGATTTGGATTAATTTAAAAGCGTTCGAATCTTATCGACGCAGGAAGAATAAGTAGAGTTTCGAACTCGTGAATTTGAGGAAAAGTCGAATTTGCGATAATAGGAGCATTAACTTACTCCTGGCAATCGAATTAAAATGAAGTAAAGTGGTAAGAGCAACTAATAAGATTTGCTCGAATGAAAAGTTGCCTCCCCCCCCCGCCTCTTTCGTTGCCCGCGGGGCGAAGGTATGATACAATTTAGATATAAGGCGTTACTTAATTGAATAATCATAATTTATCGTTCGATTAAATTTAATGTTCTCCCAATTATCACTTAATTCTGCATACCATAACGTATAAAAAAAAAGATAAAAAAACTATATACTCGTATATAAATAATAAAAACAATATATGTACAAACACGAAATATCAATTTGTAATATTGTTTTCCTAAGGGATTCGCAGTTTCTCCGAAATCGAAAAGAATAATCTATACAATATAAACTGTTAATAATTATAAACATAAGACTCGTTCGACCTCAAAGATCGTGGAATAAACGTATTAAGTCTATTTTGTTTTTGTTTTTATTTCACTCCTCATTCTTTCCCTAATGATTTTTTGTCCTTTGAAAATTTAAAGAGCAGAATTTTAACGAGTGACACAAGCAATATAGGTTTTCTATAAACTTGCGAGCCAGATGAAAGCAGATAAAACTTTTTACTGAAATAATAGTGGCCTAGCACAAAGGCAAATACATACACGCGCGCGCAGACACACACACACACACACACACACACACACAAAACACCGTTCCGCCTCGCTTTACGTTTAAATTTCAATACGGCATGCACGGCACGAATAAGTAAGTAAATAGCCGCGCGCTGCCCGGCCTGTTTATCGCGAATAATTTTCGCAGCAAGCTTCATTATGCGAAGACTGCAGGCACGCCTGCGCGTCGGTCGATTCCTCGCCGCGCGCGCGTCCACGCTCCGCGCTACCGTGCGCCAAAACAAACGGAGCCGCGAGATGATAAATTATTCAGGAAAGTCCCGCGCGTGCTTGCCCCGGGCCAAAGAGCCTCGAAAACGCACGAATCTTCCGGGTCGTCCGTGTGAAACGCGCTCGTTGGCATTGCGCGCCATATATACTTGCCGTGCGGTGTCGTCGTCGGCCAACAATATGACACACACACACGCGTACACACGCACACTCACAAACACACACATGCACGATCGTTGAAATCAGAGGCGACCCTCGCGTTATATCGCACCCTGGCACCAATTCTAATTCATGTGTAATTTTGTTGTTGTTTTTTTACGATGGCACAAACGAGAGAACTATAGGCAATATAGTTTATTGATATATGTATATATATATATATATATATATATATATATATATATATGTGCAGGATCGAGGCTCCAAAAATTTCCTCCGGTTATTACGAGACCTAAAAAAAGAAATCTATGTAGAAAAATGGTTAAGGGCGGAAGAGTCCAGTGAGTATCCGCTTCAGTCCTTAAAACTATATATATATATATATATATATATATATATATATGTATATATATATATGTATATATATATAATATATCCGTTTAGTCCGCATCGTCGTCGGCGTCGCCGGAAGTAAGCAGCTGGCTCGTATGTGAAAAGATGTACGGAAAGAGTATGAGGGAGAGAGAGGAAGAGTGAGAGAGAACTTTGCTCCAAATGAGAGAGCTATCTCTCTCTCTCTCTCTCCCTCTCTCTGCCTGTCTCTCTCTTTCTCCGCATCATTTCAACGAGAGACGCGCTCTTATCACGATGTGTACGCTTGTTCCGACACGGTCCCACCGCTCTCCCGTATGCAGAGAGCTCCAGTACTACTGCATTCGGTCGCGCGGGAGGAATTCCAGCAGAAGCGCGGTTTTTCCACACATTCGCAGTGGGTTCTAATTAAATTTGCTCGGCGCGACGGGCTCGATTAGCAAAGGCGCGCGTTTCACCTTGATATTTACATGTGTACATGAGCAAAATGCATATTACCTTTTTGGGACGCTCAGTCGCGCGCGCGCGCGTCGTCGTCTTTTCAAAATTAATAGCCTGGAACGATTTTACGAAAGACGTGGTCGTAAATGAATGTTTGAAGAGATTTGTCTTTTTCAATTAAAATCGGATCAGTAGCTTATATAAAACCACTGCATATATATATATATATATATATATATATATATATATATATATATATATCCATTGACTTCATTTGATCCTAATTAATAGTTAAAGATAATTAATGTAGACTATGGCATCAAGAATATTGGCGGTTATTATTTTACAATATATGTATATTTAAATTTGGATCGAACATTGTACAGAGTTGATAATAAATATTATACTAATGGTATATTCGAAAATGTCACAAGTGCAGGAAAAAATTACGAGATATTATAATTATAATTAATCAAATAGATGCAAAAATATATTACCGTTTACTTTACACTTGTCGAACAATTATTTTCACAGCTTTACATAATAGTTATTTATATAGAATTCTATCTATCCAGTTTCTCAGAAATTTAATTCCTTAGAACTTGAAACGTACGTTGTGCAATAAAAAACGTGGCAAAATAAAAACACAAAATATATTGATTTTCGTGGCGGTAAAATGCACCAATCGGTGACATAATTCATTCTTGAAAAAAAAGGAAAACTTCAATTACACCTTATCCTTATACTAACATTGACACAAATCCGCCTATTCGAAATCGACACCTCCGCGATTCTCGCCAATAAAAAGCGCCGAAAGCACCAGTCCCTGGTGAGTCCGACTCCGCTAGATCCCAGTCCTTGGGATCGTCGCAAATTCTTCCGTCGCCCCCTATCCCACGCTTGCGCGCGCGCGCGTACGCGTAATCGGGTGCCGAGTAAATAACGCCGTGCTACTCGCAAAATCCCTCGGGTGATGATGATGATGATGATCGGTCAGTTCTCTTTTTGCGCTGCAGATCGGGCCGGCGCCCGAGACCTGCTGCGCCGCCGGTCCAAAAATATCGAATATAATAAGTGATAAGGCCACGCGTACGTGCAGCCCGGCGAGCGCGCTGCCGCGCGAATCGGTTAGCTCGTCTGAGAAAACGCGCGCGCGCGCGCGCGCGCAATTTACGAATGTCCGAACGACCGAGAGGTGAGGGAGGTATGGATAATTGAGAATTTGGGAAATTCTGCAATAAAATCAGGGCTCTGGACGAATATTGTCACCCTCTATATATGAGTAGAAGTAGGATTTTATTATATCTCTACAAGTACATAATAACAGGTAAATTACACACACGCACACACACACACACACACACACACACACACACAGAGAGACGAGAGAGAGAGAGAGAGAGAGAGAGAGAGATCGGCGGACCCGAGTGTATATCAATAAATATAGTCGCAGAAATCGTTTTCTTTGACCGGGTCGAACACTTGATTACATGCATACCTAAATAACAATAATGAACGCTATTTTTCATTGCAGTCAAAATGTCCCTTCCGTTTGAATTATGTGCACGATGTAAATAATATATACACTTTTTATATATACGCGACTTTGTCATACCTCTTATTGGACTTCCTGATGAATATTTATTATTCTTTTTCTCTATTTAGCTCTCATTAAAACTGACCGCAATCGTGCAATCTTTTTTTTCATTTTTTTTCTTTCTTTTTTTTTATGAAACGCCAAATCTTACACGGATGTATTCATGTATAATTGCTCGACTAATATATATATATATATATATATATATATATATATATATATATATATATATATATTGCGGCATAAATCGATTCACCTCGGGGGCTTTCCTTTATGTACACGAACATGCGAATGCCGTAATCCCTGAGTTATTATAGTATTAAAGAAAGAATAATTAATACGGCGCTTTATTCGCTAATAAAATCCTACACTGTAGAAATCCTTGCGGAAACCTCCTTTGATTTATATAGTGATATTTCGACTATGAAAGTGTGCCTCCAATGCATATATATATATACACACACGTGCACACACTCATATATACATACCCTACAAAAGTTACTTACCATACGTTTAGTAATCCTGAGTATTGAAACTATATGGACGATTTGATGATATGCGTTATAAAAATATAAGTCGTGCTCTTTGAAACCGAATTAGTGAAAGTCGGCTCACTGTTACAAAAAAAAAGCATGAAAATTTCACTATACTGTGCACCAATTCATATTTACCCAATATGTTGGACAGTCGAGGATGAATCGATCATTTATGACAATGAAAAATTCATTATTTTGTACAACAGTGCAATAATTTTCGCCGATTCAAATACAGAATGTTCATATACATTAGTAAATAGTATTTTATACAAGCATCGATATTCGATAAATTGCTCCTCTCGATACAATATTTCGATAATTTTCACAGCTGCCTCGATTTGTTGCATCGCGTGCCAGAGTTATGGTTATAATAATTCCGCTGTGCTATTCGAAGTTCACATAATCTCCACACGATCATTAAAGTTTTTATAGACCGCATTATATTTTTCAAAAAATATTGAATAGCCGAAGAGTAGAATGAGCTTTAGCGTAAACTTTTTTGGACGCGGTGAGAAGAACCGAAAATAAAACGTTGAACAACGATAAATTGTCGAAAATGATTTTCCAACAAAAGTTGCGCTTCCAGTCGCGCAAGGTAAAAACGAATACCTATCGTTAATACGTGCACGGATGTGATGCCTTCGACTCCATTAATTTCTTTAAATAATAACATCTCCAAAGAAACAATCTGTATTTTCATGAAATCTTCAAATCTCATATTTATGTAAAATATTATTTGATAATCTTTCGTAATAAAAGTTAGAAATTATAATTCTAGTTACAAATTTTTTTTTTCTTCATATTTTTCGACGCGCAAGTTGAATTTACGCCACATCAGTATATAGAGAATAATTTCAGCAAAATCGAATATAAGAGAAACTATATAATCGCGGGAAGTTTATCCAATATTACCTTCACCTTTCTATGTATATACATAAAACGAGGTATTAGCAGAAATCTTTTCGCATTATACGCGAACCTACGTTAAAACTTTCTTTCGCAATTACGAAATTAAAAAACTCACGAGAGCGACAAATCGGGGTAGAGGAAGGTGAGGGGGAGAAGGGGGACAATTGCATTTGCGAAAAAATTTTATCCTACCTTCAAAGGTGTGTGTATATATATATATATATATATATATATATATATATATATATATGTAGTATTAGGAATCCCGTGAAATCAGGTCAGAGCTATAGAAATCGTACACGAAGAATTGTACAAAGAGAAAAGAATTGCAGAGAATGCGAATATTATATATACATATACGTATACGTACACATATGCAATAGATAAAGAGAGAGACTTGCACATACTAAAAGAGAGCTAAAAATCTGTGCTGTATATATATAGATAAATGAATAGAATAAACATCGGGGAAGGGAGGGGATGGATATATGCATCCGAAGTTCGAAGTTCATTATGCGCTGTTCGAGAGCAAAAAAGAAATAGAACACTATCTACCCATTTATATATATATATATGCCTTTTCCATCTTCTCGCGGGCTCCCCAGTCGTAAGAATCGCAGCAGTACGTGCCCGTCGGCGGCGCGTCGCCGTTGCGCGTCGATCCAGTTTCGTCGGGCTATTAATTATCGCGCAGCGCGTGGGCGTCGAACCGCCGCGCCGTTCCGCGCACGTTTTGACGAGCGATGAGGCAACGCGCTCTGAAATTTCTATACAACATATTGCCGCGTACGTTCTGTGCAACGGCCGCCCATACTTTAATTTACGCAGTAAAAGATTCTAATAAATAATTTCATTTGATGCTCGCGTTGATGTAAATGTTATTTTTATCGATAATACGTCCCACCCCCCCCCGTCGAGGAGTCACGCGCGCTAGTTATTTGAACACGACTGACGTTAATAATCGGTTGTACTGGTCGAACGTACGTTTTTTTTTTTTTTTTAAGTTATATTTCGCAATAATGCAGAAGGAGCGTCGCGCCGTCCGTCGGTTGCGGTTGAGGACAAAAATCGATCATCCGAGGCAAAGAACGCGCGTACGGGGATTGTCCCGACTCGGGACAATGAGTCGTTTGTGCCGCGAGGCGCGCTTGTCACAAACCACGGCGTCGAATCGCGTCCGCGTGAAATTCGCCCCATAATTGACAATGTGACAAGCGCACATTTGTTCACCTCTACCGATCCGATTGGCTTTTCAAGCGTGCCACCATGTGTACAATAATTGCGCTCGCCTATACAAACGAAATTGCAAAATTGCAGAATTCCGCCGCGGACCGCGCAATTGTCAAAGACGTTTCTGCGCGTCGTCGCGCCGGCTGAAAATTTCGTGCGTTGCTGCTCCGTTGACGACTAGAATTGAGCTGGCGACGAAACCTCTTCGGCGCACTAAACATATTTCGTAATATTTTACGAATCCGATTGAAACTCGTGTGAATCATTACAGTTGCTTTATAATCTACGATACAAGATGAATCACGAATTACACTCCCGCACACGACCACAGAGAGAGGAGAGAGAGAGAGAGAGAGAGAGAGAGAGAGAGAGACTGTGTATAGTGGAGTCGTCTCTAAATTGAGCTCTTCCCTTTATTCGCTGAAAATCAAGATTTGCCCAGTTTTTATGTGCCGTAAAATAATATTAAAACGAAAAGAGAACATTCGCAAATCATGCATTCCCAAATCGTGCTTTGCGTTATTGTCCGAAAATCGAAATGAATAATAGGGGAGCGTTTTAATAACCGACTAATGGCTTGAAAATATAATGATAATAAAATATCTGTAAATATAGCTTTCACATAAATTCTAAACGAATGACAATGGCAATTTTCAACGTCCAATTGCTGCCTAAAAACTGGAGAAAAATTGATAAAAAACTGGCCACGTATCGTTTTATCCACCATACATCGATACAAACAATCAACGGTCAATTTTTTTTATTCGACATTTTTTAACTCTCATAAACAGATATATCAAACAGAGTTTTACTTCAGTGGAAACTTAAACTTCTTGGTATAAAATTTTTTCCCATTTTTATCGGGGTAAAGATGGACTTACTAAAATATCTCCGTGCACAATTTGCAAAAGCTCCGATTTGTGTCTATGCGTGTGTGCAAGAAATACCCGATGGCTCATGCGTCAATGACTATATAACGTATGTCCATCCATCATCCGAGTTATAAGGAAAAAAAGAGAACGCTCGCGTCGGACAAGGGTCTTTTATATATGCATATACACGCACATATATGGACGTGTGTATATATATATATATATATACATATATATATATATATATATATATATATATATATATATATATATATATATATTACATAGAGCCACGGGCGCAAGCGTGCAGCTGTCTGAGGACGGGTGCAGAGGCAAAAGGAGGTGAAAGACGAGTGGCAGGCAGAGAAAGAGAGGGGAGAATAAACGCGCCACTGCGCGCTGTGGCGGTTTTTTCTTGCCTTCTATATAACACATGGGTGCAGTACAGCAACAGTAGCCTTTTATACGTATATATATAATATATATATATATATATATATATATATATATATATATATATATATATATATATATACATATAATATAAGAAAGCGAGCGCGCGCTTCGCACATACACGATCGAGAGCGGAGCGTTTTGTGTGTGTATCCGAAACCTTTCTCCGCAACAACCCCTCGGGAAAGACGCGGGGAAAGATGCCGGAACGGGAACAAGCACGTTATATCAGGTTATGTACAGCGGTTTAAACGGCCCTGGTCTGATGTGCATATATATAAGATGCAAGGCCTTTTAAACCGGGAAGTCCGTTGCGATAGCTCAGGAGCGGCCTTGTATGAGTGTGTATCTATATATACATACATACATACATACATATATATATATATATATATATATATATATATATATATATATATATCGTAGTAGCGGTCGTAGATCAGCATTGCCTATAACATTTATTATATTTTGACTTTGCGTAAAGGGAATTATAACATGTCGTATAAATATTGGAAAAATTCGTATAACTGCAACTGCACGCGCGATAGTTACGATTATATTTGCGGGTTTATTAAGGAAGTATGTAATATAGCTATTTGAGTGCGTAAGTGTATATATATATATATATATATATATATATATATATATATATACAACATTTACAGGAGTACCTGCATAATATTTCAACAGTATCACAGTTTTTAGTTTTTACCTCGATATTTACCGGTATCTACATATATAGTTTGGGTATTACGTCTTTTTATTAACTATACACTTTCATATATATATATATAAGAGATGTTGTAAAAGTTTTCTTTATTGTGGCTTCGAGCAAGGAAACTTGGGTGTATAATAAAATAAGGAATTGGCGGAGCGAAGTGCGAGGCAGATGTTCCACCTGGTTCAACGTTCTATTAAGCTTTCAAAATATCTTTTCAATATAAGAATCTTAAAGCCTATACAGCGTTGTTAGTACGGGTGCTTGCATCAATCGATCTACATACATATCTAAATATCGTGTATAATATAAAAAACGCGCACAACAGGCCTTAAGTATATTAAATATTTACTATTTTACGCCCCATGAGAGCCACCCAGCTTCGCGCGTATTTGATCCGGAATGTTACTCGCAGTACACTGATGCATATATAATTATAATGAACACACACACACACACACACACACCACACACACACACACACACACACACCACACACACACACACACACACACACACACACACACAGCACACACACACACACACATGTATAGTATAGTATAGAGATTCAAGAGGCCGATACCGCTGGAATGCTCTGATGCCTATAGATAGATGTTAAAGGAAATGGTTCGTAGACGATAATACTTCTCTAATAAATTACAATATTTATCATAAATATAGCGCGTGATTTCCGAGGCGCTTTCGGACCAAATGTAAAATTGTTTAATAAACTGCCAGGATGTATTTACATATATCTGTCATTAAATACATACAATTACGCATATCTATTCGCCACTTCGCGGCGCCCCGAGCGCTTCCCGATGTCGACGGCGACGTCGCGCCGCGAGTTTTACACGCGCGCGCGCATTTACCACACACGCATTATCCGTTACACGCGATCCAGGGGATCGTCGCCCTCGCCGCCGCGGGCGGCGGGAATCTCGCGTCTTTTTACGCGAGCGCGCCGCTGCCCCGTATCATAGGTATTTATGTGTTTATGCATGCACACGTCATTCCTCCGGGAGCCAGGGGAGGAGAAGAGGACGGACCGTTACCTATATATGTATATACATATATATATATATATATATATATATATATATATATATATATATATATATAGGAAGCGAGCTCGCGTGAAGCGTCGCCTCTTATATTATAAATATATGTATATATAAGTATTCGCCCGCGGGAGAGCGCGAGCGCCTCCTATGCTAATGGGAAAATTGGAACGCCATCGTGAATTGCGGGATCCCGGGAGAAAAAGTTCGCTGCACCGGGGCGTTATTTATATATATATTTGCCGCGCGCGCAGGAGCCGCCTTTTCACTCGCACGCCTCTATATATATATATATATATATATATATATATATATATATATATATATACACGCGTGCTTGGATAATAAGCGCACGCGTTCGCTTCCCATTCGCATACGCGCGTTCACGCGCGCATCGGCCGCGACTGCCGCTAATGCAACCATCGGCTCTGCCAATGAACTTTGATATTATAGCAACATCTCGCGTGTGCGTATTTCGGTCGCCGTCGCTCGTCAGCGCGTTTTTTCACTCAATTACACGCACACATACAGGAACGTGTAACATACACACGTACACCACACACTGTCAATATATACACAGTTGACGCTTGATTTAATTTCAAGCGGAGCGAGCACGCGTCTTATATAAAGAGCGTTCGAACGAACCTTATAACCATGGGCAATTTATGTAGACATATTGTATATTATTTTTTGTTTGAAAGAATGTAATATATTATTATATAGTGATGAATTTTTATTGTCATCGTGATGGCGATACGATGATATTTTAAAAGAATTCTTTTTTTTCTTGTTTTATTATTATAATATGTTTTTAAAACAGATCGTTTTGTCAAAATTTAGATTTAACAGTGTTGCACGTGTCTTAAAAGTGTTCAAAGCTGTTAGTGTCGTCAGAACATCTAAAAGTTCACAGTTTTATACGTAATTTCGCATACACTTTTTTACCGTATAAAATACACTGCCCGTGCATATACTGTTCGAGCAGTAAGATCGACTGTAGAACAGTTAAAAGTGTTCGAAGATATGTCACAACTGCTCGATCAGCTCCACTACTTTGTCCTTCGAACAAGCAAACGACTCGAGCATCGAAAAGATTGCAACTCTAATAGAGGTTTTGATACTACTTATTAAAATAATCCTAATAATGTTTATTAAAATACCTAAAAAAGTAATATTGATCTCACTATTGTGGCGAATAAAAAGGTGATACAGTTTTTTTTATCGAAATTTTGCTCATGAATTATTGAAATTGAAATTGCTTTAACATAAATATTAAAATTTGACTATGTGGCTTTTAATTTTTTAATGAATGTAACTTTTCAAGAGTAACAAAAACTTTATAGAAAGTGATTAATAATTCATCTATTTGAAGTCTGCATATATATGTAAATTGTAAATTTCCATCGAGTTTTACTCACTGTAGAAACTTTACCCTCTAAATATGTATTAAAAGAGCTGAGGGTTTGATTGAGGGAATATTTATTTTGCAGCTAATTATTGAGAGCATTATTTTTCTTTTTAATTTACTTAATAAATAATTAACTGCTTGATTAAATTTTTGTCATTCCATTTCAAATTGTCATTAATTATTTAATGTTTCATTTACCCTATATCTCCATAATGTGAAATTTTACAATAAATTTTAAGCAAATACAGGATGATCGCATCGTTTATATACAGCAAAGCACAAATTATAAATGCATATTTTAAGTGGAGCTACCGTTTAATAACTTTAAGAACTGTAACACACACACACACACAACACACACACACACACACGCGCGCGCGCGCGCGCGCCTATATATATATAGACGTGATTAGTTTCGTTTACACTGACAGGTGCTCGGTCGTCATTAATTCACATTTATTGAATGCGCTTATCTCGGCATTTATTACGCGCGACGCCAATATACCAAATATATATATATATATATATATATATATATATATATGTTTTTAGTGAGTTATATTTAGTGAATCCGCCACATATACGTGTATAATACATTGCTTTTCGAGACTTTCGGAGCTTCGAGCGTTCGAGCCCATCTCGTCGGCCTCGTGCGCGCGCGGTTGATTAGTCGACCAAAATAAAAAAAAAAAAAAAAAACCGCTCGCATCTGCAGTCTGCACGCGACCAGAGCTTCATCGATTTTTCGCCTATACCAAAGTTCACCTTCAGAATCTACAATACCTTGTATACATACGTGTGTACAGTATATATATAATGAGATCGCGTGATTTCCGGAGAAATCAAATCTATATCTTGTCGCCGTTCTATATTGCTCGTGTATGGATATATAGATGAATTGCCCAGACAGAGGGGAAGGGGGCGATTAGATTAATGCAAAAGGCGAGATCCTTATATGAGATTCTTATAAGAGACCTCCGGGGGGTAAAGATTAATTAAAAAATTAATACATCTTCTGTAGTCGCGGGCGCGTTAGAATTACACGTTAACGGTCTAATCAAATATTTTACATGGAATTAGACTTGCGCGAGGCGAGTCAGAAAAGGTTAGATGTCAGTCAATCTCCCTTGATTCCGATGCGTCCGCGTCTTTGCGCCGGAACTCAGCGGAATGCCGACGTAATCGCACGCGCGGTCGACGAAGAATCAGGCGAGAATCAATTTGTTCGTAAATGGACAGGGCCATGGAGAGTATAAATAAATAAAATATCTATACTTATATGCATACATTAGAGAAGTATGTAACAGGTTTAGAATCCTTGAGACAGGGAGTTACAATGTCACAACTACTGGGTAACAAGTTATCTGAACACATTATGGGGTAAAAATTATTCCAAACTCTATTCGTCAAAAATAATTATTTTCAAGATCTTCCTAGTCTGCAAAAGTAGTAACTTTTTCGCTCAAAGTAATACTATGTAAAGAATGATTTGCTTATGTTTACTTAAATTTATTTTCATCGTTTAATCTCTCATCTCAGAAATCATAAGAATAATTCTCACATTTTTATATCTTAATCTTATAATGTCAACTACTGAAGTACTGAATTGTCATTAGCTCTTGATATAGATACAAATATAACTTCGTTAGATAAATTACAATATATATATATTTATTTACAACGTTCACTATATTTTGTTCTTTACAGATTTGGAGCCATATTGACAATCTATGTATACATTTAAAATTTAATCTATTTTCCTTCCGAATTTTTGCAATCCTAAACTTTCATTATATTTTATAATATACTTGCAAATTGAATGGCTAAAAATGGATTAAATTTATAAGAAAGAACAATTCTTATTTCATTATAGTTGATGAATATAATTGCAATACCAACACTCGGTAAATAATAACGATTATAACTTAAATCTCAAAATGTGCCAGATAACCAATTTTCACAAAAGGACCTTTATATCTTCGATTAAAATTTAATAAAAATTGAACCTTGCACTAAACAAATTTAAAATTCAAGTGGCACAACACAAAGCTTTGAAGGCAAAGATATGATATGCAGGTCTTAAAACAGGTTTAAAGTTAACATTAGGGTTGGACCTATAATGTACACTCAATGCACGGAGTTCTAGCTATTTGTTCGATAACAACGAATTCCAACCAATTTCCAGTTCTGATATTTTACATATATAATTATCCTGTTATTGTACATAACCGACCGTTCGTACGTATCGTTAGAGGAACCCGACCATCCAAAACTGCCAAAATATCCGAATGATTCGTATTAGTCCACACAGTTCGAACGACTCCGTCTGCGAACATTTTCCCAAGGATTGATCATTGAAAAGTTCTCCATCATAAAACACATTTTCCTCGTCTTCGTGCTTCGCTTCATCTCTGCCCAGCGCCTATTAAAGTACGCGACTAATCCTCGAATAGACGCCCAAGCAAAGCCTTCGTCGTAAACGTGCACGGACACCGATTCGCGTAATCCTGGCGAACGGATGCGCGTCGTAGGAAAGCAGCGACGCGTTCCGCGGCAAAATTCTCGAATCGCCTCTTAAGCGCTCGCGCACCTGCGGCGTTAATGGATCAGCGCCACCAGCATACGCACGCGCGTATTAACATACACATAGGTAGAGAGCCCTTGCTAAGCGTATATTAGGAACAGAGATGTCATAGGGGGACAGCTGTACTAGGTACATACAGATACGTATGGCATATATACCTCGATATAGGTGGATTAAGAAATTCGAACGGTCGAATGCGTGTCGTTTACGTCTTCGTATATATATATACACACACACACACGCATACATAGACACGATGGCAGATGCGACGCGCGCCCGTAGAGAAACGGGGCGAGGCGCAGCCGGTACGGCCGAGGCGCGCTGGAAAAGTGCTGGAATTACGCCGGGCGCCCGGAGGCAGCGGGGCCCGGGATCCGCTCCATATCGTGCCCGGGGGCCCGGCCGCTGCGCAGGCCCAGCAGCTGTTGCCCGCGCGCGACGTAATGCGGCGGTGCCCGTGGCTCTGTACTGTCGCGAGGGGCGCGACAACGCGACGTCTGCATTATAACATATAGAGCCTCTGTAGAGGAGCAGCCACGGAAATTGACGCATTTTCCTACAATTATATACCAATATGGGCGTGTAATTGCAGGTTGTGCCTATCTCCCCGAACGTCGATATGAGGAAAAGCGCCCTGCCGTTTTTTTGGCTATTATGTATATGTATAATATAGGTAACGTACGAACGAGGCCCACGGGGGAGATAAAGCCGCGCTGACAAAGCGCGCGGAGATGCCGGCTTTCTTCTCCTTTTTTTCTGGGATATATAGCGCTACTAGCGGGGGGCTCTTCTCCCCGAGGCAGCGTTTTCGTATTATCCACTCTCCCTTATCTATTACCGTTACCACCGTCTTTACGATACGATGCTCGTTGACTCACGTATACGAGAGTATATATATATATCATATCATATCATATACTATGATATATAAAAGTAGATAGGCAACCTTGCCTTATATATCCGTTATATATATATATTTGCTTGATTTGATACGCGGAGGAATGAAGAAATTTGCCGAAGCCGAGAAAGCGAGTGTAAATGTGGAATTTTAAATCCATACTAGGATTGCTTTCGCTGTTCGCAAAGCCATATTATATACTCTAGAATGAGAATGCTTTTTGTTTATCTTTTTCTTCGAGCTGAGAGAAAATGAAAGCATTCGAATTGAACGAATTTAATTTAACGAGTATTTGCGCTTACGGTATTATTTGCTCAAATATTTAAACTTTATGACTTTTAGACTCGCTCTTCAAATTTCCTTTGCGTTAGCGGTTGATTACGTGGTCTTATTATAGATCAGTATATATCATTAACTCTCTATAATATTGTAAATATATTTATAACTACTAAACTATAATACCAAAATAATTATTTTAGTTGTATCACTATTTCTTTATTGAGTTCTAAATTAATCAGATTTTTCAACTTCCAAAGTTTATAATTAACTTATTTTATATATTAATAAATAAATTCTATTTACATTGCAATAACAATACTGAGTATTTTGTATAGTCTACCTGATTGACTCAACACTTATAGATCATTTTCTTTAAAAAGTTTCAGAATGTCGCCGGCAATATTATTGGCTCTAGATCTGTCCGTATACAGAGATGAAAGTTTAAAAAGTTGAACTTCATTCTGGGAACATTGTAAAGAGATCCGATCGAAATCATACTTGAAACACGACTTCAAATTTTCATACCATTGCATATATAACAATTTCCAAGCTTATCAAACATGCAATCTGCTTTGCCCATAGATTACCACTACTTTTGAAATTATTTGTCTCTAGTTTTATTAAGGACTGATTATTGCTTCAACATACGGAATGCGTCATAATATTCACAACTTCAGAGAAAGTAACAGTCCTAGTTATAGACGATCTGCATTGCCATTGTTTCCGCAATACTGAGATACATGGAAATCCATTAAAGAACAATTTTTCAATTAAAATTTTTTTGTTCTTAAACTCATAGTTTTGTCTTTAATATCCTAGACGTGGAAATTCATTTCTATTAAAATGCTGCTAAACTTTATCAAGTATTGCTACATGTATTATATTTCGATACTTTGTAAAGTCTGACCATGTTTAGCAGAAGTGAATCACAATGAAAAAACAAATTTCTGTATAATTTGTAGAAATAAACTTGGAAGAAATTTGGACCAGACATTGTCTAAAAATAACTAAATAAATTATACTAAATATTAAACTTTGCAAACAATTGTCAGATTTTCACAGTCTTTAATTATTGTCGGATAATGTCAAAACGTATCAAATATTACGAAAACTTTCTCAAATACTCACAGTTTTTGCCTAGAATTTTCCTTACATTTGTCTATTTATAAATGTTGCAAGTTTTTACCAAATATCATATTTTAACAGACTTTATCAATTTTTATGGCAAAGTTTATCAACGTGATTTTTTCAACCAAAGTATATCTAATACTTTTGAATTAGTCTTGATTAGTTATGTATAAATAATCATTGATGATAATGCCAGCAGCAAACAATGAACACGTTTATCGGATATTATTATTTTTTAATTGATTGATACTTAAACTTGAAAATTCAATTCTAAAGTATAGTATTATTCTAATTTCTAAGTAAACTGCTAAAAATTTCTAGAGACAACTACATATACATATACATATACATATATATCAATATATGTATCAATACTTATTATGAGCTAGTTTTTCTCAGATAACTGAGCTCTAAGTTAGAATTTCATAGCAATGTTACTTATATTTTTTTCGACAATTGATTGGTAGACCCCAATCTTTATATTTATCAGAATATTTCAGTACTTTTCTCAACTGGGACATTCAATTTCCACGAAAGATTACCGTGCAGATTTTATAAATTGATTTCTTCAATAAGAAAGAAGACGAGGGAGTGAAACGAGGACGAGGTGATTATGTATATAAAAATAATTTTTGAGGAAATGGAATGTACAATTAAAGAATAATAATGTAAGATATAAAAATGTAAACAAGTATAACAGATATATATGTATATAGAAAAATTACAAGCGAAAAAGATACGATACGACGAGGTGGTCGGTGCTTCACATAAAGAAGAAAGGATCTGGATATATAGTATATAAAAAAGGCAATAAAAGATATAAATCTCACATAAAGAAATCTTGTAATGACACAGGGCTCGCTGTATTAAAGTTAAAGTAGGTGTTTCTTAAAATAAAATGGAAAAAATCCACGTTTATGGCACGGCACTTGGCAATTTTTGTAATTCGTTGTCACGACAGAGACGTCACATCGACGTGTTGACATAAATTTTACTGCCCGCGCAGGGAATAAGGATACATAATATCTGACCTCTTCACGAATTTTGATATAAAAATAAGACAAGACGGAGGAGTTTCATCTTGTGTACGCGGTATATGGAACTGACATCAAACTTTAACGAGTTTCGCTTTTATAATTAGACATTGTGTATATACATTGCTCAATAACAGGCATAAAGGAATGGAAAGAGTCTAATTATATTTACCTTATAAAGTGGCGGAGAGTATTTCTTGCAATGTTATACCACGGCGACTGCTTTCTAACAGATTATTCTTTACCGTGTTTCAATTCAAGCCTCCAATTTTTTTTCTTCCTATTCGTGAATTCTAATATGTTAATGGAATTTGCTTTATATTTTGATTGCAATAAAAACAATTCTTCAACAATGAACAAGTAAAGCACAGGTCCAAATAAAAGTAAAAATCTCATAGGAGTTTTCATTCGGCTTCGATATCAGAAGAAATACGACCATTTGTTAACCTCCATTATAAGGGCCCGAAAATCCGCAATACCGTGAGCAGGTATTAAAGAAAAATTGAAACGATCGGCGACAGGACGCGACAGCTGCCACCCGTACTTCCATAAAGCGTACGTGAGAAGGGCGACATAAAGCACTTGAAGGGAATAGCCCATAAAAAAAGTGCAAAGGAAAAGAGAGAATGATTGAATAAGCGTACCAGGGGTCTAACTCTCTTTTCTGTTATCACGCATCCAGCACCGACGTAGGAAAAAATCGATTGGTGAAGCCGCTATATATACGTATATCATATATATGTCATATATAGCTGTATGATCGGATCGGTATAGTATGTCTATAGATATGGAGGACTGGGCTACTCTTTCTTTTTGGCAAAGCCGATTTTATTAGATCGGCCGCAAGCAATGTCCTGAAAAAGAACGACATAGTGGAGAGGGTAGGTTCTTTCTCGAGTACAGAGCACGGACGGTTTTATGGGGTGGCCGCCGTGCTTTGTTCACTTTTATCGGGAGGGAGGAGGGGAAGAATGGCAGGGCTTGAACGGTGGCGCGATTCCAATTTTTAATTAGATTTGAGTGACCGTCGGGGCGTTTTTGCGATGCCACCTACGTATCTAGGCGAACGCGTGCCTATGAAAGGATTTTAACTTTTTTTCTCTGTTGGTATTTAGTAAGTGCGCACCGTACCTGGAAGCCATGTAGTCGCGGCGTGCATAGGTAATCGTCCTTTGTTAGCTTTGTTATTTCGAACGGAGCGAGGAAAGAATTTTTGCTGGGGTTTTTTTTTATTTTCATTCCAACACACGTTAGACTGAAAAAAAATTTTTATTATGATCTACGAAATAAATTTATTAAGAAAAGAACTGACTAAAAGATATTAAAAATCTTTATTTATTTTGAATGAAAATTATTTACTGATCTTTAAATTATTTTCAAATTTCTTCATTACAATCAGCAATGTTTTAAAATAAATATTTCTACAGTTATTAGACACCGTAAAGGAATTTTGTTTAAGAATTTGGTTTAGATAAATATATAAAATGGCTCTTAAGAAGTATTTAATTAAATTATCAATATTATTTATTAAAAGACATAAATATCTTTGGTTTTATAATACAGATTTGACCAATTGTATATATATATAGTATATATATTGTTTTAGAAAAATTAAGTAAGTTATTATAAATTTCTATACGGTTTCTTCAATGAATGCACGTTAAAATATATGTATATATATATATATATATATATTAATAAGTATTTGTTAAAATTTGTGAGACAAAATAGATTCATTATAATTTGCAGAGTTATTCTATATTAATTAAATCTGAAATTAATCATTGTATGTAAGGCATTCCCAAGTATAATATTTACAAGATTTATTCTACTGTTATTCCACTATTATCATTCAGAACTTGAAAAAGTTTTTCAATTATTTTCCTGCAAAAATCAATATTAAATTAAAAAAAAAATCACCTTCAGTTATCGGAACATTGTTATTGAAGCACAACAATAATAAAAATAATACCAAATAAATGCTAATTTTTCATCTTCTATATGAACGAGTCTCTTAAATTTCACAACTGCACAAATTTCATTAGTTCAAATCAAAACGGCATCGACGTTTCTCGTTATTGAATTTTTAAAACTGATTATAACAAATATCCCTTCTGTCACGTTTTCACAATTTATATATTTCAATCAGTTTACGATTTCATTTGAGCAGGCGTCAATTAATATTTGAAATGAGGGTATAGAAAAACAATACGCGATATTGGAGATTGTTTTAAATTAAAAATACTTCCATTTTCGATATACAAAGGGCCGTTACAAGTGCGCAAACAAAAAATGAAAGTCAAAACTTTATTTCTATATAGAATTGTAAAGATCTGGCTGAAACACATATTTAAGACATGTATCGTGCATTTTATTGCATTGCATAAACTAATCGAATATCTTTTTTTTTATTTTAACGGAGGTGTACGTGTGCAGCACCAATTCGTTCGTACGTTGTACACGTCTAGGTACAAAGCGAAATATCTCGACTATACATAATCGATTAGCGCTCGTCGCACCGTCTATAAATAATTCCGATCAAAGACCTTTATCTCCGCGCTATATATATAATAGATACATATATATATATATATATATATATATATATATATATATATAATAAAGCACCGGCACATATTACTGTTGCTAAAGCGAATACTCGCCGACCGAAGCTTGCGGGAGGGAGGAAAAAGTTTCGAGCCCAAAAAAGAGCGCCTGGCAACGCGCGTCCTGAATGAGATATCGAATCCCCCCCCCCACCCCGCGCAGTTGTCATCTCGTGGCGAGACAATACATATAAAACAGTAGAGTTTAAATTAACATTAATGCAGCAGGGAGAGAGAGAGAGAGAGAGAGAGAGAGAGAGAGAGAGAGAGAGAGAGAGAGAGCATCTCGTGGAGGTCTCGTAAACGTATGAAATTCGAATAATCATCTAGAAATGTAGGAAATTCAGAATATATACGTCATGGAGCAAAAATATATACGAATAGTTTCCGATCGGCGCACTGCAATAATAAATATATAAGCGAAACGAATTTTTCAAACATTCAAATCAGTATTAAATACGGCGAATGCTGGGATATTTGTCGCAGAATTTCATGTTTAGAAATTAATATATACGTCGAAGAAGAATGCAGAATTCATACTGCTCTTTTGTCACTGTGCATTGATTAATTGTCACTTTTGATGATTTCATGTATGTCTACGATATATGTACAACCTTATGAAAAATGCAACGTATACTGAATATCAATCTTAACTTTTAAAAAGAAATTTAAAACGCGTTTCTCTACTTATAATATATTACATTGTACCTTCAAGCTTATTAAATAATAGTCTGATAAATCCTTTACTTGGCATTTTTTAATAATTCAAAAAGAACTCGATTTCCCTCCTTAAATCACTCTTTAAATTTCCAACAACTTAGATATAGGATTAAAATACACTGATGAAAAATTAAGTTCTTTAATCCTAATTATTAAAATACTTCTTATATATATTTCTATAATATCTGTAATAGAATAATAAATTTTTTAAATCAAGGAATTGATACAAGGAGCCAACTTTAACCTTAATACTTTAATAGCGTAATCTTAATCAACTCGGTCTGAATTAAAGTCTATCCCAAGAATTTTAATTAAAAACATTAATTGAGTCGTAAGTTAAATAACTGAACTGCATTAAGCGGTCGCTTTTATTGATTTTCCCTTTTCCAGGCTCTAAGTCCGAACAGCAGAGACTCGGTCTATATAGATTCATAAATGACTAAATTTATAGAAAAAACGAGTGAAAATTATATAACGTTTTGAAAAAAATAACATATACCTAGAAAATAGTATTAGACATTGTTCCAACGAAATGAAAGACAATTCTTATATATATATATATATATATATATATATATATATATACTATTCGTAGCTATTTTGACTTTTATGAACAAGTGTAGAATCTTTGATCTATTAAACGGAGTATATACATATACATTCATATACATATATATTGATCCGTTATATAACGGCAAGGTTTAATCACCATTTATAATAATTACCGTTGAGGTGTGTTGTATATATATATATATATATATATATATATATATATAATATATATAGTATGTATGTATATATATATTTATAATACACATACCTATTTACATATTCTTATGACATAACGTCTTTAATGTATATATAGTATTACGCACGCAAGTTTCACGAACAAGCGCAATTTTCATATATATAGTGCAGTGCTCATTCGCAATGAGTAACGTAAAAATGTCGCGAAACATTTTTGGACATGAATAACTCAAGAGAAAATAAAGGAGAAAAGTTTATTGGCAGTTTAATTTGGCAATCAATCGTTGTATACCTGTCCTAAACTTGTTCGCTTCGAGTCTGGCATTGAAGACACAGACACAATCTTGTTTCCGTGGCAAGCTCGCCTTAGAGGCAAACGACCGTTGGAAGATATAGACGATACTATGAGCGTATATGCTCCTCACCCCCCTCCCCTTCCTCTCACCCTCTATCCGTGTGTCAATTGCTTCTTCAAACAACGTGAGCTAAGCGAGTTTTCATTTAATGCCAGCCTTGACTGAAGGATGGAAACCGAGTTTAACGCGATAATGAAAATGATCTTTTATGTCAAAAGGCAAAAAACGATTAATGGTAAATTGCGTTTTGGCGATTACTGTACATTTATGCGTGATTATGCTATAAATATAATAATTTCGTTTCAAAAAATTAATTAACAATTGTAGGTGTATTTTCTATCGGTATAATACGTCCGATATAAGATTCTCATTTAAACATATCGTATAGCGCTAGTCAAACCGGTCAAAGGCTTCCCAGACCCCTTTTTTCTAGGCCCTTCTCCCCGCTACCGCGGGCTATCAATCACGTGCGCGCGCGCGCGCGTGTGTATCCTCTCCTCTAAACATGCCGGCAGCCGCGGGTATTCACCGAGCACGTAAGTGCTACCCATCAGGAATTGCAGCCGGTATGCTATAGCCGGTGTAATATATCGTGTAAGGAAAAAAATGAGAGAGAGAGAGAGAGAGCCCACGGCTTACCTTGACGCTCCCCGAACACGCGCGAATCGATCCGCGCGTGTATTATCAGCCTCGCAGGTTTGATGCTCTCTCTCTCTCTCTCTCTCTCCCTCCCTCGAAGCGGCGTGGTTTAGTGTATATACGCGCGTATATACATCCTCGAAAAGGGAGAGGCGCCTTTCATACACGTATATAGCTCCGTGCGCGCTCGAGTGCAAAAGCACCCGGCGTCTTACGCCCATATAGATATCCGTGCATGCGAAGAGTGCGCGGTTCTTCGCCGAGGGTCGAAAATCGACGACGAGGGTGGACCCGTGCGTCGCGATTGTTCTGTTTTTTTTTTTTTTTTTTTTTTTTTCGGCGGAGAGTCGCGCGCTGCGCGTCAAAGGTACATGTTGCACGTGTATCTATCGATATATATCGGCATGGTTGAGAAAATAAAAAACTATGGGTCGACGCTCCTCCGTGTTTTATCGCGCGACTACATCGGCAACGTCTAGTTGTATTTATTATTTGCTCGTCCGTCCGCCGCATAGGTATATGCGTCTCCTGGTTCTGGGAGGGGGGGGTGGGCGGTTGGTGCACCGTTGCCGTTGCCGAGTGCATCGCGTGAATTTCCGGTATAACTCGATGTAATGGCTTCCGAGCGCACATTACCTACCTATAGAAAGATGTCCCTGAGTCTTTACTTATATTTTACATACATGTGTGCGCGAAGCGATAGTTTGACTTTAAAAATTTTATCAGCGCGAGATGCAAGTCGAGGGACGCGGTGCAAATTTCTGTCATAGTTGCAATTAATAAATTATTTTGAATAAGTAAATATAGTGTATGGGATTTTTCGGAATAAAAAAAAATAAAGAATGGGGAAGAACTACATGTATATGTTCTTACAGTACATTATTTTTTACGATAAAATAGATAAATAAATGTTTTTCAACATGTATAATTATAAATATATACAGGAATAAAAAATTTATTTTCAATATTTTATTTAAAACATAATACATTAACTAATAAATCAAACAGTTCCCATATGATCTCTACCCTATAAGTAAAATTAAATCAATAAAGGCTGTACGTAAAATAAAAAATTAACTGGATACGTCATACAAATAGTACTTCGCTCCAAGATAGCTGAAAATACGTTTGCACTGGCGAGATTTTTAGCGAAACTTTATTTTTCAGCCGCGCTAAAGCTTTCGCCGCAAGTCAACATTGTTGCCCTCTCCGATTGACTTGCCTATACATGTACATATACTCCCACTGCTGAGGCATACATTTTTCTTTCCACTTCAATATAACCTTCATCGGAATTTATCTTTTCTGCAGGATGTTTTGGAGGTGGGGGTGGTGTACCTGAGCACTCTATCGCTATATATATATATATACATGCACATCTTATGCTCGACTTTTTTTTTATCGAACTCCCAAATCGACCTTCGCTACTCTTTTGTGTCGAGATTTTCCTTTTGTTTCGAACGAACAGAAAAGAAGAACGAAATTAAAGGCTTTGTCAAAAGTTTTGAAAGCTTCAAGACGCGCAGTATATAAATACCCATCCCATCTTCTTTTTGTATCATATCTGAACTTGCATATTTTTCGATCGATCTTGTCGACAATTGTAATATATATATATTCCTGGTTCCATTATCTTCATGATATAGTTAATAAAGTTCATTAATATCGCAAAATTTATTAATAGTAATCTACGATCATTAATTTACTCATTTTTTAAAGCTTTTTAAACCATTGTAATAAAATAATAAAATATTATATGCGTCTATGTCCGTCCGAGCGTGCGCGTGTATAATTACATGAGCATTTTAAAGTTCATAATGCTCGTAAATAAGTTACAAAAACGTTTAACGTAAGCAAGTTCAAAGCAAGTAACGTATTTCTTATGCGATAATTTTTCACCTCGAGCTCAACATTTTCATCCAAATTGTCGATCTACAATCTATTCCATAGTCGTAAAATATTTCATAGGCATTTGTCGAAGCTTCTTAAATAGCGAGTTAACCGCTTTCATCAGCGCCCCTTCACAAGCACCGCGTCCAAAACTTTATTTGACATTTTTCGCGCGTACGTGACACAAACAATCGTCCATCTATCCCTTGTCCTCGCTAATGGAAGGTGGGGCGGGCCGTACGCATCGTCAGCCTCTGCGGAGTGAAAAATCGCCGGACAAATAGCTCCCGAGATCCTTTACCGCGCCCCCTCTGCTCGTCCATAAACATCGGCGACTCCATACGTATTATTACACGTGTAACACAATGCATCCGCCGAGTTTCCAGCAGAAACGCGACGACCCTCCGCAAACGTCCGTGTTTTTGCGCGAGCGCTTGTGCACACGCGCGCATAATATGCAAGCTCATCTGGAAACGTATATGTATACACGCGCGCGTGACCTTGGGGGACATCGAGCACCGAAGGGCTTCCCTCTTGCATAAGCCCCTGCTCACGTATTTATAGCTCTGTATTCGGGAGCAAGGGGTTGGCGGCGCGGGGGGTGGGGTGGGGGGCGAAAGACACGAGTCGCGAGGAAAAAAGCTCCCGGGGCGCATAAACGGCCATTCTCGTCGCGGCGGCGGGCATCCGTCGCGAGTCGCGCGCGCACGTTCTTCCCTCTCTAACTGGGTCGAGAGCCGGGCCGCGCGGCCGGCACGTAGAGGAGCCTGCGGCTTCGGGGGCTCGGCCCCGGTGCGCCCTCGACGAGGCGACCCTCCGCGCCCGGGACGAGAGTCGGGAGCCCGTCGCCGGCGGCCTGATTACACGCGAGCGGACGTATACGTCTGGGAGAACATCGGCATCCGGGTCCGAGGCGGAGGTCGCGAGGGAGCCGGCCAAGTCGCCTCGTACCGGGAAAGCCCCGAGGATGCTGGAGGAGGACGGCGAGGAGCTCGGGGCTCGCGACGGAGCCGAAGACAGCGACGCGGACGCCCGACCGCCGGGTCCCGCGCAAGTACGCCTAACAATAATACTGTACTCAAGCTTGCAAGCTGCTCTGCCTGGCTTTCGCTAATTATCACGCGGTACCGAAGAGAGGGGGGGGGGCGGAGACGAGAGCTTCTCGAGTGCTGACTGACTAAGATTTCGGATTCTTTCATTACATATATATATATATATATATATATATATATATATATATATGAAATAAAATAATAGAGCACGTGCAGGGGTCGTAGCGATGACTCATTTCACGCTTTACATATATAGATACGTATATATATATATATATATATATATATATATATATATATATATATATACACAAATACTATGTGGCCGATGGGAACGCCGAGAATCGTGCTTACTCACGCTCGGTTTTGACATATGCAGAAAAATAAACGTGCGCGCGGCTGTATAACATTCGGGCAAAGCCGGCGAATAAGATTTTTTCTCTCGGCGCACAAGTTCAGGTTTAAGTCGCTCGAGTTATATATATATATATATATATATATATATATATATATATATATATAACTCGAGCGAGTTTTTTTTTCAAAAACAATAATATGAACTTAATGATAAATTAAAAACAACAGTATAAGCAATATATTTAGAGATAACTTCTATAAAATATTCGTGGTTACACTTGTCATATTGTTATGACAATGAAAACAATTACAATAATTGTACTAATCTAATTAGTTTTGGAAATGCCTTGTGTATGTGCTTTTTACATTATAAATATCAAACTAAGAATAGAAACGTTCTCTTTGTGCATATGAATGTAAAATGTTATCGTAGAATAATTTTTAGAGGAAGTATCGTTTCCTATAATTATAATCAATCTGTAAGCTATATTTAATTAAATTAATAGAATATTTGCTACACACTTGGTGAAGCAGAATTTATAATATAAATTAATGTAGTCTAAGGAACAATGAAAGGAAGAATGTTATATTGAATTACAGCAACTACTGCTGCTTGTAATTTATCACTTTTTTGTTTTGTTTTTAATATAATATGCTATATTAAAAGGCGGTTAATATAATAAACCGTACGGAACGTCGCGTAAAAAATATTCTACATTATTTATTTATTTTTTTTCATTTTATTTCTGTCAATATAAACATCCGGCATACGTAAAGTAGACCAATCGCTTCGGCCTCGCAACACTCTCTGAAACGTTTTTCATCATTTATCAATCCTACGGTTTTTCATAACTTCTAGGCAGTATGATATGTTAGAGCGCCCTAGTTTTAATCGATGTTAATGAAAAAACACGCTTATTCCATTGCACGAACGATTAAAAGAGAAAATTTCGCCATTTTTCTTTTTATCGTAAACTCCTCGATGTACGACTCAACAATATTACCGTTCGGCTTTGTAGCAATAAAATACACGACTAATGCGTATAGACGATATAAAGCAAAACGAACACATGTACATAAAAATACATAAAAAAACTACGCCTAGCCTAAGTGTAATCTTATCACCAAGGAAACGAATATACTAAAGTAAAAAAAAAATAAAAAAAAAAATAAAATAAAAAAAAAGAGAGAAAAGAAGAAAAATTATGCGCAAAATAATGCCAGCGAAATGAAGGAAAATTGTGCGCTGCATAAATGGGCTTGAGGTTGGCCAAGGCATAATAAGGTTTCGATGAATAATGTATAGCGGGTATTAGACTTTTCGTATCCTGCGCACAGCCGCGGCCGTATAATCGCGCTATCGATATATTTCGTGACGCGGACTCGTTACACTTCTTCAGCGCGGTTTAAGTACAACCTGGTACAATTATACAATATATATATATATATATATATATATATATATATATATATATATATAAGGAAAAACCGCCTACACTACAGCCATCAGCAACTACCTCGGCTACTTTTCTTATCGGGACAAAATTAAACTTGTTCCTATATATATATATATATAATTGTATATGGTCACTGTAAAATTTTCTGCCCAGTAGTCAGCTTTGACCTAGTAGTGCGTAAAGAGACCGGAGAGCCGGACAGAGAGAGAGAGAGAGAGAGAGAGAGAGAGAGAGAGAGAGAGAGAGAGAGAGAGAGAGAGAGAGAGAGAGAGAGGTGGGAGAAGAGAAACGTCAGTTGCACAGCATGAGTTGTGCGATATATGTGCGAGGTAAACCTGGGTAAACGCGCGAAATCGGAGCGTGTAAATCGAGATCAAAGACTCGGACCGGGGGTCCTTCGAAATTAGAAATCTAATATACGTACCGTGCGAAATTTCCGAGGGCATTTCCTATTGGTCAATTACAAGCAGCGACCTGTATTTCCGTATTATTTAATATCCAACACGAGACAGTAAAAACAAAATTTGATGGCCTGTTGACATTTTCATTTACAAGTGTTCATAGTAATAATATTATATAAAGCGACATTTGATAAACTTTTAAAAACCATGATATTCATCCAGAATATCAATGTTACAGTTAAATTCAATCACATGCAAATGCTAAAAATATGACGCATCTATACGATAAAAGTTTGCCTCTTATAGTTTTTGAGATATATGAATTGATTTTCATTTATACTGGTATCTCAACAATATAATACTCAAAATTACCTTCTAATATTATTCTACAGTCTCTACAGATTGACGTAAATTCTAAATACTATATTTGAATCTCATTTTGTCCTATCTCACATACATATATTATCTCTCTCTCTCTCTCTCTCTCTCTCTCTCTCTCTCTCTATATATATATATATATATATATATATATATATATATATATATATATTGTTATTATTATTTTGATATTGAGGTCAAGTCCTAGTACACGTTAATAGTTTCTCGTATGCTAATATCGAGGCTAATATATTTGACAATTAAATTTTCAAACTGTCCTGTTAATATTATAACTTGACGTAAGCGCGAGCGCGTATATATAATTAAAATGTTTGTATATACTGTATTACAAATACAGCAATTAGAGCATTATTGAAAACGATATTAAGGTTATTAATTAAATGTACTATGTATAAAATACATGTCAAGTTTACTAAATTTGAAATGCATTTCCAATGGATTTTAGATAAAAATAATCTAAACGCACTTATAAAATGTCGTTAAAATAAAAGAAGCATGTCTATTAAACCATTGTTAATTTTATTTAAATTAAGTAAATTAACACTAATAGTGAAACTCTATTTAAAAATACATATATTTAAGAAAATATATATTTGTTTATATATTTGTCAAGTTTTTTTTATATATATAATATGTATAGATGCGTGAAAGTATATTATGTTTCATAAACAAACCAGCGTCATCATTGATCATTGACTTCGAAATACGAAAACAAGAATACTACTAGTACCATTTTTGCAAATTTCGAAATGTTGAAATTCTTCAAGTTAAGTGGATTAACAATCCAAAAATTCAAATATATAACACTGCATGTGCGACTCAAATTGCAATAATAATGCAATCCCGCCTATAAAAAATTCCGTTTCATATTTTGAACGGGGGGTGATCTTAATTCCAGTTTTCAACGAAAAAGATTAATATTCAGGATTTGCAAGGTGATAATTTCAATGGAAGATGTAAGTAGCGTTATCACGTCGAAAATTTTTCAGCTCTAATAATATCCGTTTAAAATCCGATTTGTAATCTTTTTCGTTGGAAATTTACGCTGAAACCGTTTCCATTTGGTATCTGAGTAAAATGTGAGTATTATTTTCAGATGTCGCTATAATCTCGTAACTTATGCTAATTTTAATCATAATCTCGTAATTTATTGTATCGATTGCACTTTAAGATACAATGCAATAATATAAAATTATTTTTGAAAGATAGGTTTTTTTTTTTGTTGTAAAGTAGCCAAAATTTAGAAATTAAAAAAAAGGCTACTTGCATCGAGCCGATAGACGAAATTTTTTCGGAAATTGACAAGGTTTTGAAATTCAAATCCTCGCGCGAAGATAAAATATTGGCACAAACGACGTCCGCGAATTTTACAGAAGATGATTAATATACGCGAATTGAAAAAAAAAAACAAAACAGCGTAATCCTGTTACTCCAAATATTTGATTAATCGCGATGCTACATATAACTTGATGTCAACCTTTGCGAGTCAGAAATATTTACAAACTTTAGAATGGCTATAGAGACTATAATTTGACCGAAACCCATCATTTCTACTTTTCGTAAACTTTTGGAATTTTGTTTATCATATATAAAGACGTGTAAATTTCCTTTAACCAATGAACGGAAATTTCCGTCGTGTTATAATAACGAAAGCAAAAACTTAACACACTACTATATATATATATATCTAGTCTTTAACAGTGAATATTATTGTTTAATTTCATATATGCGTGCTCTCATATATCTGATGCCTTCTTTCATTTAATTGCAGGTGGCGTGGGGCACGGCAGTAATGGAACTGCAGAGCTGGCTGCTCTACCACCTCGTAGCCGTGAACGACTGCAATCAAGGTATATATATATGTACATCATAGGACAAAGGGCACAGCATGCGATCTCTTTCTCTTTCTCTTCCAATACCTTTAATTCGCCCAATATGTGTAATTGCATAAGCGTTTAGATGCATATATATATATATTCATTTATAGATCGAAGTACGCGTACGTATCACAGTTTCTATACCGTTTGCACGCGCGTCCTTGTATACATATATGCACGTCTCTATAGGCCCGATATGTATATGTTGTAGATGTCCCGCTAACGCTTTCGTTTTACCACGATTCGCTACAATATATCTACATAAATCATACCGTTCTCACGGACTTGCAAAATCGCGGCTATTATGGACGATTATGGACGTGAATATTGAGCGAATGTGCATTATATTTTAAGAATTAATCGGCGCTGCCTATATACTATATATATGATGTAACGATTTCTGAACAGAAATTTAATGAAATTATTATTATTATTATTATTATTATTTTAATTTTAATGAAACAGTGTAAAGGAAAATATTTTGACGGGTGAATTTTCAACAAAAAAGTTACATAACTCCTGCAATTATATAAAAGTTTTTTGTTAAAACGTAACGAATTCGCTAATAAATTCAATTTATTTCATGAAGAAGTACATTTATGTTCTAAATAATTTTTACCCTCTCAAATATTACGATATTTAATTCGTTCGAAAAGTAGTTTCCAAATTCGTCGTCCATCCACGATCGTCCGAACAATTCTTTTGAGTGATTGTTATGAATTATATATCACTTATACCTCTTTTCTGCTAGACATATATTTAAAAGTTCATTAATAGATAGAAGAATTATTATTAGATTTTAGAGTGAAATATGCAAATTTTGCATATTGTCGAAGTGGCTAGTCCAAGTCAATTTTCATCAATCGGACATAAAGTGCTCTGTTTTTAATAATATTATGAATAACTGAAAAAGCAAGCTGTTTCAAATTTTAGTTAATCGTGCTTCTCGTGAAACGTCTAGTCTACATTATTGCAAAGTTTCAAGTATAGACCGATCGAGCCTTGTATAATAAAAAAATTTAACAAGATTTTTAAAACGTTCTCATTTCGACAACGTTTAATTAATTTCCTTGAAACTGCGCAGCTATCTAGAAGAGACGTAAAGGAAGAGGGTAGGATTAGCTGAAATTTCGAATAATTTAATATGTAGTTATTACATATTGTTCGAAAGACAGAGCACTTTTTGTTGGAACGTAAAAGATTGATTTCGACAGGCCCCAATAATTAACGTTGTTTAGAGGCGAAAAGCAATTTTCATCGACTCTCTCGACCAAATGAAAATATAAGAAAAAACACATTTAAAGAAGAAAAAAACACTTGGTTAAGGTATGAAGAATAAAATGTGTCAGTCATATACGTACGCCTAAAATAAGCGCAAACGAACTTTTTTTCTCAATACCAATTAAATTAAAGCTTACTGGTATGCCTTCGCGTCAACATGTCAACTACATGTACACATATATTTTTTCCTCGGCTCATCACAATCATATCGCCAAAATGGCATTGTACCGCAGTTACGCTTGCCAGCGAGAGAGTCGTTCGAACTTTTCTCACCGCGGATGTCACATCCTTATATGCGCAAAATTATTATCTTACACAAAGATCTACATGTACCCATACGAATATGCAGCACTGTATAATTTTGTATAATTTTGTTGTACAGGTATCAGTCGGCTTTTATGTTCTACTATATCATAATACGCGATATTCGTTGTATTTATTTCGCCCACTACTTTTTAATTTTTACTTCTATTTTCTCATATAATTCATATACACACATATATATATATATTATATACATACATATCAATTGTTCCATTTCATCACGCAGTGAATTTCATCACGTTTTTATATTTTTAGTTTCTTGAGTTCAATTAAAAACCCATAAGTTTGGAGGCATTGCTGCACAGTTATTTATAATTTTTGATTTTCGTTATCGCTCGGAGGAAGCTGCTGTCTACCCAATGTTTGACGGTGAGTATAAATATATATAATGCAGATACATATATATATATATATATATATATATATATATATATATATATATGTATATATAACGTAGCGCTTATCATGACCAGGTAAGCGATCACTCATCGTATACGGTATTCCGAGTGCGCGCGTCTTATTTGCGCCTGATATACGATTCAATCACGCAGGTCGATCAACGCTCGTTTTATTCGCGCACTTTATTTCACATTTACCTGGACACTTTTTCTTTCGTATATACATCATTCTCTTTTTTTTTGTTTAGATTTTGTTTTGTTTTTTTTTTTTGCATAGATTGTATTGTTGTGCAGTCTTCGTCGTTATGTATATATAAATCAAACATATAAAAAGATATTGCGTAAGTTTTACTCTTGGTAATAAGATCAGCGCAATATAGTTGGCCGGCTGTAATTATTGATAATAAAACGAACGTTGATGGTCGGATTGAGAAGAGGTAAGTTATTATTATATAAAAAATTTATCGTTCTGTAACTGATAGACTTTCTTACAGTTATATTAATTGTTAGTAATATAAGATTTATATAAATTTTTCATACATCACTGCATTCGTCTGTATACTGTTTGTCGTTATATCGTATAGTAATGCAAATGTGCATGCTTGTTTATTAATAACAAAATAAGGATAATTATGTACAGGCAATGCTCAATATATTTAGAGTTTTATACATTTTAATTAATCGGAAATAATGCGATTGCAGAAACATTTTCCCATTCTGTAAAGAATAATTTTGCTGAATTGAATGTAATAGTTCTAAAATGGATTTTTCTTAAACGAGATCTATAAGCTTTAGTATAAATGACTTTCACACCAAGAGATTGATAAGATTATTATATTTATAAATGACATGATCTTAAAAAAGAAACGATATACATATATTCTTACAAACTTGGAAACTTTTACATTTTTATTTTATCATGTAGAGATAAAAAAAACTTATCATATAGTGACTCATGTACCTTTTCTATTGGCAATCAGTGATATATTTATAGGATTTTTTATTAAATGAAAAAAAAACCTCAAAATCTGCTATATTAATTTGTTTTTTGCATTAATACTTTAATATCTTTTACTTCAAAACTCTATGGTAAATATAGTTTACAAACGTATAAAAAAAAAAAAAACAGATCAAACGGATAAATTGTAAAATCTACCAATCTCGCCAAAACCGCGGCTGTCCGTGCAATGATACGTAATTGAAATGCGAAAAGAAAAATAATGAAAACAGACACCTGCAATAACGCGCCTTGTTCTGTGTGCACACAGTGATGCAGTCGGCGGCTACAGGTGGCGAAGTATACCCGGCCGGCCCGGGCGGCGTCATCGTCCCGAGCTCGGGCAGCCGGGCCCGCGACCTCGGGCTGCGCGCCCAGAAGAAGCTGCTCGGCAGATTCGCGGCCTCGAGCGCGGGCAGGTCGCTGTTCATCGACGACGCCACGACCTCGCTCCTCGACAATCTCTACAGGCTGATGGAGCGGGCGGCGCGCAAGAGCCAGCAGCTCGACAAGAAGCTGCCCGAGAAGGTCCTCAAGAACATCGTCAAGCTGTCGATAAAGGTGCGTTCGCGTATGCATTAGCTTAGGATACCTGTCCTTTTTAATGCTTGGAAATCAAAATTTTAAGGCTCACATGCTTACGAATGCATCTTAATCAATATAATACGTTCTAATACGAATTATGCTAGTTTTCTGTATGCAACGTGTTCGATATGAAATTTGTAATACGTGCTAGAATTCGCTCGAACTGTAAAGGAATATAAAAACAAGGTTATTACAGAATGATTTTAGTCGAGACTTTATAGTTACATTCATATCTTAGTGATCAGTGATTAAATCCCAATCATATATATTTGTCTAAAATACTTGAAAGTTAATTGAAATGTTTTATTACCATTGTGATATAGAAAATCTAATTTCTCTATCACGTTCAATTCATGAAATCTTAGAAATGCAACGCGTATTGTCTTAAATTTATAAACAAAAAACTTAACTATATATATCCAGAAGGTGTATCCTTTACACTTTATATTAATTCAATGCATTGCGAATAGTATATGAAATATTAAACGCACGTATGGCCATCATTTGATGTATTATTCATAAGAATGTCTGATACAAGGTGGCTATTACGGCATAACCAAAAATGCTATGATATAACGTAACAAAATGATTTTCAAGGTACCAGCATTTGAATGTAAATCACGCTATAAACAGATCTTGGTATAAAGTAAAATGTTTTTAGACTAAAACAATAAAAATATCTTCCAATGTAACTTTTATGTCTATTAGAATCTGATATAATAGAAGCTGATGGATCCCTAATGGAGAAACGTCACTTTATTAGATTTTGCAAAACTTTGCTGGACTTTGCCAATTATTGCTAAAAGTATGATATTTCAATGGGTACTGGGCAAAAATCTATCGATATTATATATAAGATAATAGTCTGTCTTGCAATATTTCATAAAGTTTGATAAAGTTTGACGACATAAGTCAAAGTCTCAAATATCTGACGATGTTTCGCAAAGTTCAATTGACAACATTTTGAAAGGTTGGCAACTTTCGGATTTCAAAATTTCTAAAATATATTTACAACGAAATTTTTTTAACATTACTCAAATGTTCCAGACATTGCCAATCGTTGTTAAACTTTGCTAAACATCGCCAGGCTTCGCTGAATATTTCATTCTCACGCATTTCCAAGTCCAACGTTATTGCTATGATTTAAGAGATGAAATATAACTCATCGCCATTAGGGATGAAATCATCGCACGATAACGTTTGCAATGACACGATATGCTGCTTAACTATGATACGTCTGCATTACGGCCTCCTTTAACAAAACATTTCTCGAGCTATACCTTACCCTAGCAAGAGTAAGAATAGGTCTGTTATACGAGTGCTCCACTAACAAAACCTATCCGTCCCAGTTTCCTTGTCACCGCGTCGACGATCGAGAACGCGTATTCGCGACTTATCTCCCCGCCTTAATCATCGATTATTTTTCTTCGTCGAATTGCAGATTGGCCTGCTTCACCGGAACCAGCAGCTCGGCCCGGCCGACGGGCAGCGCATGGACGACGTGCGCCGCAGCCTGCGCTCCACCGCCATGGCCGTGCTCTCGTTCTACGAGCTCGAGTTCAGCTACGACCGCACGTACCTGATCAAGTCGCTGGAGCGCTGCCGAGCCTCGGTACACGCCCTCATCAAGCCCCACCTGACGGACAAGTCGCAGGACCGCTGCGACCAGGTCTTCGACTTCCTCGTCCATCCGGACTTCCTCGAGGCCGTCTTCGGCGCGGACTCGGAGCTGCGGCCGATCCTCGGCGCGCTCGCGGCCGACGTGAACAAGGCCCTGGAGACCGGGCAGCTCTGATTCCCCGCGCTGCGGAACCCGTCGCCCGGCCCCGGAACTGGATCGCGCGAATCGATTTGGCCGTCCCGTGGACCGGGGGCCGACTCTTCGCGTCTCGCGCGTCCGTCGCCGTAGAGGAAATTCCGAATCCGACTGGCCGCGCGCCCTCGGGAGCTTCGTCGTCGCGGGCTTCGTGGCTGCGTGGGGGTGACTGCCTACATCGGCTCTTAATCCCATTGAAATACAGGGAATTTCTTCGCGGGGATGAAAGTGCGATGGCCGGGGCCGTTGGTAAAAGAGCCTCGTCGGCTGAATCGCGCGACCGACCATCCGGGATTTGTTGTGTTTTTGAGCTTTACGTCTACATATATCTACAAAACGAGATCGCGGATCACATAATTCCATTAGTCAGTCCCGCGCACCTGCTCGGATACAAATTCAACGAGCTTTTCAATGGATGAGTCGAGCTCTTGGGATAACATTTCGAAGATGTGAAGTGTAACGATTTCAACTTCGACTATACTTCATCATCATGGCACTAGCAAAAACGTACAATGTGGGGCTACAAGATCACACGAACGCACCAATTTTCATAATTGTCGTAGACGGATACTCGTGACTCTCCTAGTACATATAGCAACAACACAGTGTATAAGTATATACATGTGATGAAGTTTCGTGCTGCTGGACAATAGTTATATATAAGCGCAAAACTATATGTCCCTTGGCGCATGCACGCAAAACCGATAATTGTATTAGAAACTCCCAGAGAGAAGAGCGAGCGAGCGAGCGAGCGAGCGATAGAGAGAGAGAGAGAGAGAGAGAGAGAGAGAGAGAGAGAGAATGTGTGTGTGCGTGTGTGTGTGTGAGCAGTATACTTTCAATTTCAAAAATGTCAATAGTTTCCACCTTATTCTCAATGAACGTAAAACGTTCGTTTTGTTCTACACACGTACTAATGCTTTACCATTGGCATGTATAGCATTAGTCAAAAATCCATTATCTGTATCGTATGATCAAATACGATAATAAGCACATGAGCAGTAATAATCGTGCTCATCATAATACATCATGTCAAGATGAAAAATAGTTATTTTCAACATGTGAATTAAATAAATAATTAGAAATGTAAACGAGAGGAGAATGCGTCGCTGGGTTCTGCAAAGAACTTCATGCATGATGATAATCATGTATCAAAATTTTGATATTTATATTTGTTTAATGCCTGCAACAGGTGGTTGGTACAATATCGAATAATGTAATACATGATTCTTTTGATATTCTGTTAATTAAAGCTCGTGGAACATAAGATGATAACGTTCATGTTCCGTTATTAATTTTTTTTTACTTCCAACTTTATTTAACTTTGTACAAATTATATTTCAGGTGTAGTAACTAAATTTTCTTGACAGAATAAGTATTATTATTGTTATAGATTTATTAGTTATCGGAAAAAAACATCGTTAAAAATAAAGCAATTTGAAAATGTAAATTTCTCTTAATATTTGTACTATAAATCAAGTATTTTTTACATATTTTCGCGCTATCATAAATGTATTATTGAGGACTTACGCGAGATCAGATATTCATCTTGGATGTAGTCCGATTCAAGAAAAAAACTCAAAACCAAATTTTACACTAATCATTGATTGTGGCATAACATACTTTAACGTAATTGCTTTAATCAAGATTAAATGTAAATAATAAAAATATTTAACTTATTTAAAAGCTAATAATGTTTGAAAATGTGTATTTTTTGGATAGGTGACTGTGGTAAAGGAAAAAAATAAAACAGATTTTTCAAAGCAATGACGTTGTTAGGCCTTTATCAAACTGATAAAATGGAGTTTCAACCAACCATAATTGCTTTTAAGTATATATAAAAATGAAAATTGTAATATCACAGATTCAAAACAAGAAAGAATTTCTGATGGAAAAGAATTGAAACAAAGCTATTGATAAGAATGAGTGAATTATATTGTATAAGAGATGAACATCTTGTTATTGTTATGTATGCGTTCAAGATCAAATTCTACTGATTTATACAAATCGACCATGCATATCATATGAAAGCAAATGGAAACGAGTTCCAATGAGAAAAACCACTTAACGACCTCTCGTTTATCTCTTGACATTTAATGTAGAAGTTTTAGATTTGTAAAGTGATTCAAATACACACATAAACATATCATATCAGTTCATTTTATATAAAACAAATTAATATTGTACACGGGAAATATCAGCAGCGTGTTTTCAATAGTGTACAGAATCAGTAATAATATATGAAAATTCAAGTGGTTTCGATCGTTTTTTGTACAAAAATTCAATAAAAACGGCTTTACATTATATATAGTTTTAAGGAAGAAATTTCAATGTAATATATTATATTAACATGTATCATCAATAAATTATTTATAATAAAAGATGAAAAAGATATTCACGTTTATTTAATTATTTAATTTTTTATTTTAAAAAGTTTTAATCAAATAACCAATTAATAATTATTTATAATTATGATTATGCAATTTTAAAGTAGTGTATTCAAGATATGTAAAAAAATAAACATCAATTTGAGTGAAACAATAAAAGTAATGATTATTGCAAGAGGGATATTTTCAAGTAGTAAGAAAAAATTTATTCACTAAAATAATCATCAGGTCAAAATTATTTTAAGATATCATAGGGAAGTGGCATAAGTTAAATAACAAATATTTGAGTCTATACTTGACAATATCAAAATATTATGAAATGAAATCAAATTAACATTTTCTATTGATTATTTAATTAATTATTGATTATGAAAACTGTTCTAAAATTAAGTCCTCATTTATGTGAATGTCACGTGAACAAAATATGACGTAAGTCATATGAAATTTTTCTGAATGCCTGTCAATATAATAAAATAACTGTTATAGACCTGTTGAGCTAATACCAGAATAAAATGCCATTGTAAAACGAGGATTCTTTCAAAATCAGTTTTTAGCTCAAAATTATAACGAGGTATTTTTACTAATCTTTCATTATACTTCCATTCGGTTGTTTATAAAAGTCAAAATCTGTTAACTTTTTTACGAATTTTCAATTATATATAGACAATTCTATATTATTTAATTAGACACTAAGAAAACCTTCATAGACTGCGTCACATTCTAGTTACATGACATCAGTTCAAACAAGGATTTAATTTTATAGTGCATAAAATAAATTATAATCACATAGATACGTAAAATAAAAAAGTTGGTAAATATCTTATTTTGTCATTAAAAGACAACATCTAAAAATAAAATTAAAGAAAAAGTGAATGTAGAAGTGTATTATGAAACAGAATGGTCTGAGATATAGCAACTTTTGAAGGAGATAAAATAACGCACATACTATAGATACATAGATTTTCTGTGAATAGCTCGATTTCCAAATTTATTTACACAATTTCAGCCAGCACAGCACATTATAATTACGAATTACAGCGGTATAATTATTATACGCATTTGAATCGCTTTTTTAAAATTGTGAATTTCATGCCAAGATGCAAAATCACACGTGATGCAAACGAGCGGTTAATAAACTTAATTTTCATTGTAAATCAAATTCGTCGCTGCTGCACGCGCACGTATCGCATTCGTTTCCCCATACCCCCATTCATGTTTCCCTCTACTATTTTTACTTATTGTTTAATTTTTTCAGTCGATTTGTATTAACATTTGTCATTTCTCATTCTTTCTTATATCATTCAACATTTATTTAATTTAAATACCAGTCTTAAATATTTTTTGTTCATTGATGCACGAATGCATATAACTAGGTCAATTCGCAAGCCTAATTACATTCGACAATTTATGAAGATTCTCTAATGATTTGATTTAATAATTGTCTCTGCGCATTAGTATGTATGTATATGCATGTATATATGTACTTATGTATGTATGCGCGCGAGTGCGTACGTGATTTGTGTTATGTATATATGTGCATGAACAATTGCAGGCAATTTATTATACAACTCCCCCTGTCTAAGAAGGTTTGAAAAATTTCCATATTTTTTTACTGAAAACTGAATTCACGTATAGATTTTAGTTTTTGCTATTGATGAAGTTGATTATAGACACAACGAAAGTTTATTAAATTTCAATTCTATATATTTTAAAACATCAATATTGTATCTTTTATTGACAGTATTTCTATACGAGTCTTTTCTGATTTTTATAAACATATGAATTTTATTGATTGTATTTATTTACTTGAAGGTTCAGAATTAAAATTTAATCGAATCACAGAAATATTCTAATTGGCTACGTTTTTTTCATAAACATAACTGATTTTGTTAATTAATAAATTGTTTCAATTTTGTTTACCTTATATTTATAAGTCTTGAAAACTATATAAAGTTTTTAGTAGTTTATACGGTACATCATAATTTCTTGCTTACTATTTTTCATAAATATCTTTTTGATAGAACATAAATTTTATATCTTCAAAATATTTGGTGATAGAATGGTACAAAAGAACTTGTTCACTACAGTAATGCTTTGTTATCATACTTCATTTCATATATACAAAGAATTGAATGATCATTTCATTAATGTTTTAAATAAAAAGACTGAAATATGTCACACATTAACAAAAGAACAATATAATCAATGAATGAAAATGAAACATTTTCACTGTTGTACATGATTTATATATTTATTTTAAAATACGTTTTATTTCTATCCAATTAGATGATGCCTTTATTTTACTGATGATCTTTTCAGTCAATTAGTATTGCATTTTGCGATAACAAAAATATGAGGTGTCAATATTTCTATAATCTCAAAGGAGAATTTTAATCAAATGTTGTTCCATTTGAAATATTTATTCTAGATTTAAATCTTCATAATATTTAAAGTTAGCAGTTAAAAATATTGATTAAAAATATTAATGAACGTATGATTTAAAATGGAGTCATATCAAGGCCTATTCTTAGCCTATTCTTGAAATTTGTTTGAAATTGTTTTAACATTGTTTAATTGAAAAATTAAATCTCAAATATAAAGTGCTTACTAACTATGTAACAAAAATTTGAAGTTAAAATTAATTTAAATAAAACTGTTTCTAAATAAATAACAGGGAACTGAACTTAGTCAGGTAAAAATGATGTAAAACTATTTCTAAATATTTCAACGAAAATATTATCAAAACACATATTTTTGTACAATTTTTAATAATTAATATGAAAACTTAGTAAATATTGAAGTAGCCTAAAAATTTAACTATGATTTAAATCGATATCACCTGAATGACGTCAGTGATGAGCTCCATATTATACAGCCAGATACAACTGACTATATGAAAAACAATCAATTGTTACTGGGCTCCGTTATGTTAGCCTCCAGGAGCAATATGTTTCTAACCAAAGATATTCTTTATCGAATTCAATAGATTTTATTCAATCTCTTTATATTTGACATGAACTCATTGCAAACTCACTATACTGAAAGTGTGCAAAGGGACTGTATAATTTTTTAAAGAGTTGAATGAATTTACAAAGTTCGAATAAATTCGCAAAGATTTCTAATGAGTTCATAAATACTTAGAATGTGCTCGCAAAAATTAGGTAAGTTCATAAGGACTTCGAATAAGTTCATCAAAAATTTTATTAGTGTTTGCAAACAGCACCTTGCTTTAGGAACTCTGTGAACTCTGGCAAATTTCTTGAAAACTCGTTCCATTTCCGCGACCACGTTATGTACTCATAAAAGTCTTTCTGAACACATTGGAACTCTGCAAATTCACTAGAACTAGTTCCAACATGCTGGAACATATTCCTACTTTTAAACGGCGAGAAATACTTCAGCCAGGGAGTTACAATAAGAAAGTGCTCTTGTGTAAACATAATCATATACTCATGTTCACTATATGCATGAATCTATATTTGGCTTACAGCAATGTTATTAAGTGTCTATACTTGGTACTTATATATTAAAATATCGTTTATACCGAGGTATAACCATGTAAGATTGTCGTAAAATGATATAAATCATTTTATTCTTGTATATTTATATACAGCCCATCAATAATGTCACCCACATGATATTAATTCAAATAGTGATTTTATTTTATCTTTGACAAAAAACTAATTAAAAAATAAATACATTGAATAAAAATACTGTTATGTATATTTTATTATTTAATATAAACTGTCACTTAAAAATAAAATTAAAAAAATGTTCAGTTCCCCATTCAAGATACACATAAATCCATTCTTTTATTGTGGTATTATTGTATACAAAAGAATAAAAGAAATTTGAAGATAAAACAAGGTCTCCAAGCGATAAGAAGATAGATAAAAAAGTTGGTTAAAAATAACATTCTCTTTACGAAACTTCATAAATAATTATATCTTCATTTTTAATACAAAAATTCCTCCCAAGAAGAAATCTGTAGACATCACTTGATCACTTGGAGTTTATAATAAGCAACTTGATGCCAATAACTATCAATAGATTGAATTTTAATCATCACTTTTTCCTTCAAGAATATGATTGCAGATTATAATTGTAATAGTATCATAATTTGTTTTTTCTTATTACTAGATGTACAATAAACAAATTAATCCAATTGCACACTACCAAACGCATGTACAGAATCACAGTTTACACATCCTGTTAGTCTTGCCAAAACAATCATATATGATAAATTACTAATGGACTATAAAATCAATGTATGTTTTTTCATTGAAGTACGAATGTTTTGTTTATTAACATAATTATTGATTTTAAAGTCTCTTAGTAAATGATTCGTTTGACCACGGATATCCTAAAATTATACATTAACACTCATACATTCTCAAAAATGAATTCACTATATCGATTAACATATCATTTACATAATAAAATGTAATGTAATATGCATATTATGCAGATAAAGAATACCTAGCATTCATTTAACTAACTTTATATTGGGTTCAGTGGTACTCGTCTTTTAAAAATATTTTGAAACATCTGCACTACAATTATTAATTGTATTTTCTCAATTCCAAATTCAAAATAATAGAAAACTTTCAGATATCCTATAGTTTGTTCTACTTAACTTTATAAAAAAATTTTAAATGATATAAATTAGTAAGATCAATATGCAACATAACTAATTTATACATGAAATTGAGAAAAGTAAACGTTTTGCTACCAAGTCCACTGTACATCAATATTTCAAGGCCTTAGTAACATAAAAATAGTTGCAAAATCTATTGCAAACTTTCTCCTTTTTTTAAACTAATGTACCATTCGATTTTCAAATAGCTTGCCTCTTACTGTGATTGTATAATTAATCAATAACGTACAGAAAATCCATGGCAAGTTGGCAAAATAAAATATTTAATGTAATTTCCTTTTCAGTATCTTATTTTTCGTTTAGATATGAACTGAAAGTTTTAAAAAATTAGTCTATTTTTACACATTAGGCTTATTGTACTTCATACAACTTATGCCCAAAAATTTTAATATTTTTTCCTATAGTTCTCAAATAACTTCGATTTTACGCGCACAAAAACCCCACTGCTTTTAAATGCACTTTGCATAATGTAATCATTAAATGTGATAAAATGAAGACTATGTATTGAATATTCATTGAATGTGTATACTCATTGCCACAGTCCTGCGTAATTTCCATAAAGATTTGCTGGAAGTGGACCACCAGCACAAAAAAGACGCGTTCCCGATGCATCATAACAATGTGTATAAATAGCAGGCGTATATTTTACATTTTGGAATCCATCTATATAATCTTCATCTGGAAACTTTAAACGGTTGCAATTATATTAATTTTTATATTAAATCGGATTTTGATACAATTTAAAAATAAAGTAACAAAGAGTCTTACTACATATCCCTTTGAAGCTTTGAGCATAACAGTCCGATTGGAATTAATAGAAGACTCCAAATATTTTTGAGCTCTGATATCATAGAACATAAGCATTCCAAGTCCTGTACCAATTGTTAACACTGAACCTTGAAAACTAGCAGATCTAATGCCACATCCACTGTATCTAGATTTAAATAAAAAAATGTATAAATATAAATACTTAAATCAAATGAATAAAAGAGTGAAAAATTATATTAATTATTAATTATTACCGAGAAGGTACTTTTTTAATTGGCTGCAGAGTTCTTGCATCCAATAGTAATGTATAAGATCTACATCCTACTGCATATAATCCATCATCGTGTACAGCTAAGCAAACATTATCTTGGCAAGCAGGTAGTTTCCGAGATATTTTTTGTTTGAATCTTTCAGCAGACCAAATGTGTATAAAACTGTTCATAGATAAAACAGCTATTTCTTTATATGCTTTATTAAAAAGCAATGATCGAACTTTTTGTGCCGATCGACATTCTTTTACACACACAGGTTGGATCAATCTAAATTATTAAATCCATTTTTTAATAAAATAATATAATTTATGAATTTTACTAAAATTTTTACTACTTGAATTAAAAACAATTAATATAAATTACCTATGTGATGGTATATCAGCTTTATTAGGAGCTTCAGATAAGTCACTGTCAATATGCCACAAAGCCATTTTTGTGTCTTTAGAACCTGAAACTAAAAATTCATCGTCTAGCCAACACATATCATACACCCAGTCTCTGTGACCTGACTCTCCAACACAAACAGGATCTAAAGTTGGCAATCTATAAATTGCTATTTCAGTACTATTCCTTCCTCCAGTAGCTAAAAGAGTTCTGGAAATGGTAAAAAGAGGGTCATTTGAAATTCTATCATTTGATAAGTAGTAACAAATATTTTGTTTTTATTAAATATCTGTACATAACTATTTACCTTGAAGGGTTGATTTGAACAGAGTGTATACCACATTGTTGTTCTACAACACCACCTACTCCACCAGATGAATTTTGCCTTCCATGAAGGGATGGAATCTGATCTAATTTTTGAGTGGCTACATCATATACCATTAATTTATTGCATTTAGTACCAAATACAACTTGCCTATCACTAAGCCACTGGGAACAAAATACTTTGTTCATATTATTTAAACTAACTGAATATTCTTTGAATAGGTCATGACTTAAAATATGACGGGAACCAAATTCTTGATTAATTTTACGAATTTCTCTTGTATTAGTTTCTCGGGAACGAACATAATCTACAAAACTAAATGATGTTCTTAAAAATTGTTTCCCATCCATAACAGTTTCTTCCTCATCATCACTTGATTCATAGCATACAAAATCATCTGGTTTGTCTGATTTTCTGTTTCTTTCCAGTATCATGGCAAGTCTAAAAATTGAAGATATTTTTAAAAATTAATCTAATTTGAAATCAAAATAAAAGGTAATGAATTTAAAATAAATAAAATTGTAATAAATAAAATGTACGGTATCTATTTTACCTTCTTGATCTTCGCTCTTCAAGACGAGAACTGTTAGCACATGATGGATATCTTCCATAAGTTGTTAAACGCTGTGTTTCCGCCATGATGTAGATATATATCTATATCTATATCTATATATATATGTGTGTGTGTGCGTGTGTGTGTATATATATAAATATATATATATATATATATATAATGGATTTTGAATATTACGTGATATTAAAATTCTGAATCCTTAAAACGTATGAAGATATTCTGTTGAGAAAAAGTTCTCCAAATATCAACTCATTAATAAGTATCGTGGAAAGTTTTCTCATTTATAAAATTCTCAAGACGATATTTAACACAAGTTCAACATTCAACTCTTATAACGTGCTTACAGCATTTAGTTCACTGACACAAAAATAATATTGCTTCCACACACTGTCTTGGCGACTGCTCAGCTTTGCCAAGATAAAAACATCTGATCATGCTTCGAAACAGTAGTACCAGCTAATAGCGGTAGGTGGCGTTTCAAATTTTCACATCTCGTAGTAATTGCATGACAACAACTCTCTCCTTACACTGCTTCGAGTTCCTTTCAACCAAAGTTTTCAGATTTCAATATATCATAAATAGTTGATAACTATAATATCTGATAATATATGAATGAGAGTTGAAATCAATAACACCAAAAAGTTTCCGCTTTTTTTTATAACATGTTCTAACTTACAATTTTCATCCTATATATGCTATCATATATTCTCCAAACTTAAATTATTTTTTAATGATTGTGCCAAATTTGTAGCAATAAATATATGTTCATTTTGTAAGAACAAATTTTGTAAGTATAGTATAGTATAGTATGTGTTGAAGTAACTAAATTATCTTGAAAATAAGAGACAATGTATTAAAACCACTCGTTGACATAAATCAATCTAGGCTGTCCTGTAACGAATAATAAAAATGTAATTAAAAGTTACTTTTATAAATATGAAAATATGGATAATAGAAAATGGAAAATATGAAAATATGGAAAAAATATAAAATAGATTCTAGTTTAATTATAGTTACATTGAGTAAGGTGAAATAACCATAATGTCAATAGCAGAACAAAATCAAAAAATTAGTTAAGTATTTAACTAGCTATACTGTAATTAGAAATATCTTATCAATGTATAACCATTATACAATTATAATAGTTTCATCAATATTTAAGTAATTTTTTTAATAGAATACAATTTATAAATACTAAATAATTGATTTCACAGTATTGAAAATTGAAACTTTTCAATGTTTAGAGCATTTGTAAAATGGATTTGATATCGTCAATCATTATACATTTGCATTACTTCCTTTAATTGCTTATAACTTATATTTACAGTAACAAAAAACTAATCTGCCATTTACACAATATATTGCTTGAACTTAAATATCAAGAATATTTCAGTATATAAAAAGTATAGACCATTCTTATTAAAACACCAAATTTCCTTTTCTCACCTTTTTAAAACATAATTCATCTACCTTATCCCCTCTTCACAGCCTTTTTTTGCATACAAACAAGAACTTGACAACTTTATAAATGGAAAACTGCGAGAAAATAAGCCAGGCAAAGATATAATTATAGTATACACAGTCTTTTTTCAGGGCGAGAACTGGTAAAAGCAGCAACCAGGCACAGAAAAGAGCTCGTAAACGCGGTTGGCTTCGGTGAGGAGCAAGCGACTGTAGAAATTCGGTAAACTCGTCAACAAATGCATTATCAGAAACAAACGCGAATATGCCGTCTGCGACGGAATGAAAGGAAAGGCCTCTGCTACGCGAGACGATAACTTTCGCTGATACTCTCAATGTTCAAGAAACAAGATGATCACTTTCGTCGCCATGTTGCCGTGTTACGCATGTGTTTGTCAGGAAAAGAGAGGCGAGGCGAGGCCTTTTAATTCTATACTGGCGCCATCTAACAAGGCTGTGCGACTGGTTATAGGAGAAACGAAATTTAAATTTCGTTTTTATCGGATCTGCATATAACATTTTACAAATAATTTCAATACTAGAAAATTCATATTACTCAATTATGTTTCGTATGACAAAAAAAGGAAAAAAATATGTTTTCACCGTATCGAAACTTCAATCTAGTATAGTAACTCTGATTAATACGATAGTTAGTAATATAAAAATACAATTATTTATTGTAATGCGTGTGATTTCATTATACCTATATTTCTGTACTTTATTTAAAATACTTTAAAATATCTATTTAGTAAATTTTGAAATTTCTTGTATAATAAGAGAAACATTCTAAATAGTATATACGTAGATTTAAATAGATATACGTAGATTTAAATAGTATATACGTAGATCAAAAAAGTAAATAAAATTTTATTATATAAAAAAATAATGTATCAAAAATGAAATGAAAAATGAGACTAATTACAAAATTTGAAGAAGTTGACGTCCCATGTACGTTAAATATACTTTTTATTGCTCAAAATTAGATGAAATAAGTGCTTTTATATAAACAAAAATTATGAATTATTCATTTATATGTTATTACAAATTTCGTAAAAAGAAAAAATCCTGCATAAAATTTTGAATATTGAAAAATTTTATTACTGCATAAAATATATGATTAACATAAAATATTGGTTGTTCTTAGTAATAGCTTTACAAGGAATGTATAGAAAATGCAAACAAGAATTATTATTCATCATGAAAAACTATTCAAAACCGAGAATATTTATACTGAACGCAATAATTAATTGTTGATTTCTACACAATTTATACTATATCTATAAATAGTATCCTATTTTTTACACGCTTTTCTTATTTTTAACATACTTTTACATGGCCTATATTTATAAAGGATATATTTATAATTTTTACATGTCCTATATTTATTTTTATTGGTACAGAGTTTCATCTAGAATGATAAAATGCAATGTTCCTTTCATAATATTCTGGATATTCAGGTCGCCAACTACGTGGTAATTTACGGGAGAGGGGGGCATTTTATATTCATTTCATACGAATATTTTTCAAATTGAAATTTATACAGACTTTCACATATTGTAGAGAATAAAAAATTACTACACATACACTCGTCCTTGGCGACATTGAAATCACCATGGACGTGATAATATGGGATTCATTTCCGTACAATTTCACATTTTTAAAACTAAATGTAACATTTTAATGAATTAAAAATGACTTTTACAACAATAGTTTATTATAACAAAAAAATGTATCAATGTTTTTAAATATTTCTTTGCTTTGAAAATTATAGCGTTAATACATAATCTTCAAACACGCAAGTAAAAAAAAATTATAAAAAGAGATGTAAATGGTATCTAAATAAAAAGTCTGGACCATAAATAGAAAAGTTCGTGATTTGCAATATGAAAATTTATAACATTAACTGAAATTGCACCTATTCAATTTTACTTTTAAATTCAATTTTTTTTATTTAAAAATTAGCATCTTTAAAAAACAAATTTTTTGTTTGTTTTTTGTTTTGTCGGTCTACTTTTCTATAAAATAAGTTACGTATTCATCAGCTGTTTAATTTTCCTGAAGTACAGTAAAAATCTATGAAAAGTGACGACGAACGACATATATCTAAATTCAAGATTTAAACGTCGACAACGTTGTTTTCATTATTATGTGTTATTTTCCTCTCGTTTAAAATTATGTCAGTTTCATTCCGTCGCAACCGGAGCGAATAATTACATTGAAAACGTAAATTGATAGTTTCGTGTAGAATTTTTTTTAATATAATATTCCAATCCCATTTATCAATGAAGAAAAATACGAAATTCTCGATAGAATAAATGAGAAGTCCGAGAATATGTTACGCTCTGTAGTACCGGTCATGTAGTATTTCCCTCAGCCCTTGTACGATTATAACGATGAAGGCCAGTGTCTGTTCCTTAATTGTTGATACAACATTGTAGGTTGGGATGCGCGCACAAAGCCCACCGAGCGAAGAAGCGACTCTCGGCCCTTAACCAGGCCGAGGATGTCGAGTTATATCTATATACGTCGGTCCACGTACACATCTCTGGTTACGGATACCAGTCGACGAAAGGATCTGTGTCAAGGTGAAGGATTGACACGGTACAGCGACGAGGCGGCGCAAGTCTCACAGGACTTGGCGCGGACGTTCTATATATATATATATATATATATATATATTATATATACACACACATATGTGCGTAGAGTTGAATCTTAACGAACAATAATGAAAGATTTAAGCCCGTCTTTCGTGCTTCCGTGAATAATTTATTATGAATTATGAGAAAATGTACGATATAGCTACCATAGAATTTTCATAGTGTAGCTCGAAACAATTTCATAATAGGTTTGTGAACGCACAAGAATAATAATTGTAGAATAATTCGAAAGGGTGTTAATTAAAATAACGATTATGTTATAAAATAAAATAATACTTTACTATTCGTAGTTATAAAATTTTAGTATTGATGTGTAAAAATAAAAAGTGACTTTATAGTTCGATAATACTGTCAAAATATAATTTAAAATAGTTTTTACAATTACTGACAATACCAGAAGTCTTTTACACGTGTTTTGAAAATGCTAAATTCCAATCCGCTAAGAATTTTACTACAAAAAAACTCAAAGAAAAATCGAAAGCGCGAAACTGGTGATATGCGAAAACGAGATGTTTTCGGGCTCGTGTTATGTGGAGCTCAGTTTAATTGTATTAGGGTCTATAGATGCGTTGGAAGTTTTATATGGTGCTGTGCGTGTTTGTACAGCTGGGCTGGAACTTTTATTCGAGCCTTTTAAAGTGCAGAAGCGGATCGTGCAAATCGAACATTTGAGCCGTTGAAGCTGATTAAAAAAAATTTCAGTCATTCTAGTTGAACCGAATGAACTGTTGAAATAGTTACATATATATATATATATATATATATATACTGATGGGACTTTTTTGATGTTAAATAAAATTGCGTTCCAGCCGTTCGAACATTTCAATCGTTCGTTTTATTCTAACGGCGAAAAGTTCCCAGTCATACTTTTTTTTTACACCACACTGTTCAACATACACACTGATGTTTTTGTACATAGATATGTGACTGTTTCAACAGTTCCAGTTGTACGAACGTCAAAAATCTCCCGATTTTGTAGTGTCTAGGCTTAGGACTTGTGTTTATATGCGATGCTATTTATTTTGTTTTGTTTTTTTTTTTTTGTTGCAAAGACAGCAAACTTCTAAATTGATCAAACGAGCCAACCCATCATTTTGGCCCAAATATTTATGATAAAAGCAGAACGTATTGGGGTACGTGCAATAACATCGCACGAGTTGTATTCTCGAATACCTGATTCTCTGTGGTACGTGTAATTAACGACGCGATAACCCGTTGGCGAACGATTTTGTTTGAAATGCCCGCACAGAGCCTCGCACACCTGAATAAGTATCATAAGATGGCGCGTATTTTCAAATAATCTCGTAACAGCTTCGCGCTATCCTCGTTATTTTCGTAATGCACGTATAGGAAGGAATCGAAGTCCGCGATGCACAATGGAGTTTATTGTGCGTATATTTAACGACACTGTTTACGGTGCTTGTTGAGGAAGCGCGAGACCGCGGGCCTATACGCATAAGTGTGTAAGAGAAAAAAGGTAACGTTGGCGCGCGCGCCGACGGAGCGCATCGTGACGCGTTACGGCAGTTCGGAATTAGCACGTAATGCGACTGTGCGATATTTCCGATGCGCCGCCGTGTTAAAATAAGGCGCGTGTTATTGAAATTTTTGAGGGGACAGCCTGTACTATCGCGCCGTTTGCCCAACAGGGGCTAATTGATTTGGCCAACGATCGCAGAGTCTATAACTTTTTCATCAAAGTATCTATGAATATATAGCCTGTATACTCACAGTCCACATATTTACAATTCAATTGCTGAATATGTCGCGTGCATTCGATTTTGCATAAGATATAATATTTTTTATCTATGCCGATCAAACGTATACGTATCCAATTCCGCATTTCGTTGTTAATTTTGCTTAGAACTGTTAAGCGAGGAGCATTGACAGCAATGAAATTTCTATACCGCGCGTATATATAAGTACATGTAACTTTCGAGGAATTTTATTCTGGACACAGTAGATAATTTTTTTATATATGTGTGTGAAAAAAAAAATCCTCAAACGTAAAGCTCGTAATCACTATAATCAATAATGCTTGCGTTAACGAGACTTAGTATTATATGGAAAGCTGTATTTTTACGATGCCAGAATTCCATATATCTCGCACGAATATTCGCGCGCGGGAGCTGCCTCGACTTTTTTTTTTTTTTTTTTTGAACACTCGATTATAAATACCGCGCGCAATTTGTAAGAGTAATTATGAATGAAGTATATGTGTATATATATAAAATTAATTGTAGGTACGCGGTTGCGCGAAGCGTTAAATTATTCTAAATAGATTCGCGCGTGAATGTTTACTATATAATTCCTTATAATGTACAAACGCCGCGCACTAATGATTTCCTCTTTCAGCGCAATAATATATATATATATATATATATATATATATATATATATATATATATACACTCGCGGCGAAGGCAATTTTCCTCGTTAACGTGATCACGAATGAAAAAAAAAAGAAAAGAAAAAATTGAAAAAAAATTGTTCTCCAGCGTAACTTACAAATTCATTATATATATATATATATATATATATATATATATATATATATATATATATTATAAATTTACACGCCTACAATGCGCGAGGCCATTGATTTTGCGTATATATGTATACGTAATAAATCGCATCATAGATCGCGGGCACGATCGCGCGTACGCGGATCCATATCAATCGAGCGCGCTGGGCTTTGTCTCACCGTGGGCGATCCACCCGACCGCGCTGCTGTACATCTAAAAATAAAGGAGCGTAATTCAGTGTACATAGCTGGGAAACATGGGGATGATACATGTAAGACCATGCGCGCGTTTAAGTAAAAAAATGAGATAGGGCGCGATGGGATTTACTGGGCTGGACTTGCGCGCAATGTAAATATTATAAATATGTTTTGTATGCGTGTGTGTGTGTGTGATATATATATCAACTTAAGATGTACAAGATTTAATCTGGTATCCGGGACGTGCAGCAGACCTCGCGAATCGAGGACCGCGAGGATATAAACGCACGTGAACCCGACGACCGTCGCATTGTTGATTCCTGCTTTTCTTCTCTTTCGCGATTATTATTTTCCTGAAAATCGACAGAGTGCTAATTTGGAAAGATCTTAAACACTATATGGGCATTTATCGCGTCTTAAGAATTCTCCATTTATACTATTGAAATAAATTTACGGCCTACAGTAGAGGTGTCTGTCTTTTTTTTCCTTTTCGTATTTAAATTTCTGTCTCTCTTCTCGGCGAGGATAAGCCATCGTTCTAAGTAATTATTGGAAAACGATAGATAAGCACGTCGCATTAATGAATTTTCTTTGTTCGCTAACGATATAAAAAATGTTTCAAAAAGAAAAAAGATAAATAATAAAATCACGAAATTTTAAAAGTACCTGATCTCCGTTCGCAATCATATGTCCCCGGGTAAAAGTAATTTAAAAACAATTTAGGAGATATTTTTTGTTAAACACAGTGTAGAACAGTGTTTAAATCGTAATTGTTAAAATAATCAACAAGTTCAATTTTTTGCTTTTTTGAGTAAGTTTGAATACAATTGTAAAATTGCAATTATTAAAATTTTGGAAAAATGAAAAATCACACATTCGATTTCAACAACAATTAATCATTTAGAATTGTTCAGACAAAATTTTTTTTTTTAAATAAACACCGATTATAAAAATTAACATTTGCTGCTTTTTTGCAAAAGCAACTTGTGCTGTTTTCGTATACTTTTATTGCTTTACAGCTATTTTTGGATTAAAATTTTTGAGCTTGTGCAATATAATCTTAATTGTTTTAAGTTAAGCCATTGCGACTTAAACAAACGTTCTATCCTGCTTAACAAAAATAGACTTCCGTACGGATTCGCACTCCCATTGTTATGCAAACGGTAAAATATAGCCAGCGCCAGGACCGATGAATTATTCCTTTTTTTTTCTATATATAATGATAATATCAAGTACGGCAATCCAGTTTCTCAAGTCTGCGATACAGCACTGTGTACTATATATTGGGAACGGTATTATTTCCTTTTGCAAGCTCTGTACTATAATAGAAAAGTAATGTATTATATTTACACTCGTTAGCGGCATTTAGAACAAGTTTATTTATCTTTCTAGCTTATATACCGCTCCATTGCATATTAAAGACGGATAATCTCTGAAGTCAGACATACGCGTACATACATACATGCATATATATATATATATATATATATATATATATATATATATATATACATTATCAAATTCACGCGGTACATACATAGCCACTGTGCGGCCTTACCAAGTTTTTTTTCCTTTTTTCCCGCTTCCATTACATATATATATATATATATATATATATATATATATATATATATACCCGATGTCATTGCAATGACGTTCTATGCTCGCAGTGTTTTTCCGGCGCTTCCCCGAGAACCCCTTCCATATATTAGATTATTTGAGCGTGAAACTGTCTCCCGTACCCACGGCGCATTATATAATAGCGATTCTTATAAAAGGAGCGCGCATTGAGGCTCCAATCGTCGTAAAGTGCTTTATATACGCATATATATATATATATATATATATATATATATATATATATATATATATAAATATTTATATGTATAAAACATCGACATCCTCGTCTGCACCATGGGCGCGATCATCGAAGCTCTCCTCGGGCCGCTGTCCTTCTGCCTGCTGATCGCGTCAGCTGCTACGGTTAAAGGTGTGTGCGCGCGCGCGCGCGTATTAACGATCTATATAAAATTTCAATGTCGCGCGCGCTTATGGCTCTCGGCGCGTTTTAGGCTTATCTTATAAACGATCGCGGACCGAAAGTCTGCGGATATAGGATTTAGCTTGAAAAATTGAGTCTGCCGATATTGAAATTTACATTTTCGTGCGATTTTTTCGACAGTGTGATTAATTTTCTTCTTCTTCCGAATTTGGCAAAACGATCGTCGCGTATTAACCAGCGTCATCGGAATTTTACGATTGCATGGGAATTGGATATTTTTCCTTCTTAAATCAAAAGAGAAGCATATAGCGGAGTCGTTGTTGAGCTGTCGATGCGCAAATGTCTGTGGCCATTGTATTATCTAAGAACGTTCGTTGTTCTGATACCGGCGGCACAATATTGCAATACAAAACGCGTGCGCGTACGAAAGGCGCGAAAATTTTTTCTCCCCTCGATTAGATTAAGAAATATGGAACATTCATTAATCAGTGGGGCTACGATTAAATATACCAATACAGTATTTTCGAGAACCAGGCTAGTGTATTACTTCTACATTTATATCGTTTAACGGCGTAGACAAGTGTAAATATCATCGGATCGGAATAAACATCATAATTATAAAGACTATTTAAAATTATCCAAATTGAAAATACTCAATTTCTGCACAGTATCCGAGTTAAAGTAAAATACATGAAAATTGGAATAATATAGACGCGTGCATGAGCTGGGAACGCCAAAAATATATAAATATGCCCACTGAAATGCTGCGCAATTTCAACGAGCGACTCGAATTACTTGAAGCTATAAATTGAACGCTTTATATGCGCGTTCGGAAAACAATTGTTGCACAATTTATCATTTCCATGCATATATGTGTTTAGACACGGACAAGAGGCTCATTTTTTCCTTATAAATCCAACTCCGATTCTCTCGACATACACATACACTAATATATACATTGTTCTCGCTCGCGCCCAGACTGCGACAAGTCCAAGTGCACGGGCCCCATCAGATATTACGAGGACTTGCGATGCCGTGCGATCTACCAGGAGCCGGACGACTGCTGCCCGATTCGCTACGACTGCTCGGACATCGAGCAGAGGTCCGATGAGAAATGTTACGCGAGCAACGGCCGCGAATACTCGGACGGGGAGTTTCTCAGGAAGGAGGACAACGTCAATCCCTGCGACATCGGATGCATTTGTACGAAGCGACCGGGAGAGCCGTGAGTATATACAGATGTAATATATATTGAACATCATTTTTTGGAAATAATTTATAACTTTTTCTAGAATTTGAAAAGTGCACTATGTGCTCCGAGTGCGACAACAAAATTCCTTCCTCGAATAAACAATAATGTCGGCTTAACGCGGTGCATTATAATGGAATGTTTATTGCTTATAGCATATAAATGTATATATAGATATGCGCACCCACGCCTATATACGAAGAGACGAGCGAACGCGTAAATATTTTTTGACCGCGATAAGAGTAAAATTACATATGCGACTCCCTTGAGAAAATCGTATCGACGACACAATTGCCTATATACTGCTCTACTTTTTATACGTACACATTCACTTGCAGAACTTGCGCGACAATTGGAATATAGCGAAAAGCCTTAATTTACAGCCAAATGAGGATGCTCCAAAAGCGCTCCGCCAACAATGGCGCGAGCACGTTCGGCGCCCAACTTTCCGTCAAATGCCCTTTGTTCGCTTCGATATCCCACAATATACTTATCGCTTTTTCACAGTATCCTTTAACGACCGTCGGGTATTTTCATCGAAATTATCGAAAACGTTTCCGTTCCGACCTTTATCCATCCCAGCTGGCAATCGCGGAGCTTTCTGAGATTGGACATATCATTGGTTCCAGGGCGAGATTTTCTTGCGCTATCGTAGACTGTTGGCCCAAACAAATAAAGCCAGGCTGCTACTGGAGGGGCAAAATGGACGCGTGCTGCGGTGGCGAGGAAATTTGCCGTGAGTACACACACACACACACACACATAGTCACTTATAGACCTTAAGAGTCTGATTTTTTTTTCGACATACCCGACGCCCGCGCACTCAGTGCTCAATATGCGATGCCTATGTATTATGCGATAATAAAGTCACTGGACGTTTCAGCTGAGAATAGCGACGAGAGAATGAAGTGCAAGGTCGACGATCATGATTACCTTGACGGCGAGAGATTCTTTCCGGACAACAGGACTGATTTATTGTGCCAGTGCATGCCGGGCTACGAAGGTAAGCGGCATTATTAGTTGCATTATGATCGATTATACGTGTATAAGCGCGTCGCGTTAAATTCATATGGTATCGAGAAAATATCCAAGTTCTTCCGGTCCAATGCATCGATTAATACCGATTTTTCTCGTAGCCAAAGAATTTCGGCGTATAAATTTTCAAAGAAATCTCTATGTACAGCTCATTATGGTACGGTCTCGCTTAAATTTAAATCTAGAATTCGCGTGCTTTTTTCCTCCCTCTCTCTCTCTCTCTCTCTCTTCTCAAAGCGCGATCCTGTAAATTTGCAGGCAAGTACGAGGCTCCGTACTGTAGGAACATAACGTGCGGACTGGGCCGGATGCAGAGCACCGATCTCAAACGCAAATGTGCCCCCGTCTACATTAACAATCGTTCGCCCAGAGACAGCTGTAGCACGAAATTCCGATGCCGTAAGTATATGCATACGGATGAAGCGATAAAATAGCGTTAACGATGAAAAATCCGTCGACGAACAACGTAACTTTGAATCGCGCGCGCGTCTTTGTTTCAGAAAATGAGAATGACACTGTGATCAGATCGGGCAGCGGATCTGAGAAAGGTATATATAAAAAAAAATAAATACCATAAATCCATAATCGTTTGGCATGCTTTATCATTGCCATGCGAGAATTACTGTTACAGCTTGAACCCAACCGTTTCCCTTACTTTTATCAATTCCAGATCCTGTTAATGTCTGCGACTTCGGCGATCTGAAGTTGCGCGTTGGGGATCAGCTGAGTCCCACCGATACGCTGCCGTTCTGCATCAAATGCACCTGCGAACTACCGCCCCTAGTAACCTGCGAGGAGATTCCGTATCAACAATGCGAAAATTAATCCTTTTGTCAATATCGTAGATTGTGAAACGCCGTTGCCGTGATGTATTATATTTTCGACATTTTTCAATTTTATTACAATCTTATGGTAAATGATAATGATTAATCTATAAAAAATACAATTCCTGTTTGAAAAATAACTCTTATATAGAAATTACACAAAAAAAAACATAACAAATTTATGGAATGTACGTCTTGTTTTAAATTACATAATAAAGTAATAAAAAATTTTCTAAAGTATAATAATTATGCATATAAAATTTTTTCAGGATCTTAAATTTTAAAATATCACGTTTCTACTATTTTCTGTAAATCTCCATATGTCAAGAAATTCAGGATTGACTCGGAGGAAAATCATTTGACCGAATCAATTAAGTAATTATTTTCGATAAGGCAAATGGCGTAGTTTTGAAAACACTGTGACTGAACTGAAAAAAATAATTTTATTAAAAATTTATTATAGTAAAGCCAAAAGTAAGATTTTGCTGGCTGAAAGCATATACATGTTAGCGGATTAATAGAAACGACTTGTGAATGAAATGTTGACTCGAATCTTCACTAATTATTCACCTCCGCGAATCGTCAGAAATAAGAAAAGACAAAAAAGACCGTCGCTTGTCCGTATATATTCATATACACACTATCGCAAGTATTAGCCGCTGAATATTTTAATACTCTGTACGCGCGGTGTTTACATATGCGCGCTTATACTTATATATATGCACGGACTCGACCCCTTCCCCGCTCCTCACACACACACATATATATAAAAGAACAGCGCGCCGCGCCGATCAAATGCAAAGTGCTTCTTTCGTCGATCATGAGTGGAACGTTTAAGCCGAGCCTCGGGCTTCCGTGCCTCTGCCTACTGCTGCTCCTGGCCACTGCTCTCTCAGCTGAAGGTGCGACACTTCGATTTATAATTTCTCTCGTCTGCTTTGTTTTTTTTTTTTTTTTTTTTTTTTTTTTGGTCCCTTCATACCGCGGAATCTTTACGCTGCGGACGCGGGTTTGCGCGATATTGCTCGATATATATATATATATATATATACGCGGAATTCATTTACTCGAAGTCGATCTTCTTGAATAACGGCGCATTTTCACAAAAAGAAACAGATAAACTTCGAGACACTCGTATTATCCTATTCTGTGCACAGGTATTAATTTCATTTATCAGAGGACTGAATAAAACTTATAGAAATATATAGGCAAAAGAATTATATGCTAACAGAATAAAGGTTGACATAATTAATCGCATACCTGTAACAAATCGCTTCATTTAGGAGTTCGATAACTTCTGATTGGTATGCTTATAATTTAATTTAATATTATTTTAATACAATTTTTATATTTCATAGTTTTTATTTCATCAGTATAGTTTTCCTAAGCGTTCGCGCTTACAATAGCTGACGTTTTTAGAGATTAGTGCGGAGACATAAATAAAATAATAAAAGATTTATTTTTACTATATTATTATTTATTCGAAAAATACAGAAACGTGAATTTCAAAGCTTCTAAGTATATTAAATAATAATTTATTGTCACTGCATATTATTTCAATAACTTGTGCACCTTATTTTCTTATTTTCTATTTTAGATTAGAGCTAATATATTACGATGCGTGCATTGTATATTTCATCATTTTAACTATCGTTATAAAATTAAAACAAACAACAACAAAAATACAATTTTTTTTACGTAAGATTAAAAAATAGATAATGTAAAGACTGCTGTACTTTCTGCTATTTAAATAATGGTAGAAAAAGGTTTTAACATTCACGAAACAATGCTTCGGCTCTGAAAGTTGTTTGTTAGAGACCAAAAAGTTAATCGTTACATTAATTTATATTTTATATTTTTATCACTTTTTGTGTTTTTATTTTATTTGATTCTATAATTATTATTAAAATTATGTATATACATACTTTATTATCACAATATGATTTCAATTAGTATATGCCGTGATTTTCCTATACCATTACTTCTATAATATAATACCGTGCTAAAGCAAAAGCTCCCATTATCGACTATATTATGTAAAGCTTCTCGTGTTGATAAAAGTCGCTTGAAATAAATGTCTTCGCGAGAATTGAACATGATAAATATATCGATCAATAATTTTATTAGGAAATAATTAATTGTGTATATATAACACGCGATTTATTATTTCTCGCATACATATAATGTAGATATAATTTCGCAGAATGCGACAAAACAAAATGCAAAGGGCCGATCAGATACTACGAGGATCTGAAGTGCAAGCCGATTTATGAAAAGGACGGCGATTGCTGCGCGGTCAGGTACGACTGCTCGCACTTGAGCGGAAGATCGCCGGACAAGTGCCACATGAATGGCCATGAATACGCAATTGGAGAGAAACTGAGGGACGAGGATCGCACAAGCCCGTGCGACATTGGCTGCATTTGCACGGAGGGCTACCTCAATGTGTAAATTGATATAATACACACACATATATATATATTAGAAATTATTATCGTCGACATCGAATTATATAACTTACATACTTACACACACACACACACACACACACACATATATATATATATATGTATAACTTCGATAATAATTAAGACGGTCGAAGGTAATTTTGACGCGCGTAAAATTTCTGTTGTTCTTTTTTCCAGAGCCGCCTTTACTTGCGCTGCCGTGGATTGTTTCAGGGTAGTGAGTCCGGGATGTTACTTTAAAAAGGCAAAGGATTCGTGCTGCGGCGGAGAAGAGGTCTGCCGTGAGTATAATTTAATGAAAAATTTTCAGTCAACCTTAAATCGTTGAAATATAATAGTTATTAAGATAATTACTTTATGAATTAGCCGATGGTAAAGAAGAGGCGATTAAGTGCGAAGTCGATGGGCAAACTTACAGGGATGGGGAATCATTTTATCCAAATGGAACGACCGATCTCTCCTGTCAGTGCCAAGAAGGCTACAAAGGTACTTTATAAAATTTTATACGTAGCATATCGGCTGATAAAATAATATCGATGTGAAATATTGACACTTAATTTTATACAATTTACATGGAACATTTTGCTAAATAATATTTCGAATACAGCGAATAACCTCGTCTATTAATAATGACCGCAGGTGAAAATGTGGAGCCGTTCTGCACGAAAATTGGCTGTGGCACGGAATTGCGGCATAGCACAGAACTTTACCAGAACTGCGTTCCCGTGTTCTACAGCAGTCAGACGCCCAGGACGAGCTGCAGCTTCGCTTCAAGATGCCGTAAGCGAGGCCAATCGTTACTTATATAATTAATTCTTTAATCAACGGCAGAGATTTTTGCGAATTCGAATATTCTTCGCTTGTTTTTCAGAAAATGATAACGACACTGTGATCCATGCCGATCAGCGATCGTCGGAACAAAAACCTGACGAATCCGAGCCAAAAGAGCAAAATGGTAAGGCTGAAATACATACGTAAAAAAAAAAAATATACGCAATATCAGATAATTTAACAAAGTGCAAAAACACCTTCGACTACTTGAAATTTAAACTATTTTTTATATTACACCGATATTATTGTTCACTGATTAATGAAACGAATCCCCGTACTGTAGAGCAAATGATGTGCAAATATGGCAATTTGACAATGCACATCGGCGACGAATTAAACCAGGCGACGGACTACAGTTCAGTGTGCGTCAAATGCGTATGCGAAGTACCACCTACACCGACTTGCCAGCGACTACCGGACGAGGAGTGCGACGTTACCGTTCATCCGCAGTTTCCGATATAAAACACTTTCTAACTCTTTTTCCCCCCGTCCTTTCTTATAATCAATAAATTGATTAACCTCATATAGATATATAAGTGAGTATCGAAATACAATATAGAAAAAATGATAATTGCCTGTGATATTTTAAGACGACCTTGATAAGAAGTCGTTAGGGTATATATACTCGTATAGTCTTTTATACGTATTATTTTATGAAAACAGTTTTGAAAAATTTTTTTTGACTTTGTAAACCAATTTGGTAAACTTTTTCATTAATAAAATCCATATATAACTGATATTTCTTTTTAATCAACATTAATTATTTATCCTCAGTTTCCTTCGTAAGCACTTAAAAATTTCTACGTATTAAGTAATTTTCATATTTATACACTTTAGTTCTATATAAACTATACTGAACATACGAAAATATATATGTTAAATGATTTTATAGGATCATTTTTCAAACTACATCGAGTATTACGTTTGATATTTTGTACATACCTAAATGGATAATGGCAAAAAACAAATAAGTGAAACAATAGCGTCTGACCACACCGGTCGGGTATCTACTTAATATAGTTTCACCCATCTACCTCTCTATATTTGTATTCTATAAACATCTATTGTTATACTATTTGGCAGAAATATGAACTAAACAGAGGAATTCTCATCTAGGAAGAGTTGTTTTATTTATCTTTAGTTTTGAAAAAAATTCCTAAAATTCACTTTATTTTCCGATTGCTTCAAGCGAATCTCTCCTTAAATCGAAACGTCTGCTACATGCCCAGTTCTTCCTCGTCGTTACATTTAATATAATTTAAGACAGTGGCAATCGGATCGGAAATAAAGAAAACACAATAACACTAGCCATACACCAGTCAAACAATAGAAGCGATAGTGGAATTAGAGATAGATATGTTTTTACTAAGTAAATAATACAATGAATTCCAAGACAAAAATGAAATAATTGAATTCCAAGAAAACATGGCAAATATTGAAAGAAGCAATGGTGAAAAGAACTGTAAAGCTTCTGTATTACATGAGTAAACTTGAAATGATCCGACAAACAAATCCCTGGCGCTACAATTAATACAGAGGGCGATTTCAATGCCTACAGTATCGAATGTGATTCTCTAGAAAAAAAACATAGTTGGACAATTGTCTTAATAATGTCTTGGAGTTTTGGTGGAGTCCGGTGAGAACCAGTCAGAGTCGCTAAGATACGGATTCCAGATAGTCATCTAAGTTTTCCAACAAGAGTTTGTTCAAGAAACTCGAGCAGAACTCTGAATTAGTTGTCATTAGAAAAGGTAAAGATGGCTTAAATATCACAGAGAAGCTATTCAAGCTTCTGTTTAGGACTAGACTAGTACAGATAATTCAAGACACCGAAGATGTATCTAACCAACGACACGGATTTGGAAAAGAATGATCGATCGTTTTTATACAATAGATGCGGGTTACGATACGATTAAATCAGTAATGCCACTTGCTAAAATTTCATGTTCACAATGAATACAGCTCGATAAAATGGCCAGAAATACTGAAAGTGTGAAAGTTAACATTCAAGGTTGACACATAACATATTCCGTATTGTATGGAAACAAATACAAGACAGAAGACTGATCTATGAAACACGGATGTAATAAAATAATATCACATGACCGTGGGAATGACGTAAGCTTCTATCTTGCGTTTTAGAAACTAGAATTCAAGATAGAATAGGAAGATTATTATTTGTCAGTTTTATGAACATTTTTTCATTTATAATTGTTGAAACCTATAAATATTTACATATTGCTACTATACAAAACATCAGAATATCAATTTCGAAAAGAAAATAAAAAGAGCTGGAATTGAAAAAACTTCATGATTATACGAAACTTGATAAATTTTTAACTATTAAAAATCAGAATATTAAATATCAGAATAAATGTTAAAAATTAAACCATGAAACGAATAAAACTTATGTTATGTCAAATGAAAATTTACGTACTGTGATTGAATCCTTATTTTATCAGGTTGTATTTCGGAAGGAAGAAAACTCTTCCGGAAAATAAAAATTTGTAAGAAATTAAAATTGGTAAGAATACTTCTAGAAATAAACTCATTGTTGACAATATTTTTTATAATGAGATTAATAAAGATTGGGGGTATTTGCTTCGATTCCAAAAAAGTTCTGTTCTATTTAAAAAATTTACATCACATATTCTGCTTTTGTTTTGACTTTGACTATTCCAAATCTTCATTAGTAAACGATTTTCATTTCAATTGGCATGATATGAAAACATCAAAATAGTTTTAATCATACGAGATGTTATTTAAATTTAATAGAAAGCGAAAAAAGGGTTAAAAATAAAATAGCTAGTGATCATAAACGACCATTATTAATTTCTAAGGAAGCAGATATTTATAATAAAGTGTTAAAATTCAATTATCAAGTATTCAAAGTTCAGATTTCAATTATCAAGTATTCAAAATAATATACCAATAAATGATTGAAAATTCACAAGGGGCAAGAATATAATGGATTGAATCTAAATATATCTAAAGAAGACAAATTTCTTACCTGATTTCTTTTTTTTATCATCTTTAGAAGTAAGGCATTTTCTGCATTATAATCTACAAATTTTTATGTAAAAAGTCGTCGTAAAATATTCTGTCATGTTACGTAAGTTAAAACGGTGGGATTTTACCCTGACATTCCTTTAAGGGCTGTCGACTACTCTTCTACACTAATTGAATAACAAGTCCGTTATTAATATGATACGTAAATATTAAATAATTGCCAATCTTAGTTAATTATGTTCTTCATGAACGTATTTTCTATACATTGCAGCAAAGCTTCAAGCAAATTCATCAAACGAAATGGAATGGTATATAAAATTTGACAAACATTCTCGTTTTCACACCGTTTAACAGATTTACTTGATACTTTACAGCAATAATAGAATAGACGCAAATAAAGTACACGACTTACTAAAATTTGCAATAAATTAGTATTTATATATGATATTTTTTAAAACAGTAGACTTTCTACTTAATTAGTATAGAAAAAATGTGTAAAATGCAAATTCATCAACAAAAAAAAACCAATAATAATAAAGTACAAGTATTTATATGTAATAAGAAACTGTTTTATTGATTTATATAAAGTTAAGTAATATTATTATTTCTACATTAAAAACAAATTCAATTTTATACATTATATCAAATTATTTTTACAGATAAAATTTAATACAATTAACTAGTGTTAATAATATAATTTATTTAGTCCAGTATTCATATATCGGCTTCTTTATAAAAATCTAAAATTAAACAAAACAAATATTATTTATTAGAAGAAAGATAAATATATCTTACATATTAAATATATATAATTAAATTGCGTATATATACTACTTAAATTTACAAATTAAAAAAATAATAAACCATCATTAGCATCAGTATTCTCGATTTCATTATTTTTTATATCAATTCATTTATAACTTTTTAACCTTTAGAGAACAGAAAATCCACTATATTGAAACTAATTTAGAACGGCTCATATAATAGTACGTCGAGTTTTTTTATTACATATTAAGAATTAGATGCACACAGCATAATAAATGTTTATTTTTTCTCAAAATCGATAATAAAAAATTACAATAATATAAAATAACAAAATTTTAAGACCATTGATTAATAATTTAAAACTGGACAAAAATTCAAAATTAAAAATCATTGTATTATAACAATGATACTTTAATGCTTTTTTATTGAGTATCAACGGGATCGTTAAATATTTTCAAGTTTTAGGTATAATAATATGCAAATGGTAGAAACTTATTAGCACTATTTATCAAATAAAATGAGTTAAATCTGTATGATTTTTGAATGCCCCTCATTGATACGGATCGACACTCTAAAGCTTCAACTAAGTTTTTTTTTCAACTAAAGGTTCAACTAAGAAATTGTAAAGAGAAAAATCCAAACTCACCTAAAATATTAAAATATAATCATGATATTATCAATTACTTTTGAAAAGGATAATGGCAGTAATTACTCGAAATTTGAATAGTATATCTCCAATTCATCTTCACTAATCCTATATTACCAAAATGTCTGTTATCTATTTTGAGCTCTAAATTAGAATAATCTGCCTATATTCCTAATATTTTAGTATTTATTGAAAGTTGGTTGAATCCTAAATTCTCCGCTACTGAGTTTGAACGAAACATATTCAGTTTTCCGTTTTAACAGAACAAATCTTAATTTCTCTAATCAATGAAAAGGTGGAGTTCCTATTATACTTGCTACTTCAATTAGAGCTTTTAGACTCAATATTCCATGTAACTGTCAAGTACAGCAATTTTACTCAGTGTAACATCCAGTATGTTGTTCACTGTAGATTTTTCTATCTTCCCCCAAATTCCCCTTGTCATTCACATACTGAATTAAGCCTTGTAATTAACAAATAGATTACATCTCTCTAATTTGTGCGATTAGCGGTACAGAAAACGCTTTACTTTTTACACTTAAACCTAATTCAGGATTTTAAAGTTCATTCAATTAAAAAACTATACTAAAGTGGATCTTATGTTTCCGAACTGTAACATTTTAATGCTGAAAAAAGATCATATATTAATAAACCCTATACTATTTCTCATCTTGGTTTCTTTGCTAAACTGCCTACCGATATATCATTTATCGTTATTTATATAATGTTACATATTTTTGAAAATTTCGATCTACTAATTATGATTATATCAACAAGAAAAAAATGAAATTGCCAGGAAAATTATTCTAAATTATAGTAACAATACTGTTCTTGACAAATAAATTGATATATTTTATTAAGAACTTTATTTGGAGATTGATTCCTAGATGCTCTAAAAATTATCACCTACTTCTGATGGTATTTGGAAGCTTTTGGCCATTGATTCAGCGTAAAAGTCTATTAATTGTAAATGAAAGCTCAGCGAATCTATACCTGATTACATTGAATTTCATCAATTAAGAGCCTTCTACTTACATAAATCTAAATTACATTACGATCTTCACATAAATTCTGTTGAGGCTAGTATAAAATTTAATTTCGGAAGCTTCTAGAATTTTGTACATATACTCGGAAACAATAAAAAATACTCCTCCTTCATGACCTGAGTAATAAAGTCTGATTAGATTGTTGTTAAGCTCTTTAGGCTTCATATTTAAATCTATGTTACTGAAATTTATCAACTATGGGTCACTAGTTTTTCGTTAAGTGTATTTATTTCTTTAGTTTCCCAGTGCAGTTATTATTTTAATATTCGATGTTTATAGATTTTTTCCACAGTATTGAAAAAGGTATATTGCTTCTTATATTTAAAAAGAGTGTTAGACCTAAAATTGAAAATGACCTCCCAATATCAATACCTAACATATTTGAAAAATTATTAGACAAACTTATGCAGAATTATATAAATTATTGCTTTTAACAATTGATTCTTTAATTTATTTATCAGAAGGTAAATCTATGCAAAATTAATTCCCTACTGTATGCCCTACGTTTAGTTTTGACAATTATTTTTCAATACTTATATATATATATTCCTTACTTCCTCTTATTCATGTAATTTCTAACATTTAAAATACTTTTCTATATTTAAAGTATTAGACATCAGCACTCTCCCTTAATATATTGCAGTTTTCTTTCTTTCTTTCTACAGCCCCATATAATAAAACTTGTGATCCATGTATCTTTCATGAAGACTGTTATTCATGTAATTACAGTAAAAGGATATTAACTCTCTATTCTCTTTCAAAATTGTTATTTATTCTTTCTTATCCCTTCTAATTGGACAACCATTTACCTTTCTGTATTAATCACGTCATGTTTTGTACTGTTAGGCAGTATCACAGAGAGGCCTAGTTTACAAAAAAACATAATTTTTGGAAATGAAGGGATTAATTTTAATTTTATGAGTTATTCATTTTGATGTAAATGTAAAAATAAACTATTAACTCAATATTTATCTTAATTCAATAATAAAATTTTTACATCGTTATAACTTCATGATCCTTTAATTTTGTTTAAAACTGTTATACTTAGTCAACAATTATAGTGTACCTATAATTCAGTCCATTACATAATCTCTACACCTCGTGTATTTCATAATATATTTTAATATTTTAAATTTGTAACTTTTAATTTCTTAATGTTTGCTCTATTGTGCTTTTATTTATATTATAGTTAAAATTTAAATAACATATATAAGCTACCCTTGGTGTTCTCTGCCCTAGTTTCATACCTTACATTAAATATTGTTCAATCTATAATATTACAAGGCCCTTGTATCCATCAATTAAATATGAATAATGTATAAATAAATAATACAATCAAATTTACTTCGAAATGACTTTTTTAAAATATATACATCTTAAACAATTATAAATTAATAATTTGACTTTAAGTATAAAGTATTTATATAAATTCATTTGTTATATAACAAAAGCATTGTACTAAAACAATAAAGACCAGTAACCTGATAGTTATACCAAATTTAACAAAATATTTAATTTACAACAATTTTTATTACTAGTTACATTCATAAATATTAAACTAAAATATTCTTGTTGGTTTTTACATGAAATTAATTTTAATTTTAAATTAATCAAGTTCTTAATGAATAGAATTGTAAAATTGCCTAAATATTTGTATACAATTTAGTAAACAGTAATTATTAAAGGTTTGCAGAAACCCTAATATATTTCTTAATATTTTTATTTTCTATCATATTTCCATATTAGCAATAAAGAAATATAATTAATTATTCAAATGCTGAGTTCAATCAGTTTAATCTATTTTTTAACGAAGAAATAGCTCACCAATCATTGCTTAGTGCGAGAGAAATATAAAAAGGATTTTTTTTTTCTTTTCCATTAAAAAAAACTTATACTGTGCTTTTGGACTACTGATTACCTCCACATTTATACACTCTAAGGTATTTCATGATATTAGATATTAGCTTTAAAAATTTCAAAACCCTCTTCTCTAAAGTTTAAAATCTTTGGTAATAAACTGTTTCAAAAACTGTTTATTATTGCAATTAAAATTTTTAAAATATAGATAGTTTCAATATCACTCTATAATAGTCATATTTTTAAGTTTATAGGTATTTATAAATGAATTGTTTTTTAGAATATGATAATCTCAAATTAGTTTTAAACTACTTCTACAACTAAGTTTTGCTAAATTTCAATATTTACAAATTTTTTATGAATAATTTGAAATCTTACCTCACTTACTGTTATTTAAACACAAATTTTACAACGATTTTAACTAAAGAAATATGTTGAAGATAAAACTTTGTTAAGATCAAAGTCACCTTGTTTTGGTACATTTATCAAAGTTGCATTTAATTTTTTTTGTAATAAATACTCTTTTGATATGTTCTTTTGTACATTGTTGTTTCTAAAATATAAATAAAATATATTCAATAAATTGTAATATTACTAATTGTAAAAAGATGATATATCTTACAATTCCTTATATCCAAATTTCTCAATCAAAAATGAAGAGAGATCGTCTAAAATTGGTTCCGAATGTAACGCAACAAATTGCTCGCGGCAAAGCTGTCAAATTATATATTAATTATTCATTTGATTCTAATTCTATAAGAAGTATTAGCAATATCTTAAATAATTAACCTTATTCATAATTTCAACAGTGCAGGGATGTGTCCAATAACAATCATGTACTGATACAAACGTAATACCTACATGTTCGCTATTTATGCTAGTAAGCATCATATGACTAGAGTCCAAAGAATGAACGAAATTTGGTGGAAACGCATTTTTCTGTTTCATTACATGAGGTTTGCTATAATAATAAATATAAAAAATTAACAATCAAACTTTAACAATCAATTAACAATCAATCCAAATTTAAATATTGAAAATCCATAATTGTGGGTATATAAATTATATGTTTCATACAACTTTGATTTTGTTATTGATTTTACTTGATATTTAATATTAAAATTTATAAAAAATATTTTTAAATGAATTATTATTAATAAAAATGTTATAAAAATTATTAAAAAATGAATACTGTATTTACTGCTATAAGAAAAAAAATTTTATATTTTATTTTTTACTTCATTAAAAAATTAATATTCCAATAAATTACTATAAAGCTTTAAAAAAAATTGATAACTGTTTAATTTAATTAAAAAAAAAACAAATATTTATTAAGAGTTTTAAAAAGTGCAATTTTTATCATTTAACTTACCCTAAAATATCAGGAGTGAAACATACAGTAGTCCCTTTTTTTTTTAAATTTGGATGATGTATTTTACTATATGGTTGTACTACAGGTAATCCCAGAGGCGTTACCCATTCCATATTTTCTCCCCGGCTTATACAAATTAGTCTAGAGCATTCCGTAAACCAATCCTGGATTTCTCTAGCACTTTTAAACATGGTTCTTAAAGTTTGAAACGTTTTATTTACTAAATAAGTCGATGAAGGCCACAGAAATTCTTGAGGAAATTCATCTATATCTGGAATTATATAAATTCATTCTTGAATTTGCACTTAATAAAATGATATTAAAAGTTCCTAATAAAATTAATTTCTATGTTTCAAAAATTAAAAATGGTTATAAATGTAACTGTTAGCATTTTCAATTATATAATAAGATTTTCTTCTTAATGCAATTTATTTGTCAGTTTATTAATAATTGTATGGATTAGATAAATTTAATAGACATGATTGAGCAGCATTGACTCTGCGAGTTTGACGTTTAACGATAGTATATAAATTTATACCTTGATTCTCTAACCAATGAGTACTTTGCTTAAAAAAAAATTTTTAAATCAAGATAAATAAACAAAATTTTGTCTTAATTTAAAATATATTTTGAATATAACCAAGTGTTTTCATGATATATTGAAAATGCATTCTTTAATAGAAAGCATTGTAAGCAAATCTAAATTGTCTAGTTAAGTACCTTTTAATTGACGAGCGATTTGTAATTTAGCTCCAAACCAAGTTACTCCATAAACAGTTGTCATAACCGTCTGTTTAATAACTTTTCTTTTAATGAATCCTTCTAAAATCTGAGCTATATGATTACCATTTTTAGCATCTTCTTTACGCCTTTCGTCAACCTAAATTAAATAATTTTAATATTTATTCTACAAGTGATAATATGTGATGAACAGTATTAAGAGCATGTCACAGTAAAAATTCACTGATTTAATTAGTAAAAACTGACGTTGACCGTCTCTTAATAAATAAATAAAACAAATTTAAAATAATTATAATTACCATTGAGGCAACACTACTATATACATCTTGAGGGGATTCACTAGGATATAAATTAACGCTTACAGCACCAATTTGATCTCTACCAAGAGCTGCATAATGTTGAAGACCATTACAACTACCATCTTGGTGAATAGGAAAACCTGATTTAAATTCCTCAAGATTTGGTGATTTTAGCGCTGCAGCTATTTCCATACAGGCAGCTAATGTTTGCCATGGTTCATCCGATTTGGACCACCACATTTCACCCTTGTGATATTATTAAATAAAACAAAAAATAAATATTCATACAAAATATTTTAATAAGTTTTTTTTCGAAAACTTTATTAAAACTTATATAAATATATAGAATTTGAAATAATTTATTCAAATTTATTTTTAGATAAAAGTAGCTTACAGTTAAAGGGTTTTCTGCACTATCAAGAATTTTATCCATAATTTCATCAGCATATTTAAGTCGTTCACTAATAGGTTCTCTTTTTTTAAAACCAGTCAAATTTATGAGATGGAGTTTTAGCCACTTGAAACCGTTAGGACCAAGTGGTTTTTTTAAAGCAAAAATAAGTATTGACCTAGCTAGATCAGATCCTAAATGATTTAAATGAGGTGGTACAGGATATACACGCCCTCGAAAATCCATATTATGCGGCAGCCAAAATATTTCATTTCGAAACTAAAAGAATAATACATTATAAATAAAACTATTCTAATATTTATACTATTTTGATATCAAACAGTAAGTAAGATAATTTACTGAAGATAAATAAATAAATAAGTTTCTAAATATATTTGTAAATATAAAATAAAAATATTTAAAGTTTATTTCATTAACATACTCAATTTTTAATAGCATACTTACGTGATTCGCTAAAGACAATCGGTATAATGCATCACACCATAACGAATACATTTCATTTTTTTTTCTTTTCAATTCAATTCTTGCTTTATGCACTTTTTTCCTTACGTCAAGACTACTATTTTTTTGTGCAGGTGGTATATTTGCAAGAATTGATGGCGGTTGAGGCATATTTAACTCAAGAGATCCATCATTTTGAAAAACCTTTATTTAAACATAACATATATTACAAAAACGTCAAAAACAATTAAATAATCCAATTGGACAAAATTAAACAGGAAAATTACCTTTATAGCTACATCTAGTACATTACAGTTAATAGTCCATGGAATAGTACCCAATTGATTTAAACTATCTAATGCTGGATACAATTTATTTGGTGGTGATTTAACTAATCTATTCCATTGTTGATTCTAAAATTAAAAATTGAAGTAATTTTAAGATTGAACAGAAACATAAATCTTAAGTACAAAAGTAAAACGTTTAACTAGTGGTTGAATTTAAATTACATAAGGGTATTTTTAAAGAATTTCGTATGCAATTATTCGAACCCCCTTATTTGAATTTCTTACGCAAATCAAATATATTCTTATTACCATACTAAAGTTATAAAATTCACATAGAATTACGTAATTTCTCTACTATGTTAGGATTTTATGAAATTTACACTACAAGTACAAAAAGTACCAAAATTCATCATGCGAAATTAGTCATTGCTAAATTGAAAATCCAACATTCGTTAAAAAGACTTCTTAAAATCTACTTGACCTAATAATTTTAAGAATTTGATTTTAAGCTTTTAAACTAATTATGTACAACACTGTTTTTTAAAAAATTCTTGATTTTTTAATCTATTTCAACAAACATTCCAATATTTGGATCAGACCATATTAATAGTTGTTCAAAATAATTTGATTCAGTAACTTGTGATAATTCAAAATAATTTGTTTCAGAAATTCATTAAACAATGTCAATCTTTTTGGTCGAATAGTATTATCATTATTTTTTATTTTAAAGGCATGCTCCAGTGCAAATGTAGAAACCTTTTAATTATATGTTAACCACAAGTCAAGAAATTCAAAAAGCTAGGCAACATTTGATACTACTAGTAAAAAAATGCTTGTTCAGATATTGTGGCTTTGCAGATCACTTAAGTATTTTTTTATAGTGACTATAAAGTGTAAAATTAAGACACTTAGTGTCCAAGATTAGTAAATGTAAAATGGACTATCTGAACTATTATATATTTTTATTGGTTTTATGATTTTTTCATAAACTAATATAATTATTCTGTCAATTAGATTGCTTTTATTTATGTTCTGTAAAATCTACAATATATGAAATCAAAATTAACAATTACATAACAAAAAATAAGAAATAAAAAATTCAAATAATTTAGGTATAAAGGTAAATAATTTATATCGGTTTTAATGTAAAATACGTCATATTATGTTGGCAAGGTACACTTATATAGAAAAAAATATACTTTGTCATTTTTTACCACTTGTTAGCCATTCTATAATGCTTGGTAGGAATAAAAAAAAGCTTACCTAGTAAATTATTGTTATTGTGATAAGGATATACTATTTATAAGTCTAAATTAATGCAGTTTTATACTAATTTTTCTTATGACAATATACTTTCCATTTGAAGTATAGAAAACTCATTTCAATGCTATGTCACTAACTCGGCGAGTATGTCGTTCTAAAAACAATATAAAATAAAACAATATCCTTGTTCAAATGGATATACATATATGGAGAATGATATGCACAGGTTTCCGACATACTAAAGTATTTCTGGAGCGTTTTTCTCGATTTTAAAAATTCGAAACTTCTGTTGTTTTTTATAATTAAAAAATTTTTTCAGTACAATTATTTATAATTTATTAATTAAGATTATTTTTAAAAACCATGTAACAGCCCTATTAATTAATATGCCTTAGACCTAATGTGACTGTATGGATGCCAGTTTAAAAGAAAATCATTTAAATGTCCATAGATTATTAATTAAATTTATAGTAACAAAAAATTTATTATTTTTGACGTTTAAAAAAAGTTTTTCAACAGCCTTCAAATTTTAAGAATCACCCTTTTTTCAAAATAAATAGAAAAATTCAGATAAAATTTAAGTTAATTATAAATTTTAATGATAAACCATTAGATGTGATTAGATTTAAACTTTCTATAAATGCAATGATAGAGAATAAAAGCGTGTATGTAAGTTTACTTGTAATTTTTAAATATAATTGGATGGTTTTTATCTGTTTTTATATGTAATATATATATACCAGTCGTTTGCTCAAGCAGTATACATATCAATTTATTTACTATCGTTAAATGCCGTAATTTATAGTTGCAGAGTTAAAGCTGTACAACGACCCTAGTTCTATTTCCATGGCAGAACTTTATGGCAATATTTTTGTAAAAACAGCGTCTACCAAATTTTTTCGTTACGGGAATTAAACTTGTATATGTGAAGTGTAAGAACTATCTTGTCCATTCAAAATATAATAAATAAGTAAATATATTCTATATTATACATTTTTGTTTACCTCTGAGTGTGATAGTCTAACTATATCAGTTTTAGTAACAATATATCCTCCGTTTTTTATGGAAATCCATGGTCGGGGTGGACAAAAAGATGGTACAAGAGTAGTATCAAAAGTTAATGTTTCTGGTTCAGAATCTTTATAAATTTTTACTAATAACGGATGCGGTTTAACCTGTAAATTAAATTTTAAATGAAAGTTAAATATGTAACCAATTTTTTTATATATAACTCAATCGATAAAAATTTAGAAAATAATAACCTCTTCTTTTAACATAACACCACTATGTCTAAATATTTTGAAAAATGCTAAGTGTTGATGTTCACATCCATGATGACTTTTATTCTTATGACTTAACAAATTAGCTTCAAATTTTAGATCGTTAAGTATGATGCTGAATAAAAAACTGCCGATACTCGCATGTATATTTTTTTGCCAAGATGGTAGTTGAACACCTAAAGTTACTCCTTCTTTATTTGCCTCATGTTCTAGTAATGTCCACTTCTTACGACTATTAAGCTTATCATTTCTATTAACAAACCAATCACAGTATTGCAAATAAACTTCAGATGTTTTTTTATTTACTCCATTATTTTGATTTACCTGTATCTATTAATATTGATCATTTTATAAAAGTTTATATAGTTTATGCAAGTATTTAATATAAAAATTTTTATTCTCAAATATAATTTTGTCTTACCTCATACATTTTATATACACGATTTCCCATTTCCCTACATAGTACATTATATGGTAAACTATACATTTCTGAACCCATTGCTAATTGTCTAGCTTCTGTTATTAAAATACGTACATAATCTTCGGGGTTTAAAGCTTCTAAATATGGATATAAGTTTAATTTCGTTCTATGTGAATGTGATTCATAATTTTTTAACGCTATTAAATTTCTCTTAAAAGCCTGTAATGCTACTTTTTGCCATTTCTTTTCTAAATTATCCAATTTATTCCGCTAAAATAAAAATTAATATTAAATATTAAATGAATAACAAATACAATATATTACAGAAATATTTAAAAATCTTACATAAAAAATAATATTTTTATTTAACGTTTTTCTTTTAGCAATATTCTGAACTGTTAGTTGACCATTAACTTCTAAATCAATTTGTTTTTTCAAACGATCTTCAAAATCAGATACTTTCAAAAGTCCTTCTACAGTACTGCAAGGAGTAGCACTATCATCTAATAACTTTTCTAATAGTCTACAGCTATATGCTATATCAGGTTCTTCATAAATTGGTTTAAATTGATTATCTAATAATTTTATTGTATTTAAGACAAATGTTCTTTGATCATTAACAAAATTAGATTTTGTTATTACATCATTTAAGTTTATTCCGTCATTATACATTTCAATTTCAATTTGCTTTAATATATCTATTGAACACAATGCCATAATTATAAATTAATTAATTAGAATTGATTAAAAGACTATTAATATAAATAATTATTATTACTTAATTTATATTGTTTATCATTCTTCATTCGTCCAATACAGTCAAAAACATATGCATATGTTTGAGCATTAAGAGTTATCTCATACTCTCTTATCTCTTGTAAAATTTCCAAAATACTTTTCAAATCACTATTAGAAGCCAGTTTTTCTATATAAGAATTAAAAACAGCTATATCATTTATATATAGATAAGATGTTTTTACTTTGGCCTTTCTAAATGTGTAAAGTAACCTGTTTCCCAAAGTTATAGAATTATTATTTAAGCACACTTTCATATAGCTTAAGAGTGAATTATTAAACTGTTTTAATTTTTCTTCATTAATGGTTACTTCTTTAGATTTCCGTTCTGTATCAATAATTGTTTCTTCAGATTCTTCTAGTTCAACTGACTTTTCAATGATTTTCTTTTTATGTTTACTATTCAAATAAGTAAAAGTAACATTTTAAAAATAACTCTTATAAAATAAATTTTATCAATATTTATAAAATAAATGATGAAGTAGTAATTATTCACAGGATTATTTCTAAATCCTTAAAGCTAATTTAATATTTTAATTTGCAGTTATAATATAAAAAAAATTAATTTACTAATTATTTCAAATTATTTTATTATTTTAAGTATTTTAAAATTGAAGAAAAATTGATTTACCTTTTATTAAACTCTACTTCTTTGTCATTGAAACTTTCTTCTTCATTTGTATTGGCCAGAGAATGTGCTAAATTTGAACTTTTAATTAATGTAGTTTCATCAGTAATACCACTAGTCTCTAATTCTTCAACAAGTAATTCTCTCTCATCTTTTTGAACGTCAAATGCCAAATTGTCTATAATCGTCAATTGTTTTATTATATCAGCATTAAGAGTATCTGGAAATTCTGAAAATCCTACCTTTTGAAGGAAAAAAATTCATTACATTATTTTAATTATAGAATTCAATAATTATATGAATCATATTTTAATCATATCTATTTAGAACATACTGAAGGATTAGCATTTTCCATTGAATCTTTGACATTGACTGTGTTTGAATAGAAATTTTTATCATTGTTACTTTGTTTTGTTGAATATTTATTTTTGATTTTGTGTAGTTTATCTAATGTAATATCTGGTTGGTTAACCAAAACCGAAAGTTGAGCTGCATTAAGATTTTGAACAGCTGCTTTTCTATTGCTTGTTGATGAATCAGTTACTGAAAATCATTATTGTTATACAAATTTGTAAATTCATAAATATAATTTATAAATTTTTTGAAAATTAAGAAAAGAAAAACTGAATTAAAACTAAGTCAAATTTAAAGTTTATGTTTTGTATCATATATTAACAAAATCAGAATTTTTCTTCTTTTGTTACATTGAGAGACACCTTTATTTACTTATATTATAACTTTTGAAATTATTGATAAATAATTTTAATTTACACACACACACACACACGCACACACAGAAGCTGTGTGTTATATTCTTAAAACTGTCTAAATTAAAATTAAGTAAAAAATATTTTTCGTGCAAATTCTTTAAGCTTTTAAAACAGTTTTTCTTAATTATTTAAAGATTTAATTCTACCTTCTAACAACTCCGCATATTTTTTACTTCTTCTTCGGAATCTTTTTTTTCCAACTGAAGATAATATAAGTGTATTTATAGTTGAAGAATGATATCGAAGTTGTAAATGATCAACAGCTATTAATACAGAAATATAAATTGATTTTAGTTTTTTGTTTTGAATTTAATAAAGGAATAATTAGAATATTTTTATAAACACTAGATGACAATCTGTATACAAGCAAGTACATATTAAATACAAAAATTCTAGAAAAATATTTACATAATTAATGATAGAAAATATTCGGAAAAAATAGTTACAAAACTGAATATGACATATTATCTAAGCATTTTTACAGAACTATTTGCTTTGAAAATTGTTAATAATTATTTAATTCAATTCAAAATAATTCCACTCCATATATGAAAAGAAATTTATTTGATCATTTGCTTATATCATATGAAATATAAAATACGCCGGATGTTCATTTTGCGTATTACTTAAAAACTTCGATAACCTTAAAATACGAGTTGTCTGTGAAAGAAAAGTTATGTTATGCCAAATACATGAGAAAGATATGCATAAAAATGACAGAATAAAATAACGATTATTATTTTCTAATACTCTCCTAATTGTGTCATATCATAGATGTATACAATAAACAAAGTTTTTGTACTAACATTGTCGTGTTATGTTTCGATGATAAAAGTTACAAAAAAGGCACTTCTTCATTGTCTCTTGAACGCCTTGTGTCCTGTAGGCGCTGTGCAAATTCACGCCATATAAATTGAGCAATTTATACATCCTGCGCCGATCAACTAATCAACTACTTAATAAATATATCAAAATTTGCGAAAAAATCGCAGCACCTTTTGTTTTCAGAATCCATTGTTACTTTACATGATCTGCGATTTTGACGATCATCAATTTACGGCAATCTCATGGCGATAAATGTTGTAATGCTTTAATACTTTTTATCCCGGCGTGTTATATTCCAAAATTCTGCCTCTTATTATAGTTCTATTACCAGATGATTATGATCAGCAACCAGCTTCTTGTATTTTCTTCTTTATTCCAACAATGATCAGAGCACGTTGCTGTATATTGTCCATTACATGTTTGATCGGAACAACTCGGAGTCAGAGATTACTTACTGCTTCTGCTAAATTTGATTATTAGACAGAGACCACAAACTCCGAGAGACTCAATTCATCACACTCACTTGGTACGGGACTGGTCCGGATGGTCCATACAGTACATCACCGGTACTTTGGCAGCAAGGTACTCCCGCTCACGCGACCCATGTATGTCCAGATAGTACAGATGCGACCCCGTTGTCGGATCAGGTCGGATGATCCGATTATGTCACTCCGAGTAGTATACATGTACAGTTAATAATGTTTAAATCGAAAAAACTTATATTTTTATTAAAAAATAAATGTTTGTACTTAAATTATTTAATAAAATCCATTGTTTTATATTGCTATAGTATATTTAAAAAAAAGAATTAAATTGATAATTATTTGCTTTACATCATAATTAAACTTGTAATGTAATAAAAAAAGAATTATATGAAAATAATTTTTGAAATAGATTTAATTTTAATAAATTTTCCATTTCAATATTATAAAATACCAGAATCTGGCATCCCTACGATTTTAGTAGCTTCGAGATAGTGGATATCTTTAATTACTATAAATACTTCTATTAAATTCAATTTCAAATTCTTATTCTTTACAGCAGTCATCCTTAGTAATTCCCTTTTTATGATGTCGATAAAATTTCATAATGCATTTTTTGCATTCTTAGATCTTCATTAACACGTTTTATACTTTCGTTTTATATAATTCAATATTTTTACATTATTTATAAAGAACACAGCTGTATTTTAAGTTTGCTGTTTGTATAGATTTTGCCGCTATATTTATTAGTTCTATTCGTGTACGGTAGGTGTGCATATATAAGGTGTAACGTTAGTAACGTATGACCAGGTCTGCTAAAGGTATAGCGGGGTATATGGTCTATTCCATGGTCGTATATACAGGTCGGGATTCCCGACTCGGGAAACTCCGGTGTGAACCTGGTATGAGCATACCATGCATACGGTAACAAATAGCAATTAGCTTCTTAAAACCATAGACTTATATATGGAGGGTAGAGAGAAGGAGTGGAAACTCCCGTCGTTTAACATGAAAAAAATTTATCAAAAATTAGCCGAATATGGTAGTTTACATTTGTCCGGTAGACTTCGCTGTCTTAGCAATCCCTCGATGGTTCAGCGTGCAACAGAGAGAGAAAGCAGAAGCCAAAGCGAGTTAGGGGAAAAAGTAAGAGTGGGGAGCAGATATTTCACCTTACACTACATACCTCCACTCGCTTTTCTTCAAATATATACTAGATGCAACTTGTAAACCAGCAACCTTACAGGGTGTCGCCGCCTTACGGCCAATTCTGCCTTGAAGTCCTGCCGTGTAATTTGACACGAGTTTAGCGGAGTTTCCACTCTTTTTTTCTATCCTCCATAGTGCTAGACTAGAAAGGCAGCAGACAAAAAGCTTCTGCTTGGAATTAGAAATTATCTTATGTGCAGCTTATTTATAAGCTCAACGTAATTTTCATATATCAATAAAATATAATAGATAACATGTCTTTACAAGACCATAATATTAAGAAAAGCATAGATGGAACTAATTTTCTTTATAAATATCAGATGATATCCAGTAAACTCAAAAAGTAAGACTCTAATGATATAGTTAGTAAATATTAATTTTATTATGATATGTATTTTATTTTTAGACGATTTTTACGAAAACCCAATGTATCAGAAGCTTCCGAGCAATTTGGTATATTAGTTTTAAATAATTAATTAATATCATTTATCCAATTCTATTAATATCGTTTACATTTTTATTTCTGAAAAAGATGCAGCGGATATGACAGTCAATTAAAGTTTTATAATAAAAATTCAAAACATAAAAATATAGTATTTATATAACTTTTATATATTAAAGCTTATTCTTCAATCAACAGAGGCATTAGCAATTAATTGTGAACAAAAAGAGCTGCATCAATATGCAGGTTGGTGTTGGTTAGCAGCAGCAAGATGTCAAGGTACAATTGGAAATTCTATCTTTGAAATAAATCTGCTCACAAAAGCTGGTAGACAATTTTTAAATGCAAGTAAGAAAAAAAATGATATTGGATGTCTTACAATTAGTCAAGAAGATTTACAAGCAGCCATAAATGCTTTTAACCATGCAATTGCAAGGTGCGAAAATCAAGAAAGTTTTGAAGTTATGTCAACTAGTTTAGCTATTGAGCTAGCTATGGCACTTGGTGCAAGTTCAGAAGGAGTCAATTATTTATATAAATCGATTCATACACACCCAACTGTACATGCAACAAATATGCTTGTTAGCTATAAAATAAAACAAGGTAATTATTATTAATTTTATTGCAAATTGACATCAGTATCAATTCAATAAAAATTGACACTAGCAGCATATATCATTGGAGTCACTTTTGTTATATAATTATTAATAACGACTAAATCAATATTTTCTATGTTAATTTTAATAAAAATGTTCTTTCTAAAGAGATACTTTTTATACTATTTTAAACAACTATTTTTATAGGTGACTATGTTTCTGCATTACATGTTCTTACTGAACTGGTGGACATGATTGAAAAACATATTGGTTCTAGAGTAATAGGGAATTATAGAAATATATTACACAGATGTGAAATTAGCAGAATATTATTACTCTTAATTCTTCGACCTACTCCACAAAGACTTGTGCCTACACTTGCTCAAGTATTAGAAAAATATGCTTGGGCTGAAGATACACCAATTTCTGGTATATAATCGCATAATCTTCATTAATAGTATCAACAACCATAAAAGCAATATTATTTATAATCTTTATGCAACTTTAATTTTATAAAATATTTAGAAATGTTAAATTAATTGATTTACTTTACATGACATTTTTTGCAATATACACTATACCTATTAACGATCTAATAAACTCCATTGATATTATTTATACAGAATAAAATTACAAGCTAAAATCCAAGTAAATCTTTATCAAAACATTAAATATTTTATTGACTGTCTATAGTTTTTATACATTTTTATACATTTGTATCTATTTGTGTGCGTGTGCGTGCGTGCGTGCGTGTGCGTGTGTATGTGTGTGTAAAAACATATGTATATATATATATATATATATATATATATATATATATATATATAAAATAAAATTATTTAAATATTTTTCATTTTTGCAGTACCTAACATGACAGAAGATGAAATATTATTATTGCAATCTCTTGTACTTGCTTGTCAATCTAGAGATTATGAAGCGTTATTGGAGTTGGAAAGTGAACTATGGCCATTTTTTGATACAGAACAAAAAGAACTTCTTCGTAAACTTATACAAACATTTAGTAAAGGATAAATATATATATATATTACTTCTATTGTAAAGTATTACTGTATTTATTTCCTATTAACTAATTTCAATAATGTTAATTTTTTCGCATAAGGAAGTAAAATGTAAGTTTCTCTGTCTGTGTACTCAAAAGTAGAAAAAGAACAGCAAAAGAAGCTATAGAACAGAATATTACTATAGAGTTAGCTCGATAGTTAGGCAGTAAAAATTATTTTGCTCATTAATATTTAATTACATACTTAATTTATATCAGTAATTTGTTGTTTATTTAACGCTGCTCAATTTATGTTTGCAAATATCGGTGTTAATCAGCGACAGAGGTCTACAATGTCTTTGTAAAGCAGATATAAAAATTTTTAGAGCTATGCTTGCGTCAATCGACCAAGACCGGGACTTGAACTCCACCGAAATACTAGTTCTTCGTTCTAGCGATCGAGCCATCGTAGGCCTCGAGTAATTTTGTATTGTAAAGTTTTTATTGCACATGGATTGATTTTTAAATTAATAATATATGAACTATAATCAATCCGTTTATTTTTATAGTAACCTTTAAGTACAACTTAATATATAGGATTAGAATATATTTTTGAATAAAGTTTTTTTTTAAAATCCTTCATGGACGATTCTAAATTATTTCCCTATTTAATAACGATCCAAATTAAATTAAAATGAGCTGGAATTCCCGCCTTGGTAGGTTCAGTATTGCGTGCGCAACTAAAAATTCAGAAATACGCGAAAAACACTATTTTTTTTACAGTTTGTTCTTTGATAATTTTTACATTTTTAATTTTTCTACAATTTGTTCTTTGATGATTTTTAAAAGAAATTTATCAGTGAACGAGTAACTATACGTACCAAGTACATAACCATATATGTGATTTTTATTTTATAATGTAAGACCAAATTTTAAGGTTTTATTATGAAATCATTGAGATTTATCAAAGTTATGAAATCACATAACGAATTTTGGGCATTTTTTATATTTTCACCCAAAAATCGATACAACATATATGCTAATGCTTACACAAGCTTATTATCCCGGCTTGATATGCCTGAAACTAATCCAATAATAATTATCTAGCTCCATAATATCCCGTAAACATAATAATCCACGGTTAAAATATAAATAGAAATATCTCTCGACTTCTTAGCTAACAATTATCATTCTGTACTATTAGGATTTATATCTACTTAAGGTTCACATTTGATTCGCACTGCTTGGTACGCTACACGCAAATCTTAAAAAATATTGTCGCTGAATTATCGCGAATTCGACTGGTATGGCGTATCAGAAAACTGCGATTTTTCTGCTTACTGATAACGAAACTTTCGTTTTTGGAATCCAATCCTCCTTTAAACATCCTCTTAGGACAGTTGCTGCCGATGTTTCTCTTTTATTTACAGTGCCATATCTATCGTTCTGAGATTTTATTCGACATATTACCGCAGATCCGGAAATTAATACACGGTTTCCCACATGAATAATAAAAGTCACAATCGCCTTTTGCGTGAACATAAAAATTAACAGCACCCAGAATACTTTGATAGAGACTTTTTCATTAAGCATAAAAGAATTATAATGATTATATGGAACCATCAACTCAACATCATTTAAACTCTCTGTCCGTAAAATACTATGGTAATATTGAAGAGCAGTATAAATAATATCCATTCATCACTTTTTAATTACCACTACGATATGTATCCCTATCCCACAAGCCAAACTGAAACGGCGATTAATTTAATACAAACTTCAACTTCAGACTGATTCTAGAAAACGATGAACGAAGAGAATCTCTTCCTTTAATAAACAATTAAGCAACTGCTAGTCTTGATTTGACCGAAAAATATATAAGGAACGGTAAACTGTAGCTTAATGCCAATTGTTCGATTCAATTCAGATCGATCTTTACTCAATGCTCAGTCGTAGTCTTATATTGTAAATCTTCGACTGAAATAGATTTTGAAAATCCGACCGAACTCATGTGAAATTTTTTTTAAATTTTTGATTCCGTCAATTGTATGCAGTTTTATGGGGATGATTTTAAAAATGTTTTGATTATATATTAATATAATGAGAGTTACAGTTGTTAAAAGTGTAAAGGAAAAAATCATTTTTAAAGAAAATCCAATCGACTAAATGTGTGCTTTTTTATTATTATTTGTCATTTTTGAAATGAAAAATCGGTAAAACCTTTTTAAAGAGAAGTTTAAGCCAAGTAATTTCAAAAGCACTTTTTAAAACATAGTAAGCAGTGCATTTTTATCCTCATTGCGTGGCAATGACTAAAAGTTCAGTTTAGAAAGCACACTGAACGAGAATTATTTAATATACTTGAATCAATCATGTTACATAAAGTTCACGAGATTAGTGCTTGGAGTTTATAAAATAATGAATTATAAAAAGATTTTATAATGAATAATATAGTTCGAACCTAAGGAAATGACTTAGATAATAAGCAAGAACCCATTTGATAGAAAATTGAAATTGTATATCATGCCTTTGTTCCAATTTTTAACAATTCTCACTTTTTTCTTAGCTGTCTTGTTTACTATACCTAATTTTGACCATGTATTCGACCTACTCAAAAACGATCTGATTTATAATACTTATAATCTGATATATAATATTTTCTAAAGGAAAATATTTTCTTGGCGTGTCCCGACGTTCTAGATGGGTGGAACGATGGACATATAGATGATGCGCCTTCGCTCTCTATCGTGCCAGAATCGACGTTTGTCTGCGCACGTGAACTTTCTTCAATTTCGTGTGACTATCATTTTTCTTTCTCGATACTTATTACTGAGAAGAAGAAGAAGGGCATTGTTTAATAATAATCCAATGTGCACGATCCTCAAGCCGGAATATTCGAGTGACTGGGACGATATATTTTCGTGCGCATTTCAACAGGGGTGTAAAATTTGATCGTTTGTCTTCTAAGAAGCTCGATGCATGAACGAGCCGAGGGAGGTAAATCTTGTAGGCTTTTAAAATTAACTTACCCACCAGTGCGTTTGTTTATATTTTAGTCAAAACGAGATGGGGAATTACGTGAAAGCTCTGATTTTGAAGTTTTTATAGGGAGCTGTAAAATTTATTTTCTCAATTTTATATTGATTGTAGAGTTGGATTTCGGAACATGTTTTTTTTTTGAATACTGTATAAGACAATCCATATATTTTATAAATTTTAGTTGGCATTTTAACTTTCAAGTATTGTTTATCGCATGTTTTACTCGTACTCTACTTTTCATTGCAATAATATTCTAGATCGGTAAAAATCGATATTTTGCATTTGCCTTGATTAATTGTGAAATTTCCTGTAAAACAATTAAATAAATATATATTTGTGTTTCTAGTCTGATTTACGAATTTTAAATATTTTACACGAGATCTTTAGTACAGTAAGTTGTGGCTTATACCAATTTTATTAACAAAAGATCAGTACAAGAAAAATTCTTCCACTTTTTGGACCGATGCGCATATGATATGTACTCTCGTGTACCAATGCCTGCAGGATAGAAGATCAGAACTAGAAAAGAGAAGAATAAACGGCAGTATGTAAGCGCGCGCGCGCGCGCACAGCATAATATAGTGAAGCGCTTTTTATTTTGAAAGACATAGAGGGAGCGAGCTGGCGAAAGCCAGAGAGAGAGAGAGAGAGAGAGAGAGGGAGGGAGTGAGAGGGAGTTACCTAATGATACAGCCAGTGCTGCGGAACCGCGGGGCGCGAGCGAGCGCGTCGTCGGATCAGTTAGTCATTCGCGCGGCTCCCGAGAAAACGGACCGACGGGAGGTCGTGGATCCCCATCAGCCAGATCGTGCGCCGACCCGGTTCACGAGCTAAGCGAGCGCAAATTTTTTGAGTGAGTATCAGCCGCCCGCCGGCGTAAATATTGCTCCGAGCCCCCCGGAAAGCATTGGTCGGCGCGATAATGCCGCGACGAGCGGGCCGCCCCATCGAGTCCGCGAGCGCGGAGACGCGCGCTCGGCGCGTCTGCCTTCGCGCGGGGATTTAGAGTTGTTGCGAAAATGGAAAGATAGCAAAAAACCATTGCACGCGACGCGGGCGTCGTCCCTTCCCCCCCCCCCCTCCCCGTCCCCAAGAGTTCCCTTCGACTCGCGCCGATCGTTCTTCTCTGAATTTGCCTAGCCCTCCTCAAAGGAGGCTTTCGGCCAGCTCATATTTAAGGGCTTCATTACAAACACTCATATACGCACCCGCGAGAGCAGCTATTTTGTTTGGTTTAACGCAATGTGTTGTTCGCGGAAGTTTTTCTACAATGGTAAGATGCATGCGTTTGGAAATTCGAATCATTGTAGAAAAATTATCGGAATTTGGTGTAAATGTAATGAGTGATTTTAATTGTAATTTACGTACGCTGTCAATTTCATCGAGTGATTTAATGCGAACTGGTTTTCGCTATAGCTTCAACTTATTCAATTTTTCACATTTAGAGTATAAGATTCATGACATTATCTTAGTTATGGCATATAAGTATCTTTAATTAAAGTCACAAATTAAAACTTTGATAAATGAAATATTTTATAAAGTAAACATAATTTACAATAACGATGGGATAAAGACAAATATACATCATGAAGATCGGTAAATCTCTATCTCTCTAAATTATTTAAATTTGAATCATTGAAAACTACTGAAATTCAATGAAAATTCAAACATTGATTTTGATTAATAGTTTATATTCACCTGTAATTTAATTTATTTAATACATAAACTGTAAAGTGTTCATCTGTGATTAAATTTTATACTCAATTTCACCATTTTCTAATGGTTGAAATTTCGAGACTATATGCGAACATTAGAAAAGTCCCTAAATCTAATGTCAGGTCGAAATCAAGTGATTATTTAAATCATTATGAATTATCTTTATGTTGATTAAACATTATGAACAGTGGAAAAGTAATCTCTAATACGCTTTCACGGAAAATATCAGTTTTTACGTTTCTTCAATAATTTAACAAACATAAATGATTTGTCTGTCGTTTTGTTCCTTCGATTTAAAGTACCACTGGTTTTTCGTCTCGAGCAGTTGCATATAAACACATTATATTCGGAGAACATTAAAAAGCTTCATTGACACACGCTAAAAGCTTTTAAGCTTCGCGAATAAATTTCAAGAACTTTTTTACTGTCGTACAGGGCTAGGGAGAGAGAAACAAAGACGCACGCATGGCACCCGTCGTTTTTTTCTCATTAATGACAGCTGCACACACACAAATATATATATATATATATATATATATATATATATATATATATATATATATAGGAAATGAGATAATCTTCGTTTTGCAACGTATGGGGAGACGATGAACACGCATGTTCAAGATCAACCGCGATTTTTTATCGGCATAAAAACAAGTCATATAAACATGCTTCGTTTGTACTTTTTGCTATATATATATATATATATATATATATATATATATATATATGTATATATATATATATTCTTGATATACACAAGTCGCTCTTTGTTCACCGACCCGCGGCGGCGTCCCAGACGCGCCAGTTGACGCGCGACACCAGCGAAGCGGAGGAACAACTGTCAGAGGCGACGACAAGTGGCGTTGTTTAAAAAGAGGCCCGCGCGCAAAAATAGAAGATAGCTCGACGTTTATATACATTTGTGCCTCGATCAAAGTAATATTATATATATATATATATATATATATATATATATATATATATATATATATAGGATTGTAGCGCGATCCCGGTGGCGTCGATTCAATCGATTAACACAATTTCAGACAAAGGCAATAATAATCCCGTAAAAACCGATGTACGGAAAATAAATAAATATAGTGTTAATGGAACATTCGCGATAGGCGATTCGAACGTGGATGAATCACGCTTGTCGCGTGCATTGCGTTAAATTCATATTTTCCAATTGTCGCGCGATGCTCGATCTTAATGGCGTCGTTCTCCTAAAGGGACGGTTGGAACTTTTTTTTTCACGGCATTATAATAGAATTTTGCGATCGGGTCTGTGCAACAGTGTTACAGCAGGAAAACAATGCGAGCGGCAGCGAGCGAGTGACCGCATCGGGTCTTTTTCAGGAAGGCTTGTATTCGTTATTATTCTTTGTTATTATTCTTTGATTTGTCAAATAGTACTGTGATTACGGTTCTTGAAATTTGTTTCTAAAAATCACGGTGTGCCGAAGCGTAGGTAAATAATACAAGATTCTCGGGAGGGGGGGGGAGAATCGAGGATCCATCTAAAGTTTTTCATTACTCGTACCCGATACTGTTGACAGTCGAAAAGTTCAACTGACAGAATAATCCAAATCACTGTTATTTATTCGTGACGTTTCAGCTCCTTTTACCGAAGCCTTCCCAGGCGCTGAAAATTTTTAAGAATACATATTTCAACATTAGTAGCATTTTTACATCAATGATATAGTAGACAGCGTGTGGTATTCATACCTTGTAATGATCTCGTTGGCACTGTAAGTGAAAACAGCCGTCCGAAGAAATTAGTCAAGTATAATCAGTAAATTGTTTAGGCAAAATACAATATCTTTAAAATATCCGCAGTTTGGTTAATAAAAATAAATAACTTAAGCATTTATGGCAGCAAAGATTAATAGCTTTAGTTATTTCTTTATCTTAAATTTAGTTATTAATTATTTCCTTATTTTAACTTGACTGTCAATAGTATTCAGTATAATTAATTTATTCAAAATTGGGCTAAATTGAACGTTTCAATGATTTTTTTCAAATTATCTAAACAATCTCTTTATTTTGTGTGTCTGAGAATCCTGGTGCATAAATTCTTATCGGTAAATTGCTGCACCCTTTTTTTTCAATTTGCTTGGATGACTGGTACTACTTAACGGAGAACACACACACACACACATATACACATATATACTCGTACGTGTAGAAAAAACCAGTGATAAGTAGTATTATGCCAAAGAATTAAATAAAAAATGGCACAAATTCTGACAGCAGAATCCATTTTCTTCGATTCTTATTTAAGGTTTTTGAATCAATTTAATTAAAAATACAGGAATTTCATGGATTTGTGAAGTAGGTAGTCAAATAAGCGATAATGCCGAGTGTTTCACAGATTAAGGGAAGTTTATTACAAATAGAATTATGATTTTTTTATGCAACCCTATAATCGTTCGTGTATATATCTTGCGATGAAGTCGTAATAATATAGAATGGTATAGTAGTGTACAGCAGTGCCATTTACGGCAAACTTAAGTGTCTTTAAAAATTCGTTGAATATTCTTGACCGGCACATATATTACCTTAAATATATATACGCGGTACGATATATATTGGTTAGCCCATCCAAATGCGCATTTATTTTGATGGTCTTCCGAATACAGTGCCCGTTCGCAATGGGAACGGGAAACAAAGAGATTTTGAAAGGATCGAGGCGCTGTTGTTTATTTATATATAGATAATTTTTTTTGCTTAATTTTATTAGGGATCCCGGTCGTTGAAACGATAGATCGTCATAAGCACGCTACGCGAACATCTCCGCGGTTCTTCTTAATAATTACATCAAAGCTAGAACAACCTGAGCTGGCCGAACCGATCGGGTTCTTGGAACATTTCAGCTGTACGAACCGATCGAACTATTCTAGCGGCCTTTTTGATTTTCGAAGAAGACGAATGACCGAAACGAATCGAACGGTTCGAACAAATGTCCCAGTCTTAATTTAAGTCCGTTAAAAATTGGCGCGCACTGTCCAGAATCGATAAAATGGCCCCTTCACGCGCAACTTTTCCCTCCCGTTTCTAATCTATTTACATCCATCTAATCTAATGATCTGTAGAACACGGGATAGTTACAGAATTGCTCCCGGTAGTTTGCGATTATTTTTCCTCCTTCTCGTCTCATCCTAGCCACGAACGCGACACGAGGATGCCTATATATATCTATATAGTTGCGCGGGAGATGACACCTCTCCTAGTTGGTGGACCGTTTGGGGAGAGTGAGAGGGAGAGAGAGAGAGAGAGGAGAGAGAGAGAGAGAGAAATGAAACTTGTAATCAGGGATATAAATCAATGTGCGTGCGTACGCGCGGCCGCGATACGCGGCGCGCAAATGACAGAACGGCGAAGCGGTTTTCCGCGCCCACTTCCGGGAGGCTTCGGAAACCGCAGAGATCTATCCGCGTACGAGGGTAGAGATTCAGGAAGCGGTATATAATTATATATATATATATATATATGCCTGTTCTGGCGATTCGCCCGGTATACGGTTAAAGATCGCTTGTTCTACACTATTACGCATTGACATTCCGAGGTGCGTGTAATCTTTAAGTGGCTTTAAAGCAGGGTCCTCGAAGCTTAGGTCCTAGGCCTCGAGCTCTAAGGAATTCTAGATAATCGAGGAACAGCTTTTAATTTTTTAGGATTTGTAAAAACAGAAAAAATGGTTAGAATTATGTAAAAGACCAAAGTACCAAGACACAGGTCCTAGTGCAAATAATTCTTGTTATCAAATTTTTCTAAACGAGTAAAGTTGGCGAGCTCACGGGCAACTCATAGCAACATTTAGCGAAGTTTAATAATATTTACCGACACGTAATGCTTTACAACTTTGGCAGGAAGGTTATAATGCATTGTTTGTATAATTCATTTATAATGCATTGCAGACTGTCAAAGTCGAAAATGAGGTATTTTTTGTATAATGCCGCGTAATAAAACCATTTTTGTGTAAATAAAACCATTTTTACATAAAAATAGGGGCTTAACTATGTTTGCAAGAATTTAACTAAAATGCATAATACATAAACTGTTACAAATTTCTTACAGAAATATGATTTTTTTATTATTGAGAAAAAAATGGAAATAAATTGAAAAAATACTTAAAAATACATATTATAAATGAATTATGATGGGAACGGTGCATTTGTACACTTTAAAACAATCAGTTCCGTATAAGGGCTTGAAATATCACGCGGCACTGGGTAACATGCGTAAATATTTGCCGAGTGGTATATATACATTTGCTTATATAGTGCGATCGCTGAAGCGTGCGTCGGTGCGCGCGGCGAGATTTATACACGCATGGGAAATCCAGGTTTATTAGCATATAATGCCGAGCAGAATTCGCAGAATAAGAAGAGATAAAAGTGCGTATATATATGTATATGTATATATATATATATATATATATATATATATATATATATATACATACATATAATTGTGAAAAGCTTATGCGAAATGCGTCTACATATACAAGTCTTTTATACCCTTTTATTGCTCTCTATGGACCGGGTCCGCGCGTTGCGTCGTCGCCGCAAAAGGCTATTTTTACACAATATACATATATAATGACATAGACGCAGAGCGCGTTTCGTGTGTAAATTGCAACGGACGTTTATTTCTTCCCCCCCCCCTCCCCAGCTCTCGCCGCGCGTATTATACGAATTCACAATATATATATATATATATATATATATATATATATATATATATATATATATGTATGTATGTATGTATGTATGTATGTATGTATGTATGTATGTATGTATGTATGTATGTATGTATGTATGTATGTATGTATGTATGTATATATGGCAAGAGAACGCGAAACTATAATAAATAGCCCCCTCGAAAAGCGACGTCCCTAATAGGCTTACCCGGGATTTTATCGCCCGAGGAATTTTTAAAGCGCGCAATTTTCAAGAGTCCGCGCGCGGTGTGATATTAGCTCCCGTACCTCGGGTATATATATATATGGAGGGCCGTAGGCAAGTGTATATATGTGTATACGACCGTGTGAAACCGGTTGATTCGAATCCCCGCGCGCTCGCGCGTCAGGATCACCCGCCTTGGAGCTGTGTGTGCGCGTCCGCGCGCGCGCGCAGCAGCTGAGACCGCCGCGGTTTTAAAGTGTCAATTAAGCCGCACTCGCGAAAGGGGCATAATTTTCATAGGTATATATATATATATATATATATATATATATATATATATACATATATATGTAGCATGTATATATATGGACACGAAGACAGGTCGAAAGGATGGGGAATTTTGATATGTCCAGAGAAAGATCATGAACGTCGCCGTTCACGTTCCTATCTGTGCGGGCGCGTGGAAGTTTTAAAGCTTGTGCGGGATATTTTTGAATTTGAACTGTAGCCGATTTACTAGAATATGTATAATATATGAGATATTATAAGCGCCTCGCGAAGAAGCGACGCGTCGATCCTCGCTAACCCCCCCCCCCCCCACGCACAGAACAGTTTCCTTATTATATCAATGCGGGGCTGGGCGATTTACACGGATCTTCTCGGTCGAATAAGGGATACAGTCGGTGCATAGGCGCGTCCATATATATATATGCGCGTGTGTTTATATATGTATATCGGCCGCGGGTCGCTCGAACAAGGCTCCGTTTCAAATCCCTCTTTCCGACGTATGGTTTGCAAGCGTGGAACAGTACACGCGAAAAATACATACGTATATGCATGTATACGTGTAACACGTCCAATAACGGTGACTCTCGTTCTACCCGCTCGGGGTGAAGGGGGCGGGGTAGCGATTCCGATAAGCGCGGCCACGCCACGTTCCGAACCGCGCAATAATGTATATATATATATATATATATATATATATACACACACACGGGGGAGTCGCGCCGAGGAGAGAGCGGGCGCGGGGCGATGCGCACGCGATGCGCCCGCCTATATACCGGCCGCGATGTCATTGACTCGAAAGCTCCCGCCGCGCTCGCGAAGCTTTCCGCAGCCGAGTGGACCGCGGCCGCGGCGCAGTCTCGTACACGTAATATGCGCAGTGCTCTCACCCCCCCCCCTGTTAGAGGTGCGACGAGCACGTAAGAAAAATGGGATTTTAATTTTTTCCCTCTCCCCTTTTTGCATTATAATGCAGTCGTCGAGCGGATGATAATTTTTCAACTATTAGTCTTTGGTAAATTCATATGCGAGTGCGAGATATTAAATATGTACTTATAAAGATCTTTGAACGGATAGTTCGAAAATTGTGTGAAGCTGATTTTACATTTGGTTCATTTTTTTAATCATTGCATTCGTTAAGATCAAGTCGGCTCGAATAATTGTGTATGCAGATTATTTAGAAATATCCGGGATATAAAAATATTTATCTAACGATTATAATAATAAGCAAGAAGAAACTTCTGGAGAGCAGATGTAATTAGCATAGAATAACGTATAATATAAATCTATTTTATAATATTGAAATTCAAACAAATATATGAAAATTTTCTTATAAAATACTTATACATACCAAACCAAAATCAATATATCGGGGATAATAACTACACGTTTCGTATATATTTTGGGGATGTAGAATTGAAGTCTGTTGAACATTTCGTTCCAACGCGTCGGGAATTGTCCGAAATTGTAAAACAAATCCTTAACAGAATCAATATTGAAGCTGCCGGGAATCCGATGATTCCGAATTCGTGCGCTCGTGAATGGTAAGATAGGTATAATTGGGGTCTCTGGGTTTTATATTCTAAGATCGACAACTTTCGCTGGTTGGGCAATAAAGTATTTTAAAGTTTTTTAAAGTATTTTCCTTTTGTAGCAGAAAATACTTGACTAGCTACATAGTAAGTTGCTCCACGGATTTGAATTTAATATCGAGACAAAAAAAAATTTCTGAAGGTTCTTTTTTGAAATTTTTAGTTCTGCTACAAGTATCGTAATCACATTTTAAGTATATTTCTATTTTAGGTACAAATCAACACCACTATGCTGATTGAACATATCCGAGGTTCTATGCAAAATTCGTGTTAAACATTTGTTACCATATATCGATGTTCGTATTCGCGATTTTCGATTCTTGGACGGCCTAGATTCTCTATACGCGCTATCAGGCTGAAAATTGGAAAAAAATTATTCCATTACTAAGATTTGCATACATAAAAAAAAGTATAAAGTATGAAAATGTATAAAAAAAAAATCAGAATATATAAAAAAAAGACTATATAAGGTACAGGTATAATGTCTGTCAAACATTCAATCTTTGGACAACCCTTTACATAATATATTTTTGTTTACCGCGTGAACATTTATGTAATTTTTGTAAAATATATCTCCTAGGTTCCAGTCTCGGCTATAATGGTTGCGTTACAACGACTTTGCCAATTTTTTCTCGACCTGAGTGAATGGGTACCGTTGCACCGGTCGCTTAAGTGGTTAACAATCGGCCACTAAAGAAGTGTCCAAGTTACAGAAAAACTCACTTCTTTCAATACAATTATTTTTCTTCTTTCGAATTCATACTCTGGCTATCTAGCCATCTTCACTTTTTAGAGCTTTAGTACTACAGAGTAGCAATGAACAGAAAATATAAAATTCAATTTTATAAAGAGACTCTTTGCCCGCTCCCCCTGTTTACAGAAGGAAAGATGGGTTTAGGCATAAGAACGAGAGATTGATTTTTAAAGAACATATTGCTTACCTTCGAGTTAAGCTTTTTAATCTTTAGAAGCCAGACATTTGGATTTTCCATTTTTCCTCATTTTCAATAGAAATTTTTTATAGGAATGTGATATCTAATATTTTGAAATTGACATACTTAAAGTGTTTATTATGTTCATGGCCCGTGGAGAGGTCAATTCGTCCGGAAGTATAAGGCTAATGTAAATTTTTTCAATTTTGATAAAAATCGATTTTCTGTCTCAGAAAAAACTGATTTATGCCAAATGTGTTATACAAGTGTTTTTTTGTTAAAAAGAAGTCTTGCTGCTCAAGATACTCTCGTGAAATTTGTATCAAGATGGGCAATATCGATTGCGAAATTCCCATACATCAAATTTAGCATAAATGTATCGTTTTTTTGTTTTTTTTTTTTTTGGAAATCATGTACGCCATCCTGGGTGGAGAATACTGAACGAAATTTGTTTATACTGAATGACGTTTCGACGAAAATTAAATCAATATTCATGCGGTAAAAAAATATATATATGTAAAGGATTGGGAGAAGGTTAAATGATTGGTAAACATTATATCACATATATAAATAATCATATATTTTTTTCTACATTCCGATACTTTTTTCATACTTTCTGATACTGTATCGTACTTTTTTTTGTCTAGAAGTATCTTACTAATAAAATAATATTTTCTCTAAAATGCAGCTTAAAAGTTCATACAGAGGACATAGACTGCCCGCCAGTCGAAGATTTGGAATACAAACGTCGATATATAATTAATGGTTGACACGAATTTTTGCATAAAACCACAGATTTGTGTAATCACCATAGCGTTCTCGATTTGCATCTAATAATTACTTAAAAGGCCATTATAATGATTGTGAGGAAGTCGATTAGAAAATGCATTTAATTAATTTGCAATGTCATCGGTATTTAATAAGAAAGTTCTATAATATAAATTCGCATGTAATACTATTTACTGAAAACGTTCTACAATTATTCTGTTTTTATATATTCTAATGGCAAAAGTCTTGATACCAACGATTGCTGGAAGCTACCTGGCATTGCTAACTCTGTAGAAATCACACTTACAAGATATCTCTAGCAAAACCTCTCAGGTTGCCGTAAAAAATTTACCAACTTTTAAAATAATCAAAAATTTGTCAAATATTACACGTTTGCAAATTCCGCAAGCCTTTTTAACAGTTACCAAACTTAACTAAAAATTGCCCTAAGTTGATCGCAAGTCGGCATTTTAGTCTTTTAGTCTCGACTTTTTTCGTAATTTTTGCAGGCAAAAATTATTTCTACTATATGGATATACTATATGGATATACCTATATATGAAATTTATTTTTGGCTAACTTTCTTCCAAAATAATTGCAAATACAGCTCGATTGCTAATACGTAACGATACTTATGTCAAGGCGATAGAATTAAGAAAACGTAAATGGCAAAAAATGGGAAACAAAAATTAAATAGCCATTGTCCGATAGGAATATAATTTCCATTAACGGAAGCTCGATAATCTACTCCCCAGAGTTGATTTGACCATCTCGTTCTCGGTATAACAAAGGCCGGGAGTATTTATATATTGTCATGTGACTATGCTGCATGCGAATAGCGACCGCGCGCGCGGAACGGAGGAAGCCTAGATAGATATGCCCATATATATATATATATATATATATATATATATATATATATATATAGATATAGAGAGAGAGAGAGAGAGAGAGAGAGAGAGAGAGAGAGACCGAATGGCGCGCGTGTTGCACGTGAGACAAATGTTGAATGGGCTTTTAAATGTACCACATGGCCCGGCTACCGACGGGAGCGGTTTTTAACTGCTTTTAATATGTATATATATATATATATATATATATATATACACACGATATATGGAAGCTGTGTGCATACAGTTGGCTATGTATAACTGATGGTTATAATGTTCTATACGTGTATATAGATATTTTCCATAAATATATATACTTTTATAGATTTGAGCTGGCATCGTAATGTGTGCGAATTCTCTGTATCCCTTTATACATACAGATCGAAACACGTCTCATTTTCGATCAAAGAGAGTCCCGAGTGGAATTGTTTGCCTGCTACGCGGTGATCAAACGAGATTTTAAGATAAATTTCAAGAAGTCGTTTTATCCAAAATTGCCATTCAATGAAATGAAAGGAAGCTTCAAAAAAATACAATAAGTTAATAAAATTGAAAGTTGAACGATCTATATATAAAAATTCATTTCGATCTTTGACTTTTCGAACAAAGGAATGTACTGCTATAAGAGCCAAAGCTATATATATATATATAGTAAACTTAGATTATATCACACGATAATATGACATTTTTTTCATTGCAATTCTAATCTGAAGAATTGCAGAACTGATGGTCATGGTATAAATATTTATACACGCCTTCCAAAGACCTAAAATATAATTTATAAACAGTAGCTGGCGCGATAAATTTCGCGCGATATGATGTTACAGTATAAACCATTTTGTTACTGCAACTTCCGCTGCTTAATATCGCAGAAAGATATATAAACATGAAATAATAAATTTAATAAATTGCAAGCCTCGACCGCAGCGCTTTTAGAAATTCATTTTACTCTTACGAAAACCGAATAATTTAATAACTCGATCCGATCTTTCGAAGTTCTTTTCGAATCTTGCTCAAGAAGATTTCTTTCAGCCAGCGCGTCTGTACGTACGTTCATCATAAAGATATTCTTATAAAATATACTATAAGTTATGCGTTATTCTAAAAATAGATCTTATTCTTTACGCGTATAATAAGAATATAATAAAAAGTTTTAGTCCGTAGAATAAAATAAAATACATTAACAGAATTGATTAATTAGAATTAATTATTAATATGTTTGGATTCGTAAACATACGAAATGACGTTATTTATATTGAGTACGTAAAGATCAGTTTCTAGCCTCTAAAACATCAAATATTTCGAATGACTTGAGCTTCTCCACAAACACTTTCAATGTCTCTTAATCTAATAAAAATTTCATGTATTTATATCAATGTTGATGAGACCAATATAAAACTAAATGAATATTGGGCTGCAAGCGAATTACAAACTACACTTTTTCCAAATATTTATTTTGTATAGCTGTAAAATGATTTTGTACGTAATTTTAATCTGTGAGAAAGCTATGTATCAAATTTTTTTTAAAACTGTTTTAGAGGTTAGATATATCTATTTATTATTATCTGTATACATATTTCTATTTGATAGTGAGTTATCAGCATATTCTTTCCTCGGCAAAATCTTCTATGATGTCGTTCGAAACAATATCAAAACACAGAAGCGATAATTATGTTTACATATCTATAATAATAAAATAGAGAGTAAAAATATATTTGAGAATATGCAGTTTTACATAAATATGACGTAAATACAAATTTCATCAATGGGCCCTTAGGTAATGCCAATGGATTTCTTGCTTATCGACGACAATATCGAGATTGAACGATGTAAATTATGAAATTGATAATCGAGCAAGCTTGTATACTATAAGATTAGATTACTTATGTTATAGATTTTTCTAAATTTAAAACTCGATCTTAACGTAAAAATTACCGCTCTACGATACGCGAGCGATTATACTTCCTAGATAGTCGCAAGAAAATCTCAGTCTCCAGCATATGGCTTCCTTCTAAAGAATGCACAAATTCATATTCGTAATTTTGTCAAAATGATATCCCGATTTAAATTGAGCTTTTAAATATATTATTTATGGAGTGGAACGGAAATAAGCGAATAAAAAACATCAAAGATAATGTTTTCGAATTAAATTACTTTTCAATCGTACAGAATTTGATGCAGAAAAGCTCGACGAATTAAAAATTAATGTTGCATTTTGGGAATTTTGTGAACTAAAGACCATATATATGTATAGATTCTATATGAACAATGGTTTGCAGTACATTCGTTTTAGAATGAATGAAAGCCATTACATTTGGGGAGCTCATTTCGTCCAGAGTGCGAGATAACGTCGATAAGCATCTCCAGAATAAACCCCGCACAGTTTTAAGACCTAACGTTGTTTCAATCTCAGATTTTTACGAATACTTAGCACGATGGAAATATTAGATATTGCACACAAGTTCTCATCATTCTGTGATTATCAAACTTCCAACATATCTTATTTTTCATCATTTTTCTGCTTCTTTTCTAACGTATATACCATCAATGGTGTTATCTATCTATCGATCTATCTATCTATATAAGATAAAAAAAAAATTTCCTTTGAAATTACTATCAAATTTACCTGGGAAACATTCTGGAAGTTTCGCAAATCATCAACCAAATCCCCCTCTACATCCGACATATTCTCCCCTTTGCACCTTCGACCGCAAACGATTATTATATACTACCCGTCTGACCGCGTTCCATTATCGGCTATTACTACTTATCCACACCTCGCTTCAAGCTCTTTTCTATATATGTGTTTAATATATATATATATGATAGTGTGCGCGCGCGCGCGCGCGTGTGTGTGTGTGTGGGCGCGAAGTAAATACATAGCGCGACGCTAATTCGCTCAGGGGTCATCGTCGAGCCCGACCCCACAGCGGCGTCGATCTCCGCTCGCTGGTCGTCGTCGTCGTCGTCTCCCTTATACTCGCTTTACGTCGCGCCTCCGCCTGACGAACCCCGCGCGAATCGCGGACGCGTGTGCACTCTCCCGTATTCTGGCTGGGAAGCCCGTCGGAGCTAATAGACATGCGTGTATATATATGTATATATATATATATATATATATATATATATATATATATTATAGAGGGACTTTTATTCATTCGAAGAATAAATAAAATGAACGCCCCCTCTCCTCTGCCGCTAGTTTTCCGATTCGAGCTTTAAAACCCTGAAACCCTTTATTCACTGTAAAGCAAATGTTCTCAACCATAAATTACATTTGAATCTCTAACATCGTGTCATCAATAATTAATATCTAAAGCAACCACTTTTCCTTAATACGCACGAATTATTGTTAAATCATTTAATATGTAATATTTCGGAGGCTTAAAATTAATAATTTAAGTTTAGTGTCGACAAATTTTTGCATGGGTTTCCTATCCCCGATTTTCCATAAATTTAGTACGAGTCTTATTTTATCAGAGCTTCCAGCTACCTTACGTCGCCCCTAATGGGATCAAAGTAATTTAATACATATGATGTCAAATTTATTTAGCAAACCGTATTTTTATTATAATATAATTTTTAGATAATTTTCAAAAATAAACTTTATCCCAGTAGACGTAAGTTGAATCTTTAATTTTGTATTTTTCTTATGTTTACAAATTTAGAAATGCTTAAGTAACTATGAGTGATTAAAAATAAATTTTAAATTAAAAACAAGAAAGTTGAAAAAAATTCATATGTAATATATTGATTTGTCTTTAGGCGATCGAGACAAATGTGAAGATTTTAATTTATAAGAGTGTGCGATAAAATTTTTCAGTTGTCAGGAGAAATGAATTAAAAAACAAATATTTGGTACATTTATTTGGTAAAATTTAAAAGAAATTTACAGCTTAGAAGTTTAAAATTACCGTTATTAGAGTCATTTACAATTATTTTCAATACACTGTCATCTAATGAAATACTTCAATTTTCTAAATAAACTTGGATTCATTGCCATATTATTCTTAACGACAAAAAACACGACTATTAGCTTATTAACATCAGCATCCACATTTTCTTCTACACTGTCGCTAATTAATAAGTCCTTCTGACTCACACATCGACGCGTCTTCACTAACGTGATTCCAAATCATTCTTCATCGGGATCCGTGAAATTTTTCATCGGATCCCCTGATACAATATTTACAATTCTTTAAAAACTTCGGTGAGATTTTGGAACGCCATCTCGCACGCCAATTAATTTGACACGATTGCGCGATTCGTCTGATCTCGCGGTATGCTTCGAGGCCTTCTCCTCCGTTATGCCAGTGCTGGATTCGGGTCGAAAGGGCCGACTGGATATTTTCACGTAACGAGCAGCCCATTATGCCTACACAGAAGTCGTCCAGCGAGCCGGTCGGCATAGACGCGCTGGAATTTCTCTCTGAGTTTCCGTTCTACTAGAGGCTGTCCACCGATCTCGTTCGGCGGGGGCGCGAGCGAGCGGGCTTCTCGATCCCCGATCGTGAATCCGTCAGATGCGCACGCAGTATTCTATAGATAAATGTGTGTATGTGTATGTGTGTGTGTGTGTGTGTGCCGAGGGGAAAAAAGAACCGCAAACTTCTGGCTTTTGGTTTGTGTTCCAATTTTCAGCGGAGCTCCGGGTGAAATGGCAGCGGGTGCATACGAGATTTCTAGAATATCGTTTTCTTGCGAATGTATAGGACTATATATATATATATATATATCGAAAAATATACATCGCAGCTGGAAATAATAAATCCACGCGTTAATGCAGGGAAAGAATTTTGAAATGGAACCTTAAAAGTAACAATTAAAAGAAAAAGGATCTCGATGGACCACGAGAGTGTGTCAAAATTGGAAAATATGGAAATTTTCTGGAACGATTTAATTGCAGTAATTTTAAGCCTACCGAAGCGAGCAGATGCAACTTCTGCGTACGATATTATAATTTAATGCCCGTTAAATAACTCGTATTAGAAGTGATTTACAACGTCGGTTCATTATAATGGAAGTTGATTAGTGCGTTTTAACATTTTCATTCTTTTTTTATATGTAAACGCGGAGGAAGACGCGCGCGTGAGCGCCTGTACGACCGTTTATAACACTATGCGCATATTATGCGATATTTATCGTGCGGAGCAATAATCGCGATTACGGGCTCCTAAATAATACGAGACTCAATATACTCGCGCGATACATGTCACTTAAAGATTACGCGCCTATAAATCTGCCAACTTTGATTCACGTATAATATTCGAAAATTTCGAAGCTTATGTAAGCGGCGACAACTGGCTACGCCAAGCTATTTCTCATTCTGTAATGCGTGTATATATTTTTGCAGGAAGTTTACATAAGAAAAGTCAGGCTTTCCCGAATCATGGAGTGGAATTTTGCAATATCTGCTGCGCTGCTCTTATTCCTTGCGGTATGCAACCAAGAAACGCAGTCCAGAGAAATTACGTAAGTTGCTAAATTTTTAAATCAATATAAACTTTAGAATTTTAGATTATGCTTTAGTAAACATTTCTATACGTACTATTTGTTGAAAAGCAGAATTGTTTTCCTGAACATTAATTTTATATTGCGCATTTGATATATAAGTTCGCGTTTAATTTATTATCAAAATAATTTAAAGGGCGACATATAAGTTGAAAAACTGAATCATATATTTATTATAGTCGTAAATTGCAAGCTTCAGAAACCTTCGTATAAGTTCAAGAATCGCCCAATCAATTTGTACATATATTTAATTCACGAATTCTCATATGTAGTTCAGTTTTGTTCAGTATATAAAATTATTTTCGAATTTCTTTATGAACAGTGTCCTTAAAGGAAATAATATTAAAACGCCGTTATCGAGTATATATCTTTAAAAGAGATGCAAAAATTTAATTTACGGTTTAATAAAAAATAAACATATCTGTAAGTTATCATTTCTTTGTTAATTTTCCTTTTTCAATATTTATAAATACCAGCAACTTAAATAAAACAATACATTATAAAATTTAATAATTTGATTTTTTCTTATTATATAACTCAGAGATCAATGAAGTTTATTTATACTTTCTTCGTTGTTTCAATTTTAACTCTATTATCCTCTTTATATTCCAGTCCAGTAGAAGGTTTAATAGGCACCACGCACTTCCGCATAGACCACATACACTGTAAATTCAAACGAATCGTCGTTATAATTTTCATTGTACAACGGAAGTTCAATATATTGCGCGGGAGCGTTGGGGAGGGGGAGCGAATAAAAAAACAAATCTTCGGAACGATAAAAGCTCGTACTATATGCGTAAACGTATGTGCGTATAAAACTTGACTCGTCTTCGATTAAGCCGCCTAATTGAATGCCATACATAATAATATAGTTAGCGTCGAATAAAGCTAGATGCCAAAAGGAACGCGGAATATGTAAAGAGTACAGGAGAAATTATTTAACACGAGAATGGGACGATACTAATGCATATGCGCGTATATTATAGGCACGAGGACATAAAGGACGCGATGCTGAGCCTTGTGCACATGATGCGCGACAACACGGAGAAGCTGGAGAGGCACGAGGCGCGGGACCGGCAGACCGCGGAGCAGCTGAAGAAGGCGATAGCCCTGCTGACCAAGCGGATGTCCACCATTGACGGATTAAAGGCTTATCTCGTGAAATTGGACGAGAGGGTGGCCGGCGTCGAGGAATTGATCAAACAGGTATATATATATATATATATATATATATATATATATATATATATATACATATATATAACATAGTTTGAGCCTGAGGATCTGTATATATGGAGGGAAAAAATTCTCGGATCGCTTCTTTTAAGGAGCTTTGCAAGGAGATATATATATATATATATATATATATATATATATATATATATATATATATAAAACGAGTCTTGTATTATATAGAGCCTCGAGCTCTCGCATTCAGCGCCAACTCTTATACGAGACGTTTTAAAGCGCCATTACAATTATATATAAGTGTGTGTAATATATATACAGATAAAATAGTGGGAGCAGTAAACTACGTGTTATCGGAATCGCGCTGAATGGGGGAGCTGCAGTGGTTATCGTTTGGATGCTCTTTTTTCTTCTCATTTAATCATCAATGGATGTAAATCAAAATGCGGATTATTAAATTTGATTAAACGAATACTTTTCTTTAGATTTAATTAACAAAATTTTATCTTTTAGTATTTTTCGTATGTGGTCTCAAACTGATATTTCTTAAATGTGTATTATATATTACTATATCAAAACGTTAATCATCTTTTCCAAATAATCCAGTAGTGTAGTAACACCGTGCATGGCAGAAAAGTTTTTTTACCAAAATTCTAAAAACTATCCAGGCAGGCAAATTTTTTTACAATATCTATATTATATAAACATATACATAGTGATATATAGTTATATAATGAAATATACAAACTAAGATCATCCAAAAAAGGCATACAAAGATATACCAAAGTACAACGAATTAAATTAAATAATTATCTGAAATATAGTGTAAATATATAATAACATTCTAATAATATATTATGTATATATATCCGGCCGTATGTAACTTTCCACTTTACCCGTCGGTCGTGCTCGAAAAATTCGTCTTTGTTCGAAATTATTCTATTAGTTCCAGATCAGTACATCATTACATCATTACAACTTTTCTTAGACTTACAGTTCTGAGTGCTTTCAGAACTCCCTCCGTCCATAGACAAATAAACATAAAATCTTTAAAAGTTAAAATTAAGAATATGATTGAAGTATTTCTGTATAGCGCTTATATAAACGTATATAGTACCGAAATATATATAAGATCTGGCTCTAAATTTTCAGAAGGATGGCTGTGAGCGCGAACAGGTCCAGAAGATGGCCGATACCCTAGAGGACCTGGAAAGTCGTCTCGAGGGCTGGGCAACGGAGATCGGTACCAAGGTGGTGGAGAGCGTGAGCCGCGCAGCCACCGCCGCCGCCGGGTCAACTGGTCCGCCTGTCGACGATAAGACGTCAGAAATCCTATCCAGCATCGGGGAGACCAAATCAGTCCTTAACCAAAGGGTCTTGGAGATCCTCAGTGTCGCAAAAACCATGATGAGCGAGGTATATAGGCTATCCACTTTTTGTCCATCGCCTTAAATAACCTTTCAGGATGATACCTAATAATGAAAAAACTTTAAAGAGAAAAGTTGTTGGGACGAAGAGTCCCATAATGGTAACGGTAAAATTGACTCTGACAACTATTTTCAACGTCAGTTCTAGGTTCAAATAATTTTTTTTTAATGGGAAGCCTACTTTTTGATCCCGTATTGTGACTACAAAAACAAGTTTATTTTTAAATGTATCTAGTATGAGTAGTGATCAATATATTCCATTGAATCAAAATCTGTACTGAAAAGGTAAAAATTAACAAGGAAGGCTGTCTAATCGACATTTTAATCGTTCCTCCGAATGGCTTTTTAGTATGACCTTGGATTGAAAAACTTCCAATACAATACTTGTAAGGTTGTGCGCGTGCGATATGGATGTAACCTTGCTTGGGATCAGAAGGTCAAACTGGAAAGTAATTTGGATATTGACTTTGTATTTGCAAATATAAACCTCAATTTCTTCATCCAGAAATTGCATTAACAAAAAATTCTATATTATTTGATCATGACTCAAAGTACCCTCTGAGAATTCTACGAGATTCCATAGAAAAATGCCGACTTTCAATTCTGAACTTATCAACTCTGAAAATGTAACCTTATATCTCTCGGAAATATATGATTACGGCGTATTTTACTTTAAATAAACGTAGTGTGTTATTTTTTCTACAATATTTGTTTCGTGTAACGGACTTTATTATTTTTCTATATATTTAATGATAAATTATAAAGTTTATAAAAAATGCATTAATACTGGGATGGAATAATTGGCAATAGCGTTGTTGGTCCATATTTTATTTAGGAAAATTAATCTGGAATACATGATCTGAATTTTTTTCTAAACGATTTATTTATTCTTTTAGAAGATTCAAATTTAAATATTCGTGAATATTTAGAAGTCATTGGATAGGTAAAGGAGTATGATTCGTGAATTGTGAGACATAACTCTCACAGATTTTTTTCTATGGGGCTGTTTAAAGGAAAAAAGTTTACGTTGATTGTGATATGCAGTGATTGAAGATTGCAGGCTGGATCGACAAATTATGTCCGTAGATTATGCAAAGTCCATACCTAACGAACCCCGGGGTTCGAAAAGTCCCTACTCAAAAGGAAGTTGATTTTACGATCCTGTATACAGAAAGGCATTTGTCAATGATTGCAAATTTTTATTTAAAAAATGGTTTACTTTCAGAGTATATTCGTTAAAATACATCAATGCCTGCTTAGGAGACATTCTTCCGAAATCATGATTACGATCGGCCTTTTTCAAGCCTGCCTCATGTACCACATCATATGAATAACCTTGCCGCAGAATAATCGGGGGACGATAACGTCAACGATTTGAACGTTAATGCGATTATGGAAATAAACTAATCAGTGAAGAATTATGGTTTCCATTTAGAAAAAAAAGTTCATCGTATTATTTTCACATTTCCCACAATAATACCTATTTTTTAATTTCGTCTGCTACATAAAATTGACCTGCATAACCCTCAGAAGTCACTTTGATCTACTATGTCTACTATAATAATTTAAAATTAACATTTTTTACTCACTCGATTTCACAATGACGAAGCTTTAAATTCTAGTTTACCTTCTAATCACCTTTCAATTCCAGCTTTTGCTCTAAAATAAGATTATTTTATACTATTACTACCCTCTTGAAAACTTTTGCTACTGTATAATTTTCACAAATACTCATATGAATATATAATAATAAAAATAATAATAATAAGAACAACAACAACGACAACAACAACAATAAGAAGAAGACGAATAATAATAATAAGAATAATAAGAATAATAAGAATAAACGTTCCTATCTACCATTCCTATCTATCATATGGTAGTATAATCCAGGGTCGAAAATAGGAGTTCTTATTTAAACAAATCACTTCAACCTCGAAATAAAATTGTAATTCGTTTTCAAAGTCAAAATCACTAATAATATTATGTACCCTCGTTCACCTCTATAATTTTTCTCTTAAAATTTTCTTCATTGGACATCACTATGGAGTGATATTTAGTGTCGCTACAGCACCCTGTATATACTTTAATAAATGCAATGTTATAAATATATATGTATATCTATTTGCTTCAAATAATGTCACTATCTAAAAAAATTGTTTTAAAAATTTTTTGTGCTCTGTTTTAAATAATATTATATCTGCGCCTTAAATTATTGCAAATTTTAATTAACCATGCTATTTATTTACGTCTAATCTACATTTCTGCTTTTAAAGCAAATTTGTCAAACCATGTGAAAATGAAAACGTTTTAAAAATTTTATTTATAATTTTTAGTTATGAAATTTAAAAATGCTCTCATCTCGATAAAGATAAATAAATGTAACTGAAACTATACATTAATGTAAAATGATATAAGTAAAATATATGTTTAAATATGATTTCCACTAATTTAATATTTACATATTTTATTAAATTTTTACATACATAGTATATTCTTTAAAACAGAGCAATTACTACTCAATCAATATGAAAGAAAAGTTGATATCCACATAAAAAGATTAAAAAAAACATTTATTTTCATGACATTACTTTTTTACGCATGCAGCTTGTTGCATGCGACGTCTGTCGCTATCTAGACGTTACTACTTATATGTGATTTATGTAAATCGATGATATATTATATATTGGTGAAATATTGTACTTACACCTCAGAATTAAACAATAGTTCGATCACTAAATTATTACAAATTTTGAGTTTTATTAATTTGTACGTGCATCTCTTGAATTTTGAATAATATATATAACAAAATTTAAAAATTATTATTACAACGTAATTTTTAAAAGGACTTGTTTTACCTTCCGATAGGAAGATAGAATATGTTTTTTTATTATCTTGAAAACAACGTTGGATAGTAGCACCATCTGAAGTAATTCTATACTATTTGAATACAAACTGTCAATAAATTAATACGAAACCAAACAAAAGATAAATAATTTGAACCTATGGTGTTGTTACAATTCATAAAAATTAAAAAAAAATTTAATATTTTTACAATCAAACTCAATGCAAGATGGAATTTAAAGTTATATTGTCCTATTGAACTTATAAATCAATTGTAGTCTACAATCTCTAAATTACTGCAATGAAAACTATTAAAAACGTATTTCTAATTTACAGATACGACTTGTTGGTACGAAAATCAAGAATGTTTCAGAATCACTGGAGAAATTAGAAGATGTTACTCGAACAATTGAAACTCCAAACGATAAAAAGAACGCAGTTGTTGAAGAACAGAGTCGAGCTCTAAGTCGTGTTCAAGATCTCCTTCAAAATACTTTAGATCAAATACAAGATCTACCAAGGTTTGTTATCTTATTATTAGTATCATTTTATTATATTACTTTATTATATTACTGCAATATAACTGAAAAACATATATTTACTGTAATAATTTACCATTAATTTTTTACGTTAATTATTAGTATTTTTATGAAATAAATTATTAGAATAAAATGTAAATGTATCTGTTATAAATTTATATATATTTTTTTAATTATTAATCATATATTATTAAATATTGAATAATGAATATAATACTTAATAGCGTATCAGATCTTCAAACAATCCACAATGAGACTCAAATGACCCTACAAGAAACAAGGCACGCATTAACGGATGCAATCTCGCAAGGAAACACAGGTCTTGAATCTAAAATAGCGGAGAATAGAGAAGAAGCTAAAGATTCGCTCACTTCGTTGAGGTAAAAAAACTTTTGGCTTAATTTCTGCCATATATATTCGTTCATTTCTTTTCAATTCTCTATAATATGGAGACTGGTACTTGCTTAAAATTGAATTTAATAATAATAGTGTTGATAAATTTTTCTAGATCTGAACTCAACAACAATGCCGAACGAACAAATCAGGAATTACGGGACTTGAGCAAGGGGCAATCGGTTATGGTTGAGATGGCCGATCACGTTCTGGACACAAAGAAGAGGCTAGAGCATGCCTACAAAATTTTACGCGAGGTGGGCGATTTAGTAATGGCCCAGGGCACGAATATCAATAGTACACTTAATTCACGCTTCGATGGTATTTCAAACGACATCATGGATAATCAGAACGGCGCTCTTGCTAATTTGACCGTTAAAATGGAGCAAGAGATGAATCAAGTAGGTTGAGATCGTTAGCCCTATATACCCCAATCCATCTACAGTACATAAATACGTATAGTCGTCAGAAAGGGAGTAAATATAAAGTCAAATTATCGTGCTATCGGTGAATTCTTAGTTCGAAAAAAAATTTCAAATTGTTTTTAATTGCTTATATATTTCAAATCCAAACTATTTTTAGACTTACAAAATCGCAAATAATTGAGAAATTTTTTTATTTAAACGATGCACTACTAACAGTTATGAGTTTTCCATGAAACATTGTAATTTATCTAATTTGACTGTATGAATAAGAAATAAAAGTAATATTTCTAGTTCCAACAATTTACTTGATAAGTTATAATACAACTATATGATTCTGATATAATAAATTTACATTTCTCTATATGTAGACTGTTCAATTCTGAAATTTAATAATTTGTTAAACTTTCTTTCAGGTATGGCGTCAGATAAATGTAATGTATCAACAAATGATGGAAAGTGCAAAGGCTCTGGACAAACTTCATAAACAAAATGAAGCTTATGTTAATGGTACTACTACTACAATGGACGGCATGGAAGGCAAGGTAAATATAGGATAAAAACTAAAGATACTTTATACGTTTTAAAAAATGTTAGATAAAATAAACAGATAGCGATTATAAAATTTAAAAATTTCTGTCTAATACTAATTCAAAATCTGTTATGAAACAGATTTACATATAATGAAATTTTATTATTCGCTTTTGTATATATTTTATTTAATTTAATTATTTTCTTTTGCGAAATATACAAACGTGTGCTGTAGAATTTTAATAAAATTAATGATTTACTTGTAGGTTGGTGAGATCACGAAACGAATGGGCGAGGTGGATACGAACTTGAACTACTTACTGGGCCGTTTGTCACTGGTTACTCAAGAGTTCAATCAGATCAAAGTCGGTCTCGGCACGGCCCTGGATAACATTAAGGAGTCATTTAAGGCTGTTCAAGAGAAAGCTAATGACCTCAGTGGAAATCCAGGCCCCCATCCAGTTCCCATGGGCTACGCAGAATTAAATGACAGCGATGAACGAAAAAATCCCAACGCTGATTTGATAGGCCCTGTACCTTCGTCACGACGTTAAAAAAACTCGCCCTTCGTGCATTTATGCACGTACAATTTATAGTTTTTTTTTTTTTTTTAAACAAGTTTAATTGGCAAATCAACTCGCCAGTTGTACTTAAACAATGAAGTGTCAATATAATCTTTTTTTCTGTCCACTTAAATACTTTTATAGTATTATATTCGTAGGCACAATTGAAAAAGGGTAGAGGAGTTTAATAATAATAATAATAACAACAACAACAATAATAAAATTTTCTCTTCCGAAACTCTCATACATAAGTTGTTGCGCCTATGTTTTTATGATTATAAACTCTTAATCGAATTGTATGCAATTTCTATATATTAGTTAGGTATTCAAAAATAATTATTTGCGTAAAAGTTGAAATATACTGGAAGAGACTTAATTGACACTTTTTTATTAATAAATTTGACGACATCGTTTAATCTGATTTTCGTTTAGTTTATAGAGTCTGTTTTATTATTTTGCAGTTCAAACACAAATCTCTATTATATTATGAGAATGTTTTACAATTAATTAATCATAACATAAGAAAAATAATTGTTGATGTTTGGAAGTAAAATAGAATCGAATAATGCATTTCGTAATATTATTCAAGAAATATAATTTTCTTCTACATAAACGTATTAATAGGCACTAAAAATTAATGGAATTTAATTTTCAATAAGCTTCAGATTATATCGAAAAGATTTTTTATATGTGTATATTACATGAACTGTTACTGCCGCATATGAATATTTTTTAACTTGATACCAAAATATTAGATACTTAGCCAAATCAAACTAATTAGAAAAAATTATATATGAATATGTACTTTGATCATTTTATATATAATGCCTGCAGAATTCCAAGGTTATATACATTGACCGTGTAACATATTATACATTTTTTAATTGAAATTCGACATGGTGATTTGTTTAACAACATTAACTACATATTCATACTAATTCATACTTTTCTACAGCAATATATTAATTACAATGTAGGTATAATTAATTTGTAAGAAAGTCAGTGCTTGAAATTCGCGGAAATGGACACATACTATTGCAAAAATAATTCTTACGGTAATTTTAAGCGAATTATATTGTTATCAGTAGAATATTTAATTATAATAATGTAATATGAATCGTCAATAAGCTTCTAGAATATATTTAAAATATATTTATCACCATTTATATCTTATTTTACTAAAATAGTAAAAGATATATTTCGAATGAAAAACTAATTCGTAATTTTATACTCTAAGATAGGAAACTATATTACCAAAGTTGTTATTTTATTAATGCTCGATTCGGCTCATTATTCTAAATCAACAATACGTAACATTTACATATACGACTAAATTAAAAGTAAAGTCGACATAAAAAACTGAGTGGAAATATTTTTATTATTGAACATTTTTATTCCATAGAAATATAAATTGAGGCAATTATTTATAATAATAAATATAATTTATAATTTTTACAAACATAAAAAAATAAATTAAATAAACATCTCGTATATGCAACTAAAAGGAGAGGAAATACAAATTATAAGCAAGGGTTGTAGAGTCAACTTCGTTTAATAAGTCCCCCCTAGTATTATATAATAATACAATTATGATAATAGTATGATACAAGAAATAGTACACAATAATTTTTAATGATTATGTACCCAAGCATCATGAGAAGCACTTGAACGATGTTCGTCACATCCTAGTTACAAGTTTTTTATTTCTTGGATTTTCATCTGACACTTTGTCTCGCACTTTTATAGTTCATCTTTATTTTTATTTTCTCTTTTAAATTTAATAAGTTTTTCTTGGCAAAAAATGTTTAATAAGAATAAAAAATCTCAATTATACCCACGCAATCATTTTTCATAATATTATGTAGCAATAATACTTCTTTTTACAATGATCCTCCTGGAAAAATTGCGTCTTACTGTATTACTTACTTCAATGAATGTCGGCGGAATTTGGCTAATAAAGAAAACAAGAAAAATAGACTTTCTCAATCTCATCGATGTCCCGAATTTCTTCTTTTCTTTAATTATATGAAATTATCTCTTGCATTTATTCATTGCTAATTATTTATTTTTATTGATGTTTTGATATAGATACTTTCATTATCGCGATAAAATAGGCATTCAATTTAGAAATCCCCATATAGCGCGATAAAAAATTCTCACAGCACTCTCTCTCGCTCTCTCTCTCTCTCTCTCTCTCTCTCTCTCTCTCTATATATATATATATATATATATATATATATATATATATATATATATATATATATGTATACATACATACATACACTTATGACAATAAAACTTATATTTGATGAACTTTACTCATTTTTTCCATTATTTTCCATTTTGAAATGTTGTAATCTTGTTCTTAACAATAAGTAAATTCATCTTTTGCCTATAAAATTATTTTGTAGGCATATTAAAAAGTGCATAGAGACGATATAAAAATCAAGAATAATAGTTGAAATATAGTTATTGTGCACAATTTTCAGATTTGAAAAATATTGAATTTTGATATAATTCATTCAAAACGATCTCGAACGAAAAATCTTTGGCCACACGATATCAAGCGCTTTATATTATTTTTTTTTTGTTTTTCGATAAGTAAATTACAAATATTATAAACTTATATTCCAAGATTGAAAATTTTCATGTTTCATACTTTGTGCAATGTATTACTTAGAATGTGTGTGATATGCAAATGCTAGCAAAATTTACACACTTTATTATTATGAAGCAAAAACTTTCTAAAGATTATTTATATACAAAATTTGTAGAAAAATTGCAAATTGCACATATGTCGTTAAAATATTTTTTAATTAATCAGTTACGTTAGGGAGAAATATAAATATTAACATATATATATATATATATATATATATATATATATATATATATATATATTAAAAATTTTTTTATAAATGCTAAATAATATTTCGTGGGAAATGGTTACGTTCGAGGATAATTAAAAATTAATTGTCTTGCAGTAATCGTACGTTGGAGCAGCTTGCTATATGCGAGTACAATATTCATGCATATATGAATTGTGCAAATTTCGTTGAAAAAAGTCCTGTATACAACCTTTAGTTCAGTTATTGGTGCAATGCAACTATAAAGTGGATTCGAAAAACCCAATCCACCTCGACGACTATATGCTGCACTCCAAGCTCTTAACTTCTTTTCTTTTTACGAACAATGTCATCGTACTTATAAAACAATCGATATCGCGCGGCCAATAACAGACTTTCATTCAACTCAAGAATATATTCGAGTGACTCTTGTTTCCACCAGACACTTTTCCAGGAGTGTCACACGGCTACACTTCTTTATTCTTTCACGCCTTTGCTTTTATCCCGCCCTAGTTAATATTTATATATACCTATATAAATCGAGCCTATATATAGTATAATAGCACGAAAACGCACGTACAGCTTGATTTTTAAAAAGGATCGAGCAAACTCGCTGCAAAATGACTATTATAATCCTCGCAACCTGGTAATTTTTTAATTCTAGCTTTCTCCGTGCTTTTCTTTTGTTTCATGATCAAGTTATTTTTAAATAAACTAATAGTTCAACGCAACCAAGTATTCGTCCACCTTGTTTAGTTTTTTTCATTATACTAATCATATTTTAAATATTAAATTTTTTGATCTGCGTCGCAACTAGAAAAACGCGCGATATTATTACTATGTATATTGTTTTAAGCTCAACTCTGCGCTTCGAAATTCGATTCTGACACGAAGAAGCGTCTGTTTTATCAATATTCGGTGCGTAAATTAATAAAATTGCAATGAGCTAGCAGAATTAAAGGCAATAAGATAATATATTTAACTTTTCGAAATGAAAGCTAAATATAGTCAAAGAAAATATTCAATAAATTATTAATTTTCTTTTCAAAGAATTAATATGACATATTTAATAATTTTTTAATAATAAACTCAATATACTAATATAATAAAATTTTTGTTTTTTGCAAGGCTCAAAAATGTAGTTTTTCTTTATATATATTTTTCTATCTAAAAAAGTCCAGATAATTATTTTTTTCAAATTATTTCTATGCTACTTAAGCCGAGCACGAACAGAAAATCAACTTTGAAAAAAGGTAAGAAAATATATAGATCATTAAATTCTTGCACGGTAATTGTGATTTTACATTATTAATCCTCATCTATACAAATGCAACTATAATGCACACGCAATTCACCCTTTAATTATTATACAGACGTATAATGAATAGTCAAAGAAACGTGACAATGCGCGCGATTTTCGAATTGCGCGTTACAATGCGTTTTACACAGATCGACTGGAACACAGTGCAGGTACGAACATGAATTTAAGAAATTCATGTGAGAAAAATGAACATAATTAATGGATAGAAAATTTTTGTGTACACCAGGGTACCGTTATTGTGTGACAAAGCTCACAAAAGAGCAGTTGATAAGCGATAGAACTTTATTTACGTTTCTGAGCGATTATGCCTTATCTCTACCTATTATTTATGCTCAATAAGTTTTATTCTTGTTATTACTTCTTTTCATCCTTTCATCCTGGATACGCTTGAAAATTCTTAAATACAAGTTTTGGTCATGATCGTGACTATAAAATCACACGAGTTTACGAGTAATATTATCTCTTATAAAATTAATGCTAAATCTATTGAAAAAAAAATATAGATAACCAAAATAGTTATTTATATATTATACAGAGTTTATTAATATATTAATATTATTAAAAGCATAAATTTTAGTTTTTATTTATTGCTCGCGTATATTCTTACCGATGAGAAATTCGCTATCTCGATCACAGAATATCTTTTATAAAAAATTTCTTTTGAGTTAAGGTTATATAATTTGCAGAAAGAATTTAGGAAAATCTCTAAATATTCATATAATATGTAAACGAGAATATTTTTATATAATTAGATGATACAATGCGGTATCGATTGAGCTGTTAATAAAGTTAACTTTATTTTATAACTGTTACAATATTTTTTAGGAATCCTTGCAGGAAACAACTGATTGTTTACAAGCTATTTACACATTATAGGAAATAAGTATAGTTTATATTTATTTTTATACATATTTAATCAACAAAAATTATTTATCTACTGTTGAGGATTCGCAAATTTACAGTAACACAAAAATAAAATTTACTTTATTTAAACTTATGAAATAATACGGCTAAACTTAGTCATAACGTAATAATCAGCATTAACTTTATAAGTGTAAATTACCATAATTACAACATAAACACGTATTATTTTATACTAAAATCAGATTTCCAAAAGTCCTACAATCAATAAAAGAAGAGAAACAAATTTTTACAATAATTATTAATCAATAATTGTGTTCTACTTTATAATTGCAAGCTCGGGTAAAATATCTACTTTTTCAAATTAATGTATCATACCATGACCCCGTAAAAAAGATGACTATATATACTAAAAATAATTTAGTAAAATCATTTCTATAAAAATAAAGTTAGAAAAGCTCTATGCAGAGAACATGGATTTTCGCAATTTTTCTAAAATACATACAGTGTTCTTACGTACATATTTGTTCCTCTGATTTACGCGTATTTTATTTTATTTTCTCATCATTTTTTCAATCCCATTTTACTAGAATCAACATACCACACGACATATTTCTATACAAATAATTGATCTTTTGATCGAGTCTTTCAGATACTTATGCACTCACAAATCGTTTTTATTGTTATTATTTTAATATATACGCGCAAACTTTTCCATAAAAAAGAAAAAGTTTTGGACACAGGTGGCGTTTCGTAACTTTTTTCGTCAATTAATATTCTTGATTGATACATTCTTCACTTTTTCATTTTATTTTTTCTTTTTGACTAGTATCAAAGTTTGAGGGGCGCTCACTAAACATACTTTACAGATATTGTTATTAATTTTACAATATTACCGATGTAACTACTCCGTATTTTTATATAATTTTTCTTACATCATTTGTATATTTTTTATATTTAATTATAAATTATAATAATTATTAATAATTAAATAACAACGCTTTTCTTTTCTATTATTTATGTATAACGGCTCATGCCTGATTCGTTATCGCGTTTCTATCTTCTTCTAGTCTGTGGTGCGTGCTCAGAAGAGCGAATTACTTATTTATTTTAATGCATTTTTTATTATTACAGTACAACATGTCATCCACAAACAAATACGTATGATTTTTTCATTGATTTTTTTCACTTCCATTTTACTTCCATTTTTTCATATTTTCTTTGCGCTTTACATGAAATAAATGGATTATACGTTGCATTTATAGTAAACTTATTGCAATAAAAAAATAGCAAAATTGTAATGAATCTTTGAAATAATGTTTGAGATTAATACATATGTTTAAATGTATATTTGTTTTTTCTTCATTATATAAGGATTGGCTTTATTTATATCTGTTTACAATAATTTTAATTTAAGTAAGACGAGCATTAAAAAACGTCAAGGACTGATCTTCAAAAATATTTTTTGATTACACAAAGTAAACATGAAAGATTAAAATTAAATGTGCAAATTAAAGTATATTTCTATAAAACAAAATACTTTCAATTGAATTCGACAGACCATTATAGAAACAAGATGACTTTTTTTTATTCAATTTTTGTAAATAAAAAAATATATCTTTAATAGACTTAGCTTCGGGTAACACATTTGTTAAATATTTATAGAGAATGACACAAAATAATTTATAGGAAAACAAAAGACAGTTGTCTTCATTTTTTGGTTGAAAGCTTGGCTGAGTGATTCTCAAAGTTCAACTTTATTTTACATATTTATTTTTTACCTACACATTCGCCTTTTTATTATGAGCAGCAAGTAAGTATACATTTATTTTACCCCATACATGAGAATGTATGACTATTACAAAAGAGCTTATCCAGAACTCCACCGAAATAAAGCTAATATGTACGTTTATTTTTTGTCTTATTTAAATTCAAAAAGTATTCAGACATTTCATTTAACCAGAATGCAATATAGATTTTAGCCAAGAGTATAATATGGAAATAGTGCTGGATTCTAGTATTATAAATCTTTGTGGTTTGTATTATAATTTTTAGTTTCCCAGAATTGAACAATAAATATACATATAAATATGTTTACATAGATATATCTATATTTATATTTATGCAGATAAAGCGAAAAACGGTCTGCTCTGGCAGCTTTTATGAATTTATGGATTGACAATTTATGCCTTTCTTCATTTATTTTTCCTTGTTCTGAAGGAAAACGAAAGGTTTTAAGTTTAAGGGCATATGTGTGTGTGTGTGTATATATATATATATATATATATATATATATATATATATATATATATATATAGAAATAAAATTCTTGCTCTCTTTTTTTCTCTGACTCTTTCATATATATGACTAATATCTGTATTTCGACTATCCGGTTTATCTCCTTTACACATATGTGACGCGTTGGATGCCAGAAGGCTGTATAAGGACTTGCAAACCTTATTCCTTAAATAATTCTATATTTTTGAATTGCTCATTCAAAAAAATTAACACTTCGTTTTCTGGTAACGATCGTTGACAGCAAATAAAATATCAACAAGTGTTTCTTAAATAAAATGTGACTTTGAACTTCTAATTGTAATATTGTGTTCAAATTTTTATTATAAAAAACAATGCTTCTTGTACGTTATGACGATAATATTACCAAGATTGCTTAATATTTTTCTAAATCTTTTTATATTTAATTAAAAAGAAATGCGTGAATTACGCACAATACCTATTTATTAGGTAAATATTTATATTTTAATGGATTTCAATGATTAAAAAATATTATTTAATATAAATATATAGTAGAACTATTATTTTAAAAACGAAATAACGCTTAATTAGTATTATAAATCTTAATTTAAATTATCAATTTTTCAATATAACGTGAATATTGTAAATTATTTAGCTTTATGGAATAAGGCTATTAAGTCGAAATCCTATTTATGTGTTTAAATTATTATAATAATAATTTACAGATATGCAGTAGAATCATCTGTAATGCAAAATTGATATTAGTACTATTAATAAATTATCCTACATGGTACAAAAATGCCATTAACATTTTTGTGCTAAATTATAAAACTTGCATGTTAAATATTCATTCAGTAAATAAGATTTTTAAATATATTTATTTTAACCAAATAATGTTTTATATATATATATATGTGCTTTGTAATTTTTCCTTCTTTAAATTATTGTGCACTTGTACAAGAGCATCTAAAAAAGCTAGGCAAAAACGCCACATTTATGAAAAGTCGGATACCGACAAAATTTTCTATTTCAACTATACTTACACTTTATACTTTACACAAATATTTTTTATAATTATTTAAGTAAATTTAGTTATGAATTACCGTTCTTTCACTTGCAATACGTAATTGTCTATAACTACAATCAATTCGATCAATATTTGCTTTAAAAAGTTCGATGAATTAGAAAATTTGCAAGGCTATGTATACAGATTATCTAAATTCTTTACGTTTGTCACAAAACGACAAAATTAAATAAAATACCAGATATCGACTGGAATCGTATTAATCGGGCTGTGTAAATATATTGAAAATTTGTAAAATAATTGCTTACTTTTACATCAACCGTGTGTAAATTTTGTAGAATAATTGCTTACTCTTATGATACACACAATGATTATTCTATATAACTACATTTTCGTAATGAAGCAATTAGTATACAAAAGGTCCACTCTCATAGATAAACTAAAGTTAGCAACTTACAATCTTTAACTTATCCTCAGAAGATAGATTCAAATCTGACAATTACGTAGCACATCAATTTTTCAATCATCATAATTGAAAATCATGTACACAAATCAAACAACACTGAGCAAACTGCAAAATCCAAGTGCGAATGAAGCAGCTAATGTTTCTGATTTCTTTTTCAAATCTTCAAATAGCCAATGCGTTGACAATCTTATCACGAATTATTCACCTCAGCCATTTTCTTTATTCGTTATCAATGTGCTTCGCGTTACGCGATTAAATCTATAGTCACTCTTCTTTGGATGCTACTCTTAGAATTAGGCTGAAGGCTGCTGCGGCTGCTAGCTCGTATTACTAGACGTAGATTTGCGCAGCAGGCGTTTGCCGCGTCTACGCGGATGCGAGTGGTCCTAGCTACTCGTCGAAGCGATTGGACTGACAGGGCTTAAAGGGCTGCGGGCCGAGTCCCTAAGGCAGCCGGTGAGCGTTAGGACGAGTTTACGACTGCCTGCGCGGTCCCGGTGCTCGCACAGCCAAACTCCCTGCCACGTGCCGAGGGCCAACTTGCCGTCCGTTATCGGGATACTTAACGACGAGCCTAGAAAACACGCCTTTACGTGCGCTGGCTGAAATGGAATCAGAGACAGAGAGAAATTAGTTTTTATTATTATTTCAAGCTTATTATTTATGCTTGTTATAATTCTTCTTTATCATGCTTTCTTAAACTATTATGTAAATTGTATAAAACAACTTTTTTTAGAAATACACTATTCATGTTTTCTCACAGAAATATAAAGAATTATATATAAGAATATCTAAAGACTGTCAGAGTGAACATGCTCAAGTTTGAAATTATTTCGATAGTAATAAATTATGTATTTGTTCAAAAGTGTATGTATTTGTAAAAAAGTTAATATGTATTTTAATGGCAAAATTTAAGAATAAAAGAAAGTGTTCCCTAAAAAATTTATTTAACTTCCTAAGTCTTTAATTTTTCTTAAAAATTTTGTTCGATTATTTATATCAAGCAGAAATAATATTTTAATAATTTGATATGATAGGAATGGAAAGAAATTAATTTTTCATTATTTGTTAGACAACTGTTAACATATTATACGTTAAAACATGAATCTTAAAGAATGGTTACTAAACAGAATTTTTATAAAAAAGTTAAATAAATCTAAAATTATTTTTTTACAAATTCATAAAGTTTCAATCATTTTAATGGTATTTTTAATAAATAACTGGCATGAAATAAAAAAGCCTTATGAGTAAGTTCCATCTTATGAGAATTCAATATTATCACATTTGTAATAATGTTTTACACTTTCATATTATATTACCATATCATCAGGCCCTTCACAGCTATGTCTATAAGGTAATCCTTCAGGAACTATTTTATTAAGCATCATTTCCATGTCATCTCTGACATCTGGATCCCAACTTTCATTTAATGCCAAACTGGCTGATGTGTGAAGAACTGAAAAAACAAAATCATCAATTTCAATCAAACTTCTATCAAAATTTAAAATATGAAAAAAGTTTATAAATTTTTTCAAAATCTACAAGGTATAAAATCTTAGATATAAGAATATTTTTGTATACTTTTATTTTAGTGAAGTAAAATTTTAAAACAGCAAAAAAAATTATACAGCTAGAAAATGGATAAAACTAAGGAAAATATTTTAATAATATATAACAGTTCCAAAAACTTATCATTTATATTGAGAATGACTATTTTTTGTGCTGTTTCTATATAACGTTAAATACTGTAGTTAAAAATGTATAAAAAATTAAAATATAATTTGACTTATTTCAAAATATCCATTTATATTTGTTATTTGACAGTTGACCTCTTTGATAACCTACTTCATCATTATTAACATTTCATAAAATTTCATTTAAAATAATATTATTCAATAACGCAATTTTAAATAATGTAGTTCAAGTTAATGTTTTTATAACAAGATTGCATCTAAGAAACATAGAAATTTAATTAATATATAAGAACAGTATTTTCAAAAACTTAATTTACAGAAGTAGTAAAATATTAATTAAAATATCTTTCAGAATATATTTGGAAACTGATCTATTTCTAGGTTAATTTAATATAATTTATTAATTTCAACATACGTTATATATAAGAATTTAAAAAAACAAATTTAGAAGAAACAAATTCTTATACTAAACTTAAACTCAGATAGAATTTCGAACATATGTTTCCCAACTTAAAAATTTTAAATTTGGAAATATAATATGCTTTAATACAAGAAACATTTTCATTATTCACATTGTATCGGTATACTATATTGTACATCAAATATAACATTCTATATTACAATTTTTTTATTCTAGATAAAACAACTTCAACTCCTTGAGAAATTATCATTTGAACAAAATATTTGATTGTTCAACAAATACTCACTTTGAATATGACATAGCCCAACAGAGAACTGGCAAAGTTCTGGTATTTGTCTAAGTATCTCCTCAGTAACAAGATGCACACCTCTGTGCTGAGGCCTCAGGTTGATTTTTTTCTGAAACCAGGCGTTTCCTATCTGTATTCCCCGCTGTGAAGATGCCATGATTTAACCGTTACTTCCTCCTCGGGGACGATGTAAATCTTTCCCCTCGGGTACACACACCTCTTTTTCCAGATCAAAACACCCCAAATCTCGTATGCGTCAGAAAAATACAAAACAAGGTGGTTACCGAAAATCTCCGAGCGGATTTACTGTATATCTATAAGGTGCTGACCGTGATCGACGGCGACAGAACCCCCATTATCATGCTCCTGGATCGGGCTAGATCAGTATTTCACGTTACAGAAAGAGAAGAGATAGAGAGGGAAGGAGAGAAAGAGAGAGCAACTCGTGGTGTCTAGGATTCCAGGGATTGTATGAACACAACCGGATTATTCCTCACTTATAAGGCTAGGAGCAGCCGAGATCTGATAGCGGCCGACGACGCATCGTCATTTCATACGCCACCCTCCCCGTGTCGTTACTTCCTCGTGCTTGACAGGCGCACCCGCACGCACACAAACTCAACTTATATCTCCTCTTTATCACTCTTCTTTTCTTTCACTTTTTTTCTGCACGTTCCGAGTGATCAGCAAGTTTTACTACCACACTTTAAAATTAGGAATAGACATAAGTCAGAACTGATCAGAGCATGCCCGCGTGCTTTCCACTTCTCTGCCCCTTCTTTAGACGACCCGCGCCAAGACACACGGTCCACGGTCGCGGTGAACGCGCGTGAAAAGGTTAGGAGAGATAACGATTGAATGTAACTTGACGTGCACCACTCCTCTCCTCACCTCGATGCTGCTGTACTATACTCTGCTCACTGCTGCTCCTCAGCTCTTCTTTGATGCCTCTGCACTTTTGCCCTATCTATACAGTAGCGCGCGCTCTCTTTTTCTATATATATTTTCTTTCTTTTTCTATACCTCTTCTGTCTTTATTTATCGGATACTATACGGCACGGGTAAGCTGGACCCAGGGCTGGAAATGTATGGAAATATATTGTCGCTCCTCGTTCTTCGCTCATATAACACCTATATAGTTGTGTTTCGTTTGTCTATCCTTTATCTCGCCCTTTCATGTGTATTCACTTATGTGAGTTACATTTAAATCTACTGCATTACATATATATCCATGTTGTACGTGCACGCGAATTACCATTCATCAATGATAACCATTGCCAATCACTGCCCGGTTTTCCTTTTCTTTAAATTTTGATCATATAATACGATGTCTACATCTAATTTATACGTATTTTTCTTTTATACACGCTGTATATACGTGATAGTGATAGGTATACTTTCGTATAGGATTTTTCTCTCTCTCTCCCCCCTCCTCAGTGTCTCACTCTCTCTCTCTCTCTCTCTCTCTCTCTCTCTCTCTCTATTCACAAGAGAATATATATATATATTCCTCCAGCGCCTTATCAACGCGATACTCGACTCGTCACTTGACCAGACTCGACTCTTCATTTTATACGCTGATGTAAGCAGATGTAAGTTGAAGTGCGAATGTTAGAATTAAGAACTATTAGGAAAATAATTATAAACCTATTATATTACACAATAATATTAGTATAGTTTCGCATAACAAATAACTGTGGGAAGGAGATATGGAGCCGGGGTGGGGTCAGTTGCAGAGGGGGACCAAACTTCCTAATTAGATAAAATGAATAAACTTATAAACTGGAAAATTTGTGTAATTTTATAAGGTGGTGATTACAAATATTGCAGTAGTTTTTAGTGAAAATTGATTTTTGTAGGAAAATCCGTAAAAATTATGGCTTTTCAAATTTATCTCCGAATACTAAAATTTTTAAAAAATATTTCAAATACAAGTTGTAGATCTTGTCAAAGTAGATTTTTTTGTTATATATATATATATATATATATATATATATATATATATATATATATATATATATATATATATATATCTGTTTCCGCGAAAACGATGTTTCTAGAGAAAAATTTTTCGTCTTAGGCTTCCCCTAGACATTTGCGGTGATGTAGCTATATTCAGTTAATCCCCCGCCTGATTTTGCTGAAAAGTTGTACATATATTTTTGGAGTATTAATTACCCATGTCATAGTGACTTTTAAAGGAAATTGAATTTTCACAACAAAATATATGAGAAAGCCATCAAAAAAGAATTTAAAATTCTTTCTTCGATTTTATATTGGAAAATAAATAAATCCATCAAAAATCCAAACAAAAGTTTAGATCTCATTAAAATACATCTTTGTTGTTTTATACATTTTTTCGGCACAATTAGCGATAATTCTGGAGAAAAATGGAACTGCTGCATCACCTGGGGCATCTATGATCGTCTGTCCGAATTCTCTTTATAATTATATTTGTGCACTTTTCCTGGGAAAACCTGTTTATAAACAAAATATTCATAAAAAATATATGTATTTTGATTAGATTTATAAATTTATTATATTTTTAACATTTTTTCCTACTTTTCAAGAAAGTTAAAAAACGTCATTTTTATGGTTTTTGAGATGAAAATTTAATTTCGGCCAAAGCTAACCCGATATTCATAATTAAAGACCCAAAAAATATGTTTTGTGTACATATTTTCTGCACAATCATTGATTCAACTAGTATTCAAGCTAGTATATTGGTAGTACAATGTAACTGCTAGAATATTAGTAATATATGCTAATATATTGTTCTGATACGGAGACTCAAAGCCATTCTCATGACTGAATTTTTTATTTTTTCTAATTTATTTGCAGTGTGTTTGCAATTCAAAAAGTAAATATTCCCACCAAAGTCGGTATAAAATCTTTCATTATCGGTAAAGCTTGGAAACAGCGCTTCTGAACTAAGTTTACCTGCTACGAAAGACATTTTATATTTTAACAAAACGCCAAGGAATCGCTTTGAATTTATATGCTACCAAGTCTGATATTTTTGTTGTTAAATTGTACTAATACTGCTTTTCCAGGAAAGAGATTTAGACATAATTCAAATAAATTTTTATAATAGTGATAATGGAATTTTGTAAAAAATTTTGCCTTTAATGGATTTGCATGTAATGTAGACGGTGATATCATCTATGTATTTTGATACATATATTGTTTTTGGAGTTTAGTGTAGTATTTTTGACGTATATTGAGTAGAATAGAGGGTTCCAAACGTCATCCTGAATTACGCCCTTGTATACTATTCTATGCGCTTTGTCTGTTATGTTGATAAATATGATTCGTTCGTGAGTAATGTATTTAAGAAATTCTACAGTGTATTTTGAGCAAGACATCGATGTAAGCCTATTTAAGAGCATGCTCATATTGACATTATCGAAAGCGCCTTCTATACATTGAGAAAAGCTACCAGCACGTATTTTTTCGAAAAAGTTTCGTCAATTTTTAGCGTTAAGTTAATTAGATTGCCATGACATGATTTTCTGCATTTAAAACAAATTTGAGACTCTCGTGAAATATTAAAACTTTTAAAAAATCGTCTAGCATGATGGATAGAATATATAGTCTTTGTTTAGAGTGCGTACAGTTTTTTTTACTTTGAATTTTTTTTTATTAAATTTTATTTACATCAACATTTATATTAATGGAGTAATGATCAGAACCCCAGATTTCTTCCAACTCTTCTGAGTTCTTCAACTCATCATGAAATGTCTAGAGTAGATAAAATGAAATCGAGACTAGATTTTAAATTACAATGTGTCAATGTATACGTTAATGTATGTATTGAGAAGTAATAAATTGTATGTGTCAATACTATTTTCAAATCTGATTCCATTGTGCGCATGAAAGTTGCCTATTAGTAAACAATTTCTTTTGTTTGACACATTTTTTCTATTGAATGCCAAGCATTTCGCTAAGTATGAAACCTGGAATTCGATAACATATGATTGGCATTCATATTATTGAAAAGCAAACAGCACATTTATACGCTTTCTGCTGATGATTTTATATAGCATAGTTCTTTGAATGCAATGCCTTTTCTAATGACAACTAAAATACAAACTCCTCTTATTTACGTTCTGTTCTTTCCTTGAGAGGTAAAATTCCGTACCCGGTTTTTTGCCTTTGGAGAGAGCCATGATATGGTGCAAATCAGAATATAGACATTGATAGAAAGGAGCTGTATGTCAATAGAGTGCTGTTTGAAACTTCTGCAATTCCACAAGAAGATTCTTAATTTTTTATTTTGGTATATGTGTGACTTATCCATTATGTGTTAGATGTTTTCCCTTATAATTTGCTTTGCGTTTGCTTCTCTTGATCGTTACTACTAATGGAATTGAAATTAGCAGTTTTATCAAAAATTTCATTTTTAAATCTTTTGGATATTATTTTTATAGGATATTTATATTCGGGCTTATATAATAATTTTTTAGAGATATTTTTTGGCCTGTATGTTACAGTTCTTTCACACTTCAAAACTTGTATAAGTCAATTATACCTGCTGATATCGTGCTTGGAGTGATATATCTTCGATTGCATCGAATATTATTGCCTATTTTTTGTGGATGCCATAATTTATTGAGATATTTGAGAGTCAGAAATTTTATTTACAGAAGACTGTTGGGTCTGTTATTTTGTGCGTGATGACACATTTCTGGCGATGGCACTTTGTGTATCTAGAATTCATTGTTTTTCTATTTATTAAATTTTAGCACTTTTAACATTGAATTATACCAGGACATTGGTACATAAATATTAGAACTGCGTAATACTCGCGGTTCTACGATAATTATATAATATTAGTTATGATATATTATTATAGTCAAGGAGTATCATATCATCAAAATTTTTAAGCAAATGTAAGCCAACAAAATTTGCATCGCGTATTGGATTTTTCTACAAAATCGGCCACGCAACATGTGCGTTACGCTTGGGTTCGCTAACGATTGAACTGTGCTGCGAAGCTTTAAATTAAGTAGATATTCTGCTTGCAGCGAGATTACACTATTGCGACCCATTATTCTGGTTACGCTTGGCTGGAGAAGGGGCGTATGCTTCAATTCACCATTAATAATGCTGCCCAGATGCTCCACATAGACATTTAAATTTTGAACAAATATCTTAAACCAGTTTGCGTAGCGATAATTTGCGGCAGTCGGTAGTATATTTCTATTCCTCTAAGGGAAATCTGCTCATCGATATAAACCAATACCAATATGTCTATTCTGTCCATACGAGAGTAAGCCTATACATAGGATACACGAGAACGTTGACGGTGTCTGCAGTGAAGTCTTAGTTCATAACATTGAAAATACAATTGAGCTGGCGCGTACACAAGGCTTGGACCTCAGGATCCGTAGGAAGATGCTTCTCATCTAACAAAGCGTGCATCTACGCGAGAAATTTGGTACCGTCTTCGGCATGCTTGCGCTCGATGTGAATTTCGTTACAGCCGTAAACGGTTTCGGGTAGAACTTTATCATTATCGAGGGACACCGTGGCAAATTTTCAACGAGGAGTGAAACTATCCGCATATCCAGGATAAAATCTTATAATATAAATATGATATATTATCATATTATACGTCATAATTATATTGTATTAGTTTGTTAAAAAGACCGTTAAAAATAGCTTACATTAGAACACAACATTAGAATATTATGTTCATATATAATTTATTAACGACGCATTGGTCGAGTGGTGAGAGCGCACCTCGGACGATTGGCAAGGTTAAATAGCATATTCGCCGCGGCCACTACTTGATTAATGGGTGACCACACCGACGCTGACACCTTGTTTAACGCTTAAGCGTTTTTTCACACACAATAATATGAGCGGAAGCTGTGAGACTGACACATTCGATCTCCGAGCCTAAGAAATGTTGTGACACGGCTAGCGAATTCCGAGCAGTTTCAATGCACCGACCACTCCGAAGTCCACGGGCACAACCCTGAGAAAATGTGATGTGGGTGAGGTAGGTTAAGATTTAGATGAAATTGTAATAAAAAATGTGCTACAGGAAATGTAATATTTTATTTTTGTGCATTTATTATGTTTATTTATGATTAGATTAAAGGCAAAGGGCTAAATTTGGTTCATATAAACGTAAATAAATAAAACAATAAATAATTATGAATCTATAAGTAATTAAAGTTTTTCATTATCTTACAATTTAGGGCCTTTGAATGTCTATAATTGAAATTTTCATCATCCCTGTTCTAATTTTTTGTATACTATATTTTTTTTGTTACAGACTTATATTATATTCTTTATTTGGAGCTTATTTTTATTTTCTGTTTTTTAGTTGTTGTTTTTTCTGTAAGTTCTGCTAATATTATATCTTCTTCCTTAATAATGAATTGATCGTTGAAAAAGTTGTATATTGTAAATCGAAAAGGACATATCTTCAAAAGTGTGTTTTTATTATAATTCATTACGATTTTTATACCAACAGAGAAAGACACAAGAAATTATAATATTTAGTTTTATGATTTTTAAAAGAATTGAAATAAATAAGTATAAATAAAAATCATGGACTTTGATGAGATCTACAACTTGTGTTGGAAGTATTTTTTAAAGTATTTCCTATTTTGCAAGATTAATTCGTACAACCAAATTATTTTGGATATAAAAAATAAATTCCTATCAAAAACTACTACCCTATTCCTAATCAGCAACTCTATAGAATAAAAAAAAAACATACGTTAAAGTTTCATAAAAATCGAAGCGGTGGATGTTTTTCGGAAGCTACTTTGAAATTTGGTAAATATATCAGACATACTTTTCATGAGAATTACAAAACCATACATTATTTCTTTTTAAATAAAATTGCAATAATGTTAATTCAGGTGAAATAATATTATACAGTTTTTTATTTTTTACAAATAAACAAATTAACAGATTGTAAATCTTTAGAGTTTATTTTATAGACATGCTTTACAACTTTATATTTTTTTATTCTTTGACGATGAATTATTTATTAAAAAAAAAATTCATATAATCATTGTTTAGAATTATAGCGTCGATTAAAATTTGTGTGTGTGTGTGTGTGTGTGTGTGTGTGTGTGTGTGTGTGTGTGTGTGTGTGTGTGTGTGTGTGTGTGTGTATGATTGATATATCTTTGGCATACAATACTTACAAGAATATGCAAAAAAACTGTTATCTGTTTTTTTAACTGGACTTTAATTCTGAATGAAATCTCATTTTATTATTCAAACACGAATATGAACAATTAAACTATATACAAAGTTGAGTCACATTATAAAGCGGCTACAACGCGCGGATGTTACACATCATCATCATCATCATTATCCTTATTATTATTATTATTATTATTATTATTATTATTGTTGTTGTTGTTGTTGTTGTTATTGTTGTTGTTATTGCTGTTGTTATTATTAATGTTATCATTATTGTTGTTATTATTATACACGTCATATGCTCGGATGCTATGCATGCGTAAGTGTACGCGGGTCCAACTCATATTGAATTGATTGCCTGCTGCGTGTGTGTTATATATGGTTATATCGTGTGCTGTATATATATATAACGAACCGAGCGCGCGGCAGGCGACTTGCCAAAGTGGGAAAGATTATATAGAAATCGCTCATGCTCGTTTCGGGTTATTCTTACGGGAGTAATATAGCAGAATCTACAGTGAAGTGTGTGTATATATATTTGTGCGAATGATTTTGTTAAGCAATAGATAATTGTTAATTAATTGACGTAAGCATTTTAATAATCAAGATTCCTTCGTAGAGACCACGAGAAGAGTAGAGACAGAGCAGTGAGGACAGCAAGAGGTCCTAAACGAGCCCCCACATAATAAAATAATGATTCTGCTTGAGATAAATAACAGGATAGTCGAGGAAACATTAAGCAATAAAATAAAAAATGCCCTTGCTGGGTAAGTCATCGATCCAACTGGCCTTATTTGAGGATGTGTAGTGTTTACTGTTTCTGATTACTCATTCGTCAATCATCATGCATTGCATCCATCTCACGTTGCGCGACCAAAGATATCCTTAGTGGGCGGTGTCTAACCTCCACCGGATATTTGTTATTTCTAATTCTACTTCTTGATTTAGATTTTTAGGGATTATATGTATGAATATGGATTTATCCACATACATTTTTAATTTCTCTCAACTTTATCTGGACCAACCTCAAAATTTTATTAATATTTAAGTTTGTCAAATTTACACGTGCCTTTCTCGTTTTTTTTCACACGAGTTTAGCACTAGTTTTAAAGATTCCTTCAGTTCAATAATTTTGGTGAATCGGCAGGTTTGAAAATTCCTAGCAATTTATTGAACTCGAAAACTTATGCATATGATACTTTATGTAAATGACAGGAACCCAAAAGATTTAAAACTGTATCCAATGTTTGTAAACATTTTTCAACTGTATTAAACGTTTGTAAATAATTCAGATATTGTTTCATAAATGCAAAAATGTTTTTTAAGCTTGTTTAGTACAATATACTCTTAAATTCTACACAAACGTTCAATGCTATTCAGTTGTAAATTTTATTTTCATCGCTGACTCATATCATTCTGATGCACATAGTTAATATCAAATATTATTTAATTATTCTTTTCTTAAACATTTCTTTAATTATAATACATATTTGTTAGTTCAACCTATACATTTTTAATTATTATTATAAATTTTTATGAAGCTATAGGTTTATTAATTTTTAAATTTAATATTGCAGTGGTAAATTGGAATCAACAGATATTATGATAGCAGACTTTGATGGAGTCTTATTTCATATTTCTAATTTAGGCAAAGATAAGTCAAAAATTATAGTAAGTTTTACATTTAGAAATTAGTTATAACATTATAAGTATACAAAATAAATAGTTATGAAATTAAATAGTGACTAATTCTTTTTTACAGATAAGCGCACTTCTCAAATTTTATAAACAATTACAAGAACATGGAGCTGATGATTTACTCAAACGAGAGTATGGTAGTTATTTAGTCGAACCCGAATCAGGTAAATTCTTTACACTAATAGATAACAGTTTGAAAGTAGGTATCATTCGATGATATTAAGAGTATTAAAAATTTTTAAATTTTTATAAAATTGTAGTATTAGTAAATTGTAAATATAATACCTTTTATTTTATAGGTTACAGTGTTTCAGTGATGGTAGATCTTGAAAACTTGCCAGAGGATTGGGAAGGTTTAGTAAAAAAAATTGGATTACTTAAAAGGCACTGTTTTGCAAGTATATTTGAAAAATACTTTGATTTTCAAGAAAAACTCAGTCAGTCTCTGGAAGACAGTAGTAAACTTGAAAAAAAAGCTATCATACAATATAGAGATGAAGAAATTATGTAATGAATCTTTTCAATAAAAATAAATTTTAGTTTTATAAATAAAGGCTAAATTTTATTTTATTTTAGATATGTTGAAGCAAAAAGTGATCGAGTTACAGTAGTGTTCAGTACAATATTTAAAGATGTAGACGATATAGTCATTGGTAAAATGTTTCTTCAAGAGTTAAAAGAAGGAAGAAGAGCAAGTCACACTGCACCACAAGTACTGTTTAGTCATCGAGAACCTCCTTTAGAGTTACAAGATATTGGTACAAAAATTAGTGATTGCATTGGCTATATAACATTTGGTAATTAAAATTATTTTTGTTTAAACAAGATTTAATCAATATTTTGAGGCATTAATTTTAAATACAAAACTAATTATAGAATAGTTTTGTCATTTAATTTTTTGTGATTAAATACATGAAAATAAAAGTCAATCACTTAAAGTATAACGTATCGAGATATATTTAGTAATACTATAGATCAATGAAAAAATTTTATAATTATGAATGCAAATATATTTTTTTCACTTCGTATAATTTAATAAATATTAAATGTATTCTTGAAATAATTTTATTCAATGGTCGATTAAATATTTGAAAATTTGATTAAATAATTACCATCTTTATATTATACATAATATAAATGTTTTTATTATAGTTTTGTTCCCACGGCATACGAATAAAGATGCACGCAACAATACAATAGATTTAATACATATGTTTAGACATTACCTACACTATCACATAAAGTGTAGTAAAGTGTATATTCATTCACGAATGCGTACCAAAACCACCGATTTTCTAAAAGTATTAAATAGAGCTCGCTCTCAGCCGAAAATTACAGAAAAAAAAACGATTACGTGAGTATTCTAATTATAATCAACATTGTTACTTAATTATAATCAAAATCTTAGCTTTTATAAAAGATTATTGTGTAACAATACTTTGAATTTAATAATCTTATTTAATTTATGACATTATAAATAAGATAATTTTTGATTCTTTTTCTATAGGGGTCGAACATTCATCCGAAAAGAATGAGGGCCACAAATCATGTAATGATATTGTTACTAAAAAAAAACGAAGACAAACGAAGTATTGCCTTGGTTCACATTTGCTAGGAAAACTTCTGTCCAAACACCAAGCTTTAAGTGAAAGCTGGTCTTGGCTCAATAGGAATAGGAATGTGGAGAACTGTTGCTTCCGAAGAGCTGGACTATAAATTCATAAGATTTTAGAGCGATACAGGTTACACTAAAAAAGAAAAACTTTATAGTCACATTTACTGATTCTCCGAAGAATTGGACCATCGCATTTATTATATATAATATCTTGCGAACCAAAAAAAAGTCGATTTTCTTGCGGAGACTACGTGACAATAGATTGTTAAGTAGGATCTTTAGAAAAGCTCATAATGACACGATGTACAATCACAAGATTCACAATTCGTGAATCCTTGATTACTGTTGTAAGATTATAGAAATCCATTTTAAATATTTTAATTGCATTATTTTTTTATCGTTAGCGTTAAAGATCTAATTTAGGATCAGCCATGCACCTTTTATAAATTGTTTAATAACGCCTTAAGTTTCTTTCGAGTTTGTTAAGTAATTCTTTTTGTACTGCCAACAAATTTCATCCGACTGCTAGCAAGAGATATTCGCGCAGTGTAAGATTATTTACCCAAAGAGTGAAAAAAATGCACAAAGCGAGTCATTTTGTAGAGTCAGGATTAATTCATTATACTTAACAAAAAAAAATGACAATGTTTTGTCGTGCTGTTGATTCAATCAAATCATGTCTTACGTCTAGCCTGTATCGCGTTGAAAGTTGATGGAGTAACCGTAATGACTCGATCTATTTGTAATTAACAAACATGGCACATTGAATGAATTAATAAAATGATTAGGCGAAACGGAATTTTGAAAACTAAACCTGATAATTGTTGAGACACGATTTAGTGTCGTACGCACGTAAAATAGTATATTGTTTTTGTAACAAATTATTATTTTTATTTTTAATCTTTACGTACTATTACTTAATATTAATTAATAAAATAATAAAAATATTGCCAATTCTTTAGTTGGTTGAAGTTTTTATTTATATTTCCACCAACCTATTGATTTAACTAGATAAAGTACTTTTCTTTGAAGGGGTGTAAAAAAGGGAGTGTCCGTGGATGGTGATTAACAGCCACACCCTTCAACAGCCTAGAAATCTGATTTACTTCAGTTTCTCTTTCATACTCGCGTGACGCGCTTCTCTTAGAAAAAATATTTTTAATGCTGAACTGTTTTATTATTTATTGAAGTTATAAACTATTATATATATTTGTGAAGTTAGTACTTTTCTTTAAGAGCATTAATTAATGTTTCCAGTAAATCATTTATTAAATTTTCAGTTAATTAAATTTGAATATATTTTTATTTTTTATTAAAATTATATGCAGTTTAAAATTATTTTCAAGTTAAAAAATGATGTAAAATTATATATTATAAGAACCATACTATTAAAATTCCGGTTTATATATATTTTCAGAAAAGAATAACTATTTTAATAGTATCATTAGTTTTACATATATTTTAATTTTTTTTAGAAAAAGAATGATAAAATGGACAGCACAAATATTTTAACAGATTTTTCTTCAGCATTGCCACCTTGTCTACAGGATAACTTAAACAATACTGGAGAATGTGCTGAACAGGAGAGAGAGCCTGAATGGCTGGAAAATGAAGTAGCTGGTATTCGAGTCTGGCAGCTGGTTGGCATTGTACTCTCAATTATTTTAGCAATCACAATAATGATATGCTGCTGTGTTAGATTTAGAATACCAAGAACTAAACAAGAAATTGAAGCTGATTACATTCGTAAAAAATTAACTCGTAGTTTCAGAAAGGAATTATCTAAAATCAATGACAAGGAAATGGATGAAATGGATCTTAGAAGAGGTGATTGTATAATCATCTGAACATCAAAATTTTTAAAAAGATTTTAATGGAATTAATTTAGGAAGAAATATTATTTAACTAGGTATAGAAAATTAAAAATTTGATCAAATTACATATGCTATTAAATAGCATTATATTTTATCAATACAGCATTATCTAAGTAAATAATTCTGTATTCAAAATTAATGAAAAACAGTTAAAGTTGAAATTATATTATCTATTACTTTTTATTCTTATCTGATTAAAAATATAAAAATAAAAGTATTTTTTAACTCAAACAAACAGGGTTTAGAAATCATACGGTTTGATATATAATTAATTATATATATTATAATTAAAATTTATTTATTATTTGGATCAATATAATATTACATAGTTAAAAATAAGATATATAATTTATTATAAGTTAAAAAATAGCAAAATAAGCTACAAAATAGATTAAAAAAAATGGTTTATATTCTAATTAAAAGTAATTTTATTTGACAGTTTGCTATTCAAAATTCTGTTTCTGTCTTTAATATTTAAATTGGAATAATCAGATAATATTCGATTTTAATTAATTTTTGTCATAGTTTTTGTTTTTTCCACAGCTTTGGATCGAGTTCGTGATCTTTTCGACGTAATACAGACGGATGAAACACAAGTGCATGACAAAAAAATAATATACGAAAAAGCAAATAAAGGACTTGGAACAAAGTTTAATGCAATGTTCCAAGGAATGAGAGTTCGATTTCATAAAGAAGAATCCGCTGAATTCAATACAATGATTTAAAATCTTGAAAAAAATCTTTAATAGCTCGCAATTTCATCATCCCTTATAATTTATAATTATTTCAAGTTTACTTTTATTTTACTTTATTTATTTAAATTTTTTTTGTAAAGTTTTTAAGAATTTTTTTGCAAAATATTAAATATTAGACCTGCTTAATGTTTGAATTTGATTATTCAAACTTTCATAAAAATTTTTTATTTTGAATGAGCAGCTGAAATGATTTCCTAAAAACTACTTTGAAAACTTTGCACATTTATGTAAGAACTAACTTTGATTCTATTATGAGAACTAAAACCTATTAATTATTGATAATTTTATAAACATCACCAATAAAAATTTGAATTATCTAATATTTTGCAAACTTTCAAAAGTCGTTACTCTTATATTTTTTGACCTTATTCAAGTAGAATATTTCCATAGGATTGTTCATGTAATAATAATTGTCTTTGTGCTGTATCCACGTCCTCAAATTTCATGTTTGAATATAATGTTATAATACATTTGACAGCTATATTAGTGCAAAAGATTTTTACATTATTGATAAATGTTTAATCAGTGGATAAAGTTATCCTTCAACATGATATAATTATATGACTATTATTAACAACACTTTACAAGACTGTGCAATGTATTCTCTTATTTAAAATAAAAAATAATTGTTGACTTTTAATTGGAATAAATATATATTATACATATTCATACTTTTTATTTTATATATATCATACATTTATAGGACAGACTTTCATGCAACAGGAAATTTTACAACAGATATTATATTTTGTACGATGCAGTCAGTAGCCTCTTGACTTTTAAGATATTTTATATTATAACTTATATCTGACTAATGTCACAAAATTCTTATAGCAACTTACTTTTAAAATAATAGAACTTTGTTTTTTATACTATTTCAGAGCTGGACAGTACCGTAAGTATGAGTAAGTGTATAGTACATGATTATTATAATTTACTTTTTGTTAATGTACAACATTTGATATAAATATTTTATTTGATTAAATTTAAATACATACATACATAAATACACACATGTATATATATATATATATATATATATATATATATATATATATATACTTACGTCCTAAATTTTAATTACAGTCCAGTTGCTGAAAATTGCAATTATTTAAAATTTTATTTTCTTATGACAAGACTGACGTTTGTACTTCGTAAAAAATCGGTTTTTCATTCGGCATGTTTTTTCAACTGAAACTGAACCGATTAATTTATTAAGCTATAATAATACTTTGTATCATTAATAATACCAATTTAACGAAAACTATACAGATGTGTTTTAAAAACTAATAAAATTTCGAATTTCAGAATTATATATCACCCGTACATTATTTATAAAAATAAAATATTTAACATTTTTTAAAAAATAAGCAATCAATTTTAAGGTTTTTGTTTGAATAATTTGAATTTACAAAACTTATTTAATGCCCATTATTATTATTATTATATTAATAAGTAATTCAATTAAAAAAACCTGTTAATATACCGAATTTTTTTTTTATTTTTCCGCATGAGATACATTAAAAGTTATAAAATTTATTCGATTTTATTAAAAATTATATTCTGCCCAGCTCTATTTATAGATAAGCATAAATTGTATTATATTCTGCTTTAGAAGACTTTTTAAAAACATTTTAATATATAAATGCATGAAATTTATAACATTATCATTTTTATATGGAGCACCATTCAGTACAATCACTTATGAAAACTAATTAATATTACCGCAACTGCTACTTTCTGCTATATAATACATACATAATGAACTTTTGGTCATTATTTTATATAAAACATTAAATGAGGAGTTTATGTAGTACGTTTATGATCAAAGAGAAATGAAACAAAAGAATGAAAATGATCTTTTAAATATTTTTTTATTGTTCAAAAATAAAAAAATAAACATTTGATAAACAAATTTAGTAAAGAAAACAAAGATGAATTATTGGAATTAAAAAAATGCTTCGTTGGTCTGACGATATATTGTTTTTCCCCCCCTTTCCCTCATCCTAGAGAATTGTTGTCATTATAACGAATAGGTAAAAATTTGTAGTAAACAATGGCTTGTAAAGACATTAAAATTTTACAGTATAAGACTAGAATTATTCATTTCATATTTCACAGGTTGATATCTTTGTCGACTAGCGTACTAAACACGTACATAGTCGCATTATACAAGCACAATAAGTCAAAATTATATAGCAATGATTTTTTTTTCTTAATAATAGTACTTTAAGCCTATTTTTAAACTTATTTTTGATTTATTACTATAATAATAGGTTTGGAATGTTGGATTTTAAAAATCTGTACATTAGACTTGGATTGTTTTGAAAATGTTTGCGATGAGATTGAATGTCTCTTCATAATCCAACTTACTTACTAGCAACAAAAATAAAATGTACAATATTACTCTATAACTAATTAAGTTTATGATTTCCGCATGATCAAGGAGCAAATTAATTAAGTAGTTTTGTCCTCGTGTTAATAAAACGACAAATAATCGTATCACAAATCAACGTGTTTTTACATCATTAAAATTCAAATTATATTTTGTACTCAGCTATTGAGAAAATTGCATGCTAAAAAGTAGAAACAAACTGTATTTGTGCATCCAAAGGGTATTCATACACTATGACAGTTTACCTACTAGTTTTACGAAATCTAATTGTTTGAGGTGTACACATAGGTACACTCGAGCGTGATACACCTTTTTGAATTATGTACCTCTTCTTACTAATAAAAGTGATTACTTAAATTAGAGGTATTTTCAGTTCTGTGGAATGCTCGATAAACTACACAATAATCTTTTTGAATGACTGTGCTTAACTATTACTTCTCTTATTTCTCATGGATTTGATCAATGTCTTTTCCTATTTAAAGTTGCGTTCTTTTCAATTAAATCGTTGATGGAACAAATGTAATCAAAACTTCAGACATCGATAAGAAATTCGCGTATCCCATTCTATCATTTAATATACATAGAAAAAGCTATTTGCTGGCTTGTGCCTTGAAGTGCATGAAGTACATATTGTACGCTTAGATTTTATTCTTAGATTTACTTAAATTGTACAAACACCGTCATATTGATCCGACATTTTGTCTTCATAGGAACTACTAGACAGAGTTTCTTTTACTAGCGCAGAATGTAAAAATAAAATTGCCACGTGGATACAGTTTCTATGCGGTTGTAAGAAGCTAATTAACACAGACTACGACAAAGAGATGATAAAGACGTAGATATGTTTTTCAAAATGTTTCCCCTTTACAATTAGCGCAACTAGTAATCATGAATTTTTCGTTTGTTTTACAATTAGGCGACTATCATTGCTGGTTACTTCTTCTCTCGTTCTCTCTCTCTCTCTCTCCCTCCCTCTCTAATCTTTCAGTTCTCCTATTCAAGTATTTTAATCGCGTTGAAATAGTTTTTCATGCAATAGGTATCGCTATATATAGAAAATAGCAAATCAAACGTCGAATGACTACGAGGAGACACGATGGACAAATTTTCCTCTCTCTCTCTCTCTCTCTCTCTCTCTCTCTCTCCTCTCGTTCTCGCTCCCTCTCCCTTAGATTTTCTTTATCGCTTTCGCACGCACGGCGTAGCAACGAAAAAGAAAGAAAAATGAAATAAACGATCATCCAGCCTCGGGACAAGAAAGGAATACGGCCTTCATAGCCGTACATCTGGAGGAAAGAAGCCACCCCAGCGAGGCAGTCTTCGATTTTGAGCCGCCTAGGCGTGCCTTCACGAGATCTTGTTCCTCCACCACGAAAATTTCATCTTGGGACTGGGATACTGGAAGCTTATCACCGTGTGCGGTATGAGAGAGAGGATCGGCAAGAAGCTGCCGCAGCTCTTGCTCTTCGACTGCTGCTTCTCGCCGTCCTGTTGGGCGGGCCCGCCGCCGCCGCCGCCGCCGCCGCTGCCGCCGTCCTCCTCGTCGTCGGCGCAGCTCTTGCCGCTCTTCTGGCAGGGCGTCGAGTACGGGTAGATCCTGGAGAGCGGATTGCAGAGCAGGTTCTCCTTGTCGTCGCCGACCCGGCTCTCGGGCTCCGCGCCCGCGGCCGCCGGCCTCGTCCGCTCGGCCTTGCCGCGCGCCGAGAACTTGACGATGCGCGACTGCGAGGGCGAGGCCGCGCTGAAGTTGGTCAGCGACTTGAGCGAGGCCCTCCGGTAGACCTTGGAGCGCACCTTGGCGCCGACGAGCTGGGGCGAGGAGGTGGAGCGCGCCGAGCCGGCCAGCTCGACCTCGAGCGGGCCGCCGCCGCCGCCGCCGCCGCCGCCCGGCCGCTGGACCGTCCCCGGGGACGCGGACGACTCGCTCCTCAGCGACTGCCTGCGACAGCCGTCGAGGTTGAGGGAGCGCGAGGAGAAGCAGCCCTCGGCCGCGCCGCTGCCGCGGCCCCTCGGCGGATGGGGGAAGGTGCGCAGGTAGTGCGCGGGCGGCAGGGAGGAGGGGGCGAACGTCGTCGACGCCGCGCGCGAGGGCGGCGCGGGGACGACGGGGCCGCTGGTGAGGATCGTCGCCTCGCCGGGGCCGGCGCCGCTGCTGCTGCAGCAGGCCAACGCCGACGAGGCGTCGATGAACCCTCAGCTCGGGAATTTTGAGTAGAAGGCGCAGGTCAGGTCGTAGTTCTTGAAGCGACAGTACTGGACGTCGTTGCGCACGAAGTCGCCCTCGAACGCGAGGCTGTCGGACTGCTCGAGCTCGCGGGGACCGTCGGCCGCCATCGATTCCTTGTTGGCGAAAATCGTCACTACGAACTTGCCGGGCTTGAAGGTCTTGAGGACCCGCTCGATCACCTCCTGGTAGGAGGCCTCGGGGATGTTGCTCTCGAAGGAGACGTAGGAGAATTCCGGCTCCGGAGTTATGTGGATCGTCATGTAGCTGCCCTGAAAAACAATGAGCGATAAATAAGTAACGGAGGCTCCGTTTATACGAAGAAAAAGTAATGTTGTCGAAGATTATTTCTGAGGGCAGTAATTGTAAAAAAAAAATGAACTATGCGATCAATTTTATTTAATTTAATAATAAAAAAATGAACGAGAGCTTCAGATATATGGTTAAGCCGTCAATGTCCTTTATACAACCTTATACTACCTTCGACAACATTATTTTTTTATAAACACGGAGGGTGCTAACGACTTCAGGTTCTTGAAGCTTGATAAGTGTATATCGATATTTTTAACCGGTGGAGATTATTTACTACAGATTTTAAGAGAGCTGCTTGCGAATTGCAAATGTCTTTGGCAGTTTGTGTAAAATTACTATAATATATAATATATATTATTACTGTATATATGTATTATCAAAATTTGATTAGTATTATTTTTTTAAAATCCAAGCTGTCATTTATTTCTCTTGCGTATAATAGAAATTACATTACGTCGAACTACTGGATGTAAAAATAAAAAATTAGCTATAAAAAGGAAAAATGTTGTTGCAGATTTTCACTGACGAAAGCATGCAATGAATTCGCATTTCATTCGAATAATTCTTAGTTTCGTCACGATACTTTTTTGGTCTTTCAAATGTATTCAGTATTAGAGTAATGCGTCTATAGAAGATTAATCTGAACTTCATTAGGTCATTGTCAAATAAATCTAACTTTTGTTTATAAACTATATTAATTTTTATGAAAAATATTGCTTATTTTATAGAAATGTATGATCTCTGATTGTTAAATTTGTAAAATAATTTTTCAATTATTTTTACTAGACGTTTAGACGATTTGAAATATTATTTTCCATAATTTATTTTATCAAAGTAATTTCAGAGATTTCCAATCATTTCATTTGATTTCAGATAATTGTTCATTAGCAGGGGCCCAATGATGTCGCAGAGCGAAGAGAGCTCGACCTTTACCATTTATATAGTTATGCGATATAAATCAGTCGGGACAGCGCGAGTGAAATCGTTAAACATAATATACCCATACGTTCTTGGAGACGCCGTTCATCGAGTAGCCGCAGGGCTCGAAGAGGAAGTCGTCGATGAGCATGTTGGGTATCAGCTTGTCGATGCCGGACTTCTGCGTGGCCTCAGCCGCCGATGAGCAAATGTCGCGGGTGAAGATCGCCATGACCTCGGGATCGAGATGGGTCATCAGGATCTCGAGGGTCTGGTCGGGCTCGTGCTCGCCGCCCTGCTGGGCCTGGCCCTGCTTGTCCCGGTTCAGCGTGTACAAGTACCAGCAGTCGTTCTCCTCCGAGCCCAAGCAGTACGCCTCCCCGTCTGCGGGATGGAGTCGCGCGTTAAAATGGCGCCATTATGAACGGCGAGGTCGTGGAATGCGAGTCGAGAGAAGAAACGGGGGGGGGGGCGGGGAGAAAAAACGAAGGGCCAGCCAAAGGAGAGATTGAACGAATTTTGGGCGTGACAAGTAGTTTTTGAGCAATGTTAATGCGCGACCTCACCTATGGAATACGTTGCGAACACTATTACACAAGACTCGATATATATGAATATTATGTGCAAACTACTTTAATATTAATTAGAAATTTGTCATTTAATTTTAAATGCTGTCAAAAAGCTTTTGTTCATTCGTAAGATTAAAGGCACTACTTTTCTGAATATACGTTTTCTGGCACACCAAATACATAATCCGTTTGTTTTTTTTTTTTTTTTTTGTTATTTTTATTTATCTCGTAAGAATTTTTTATGAACAAAGAAAAAATATGTCCAAAAATAATTTTCTTTTATCCAATATCAGATCATTTAGTATAACTCAAATTCGTTCCTACAAGCCGCAAGTTCACAAATTCCAGACCCAAAACATCGGACAAATTCCAAACGCGCAAACGCCAAACTCAGAAGCCTCGAGAGCCTATGCAAATTCCAAGCCAACGAAACTTATATACCAACAGTCCTCAAACTCACTGATGAGTGTAATTGTTTGATATAAAATATAGTACGTTACGCCACTGTAGGGGCGAAAGTACATTTCGCTCCGTGTGGTGTGTACGATTTTTTTCTTATGCTCGTATCGATCGTTCGCTACTTCATTTTTTATTTAGTAAATATAATTCATATTGTGTGCATAACAATAAGACCGCGGGACACTTTTGAGTATATCTATTTCTCTCTTTCCCTCTCTCTCTCTCTCTCTCTCTCTCTCTCTCTCTCTCTCTCTCGCTTTCTCTTGTTTTTTTTTCTTGTAGTGATGCGCGCTGGAAAGGTGAACGATAATAATTGAATTTGAAATATTATATTGTAATGAATAATATTAACAAAAATGTTTCAGTACTTATTTATATTGTGATATTTAAGTATTAACTTAATTAATATTTAAGTAATAAATTAATTAAATAATTATTGAAATCAGTAATAAAAATCCATACAGCACTTAAACTAAAAAGGTTGGCAAAATTTGTTTATAATACTACTGGCTTTAAACTAATAAATTATAAAAGACATAATTAAATAATAGTTTTTGTGTAGAAATTAAAAAATAATTCATGTAGGAGAATAATATCACACCATTTCCAGTTATATTTCTTGGTTATTATTAACGAAGAGAGGGGGGGAGAGAGAGAGAGAGAGAGAGAGAGAGAGAGAGAGAGAGAGAGAGAGAGAGAGAGAGAGAGCGCGATAGTGAGAAAGATAGAGAAGTGTATGCGTAGATATACTACTTTATTATCGTCTGTCTGACATACAAATCACCCTTTCGCCTTGTATTTTTGGTTCTAAGGAGGGAAAAAGCTAGTTTTTTACAAATATCATTACAGCCCTAGCCTTCGCATAGGATGACCAATCTTACATTTCGTAAATAAAACCTTTGCGTAACCTATAAGAAATTTTAAAAAATATGTCACTCCGCCGGTATTGTATTTTCCCTAGGGTGTTCATCATCCGTTTTCACCATTGAGAAAGTACCTACAGCATTCGTCGCGGACATGAGAAAAAAGACTTATTTTTGGACAAAGCATTCGTAATTTTTTTTTCTTCTAAATCTTGGTGCATTAGAGGAAAACTACAAACGGATTCAGATTTGCCATTCCAAAGTATATACAAGAAAAGTGTAGTCTGATCCCAAACATAATTTTACATAAGACTTCAATTATTTCTATTAAAAATGATTATTTTATGTCATTATACAGGCTTAGAAATTTTTATAATAGAATTTGAACAACAAAAGAGAATCAATAAATTATAAAATTATACAAGACTCACCAGGAAAGAAAGTGTCCAAAAGCGAAACTTCTTCCTCGAATGCTCGATGAGGCGACATTTGAAGTTCCGGACGTTTGTAGTTCTTTCGAGAGTAGAATAAATTCTATATAAAAATTAAACATAAAAAGATATAAGCTACAAAGAGGAACAGAGTTTCGATTTTATCTAAGAACAATGTATTACAAATTATTATATATCGTGCCGATATATGTAAGCAACCGAGTCAGAATTCCTATAGTATGCAGCAAAGCTCGTTAGAGGCAACAAGTGCAAGCAGTAGTGGAAAAAAGGATAACCAAAAAGTTTATGCGTGCAGTGCAAGAAAGCAGTGTAAGCAAGGTCAAATAAAAAAATACTTTTATTGAAGAAAAAAACTTCGTAGAAAAATAACAATGTAACACCGATAAGAGAGTATGATCAAATATTTTAATGATGCGCGGGGACTTTTCCTATTGTCGTTGAAAGGTAGATAGATGCAGTTATTTGTAAAATAATATTTTAGGAATGATGAAACAAAAGTTGCGTATGAACACAAAACATAAGTACTTTACTAGAAAATTAATTGGAATACAGAGAATTTCAACAATTTACATTGATATAATATTGAATAATTTTTGTATTTTATAAAAAGATTTTTGATCGAGTTTCCTGTTTAAATCATATTTTCTAAATTAAGATAAGAATAAATGACAGTGCAATTCATATAATCATAAGTACAAGAATAGAAAGATCTGCATAGAAGGATTTGCAGCGAGTGAAGTTTCACATTATTTTGCAAAAGGTTAAAACAAAAAGAAAAGGGGCAATAAGCTTTAAGACATATTCTAGAGTTTTCGCCACTGAATTATTATTAGCGTGGTTGTACTTTGACATTGTATCCTTACCTTCGTGAATAAAAGGAAAGTGGGATAAACGAGAAGGCGAGCCAAAGAAAGAAAAGGAGAGAGAGAGAGAGAGAGAGAGAGAGAGAGAGAGAGAGAGAGATAAAAGCAGACAATGTTTAATACATTTAAAAAGAGAGAGAGAATAGAAGAGTCATGGTTATAACAAGGATCAATAAACCACAACACTGAAGGATAGGGAGAGAGAGAGAGAGAGAGAGAGAGAGAGAGAGAGAGAGAGATAAAGAGAGAAACTTGTGGAACTGCGTTGAGTATACGCTAGAAGTTTCTTGCACATATATATAGTTAGATCACTTATCCATGCACTAGGTCAAGTTATATATATAGCTAACTTCCACTCCCACCCATCCACCCTTAGCAGACTTCTGTCGTTAAACTACTCCAGGGGCTCAAATGAAAGAGACTGAATTTTTCACTGGCGAAAATGAAACAACCTTAACTACGCAATAGCAGTGGCTCAGCCTGCGAAATTACTCGGCCAATGATTCTAAGTATACATGCCAGCGAGCTGCTGTCGACCTTTGATAAAAGGAATTCAGACAAATCAGCTTTATAATCATAAAAGCGCTCTATTGTTTCTCGGCCCTTTTATCTTCATTGTAGTATTTACATACCTCTTTATATTATTCAATTTTGATAAATATCATATACTGCAACAATTGCCATTTCACATTATTGCTCTTTACGTTAGAAAATATTTAATAATTCAGTTTAAAAAAAAAAAAGATATATTTTACTCTAGTTTTAAATTAAACAAATAGTAATAAATAATTTCTTTAAAATTTTACAAGCTTTTAAACTATTTAGAATGTTAAACATGAAATTTACACGCGAAATATCTTTTTTTTAAATTTACACACGAAATATATATACGAAATACTTTCCGTAAAATCTAAATACGAAATAGTTTTAAGTAGATTGGGTCGATTATGGTACGGCGCGTATTCGAGATATACATGTGTATGATCATGAAATACATATTTTTAATAAATTTAAACAATCTACTATATGAAATCAAATTCTAGACAATTTTATATTGACAATACAATTTTAACCATATATATATATATAATTTTGGAAAAAACAATGGAAGAATTTTCATGCCAACATTCTATACTATGAACTTCAGCCAGATTTTCAACCGAAGTCCCATTTTGAGAAGGTGTCCGTTCTCTCTTATTGTATCATCGACTTGTCAGAACATGAAAAATTCTGAATAGCTTCACGCTAGAAATGGAAAATCTGTATAGTCGCGTCTTTATGCGCATAATATAAATCGAAAGTATATTCTGCTTTCGCTAATTTTAAAAAGTTTTTTTTTAGCAACCAGACCGTTGGAATGAATAAGGGGAGATGACGATATCGATTTACCAAGTTGGGCTCGTTTTCCTTTAAGCAGATGGTACATTTTAAAGAGCGAAATCAAGCGGTTATAAAGACGGATTAGGATATAAAAAGTTTTTCATAATAGTTTTTACTAATAAATAAGATAAGCCGCTCAATCGCAATTATGCGATATTATTCTTATTATTCTATTAAAGGCCACTGTATTTACTACATTCATATCAATCAAAATGAGATAATTATAGAATTAGAAATTAATAATTCTGTTTACTTATTTTCGACTGATATAAAGAAAACTAATAAATATTTTCCTCGGTCTTGAAGTCTTTTTTTAAAAAAAAATTGCATAACTCCTGAAATATGAAAATTAAAACGAATTTTGTTATTAAAGGACAATCTGATTGCCTTTCACGAAAAAAATATTTTTTTTTACAGTAACCAACGTTTAGAACCGCTTTGCTTCACCTTCAGGGACTGCAAGCAGAGGAAGATTCCCGACGTCCCTGAAAAGGAGCCGAAGTGGTTCACGATGTACGACTTTAAAGCTGCGGGAATCTTTGGTTAAGTGTACTATCCGTTTGTCGCGCTACCCTTTACTAACCCAATTAATTATCATTTTTATATTTCAGTTGTTATGTTTTATATTCTAGTGACCAAGATGAATGAAAAGTTCTATTAGTTTTTTAAAAATATTGCAAGATCAATAATGATATTTATTAGTTGATTATAGCATTGTAAACATGTTTTTCCACGCAAATATTCTTCGTAATGAGCCGTACGGTATTTAAGCAATAAGTTAAATATTAAACAAATATTATTGTATGAATTTAATGTAGAAAACAATCAATTTGTTTTGTATGTTCTAGACTTAATCATAAAATAATCCTAAAATAATCTTAATATCGGTTTTGTTTTCTCTATAATAAAAAATTATTACACAAGGTGAATCGCTTTATTCATTTTAGCGTCCGAAGTCTATTACTATGGGTTTGATTGAGCATCATCGCTGATTTGATCAACAACCTAAATTATTATTTAATGAAGCTATGTAATTTATTTTTGAAAATCAATGTGCAAAACGCTGACAAAAGTAATTGTGACGATACCCTTGATAAAAATGTATCGCATAGTGTCAAATACATTATACTATTCGTTGAGTACAAATAAAATTTCAAAATTTTTCCCTAAAGTCGGCGCTCATAGAGGTATCTTCACACCATCATGATCGACATTTAATGAATTTTGTCGAATGAAAAATTATTGTTTGATCCATGGTTTCGATCAATTTTATTGAATTACACTACTTAAAATTTTTAATTTCCTTTGTACATACTAAAGATATTTAACAAATACAAATGCTTTTAGTATGGGATCTCTCTAACTTCTAATGTAATAAAAACATTGAAATACGTTGGTGAAACATATTGTTTACATTATAATATATTATATAATATAGCATTCAGCAATGATACTTTGTATTTCATAACTTTCTTTTCTTAAATTATCAGCTGATCATGCAAACTAATGAACTTCCATACGAGCTTTCATATGTTATAATTAAAATAGATATAGTTAATAACAGCAACAAACTTAATAAAATATTTGAAATTAGTGTATACTTGTGGGTAAGAAATGTAGGTAAAAAAATTTGATAATTCATATTTGTTTTTCATACTTCAGGTGTGCGTATGTTAAATTTCCGAGAAACAACTTAAAACTGGCAACAATTAAAAACAAATTAATTTAACAATTTTATAAAGAAGTGTCCAATATAATTATGTTAGATACTAGCAGAGAGTAATCTATTAAAACAGACATTTTAAAAAGAAATGATCAAGCGTTGTTTTCAATTGATCGTCAGTTAAAATTTAAAACCTTCACACTGAATAGAGTTATAGTTTGTCATATAAAAGCTCTTGGTAACTAATTAAAACACCAACCGTAAAACGTTTAATTATCCTCTACTAAATATAACTAAATATTTACGTCACTAATATCTTATAAGAATAAAATTCTTTTTAAAGCGTTGAAATCAAGCCAAAATATTCTAAGCAAGCATACAAGCAGCAACTGGTAAAAAGTATGACGCGATGCTTTGCAAGCTTTTGCAAGCACACTAGGTGAAACGTGCAGAAAGATTAAGCGTCTAGCAAAACTATATATCTCTATATAAAGCAGTAAGAAGCAATAGTGATAATTATTAAAAACAAAAAAACAAAAAAAAAAACAAAAAAAAAAAATAACTCATCATCCACCTGTTATTCTGCTCACTGAATCTATAATTTGACGGTATTTTAATGTAGTTTTTGTGTACCTCCACTTTATCAAAACCGGTGTAACTTTCAACAAGATCTAAGAGGGGCTCCAGGCACTGCAGTGGCGTCGTTGTGCCGCACGTCTTCAAGATGAGCCTGCGCTTCGATACAAACATACTGCTCTCGCTGAAAGTACACAGTTTTGAAAATTTACATTGACAGACAATTTTTACAGTTTTATTGCAGTTATTGTTTCGGGAAGAAATTTTTTTCTTCCTCATTTTTTTAGGAACGTTTCTTGTTTATCTTTGTTTGGCAAATTCAAGCGTTTAAGAACATTCTCAGCGAGCCTCTAGAGAATATATATATATATATATATATATATATATATATATATATATATATACACATACATACTATACACATATTATTTCATTTTCTAATTTCATTTCAACTTAAAAGTGACGAATATACAAAAATTAGATTTTCGCGACTAGCACGTTTACGTAACATTTGTTCTTGAGTAAAACTTTTTTGATGAAATGATTGATTTTTTATCTGCAATATTCAAATATATTTATGAATATATTATATATATATATATATATATATATATATATATATATATATACACACACACATATATGCATCAATAATTCTGAAAAGCACCTGCTCGAAAAACAGCCGATTCAAATGCATTAACAAATATCATTGGCGATCTGTCGCGATTGAAGGCTCACTAAAGTTGCCTCACAAAATTCGTGAACAATTTTGCACTGTTATAACAAGAGCGCAACTCCGAAACGTATCTCGCCTCATTGTTTTCCCGAGTGAAAAGTCTGACGCAATATGCACTCCAAATCGGTGCAATAGATAAGAGAGTAATTCAGGGATATAAATAGCCATAATATGTATACAATTGTTGCGCAAACTCGTATCGGCGGGAGCCCAAGCAATTTTAAATGCTCGCCAACGACGATCCAATCGAATTTACGGCCTTACGTATAATCTTAAAGGATAAGGCTCGTCAATCCGACGAATAAACATGGCTGAGGAAAAAAACATTGACAATGTAATTAGTTTGAAAGAAATACGAGGGGGGGCCGATTAATTAAATTCAAAAATAAACACAGAGATTAATGTTGTCGCAACTATACAAAAAAAAAATCCACTGCAAAAGGGTCGAGAAAAAGAAGGGAAGAGCTCCTTTTATCATAGCTATAATACAAGCATTGATTGGTCTTTGGCCTTTGCTGGTATGAGCTATCGGATTGATAAGTTACGGGAGCACGTGGTATTACCATGCACGCAATATCACACAATAATTATTGTTGAAAAAAACAGATCAAACAAATAATGCAAAGACAATAAATTAATAAATTGAATAATCTAGGCTTTGAATAATATATAGATTCAAAGATGTAATATGTGTTTGCTCAAAAAAGCGCTTGTTTTATGGCAAATTTTAGCAGATCACTATCAAATTAATCAAATCTTATCAGAAGGTTGGAGTGGATGTACATGTATTAATCTATAGTAAGTCTCAAGAATATAATTACAATTATCTTAATTTAATTTACAATTGCATTTCATATAAGAGTACAGGAAGCACTTGAAGATTATTTTATAAAATCAAATGATTAAAATGATTAAAATTTGAATTACATGTCTATGAAATGAGCTAATGCAGAAGAAATTTCAGAATCAATTTCAAATACTTCAAACTGAGAAAATTAATTGCACGCTTTTAAGCTTGAATTTTCCATTCTATCGAGAAATTGGAAGCGATTGGCATTAAAAGTAACTAAAACACTCGAAAAATATATATATGGGTGTAGAAAAATAATTATCTGAATTCCAATTTTCGCAAGTGATTAATTCGCTAAAAATAGTTGGGAGCCGTATTTTTAATAAATTCAGATAAAGGAGCACGAACAAAGCCCTTACTCGAAAGTTTATTTATTGGCTTTATAGAATTCTGCATTATACAATATATGGATTAATGCTAGATTGTGACCGGTATTAAGTCGACGTTCGAAGCGATAGATCTAGTTAAAAATTCTCTATAGAGGAGTGACAGCGATAGCCGTACTCGCTATATAGTGCACTATATAGCCGCCCAATCAATAAGCCTGCGATGCATATCATTTCCCCGAAGAAGGGGCGGAGTTCTCGCTCGAGCTCGTACGAAATAACGAACTGACGTATGTAATTTTAATAAAATTGTGTAAGTTCAGATAAGAATGAGTTGAACCTTGGAATATATGGCTCGTATAGTGCACGAGTTCTGCAAAAGTTATGTTTTTATAATTTTCAAGCGAGATTTTCACTGATCAAATAACGACTCCTTACTATACGGGATATGGAACACGAGCTGAAGTTCAAGAAAATATTTTTAAAAATAAAGTTTACCTTTGCATATCTTAATTTTTGTAAATTGTAAATTACAAAAGGTTGCTTAAGTTATCATTATTTAAAAAGCTTCCTACAATTAATCCGTAATGGATTTTTTTTTATGAATAAATTCTAACCACACATTTATCTTTATAATTGAACTGTAAGACGAAGTAAGGTGCGTGCTTTTATTTGCGTTTTTATCATCGGTGGAACTTTCGAATCATTCATGATTATTATCAAATTTTCCTAACAAAGCACCCCTCTAACGCCTTCATGAAATTAATGACTCACCCGTCTAGCACAGTCGGTACTTTATACGTTTATTTTTTTACGATTCTACCCCCCCCCTCTCTCTTTCTCTCTCTCTCTCGTTCTCCAACTTCTTCTGTCATATATAACGCAATTCCTTAATCCCGCCTGTATCAGTTACAGAGCGTGGGGTTAACGAGGGAGGAGAAGGTGTGAGAGGGTAATGGAGGGGGGGAGGTGGGGTAGGTTTCCTCGGATTTAGCACGAAATTGTATGACCTATACGCGCATGCCTCTATTGTGCGCAGGTCGTGAGGTCGAACGGCAGTGTTGCACTATTCTCGGACACCGCGCCCGGTTTATTTCGGTGGAGAGACGTGCAGGGATTCATTTGGTTTTGTTCCCCGGCTCAATCGATCGTACATCGCTATATCTAATAACCTCCCTTTCAATACATATCTTGTATTTTTTAGCTAGGTATATATAGTATAGTATGTTACAGCGTCAACCTTTTTTTAAGTTTTTTTTTTGGGGGGGATTTGTTTTTCGGGATGAAGGGGAAATAAAATTCAATCGGATCGATCTTTTTATACGTTATTTTTAGTGCCTAAAAATGAATAAAAAAATTTATTATCTCTTTCTTAATTTGTTAGTGTTTTGAAAAAACACGGCAATTGCGGAGACCGGATGATTTTGCCAACTGACGGAGATATATACAATAGAAAAAGCAATTATTATTCTGTAAGCCTGTAAATAACTGTATAGTTGAAACTAGAAGTAAGAAATTTTGTTGAAAGGGTAGAATTAATAAAAAGAGCTTTTTTTAGTGGAAATCGAGTTGTAAAAAGGAAAAATAGAAATAAATTTAAACGATTCTTGTTTCTGCGAAAAAATAACATCCAATCCTCGATTCAAACGAATGTAGGAAAAAAAATTTATCGCTCGTAGCCAGTCGAAGAAAACGTTGTTTGGAGAAAAACGCATTTAAAGTTTGAACAACAGATTTTTTTAGAGAAACATGGCAGTAACACTAAGTGAATAATATTCCTTGTACGATGCCAGCAATTTTTTTCATCTAAAAACTACTTCCACCCGAATGTTGGATAAAAAATACATGGAGAACGTTTATGGGATTGTTTTAACCTATATATTTTAATACCACAAGTACATGCTAGAAGTAGCGTGATTTTGCGTTCGATCATGTGTTTATAACTTTATCAATATTTTTAATTTCGATCTAAGAATTCTACTGTACACATTGAGTCTTGGTACTGCGCATGCTCTCGTTTAAAGTAAATGATCCCTGACAAAAAAGGCTTTTCTTTGACTCAGATAATAATAAAGCTGGAGGTCTACCTTTCTTATACATGGTTGTTTAAATCGTAATTGTTTCATGAAATAGGAAGCAGATTTTAATCAAAATATAGGCCGTTTTTAAATAAAAAAGCTTCTAAAGTTCACTCTCTAAAAAGAACATTTGTTTGAAGTTTTTTCATATTTTATTTTAGCTACTTTGAGACTGCTTATAAATCAAATGGTATTATTTTGCTTCAACTTTTATGAATCATTTAGAATGATTTTACAGCAAATAAATTTTTGGATAAACGATCATTTTAACAGTAAAAATTTGGCCCTTTTTGTATCTGAAAATCGTGCAATACTTTGCTTTTTTTAATCGTCAGTTAAACTAGGTTTAAAATCTTGGCGTCTAAATTGTTGGTCTAACATCCTCCAGAAGAAGTAAATAAGGTTTAAACAGAAAGTGTCAATTTGAATTTTTACCAAAACCATGAGATGCTATTGTAAAAGTAGTCAAAGATGAACTGATAAAACGTAAAAACTTGAACGAATCGTAATTTCTGAATATACAATTTTGAAGAGTAAAACTTAGTAGCTTTTTATGAAGTGGGGCTACTTTTTTAGAAAAAATTTGCCTGGTATATGATATTAATCGATTTATCTTATAATTAATCGATTTATCTTAATATATTTATATATTATTTATTAATCGATGGGCCAAAACACACAAGAAAAACCCTTTTCACACAAAGATGACTACTCGGTACCATGACTATAATTCTTACTACTACGTGCTATCAAAATATGTAAAAAAAAATCAATTTCTCCATCCTAATAGTTAAAAGTCTGCTAACATAAGCTCGCCGAGACGTGTCCCCGCCGTCATTGTATTTTTCTCTATATGAAAAGACCGCTGTAAGAAAGTGCGACAATTGCACATTCTTTTATCTATACATGATCTGACGGGGGGACAAAGCTCATATGATGTAGAATCGATGGAATGAAAAGAATTATTTACAAAATATTTGACAAAAATCTGAAGATTGCGCCGTTCTGATGCAGTGGAATAATTCGAATACAAGCAGCTGAAACAGCCAAATATCAGAAAATTAGAGCTAGTCATCTTCGGTGGAATGTTATTTAGTTGTGAAACATAAAAAATAACTATATATATATATTAATCAATTTAAGCTTTGACATATAAAAAATAAAATAGAAATATATTTATATGCGAATATTGCTTTAAAAATAAAAGTAAACTTCTTTAATTGTCAGAGCGAATCGACGTGATAATTATTATACACGCGCATAAATTAGCGTAAAGAAATAAATTTCCCATTAAATATTACGAAATGTTCTCAAGATCAACGATCACGGACAGAAATAATTCTACTTTGAGACCCGAGTCGAGACCACTTGTTATCACGCGCGTATTATTATATACAGGCGAATTTCAATGCCTCGAGAATTCTTTCACGCACGCTTTCAAGTATGAAACATGGGCTTCGGATACGATCGTTCGAGCATAATGTCCGGGGCCTCTTTGCCCTCGGCGAATTTTCAAATCCGCCATTGTCCATTGGAAATGCGTAAAATTTCGTATTCCGTTTGCTTTGAAAGGGTGAGACGCCGTGCGGCGCGGCGTGGCAAAGAATTATGCGCGTATACGAGTCGAGACCCTAGCAATCGGAAAGAGTGATAAAAAATGGTGCGTGTGCGCGCGCGCGTGTGTGTGTGTGTGAGGGGGGGGGGCACAGTACAACACCTGTAATTTTCCACTAGTCATTGACTATTATAATATTGCCTCTATTTCCCTTTCCTTTTTATTGATGCCCGACTCTATGCCGTTCGTATTTTCAAAGTCTATATCTATTGTAGCATCGAGCGCGGCAGCAGCCGCTAAGGTTTCTTCATAAATCAGCTGGAAAAATTACGTTGGTCCGTATCTGTACACCATTCTCGTATAATATACTCTTTACACACACACACACACACACACACACACACGCGCGCGCGCGCGCGCGCGTGTGTATATAAATATCATATGCACACGTGTGCGAGCGATCGATCGGTGCGCTATACATTTTTCAAGCGAACGATAAAATATAATTATATATATATATATATATATATATATATATATATATATATATATATCTATACGTATTTCGTCATGTCGATAAGGCGTATAGAACAAAGCCCGAGAGTATAATTTGTATATAATCAAATAAGGGAATTTTTGCGTTCAGTTTCATTATCGGCGTCGCGCTTGCTTCTTCCAATATCAAAATTCAATAACGATTCGGTGAATGGAATGCGCAGAGCTCGGGGCGTAAACCTTGGCTAAATCAGGATAAATAAGCGCAAAAGGCCCGCGCACAATCGAAGAAGCCGGCAGGTATCTCGCCTGTACATGCTACGGACTACAGCACTGCTGAATGAACGGCTATGATACGTATATGTATCTATATGTAAATATAGATATACACTTTCTGGCATCCGTATAAAGTTTTTTGATGCCAGCTTCCAACGGACGGGCAACGACTCCGAAATCGCGGTGCTTATATATATATATATATATATATATATATATATATATATATATATATATATATATAAGCAAATATCTATATTGGATAGCGTGAGCCAGCGCTCAAAGCGAGGGTAACAAGTAGCCCAAGAATATGATGTCAATTGTGAAATTGTAACGTGAAATTGTCCCTCGGCTGAGCGACGAAGCGGACCTCATCGCAGGCCCCCGCGAGACTCGACCTCGTGCTCTGGCCTATGATCGTCTTCTCGAACGTTCGAGAGAAGCCGGCCGGCCGGCCGGCGACTCGCCGATGCTCGCACACAGATGTACAAAGCGTCTCACGTCGGCGCATACGCTTGGCTTCTGCTGTAATATATATGAATATACATACATACATATATACATACATACATACATACATACATACATACATACATACATACATACATACATACATACATACATACATACATACATACATACATACATACATACATACATACACACGAACATAGTAGGAGGCTATACAAGTGGTATAGATAGATAGAGGCAGGGGGAAGAGAAGGGAATCGAAACGGTCCATTGTAACCGAAGAGCGGATGCGTATCTACTATACATATATACACATTATATGAGCAGTGATGAGACTGCGATGAATTTCGTCATCAAGAAGAAATTTGGTGCGCTCTATATACTACAGCACTGAAAATATTACATAATATGACGAGCAAGACTTGGCGAATTTACATATATATATATATATATATATATATATATATATATATATATATTAGTGTCAACTTAAAGTGAAAATCAGCTATTAATCAAGGATTATAATCCAGCATGTTGAGTGCAAAACACAGCGATCAACAATTGCGGTATTTCGATAAAAACTAAAAATTTTTATTGGAACGATATTCACTGATATGAAATAATATAATATCATTTCTTCATAATTTATGTTTTTTACCATTGGAATAAAATAGGATATTGTAATGTATAGAATTATGTAAAAACTCAATTATAAAATATAAAAAAAAATCTATATATTTGTTATTTGTTTTAAGCTCAACAGTCTTCTGAACAGACTACCGAAAAACACCTGCCCCCCTTTCCCCATCGGACTGACCATTTGTGCACTTCTCTTTTTTGAAGGGCTGATAACGAATATTCGAGTGGCTTTTAGCGAAAATGACATTTTCATGTTGAACGCCACAAACACGACGTTAGTTACAAACTTACTTAATTTATTAACTTCTACCGAAATAATCTATAGAAGAAAAAAATATATTTTTTCATGAGATGTAAACTATTGTTTGAAATATTTTCGTATAATTCTTTTCTTATTTTTCGAAACATATTCGATAAAAATTCGATAAAAGTACGTTATAAAAGTAAGACTTTTTTGAAGTAACAAGTAATTTAATAGAAAGTCAATTTCCGAGACAAGCATTAATACCGACAGCAAATGAAAATATAAAAAAATAATCTGTGTGCGCCCGGAAAGTTTTGTAAATCATACGCAGAATGTGGTTTTGGATTATAATTATCGTTCGAAATGCAAATTTGAGTAATATTGCATAGAGTTGAAATCTGTTTCATAAAATATTAATTATAATAAACAGATAGATAAATAATTGTGTGTAATTGTGTGCGAGAGCCAGAGCGAGAGAGAGAGAGAGAGAGAGAGAGAAGAGAGAGAGAGAGAGAGAGAGAGGAGATTCAACTACAAGATTTTGGATACAAGAATAAGTGATTTAGACAAAACATAAGAAAATAAGCGCCACATTTCAGCAATATTTTGTCTTCGCGTATTGATATTCCATTATGAGATTGAAATTATCCAGATTAATAAATCAGCATAAATGATCTCATTCTCGTTATCTACTTTAAGACCGAAATAATCTAAAATTCAAAGCTAAATCTTATCCAACTATTATATTTATACGCGAATAAATCAGCGTTAAAAAATGGCAACCGTGAACGTTATATCAGATGATATCAGGAGATATGGAATAATGAAAATTTATACACGCCTAAAGTCTTTGATTACCCGATTACCTGATTAAACTGAACTTGTATGATATCATATATAAATTTCTATATAGACTTTGATAAACGAAGGGAATAATTTATTAAAGATAAGATAAACGTACTTATAATACATGAATAAGTATAAGGGATCATGCATGCTCATAATATGCACATTTTAAGTATTTCAAATTTCTAAACAACCACTCATTGTGGATGTCTAATCTGTTGATTGATAATCTTAATAATAAGATTTACTTAAAAAATCGAGTATCCTATATGCACCATTAATAGAGCATAGAGATTCTGCATGAAAAGGGATTTACAAATAGTTAAAGACGGAAATGTCCGAAATTCGTGTCCCAGCACATAACCAAAAATCAATTTTTTAACAAATCAAAGGATTTATGTGGTGACATTATGCCAACTCCGTATCCACTTGTTAAAATAGTTTACGACAAAACAAAACATTCACTAAATAAAGGATTGCGGCAAATTATAGGGAACGCGGTACCTATGTAAAATTTTAGCTTCTAAATTAATAACTGACCATACGTCAACCGTTGAAAATAATGAAATTCTAATACGTTTTCGATGTTTTATATTGATCGCTTTGCGAGCTCTCTGGGCTCTTAAATTAGGGCAAGAGCTTTCCGACGCTAGGACGCCCATTATGTACCATAAAGAAATCGCGAAGCACGTCGAAGAGCTGCTATGCTATAGATGTTGGAAGCCCAGAGCTCCAAGTACGAAGACCAGCTCTATGAAACTATAGGTTAACAGCTGGACAACCAACAGAAATACTGCGGTGCTAAATGTGCGCAGAGGGAATATTCCTTCCCTCGTTAACTTTTATCGCGTTTAGCGCTCTTTGGGAGTCCAGAATCGATATGTGTGCACGCGCGCGCGCGTGTGTGTGTGCAAATATCCTGGTCTATATCTACCGGCCCAAAGTATATATTATATAATAAAGAACAAGTTCAAGTTCGCATTCTACTCTTGTGCGTGCGCTCGAGAAATTAAGAAACAGAGACAGAAAGAGAGAGAGAGAGAGAGAGAGAGAGAGAGAGAGAGAGAGTGAGTGAGGATAGAGAGAGAAGAGAGAGAAGGAAAAATGCCAATTGGTGAACAGTAACCTCTGTGATTATTCAAAGGCAGTTATGCGGGATTACACCATTATAACTGCTGGCTAAATGCCGGTAAGAGGAGGAACTTACAAAAACGAGGCAGACAGATAGAGAAAGTGAGACGTCCGTGCCCGTGTTTACTTTCCACAGTACAGTTTATTTTCCTGCTCTCGTCGAGCTGTCGATTCAATTAATATGAAAGGACATTGATTCTTGACCTTTGTCTCTTTATAAAATAATTCGAAAAAACTTTTTATAGCTTATTAAGGAGATCGTGACATTTATCGACAAGGACATAAAGTCGTTTGACTTATTTATAGAATTTTTCCGAATTTATAGTTAAAACTTAATCGACGTAAAAAATTGAAGAGAATTATAGTTGCGATTAAAAAATTTCATGACAGGCAACTGTAAAAATATTGCCAATAACACTTTCATTACTGATGTATTTTATTATTAAGCAATAATAAAAATTTGAGAAAATTGTTACTCATAGCAGAAAAAGCAATGGTATATTCGAAAATAAAATTAAAAGAAATTATTTATTAAATACAAAGAAAAAATTGATAATGAACTCAAGCAACAATATTCATTTCCATATGGATGTATAATAATACGAGCTTAGTTAGAAACTTATGTATAGTGTTTTCTTGCGTAAATTATATTAATATTGATATTAAATTGGTTAAAAAATATTCAATATAAAAAAGGAATATTATGTGTTCGAAACTTCTACCAGAGTTAGCTCAACATTATTTTACAAACTAATTTCAATAAATACAAGACTTTGTATTTATTCCCAACTGTGTTTTTAAAATGTCTCCATTCGAAAAATCTTTAAAAATATTATCCAATCAAAGAAATTGAAAATATTGGAAAATTTTATACATGAAAGAATTTTCATTGTATTGTAGAAATGAAACGAATAATATTCATTCAAGTTTAAATGCCATTTATTCGAAAGAATTTAAAGGTAGTTGTGAATGAATTTATTAAAAATTTCGGGTGCATGTTTGTTTTGATACCTAAGGTCGAGCACACGATTCTAGGAATATTATAGTTTTAAAGGAATCCAATTCATACGACTTTATGAAACGATATATTTATACATTTGTAATTAAATTAGATTGAATTAACATCTTTCTAAAATTCTTTTGGATTATGTGCCTTTAACAAAATGTTGATTCTATATATCTTGTACTTTTATACATCTAATAAAAATGTATAAATGTGCGTCGAAATTGCCTTTATAATTTACGAGCAAAGTTGGGTCGATTAAGAGTGACCGTGATGCAATTTTATTATATTTCTTAATATACTTACGAATGATCTTCGCAAGAAAAGTTAAATCAATGTGCACGGAATGAATTCTATTTGAAGATATTTTTTAAATGAATCAATATAAAATTAAGAAAATGTGAATCGTTGATGCAATTTTGAAAGTAGTGCTATTAGTCAAGAGAATAAGAAGTAAATAAAAAATTTTATTTGGAATAATTTATTAAAGGTTGGCCACATATAATGTAACACTAATTCCAATATAATACTCTCGTTTAGTAATGAAAATTATATACATCATCTAATGTAATATACTCAACTAGGGTTATTGAAATTTCGATTTAGTTAGGCAGGAGGATAAATCTAAAAGAACAACTTAGGGAAAACTATTGTATGTTTCATATTATTTATGGTTTTATTTTATTCTCAACTTAAATCGTTGTGACTTTTCTTATAGAACGACAGTTGTGCGTTTGCAGAAAACGTTTTTAATGACACGTCCAGAAACGTGACAACAACAATTCATGAATGCAATTCTAAAACCATCACAGATCCAAAATCTACAAATTTAGATCCGTAAATCTCAGCACAATCAACTGCAATCCAATCAGCATCAAATATACCAAATCTACACAGCCCAAAATTTAAATTTAGCTTCGAAAAATTTTTTAATTCATAACACTTCTGACATAATGGAACAAAATACTTATCGAATTTGAATTTAGCATCTCAAAAAAACCTATAGGATACGTGTGTTCCGCAAGTTATTTTTTTATTGTATGCATGCTTATTTGTTATTGCATCAATACATTTTCTAAAGCCCGTGTGTAAAATTTAATGACTATCAACTTAAGACAAAAATTAATGAGACGCGATAGATGACCCAAGATAAAAAATATTTAAAATCAAATCGTTATGGAAGTAACCTATATAAGCTCGCATGAGCAACGTCGGCAATATATATGAGAAGAGTTGTTAGGCAAATGAACGTTATATCTAATTCTATAATTAGTCGCAGATACTAGAAATAAGTTACAAATACAAATAATAAAATCTTGTTACTTGTATATATGTATCTGACAGCCCATTGAGAGCTGCTAGTTTTGAATCAAACAGCTGAATCGCAACAGCTTTTATTTATATACTTTTTTAGTAATAAATGTATTCTGAAAATTATCTTCAATGAAATTATAAGGGAAGTAATTTCAATTTTACAAAGAATAATAGTAATTTAAGTTTGTACACTTGTAGATTTATAATATTTCACTTACTGTTGCTAATAATATCTCTGAAAATGATTATTTTCAGAATAATTCTCGTACTATAGCAACTATCAAAAAGTTACTCTGATTTTATTCAAATTAAGCAATTATGAATGAACTATCAGACACATAAAATACAAGAAACAAGAGCTGGGTAATTGTATCTGTAATTTAATTATAGTATGCATGCCATGTCATTTTTTCTCTACATAAAATCCTTATGCGTAAAGCAAAAAATGAAGTATATTGGCAATCAAGTTACTCTTTACGTATATCGTTGAAGAATGTTATCACATATTTTCGTTTTTTCGTTTAATCTATAATTTGAAATAAACAAATGAGATTAAGCAATGGAAGCAAAAAATTACTAAAAATTTAAGAAAACGAGAAGGAAAGTAGACACCTAAATTTGTTATCATTGATTTTTATAATAAATTTATGAGCATGAGAACGTCTAGAACTGTTTCAATATCATATTACTTCAAAGAACATTCTACCGAGGTTTTATACAAAATTCTTGACGGATATGTATCTATATGTATAGAAAAATAGTTTAATCTTTCTTTACTATATGATTCAACTGATAATATTTTAATTACCGTTTCACTTATAATTCTATAGTAAATATCTACTGTAGAATTATTATAGAAATATAAGGTAACAGTCTGCAATCCTATATTTATTTTACTATTGCGATAGAAAATTGTTAATTGCTTTTAATTTTTGCTGGCTTGGTTTCGTATTTTTATACGATTAAAAAAACTCAAATATTTTACTATATTATTTTTTATTTTGTTATTCAATTAAAGTTAGTGTGAAAAAAGTAAGTGTTAAAAATATTAATTTCAATACTAAAATGTTAATTAATGAAATTTTTAGTTCTGTTTTTCTTATACTTAATAAATAAAAGTACTATAAATACAAAAATTTCTCAATTTAGAAGATATTGCTCTAATCCTTAGCAACGTAAAACTAGCATGTACCTTTAGAAGCAAACTGAATTTTAAAATGTCCCTCAATAACTAAAGCCACACTCATGAATAGAACAAATCTCGAATTGTTAATTTTCCTAAGTGTGCTAAATGCACGAATAACAGTGTATACGCTTGTTAATAATAAGATCAAATAAATCAAAACTAATTAAGTATACGTGTAAATTTGAATGGCTAAACATGATAATGAAATATAGAAAATATGTAGTTGCTTTTGATAAGACAGTGTTTATACATTAAATTAGACAAATTAAGTATAATCACGGCTTTAGGTAAATTCTTCTAAAAAGTGAAGTGGAATACCAAAAAGTTATAATTATATAAAATAATAATTAATTATTACTATTATTATTAACTTCATAGTGTATAATGAAATAAGAAAAAAAATTAAATAATTACATGGGCAGGTGTATGAATTTGTTCTTTATATTTATTAATATTGTACACTAAAAAAATGAGACAATTATTTATACTAATTGATATTTATAATTAAAGAAAACAATTTTACCTAAGAACGTAGGCGTCGACCATGTCGTTTTGGCAGAAACTGATTATTTCACAACGAACGATTTTTAGAAGTGACTCCCATTTTTGCCTGAAACAGATTAAAAATAAAATTTAATTAACTTACATCCAGTAAAATTATTAGATTTATAGAAGTACATTAATTCTTGTTAAGAAAAAGATCTTACATAATTGAAAAATTGATGTTTATTCATTAATAAATGCACGGATAAGTAAAGTTCTTTTAAAAATTAAAAACCAAAGTAAATAAGCAACTAAATGACAGTATCATACAAAAAGAGTATAAAAGATTTAGATAATGATACATAATAATGAAGATAATTTAAAATTTATAGATATGCAGCCCTGAATTACTATTGCTAAACTAAAATGTAATGAACAAATAATAAAGCAAGGCTTAATAAGATATAAGATAATTCAGAAATGAAGCAATCAAGAGATTTAACATATAGTCTGCAAAAATAATGAGATATAGAAATAAAGTACAATGATTTAAATAAATGGATGTTATCAATGAACATGGTCAGTTCGAGATGCCATCTCGAGATCCTAATAATGCTTTCTAAGTGATGTATTCAATTCATGTATAGGCTTCTAGACTTAATGGTATCTACAGAAGTCACAGTTCCATAAACTTTCAAACGTACGCGTAAGGAACAAAATAGAATAATGAAAAAAACACATTGCCTTATGAAGTCCTCTCGCATCTCTAAATGAACATGACATGAATCAAAATGAAAATTATTTACCGAAAGTAGGTAACAAGTTATATCTAGCTCTCAAAAAGAATAAATAACGATCCCTAAATCTCATAGGATCTGCAAATTTTTGGAAAGGTCATGTAAGCTTTTAAAGTAAACGAGTTAATTACATTTGATTATGCAACAAAGATGAAACAAATATATTAGATACAATGAGTACATTAGTATCCTATTAAATTAATGTAGAGCGTTTGATGAAGTCCATTAGTTTATTTAATTTAGAGCCAATGTAATCGATATATTCAGAAAATAAGAAATAATTATTAAAAGATAAATATTATTATTCACACTAGCGAAGGTTTTTTGTGTTTGTTTTAATGTTGTTTAATTTATGAGTTTAGTTTTAATGATGGAATCAAAAATTTTGGCAAGTAAGTTCAAAAAGGTGGGATGATAGCTAATAATAAGAAACGTAATTAACACTATCACTTTTAAGGATAGGACAATAAAGATCTCCTTCCAGGAGGATGAAAATATCTCAATAGCTGGAATCAAATGAAATAGTGATGACATTGGATCGATCAAAGAGTTTATGTAGAAGTTAACAAGGCGCGTAGAAAATAATACCGTACGCATTAAAAAATCATATTACTTCTTAACAGTTTGAAGAATACTAATTTATTGTTCAAGAATAGAACGAATACTATGTGATCAAGTTAATGACAAGTTATATCTGAATGACTGTATATGAAGAAACTAAAAAGTTTTGTATTGGCATCTGTACTGTTTTAACATATTTACATAATTTCTTTACAATTGTCTATATAACTTAGTACACGATGCTCTAAATGAAATAAAACGAAACTAGATAGAGTAAACGAGAATTTGTATATAGGACGAGCCTCTTTCTTGACTTTTAATCATTTTGTTTAATTGGAGTAAATTTGTTTTTAATAGAAGGAATATTCTGATAATCTATGACAATATTATTTTGAAGAGTATAGGCATGTCTTTAACTTTGATACAGAGGATCCGGTCCTCAGTTTGTTGATGATAATTAATTATAGTCTAATAGATCTATAAATTGTGGGAACATATTTATCGTATTCGATACGCTGCGTAAAAAATTGGTTTTTAATTTTTTTTTTTGTAAGTTAGTCATGCAACTGTTCAAGGTGTTTCCTTTACATTAATATTATATCCGAAAATAATAGAATATGTAAAAGGAAAAAATTCTTCCAGCCGAGAACTTAAAAACAATATAATTAAAACACTAACCGTTTAGAGAGTGGTTCATTCTTTTGTTTATTGTACTAACACTAGTGTAACCCGCATTGATAAAATCGACATTTGAAATTCTTACCAATCTCAATTAGGACATAAGAATTTGAATCATCTGACGTACATTCCAGAACATATATCATAAATATTTTAAGCCCTGACGTATCTATCGATGATTTCCTGGGTAATATCATTTAATAAAAATAGAATCTATGGGGGACTATACATAGATATATGTTCATCAATCTTAGTACATACATTTTGTATCTGAGTGACCTCAAATTTTCTTTCATAGAATTAATAAGTTTAAGGGACATAGTGACCATATACGAGGTTTGTACAGCCTCTATTCTGGATGAAAATATATAAGTATTAGAAGCCAAGTATATATAGTATAACTGACATTTCCTTGATCAGCATTTAGATTAATAGACGCCGATTGAACTTCTCCGAATCGTTGTAAGTTTTTGTTTCAAAGGAGAATTAAGGAATAAAGTTATCTGTACTAGCTGTTCAATAGGAATTTCATTGTTAGAATGATAAAAAAATTAATTAGCTAAAGCGTTCAATTTTTTGTTTCGTATTAATCAGAGGCGATTATCTGTGCATTTTTGGATAGCGCTTAACAAATGCTGGAGAAGAATAACAATCTTTTCCGCGTATGAATTGTCATACGTCTGAGAATATGTATATGATACGAGCTGATACTTTGTACCAAGGGCTAGATTCCTTATTGTTTTTATTAACTTTACGAAAATTTAAACAAAGTTATTACAAATCTGGACAGAGAAAAAATAAATAATTTACAAGATAATTGGTATCTTATTTAATCAATATAACAAGAGCACAGAAATATTATTACAAAAAAATTAATGCTTTAGTGAAAAAGACAAGAAAATGTTAAAGTCCTACTATTATCACTATAACTAACCAATAATAATTTAAAAAAAAATTTAATTATACATTAATATTTAATGTTTCTTTCATTTACAATAATATTAAAATGCGCAAAGCTTATTGCAATACATATAAGATTAAAAGTTAAGTCAAAAATACCATAAGCTAAAAGTGTCGAAGGAAAAATAAACGCTCACGTTATGGGATAAATATAAAATCAGTAATAAACAATCACAAAATAGTCGATTATGCAGCGTCTTCGATATAACTGCTCATTGCGCACGAGGGCACATTGGCACAAAAGCGAAACGAGCGAACCATGTTATCCCCGTGTAACGAAAAATTTGGCAACTACATCGCTCAAGTATAAACTAAAGTAGTTTTAAGAAACTTAAAATAATTTAATTGTAAGATTTTTGATAGTCGTAATATATAGAACAAGTGTATAGTATAATAACAGATAGAGCGAGTGAGTGATGAGAGAAAGTGAGAGGGAGAGAGGAGAGAGAGGGAAAGAGAAAGAGAAAAGGGGATCGAGGAAATTTCAGGCGAGAAATAATATTGATTGCGAAATACCGGCGTGTGAGTAATATACGACATGGGTCAGCGAGCCCGAGACGCATCGCGGGTCTGATAAAGCAGGCGGGACGAGTAATACGGCGATATACCACGCGTACACGCATGTGCGAATAACGAATTGCAATATGAAGTTCAAGCATTGTTTAAATTTATCCTTTGAAAATGAGCCAAAAATCTAGGAGATTAATGATTTTTTTTATTATAAAATCTATAAGTTTTTGTAAATGCAATACGAATGGTTAATATATGTATATAAATCTGTAAATTTTTATCTAATTATCATATTAATTATTTTCTTACTTATGTAAAAGAGTCAAATAAATAAAAATACAAATGATAAATAATTTCATAGAAATGCATGTATCGGGAATTAAGTAAAATACGTAAGTCATACATAATCGTTCAAACCAGGCATTCCTATTATAATTTAGTTTGTTTGTAGCTGTTTAGACTATAAGTATAAATTATGAAAAATTATCAATTAATATGTATTTCTACTTTGAATGTATAATGGGCTCGGTCGCACATATGTACACATACTTGCATTCGAGTACATGTAATATTATTAATTAATAGAAATAAGGAACTATATTTAACTATAAATAGGAAAGTCATTAGTGCCTGATTATTCTAAATGTGAATACTAATTTACCAGTCAATAGCAATAATTCGCAACTAAATAGTAATTGTACTACATTGCGATTATTATTTTTAATAACTTAATTTTCTGCATGAATAAATAATTTTAAGTATATATATATATATATTAATAGATTTATATCTATATTGAAGATAGAGGCCAATCATTCAAGCAATCGATACAAAACTGTAAATTTCCAAATTGATATTTTGTGTAGAAATTTTTTAATATTTACTTAGAAAAATGCGAATAAATTAATTTTTAAGAAAAATAATTGGTTCTTAAAATTCTTTATGTCAGTCAAAATTTACTATTTTATTATAGGCTCTCTCTCTCTCTCTCTCTCTCTCTCTCTCTCTCTCTACTTGACTTACAGTTCTGTTATTAATTTATTATTAATATCGATAATATTTTTGATAATACGGCTATCAATTCAATAAAGAACTTTATAAATTTAAATAGTTTTTTTATTCTATAGCGAAATTTATCAATTTTCTATAAAAATAATACAAATTTATAAATATATTTATCTATTTACTGCAATTTTATTTTAACATTAATTCACATTAAAAGATATCCTGAAGCAAAATCCAGTGCGTCAATATATAAAAAAAAAATTATCAATATATAGTTATATTATTATAAAAAGCTATTGTTTAAGATCAATAATGTTATATATTGAATGATGGCAAGGCAACTTTAATAATAAAGCGTTGCAATTGTTCGTTTTTTTCTAATAATCAATAAATTGAACAATGAGCGATTTTTTTTAATGCACAAAGTGACAGGTCAAAGTTATTGTAATTGTACGATATGCATGATTCATTTAATATTTAATGTAATATGTGATTATACATTTTATGCACTGCGAACCATTGTGATACGTATACTATCTGGAATTTCTTATTGACTCTACATAATGTGTTTAAAAGCTTTGTTTAATCTGCGGCAGACAGACTATATAAGACTCTGCTTCTCGCAAAGTTATTTTGTCAATGTTTGAGAACCTAGACACGTTTATTTCTTAATTCACATTATTAAAAACAAAATAAGATTCTAATCTGAATTGTACTTTTCTACATTTTTTCAATCTGAGAAAAATATAAAAGCACAAATATTGTAGAAATACTATATGTCTAAGTACATTGATATTGTGCAATAACCAGAGATTAAAATGTAAAACATAGCAAATTAAATAAAAAATTTATTTAACAAGATAAAATATGTTAATTCTATTAATATTAATTTAACAGAGTTATTTATTTATAGAATTATTATGTATAGTTTTAACAAAAGCGTTCTGCAATTCTATAAACACTTTTTAAAAGTATTCACAAATTAACTGAATAAATGTCTACCGTATACAATTATTACATAACGCAATAATACAATTCTTTTGGAGCTTTTTATTTCTATTATTAATACAAAATAATTATTTTCCTTAATATATCATTATAAACTCATTAAACCATCTGATATAATGAACACTTACATTGGTAAGCCTTTTTTCCAATAGAATGATTTATTGATTTATACTACTTACTTTTAATCCCTCTCGCAATGGCGTAATTCAACGCGAGTAAAGTTCGAAAGATACGCTTGAAACACGCGTATACGTATATGAATACACTACAGAACATTAACGGTAAATTTATATTGAAAATTTAACGATTGTCAACACAGACACAAATAGATCGTAATTTTGTTTTGTCTTATATAATGGCAGTTGGTAATAATGAAGTTAACATTAAACTTATTTTTTGTTAGCGTAAACTGAAAAAAAAAATCCAACGAACACTTTAGATATCGAGGTTAAAATACAAGAGAAAATGTAACAGTTAAAAATTCCACGAATTCTTGTATCAGCACGACTGATGGAAAAGTTTATATGTTTCTTAATAAAAAGGATTCCCTTATAATTCTATCATTGGTTGTATGGCTATTACTTAATAGATACATAAATATTTTTCATCCTAGAAAAACAATAAATTCGAGGTCAGTATTTGACATTGCTATAAAATCGCGATAGTATGGAAATAAAAAAATTGAGGTAAACAAATTAAATTCAAGTATAATATTAGGTAAATTATATATTAAATGAAAATGTATCTTATAAAAAATAATTAGAACTATTTAATCTTAAGTTTTTCGTGAAATTTCATGTTGTAGAGTCAATTATTAAAATTTTTTCATTATTAAGAAATTTGTATTAATCAGTTGCCGTTTAGAATAGCCAAAATTGATGTTAAATCGAATTTAACACTCTGAAAATGTAGACCTAAGTGCACGTTATTAAGTACTCCAAGTACGACTCGTAAAGTTTTAAGCAAATATTTGATCTTTTTCACAGTAATCCATGCTCGTTTCACCATTAAAAATTCAAAGTGACAACTCGTTCTCATTTGTTTTTCTCATTAAAGTAACACGTTAAACCTTGCAGAAGCGAAATTCGCATAATTATTGCACATTATATGTAAAGGGTTCAACCCGTGGCTCATTATTCGACCGCGTGGTCGACTATATACAACAGCGGAGAAGTTGAGAGCGCATAAACCTACTACGTCATACGAATTTCTATTTGGGGCGGGCGGGCGCGCGCGCGATAGACTCAACGCGCGCAGAGTGAGAGAGAGAGAGAGGAAGATGTATATTGAGGGTATAAACGCGAGCATTGTATATACATACATACATACATACATACATTGATACATACATACATACATATATATATATATATATATATATATATATATATATATATGTATACGTGTTTATGTATACATGTATCTAAGCCGCGGTAAATGCGCGCGAGAAAAAAGCTCGATGTGTGTATGCGCGTGCGTGCGTGCGTGCGCCTATATATATATATATATATATATATATATATATAATCCCCAAAGGCTTTTCTTGCAGGACCGATGTGCGCGTATGACGTTGAACGCGTACTCCGCTCCCTCACGGCTCCAGATAATAACGTTTCGAGTAAATGTTGACGGGGGGTGGAGAGGGGGGGTTAGGCGGTCGAAACTCTCTTCAAGAGAACCAAACGAACCGTCTCGGGTGCAAGGAAGACCTTGAAAATGCGAGCCGTCGGCAGGGGGGGGGGGTCGGCCTCCCCTGCAGGACGGAGTCAATACGTCCGCGATGCTTTTTCACAAGAATGTATTCTACCCTGTAGTTTCCATCAATTAGGACGCCTCCCGATCGCAATTTTAGATCTTTTGCATGTTTTTGAATTTCTTCACATCGGTGAAAGTATGACAAAATTAATGCATGAACTGTTTTACTAGATTATTGCCCCGCTCGTCCAAACGTTTGTTATTATCAAATTCAGTGGAAACGTAAAGAACAGCTCTATAAAGATATTACTGCATGCAACAATAAGCTCTTAATTAGTCGGAATAAAAAATTCAAATACATTTAGAACGTGTTTTTATCAGTTTTTGTCATCGGAATAGACGATAATTAATACATTTAATAATAATACATTTTACACTATTTTAACCAGAAATCATAAATTTTGCCACCTGACATGTCCCTCTGTACGCGAGTATACTGCTTGCAAAGTATATGTCGACTGAAAGAGAGTACTTTATATGTCAACAATCGATGTAACTTGCTGAAAAACGACGAGAACACTGGGAAACAGGTGCGCGCGGAAAGCCTCGCGTCATCCCGTGGCACGCATTTAATTATACGCAGATCGCGAGGAATAAAATTTTTATTCGAGCGCGCACGTGCAGTCGTAAACCCCGCAGCGGAGCATTAATGGGTCAAAAGCTTTTTGTCTGAAAACTGTCTCCCAAGTTTTTTGTTTTTTTTTCCTCTCCGTCGCTTCGTCCTTGGACACATAGCACGCAACTATATAATATATTATATATATATATATATATATATATATATATATATATATATATATATATATATATAATAGATTTATATCTATATTGAAGATAGAGGCCAATCATTCAAGCAATCGATACAAAACTGTAAATTTCCAAATTGATATTTTGTGTAGAAATTTTTTAATATTTACTTAGAAAAATGCGAATAAATTTATATATATATATATATATATATATATATATATATATATATATATATATATATATAATAGGGCTTGCAATGTTGCAACGCGTCAAGCGAATACAATTGTTCCTATCCGATATAAAGGGTAGATGTATATTTGTATATATTAATAGCCATAGGGATGAAATTGGTTGGGACAGCTCCTCGCAGTAAGAGAGATTCAGGGCCAAGTATTAGATCGTATCCTCAGCTGCTAAAAAACATTTATCAAAAGTTTGTAGGTATTAGTGCCGATCGATCGGGGGTGGGGGTGGGGGTGGGGGCCGGGGGTTGCAAAGTCTCGCAGTTGCGATCAATTTTAGGTATACATTTATGACCGTCGAAAAAGGTCAATATCCACGCATCGACTTGCGAAAGCCGTAATTCTCGCGAGTACATCGACACACCCAAACGAAGATTCGACAGAGCCCTGGGCCCTTACGTCCCCCTTATCCCGGACTGTCCCGATCCGCGTATTCCATTAATCTGGCAATTTTCGTTGCGACGCGTAAAAAATACATAAGCGAGGAGACCGGAGCCAATTTTCTTGTCGCGTCCACCCGCAAAAACACTGGAACAACGGCTCTACGGTATTGACAAAGCGTGCCCTCAACTTTACAATGATATATAAACAAACGCGCATCACGTATTCTCATTCGCTCGCCACTCCCCCCTCCCCCTTCGCCGCTTCCCACATTAATAAAAGAAAAAAAGTAGTTGACTGCCACAAAAATAATGTATAACGTAATTGTGTGCTAAGCCCGTCTGTTACGAAGTTGCGAGAAGCGCCAATCAATGTCAAGCGGCTTCGCTCTGCTCTCGCGACCGAAGAAGAGTGTCAAAACAAAATTTTTCACGAGAACGAACTGTAATTTCGTAAAAAAGATGAGAGAAAAACGAAGGGAGGCGAATAAGCGAGTCCGAGACTCGGGCGTGATTTTTTTCAGTCACCGTTTTCAAGGTCGTTGGCACAGTCCGAGCACGAATTCCCTCGAGTGATCATTGTTACAAAACGAGAAGAGGAGCAACGAGCAGAACGAACTTTAAGGGTACACACACGCAGACGCGCGCACGCACACACAGATTCGCACACACATGTCTATACTTATGCACTAAGCCAGTCTCACCGGGGTATCTGCCTGAGGTCGCGCTGCTTGTCCTTGCCGTCCTGGCTGGCGAACCATATTTCCAGGAGCTTCTCGACGCCCTCGAAGAACTGGACGCTCTCGGCGCCGTCGGCCTCGGCCTCCTTGACGCAGCCGTCCGTCGCCGCCGTCACAGCAGAAGACTCCGCCATCGCCGTGTTCATTACTCCCGATCGCGCGCGCGCGGGGCGCGGGGGCCCGCCAGGTGGTATGCAATTATTATTCTATTCTATTCTCCCCCCCCCCTTGTGCCTCTTCTCCTTCTAGCAGACGGTGCGCGAGCGGCCCGAGGAGCCCGCGAGCTGCCGCCGCGGGCTGACGCGCGCCGGGAGACGGGGCCGCGGGATGGCTGCTACTGCTGCAGCAACGCCAGGGTAGCACGCGCGGCCGCAAGGGGTTGCGCAGTAATAGCGGTTCACCCACTGACGAAAATCCTTTTAAATATCCCTGCTGGCTTTGCGCCCACGTATTACGCATATAATGCACGTGCGATCGCGCGTGTGTGCGCGGGACGGCGCCGTTACGGATTGCCCCGATGGAGCTCTGGCGAGTCTCGGAGATGACGAGTCCCTCGCCGACGATCACGCGCTTCCGTCACCCTCTCTTTTCTCCCTGATTTATTCTCCGTTATATATACATACACACACACACATAGATATATACATACTTACATATATATATATATATTTGTATATATATATATACACGCGCGCACACTCCCTCGCGGCTCCAAAGGCGAATAGGCGATTTGTATGGCTCGCTTCTCGCCTCGCGAATTCGCTAATGAGCTATTGCCCGCGCACTCGTACTCGTACTTGTACCGATTTATACATTCGCGCTGTATATTACTTTGTTATAATAGCTTTATTGCTATATATATTTACACACACACACACACACACACACGCATATATATATATATATATATATATATATATATATATATATATATATACACGATGTTCGCGGCGTTTCCCTGCGTGCGCGAGTATATTATATATACAGGTATGCGCGTGGAAAAAAAGAAAAATAAAATAACGTGCAGGCGATACTCGATCCAGCTATTGTCAGTGGATTGAATCGAGGACTGAACATTGAACTCTCGTGTAAAATTTACCGTATATAATTGTGTTCACGCTCGTGTATTACGTATATTTTTTGTCTGAGAAATCGCGGGCAAAATCTTTCCTTCTGTCTTATTTAGTTGTGCGGATGACGTTAGCTAATATATTGCGCCCGCGATACAACCACGGCGGCGGTTTTGATTTCACTGATCGACGAAACGAGCAGAACAGCAGCAGTAACCAGTAAGTAAGCAGCAGAACAGAACAGCGCCGAGAGCCAAGGACTCCCGCAGCCCGCTGTATGTGAATACGTTTGACCGCCTGTGAATAAGAGGAAGATGGACTTAGATTAGCTCTAGTTCCGTCCTCGTCGTGCAGGAGAACTTAATATTCACCTCCCTCGGGCAACTCGAGGCGCTCGGGCTCATAGTGAATTAGCGATAGCATAGGTCACATATACAATATATACAATATATATATATATATATATATATATATATATATATATATATATATATATATATATATCTAAGCATGAGAATCAGCGGTATATATTTATATATAAACGCTATATTATACGTACAGATGCGCGCGCCGGTACTCATCAGGAAGCTCCGTAAGCCAATCAGACGAGACGGGTGAGAGGCGCGACACATTTTTTATTTTCTTTTTAAATATAGGCCGATGATTTTTCATTAGATATTTAATTCACATCTAATTACAGGTACTTACTTCAAAAGAGCGAAAAATAGTATTCACAATTCACGTAACAGTAGTATATAATATAGATACAGTCGTTAAATTTTTACAGATTTCTTATAGATTCATAGAGCTATATTTTAATATTTTTTAATAAAAATTTTATTTGACAATTGCGTAATAAAAATTTTTTCGTTCTATTCTGTCACCATAGCAAATAAACAGATCAATTCATATTTTAAAATAATATTAAATGTCTTAAATCATAAAAAATCACATGATGTAATTTTTTTTCTAGATTCCAAAATACATGATTTTGAAAAATATTGTACACGTAGGTAAAAATTATTTTATTAATCATTAAAAATAACTTATAATTTTCCACAAATGGTTTTCACAAACTAGTTTTTGTATAAGAAATATACATTATTCTTCTATAAAATTAATGTATAAATTACAACATAATTTTATTAAAAAAGTTTTAAAAAGTATAGGTATTAGAGATGAAAGGATTTCTAATTCTTAGATTAATAGAATTCAATAAGCATTACTTTTAAGTTCATAAAAATTTTAATTATTCAATCATTTTCTGATAAACTTTAACTTTCCACATTTATAGTAAAAGATAAATAAAACATATAAAATTTAAGAAAATTATCTTAACATATATTCTATAGTAGACTTCCTACTAGTTTTAAAATCTTTAGTATTATTAATATCTGTCTTATATAATCAATAACATAAAGCATACATCATTGGAATGTGTAGACTTTGCAATTAATTCACATATATCTTTATTAACTTATAGGACTTTATCTCTGATAAAATCATTATTGCATTAAAACTTAAAAATGGCTCAGAATTACAAAATATTTCTAATAAAATGTTTTAACTTAAAAATGCACATTATAGAGATCATTCTCAACTTCTGTAATTGTAAAGGAAGTGATCATGAAAGGGTATTTTTTAACATGTACTGTATTAACACATTGACATAAATGGTATCTGTAGACATTTTTTCTACATGTTTCCAGATGAAAAACATTTAAAAATACCCTATAATTTTAGTTTTTTACAGTAATGTTTTAAACAATACTTTAAACTGCTTTTACAATACCAGGATTAAATTAATTTTTTTCTACATCCTTTAAGTTTCTTTTAGTAGAAACGAATAAAATATTTCTTTCATTCGTTGGTGCAGTTAATTTAAATTAATTAGTGCAGTTAATTTATTTCCATTATTGTTGAAAGGAATTAAAAAAGTATTGTATTACTGAATAATCTCACCGAATTTTTAGTAGGTGCCAACATGTTAATAATAGCACGAAATAATATCAATAATAATAAACTTCACAAAATAAAAAATTCATTCAAGCTTCTTTAATATATTTCTCACTCGTATTTTTTAATTTTTTCTTTACACTTGTATTACTAGTAACTTTCTCATTATTGACCTTTTGCTTTTTTACTTTGGATTGCTGTCCTGTTTCTATTTTTCTTTTTTTCTTCATAGCATTTATGTTAACAAGTAGATCTTCACTCATGGGCTCAATAATTTTACCCATCTTTGTTTTAACAGCAGGGTGTATAAGTTTACTCAACGTTTTCTCAGGTACAAAGTCACGACTAACAGGTGCTCTTAGACTGGCTTCAAAATCCTCAACGTTGGTAAATGGAAAAGGTAAATCACTAACTAAATGTTTTTTAATTTTTGAGCTTTTCTCTTCAATAATTACAACATCGCCTTTGTTTTCATCCCGACGTGGCAATTCTTTGGGTGCTTTCAAAATAAAACGTCTTTTTTTACGTGTCGATTGTTTTAAATTTTTACCACCCCAGCTACCCCAACCAGGCAGAAAAAGATCCACATCTTCTGGTTGTGAATTTTTTATCTAGAAAATATTTTATAATTATAGGTAATAATATTGTAATAAAATTATTTAAATTGATCTTTATCATTAAATTATAAATATTAATGATAAAGCAGTTTTGATCTTTATCAATAAAAACTAAAAATAAAAATGAGTATATACTATATACTAAAGAAATACTATTATGAAAAAATAATATAAAAAACTAATATACTTAACTAACAAGGAGAGAATCACATGTTTGAATTATAGGTTTTCTGTAACTCACAGAATCTTTTCGAATATACCTAAATAGAACATCTGTGTACCTTTCTTTCTAATGCCTCTCTGAAAGAAAGATATATTGGCAATTAAAATTTTGAGAAATGCATGCTCCAATAAATAATTAAAATTCTCTTAAATGTAAATATTAATTTGAAGAGAACCCTATACTATTAAACAATTACATTTCTTATTTACAGAATGTAAAAACAAAGTAGAAACATAATATTCATTTAAATCGACGCATTATTTGTAATGTTTTAAACCGATAATTTATAAAAATATAAACATAAATGAAGTATATGTATTAAATAATGCAGAAAAATAATATGTAATTTAAATGCACTACTTACAGTAACTATTTTAATATTTATTGCTGATTTTAAAGCTCCAACCATTATATAATAATATATAATAATAATTTTTTCATGTTTAGTAAAGCTTATATATATAGCCACATAATAGAAGTTTATCAAAAAAGCAATTGATTCTTTGTATTATTTTTTTTGACTAACAGATGTTCATTATTATTTTTCAATTAAGATTATAACTGTATGTCACTATTGTTAGATTTTGGCTATACGCTTAAATAAATAAGAAAACATTTTTTTTCTTCATTACAACTCTAGAATCAACAATCAATATTAATATAGTTACTGTAAGTATTGCACTTAATTTATATTTGCTATACACATAATTTATATATTTCATGTATTTTTATATTGAATTTTTGGTTTAAAAAGTTACAAATAATGCATGAAATTAAATGAATATTATGTTTCTTTTTGACTTTTATATTCTTTAACTAAAAAATATAATTGTTTTAGTGGTACAGAGACCTATATGAGAAAATATTTACGTATGAGAAGCAATTGTTTATTTATTGGAACATGTATTTGTTAAAAGTTTGAATTGTGAATAATTTTGTTCCAGAAAAGGATTAGATCAAATAGCTGTTCAGGTTTTCTATTTCAGTATATTAGAGAAGACTGCAAGTTACAGCCAAAACCAGGACCCAAACTTATGACTTTCTCCATGAGAGTTGAATTCAATATTTTAAAAGTAGACACACCTAGTAGTCATAAAAGAATTATAAAATAATAAAACAACTTAAACTATAAATAGTATGATAATTTCTAAGCAATTAAAGATTGAAAAATATTTTAATATTAATACTTTCTAAATTTAATATTTGGGTATGAAAGCATAAAATAATTTTCTGAATAAATGTACCTCCTGTTCTTTTTCTTTTCGGAATTCTTCAACTATGTCATCATCAGCAAAAGCTTCACTTATGATTTGATATTGATCTTCTGCATCATTATCATCTAAAGCTTCTCTTTCTTCAGCAGTTTCATCAGGTAATGATGTTTTTATTAATTTTGGTTTCATATTTATGAATTTAGTAGGATCAATTTCTGTTTTATTTGATTTATGAGTCACGTAATTATTCAAATCCATCAAGTTCGTATTTTTTTCCAACTGTAAATGTTCATTCAATGGTTGAGAACCCACAGTTTCTTCAATAGGTTTATCAATTATTGGTTTAACACCCTTTTGTCCCTTTAAACCCAATTTTTCAACATCATCTTTTGCAGCATTTTTTCGTTTTTTTCTTAATCTTTTATTTTCATTTCTATGTTCTTTATTTAGCATTTGTTTTGCTTTAGTAAGTTTAATATTAATTTTTTCTTGAATTTTATCTTCAAAAGAATCTAGTAATTCTTCCAAAATAATATCTTTTGTTTTTTTTAACTTATCTGAAGGTGTAGAATCGATGGAGGAAATAGACCAAACTGATGTTCCTGCTTTTATTTTTGATTTATTGCTCTTTACAATTTTACTTTTTGGTAATTTTAAACCAAGCTTATTTTTTGAATTTTTCTCGAACTGCTTCTTTTCTTTTTTATTTATTACACAATTGTCCTTATCTAGATTTCGAAATTGATCTGAGTCATTATTTTCATACAAATCATTTTGTCCCGATAAATTTTCTTCAATAACCTGTACTACTGGATTTACATTTTTATTTAAATTTTGTACGTTATTCATATTTTCTGGACTGGTTTCATTTTCAATGATTTCATTTTGATTTTGTTTTAATTTATGTTTTTTATCCCAATACTTTCTATATTCACTAATAAATTGCTCCACTTCTGATTCAGTTTTTACTGTGTTTAGCCAAGGATTTTCTTTATCACTACTTGGAAGAATTATTGGTTCTTCTGTATCTTCTTCTTCACTATCAATATCTTCGTTTACTTTTTGCGTTAGTTCTTTACTAATTGACAATTGTTCTGCTAATACTTGACGACTCTATAATAAGATTTTAAAAACTTACAAACATTTTTATAGTTAAAAGAAATGCTTAATGATAAAAATTGTTCTGTTACAATACTAATTTGAAATTAATAAAATGATAAGAGTATATTTTAAAATATTTTTTTAAAATACCAAATCTCTATTGATTACCTCCTTATCATATTTAGCTCTAATTTGTTTACTTTTTGCCCACTGTCCAGTACTCTTATGCCTTAACGTCATACGCTCTTCAGCTCTTGCTCTGTCAAGTTCTCCCAATTTCTCTAAAGCTGCTTCTGGATCAGTTTTTTGCAGTTCCTCAAATTCTTTTAAGACTTTTTTTATTCTCTCTTTCCTTTGTACACGATGAAATTTTTTACTTTTTATTTTATTTTGACGAATTGCTTTTGCTGCTTTGTAACTCTGTAATAAAATATTTTTTTATATTATTTGTGAAAAATTTTATGTTTAAATAAATTAACCTGTTGAGCTCTAAATTTAGCAGCTTCTTTTCTTCTTTCTAATATTTCTGCTAATGTTAATGGATATTCTTCTGCTTCTACTTCGGGTTCTTTTTCAGGTTCTAACTCTGCAAGTTTTTTCTGTAATTCTGATTGAAGACGAAAACGTTTTATATATTCATTAGTGCCTTTGGATTTTAATGACAACTGCTTTAATGGAAAACTGACAGATGCTGCTGTTCGATTTCTAGCTATTATTCCAGTCCATTTTCCAAGTTCTTTTTTTATATTTTCAAAACCAATTTCACGTTTTATCTAAAAATATTTTAATTAAAATGAAAATAATCATAAAACAATTAGTCTTCTAGTATCAATTACAAACAATTGATTTTTAGTATCATCTACAAACCCTAGCTGCAGCAGGTTTTTCTAGCGGCTTTGGTAAAACTGGCTTTATTTTAGTAGGTTTGATTTCTTTGGTCAGATCATTATGTTGTCCTTTTTTACCAAATTCTTTTACCCAAGTTTCAGGATTAACTGTATGTTCATCAGAGGTACCACTTTTAGCCGAGTAAAAGTTTGAAATATTTAAGCTTAATTCAGTTTTTTCAGCTTTTTGAACCCTTTAATAATAAAAAATAATTATAAATGTATGCAGCAGTACTGATTCTTTATTGAGTACAAAAGTCACAGTTAAGAATTTCTGTCAGGTTAACCAGCATTCACTAACTAAATGAGTCACTGGGTGGATGAGAATATTAGTTACAATGTATACATTGAACAAATAAAATAAAGGAAAAAATCTATAAATATTTATAGCTAATAAATATGAGACGAATACAGAATGTAAAATTTAGATTAAATGTAATACCTGAGTTGCATTAAATTTAACTTTTACAATTATATTTGTCATAACACTATAATTGATATGAATAACAAATTTTTTTAAATTTATAAAATTTACAAGTATTTAATTTTTAAGTTTAAAGCTTTAAGTTCTTAATAGTTCTCTAGGTAAAAAACTTACAGAAGTATAAGTTTATACTTTTGTATTTTTAATTATTTTGTTTTTTTTAAATAAATAACACTGACAAATATAATATAAACTTTATATTTTCTGTGAATCAAAATTATAATCGTAATTTAATAGAGCAACCTATTTGTAATATATGATATAATTAAAACTAGAATAATTTTAAAATCATTTTAATTTTAATAAATTCTACAGTAAGGAAATAAAAAATAAAAATTAATATATGCATTATAACCTATGAAATTTTTAAATACCTTTGAGACTTATCGAGTTGTCTCACATCCTTTATAAGTTTAGAATGATTTTCAGAAATTTTTTGATCGCTGTCATAATCAAAATCAATGTCGCTCATGGTGTATATTTTATTTAATAAATATTAAAAAGAGTATTCAGTTTCACGTTATTGGTTATGTTATGTCACATTATTATATCCACATCGTGAATCGTGATGAATCGTGATCCATATTATATGAAATTATATATATATATATATACACTAGACGCCCAGCTGCTACTCTGCTGCTATTAGCTGCTTGCTACTAGAGCCTAGTAGTAGTACATCACCGTGTGCAATAACATTAGCGCCAGCTAGCGCTCAAGAATGTAAGTTTTTATTCGTGCATATTGAAGACGTATTGCCTAAGAAAACAACCACCGCGTCTATACCTTTGTCTACGAGAGCACTACTGCATAAAAACAAAATGGTAGCCATGGGAATTCAAACAGTACCTTAAAAGTACAGAGTTTGTATAGAATGAACTTGCTTGTTCTTTAATGAAAATATAGGTCTTATGTTTCACTTTTATGCGTTTAGTTCATTTTCCGTTTTTTTAAAAAACTTTTTCAAAACTCCGAAATTTTACTAATGTAAGCAATGCTGAACCCGGGAGCTTTCGCTATAAAAGTATCTATTTATTTGTATCTTCTGTTGTAAAATCAATATCATTGTTACTTCGACAAAAGATTTGAGTTTCAATTTGCTTCCTTGAAAAATATCTCTTCTTAAATTTTTGAAATTCTTTTCTTAAATTTTCCTTAATTTTTTCGTCAGTAATTGTCGACACGTTGATTTTTTTCAATAGCTTTTCAACATAAGCCTTGAATATTCTAATAAATGGCATAGATATTAACAGGTTCTTATAACTGTAGTTCTGTTCTCAGTTTGTTCTGTTCTGTTCAGTCTCAAATACATAGAGATACATTTTGCTGCAAATTCATCACAAACATTTCCAGAATTCCAGATATACGAACTTGCTAATATGTATGCTATTTATCATGATCGTACTCATTTCAAGGATTGTGTCGAAGAGCTATTTTTAAAAGAAATAAATATTTCTGCAATTATTGATCAAAAAATTATAAAAAATGAAATTGAAATCCTTGGGAAAAGAATTTTTTTTATCATTATGTTATTAATTATTAAATTTATAAAAATAATATTCTACTTTTATTTTTAAAATTTCACGCGATTTCTCTACATGCCAATTAAAAAAAAAAAAGAAAAAGTAGGGAAGCATTTAAATTTCTCCTCTCTCCACTCTCACTGCATATCCTCACTCTCTTTTCTTCAAATACATGCGTTTGAACGAGCAATCTCACAGGGTGTCGTCGCCTTGCGGTCAATTCTTTTCCGAAGTCCTGCCGTGTAATTTAACACGATTTTAGAGGAGTTTACACTCCTTCTCTCTACCCTCCATACTCTGAAGCCCATATTGGAGGACAGAGATAGGCCTGGAGTCGTGCCTTCTCTCTTGCTCCGGGGAAAGAATAGGGAGGCAGCCCGACAATAACAATGGTAAGAGTATAGGAGAAACGTATATTTCTGTTAGGTATATTTTACTGCTACTATTTCCCTACCTTTCTTTTCTCCCCACTTTCTCGTTTGTAAGAGATAGACAATACGACTCCCTATTTTACTCTCTAACTCTGATTTAGACTTCCAAAGCGCGCGGTCTAATATACAAATCTATGATATAAAACAATACTATACGCAAATGAGGATTTTTTACTGTTTGGCGGGTCCAGTTGGCAGTTTACGCAATAAATATTCCTAAAATATAATAAATGATTGATAATATATGTATATATACTGTAACAGGCTTCAAAGGACCCATTGTTTTTTGGAAGGCACAGGCCCTTCCTAATTGATTCACAAACTTATCCTTGCCTCCTCTCCTTTCAACTCCAATGGTCATCCTGTATATAAAATAATTATTTTTTAAGGTCACAAGTAATAACACTTAGTAAAATATCTAAAAGGAGAGGATGACTTAAAAATATCAGAACAATCTAATTATTTTAATAATTATTATCAAATAAATTTGAATTAAATAAAATATTTTATTATCTATTAAAATTATAATAATCATTACAATATTCCTACTGATTAATACCCGTACGATATTAACGTATGTTTCTTTCTCATACCAAATTATCTATTTTTAAATCAATTTTTCGGGTACTCCTGTCCGTAACTACATTCAAAATCACTTTCCTAGGTCTGGGATTCGATGAGCTGATGCTATTTGTGCAAAATAATAGTACAATTTCTCTTCAATATTCCTTCGACACGCGATATGTTCCATCAGCTAATGAGTTTCCAAAAATCATAGACATATATTAGACGGCGCGTTTCAACGGACGCTCTGAAGCCGATATTGAAGGACAGAGATAGGCCTGGAGTCGTGCTTTCTCTCTTGCTCCGGTGAAAGAGTGAGAGACAGCCTAACAAAAACAATGGTGTAGAATATAGAAGAAACGTATATTTCTGCTGCGTATATTTCTACTGATACTATTCCCCTACTTTCCTTTTCTCCTCACTTCCTCGCTTGTAAGACAGAGATAACACGACTCTATGTATTGTAATCTTCCTCTGGTTTAGGCTTCAACTCTGTTCCCGGAGTGCACCGTCTAATATATAAGCTGATATAAGTCTATGCCAAATATAGACCATAGTGGCGGTACCTCGCGGCCTTCTCGCAACTAAAAATATTGACTGTAAATCGCCTATTTCAAGTTCGAGTATTCTTCTATATGACGTCTCTATTCGTTGGTAAGTCATTGTGATTTTTAATAAATTGGAAATCAATTCTAATTTTCAATAAAAAATATGTATAATGAAAAGACTGATATTGTAATTTTTTTTACTATACGAATCTATACATCTAACTAAGTCTTAATAATAAAAGTTGATAAAGCTGTTACTTAGGATATGAAACATTTAATATCAACATAACCTCTGTAGTAAAAAATGTTTGTAAACTTTATTTGAATATATGAAATATTTTATTTTTTTTTTTAATTTTATTTAACAGAAGTGTTTTGCAATGTCGTACATATTTATTTTATCAACACTAACTTGTTTAATTGATATATTTGCTTCACTGATTATCAAATTTGTAAGTATTACCAAACAGATAATATTATATTTATTTGAAATTATCAAATTGTTTTCTACAATTTTAGGTAACAGCGCGGTCTTTTTCAGAGTCTAACGAAGATCAAGCAATATGTAAAGAATTAATTGCGCTAAAGAAAGAAATGCGCAGCATATCTATGGTAGATGAATTTGCAAAATATGCAAAACTTCAAAGAAAATATGTAAAGCTAGAGAGTGAAGTAAAAGAAAAAAGTATTCAAATAGTTTATTATACTGTATCATAATGGTATTGTTTTTTATTTGTTACTGATTTTGTTTTAGTAAATGTTAAATCAGAATCAAGAATGAAATTGAAGTTGACTTTAACATATGGCACTAAAATATTAAATGTAAGAGATTGTTTAAATTTAAATTTATTATTTTTATTAATTATTTCTCTTACTAATTTTAGCATTTGAACTGTATATATCTCCATTAACTTACATATTTTATGTATTTAAAAAAAATTTTAAATTATAATAATCTAAAATTGAAATTGTTTTATTGAATAATGATTAAAAAGATAAATATTCAACTTTTTTTCATATTTTGAATAGGGTATTTTTACATCGATGCTTATATTCTTCTATCGAAGAGAACCTGTTATTATTTTTCCAAGTGGTTACCTTTGGCCATTTGAATCGTTTTTGAGTTGGCCAACTACAGTGGATAGTTGTATTTCATTACCTACGTGGATAATTTTAATGAAATCAAGTATTTCAACTTATCACAGAGTATATTCTGATTCATCTTAAAAAAAAATTATTGTAAATACTTATAAACAATATTAAATTATTTTTATTTGATTTTGTAATGTACGTTTCTAAAAATATAAAATAATACAGAGGTTCAATTTAAAATAATCTACAGTATATTTAAAAACCTATTTTTCTAATACTAAATATTCAACATTATTTTATTATTTAATTTAAAGAAATTTTAATCACTTAGACATAAGATCTAATAGTAAAAAGATTGTATTTCATCAAAGCATCAGTAAAATACATAAAATATAAATGGAAACATTTGCATACATAATCATTTAACAATAACGTTGCATTTTACACTGACCATATGAACATAAAACTACTATTTATGTTCTGTTTTCAACTTTATTTAACAACATAATAATTATCAAGCAGACTTATAAAATTAAGATTATTAATTTATAATTTCTTTTTACTCAAAAATTTACGTTTCCTATCTGCAATCATAATTTTTTGTCATCAATAATTTTTCATATAATAAATAGTAATTTTTATGTGTTAATAATGATATGTTATTTAAAAAAAGATAAAAAAATTTGTTTTCAGATAATTATTATAAACGTTTATATTAGTACTAGATAATAAGAATGTTTATTTAATGATTTTTGCAAAAAGATATGTAGAACAGATATTTTCAGAATCAAATAAGTTCTATATAATTAATCAAGATTGCACTTGAATAAGTAATTTATTTAACTCCATCGAAACTTCTAAAATTATTTATAACATAATTTGAAATTCATCAGGTTTTAGTATTAAAATCAGAATGTAATTTTTCATCATTTATGAGAAACTAATAATTGATATTTATTCATATTAATCTATATGATACTTTATTGTATTTAAATACAACATAACGCAATAGTTTTTTTAAAGGAATTTTTTTACAATCATCATTATTAATGACAATATTTTTTCAATGCATTCAAAATGGTTTTTTTATTTGTAGAAGCTGCTATTGCATATACACATGTAATACCACAACTTCTTAAGTCTTTACATAATAATATTAATAACAACAGCTTTTTCCAAATACATTGGATCCTGAGTCAGAACTATGACTATAATTTAAAAAATAAATTTGTAATTTTTGTAATAAAATTTTCATTTAATTCCCTTTGAATTTTAAAGAAACAGCAATAAAAAAATTGTAATCTTAATAGATGCTTAATAATTAATACGCCTTTAATCAAATGTTAGAATTGTTTATTAGCTTAATCAATATAAAATCAAATATTTATAGACTCAAGTTATAAGTCAATTATTTAAGATCACAAAATAACACACCTTAATAGCAGACATATTATTCACATTTTTTATGTAAATATGAAATATTTAGGAATAAAGCTTTGAACAGGATATTGTTTGTATTTTAATTTTGTTTGAAATAGCCATAAAATATGTTTGGCGTGACAATGAACACATTATTTTTTATTGACACTGGACATTCACACATGTAGATGCACACATTGATGAAATAATTTAAAACTGACTAAACTATTTTTGAGACTTCTCTTTTTTATCTATAGGAATAGAAGTGTCATTTATCTTTGTGCAAAAATTGTAAAGCAAAAAAAATTGCACAATTTTTACTGATACATGTTTTAATATAAAAAGACTATGAGAAAATAATATTTATAGCTACACAATTTTTATATAAGCACAATTTTTACCAGTGTTTTGATGTAGTCAATTGTACAGTATTTAATTATATGCTTAAATTTAAATAAGCTGATTACTTTTGAGCTCAAGCTTGTTGATATAGTATTATCTGAATTTTTTACATAATTTATAAGCATAAATAATCAGTTATGAAAAAGTTGCCTTATAATCTTGAAGATTTATAGTCCTTAGTTTTTCAGAGATACTATCAAACTATTTACTAAACACTTAAAATAATAACAGCTATTCTAAATTTTTCTTTTTAAATATTTATAAATTTCTTATTTAAGCTACAAACTAAGATTTTTATTAGTATAAACATTTTGTTTTTCAAGATTTTAAGGTTACATTGTTTTAATAGTATACTTTTTTGAAATTTTGAACAAATATTTTCTCTAATGATTTAAAAAAAAAATTATGAAACAAATTGAGAGCAGCTATATAATAATTTAAATAACTATGAAGTACATTAATAAAATTGAACGATAAACATCTTGAAAATTTTTCACACCTTCAAATATTTCACTGTATTGAAAAACATCAAAACAATAAATGTTTGCAATTATTTTTTCGATGTCTGCCTAATTTTTTATGCAAAAAACTTTCACTTTGGACTTATCAACAAGGCCACTATGAGTTTTACCATTCACTTAACTTTGATATTACAATTACATGGAAGGCATAAGCAACATAGCAATATAAACATTTTTTTTAAAAAATATCATTTATAGGACGCAGAATCACAAGTTTAGTAAACTCCAGGTGCATTGCATATAAGTCAGTATATATATATAATGTTTGCACCATCTGTCAGATATTATTGTTCAAATTGACTTGAAGTCACTCAACAAAAAATTCGCCAAAAATTTTTTTTAGTAAAATTTTCATTAGCTTGATGTTTAAACAAAATTTTTATCGCCAGCACTTATTAAATATAGATTATAAATTTTTATTTTACCTTTGAGCCATTATATGTATATCACGAATGCTTTTAGCTTGAACGATAAATACATCTTTTGCGCTTTTCAATTTTTGTAAGAACAAAATTGTAACAAAACTATACTTTCTATGCTATGAATCAAAATTCTCATCAGTCATTTCCGTCATATATGGTATTGGTACAAAATATTACGATTACTATGTTAGATTACAACACTTATTTATTTTGTTCATAATCCACATAGTTTGACTTTTTATTTTTATATTGATATCACCAAAAGAGAAAATATATCACTTATTAGAATATTTATAAAAAACCCTTACTCAACCCATTTACATGCTACTCTTAATGTAAAATAACAGGATAATACGCACCATTTGATTTCCCTACTGTAATAAAAATTATATTCCAAAAGTAAAATTTAATGTCCATGAAAGAAGAAATTCCTGAATGACTGGTATTTTTTCTCACTTACAAATACTGTTTTACACCATGATGCTATATAGAAAATACCAAGCAGCTTCATTAAAGATAAAAGAATACAGAGCAACATACAGGGTACTTGCTTCATTTATTCCTCTCCCTTGATTTTTAGCAGTTAACAAGAACTATAACATTATTAAATTAGAAAAAGAATAATAATATTTTAAGTACTTATAGATAAATATTAAAAATTCATAGCAATCCCATTGTTATAAACTAAAATGTTTTTGTAAAGTAAATTAAATATTTAATACAATATTAAATTTTAAAAAATTCTTGCAGATAAATAAAACAAATTTTTAATGTCTTTTTTTAGACACCTTTCAATTTAAAATAATAATGGAATTAATAATAGTATTAGTAATAGTAGTAGTAGTAGTAGTAGTAGTAGTAGTAGTAGTAGTAGTAGTAGTAGTAGTAGTAGTAGTAGTAGTAGTAGTAGTGTAGTAGTAGTAGTAGTAGTAGTAGTAGTAGTAGTAGTAGTAGTAGTAGTAGTAGTAGTAGTAGTACCAGTAGTAGTAGTAGTAGTGTAGTAATGTAGTATGTAGTAGCATTAGTCATAGTAGTAGTATTAGTAGTAGTAGTAGAAGTAGTAGTAGTAGTACCAGTAGTAGTAGTATAGTAATGTAGTATGTAGTAGCAGTAGTCATAGTAGTAGTATTAGTAGTATTAGTAGTAGTAGTAGAAGTAGTAGTGTAGACATAAATATAAGTCAACCAGAATTTTATATTTAAAAAAAATATTAGCAAGTACCTTGTAATCAATGTTTACACATGGGAAGTATGAAGAATATCTTTGCAGATTAGTTATTGATAATCATTTTATGTCTTTGTAATGTCCATAGGACATGCACCAGAAACATTAGACTGAGTACTCGATAAGGGTGGACCACCAGGACTTACTATATTTGGTGGAATTGCTGGTTTGATAAATCGATCTGAAGCACGTCTACTAGTTGATGTTAATATATGTCCCTAAAATTTTATATGATACAAATATATATAGTAATTCATACAATAAAATTTTTTCATTTGAATTCCATCATTTTAAATTTGTTATTAATTATTTTTTAATTTTTTCTACTATATACAATTTTTAAGTAGAAATGAATTTGAAAAAATTGTAATACACTTACTGCTGATGGAGGTGAAGAATTTGCAAAGGGAAGAGCAGTAAGTTGCCCACATGCATAGCACCGATTAGCATTTAAATTGTCTCTAGATGTTGATCCTACAAGCAGAGTTAATTTATAAAATTTAGAATTTTTATATTCTTAAAAACTTTATATTATCTTATTTATATTGGATTTTTAAATTTTTCATACCTGGACTAAGTGGTCTAGAACAACTAGGAGAAGGATTATAAGGTACAGGACTTGAAACAGTTCTTCCTCTAATACCAATACCAGACATAACAGTTTCATTATAATGACGCTCCTCTTCCATTTCCAAGCTGAAAGAAAGTTCTTAATTACAACATTTTTAATAACTATATAAATATATTATTGTTGACAAAAATATTTAATACTGTTAGAATAAATTCATATTAAAAATACATTTAAATTAACAAATATAATTAAATTATTAAATAAGACTTCAAAAAATTTCATATTATAGTATCTACCTAGATTCGGATTCTGATAAGTGTCTACAAAGTGCTTCTCTTCGTTCAACTTCCAGCTGCAGCTTTCTTTGCAGTCTAAGATTCTCCTCACGTATATGCTTTTCTTCGTTTACGTACCGTTGCATTTTCTCTGTATCTATATAAAAAAAATACTTTATATGAAAATGTCTAAATATACTTTTAATGCAATAAAAATACATTTTTATATTCATTATGAATTATTAACATGTATTTATTTTATAAAATAACCTTAATAATGTCTATTTTTTAGTATATAAATATAATAAGTAAAGCAATTTTTCTATAATATTTTATCAATTAATGAAATTTTATAATGTTTACTATATTATACATATATAATTAATATTAAAAATTGGATTTTTTCTCTATAAATATTGATGTATTCTTTTAGAAATATTAATCTAATTGTAATAACTATTGTTTTAAAAATATTATTATTTTTACTGAAAGAACAACTTTACATTAATACAACTAAATAATAAAAATACATACGTTCTTGTTGAGATATTAAAAGAGTGTGCCTTAATCGAGCAACTTCACTTCTCAAATTTTGAATGTGTGAACTAAGATTAGTAGCTGTATCTCCATTATTTATTTCTCTAGGTGAAGTAGGGTCTGATACTGGTTGATCTAATTTGATTTGAAGAGATCTTTTTTCTGCTTCCAGCTTATCCATTCTCTTCCATAATTTATTAACTAAAGCTTCTTGTTCTTGTTCAAGTGTATTTTCTAATTCAACCTTTTCCCTTCGTAATTGTTCTAAATTACTTTGTTTAGCCAAAGTTTCAGCTTCTAATTTTTCAATTTTTCTCATTAATTTATTCACAAGACACTCCTGTTCTTGCTCCAAAGTTTGTTCTAAACGACATTTTTCTTGACGTAATTGATTTAATTTTCTAGACAGATCATTCGTTAAACATTCTTCCTCTTGTTCATAATGATGAGCTAAGGTTTCTTTTTCTTTTTTGAGTGCTTGAATTTTTTTGAGTAAAGTATTACTAATAAATTCCTCTTCTTGCTCTGCTTTTGCTTGCTAAAAATGCATAATTATATATTATATTTCGAATATTTGCTTAATATAAACTTCTATTTTCACCAACATAAATTCATTATCTTAATTTAATTATATTTAATATAAAAATTTGATTAGCAGATATTTTGTTATATTGTAAAAAAGACATCTTTTTTATAATAGTAATGCATATAAACTTAAAAAACTATAATTAAAAAAATTTAACATTATTCTTATTATTATTAATATTATTATTGTTGACGATAATAATAAACTAATCATATAAAATCAAGTAGCTTGATTTAGTTGATATTTTATTGAATTACAGAAAACTTACATTGAATTTACTGAGATAATAGTTCTATTGAAAAAAATTATACTACTTCACATAAATTCAATTCAATGTTGAAGTGCTGAGACTCTTATACTACTATTGTTATAAATCAATCCAAGAACTCATTTAAAAATAAAAATAATATTTTAAAATATTTATTTTGAATAATATATAATAAAAAATGTCAAAACTATTATGATTTTAAAATTTTTCAATAATTCAATATATACATTATATATTTTTTAAATTACTTCTTAAAATAAAGCTAATAATATTCTTCTTCAAATTTAGTTAATAATTACTTAGCATTTTTTATTTTATTAAAAATATTTATTTTCAATTCATATCATGTTATTTAAAAAAAATTTATGTATATCTATTACATCTAAATAAACTTTAATTAATATTAAAAATTTCATATCTCGTTCAAATATGTAAAATTAATAGAACTATATAAGTATGAGAAACTGAATTCAAATATGTTCAATAATAAAATAAAAATTTATTGAAAATATGAATGTGAAAAATGATGAAATTTTGAAAATTACTTCTGAAAATATGTTAAGACGTTTTCGACAAGTTTATTAAACATTCTAAATATACAGGCAACAAAGAAATTAAATCTATAAGCAGTCTCAATATTTTGCAGCACACCAAAGATATATGTATAGGTATGGTTTAACAATGTCATCAAAAGGATGGACTTTAAAATCTTCTTGATTAGATCTATTATTAAAATAATAACAAATAAAAAGGACATAAAAGTGTAAGAATTAAAGAAACATACGATTATAACTGAGGCCTGACGGAGGCTGCGGTTTTCTTCTTGCAGTGCTTTCACTTTCAGCTTGTAGGTTTCAACCTCGACCTTAAGTACGCGGTTGTGCTGTTGCAAGGATTCAATTCTCTTCTGTAACTGTTCTCTTGTAACCGGCGACGGTGGCATCATTATCGGACCTCCATCGATTGAACTAGAGTCGCTTTCGGATGCACTGTCGCGGTCAGCCATTTTTCTTAGTCAGGTTCTTTAAATCTGAAAATGTGTATGCGCTCGTCGTATATCTACTCTAAGAACCAGCGACCGCGCAGCCACGCAAAACTCAAAAAACCATGTGTCTATATGTATGTGTATGCGCTTGCACACAACGCGCGCTCACACAAAACTTACGAATGCATGAATACAAGTACTCAGCAATGACTATTTAAATTATAAAAGAAATAAAAACTCGTAACTTTATCGGTGAAAAATGACCAACAGAGAGAAAGAATGAGAGAGAAAGACCTAGCAAGACGCAAGCCTCGCCGGGTGAGATTGGATATACACGATGACGAAGGCGCAGAAACGGCACGTTATTCTACGGTCCGTATATACGAGCATAACTCGCTATAGCTGGTGTAGGCTTGGAAAGGTACGGCAAATATTGAGTTGAGATATTAATATATATATTATTAATACCACATTACCAGTTTATCCATATGTATGTCGCAATCATTATAGTCAGTGGTCATTACGTTCTGCTTTACTTATTATTAGTTCAATTCAGTTGGTACGAAAACGAACCATTACCCTGCAACCTGCGAACCTGTAACTATTATCAACACTATTGCTGATGCCGGCTGTTATGTTATGTTATTATGAATTTTAGCAGATTTTAGAAGATTTAGTGTCCGATATTCTGGCTGATTGTTATGCGAATGTGAAATAATGTATAGCAAAATCAAAACGTTATAAAAATTGCTCATATATATGATCAAAGTATGATTTACAGGGTCATCTGGAGCCCTACCTATTCTAGTCTGGACTTCTGGAGTCTGATCTGATGATGGACTGATGCTGGATTGGACATGAATATAACCAGAGATATATCAAATATAACGACAATCGCAACCACAGCTTATAAATGACTCAACTTGAAAATATGATCCGTACAGGTCCACTAGCACCCCTTGGTGGCCAGGAAAATGACTAATGGCAAAGAAAACGTTCACCGCATTTTCGAAGGCGCCACTGCATCAAAGGAAAAATGGCAGCCGTTGGCGTTCAGATAGTACATAGTGTACATGTGGTGAACTAGTTGTTTTCAATTAAAAAAATACACGTTTATAATTAAAAAATTTATTTAAATGTTTTATAATCCCATAACATATCAAAAAGCAGAATGTATCTTAAATTATTGTTTTCTTTACATTCTAATTCAACTCATAATGTAATAAAAAAAATTAATTAAATAAAAATCATTTTTAAAATCAATTTATTTCTATTAATAATTGCTGTACATGTATTTCATTATTACAGCTGGAAATTACTGTTTTCTTATCGTATTTAATTTTTATTATTTTAGCATTTGCGAAACCCTTTCGATGATGTGAGAGAACTCTAGGATCTTTTTTACAGTCTTAATTTTGCTATAACACTTATGTTTTACTTTGGCGTATTTTGATAATTTTCATTTTTTTTTTTTTAAAGAAATTTTTAAAGAATTCTGAAATGTTGCCAGATGTTACTAATCTAAACAACGCTTTCACGTATCTTGTACCCTCATAGCTGCCATTTTTTAGTTCTTTTCTCCTTCATTACTATTTCATTTTATATTTTAACTGTTAATAGTAATATTATCATAAGAGTTAAGAATTCTATTATATATTATCTTCGATATACGACAACTGTTATACAAGTTCCGCCAAGATATTTGCAATTATATTATTAATTTTTTTTGAACGATAAATTATAATACGATAATATTAATTTCGAGGACAGAGAGAGAGAGAGAGAGAGAGAGAGAGAGAGAGAGAGAGAGAGAGAGGGAGAGATAGTTTGATTTCAATTCAAATATTTCAAATGCTAAATATTTTGCAGGTTTCCTTCAAAACTGTGTTAAAAAACTGCATTTTATATGTACATATTTGATGTTGTCTCCATGGTTACGCATGTGGTGATACAAACAAAAATAACGACCAGTTATGGGCTAAAGCCAATTATTATTTTTCATCGCCCACGTTTCTTATCGCACATATTTATTAATAAAAGTTGCGTCGATTTCAATCCGTTTACTGAATAAAAAAATGTAACTTTGAGAGATAAAAATACTTAATTGTTACGTAAATTATGGCAACGTAGAGATGGGGCGACGATATTCACCGTTGTCTCTACTCGACTATTAATTATTCATTGATAAGCCTTTAGTGAAGGCTCATATCTGGATATATTTCTATCGATTTCAATGCAGAGTTGTCTTTTAGCGGTCAATCAAAAATTTATCTCTGTAAAAAGCATTGTATATGTTCATTTTATATTCTTATATCTGTAAGAGTAGAAAATTGTACATATTTCATTTCGCAATCTATACTAGGGTTGGAAAATAAATTTTTTATATAGTTTATAAATATATATATACATGATTTAATTCGTGCTACTTAAATAAACGAACAATTATTCCAAAATTGTATTATCTCCTTGTGATGTCGATTTAATGTTTAATTTTTCGATAAAAATAAAATGTAACAAATTACCACACAATTTCAACTGAAAAAGTATAAATATAACTAATGAATAAATAGTCATTATAACTTCACGTAAGAGAACCTAGATTCCTATTTTGATGATTGTTTATTTCCTTCATTATATCCTAATTATGATATACATTATTTTTAGTTTAGTCCAGTTATGAAATAAAGGCTTTAAAAAATTATGGACAGTTAAATTTTATTTTATTTACATACAATACATCCAGCTATTAGGGATATGATATTTAGTCAAAAGAGCCCGAAGTTAGTAAAAAACTTTAATTCAGCATGTAATTTATTTACTTGCTGAAGTGCAGTAAGTAAAAAACTAATTCTTCAGTAAAAATACTTCAGCATTACTTGCTGAAATGAAGTTTATAAAAAACGTTAATTCTCATCGGTATGTGAAGTAAAACCTGGTAAAACAGGGATTGGTAGTGTGCAGAAAACTATTACTTCCGTGGCTCGAAATGGTTGTGCCATCTGTATGTCGGGGTAGTAATTCACCTCGGGGTTGTGACACTTTTTATACGGCCTTTACGTTTCTATCTATGCCTATCTTCGTTGATAATAGCTCAAATACGGATATTTGACAAACTCCTGTGCTGCTGTGTCTATGGAAATTGCGGGATTTGCAATCAGGAAGGAAGGGATAAGGGGATACGAACATAGCGTTGGGTCCTGAATAAATGAAAAAAAACATTTAGATATATTATTATCAGAAATTAAAATTTTTTAGGTAAATTTCATAAGATTTTCTACAATATATTGAAAAATTCATTGAATTGAAATTATGTATAGAAAGTTTCGAAGAGGATCAAGTATTCGATTACTATTTCAATTCAAAGAAATTAAAAAAATGCTATTTTATACAATATGTCATTAAAAATAAATCTAAAGAAGCTGATCTCGAACAAAAAAAGGGGTAACTGATTTTCTTTTCATGTAATCTACTTGGAAGTGGTTGTTTGGCGGTTATTGGAGACTTCCTTGTAACTCGCGCATTCCATTAGCATCTCTTAAACGGTGAATTCTTAGAAAGAAACCCGAATGAGACTCGGGCTTTTTGTATTTGCGCGGTCAGACGAACAATAGCCGCTCTCTGACTGCAGTGAGCAAAGATTGTGATAACGTATGTAATAACATAATAGTTTATTTGTAATTAATATTAAAATATCTAAATGTTTAAAATTATTTTATATCCAGTAGATAAGAATTCTAAAAATAAGTATCTAGAATGAATTTAGACAAATTGTAAAAATTTAAAAAACTGTTTATTTTTTCTCAAAATCGATACACATGTAACATTCTACCATATTAAATAGCTTACAAAATTGTCTTACCTTTCAAAAGTTTTGCATAAGAGTAAAAAATGAGAAAGAACTTTTAAGCATCTAAAATTTATAATTACAATTTTAAATAATTTTAATATTTATAGTTTGTAATGCATATTTACCACTGCAAAAGTTTCCATTGATAATTTCACATAGCCTCCAGCTGTTAAATGAACTGGTTTATGCGCTCTCAGCATTATAAAAAATAGTATCTTATTAATTTTGTTATCTTGTTCACATTGTTGAAAACTTGCAAAATAAGCAGCATTTCTAATAGCATCACTCTACGAATAAGTAGAAATAATTTTTTAGAAATTCTGGTATTACTTTCAACAACTAATAGAGCAAAATCTGAAGATTTCATACCTCTACCAGAAGAATTTCAGGACTCCATTGGTAGGTAAAAAATTGAAACATATTCATCACAAAAACTCCTGCTATATTATACCTATGCTCGTCATTCTATTTCAAATATATTCTTTAATTATTCTTTTGTTTGTTAGAATATAAATATATAATCTAATCAGTCAATCTCTTTCACCTTAAGTATTGCCAATCCGGCAATCGACATGTTGTACACAGAGGCAAAGACCATGATGAAAAATATATTGCAAGTGAATCGTTCGACTTCTTCGCAGAATCTAAATATAAGAAAAATAGTATACTATACAACAAATGAGCATAATAGATAATCCCCACACGAGCCCATATTTGTTCTAAAATGAATTGAAGATGACAAGAATGACTCGTGGTATCAACTATTTTGCTGACAAGTATTTATAATATTCTTTCCACACGAAAGATGCAGTATGCAGTTTTCTACTGTCTTATGTGAGTTATATTATATTTATGATAGGTGTGCAACAGTGAATATTTAGCTTTAGTGAGGCAATTTAGAAACAAAAACTCAATGAGTTTTGGGACGATTTTCGTATATACTCGATGCATTTGAGCCATTGAAACTATTCGAACATTGCAATTGTTCGCGCGGTTCGAACATCAAACATATTCCTTCGTTAATATTTCAAAACGCTGTGTGATAAACATATACGATTCGAATATAACATTCAAACAATTCAGTTGATTCCAATTGTTTGAATATCAACTTTTCCAGTTTTACGACTCTTATAGTTCAAATTGCTTGTGTAATCTTCCGTCAAGGCAGTCCGATAAATATCTGTCGTTCCAGTTTTATATTATAAGTGTCCTTATATCTAACCGCACTGGATATCAGTAGCGACTTGGTAGTGGGTGAAATCTGCAAGATTAATTCGGAGCATTCAGCTCCTTCAGGCTAAAATTTGCTCAAATACTGAACAGCTCGAATTGTCTGAACAATTCAATTGGATTCAACAACTCGATTGGCTGTAATATTCCAACGACTCGGTTAGTTCGAATAGTTTGAACGCTCGAACGGTTGAAAAAGGTGTTCGAGTTATTCAAAGATCAAACAGCTTCATACTCTGCTAAATCAACTTTTACATTAGTATCGAAATATCTTCTACTTTACGAAAGCTAAAATATCACCTTAAAGTTATTAAAATCACCTTAAAGTTATTAAATTAAATTAAAAAGGGTGCAGAATATTATTTTAGGGGATCGCTCGAAGATTATACATTACAGTAATATGATATTGTATAAATTTCATTTGATTTTGCAGTCTTTCAATTATAAAACAATATATAGCTATATTATGTTACATAAATTTCATTTATTTTTCTCATCCCTTCATTAGTGAAGCATTTTTTTCTTTATTATATAAGCTAGTGGGAGAACATTTATTTTATTTCCAAAGTATGAAAAATTTTTTTATTTATTTAAAAATAACTATTGATTATAATAACTTACACCATTATCTGTTGATGAAATTTTGCACAAGCAACAGTTTTGTGGAAAACGCATATTTCAACCATTTTCTTCTCTATTTCACTATTTTGCTTGAATGAAATTTTGTTCTGCTTCGTAAGGGATAAAAGTCTATTTTGAACTGACTTTAGATAACCACATGCCATCATTATTAAGAAAAGTCCAGCTGTTTCTGTTCCTGGTATTAATATTGTCATGCTGTAGACTAGTATTATTTGAAATGATTTGACTATTGTAAAAGTTGGCTCTTCTTGGACATTCATAAAAAATCTGAATAAATCAATTCGGAAATATTTCATTTTTATAAAGCACCATATGATGCGAAAATATTTAGTAATATATATTCGATGTTGAGTTCAGTAAATGATTTAGCCATGACTAATTGTACTCAACTATGAATATATTTTTATAAATTTAAAATTAATAAATGTTTTTTTTTTTTATGTTATTTAACGTCGCTCTATTTATGCTTCCAAATACCGGTGCTAATCAGCGACGGAGGTTTACGATGTGTTTGTAAACAAAGCACATGTAAATTATTACAGCGGTGCCTGTGCCGAATCGGCCATACAGTTTTTATAAAATAAAACACTATGCTAATATAATGACAGTCAGACTGTCCTTATTTATAATCACCCCCGTATAGGATTTGAAATGGAAATTATAATCTATTTATTACATTGAAATTCCCATTTTTGGTATAATAGTAATTGCTGTTCGATTACAAAGAAACTTTTCATTGTCTTCCTAATTTTATGTTAAAATCGAACTCATTACAGAATGTTCAGAAAAAAATTCAAGCAGAATATTTCAAGTCAATATTTAAATTTATTTCAAAAGTATTAGAATACAAATTTAACTTAATATTTTTTGTACCTAACCTTTTTATTATTTGTGTATTATAAAAATGTGGCTTAAAAAATACGTATATTATTGAATATTTGCATCTACGAACATTAGTTAAGGCCTTCATGCTTTGTAAATAGCTACAAAAAACTAAAGTATAAATAACCTCTTGAATTCTTTACAATCCTATTAAATATTATCTGTAAAGTTACCAACTTTTCTATGAAATTCTTTTATTTTCATTGTAAAACTTAAAAGGGTAAAAAATAAAACAAATGCTATCGGAAAGCTACTTTCATTTGATTATTCGCGTCATAAAAGTAAATAAATAAAAATTTATATGCCTGGTTATATAAAATAATATTATAGCTAGTTAGTTTGTCATTATATGTACTACAACGAACTTGTTGGGTAGAGTTAACTTGAGGCTGCAAGCATGGGATTCACGACATTATAAATTTTGTTCAAAACTTTTGAAGACAACGGTATAAAAAAAGATAGAAACACTAGTTCATGGTTCAATCTTCAATATTATACTATTTATACTGAAGAAATGTTAATCATGATAAGAATAATAACCGAAATACAGTTCTACAAGTATAGAAGAAAATAAATAAGAGTATTTTTCGATGATAATTATAGAATGTTGCACGGAAAGAGGTATTAATTTAAAATGAAAACTTTATAAAACAATATTTAAATAAGCTAAATGAATTTCAGTTGATAAAGAGGAGGTGAAATGACTCGAAGCGTTATGTGCTTTGTTGATGCAGAAATGCTTTGTGAAGGGGACAGTCAGACAGTCTTTTGCTCACAAAAATCATTTCAATCTTAATATTTTAGATCTTATATTTTAGACACTATGCGGGTAATTATAAATAAAGGCAGATCGGCTAACATTATAATTATGTTAGTTTGTTAACAGTCGAATCGATAAACACATTTATTAGTATGCGTATTTATGTTGTAATAAATGATTTTGTAAAGCGAATGTGCAATCCTGAATTGAAAGATTTGTTTAGCACTAAGATGACGATAATGTATGACAGTGAAATTTTTCTCTCTCAATGTACAAAATTTTTCAAAGCTCGTGCTATTATAGCTGATTAAAAAAGAAAATAATTACATAGTTCGATTTTTGTATAACTTAGGTGCTTGAAAGGATGGCATGATGTTATATACGATCTTACGGGATTTTAAATTTCGCACACAATGGCTTTACGTGCGGTAATATTTCGGTATACCTTTCAAGTAAAATTATGCGTATTGAAAAGACTGGAAAAGTTTCCAGATATTTAAATTCAGAGATTCGTGCCGTTAAAATTGTTTAATATTAAAATTAATTGAAGAATCCTTTTTAATCCATAAAAAGTGAACAAATTTTAGTTGAATCAAGAAATTTCAAGCTAGCTCTCCTTATAGAACAAATTATGTATGAAAATAAGATAAAATTTGGTTTGGAAAATTCTTGAGGTTTTCCAAGGAGGATGGTTATGTCTTTTCAATTACTGCAATAAGTAATCGTATTCTGATGAAAAAATATAAACCTTTTTTCAAAAATAAGGTTCAGATGCAGATTTACAATGGAGCTACTTCATATTCTAGCCTTGAGAAAATATCGAGAATTTAATGATCAGATGAGGTGTTCACCCAGGTTCAACTTGACGGTTCGGGCTCTCCAAGAGAGTTGAAGCCTCAAGCGCCCAGTGGCCTATCGCCCGAAATTTGCATCGAAGCTAAGGTGATTATAATAGAAACGCTTTATGAGCGGGCGGACATTCAACTTATTTCATCTCTCCTATAAACGAAGATTAATGCACCATTTTGACTTATGTATTTAGTACTTATTATATTAAAATAAATTGTAATGTAAATTATTTTTTAAAACATTTATTATTATGAGAAACGTCCCAGCATATTATTCATGACCATCGCTTTATAATTCTATATCTTCTTCTAGATTTATTTGATATTAAATTTCATTTTAAACTATAGACACTCTAAGTTAAATATACTTTTCCAAAATAAGTAATTTGAGTCGTAGAGAGACAGTTCTACGTACCTGAATGGTAAATTCTTCCTTTCCGTTTGATTAAATGTACTAGATGATACATTAAGGAATTGCGTACTTAGTATAAAAATCGTAGCAACACCTACGCTATTGCAGAGTAAAAAATTCCTAAAGTAATAAGCCTTACGTTCGAAAAATTTAACGGTGACAATTTCATCAATAGTTACGTGAGACCAAAGCTCTTTGCACAGACTGACCAGAAATATAAGTTTTTTCCGCTGAATGTAGAATAATAAATATCGAAGGCTTGTTGCCAAGACCGTCAATAATTCGCAAATGAAGTCGACCTCCCATTTCTTCGTAAAATGAGATGAAAAATAAAATACATTAGAACTAATCATAATATTTTTTAATGATAATACGTGAGATCATATTGTTTTACCTTACGTGCGAGCATTCTGGCGCCATAACCAATCCACATAGAGCAGTACAACACTGATACCAGGTGAAAGTAGACGGACAGAATTCGAGTACCGATGAATTGTAATTGACGGCCCTCGAATGGAATCAGCGCCAGAAATCTTAAAAAATTTAAATGACAAGATGAAATCTTTTCAAAAGTTTCATCGTTATTTTTTTTCATCTCTAATTCAGTGAATAAATTGAGAGAAATCCTTATAAGGCTTTTATCTGCAACCTGTAAATAAATTTTATAATAAACTATTAATTCTTGAAATACAATAATAAATAAGTGAAAATCTCACGAAATATTTATTTGAATATTAAAGAAATGTTTATTTGGATATCATAAATTTGAATAAAACAATTATGTTTGGCGAATGATAGGTCTATTATATACTTGCAAGCATATATTTAATAACTTTTTAAATTATACTTCCTTAAGTTAGAAAAGAAATATCATATTTCTTGAAAAAATTAATAAATATTTCTATCGGTCTTACAGTCCTATCAAATTAAAAATAATATACAATTGAATCAATATATACTTATACTAATATTATTATACATCAATATAATTAATCGACAATTATAATGACAGTCAGACTACCCTTGTTTAATATCACCCCCGTATACTAATCTGAAATAAAAATTTTAATTAGCTGAAAAAATTGTTTTTATTAATAAAGTACAGTCTAACTGTCCCCACCACCTTTACCCAATTGAACTTACTGCTGCTGTTGTACGACGTTTCGAATCACTACGGTTCATCCTCAGGAACTAAAATAAAATCAAAAACCTAGCATGCTACTTTATATAATCTATCCCCCACCAAATTATAAAATTCAGTAACCTGTATATACCATTCCCCCTCCACACAAAATGTTCAAAATCAATCAATTTAATAAAGAATGATAAATCTTATCTAATTTACTTGACTCTAACATTAAATTCACATTATTACGATTCCTTGAAATGTGAATACTTTCAAGATTTTTCCTTTTGTACTTATTCTTAAAACCATACTTCAAAATATCCACATTCGCAAAATCAAAAGCATGTAAAAACTTCAATCAATGTTTTTTTAAAACCAGAAGTAATATCTGAACTACGTAAACTACATTTATGTTCATAAATTCTCTTTTTTAAATATCTACTTGTTTATCGAATGTAGCATTCATTGCAATCCATACAATTAATTTTGTAAACAACTCCAGATTTTAAACATGGATCATCCTTATCTTTGTAATTATTAAATAACTTATTTAAATTGTTAATATTTTTAAAGAAAATTTGAATGTTAAATCTCCGAAAATTTCTTGTGATTTATCATTTATCACGAAACTGATAAATCACAAGAAATTTTGAATATTTTGTGTGGAGGGGGATTGTATATTCACGTTATTGAATTTTATAGTTTGGTGGGGGGATGGATTATATAAAGTAACATGCTGGGTTTTTCATTTTATTTTAATTCCTTAGGATGAACCGTAGCGGTTTGAAACGCCGGACAACAGCAGCAGTAACTTCAATTGGGTAAAGGTGGTGGGGACAGTCAGACTGTACTTTACTAATAAAAACAATTTTTTCAGCCAATTAAAATTTTTATTTCAGATTAGTCTACAGGGGTGATATTAAACAAGGACAGTCTGAGTGTCATTATAATTGTCGATTAATTCTATTGATGTGTATTAATATTAGAATAAACATATATTGATTTAATTATGTAGTATTTTTAATTTAATAGGACTGTAAGACCGATAGAAAGATTTATTAATTTTATCTAAACACAGTCGACATAAGCACAGTTAAAGTATATTTCTTGAACTTTTTTCTAATTAAGCTTTTCCAGTATAAAGGCATCTTATACTATTTACAAGATTAAAGTGTTAAACGAACATTATTATTATCCCCTTATAAATATAACTTAAGCTTATCGATTCATTCGTCTAAGAGAAGTAATTTCAATTTTATACAGTAGAGATATACTTACAATTTATTTCCGCAATAACTTATTTTAATAATATTAATTTTATTATTAAACCTTTACGTAACATAAGTGCATAACAAATAAAAAAATTTATGCGGACATTTCAGTTGAATAGCTGATTTGTAACTAAAGAGCTTTTAGAATCAGCAATTCCTCTGAACCCATAAGCTCTGAACCTCCGAGCGCGATACAGCGTTTTAAAAAATTTATCTCTCGATGCAATTTTCATTGCTTCGTTATACGCTCCTTTTCTGTGCTAACCAAAAACTGAAAGCGTAGCCTGCAACTTAAATGAGATATAGAACTGTTTTCATATGGTTACCGTGGTAGAATATTATTTTTTATGCCCAATTTTTTATTCAATACCCATTCCGGCTTTACTACATTTGCAGCTGCGCAGAAAGAAAGCGAATTTTATGAATTTACATCAGTTCATTTCTACGTTGTATATGGGCAAGCTCACATCGCTAAATATCCACATATCTAGGATTCAAGCAAAGTGCTTAGTTTTTATAGTTAAAAAGTTTATATTTAGATTCCTAATCTAATTTCTACGTCTTTATCGATAAATCAATTAATCTTATGTTTTATATATCAAATAATTTATTATTTCAGGAAATTAAAAACTGGGGTAATGTAACATTATACATAGCCATACTGTAGCTGAACATTTTGAAGAAAAGAATACTGTCGCAGTTTGAAAAGATGATTGAGTATATTTCATTCGCGTATGAAAACAATTTTTATTTTCTAATTAAACACTCAAATATATATTGTTATTTATTACTTATTTTATGTATAATTCCTAATTTAATTCATAGTACTTTATTTGACTAGTTTTTTTACAGAATGCTTTTTATCAATATTCATCAGAAAATAAAAATCAGTCGAATTATATAAAAAGCAATTCAACTATAATAACAGAGAGAATTATTAATTCTAAAGTACAATCAAATGCATAATGTTCTATGATTCTGAATTTAAAAGTTTATATTTTGAAACTAGAATGATAATGGAAAATCTACTTGTAACGTAAAACTGGAACCATGTTAGAAAGAGATACATAGCTCAATTGTTAATACGAGTACTAAAGCCATTGATGTCAATTTATAATACAAAGGACAGAAAAGAAGACCAAAATACTTTGGTGAGTATGTATATATTACGTTAGAATTATTATTTAGATTCGTGAAATTTAAGTCAGTAGACAGCTGTAAATATTGTTATTGAAAAATGAAAATTATAAATTTATATCTGACCAAAATATTTGTGAATTTTTACAATTATGAAGCATTAACAAAGTGCGCGGAATTGCTTTAATACATGATAGTAAATATAAGGAAATTAAAAATAAGATTTTTAAAACTTTTTTCATAATAAATTTATTGTTTTAAAAATAATCAAAAGGTTGATTGAACCGCATTGCACGGAACTTTCAAATTCTTTCGCTTTTTTCATATTTGACTCTAACCATAATGATATTTGAAGAATATTAATATAGTAGTTGTTAATCTACTATTTATTGGAATATTTTTATTGTATTAAATTTTTGGGAAAATACATTTATTGACATTTTTTAATGCATACAGTCCAGCATAGCATAAAACTACAGTGCTATCTAAATTATTCCAAAAATGAATGCTGACGATTGCCTCCAGACATGTTTAAATACAATTTCTCTCTATTTAAGAAATTTTTATTCTTCCAGACGTTTTCTATTCGAAATGAGTATATTGAACATTAAAAATATATAATGTATATGTACTTATATTATTTATACTAAATGAAATTGAGAAAAAATTGTTATCTTTTTCTGAGATTATGTAGTTCAAGCATAGTATTCCTTACTTATATATAGCATAAGATGAATTGATTAGCAAATCTTTTTATAGATTATTATATATAAGTTTGAGTTGGCTTGTAGACTTCCTCAGTCATCTGAATTTATCGTATAAATTTATCGATTCTGAGATGTATTTCAAGTATTTAATTAAAACAAATTGAATTTGGATATTTTTTTTAAACCCAAAACATTATTGTAGATTATTATATAAGAGTGTAACATGAAGTATTCTCTAATAGGTTTAATACCTTATTTATTCAAGGTCATTGAAAACATCGCAATTATAAACAAGTCTGGAAATGACTACTTAAATCATCAAATCTGATGGTTCCAATTCCCTATAACATATTTCATTTGCTATTATGAGAACATGGATACGTATAATTGAATTTAGTAGAACGAAAAGTATTTTATTTGTTATTTTAGTTTTAATTAAGTCCATTATTGGAAACCCACTGTCAAACTATAAAAAATAAGCATTCAGCTCATCAGGAAAATTATCTTTAACCTTTAGACGACTATTTAATGTTTTTAGGTAAAATTGGATGTATTATATAAAAAAAATAGTAAAAAAATTCTTAGAGACTGTTTGACCTTAAAAATTGATTCAAACGTCAAATGCAAGGTGTTGTAAAGATAATTTTGTTTCAATTCATTACAACTCTAAAAAACTTATATATCACGCAAAGAAATTAAAAATGACGAACTCAATATGACCACGAAAAAATAGAATGTTTCCATTATACAAAATGGAAGAATTTTTTTGATGTTTGATATATTATTAGAAAATTGTAGTTATCTAATAATAAATTTAAGAATGATGATTTAATTCAAGATATTGGAAACAAATATGTTATATTATACCTTGTCAATATATTATACCTTGTCAACTACGATATCCAGGTCAATATTTTTCACTACTTTGACCTTAAAAATACTATATCTACATCTATCAATAACCCTACCTGCAAAAAAATTGAACAATTGTTTTCCCATTACATTTGAACTCTACTTTGAGATGGGTCATTGATGCTAGGTGGTTCCTAATGCTCCACATGTACATTGGCTTTTTGTAATATTTACGAGGGTGGTTTGATAAGTCCGTGACTTTTAAATGAAAAAACAATTTATTTAAACAATTTTTTTTATTTTTCAATATAGTCCCCTCCCAATTCGATATATTTATTCCAGCAGTATTCAATCTTTTTTAAGCCTTCCAAAAAGCAACTTTTGTCTAAATCCTTAAAATAATAATTTATGGCCGTCATAATTTCTTCATTAGATGAAAATCTTTTACCACCAAGCCAAGTTTTCATGTTTGGAAATAGAAAATAATCGGATGGTGCTAAATCTGTAGAATAAGGTGAGTGAGGAAGTAATTCGTAACGTAATTCTGCTAAGTTGACTGTTACTATAGTACTCGTGTGAGCTGGTGCGTTGTCGTGGTGGAAGAGCACTTTTTTTTTAATCAGATGGGGTCGCTTTACCTTCAATATGGCTTCAAATCTATCCAACAATGAAGCATAATAATGTCCTGTAATTGTTTTTTCCTTCTGTAGGTAATCGATTAGTATTATACCCCGTGAGTCCCAAAAAACTATGGCCATGTCCTTACCGGCTGATGGAACAGTTTTTGCTTTTTTCGGAGCAGGTGTTCCATGTTCAGTCCACATTTTTGACTGCCGTTTCGTTTCTAACGTATAGTGACAAATTCGTGTTTCATCAACAGTAACATACCGGTGCAAAAATTCGGTTGGATTACATCTAAACATGTCCAAACATTGTTTAGATGCAATAATGCGTGACCGTTTATCGTCGACTGTGAGCAAACTCGGCACCCATCTTGCAGATAGTTTTCTCATATTCAAAATTTCATGCAAAATATGAAATACGCGTTCTGTCGAAATTCCTACAGTGTTACTAATCTCGCATATTTTTAATCGACGATCTTCGAGTAACATATCATGGATTTTATTGCTCATATCTTGATTAGTCACCTCTTTTAGGCGGCTAGAACGTTCAGCATCACTTGTATTCATTCTACACAACGAAATTCGTTTTTTTCCATGCTTTTGTAAAAAGAATGAAATCTTAAATTCAAAAGACTATCAAAATTTTCTAACCAACGTATTGACTTGAAACTTTGTATACCGACTTGTATGAGATGATAGTCTCTTAGAATATTAAAATATTTACAATAACAGCGCCACTTTTCGAGAAGTCACAGACTTCTCAAACTACCCTCGTATATACCGTAAATGATTAGGTAAGAGAATGCCATATTTCTATGTGATTTTTTGTACTGTAGTAATATTACAATTGTTTCATACTTCAATTACTTTTTACGGTTGTTAATTACAAATATATTATTTTTGAAAAAATAACGAAACTAATATTTGGAGCAGTGCGGAGTCTGGACCAGAAGAACAAGATTTAGAAAATGAATATAATAATATTATTATTTCGGAAAATGATTATGAGGAAACGGATATTTTGAGGATGACGATATCAATCAACAAGAAACTTGAGCGGTAATTCTAAAATAAATCCAATTTGTTATCAGGAAATCAATTCATAAATTATTTCAATAATTTTTGTGATATTATTTTTCTGTAAATGATTGTTAATGAACTACTTTAATTATGCTTACGTCGACTGTATTTAGATAAATTAAAAATAATACACAATTAAATCAATATAATTACATCAATATAATTAATTGACAATTATAATGACAGTCAGACTGTCCTTGTTTAATATCACCTCCGTAGACTTATCTGAAATAAAAATATATTAACTAAAGAAAAAAAAATTCTTTATTAGTAAAGTGCAATTTGATTGTCCCCACCACCTTTACCCAATTGCAGATAGGCTGAGGTTATCCAACGTTTCGAACTCGCTACGGCTCCTCATCAGGGACTAAAGCTAAACCTTATATTAATATTCTCATTTATATATACCTCTATCACCACAAAACTAAAAATTTATTCAATTGAATACACAATCCCCCTCCCCACAAAATGCTCAAAACCAATCAATTTAATAAAGAATGATAAATTTTATCTAATTTACTTGACTCTAACATAAATTAAATTCACATTATTTCGATTCTTTGAAATGTGAATACTTTCAAGACTTTCCATTTTGTACTTATTCTTAAAACCACGCTTCAAAATATCCATATTCGAAAATCAAAAGAATGTAAAAACTTCAATCAATATTCTTTTAAACCAGAATTTATATGTCAACTACGTAAACTACATTTATGTTCATTAATTCTTTTTTTTAAATATCTACTTGTTTATCGAATGTAGCATTAATTACAATCCATACAATTAATTTTGTAAACAAGACAAGATTTTAAACATAAATCATCCTTACCCTTGCAGTTATTAAATAACTTACTTAAATTATTACTATTTCTAAAGAAAATTTGAATCTTATATTTCCTAAAATTTCTTTTAGTTCTTTCCGACAATCCTCTAACATATGATAAAACAATAATTTTGCCCCTATTAACATCAACTCTTATACTATGTCTATTTTCGGTATTATAAATATCAAACAATCTCTCTACAATTAAGTTATTTATAAATTCAACTGGATATTCATTATTAATGAAAGTTTTCCTTATTATCTGCAAATTATTTTGTCTAAAATCCTTATGTAACAATTTTATTGCTCTGTCAATGATACCTTTCAGTGTCCCAATTTTGTTTTCGAATTAGTGGTATGAATTAAAATCTAAAAACCTATCTGACAAAGTAGGTTTTCGATACCAATTAAGCTTCACTTTATTATTATTATTATTATTATTATTATAATATTTAATGACATTTCTGGCCAAAAAACTGAACTGATTATTGACTTCAATTTCCTTTGTAAATTGATTGTTGGTGAATCAAATTGTTATGAACCTTAAACTGACAGCATACTAATTCTATCTTCTCATACAAAATCGTAGACCCATCTTACTAAAAACGAACTAAATAAGTCTCTGGGGCTTTAAATGCTAATGGAACATATCTGATGAGATGAGTTGAAAAGTTATTGGTCTACGGGTCTTTTTCTTAAATAATGTCTCGTAATAGATACCTTCAAATTCTACAAATTTTACATTTTTATAATCATGAAGCAATTACAAATCATCCCTTAGAGAAAATCAATTCAATGATAAACTTTTTGAAAAACAAATTCTGGGGCGCTCTTATTCCAGGTAAAAATTTGTGTATTGATGAGTGATACTGATTATAAACAATTCGTGCTATTTTAAAGTTTTCCTTCATCAAAGGCAAATTCGCTAGAGAAACGTTCCGTGAGATTAATGGTGTTTTGGGGGATAGCACGCGATCATATCGAACCGCCGAGTAATCGTTTCGACGATTTAGAGCCGGTGAAAACGACACCATGGATAAGCCAGCCGGCGGAAGACCTGTGACGACGAATACCGATTGAATCATGGAATTTATCGAGTTAGATCGGCATGTGGCATCTCGTGACATCGCCCAGGAGATAAGAGTTAGTTACCAAACCATTTTTAACCATCTGTAGAAGGCTGGATATAAAAAAGCTTGATGTTTGGGTGCCGTATGATTTACTGCAAAAAAACCTTCTGGACCGAATCACGCCTGCGATGTGCTGCTGAAACGGAACAAACTCGACCCATTTTTGAAGCGGATGGTGACGGCGACGAAAAATGGATCACATACGACGATATCAAGCGAAAACAGTCGTGGTCCAAGGCCGGTGGATCGTCTCAAACAGTGGCCAAGCCGGGATTGAATGGCCAGAAAGGTATTGCTGTGTGTTTGGTGGTATTGGAAGGGAATTATCCACTATGAGCTGCTCCCGTATGGCCAGACGCTTAATTCTACCATCTAGTGTAAACAACTGGACCGCTTGAAGCAGGCAATCGACGAGAAGCATCCACAATTGGCAAACAGGAAGGGTGTAGTATTCCACCAGGAGAACGCCAGACCACACACTTCGTTGATGACTCGTCAGAAGCTTCGGGAGATCGGATGGGAGGTTTTATCGCATCCACCATATAGCCCAGACATAGCGCCAAATGATTACTACCTGTTCCTGTGCATGTCGAATGCCCTTGGTGGTGTAAAGTTGGACTCAAAAGAGGCTTGTGAAAAGTGGCTGTCCGAGTTCATCGCAAGTAAGGAGAGGGGTTTCTACGTGAGGGGTATTATGAAGTTGCCGTCTAAATGGAAACAGATTATCGAACAAAACGGCGCATATTTGAAGTAAATCCGACCACTGTAACACTTTTTATAAAGCGTTGAATGAAGAGCAAAAAAGCGGAAGGGAGGTATTTGACAACCTAATATTAACAAAATATTTTGGGGTTCTTTAACCTTTAAAGGGCATTTTTGAGATTTTGAAATCTCCTTTGAAAGTACCAAAATTCATATCTTGTATTGCCCATCAACTATGTACAATGGTCCTATCAGAAACCGATCCGATATATCGGCTCTCCGGCCTTGGACGGTCATGAAAAATTTTTAGTTCGGTAAAATAGGAATAAAATCATATTCTAAGGGTTTGAGATATGCTGCATCCAAATCTGAAGTCTGATCGGTCATAACTGCTGATAATCATGGTCATCTGTGGATTCCTAAGCATAATCACAGTTATCAAGGATCCGAGGAAACCCGAACTCAGAGACTCCTAAAACATAAAGGTATATCTTTTGCAATGATTCCAACCATATTGCTAGGTTTGACCTTCAAATGACCTTCATTGACCTTGACTCTGAAGTAATAAGGTCAAACCAACTTCAGATACGAACTTAGCGCATCAATTTACTTAAGGATAAAGAGGTATCCTAGGATTATGTTTTTGAGCTGATATATCGGCTTTCTCGCCCTTTAAAGCTTAAACATTTGCTAAAACAAAGTAAAAATTACTGAAATGAAATAAAGCATAAAAACTATTATAGTAGAGAGAAGAGTACAAAAAATGCATCATGTAAATTTCTTTAGATCATCGAAAGGGTATTGTTAAAAAAACTTGCTCTAAATAAACAACTTGACTTTTAGAAAAAGCATTAATGTACTGTTTGATATTGAAATTGCAAGCAATTATAAAGAGTGAATTCAAATAATAAAAATTAAATACGATAAGAGAATAGTCATTTTACCGCTGATATGTTAATTATTTTTCTAAACAAAATACATTATAATTATTTTTATTTAAATTTTTTTATTACATTATGAGTTTAATTAAAATGTAAAAAAAAAAGTTAGGTCACTTTTATTCTTTCTTTTTAATATGTTATGGGATCATAAAATATAAATTTTAATAAATATTTTAAGTATAGACATTTATTTTTTAGTAAAAATATATTTTCTCTTCATTTGAAGACTGTATTATCTGTATCCTGGTCAGTCATTTTTGTTTTCCTTCAGTGGCGCCCTCGTACATACGGTGGACGTTTTCTTCGCCAGTCTCTTATATTTATTCCCTCTCGATTGTGTTCTCAATGGATTATCGGATGGAGACCTCTTTAAAATTAACGATTTTCAAAATGATGGCATGGCTTAAAAATTTGGATAAACAATCTGACAAAAAATGACAATATAATTTTATTTAAATTTTATAAAAATCATGTTTTTCACAAAACGTTTTTCGTCCCTTACGGAAGCCTCTCTAGAATCATTCTATAGTTTAGACTAGTTTTGACAGCACTGAGCAGCATGCAAGAGCGACGGCTTAAATTAACCTCAATAATTTTGAATGAAGTACAATTCGTTTATAAATACTTTAATTTTTAATGTATACTTAACCTCCACAATCACCTTACTTTTTAAAAAAGCTTATTGTATTGTTTTTTTTGTTTAAATATATATATATATATATAATGTTTTGCTCTGCACGTATACATGATTATGCAGCAAAAAAACCCGATGGTTTATCCTCCGTTAAAAATGAAAGTCTTCAAGAAGAATGTTATATAAATAACTTTGATTTGGAACTTATAAGAGCTGTTGAAAAGCATCCAGTTATTTATGATCTTAAAATTAAAAAACGAAACGCAGAATTATTCGAAAGTGCTTGGAGCAACATTTCAGATAAAATGCATGAGTCAGGCAAGTAAATAATGCATATATTAATAAAACATTTTCTTGCATTTATTTGTAAAGAACAGTGGGATAAAAAATCTACAATAATCATGAAAATTTTTTACACAATATTTATTTATTTAATATTTTTGAATGGACTAGATAGTCCTTTTTACTGAGACCTACACATATACTGAGCTCAATTTCTGACACCAAAAAATATTATAAAGTGCTTCTGAAAAATTCTTTTCACGGGAATCAAAGTCGGGCCTTCGAGCAGCCTTGACTTGGCAAGTAAAGCTCGTTTAACTATAATAAACAAACCAATGTTTTAACTACCTAATCAAAGCATTTCAATTTAGTGATCAAAAATAATAATAACCTTTTTTATTTGAACAAGGCAGTTGGTAAATGCAAAAGTAGATATAGAGCTGTAAGAGAGTGGTATACACGAGAGAAAAGACGAATAGAATATTCATTTCATAAATGTCGAGACCAGGAACAGTTTGATGCAATGTCATTTTTGGATCCATACATTACATATAGAAAAAGGTGAATAATGTCTAGTAATTATTAATATTATAGAGTATTAAGTATTCAATGTATAGTATGATTATATTTTAATAATTATCTATTTTTGTTTAAAGAAAACATAAATATAGTAAAATTAATTCAACTTTAAAAACAGAGACTCCTACATCATCTAAACAAATTAAAAGTATTAGAAAAATGTCTCCTGATAGCGAAACAGAAGAGATTTGTTATTTAGTTGAAGATTCAATTGATCCAAATAACGATACAAATAATTTCATAAGTGGCGATAATACTGAAGTAGAATTTGGTGAAGATGGTATGTATTCAAAATATCTTTTAATGTATTCACTTTGTTATATATACAAATATATACACACATAAATATATTATTATTTATTTAATTACCTAGGTGTTACCTATGAAGTAATTGAAAATGAACAAAACGATAATTATAGTAAAAATTATAGTTTTGAAGAAAGAGTTATATTACCAGATCCACTGCATACTAACGAGAAAGTTACTTTTATTGATATAAGTGAAAAATTATCTTCTATCCCATCTAACTCGGAACAGCAAGAGTATCAGGTATTTAAATAATTCTTATTCAAATCCCATAATAAAATTTATTTACTTTAGAATCATTTAATAACTTTTACAGAAAATTAAAGTTTTACAATTAAGAAGGAAAGAAGGGAGCACTTCGAAAGAAAAAACAGCTGCTGAAAATATTGCGGTAACCAACCAAGTAATAACTCGATTGAGGAATATAGATGATACAAAAGAAAGAAACAAATTAATATTAAATATATTTAACATTATTTTTAAATAATTTTTAAATTTATATTTTTTTAAAATAAAGTTTATTGACAATGATATAAAATTTCTTATACAATAAAAACTTTTAATTAATTAGTACATCTATTTTTAGTACTATGTATAGAATATAGTATTGTATTATAAAAATAATATATAGAAATAGTTTAAATAATTTTCATATTAATTTAACTATTGTTACTCTGCTAGTACACCGAACAACTTTCACTAGATCTATGAGTGAAATACTTTTTTCTCTCATTCTAATTTTTACATCTTTATTTTTTTAGACTATTGCAGCCTAAAAAATTATTAAATTAAATACTTTCAAAATTAAACCTAATCTAAGTAAAAAAAAAAGATTACTTATAAAATTAACATACTTGCATATTAAATCTTTATCACTGTATTCAATGTGTATATTGACAGACCCTTTTTACTTAGTTCTTTGTGACTCTCACCATTATCACAAAGATTCCAATAAATTTATTTGTGTTCAAATTATTGAAGAATCAGATACATCTGAATCTTTTTCAATTAATAATGTCTGAATTTTGATTCTACATTTTTTTGCTGATTTATCATCCATTTCATTCAGACGTAATAAAATAATTTTTCCTAAATAAGTTATTAAATCTTTCTCATTATTTGTATTTGGCTTAATAATATGGCAATTATCTGCTTGCAACTGCAATATATTGTTCATTATTACATCTGCCTTATTATCACTTTCTACTACATCCACATTGTGAATTATTTTTTCATTTGAATCTACTTTACTCATCGAAGGTATTTCTTTGGATCTGAAAAAGTAATTAAAAAAATTAATGTATACACATTCAAATGTACCCGTATATATATATATGTATATATATATAGTATGTGCGTGTACATGCAATTAATACATGGAATTTGGAATATTTTATAACATTATTAAATAAAAGTTATTCTTTACCTGTTTCTATGTGTAATAAAAGGATCCAAAAATGCCAATGCATAAAACTGTTTTTGATTCTTAGATTTACCATGTGAATTCTCTGCCTGTTTCTTCTGTCTGGTATACCAGACTCTTAAATTTTTATATCTATTTTTGCACGTACTAACTAGAATTATTAAATTAAGAAAAATATTATCAATATTATTCAGAAAATTTATTTTCTTATTGTAGATTTTTTGACCTGCTGTTCTTTATAAATATTATATAAATGCAAGAAAATAATTTTTTAACATATAATCATTTATTTACCTGATTCGTTCATTTCATCTGAAATTCTTTTCCAAGCATTTTCGAATAGTCCTTGACTTCGTCTTTTAATTTTAAGATCATAAATAACTGGATGCTTTTCAACAGCTTTAATAAGAGCCAAATCAAAGTTATTTATATTGTATTCTTCTTGAAAGCTCTCATCAGGATTTTTTGCTGCATAATCATGTATACGTTCAGAGCAAAACATTTTTTACATATATATTTAAGTAAAAAAGAATACAATCAAGTTTTCAAAAATGGAAAGTAATACTAGAGATTAAGTATAAAATAAAAATTAATTCTTTTAGCGTTGTTTTAATTGACGAAAAGTGTCTTCATTGGAAAAGTAATACGTAATTTAGGGAATTATTGAGGTTAACCTAAATCAGCATGGAACCAGCAGGATATAGATGAGGTTGGTCGGTCGTATTGGTCGTATCTGGTCGTATCAGGTCGCATCTGGCCGCCGCCAGGCTTTTTGCATGTTTGCTACTTATAAATATAGGGTTGATGAGGATTTATCTACCGTTTGGCAGCGCCGGTTGGCATGGTGGAAAATCCCGCGAAATTTTGAAAACTAAAAAAACTGTTCTGGTAATAAATTAATTAATTAATAACATAATGAAAGAAATATTCCTATAAATATATTTGAAATACTTAAATCACTTTATTTGTAATATTTTTACATGGCTGAGAGATACATTGAAATAATTTCATATAATATAATTCATGTACTTCAAATTTTTCCCATGCATAATGACTGGTGCATGAGACAACTTTTGTATAAATTAATTGTTTGTTAAAAGTTTGGAAACTTGGCAGTAATTGCAAAAATATGTATTTATTTTAAGCATAGATTTTCCTATATTTCTAAAATTATATTTCTTAAATTATATTTCTTAAATTTATCTTAATTTTTGCATCAGTAATTATAGAAATATTTATTTCTTTTCAAAATAGCTGTATGACAAAATAGATCCTTGAAATAAACACGATTGTGATAAATGGCATACATAGATGATCAGGATCATATAAATGTAATTCTGGACATTTTTATAATGAATTCGTAGGTAACTTTATTTTTATGTATACATTTCTTTCTAAAATATATTCTAAAATGATTAGCATTTTTAAAGTTTAGAAGAATGTAAATTTTTTGTTTTATGAAAACTCAAGAGAAAGTTGTACCCAGAAATTACAAACTTTTCATTGAGCTAAAGCATATTATTTGATCTCCACTGAAATGAGAGCAAAAGATTTAAATCTTTTGTAAGGCTAACTTATACAAAGATATAGATTTTGCTATAAATCTATTACAAATAATTCCAAAATTACAATTATATGTACCTGTTAATCTGTATGCCATTTATCAGGATTATGTCAAAAAGTTAATTATAAAAGAAATGAACATATCTTTTATAATAATTGAGCATGCAAATAAATTAGCTGTAAAAGAATTAGTCAACAGGCGAAAGTTATGGGAAAATATTTTACAAATGGATAAAAAAGTGAAATATACTATATGTATCTATTCACTTCGTTTTGTTGAACATTATATTTCGTCCAGAATACCCAGTATGATTAAAAAATGTTTTTATAAAATATATGTTTGAATATAGAATTAATATCTTACAGAGATTAAACCTGGATATCGTTCATTTATCGTTACTGAATTATGTTTTTGGCAAATTTTTAGATGGTACACTTGTTGGTTTTAGAAATTTACATCCATACTTAATCTCTGAAATATGTTAATTTTATATTCAAACGCATATTTTATAAGAAGATTTTTAGTCATGTCAGGTATTCTTGGTAAAATATAATCTTCCTTGACAAAATGAAGTGAATAGATAAGCATCGCTGGGGTCAGTTTTTACCCATTTTTACCAATTTTAGCCAGTTTTACCAGTTTATACCAATTTTCCCACAATTTCCACTTGTAGACTAATTTCTGTTGGAATACGCCGCTAATGTGTGCGCTCTCCTATAAACACACACACTCACGCGCGCGCGCGCGTCCTTCTAGCCGTGAGACCTTTATTTTATTGCACTCTTCATTTATTGCAATCTATCTTCCAGTTTCTTCTAAGAGTCGCAAAAGCAGTTTGTTTTACGGTAGATATTAAGATGTAAGTACACGTGCATTTCCAATAACATATATATTAGAAGGCGAACTTAGTTTTCAGCCTTTTTTAACATAAAAAGGACATTTATGACGGAAAATGGATACACGTTAGCTTAATCAAAATATTTTCCGTCATTTTCTACTACTTTTTCTCATCTTTCTGGCAATAGGTCGATATCGTGGAGAAAGAACGACGGCGGTTTCGAGGCGATCCAATCATCCACAAATTCTCGTACTTCTTGAACATGTCGGAAGAGCGTATCGTCGAGGTCGTCCTTCATCGATCTGAATAGGTGGTAATGAGAAAGTCCGGCGAGTACGCTGGCTGTGGCAACGCTGTCCAGTCGAGCTCCCGTAGGGTAGTTTTGACGGCTTTCGCAATATGTGACCGAGCGTGGTCATGAAAGAAAATGACTTTGCGCCTATTGCTCGTGACTGCTGATCTATGTTCGACCAATTTCTGTTGAAAATCATTCAGTTAGCGTTTGTATACCTCGGTAGGGATGATTTCATTCGGTTTTAACAGCTTGTAGTACAGGACACCCTGTTGGTCCCACCAAATGCACAGCAATACCCTTTGGCCGTGGTTGTTCCGTTTTGGCGTAGATGTGGACGGTTGGCCTGGGTCAGCCCATGATTTCTTAGGATTATCATAGTAGACCCACTTTTCATCTCCAGTCACAATACGCCAAAGAAAACTCTTCCTTTTTTTTGTCTGACAAGCAAAGATAGTGCGATGTTGTATCGATTCATAATGGCACTTTCGGTCGAATCGTGTGACATCCATTTTCCTTCTTTTTAAATCTTTCTCATTGTATGTAAACGTTTGCCAATTGCTTTGTCACTGAATTCTAACTTATTGCTTTTTATATATTATTATTAATATATTTATATATAATATAATTAATATATTTATATAATTCTACATAATGCTTGCAATTCACAATCTTCAAACTTTTTCAGTTGTCCAGAACGTTCTTTGTTATTAAAATCAGTATCTTCACTTCTAAATTGCTGAAACCACTCTTTACATGTTGTAAGCGATGGAGCTTGTTCGCTATAATATTATTTAAGCAATCTATAAGTTTCTGCTACATTTTTTTTCAAATCAAAATAGTGCAAAAGATGCCGAAAAAACGATGTATCACGAATAATTTTTCACTGATCAAAAAATTATAATGTTTACACAAATGATGGCGCCTGTTAACTGAATTTTATTGGTAAATGTAAAACTAAAAAAAAGTACTAGATCCGACATATCTGACTTTTTGTACTACTTATATCGCTGTTTAAATGTGAAGGTCGGAAACTAAGTTCTCCTCCTAATACATATATCTAGTATTTATTTTTGTATAATATAGTCTAAATATTATCATTCACTAGCCACGCTTAGTAATTATTAAATAAATACATATTGCATTAAATCTAAATTTATTGATTCCCAAGGGATTATGGGCCCAGAGCCTCGTGTTTTATAACAAAGAACAATAACTGTTTTAAATTAAAATGTAAAATATCAAAAATTTATAGTGAAACCGTACATAAATTAAATAATAACAATCATACAGCATGGAGCCTCAAGATGGCAATGCTTCTTATAAGTATGTGAGGAAACGTGGGGTGTTATAAGTGAGGAATGCCAATACGAATCGACGGAGTGTGGGCTAAACGAGACCAAAAGGCTCGAGCATCTATCGAAGCACTTGGTAATAAATTCAAGGATAAATTCTAGGCAGCTATGAACTAAAGTCGTAGCACTAAAGCCGCAGTAAAAAGGAATTCGCCATTGAGTTCGTAAAATGTACGTTATACTTAATGAATATAGAAGACGCCAGGAAATTCACGAAGAAAAAAGTTTCTTTCTTTAAAAGAAAGACACTGTTCTTTTTGTAACGAATCCAAAAGTTGAAAAGGAAGAAAAATAAAAGAAATGTTAATCAAGTATCGGAGCTATTAGAGTATTCGGAATGTCTTTTTATGGCTCAAGAAAAGGATGAGCAAAAGAATAATAGATAAGCAAAGTAATAATGACTAGTAAAATAATAATATGACTAGTCGATTCCGGAACAACCAGCTATATGTGCACTTCGAAGTATATATTTACGGATCTTGATTCTACAGTTAAAGGTTATGTACGGTTATCAGAATTGAGAAAAAATAGTGAAGTTCAAGGATTAGACACGGTTGAAATAATGTGTAGTATCCGGACGGGAATTTAGGATTGTAGATGTATTGTATGTACCATGACTCCAATTTTATCGAACTCAGCTTTAATAAAAACTAAAACTTTTACAGGACATGATTTATTCTCTTCTGACAGCAACTATGAAATAAGAAAGTTACAAGATGTTTTTGTAGTGGCTTAGATCGGTCCAAATATTCACAGACTTTTTACAATTCATACAGCTATAGAACAGGTCTGTGCAAAATAAACGTAGATGAGCACTGAGAGCACTGCCAACATTCCTGGGACAGATGCATTGTACACCATTATTCGAGCGCTATAAAGCAATTAGAAGAAAAAGGACTAGTCTCGAGTATGTTTATAAAGGACTATGATAAACGAGATGTTTGCGAGAGCTGTGTAATAGGGAAAATGACAAGACAACCTTTTCCTAGAGAGACTACAAATAGAACATTTAAGATCTGGACTGAATCCGTACAGATGTTTGCTGCTGAATGCAAACTGCAACACCTGGAGGAAAAAAATGACGAGCATAGATAATTTTTCTTGTTTTACTACTGTATATTTTTTGGAACATAAAAAAACGCATGAAAATGCATAAAATAATTCATTCAGACGTTTAACCGACAGTCTAAGAAGACGCCTAAATGTATCCAATCTGATCAAGGGAGGTAGTATGTAAATAACGACTTTCAACTCCATCTAAAAAATTAAGAAATCAATGCTGCATATTCACCTCAACAAAATGGCGTTGCAGAGAGAAAAAATCAATCTCTTATCGAAATGGCGAAGCACGTGTTAAACAAGGCAAACCTTACAAAAACTTATTGGGCAGAAGCTGTTAATACTGCATTTTTTTTTCAAAACAGACTACCTATAAAGTTTACGAAATGCACTCCATATGATTTATACTAATCGAAAAAGCCAAATGAGAGTAATATATATATATATATTTGGGTTGTGTTGATTACGCACAAATTAATAAGGAGTTGTTTCGGAATTTAAATGATATGGCTAAGAAGCTAATATTTATATCCGAACGAATCGTACGAATCGATGTAATATTTTTAGATAAATCATTAAAAGACAATTCTATGAAGGACTCTGGTAATATAAATTTAATAGAAAATACGGACTTATTTGATGGAGGTAATGAGCATACTGTAAAAATGCGGACAGTGTAAAGTGTGGCACTCAATGAAAGGATAAACAGTGCTTAGACCAAGGCGGAAAAAGGAAAATAGGAACTTGCCAGCCGAAAGGTATATCGCATCGATGCAGCTCATAATCAAGAAAGATTAAGATCCATCAATTGTGAAAGAAGTCTCAACTGGTCTTAATAAGGAAGAATGGAAGAAGACAATGAATGAGAAAATTAAATCACTATTATTATATAATACCTGGGCTATTATACCTGTATCGACGGATCGGAACATCATCACATGTAAGTGGATTTTTAAAATAAAAAGAAATGTTCAAGGTTAAATCGATAAGTACCAGGCAAGGATTGTTGCAAAACGATTTACATAAAAATAGGGCATCCACTATGATAAAGTTTTTGCTCCTGTTATACAATAGACGACCATCTAAATGCTTTTAACTATATCAGGTAAACAAAAATTTCATATAAAGTAATTTAATTTAATAATAAAATTTTTATAATTTTTATAAAAAAATAATTTAATAATTTTACTCATTCATATTAACAATCAATACATCAATACATATGTTCTAATACCAGCCCATCGCATTATTCCATAAGAATAATCATGCCTAACGACAATCCGAGAACACGTCCAGGAACGGCGCCGGCACCGTGGATCATATTGCGACTTTAGCAAAACTCGTAGACGTAATAAATATTAAAGACAATGCGTTCGAGCTAAATACTCAATTTTCATACAAGATACGATCCATTCAGAAATTATTGATAAAAATGAACACCAATCTCGAATTGAGAGCAAATAATAATGACATGATTATTGAAGAAAGCCCAAAAACCATAAATCACATCTCCAATCTTATGCAAACCATCTTTTCAAATTCCAGTCATTGTAGCACGAACAACTTTAACATAGATTACATAACGACAAGAAATACTTACCAAACCTATAAAAATTGTGGAAATCATAATTTTCGTACCGGCAGTCCTCTATATCAGAACTAGAGGCAGAATCACGGCCAGTAGCCTCGTGAAAGAATTATTGACAATTACAGAATCTCTAATATACAGACGCAGGCGTGATGGACGTATGACCCTGAAGCATGGTTAATGATGTTCGAAGATCAGTTAAATTGTTATAGAATTACGGAGGACGAATAACAATATTATATTCTCATTAATAATATTGGACATTAGGCCATGAAAAAACTAATCCACTGTTTTAAAAGATTAACACCTGGCAGACAATGTGAAACAATGCAATAGGCCATAATAAAAGAGTTTTGTATCAGTCTGGAACAGAAACCGGAAAACTTCTACATACTCTCAACTAGGAAATCAAAAACCCTCCGAACTCTTTTACCAGATGCTAGACCAAGCAGGAAACATCGTCAGCCACGCAAAGTTTTGGGAAAAACGCTTTCCGTTCGACATCCAAATGGCAATAGAAAGCATTGAACCCGAAAAGCAAATGATCCAACACAGCGATCATTTTGCGAGAACTATAAACATAAATTCACAAATAAACACTGTAAATCATATAAATAATATAAATTCAAATGATTTCTACAACCCTAACATTAACGCAGTAAATAATTACAACACTAACTATGGCAACAATACAAATTATAATCCGCGAATCCGACACGAAACATTTAGATACCAAAATTCATTCAATTTCATCCCGAGACAGTGCACTATCAGTCGCGATAATTCTTCTCGAGGACAAAGCCGTCTAGCGAGTCCGTTACAAAACGTTTACAAAACCGCCTACGCTCCCCATCCCCACAAAACTACGCGCGCTCTTCATCTCCGCAAAATTATTCGCCTAAACAATCTCAAAAATCCAAAATTTTACGTTAATAATAACATCGTGTTCGGTAACACGATAATTTTTCTATAATTTTTATATCATAAAAAATTCGCGCCGCTTGAAAAAGAATATATACCCATTCATTTTTGAAACGGGTTTTCCTGCGAATTTTTCCCCACTTGGTTTTTAATCGCAGGTTTTCCTCAATTGTCAGGAGATTTGAGCAAATGCAAAAATGCAACGGATAAATCTGCATGTGTATATATTACGTTACGCGTGCTTCGGCCTCATATGTAATTTTAATTATAATTCCAATAATTTAGCATACGATGCTGCACGTATTAAAAAATTAATAAGTAATTTTTTTGCCCTTGGGGGAGAGTGGTGTGGGGTACCGAACTTCCACGCGAAAAACGCGGCGGTAGCTAGCAGTAGCGCGTACAACCAGTTGCATCGGCACGTCCAGATTAAGTCTTTGCTAGAACGAGCTAACACTCAGACGCTACCTCTTTCCTTTTGTGCATAGTGCCAGAGTTCTCAAGAATTTTATTTAATACGTTTGTGTGCTGCAGGTGAAAAATGTTTTTATTCCACATCCCATTCCCTACTTGTTAGTTGTGACCATCAGCAACGAAACTGTTGGTCATACAGTGAGTGTATTGGAAATAATATATTTTGAGTACATAGACTGCTATTCAATTTTGGCTTTTCATAAAAAATTATTCACATTTTGTTGATGAAAATCGCATTGAAAGAAAAAATGCTTTTTCATGTTCTTAACTATTATGCAATGTAAATGTAAAATGTAAATGTAAATGAAAACAAATAAAAATGTAAAAAATGTTAACTTTTTAATTTAAATCAAGATTCTCTTATCAATATGTACAATTTTATTCTTCAAAAATGGAACATAATATACAGGCACATCAAGAATATATTGCACATATAAAAATATGTATATATAAAATTTGTATATTGGTAAAAAATAATAACAATATTTAATTGTTTTATTAAGTTTCATAACTAATCTTCTTTTAAGCTTATATAGTAATATATAAATAAATAATATAAGAAGATTCTATCTTTTGACTTTATTTTAAGTCTCTATAATAATACGTTTTTATATTTTTAAATATTTTTTCCTTTTATTTACTTTGTTTAATTCTAAATAACTATTTTAAGTGTAGTTAGTACCATAACTAAAAATACATTATCATACATTATATTATATATTAAAAAAATATATTTCTTGAAAAATATGTAATATTATCTCATCTTCATTTAATTGTTCATATTAATCATGTTTAAGTCTTATATTTTATTATAGTAAATTGGACGGAATATATAAATTGTTAAACGAAATTTTCTGTTTAACAGTAGATAATGTAACTTATCCCAATAATAATTTTTCCTATTTGATCTTAAGCATTATTTTACTTTCTTGAGCATGTATATTTAAATAAATATTTTAATATATATACATTCTTAATAGACTCAAATGGTAAAGGCATCGGTTCTTTTAGGTATGTCTAAGTTAACGCCGAACTTTATTTCGCTAATCGAGGTTACTCGTAAACCTGAGATTGTTTTTCGGTCACGTTGAAGATTTCATATTTGAAAGTATTTGGAAAATATTTTACTAAAATTTTTAGTGGTAGAAGGTAAAGAATTTTATAAAGAATTTTATATTGCTCTAATCATTTTTCTGTGTAAGAAATAGCGCAATATTTTCAAGAGGTTTACTTTGTATGATTGAAGTTTGTAAACAAACCTCTTGAGAATTTGTACATTTATCTTCTATACTGCTCTTAAACCACAAAATATAATATGATCAACATATAAATCAAAAGTTGATCTTTAAGAAAATTACGACAAGAAAGCGTAAAATTTGTAAAGAACTAATTTTGCAAATTGAAAATTTCATTTTGTACTTGTCAACTTATATTAATTTGTATTCATAAATTATTGGATATCTTCATTAAGCATAAGCAGTATCAATGATCAAAAGAAATGGTCAATTTCTAATGATTACTGAATCTATTATCCATAGTGGAAAACTTGAATATAACTTTCGCTTCGAACCCATGGATTACTACCATCATCAAAGTGCATTGGACATTGATCTCTTTCTCTCTCATATTCCTAGAAGAATATATTTGGTTATTTAATTTTATTTACTTAAAAAAATACATTTCAGTTTAGTAAATATCATGAAAATTTATATAATCTAATTTTTAAATGTATTTATTATACTCAGACTTACGACTAAATCAAGGGCAACTGCAGCACCCTCGGTATAATTCCAACTGGTGACATCTTGCTTAACATCACAGTATGGACCAATAGCTTGTGACATCAGAACTCTATTTAAATCAGCTCTTTGATATACCCAACAATGGTATTTGCTGTATGGATCAAGTTCATCAAATGTAATTAAATATGATTTCAAATTTTCTTTGTAATAACCAATGCATTTCATCTTGTAATCAGGCCAACCTAAGGTTCAAAGAATAAGTTCGTTATTAAAATATAAGTGAATGAACATTATTTAATCTGAGTACTCACTGTATATGTCTACTGGACGACCTAAGTGATCAACTGACAAACAATAAGTTTCATCAATCGCAATTTCCTTTTGATCAGTATCACATACTGAAAAATCAGAAATATTTTGTTTACAATAAATATTTGGACGAGGTGTATCTGTAACACCACCAATAATTCTTGTTTCGAATAGAACATCCCCCTTTTGTTTGAACATAAATTTGCCTGCTACAGGACATCTAACAGGTACTGGATCTTTTGCTATAAAGAAAAGATTGTCAATGAATTATTAAAAGAGTAATATATATATATATATATATATATATATATATATATATATATATATATATATTTCTGTATAAATTAATATATCAACCTAAAAATAAATCATATTTCCATTCTACTTCATCTTTAAACTGGACCCATGAACACACAGTATGGAAATTATCTTTGATCACAGCTAAGCCTCTTCTGTATCTAATTATGTTATGATGCTGGGGAACAAAATCGAAACAAACATAGTCTTTTTGACTGAAAATAAATAAAAAATTTATACAATTATTATAAAATATAACATATGTTAAAATAAAATAAAATTTAAAATAATTTTTAAATGTTAAAGGCAATTAATAATAAAGTTCAAATGTAAAGCTAACAAATATTTTGTAAATAAACAAATATTTTTTTCAGTCTTATAGTCGTAATAAAATAAAATATTTATAATTACATAATGACAATCAGATTGCCCTTGTTTATAGTCACATCCATATGATTTGAAATAATAATAAAATTAGTATATACTATTTTTAGTAAAGGACAACCTGACTGTCCCCACCCGCATTACTAACTCGATTTATCTGCTGCTGTCCAATGTTTCAAACTGTTTTTGTTCATCTTCAAATACTGAAATAAAATTTGAATAATAAATTTATATATACCCTATCTCCACCCCTTTCTTTATATTATGACAGTTTGCAATTTGAAATAAAAGTCTATATAGGTATTAAAACAGATTATATTTTATACAAGGCTGATAGAGATAATTGATCTGAATGGGAGTGATATTTTCCAGGAATTACTTAAAATAAATTTTAGTATAAATATTTTTATCATATACATAATACAAAGAAATGAGTGGGTATAGTATATATGTAAATTTATTATTAAAATTTTATTTCAGTCTCTGAATATGAACCAAAATGGTTTGAATGTTGGATAGCACTAAATACATCAAGTCAGTAATAGTGGTGGAGGCAGTCAAGTTGTCCTTTACTAACAATAATATATTGATTAATTTTATTTTTATTTCAAATTCTATTGGGGTGACTATAAACAAGGGCAGTCAACTGTCATCTTTTAATTATAAATATTTGATTTTATATGACTGTAAAAGTGATAAAAATATTTGTTTGTTTATTTTACATCAGTCGAGCTAAGTAAAATTTTTAATTCGAAATTTAATATTATAAGGATTAGTAGTTATTAAAACAGTTATTAAAACCTTACAGAATACAAACAACTTACCATCCATCTACTGTTAACCTAGCCATCATAAATCTTGTATCTCTCTGCTCGCGACAAACGTATATAGTTTTTCTGTATCTTCCAACATCTGGATACCAAGTTTCAATAATATGAGTTTCATTAATAAATACATCTGCATCAATATTAGCTGTATTAATCCAATTTCCTGACATGTTTTGAGGCAAACGACACCCTGGTTCAACAACTTCAGCTTTGACTGGAGTTACACGAAGACGCTCTGGACTATTCTCCACTGTTTTCAACGTATTACATTCTGCTGTTATAGAGGCACCGATATACAAATCGTCATCTCGATTTTTTAAAAAACAACGATATTTTTCATCCTTTCTAGATTCTTTTGTATTTGCTACAGCAAAAAAGTGATTTTTGTCAACAAACCAATCACCTAAACAACTATATTCGACCACTATTGACAAAGAAATGAATATAGTATTTATTTTTATATGTTATAAATATTGATGCTAACAATAGGCAACTAATGTAATAATAACTTTACCTCCATCAAATGTTCCTTTCATACCAATACATTGTTTGTATGTGATATTAAATTTCTGATTAGTGATAAAAAATTGTGTTCCTGCTGTTTGACAGGACCGAATTTGCGCATCTGGATTATTACATTCTCCAGTAAATCTAAATCGATTCTAATTTCAAAACATATTTAAATTATTTATTCCATTAGTTGAGTCGATAAACAGTTTTCAAGACCAGAATATAACATTATATTTTAAGATATTTTAAAATAATTGTGAAAAAGCTTCCGATAATAAATATATACCTGGTAAGCAAATTGCCAAACACCTTCCAGGGAAGATCTACAGTTCACAGGTACATAATTTTCAGAAAATAAAGTTATTAATTGCTGGTCAGCACGTAAACCTTTGCACACATGTTCTACTGTAGGTTCCATACCAGGTGGAAGATTTACACAGCTCACTAGAAGTAAATTTAATTTAATTAATAATTAAACTATTATTTATATCACTTAATGTAAGGTTAATATAGATTTTTTAATTTACTTTCAAGCTTTTCTAAAACATTTACTGTGCGCACAATAAACTTGACACAATGATAGCAATCGTATCTTTGGAAGACAAATGTGTAATTTACATGATATTCTTCTTTCATATCCACACAATGTCCTCTATTAGTCATTGATTCTGCATTAATTTCAGTTAATGTATTTTCACCATTTTCCCAAGAAAACCAGGCACCTCTAATTATAAGAGGAATTTGACACGAATGTTGATCCTGAACACTTAAGGCAACTGGAATTAATAAAAAGAATATTAAAAATAATATTAAGATTAATATATACTAATATAATTATCATAGCATTTTTCAATTATAATATACAAATTACTAATTATTCAGAAAAGAATTTATAATATTGGAGATACTAACCAATAGAAAATGAAAAGAAAGCAGACAAGAAAAATTGCGCAAATGTGATGGAAGCCATTTTTATATTTTGAAAAAAACTGATTTATAGCAGAGCCATAGATACATATAATTTATTTATTTTTTGGCAGCAAGTGATATTTTTATTGTAAAATATAAATATGCAATATGTAATACTATTAGGTAAAGATAATACACAAAACAACAGAAACACCCGCCACCAATTTTTATGCCACTATATCACTACCAAACCACAACACCACACCCGAGTTGGGGTTGTGGGGGTACCCACATGCCAAGTCTGCCAACAGAGGGCAGCTTGGCACCTTAGTTAACCTGTGAGCGACCACACAGGCCTCCGGTTAATATATAAGATAGGTGTGTACATACAAAAATGCAAAATTCAATGTGATACACCCTATAGGGTGAAATCGTAGAATTTCATTTATAAAACTAAAAAAGATCTACAACTTCCGGCGCGGGGGAGGTTTAAAGTGTTTTTTGTGCAACTAAAAATTTTCAAACAAGATGAAAAGATAATTTTTCTTTTATTACATAAATTAAAAACAATATAATAATAAAAATGATCGTTATACTAATTTTTTAAAACATTTAATAGTAACAGGTTCAAGTTCACTACGTAAGATGTAAATGTATCATGAACCAGTTTACCAGTACCTGGTTCTACAAGATTTAGCTTTACTCTAACAGATAGAACTGCACCATTTAGGAACAAAATAGAACAAAAAAAAACAGTTATTAAATCTAAAAGAGTATAAGTAATTCTATAAATAATAAGTTACATACAAATGATTATTATTTACAAGTTATTTACAGAAGATGTTAGCTTATCATAACTGTTTTTTTATTGGTATTGAATACTATTTACTACCTTATTAAGTTGAGTTTATTAAAATGCTACTTTACAAAGTAACTTTCCCTCAAAATAATTTTTTGGGAAAAAGTTCTTTTGAATTTAAATTAAGTTTGAAATTTATTATGCTAAAATCTATTAAGTACATTTTACCCTAAGTCACCTACTTACTGTTATTGGCCTTTCCCATTGCTTGAACCTAATATTTTCAGGTATGGAGATAATAGATATTTCCATTTAATTACAATAAATATATTATATATAAAATATTAATAGGCTAATTGTAAAAATTAATTAAATGTTAGGAAATATCGGGGATAAAATTTTTCTAAATTAAACAATTAATCTTACTAAAAAACTATTATCTTAATAAAATCTTACTAAATCACATTTATTATTGAAATTTTTATTCATTTTCACTTGAATGAAGATTTTATTTTCACATCATTAAATAGTTTTAGGTTTCTCTTAATATTTTATCAATTTAATATAATTTTATTGAATTTAATTTTTGTGGGAAATTAATAAATTAATAATTACGCTTTAAAAGCTGCAGCAGGTGTATAGGCAAGTATAGGATCGGTATAGATGGTCCACATTCTCCCCCCCCCCCAACTTTTCCTTTCAGTGGAGCCGCCATCGTGCGTTTCGTAAAAGCCCGCGATGATAGGTGTGTCCTTGATATATAAATGCTATATTTCTTATAAATTAAAAATGTTTTGCTTCTATAAAATCGGCCACTAATTTTATCAATTTTACAGATATAATAAGTTATAATTGTAAACCTATAAACTTGGATACAACAGATTATTAAGTCAATTGCCAGTAATTTTTTAAAGTTAGCGAGCAGTAAACTGACATGTAATAGAGTATTTATCTAACGTATATGAGAAAAACATTTTTTAAATTCTACAATTAAAGCCAAAATTAAAGCTGGAATTAATGTATATTATCTTAATAAAACTGTTGATTTTTCAAAAGTTGTAGATGAAAATAAGACATAAAGCTAAATATTTAAACAAATAAAGATAGTTTATAGAGCATGTATTTTTTATGAAAAATATTTATTTTGTTAATAATATTAATTATCAATGTTAATAATTTATAAGTGAATAATTATAATTAATATAAAGTAAACTAGAATGGTGTTGCTGTCGAATTTGAGCAATAAAATAATTGTAATTGTAATAATAAATTATAATAAAACTTTGAATTGTATAAATATGAAAATATGTTTATTTAGTATAAAATAATATGTAATCATTTTTGAGAAATGTACAAATTCCAGCTTAATATCTAGTTACATTTTCATATATATAAAAATTTAATCTTATCTAAAATAATAAATAAATAAAAACCATTTCTGTATGATGTTCATTTTTCAGGCCTATAAATCTTGTATTTAATACAGTTTAATTTATAATCTCAAATTAAATAAAGTCAGTTAAAATATTTGATGTTTTATATGAATTTCTTTTTAAGAACAATAACATTGATAATTGTTGAAAGCACAATTATAATTTTTTATGAAACAGAAAATAGCAGAAAACGCAATAAGTTTAACTTTTAATGTCAGATAATAATTTAATTTTTTTTAATAAATGATCGTTGTAAAGTTCAGAGGCTGATGATGAATTAATTGGTTGTGCTGCAAGTACTGATACTCTTAACCTATTCTCATCCTGTAAATAAATATTTGGTAAAGTTTTATACTTAATAAAAAATTTTCGTATTTTTTACTAATAAATACATACATTAAAGGTTTCTTGTTTCACTCGTAATTTGAAAATATAGGATTTGAAGGATGCTGCTGCAATCTTTTCCATATATGCATCATTATCTCTTTCTTTTAATTCTCCTAACTCTTGAGCAGTTGCTTTTAATATAATTTCTGCTTCCTCATTAAAGGCTGTAACCCATTGATGATTAGTATAATCTGCTATATTAGCCTGAAAATCAAAATTTTATTTTATATTTTATTGCTTATTTTAGTCTTCAATAAGTATTGTCGATTACTTACACTTGCTAATAATCGATAAGTAAAATTAGGAAAATCTCGTTGGCATTTTTCACACCTATACATTCCATTGCTTTGATCAACAACTTTTTTTTTACAACCTTCAGCAGGGCAAGATTTATAAAGAGCATTTTCGGCTCGAATAAGTTGAATTGTAGCTTTAGCAATATATATGTTTGGCATATTTAAATGTCCAAATCTTTGTTCTTCAGCTTCTTTAAATGTTAACCAAGGAGCATTCATTCCTGCACCACCACTAGTCTTTGATATATTTCGAGCCTCTTCTCTCACTCCTATCGATTTAAACCAGCCTCGAAGCCTTCAAAAAGTAAAATTTATAATTCGTAAGTTATAATTTTATGATACTTTAATTGTACTTTTGTCGACTGTTTATATACAAATTAATAAATATTTTTTATTGGTCTTACAGTCTAATCAAATCAATCGAAAACAATGCGTCAATAAACTAATAATACATAAATTTGTTAGAGGGGATAAGGTATAGATAGATTAGAATATAAGGTTTAGTTTAGTCCCTGATGAGGAGCCGTAGCGAGCTCGAAACGTTGGACTGAATCTTCAATTAGGTAAGGGTGTTGGGGACAGTCAGATTGCACTTTACTAATAAAAATTTTTCAGCTAATATTTTATTTTCAGATTAGTCTACGGGGGTGACTGTATACAAGGACAGTCTGACTGTCATTATAATCTTTAATTTAATTTTTAATTTTTATTTTTGTTTTTATTAATTTTGTGTATTAATGTATTAATGTTAATGTAGATATGTATTGATATTGTTACGTATTGTTTTCGATTGATTTGATTGGACTGTAAGACCAATAAAAAATATTTATTAATTTATAATTTTATGTATAATCTGCAAATATTTTTATATACAAATCGATTTTATCAAAATACTCAAATTATATTATAATATTATTTACTTATGAGCTTCAGGTATATCTGGATCAATTTGAAAATTAGACGAAGCTACCAATGACAAAGATTTTCCGCCATTGAATTCGGCAATTTTTGCTCCCTTAATAACTACAACAGGATTTGTAGATCCATCAAAATCGACTGCTTGGGTACCCCACAATGTTACAGTTACCTAGAAACAACAAATGTAAATAATGTAATTTAAAAAATAAATGAATTAAAACTACAATTTTTGTTTTATGTGTACCATGTCGTTATTTTCATCAACAATACTAATATCTCTTTTTTTAAGTTCTCGACCAGTAGATCTTTGAGTCATAGTTTGAAGATCTGCAGCATTTTTTACAATTCCTAAAATATCTATAAAACATAATAATATTTATTTTAATATATATTTAATCATTAAACATTTTTCTTATTCTTAATAATTCAAGTTTAACTTTAGAATTATAAATACTAATTTACCAATTAATTCATCTTTTTGTTTACTCTCAATAGTATTAATCGGAACAAAATCAAATTGTAAATTTGGAATTTCTTCAGTTTCTTCATTACAAATGGCAATTTCTGAATCATTAGATAAAGTCATTTCATAATCATTCTTTAAGTTATTGAATTGCTTATTTGCTGGCTTCAACTGACAACGTGAAATGTAATAAACCTTTCCAATCTAAAATAACATTTTTTATTAGTAAAAAAAGCCAATTATTTATTTTTTATGTTAAATATCAGCGCACCTCTATCATATCATAAAACTTATCACATTGATCACGAAAACCTGTACATCTAATTTCACTGCTATCATCAAGTAAATCCATACTAAATAATTTTCCTTCTCCACGAGAATTTGACCATGTTCTTATTGGTGATTTATTGGTGACTCTTGCTTTAATCACCCACCTAAAGATGTTTATAAATAAATAAGTATTGAAATTCCAAAATAATCAAGTATTAATTTAATTTAGAATAGGTGACATAAGAACAATTTTTAATTAATTTAAAAAATATTCATTTCTAAATAATACTATTTACCTATTTTGATATGGACTTAAGCCTGCAATACGTGTTACCGTTATGCCATCACCATTTGATATTGATTCATTTAAGTGATTTGAAGATGTATTATCTAAAATAGTTAATGAAAATGATTTTATTTTACATTTTTCAAAGTTTAAGTATACTATTTCAATAATTATTAAGATTTTACTAGGTCTAGCCATTGGTTTCGGTGCTGAGTGTTGAGGTACAATAGGCTTTGAAGCAGATGAAGGAGGTATATTCTCTTCTGACTTTGCATTATCAGCATTTACAGATCCTAATACTCGTCCTACTTCATTTCCAGGAACTAAAACTTCTATATTGAGTATCACCATAACACGTCTAAATAGAGATCACTTTTATTTAGCATATTGAACGAATGTTGGGCTAATATGAATATTTGATAAGTAAATAAAAATTTAGTTATCATTAACTTATTGTAATAAATTAAAAATATTAAAATTATTAGAAAATTAACATTAATAAAATTAATATGTATAATACACAAACTAAACAACTTATGAGTAATTACTTTTGAGTGCCTCCATTATTCACCATGCTGATAGCATATCGATTAATTTTAACGATTGAATGTTCTGATAAAATATTGTTTGTTATTAGATCATTTAATTGAGTTGCTAGCATAGTATAAGAATTAGATTTGATTCCATCTGAAACTAAAAGTCTGTATCTTTCTCCACTTGTTGAACTTGCAAGTTTTTTATGTCCCTATTATTGACAAAGTAAAAGTATAATAATTATATATATATATATATATATAAAATATATTTATAATTAAAATTCTATAATCTTTATAAAAACTCACTAAAATTTGAAAAACTGGTTCTTCCACTTCATCACCATTCATTATTCTCTGTAAATTATTATAGAATTAAGATTAAAAAGTCTATTATTCTGGATAGGCTTATTTTTAATTATTTATTCCCTTCAAATTTTCAGTAAATAAAATAATAATGTGTTAGCTCATTCCAGATTATGTATACAAAGTTAATGAATATTTTAATACGTATTTATCCATTAGTTTAAATGGAAAAGTGTATCCTTAGATATGAAATGTGATAAAGCAAGCTTGAGTATATATATTTGGTATAATATGTATGATAAACAAATGCATTTATATAGAATTAGGAAAACTAAATAATTTTTTTATATGCATAATATAATTGCACAAATAAATTTAATTATAAAATGAATTAAAGAAAAATTGTCGGTAGAAGATAATTTTAATTGAACATAACAAATTTTGAAAGAATAAGCGTTGAAGAATATAAATAACAACAAAGCAGATATTAACAATTATATAAAAAGCTGTATTTGATTATTTTTATAAATAAAAATGCTTGTACTCATTGTATTAAATATTAAACTTTTTAGTTTAATTTAAAGTCTATAAGTTTTCTTGTATTTGCCAGTCTATAACAAAAATAAAGTTTAGAATTTTTTTATGAATCATCTGACTTAAAAATTAAATAAATTAATATATAATTATCCTAAATTTAAAGTATATTTATTACAATATTGAATTATTAAATCTTTTCAAATTTTAATTTCTATTAGCATGACTACGTTCAAAAACATAAATGTAGGTAAATATTAGAAATTGGGTTAGTTTTAAATGATATAGATATTGAAAAATAATTCTACAAAGTTAAAGAATTAAATCTTTTGAAATGAATCAAATATTAGAGAATTCTTACATCTAAGGCTCCTTCTGTAAGTTTGTTCATTTTGATAACAATTTACAGTTATGATTGCGAAAACTTAAACAGTTATTTAACTACACGTTACTTTAAAGTTTGAGTACATCAACTTTGTTCTGAATTCTTTCTTCACGCAATAGGACGTATATCTTGGGCTCTGTTCGCAATCTAATTCCCGCCAAATTACGATGAGTAGGGAGTAGAGAGAAGAAGCGGTAACTCCGCTAAAATCGTATCAAATTTTAGACGGCAGGACTTGGGACAGAATTGGCCGCAAGGCGGCGATACCATGCCAGGTTGCTGGTTCAAGTGCATGTATTTAAAGAAAAGAAAGTGGGGGTATGCAGTGATCGTGGAGAGAGGGGAAAGTTAAATCTTTGCTCCCCCACTCTTGCGTCTTTTCTTCACTCGCCTTGGCTTTTTCTTTCTCTCTCTCTCTGTTGCACACGGAATCATCGAGAGATTTGGACAGACAGCGTCGCCTGCCGAACAAATCTGAACTATCATTTCCGGCTATTTTTTGATAAGCTTTTCCCATGTAAAGCGTGAGTGGAGTTACTATTCTTTCTCTCTACTCCCCCTAACGATGAGGATGATATTGAAGAAAGATTTACAAAGTTACAATGCTATACTGATGCTATGTTCATTCGGAGTCAAGGAAAATAGTCTCCATCTAGTGATCATTCTTGGATGTGTAATAAATAAAGTGAATTGATGCATAGGGAGGAGAGGATTTGAAAATATTCAATAGTTGTTCACTGAATGTACCGGGACGCCATTGAATGAAAACAAAAATGACCACCATGAGTATATACAGATAATACAGTGCTCAAATGGAGAGAACTGATATTTTAATAATAAAATAGGTTTTATACTTAAAATATGTATTAAGAAACAACATAATCAAATTGATAATATTGCATATCAGAAATAAATATTTATTATATAGAAATAAACGCAAGAAATATTTTGGACTTTTTTATAAAATTAATGTAATGAAAATAAGTTTTCCCGCATTTTCTAGAGCTATCTACTGAAGGGAGCAAAATACTACTTTTCCAACTTTTCATCCCTAGTATCTCCTTCTAGGGAGAAAAAGAGATAAACGAAACCGAGTGTCGGATCAGGTCGGATAGGATTCTCAGTTTTCCATGCCTGTGTAACATTCTGGTAACATCTGGCATTTTGACTTCTTTCGACATCTACTGGCAATCGGCCGCGGGCTCAACCTGTTTTCGCGCTTTGAATTAGGTATTCAAGGTTTTTAAATAAAATAAAATTCATATACTATGTGAAATTTGGTATAAAAATTATTATAATGTTTTTTAAGTATTAAAAATTAACTAAATCATTTTTTTAGAATTAATTTTAATTTTTAATTCTGTTTTTATGCTATTAAACTTTTTTTTTAATTTTATTTTAAGATTACATTATGAACAAACTTATAGTATTCAATTTATTATTATTATTTCTTTTTTCAAAAGGGAGGCTCGGCCCCCTGAAACCCCGCCTCCCGATCCTACATCTCTTCTGAACATACTCTATCATTTTCACATTATGAGGCAATCATTTAATTAAATGTTACGAAATTAAAAAAAAAGCAGAAATAATCTTAAGAGAAACCCGATAATATTATATTTTTTGAAATCCAACGGATTACATTTTATGATAGGACATCTTATTGCGAGCGTAGTCTGGACCTTTGTAGAGATTATACCTGCTCGCTCTATACAAGCATACGTAAAACTAACCAGGAAGAAAAATTTGACATTTTTTCATTCCGTACGTTCTAACATTTTGTGCACTTCTTTAAAGAAGAGAAAGCGTCTTCGTATATGAAAAAATAATGCTATTACAATGTACTATTGTGTTATAGAAATAAATATAATGTTTTTGTATTTTTTATAAAATAAATTTAATACAAATAGTATTTATTTATCCATCTCGAATAAAACGTTTATTTACTTTTAAACTGCTTACTTCATTGCATACATATATTTATTTTCTATTATTTTATATTCCATATATAACGCGAACCGATTACCCTATTGTTATAAAGCATCCAGGTATTTAAGGTACTGAGAATTTGGCAATACTTTTCAATACACTATGCATTTTTTTTTCAATTTACAATTGAAATATTAATAATGACCTATTCCATAAGAATATTACCTTAAATTGCTTTTATTACAATAAAATAAGATTTGTGATTCTATTTTGTAAAAAAGTTTCTATTACAAATGATTACAAATAAGTTATATGTATTGAATAAACTGCTTTATTATTTTCCAAGTATTTTTTCGGCAAGTATATAAAACTTTAATTTTAATGCTCCCGAATGCTTCACATGTACAGTGCTTATATAGGTCATTATACTGTTTCATCCAAAATATATTTGGCGTGGAGTTATTTGCAAAAGTATATTGATTTAAACACACTTGCAATTTTGAATTTCAATAATTCATTTCAATACTTAATGCCTGTCGAGCTTATCAAAAATTTTCACCGAACTGCAGAAGGGAGATCCCGATCAGATCGCATTCTCCCCCCTTTTTATGGCACTTTATTGTAGCTGTGATTTATATGCATATATATGCCACGAGTTACCGTGAGTAGAATCGACTTTAGTCTTTTTAGATAATAAGCAAAATAAAGATGATTAATTTTAAAAACAGTTCTACTGATATGAGCTTGAATATTAATAATAACCCTCTATAGAAATTACATTGCAAAAACAGTAAATGGTTTTAATACAAAATTGATCATAATGGTTTTTCTATTTCAGATTTCTCTAATTTTGTTTTTGTTTTTGTTTTTTTTTTTTATTAAATATCTGTATTTTCTTTATTTTCATTTTTATTAATTTGTTCAATTATCAATAAGTATTCCAGCTATTCGTTTCTTGCCACTATGCATTTGAAACAAAAATTTTTTTTAACACACTTTTTTTTTAATTAAAAATTATTCTAATTATAAATTTTATACTAAGCATTAATAAATATTAATAAACATTTTCTAAAAAATTAATTCTCGTTATGTTTCTGGTTATGAGACATAAGGGAAAAGTTGAATTGGAAAGAATATACAGATTAAAACTCTAATTCAAATATATTGTTAATAAAATAGATAATATATTAATGTGAATATTGATCTTGATAAAAGATTAAAGAAAAAATATTTTAACCATTAATCTGTCTAAAGTTGAAATGAAAAACACAAGTGCACAATAAGTATAATTGAATGATAATGCAAAGAAAATAGAAATACTTGAAATGAAAACATATAGTGGATAATATATAGTAGATGTAGACCTACTAGAAGAAAAGAAAAGAGGAAAATGCATTCAGCCAAGCAAAAATAGAAAATACAGAATTTCATCAAATATTGTGAAGAATGTTATTGTCTATTTTTTTTTCGAATATCAGTACCCCCCATGATAACAGATATCCAAAATTGATTGAAATTAATTATTTAATTTTTTTCAACTTAAAATTTCCCGTCGCTTTTTCTGCACGATCTTTATCATCAAAATATATATGAAGAAAGAGAAAAAAAATTTTATGACATGCTGCTACTATTTATATGAATTAATTTTATATAAAATTAATTTATGAATATAACCAGAACCAATCAGTTTATTACATGGTATTTTTTTATTTTATTCAAATTTTTTAAATGTTAGAGAAAAATTTCAATACACTTCCGCATATCAAATAGGTGGCTGAAATTTGACGTAGACTCTCATGTTGGATTACAAGACAATATTGCGTCATAATATTAGGATCTGAATAATCAGGCCGTCGAATTATCGAATTACATTAAAATATCAAATCTTGAAAAGAATTTAATACAGATTTTTTGATAATAATATGTTTTACATACACGTATCAAATTCATTTTTATGAAAGTAATTACAGAGTAAATTAGGATGTAAAATTATATTTTTCTTCAAAACGTACTTTTCAATAACAAATGGTGAAAACTTGAACTTAAAAGTAGAAAAATAAAATCAACAGCAAAAAATAACACCTTTACAAATACTATTAAAAATCAAATTTTTTACTAAAAAGAAAAGCCGTGGGCCTTACATTTCTGCACAACAAAGTTCCTAATTCTGAGGACCAGAATGTACAGAATAAAATTTAATTAAATTTAAAATTTAACCCCTTATTATTTTTTATTTTAAATGGATTTTTTATCATTGTTATTGAAAAGCATTCTTTAAAAATTAATTTTTCTTCTTTTTGACAAAAGTTTCTTGTCGTCGAGCATAAGTATAATCTTATGGCTTATGCAGATAATATTTTTAGATAATAAATAATGAAAACGAAAATTTGAAATCTGTATTACAAATTTGTATAAATAAAATACATTGTACACGAATGAATGTTTATTTTATATATAAAGCCTGACAAGAAAATGTTTATAATATTATAAGTATAGAATTATAATTCAGAATATATATGTCAGTAAAGTTATTTTACAAGCGCTTAGAAAAGTATAAGAATTGATGTTATAATATGTAGTAAGAAATAATAAATTTTAGTTTATAAATATAATAATGAAAATAAATTTACAATGATAAAAATAGATCTATAACTGATTTTATTTTTTCTATTACTCGTATATGAAGTGTTCAGGACGGAAATGAGAATAATGTTAGACTCAAGCATAAATGTTGTATTGAAATAATTTATTGATTCCGAAAATCTTGATTGTTCGAAGTTTACTTTACAAGTCCGTTTATTTGACGTTAACTGTTCGGTGTATATATTTTACAATTTCTCGCATTTTACTCTCCGCCGTGAAATTTATAACCGCATCGAGCCGCCGGGTAGCTGCCACCTCTATAATTTGCCAAATGTTGCAAATCGTTTTTCCGCATTGAGAGACGCACAGAGCGAATAACATAATAGAGCATCTGTTATCAAAGGCTTTCGCCGTCAATAATTTCACCGTCAGTTGAAAACAATCGTTATATTAAAACGGAATTACATCATGATATGCTATATAAATTTTAATTATTTCTTTTAAATTACCATCATTTACATTTTATTTATGTATTACTTAAATTTTACAAAAAAAAAAATCGAAAACATAAAACTAGCATAAAAATCGTATAAATTAAATTACATCAAGATTACTTCCTAGAATCATACATTCGTCCTCGAACATCTCAACAATCAAAACAAACATGCTTTAACGCTAAACAAACATTGTTGAAACATATATTTTAAATATATTTAAAAATCGCGTTTAAATTTACTATAAATATTATTACGATTGTAATTTTGAAAACACATAAGACATAATCAAATTTTATATCTTTTGCAATCAGATATGTTGTTTACACTTTCTTTAATTGAAATAAATCTTAAATATTTTATTTAGAATATAAAAATCGATAAAAATCCTTTAAGACATTTTAGACACAATATAAATACTTAATTTTTGTAAAATTGCGCCTTATTATTTCTCGGAAATTCTGCACCAATGATATTTCATTATTAGACTGATTCTCTTTCTGTTCTTCAATTTACAATTTAACAAGCTTTTTAAATTTCGAAATTGCAATTAAATGGGCGGGGATACGTATTTAATACTAAAAATTGTTTAAACATATAAATACGGAAGAATGGGTATATATACGATAACACTCTTCGCAAGTATCCTAGATCTGTAAGAAATATTTCAATGACAAATTTTCTGTAAAATCATCCTCTTTAATTAACAAGGCTCAAAACAGAGAAATAATCAGAGTCAAGGAAGCGAATAAGAATACGATATGAAGAAGGCGAAGGAGAAGCAACTAACGCAAGATTATAAGAGGAGAAAAATGTGAGAAATGTATGATATAGACAAGAATAGGTGTGTGTGTGTGTGTATACATCTATATATATATATATATATATATATATATATATATATATATATATATATATATATAAATATATATATGGTAAAAAGGTGGGGTATGGGCCCATTCCATAGAATACAAGCTCGGGCGGTGCGTTCGTCTCCGCGTCCGTCCCCGCTGTCTCCCGACGAGGTCCTTTCCCCGTCCGATCGCAGCTCCCGCGATGCATCATCCGCGCGCGCGCAACGCGGATCCACCGATGATGATCCCGCGATCGCCGCGCGCTGCAAGCGCGCATCCAGTCGTTCGCTTCCTTGCGCCGAGACCGGACGGACACAAGTACATATAAGCGCGGACGGGTATAAATCTATCTATATATATATAGTGAGTGAGAGAGAGAGAGAGAGAGAGAGAGAGAGCTGGTTTTCGGCGTCTATTTCATACAGTTTGCCGGAGGTTCATCCTCCTTTCCCCCCGACCCTCGATCCACGGACAGCGAATCTCCATTCATTCCTCAGGTGAGGGTATACGCTTTTGTAGACTTGTATACAAAAATTTTAGGTTCTGTAGTAGAGATAGTCTATATATATATATATATATATATATATATCGCGGTACCGAACGGAGCCTCGCGGAAAGAGCCGCCGCAGGAGGAATTGCTGAAGTATGTAACGTAAAGGTTTCCTCGATAAGCGAGGAATGCAGACGCGTGTATTACTATGTGCGCGGTCCCGTTATAATTCCGTCTATACGGTGGGCAGATGACTACTTTACGAAATATGTTTACGAGCTGTATACGGCATACATAGTAAATATAAGTTACGTCAAGGATTTTCAAGCGGAAGAAAAGTTCATTATATTATACAGAAGAAATTCTTTAAATTTCGATTTCTTAACGATATTATAAATTTTTGCTTTTCTTGTACAAAGTGCATCGTACTTTTACCAGTCTGTATTTCTGTATTTATTTACTCTGCACCTTTTATTGTATTCTAATTTATATATTAACTATTGAATTTTTTTTAATCGCTAATGGAAATTGCGAATGAAATTATACGTCACTGCTGGATTTTTTTAGACGCGTTACAAATTCATATGCTTTTAAATAAATATATAAATGATTTCGAGACCGTTAGGTAATAAGCTTACTGTATTTGTAAATTGTTAAAAAGTTTATATTGATAAATATTAATTTCTATATTATGAAATTGTGCACAGATCGGTATGGTGAACTAACAACAAGCTGCAATGCATAATTTAAATACTGCGGCGTGCTTTATAGTCTGTATGTAAATAAAATCATTTGCATTAAAAATAAATTAGGATATTATTCGTATAAGACATAGATATATAAATTTTCTTTTTATATACATAATAGCTGTCAGTTCTAGATGTATTATATACTTTCAATTTTTTATTTTTCATGCATTATATTTTTTTGTCTTTAAACTAGTATAATGTTAAAAAACAATGAAAATTTGAGAGAAGAAAATTTGCTGACGAGTGAATAAAACACAAGACATATAGCAAAAAAATTATGTGTTGAGTGTATATATTAGGGATTAATAGTGTTATTTATTCATACGACATAAACCGACATTTTTGACCTCAAATATAGGACACTTACGCATGCAATTCTTTTCGATTGAGACATCTTAACACACGACCTTGAACTCACTTTTAGCACCACGATCAAAGGCGAACGACCGAACACCTGTCTACCCCTATATATATATATATATATATATATATATATATATATATATATATCCTCACAAGCAACGAAATTCGATTGTATTTGCCCACCGGCTACGTGTACTTGTATATTTGAAACTTTTCATATGGCCAGAAATCTCTAACCGATATGTACATTCCATTTTTTTAATTGTTACCCTTTTTAAAAATCCATCTTAAATATGTTCAACTATAAGTATAAATTCAAATATAACTCTTTTTGGTTTATGAAGTTAATACTAATATATTAAATATTTTCTATAATATCGTCCTTAAAGGAAGTAGTAACAAATGCGTCAGATATTACGCGAAATGTGCACCATAACTTTGATTGATTTTCTATTTTGTTGTAAGCAAAATAAGTACGACTAATTATAATTATTTTATAAAAATAAAATTTATTTTAAAATTTTATAATAAACACTTGCAAAAACTATGTCTATTTGTAAATAATATACTCTGCGGTGTCAAGTACAAATATATTAAATTCGAATAAAATATTATAATTTTGGTCATTTAAATGATGTAGAGAATAGATAATTGAATTGTTGAAAATAATAGATAATGATATTGTTGAAATAGGCTTTTGATCATAATGAATAACATTGTTGAACAAATTTTATCAGGAAAGATTGCATTAACTATATTAAGACAAAGGAAACACATGCACTGTTTGTAATTGTAAAGTAAAACGGCTTACAATACTCGTATATACACGTATATATGAACAACGTGTTGCTACATCCCAAAAACTTAAATTCACTGCTATAAATATACAGGTTTAATTTCATTAAGTGAACATTTTATAAGCGGGTATTTTATTTTAACTGCATACTTTAATAATATTAAATAAAAATTATTAATACTGATAAGTATATTGAAAAGAAATTTATTATTATTTGCAGAAAATGCCGCCCATAAATACATGGAAAACTATTTTTGTGACTGGAGGGGCTGGTTATATCGGTAGTCATTGCATAATTGAACTTTTAGAATCTGGCTACGATGTTGTAGCTATAGACAATTTTGCCAATAGTGTTACCGAAGGTAATGGAGAGTCGGCAGCGTTAAAGCGCGTGGAAAAAATAACGGGTAAGACAATTAAGTTCTATAATTGTGACTTGCTTGATAAAGATAAATTAGAAGAAATTTTTAAAAAGGTAAATGATTTTTTTATAAAATAAATAATATTTGTTCTATAATTAATTTCAATTGTAAATCCTTGTTCTATATGTTGTAGCACCAAATTGAATGCGTTATACACTTTGCTGCTATTAAAGCTGTTGGAGAATCTATGCAAATTCCCCTTCATTATTATCGTAATAATATTATTGGTGCTATTAATTTATTAGAGGTAATTAATTACTTATTTTCGTGAATATTTTACAAATATTTTTAATTCATAAATTCTAAATGGTTTAATTAAACTTACATTTAAAAATTCTTATATTTAGGTAATGAAAGCTGCTGGATGCTTTCAACTCGTATTTAGTAGTTCCTGTACAGTTTACGGAGAACCAGAAAATCTTCCCATTACAGAAGACCATTCTACTGGTAATATAACAAATGTTTATGGTAGAACAAAATATTTTATTGAAGAAATGCTTAAGGATATATCAAGAGCTGAAAAGGTATTTCCATAATACTTCGGTAAAGATTTGCGCATATATATGCAAAATTATCAATTGAAAATGTGTTTTTTCTATTTTCTAGAGTTGGAATTTTATTTGTCTAAGGTATTTTAATCCAGTCGGTGCACATCCCAGTGGTTTAATTGGTGAAGATCCCACAAAGAAATTCACAAACTTAATGCCATTCATAGCACAAGTAGCTCTTGGTCAAAAATCCGAATTAACTATATTTGGAGGAGATTATCCTACAGAAGATGGGACGGGTATTTCAGAAAATTTATATATTTATTCATCTCTACATTTACAGAAAAATCAATGTTAATAGTCCCGAATGTTTATATATTTATTTAGGAATTCGTGACTATCTTCACGTAATGGATTTAGCATCTGGGCATGTTGCAGCATTAAATGCGTTACACAAACAACATTCTAGGCTGAAAATATACAATTTGGGCACTGGAACTGGTGTTTCAGTTTTACAACTAGTTAAGACTTTTGAAAAAGTAACAGGAACCTGTGTACCTTACGTCATTAAAGACAGGAGAGAGGGAGATATAGTATCGATGTATGCTAATACAAAATTAGCTGAACAAGAATTAGGATGGAAGGCTAAATACAGTATTGAACAAATGTGTAAGTTGTAATTTTTGTATGCGTGCGCAGAACTATATTTAACTAATATTTAACTATACCTCTATATTGCGCGTAATAGTCATGTGAAACTCAAATTATTAGAACAAATCATATAGATTGGAAATCGAAAAGTACATTCTAAATAAGAGCTTCAAAGCTAGAAAAATTCTAAAATATATACAACTTTTTACAGAAACAATTTTTTTTCTTTCAAATAAAAAGCATTATATTTACAGATTGTAAATAATATTACGTGTAAATATTGTATACATTATTGTAAATTTTAGTTTATCACGACCTTTATTTATATCTATTCTAAGTTTTGAAGATTTCATAATTATAAAAACAAGGTGATAACATTTTTAATAACATTGGTGATAACATTTGCGTATCATTTGAAACAAAATAACCGTAAATAAAATGATTGACTAAAATTTATAATAGTTTAATAATTGAATATAATAGTTTTTAAAATAAAGTACTTTTTAATCTATGAATAGGAAAGAATAGTCGAGTCTGTTAAACTAAATGCTTGAATCTCTTATAGATAGATCATTTTTATACTATGTAGGAGTTCATAACGTTGGAATAATGTCGTTAATTTATACGTGAAATAAATGGTCCTGTCAATTAATAAAGACTTTATTTTCATATAACTTTGAAAAGTATGATTGTTATATTTTTTGGAGCAATTCGAAATTAATGGACCTTGAACATATTTTGATCAGAAAGCAGTTTTCTAATGAAAATTAATTAATCATAAAAATGAAGTATTAGATACTTATTGGGACATTTATAAATATTAGGTCAAGAGCTAGTATCATCTAGTCTAGAAAGTCAAAAATATATCATTTTTTCAATATTATAGGGAATATACATTCAAAGCTAGTCTTTTCTTTAACATTTTAAAGTAAGTGAGAACACGACTAGTTATGTTATTCATTAGTAATATTTCAGAGTTATTCTTATTAATAAATTGAATTCATTCATATGTAGAATATCTGAAATGAAGAGTAGGTATTGATTTGTTGCAATCTTTATTGTTAAAAATGTTTGTGATCTCTGAAGATCTCCTGCTAGTTTGGTTTTTATAAAGATTTAATCAATGACAAGAATTAGAATAATTATTAATTTTATCTTATATAATATCCTGATTAGCAATAAACAATAGATTTACTATATGATGATCTTTACCATAAAGCTTATTGGATAATTTAATCCTACCGTGCATCAAAATCATCGGAAAAATCGAATATTCATTAATTTTTAGTTGATGTATATCAAAAAATTCGTGCAGCAGAACAAAAACGGTCAGAATACCAAAAGAGATAAGATATATTGCACCATTTACAAAATACTGATTTCTCTGATAACCACTTGTTTTAACAAATGATTTATTGTATGAAATCGTTTATTCTAGTAAACGCTTTATTTGTATGTAAAAACACCTAAAAAAATTGGCGTGAATAACCTGAAAAGACTTTTTTCTCATAAGCAGAATCATAAAAAAAAATTAAAATTAAATTAAATTATATGTAAATTTAATGTTAGAGTCAAGTAAATTGGACAACACTTATGATTCTTTATTCATATAAAATTTATGTTTTAGTGAAGAAGGTGGGGCTCCTATAAATATTATACCAATAAATTTAGAGTGGTAATAGGGTATATAAAGAAGCATGCTAGGTTTTTCATTTTAGTTTAGTTTCTGAGGATGAATCGTAACGGTTCGAAACGTCGAACACCAAAGGAAAAAATAATGTGGTGAGAGCAGTCAGATTGTCCTGCACTAACATAGAATATAGTTTATTATTTTTATTATTTTTATTTTATTTTATTTTATTATTATTTTATTTTATTATTGTTAATTTTTAATCTAATTTAGTTTTAGTAATAAGTTTTATTTCAGATTCTTCGGGGTTGATAATAAATAAGGACAGTCTGACTGTCATTATTTTAGTTAATATATTATATTATAAAGGCTGTAAGACAGATAAAAATACTTATTAAATTAAAATAAAAAAATTAGTGCCTAGAGTGAGAGAGAATACATCAACTAATAATATAGTAATAATTATTTTTAAAGAAAGCCACAATTTTATAAAAAGTTTCTAATAATTAATGCATATTTCTAAATCGTTGTATTGTATCATTTTTCTACATGCATTCTTCTATAACATTTTTTAAAATTGAATTCTATAATTTATATTTACATATTTTTATAAGAAGGTTTATTATAACATAGCTTTATAATTTTATTGAACTTACAGGTAAAGATTTTTGGAGGTGGCAGACAATGAATCCGAATGGCTATCGAACACCTTATAAAAATGGAAATTCTATTTAAGAGTAATATCTTAAACACAATAAACCTTCATCATGCGTCAGTATAATACCAAAAGAGAAAAACTTTCATACATATAAAACTTTAAATTAGTTCTTTTTATAAATAAATTATATAATTATACTTTAATAGTACTATAATTTTGAGAAGTATATTTTTATTTTACTTCTGAGTATAATGATAAATGTTGAAATTTTAATACTTCAAAACCCCAACTAGTCCATTCTGGTAGTAAATATCGAGCAAAAATTTCTAAGCATTGTGGATTTTCAGGCAAAAAAGGTTTTAAAACATCTAAAAAAAGTATAAAATACAGTTGTTAGTTTTATTTATATGTAGAAAAATCATTAGTTGTTATTTACCTGCAAGTGGTGGCTTATGAGAATGAACAGCGCTTGGAACACTAATTATAATTTTATCATTTGGTATATTACAATTAATGTTTGTAGAAAGTGTTCCAAAAATAATTTGTTCATATGGTTGTTTTCCATGTACATCATTAAAATCACAAATTGGCTCTCCATTTAGTGTAACCTGAAATTAATAAAATTATTTATCTATTAATATTTTCTTATAATAAAATTAATTTATAAATGCTTCACCTTAAGCCAGTACCATCTTGCTTTAAAACTTATTCCCCAAGCTGGAAAAATTTCTTCTAAAATACTGTTTAAATGATTAGAAGAATTAGTACACCATACAGTTACAATTCCATTGGAATTTAATAAACTGCCAATAGGAATTTTTGAAAGTTCTTCATTATACATCATTTTATAACTAAAGATTATTTAATTATTTAAAGAAATTAAACCAAGTAAAATGTCTTAAAATATAATTTGTATTGAGTACCTGCTTTCTTTTAACTGTATTTTCTTTCTTCTTATTGATTTGTTCCACCATGGTGGATCTAAGACTATTAAATTAAAATTATTTAACATCTTCAATCTTTCATTTATTTCTCTTACATCATAGCAATAGAATGTACTATTTTTTGGAAAAATATATTTTTCATTTTGTAATTCAACAATGGTAGAAGATTCTTTTTTATTACATCCATGGTAGTTATAATTTAATTGCAATGATTTTAAATAAAAGTTTTTTGATTCTAATCTAGACTCCTCATTATTATCAAAAACGGTATTAGTAAATAAATTTAAATGCTTTGCATTGTGAAACATTTTTATACTAGTTGTTTTTACAAAATTGTTCTAAAATAAAAATAGTTGTTATAGATAGATGAAAGATATGTGAATTATAAAAAATTCAGATTATACATATTTTAAAGCATCTTCAGAAAGTGTTTGTAATCTTTTTCTTTTTCTTTTTTTCACATCTTTATTATCTTCTAATTTATTAGATACTTTCAATTGGTTCTGGCGTAAATACTGTGAATTTACATTAAAGAGGCTTTTATGAAATTTGAAAATTTTATTTTCATGTTGATCTTCAACAGTTTTGTAAATGTTATTTATATAATCTAGATGGGAAATTATCCAACCTTCATCACATGTAAACAATATACTCATGGTATTCTATATGTAAAACAAAAAATTAAACTTATATTTAAGAATAAAATAATAATTAATTTTGGAAAGTTGTAAGAACAAAAAACTCAAATAATACATTATTAAATTTGAGAACTATATATGAACAAGTGATTTATCTTTACAAGATATAATTTAATGTTTTAGATCTATTATGTAGATTTTAAAAAGGAATTGTATATAATTTTAATTAAAATAATAAGATAAATTTTATATAATATATTGTCTTATAGAGTTTATTTTTATATAAATTAAAGTAAGACAATATAATGTTATGGTTGTAATAAATATATAGATTTTGAAACTTTATTAAAAAGTTACTATTTAATATTTTTTACTAATTTTTTTCATAATAAATGTAATAAAAGTAAAAAAGCAGCGAATTCGAAGGTATTCTTGCGCATTTTTTTAGGTAATAAACTATACGGATTACGTTATGTTTAAGTCTGTTTAATTGTTTAATTAAATAATTTTCATCTATAAATATATTTATGACTTTATTATTATTATGGGATAATTTAGATTTTATTGCATAATAAACATATTAATAATTATGGCTGTAATAATAATAATTTACATTAGAACGTGGATTAAAAAGAAGTAAACTATAAGTATATACAAATCCTATAATAATCACAATATCTATCTCACGTGTATTGGCGCATCCGCGCACTCTACTTTAGTGTTTTCAGCAGTTTTCAGCAACTATTTTCGATAGTGGGTCGAGTTGAGGTTAGTTTCTTCAGATTTCAGTCTGGTTCAGGTTTATTGAAGAGCACGTCGTCACGTGCGTGTGTCACCGTCACCGCCATGCAGCATCAGCGAACGACCAATCATGTGTAGTCCCTCGTCTTTGCTCTTAAAGAGAACGCTATATATACTATGTATATGCGATTATCAAATAAGTCCCATTTAGAAAGAATGAGATATATAGATATATGCTTCGGTGCACATCAGTGCACTTGACTCGTAAGCGAATAGCGAATGCGACACAGTTGATCTTGATAACACACACACTCGTGACCTGTACGTATATTAGAAAGAGAAGGAGAACAAGGGCACATTGTACAGTGCATCGTGCATTCGTGTATCAGCGTGAATAGTTCATCCAAGTTAATCTATAAGGCAATGTACTTAATAGACAGATTTTATTTCAATTCTTGATAAAATCATGATCCATGACGGAGTTTGAGTACGTATACGTGAGTAGTTATTTATTGGAAGGCGGCAGAAAAAACGACTGCAGCGAAATATATACGGATAATACGGCTCTCTGCACACTCCTAAACCTAAACAGAAGAATACTCATTTTGTATATATAGATGCGTGTGTATACGTACACAGTCCGAGGGAGAAAGAGAGACGTGTTAACACGCGGCGTTTTCTTTCCTCGCGCCTATCGCACGTAAGTATAAAACAGTAGGTATAGAGATAGAGCGAGAGGTCCAGTTATTTGAGTATGTAGTTGTGTAGTGCGGATGTGTCTCGCGACGCAGGAGATAATCACGAATTTTCCAGGTTAAGTTTATTATCTTGTGGACACCGCTGTCGCGCGATATTCTTCGATTTTTTATTATAGTTTTTTAAAAAAAAAGCATTTGACAAGATAATTACTGATTAAATATAAAAGAATAACCGTGCTTCCCTTCTGGTTCGAGGTACGCGTGTGCATCAGTTAGTTTCACTTCGACGGCCTCGTCCGCATTTATAGGAGTTAGAGCTCGGACTTGGAGCCGATTCTCTCATATTCTATAGCTGAGAGGCAGATAAACAAAATGCGTTTGCATTGAAGAAGGGAACATAATCGTATGTATTTTATCGAATTTAACTAGTTGAATGTCGTCTTAGCGCATACGTTATCGAGAAACCGAATAGTTCTCGTAACAGCGGCAAATGCATAGCTGTTAGTACTCAACCTACTCGGGCTTATCGTTGCCCACTCTTTTCCCCTTTTACGCTTGAAGATCTTATTTCCTCGCCCGGAAATTTTTTTTCTCCTTCTAATTTAATGAAGAGTGCGGAACATTTTCTTCACTTATTTAAAGCAATATAACTCGTACTTGAAGATTGTATTTGTTCCTTTCCGTTCAATTCATGCACTGGCGGGCGTTGGAAAAATAGAAAGAATCGCAGACCTGGTTAGTTTGGAAACGAAAAAGAAGTAGCAAGACTAAAAATTCAGCTTTCGTTTTTTCATATAATATATTTTTATAGTTTTTTTATGTTACACTTTCATTTATTAAATACAATTTTAGCCGTACATGATTTCAGCTTTCAAGATTTCCATGATCATTAATTACGCTTTTTGTATGTAAATGTTTACGTAAATTCAGCAAAATATTTTATAAAATGATTTGAATTTATATTTTTCACAATGTATTATATAATCTGTGAATATAATTATTTTAAAAATATTTATTCTTAATATTTAATTATATACATTCAATTAATTTTTTTACATCGAATATAATTTAAAAACATACATATGTATTTTTAAAATTAGAATATGTTTTATTTATATTTGAAAATCCTTTCAGTAAGACTAATTTAATTATCCACATTAATAGTAATTCTGTCAAAATAGTTTTTTATTATTATCAATGCATCGAACCTACCAAGCTTCTTCTTCAGAATTAAAATAATATAACAATCCTTAACAAATCTAGTCAATATTATTTATAATTTTAGATATTGCTTATATATAAAATATATACTTAAAACTTATCAATGATAAAATTAATAAGCGATTTCTTAAGAGAAATTTATATAATGGATAATTTTTATGGTCATGAATTTCTTTAATTTTATTTAATTTCATTTCTGATGATTAATATTATTTAAAAATTTTTATTATATTATAGAAACGTGATTTTAAAAAACTACAACCATGGAACAAAATGAAGGAATTTATGAGCAAATAGTTGAAATAAATAATGCAAATCAAGATTCTGAGTTTATATCTCAGAGTTTAGTAGAAGAAATTGTTGTTCAAAATGATAATATTCAAAGCACAACTATGAACTGTGAAATAGCTGATATGGAAATAATAATACCAAATGATTGTAGTAATGTACAGGACCAGTGTACGAATTCTCTGATTTCATCTAATACTGATATAATGGAGCATGAAAAATCTGAAAATATAATTTTACAGGATGATCTTATTAAAGATGACAGTACTTCTGAGATAAATAATGTTGCAGAAAACATTAATTATAATTTGAATCCGAAAGAGGTAATTTATATACTTAATTATTTATTAATAAGTATTAAGAATATTGTATTTAGATTTCTTTTTAATACTTTTTAAAAAACATTACATTTTTTAGGAGAAAGTTGAAGAATTTATTCTCAATAACGAACCTTCATTTCATTCAGAAAGTTTTGATCTAAATAGTTCAATAATTACAGAGAAAAATTTGGAAACAAGTAATAAAGATACTGTATCTGAAACAGTATCAGTAAAAAATGAACCAATTTCATTTTCAAATATGAAAGAATCTGTTTCAATTTCAACGAACAGTTTAAATAATAGTCAAAGCACTACTGAAAATTCAAGTCCAATAGATGACAAAGATATAAAAAAATCTACAGAGACATTGGAAAATGATTTTCAAAATGAAAAAGAAACAGAATCTGTCATCTCCGTAAATGATACAGAAAATATTGTAACTTTAAAAGTAGAAAATAGCTCTAAGGTTGATAAATTAATTAATGAAAACAAGCTCAGTACTGTAGAAGAACCTCGGATTGAATTAAATAATCAATGCACAAATAAAGATCAAGATAAAGAAGGTAGTACTGATTTAATTAATAATAATGAAGAAAATTAAAATTTTGATAAAATAAAATTAAAAATTTTTTATGAATTTCAGAAAAAGTTGAGTATTCAGTACTCATATCAGATACAATGTCAGATTCAAAAATTCTTTCGAATTCAGATGATGTAGCAGTTTTAACAGAATTCAGTTCAATGGAATATAATACTCAAGAAGAAAACCCACCAGAAGATGAAATTTTAGAAGGAAACCACATTAAGTCTGATGATGAACAATGTGAATTTACAAATATTTCAGCTATTGTAAATGAAAAAATTGCAACTACCAAAGACAAGCATGAAGACAGTGTCGAGAAAATCAGTAATAAGGAAGCCACAGAAGAAAATAAACAGGAAACAAAGAGCAAAGATATAACAGAGTATAATGAACTTGAAAACGACGATGATGATGACGAACTTGACTTACATCTATCATCTCAGTCGACAGAGAGTCATCGAAAAGTTATACAGGACATTTTTGATGATTGGCAGGATGAAAACGGTGAGGAAGAAAATAATTCTACAACTATATTTAAAGAACAAGATTCTGTTGAAATGGAGCTTCAAAATTTATTGAACGACGATGTCCAACAAGAACAAATAGTTTCTAGTACAAACACTACTGATAATGTGATTTTTAGTAATGATAATGTGAAAAATACAGAGAAAAGTACCGAAAGTACACCTAGTAAAATTAAAATTTTATCATCAGAAAAAGTATCCCTCCATACTAAAAGCACATTAGAAACAATTAGTCAAAGCAGTAAATCTCCAAAATCTATATCAAATTCGAGTCCTGTTAAAGGTAAATGTTATCATAAACAATAAATCTAAAGTGTTAGAATTTTTATAAATTATGTTTAGTTATTTTTAAGAATCAGTATTTTATTTGTTTATAAATAGTTGCATGTATTACGTACCATTTTAAATATTGATAACATTTTTTATCTTTTGAAGTTTTTATAATTATTTGAATATTTGTGTATAAAAAATTACTTTTTTATTTCAAATTTAGATCAATCTACTATACGGTCTCCAAAAATAACTTCAATGCAGGATCAGTCTGTACAAAAACTACAATCTCCAAGACCAGGAGTTAAGATTCCAGGTCTACATTTAACAAGTCAAATTGCTTCTACCGCCGAAGTTAATGAAGTTCTGAAAGAGCGTTTGCGTGAAAAACAAAAAGAATTTCAGGCTCCAAAAACTGCCGATCTCGTATTTGTCAAAAAAATAACTCAACGATTGTCCAGTCAATTGTCAGCTGTATCGGCTATTCCTCCTCTCATACCTTTACCATCTACACTTGAGACTGATAATGAAACTGAAAAGGATAAGTCAGCAGAAGAAACGACTGCAGTTAGTAAAACGACAACATCAGCAGTGGATAATAAGGAGTTATTAGCGATATTGGAGGGTGACGTTGATCCTGATTGGTCTAATTTGAAACCTCAAAGTACCACTGAGGATAGTAATAAAGTATCGAGTACAGGAGATGTACATAGTACAAGTGAGTTGTAGAAATTTTGTTTTATCTTAAGTAATTTATTTTCTACTTTTTTTTAAATTAAATATTTTTTTCCTTAAATACTTCCCATTATAAGATATATAATCATAGTTCAATGAATATGCTTTTCTCATAAATAATTTTGCATTAATTAGAAGCCCCTGAAAATAATAACTATTAATGGCTTATTTATAATTATTAATTTTTAGGTTCAAAGTTGGATCCGGCAATAGAACGAGAACTTGCTTTAAAACAATTATTGGAATTACCTAGTATTTCAAAAAAATCAAGTCCTGGATCGCAGAAAAAAACTAAGAAATCTAGCAAATCTGAGTCAAATAAAACCTTGGTTGATCAGTCAGAATCTAGATCGGCTGATGATGATGATGAATCTAAGTCGGAAAGTCAAAGTGCAGATTCTGCAGCAGAAGATACACCAAAAAAAATAAGAAATGTAAAAGTAGTAAAGAAGAATAATAATCAGAATACACGGACTAATTCTACGGCTTCTCCTATTGAATTGAGTGTGGAGGAGTCAAGGTCAGGTAGAAAACGAAAACTTACTGAGAAAGCACGCGAGCATGAACTTACTGTCAAACGGCAAAAGGTAAATTAAGACTAAATATTTTTTTGTATTATACTTTAAATGATAAATAAAATAATAAGTAAGTAGTAAATTAGTATGATAAAAGATGTTAAAGTTTAAATACAAAATTGGAAAACATAAGATGTTAGGACAATTAGAAGTTTAAAAATAAATAATTTTTACAACATCTTGCTTGAAGAACAGTTATTAGTTTAGGCAGCAGTTATCTCTTGGTTTCCTATCATAAGTGTGCAATATTGCTTGTCAAATAGTGGCTGTTCGATGGCCCGAGTTTCATTTTCGACTAACCAAATTTTTCGAAGGTGTTTCACAAAGTGTCTGGATTTTTTATGGCGAAAATTGAATTCATTATCAATTATATTTAAAATTATTTATAAAACTAGTTTTGTAAAAAAATATGTATTTTTGTGGTTATAGCAGTGGATAGCTCATTGTTCAACTTCTAAACTCGTTGATTTGTTGCAAGCAAGAATTATCTATACAGAAAATAACTATGAATTTAAAAAATATATTAGTTCAGCTAATTCTCAATTTAAATATTTTAGAAAAATTAATTAATAAAACAAGATGGTGGACATGGAAGTTACAATTCAATTTTTCTATAAATATAACCACTATTCATTTTGACAATAATATTTTTTTCACGTAATAGATCATTTGAGCATAAACTACGCAATTTCATGCAAAAGAAGCTTTTTTAATTTCAGATCATATACTAAGACATATGTAACAATCTATTTTATTAATATGACAAATGATATTTTAAAATGAAACACGTTTGAAGTTTTAAGGCAAAAGTAATTATTTTTCTACAACTAAATTTTTTTTTACAAAATAGGTTGAAATCTTTGAGAAAATAATTTAAATTATATTAGTTTTAGAAAATGTAAAAATTTGAATTTTTTATAGTTCCAACTACCAATTACTAGTTTAAGTATTTTAATAATAGTACAACATAATAATTTTTTATATAATTATTGAAAATTAAAAAAATATTTATACTGCAAAATGGACTATTTCTTGATAAGTAATTAATAAAGAGTAAAAACTGTTTATATATATACATAAAATTGTTAAATGCAAAAAGAGAAATAATTTTTTATATCACATAAATCTCAAGATCATAACTTTAGCATGATTTGTTGGCTATAATGTAAAATGTGCTTCTTGCTAGTATACCAATTAATTGTAAACCTCCTAAAATTTAGTTCGCTTGCTTAACTCAGGCATAAATTTTCTCATGAGGTAAATAATCAACTTCAGTACCAGTGATGAAATCTAGTATTTATAATTTATGCACTACTACAGATTAATTTGATTTTCTAAAATTAAGAATTTAATTTAATCTATTATTTAATTTATATTAGAAAATATATATTTATATAATGTAGGTTTTCAAGGGTAAATCAGGAATGGAAAACAAAAAATCGTCTCAGGAACTTGAAGTTACTGACAAGGAAAAATCAGATAGTAATAACTCTTCATCACTTACAACAAACGAAATACCATCATCTTCTGACCAAAATCTACCAAATACTCCTAAAGCTAACCCAATTAAAGAAACAAAAATATCTCAAGTTGAGACAAAAACTGATAAAGTTGAAGTAAAGCAGACTAAATCTGAAACCAGGATGAGTTCAGTAAAAGCTGAAACCATGCAGCAAAAAACAGAAAAAACCACAGACAACAAATCAGGTAATATCAAAGGGAAAATATCTTCTTTGAAGCGGTCTAAGATCGGATTACTGAAAAAGGATGCACCAATTTCAAAAAGAAAGATTGTAGTAAAAAATTTGCTCAGGCAAAAAGTTGGAAAAAAATCTACTACCGCTGTAAAAACAAAAGTTCAAGTGAGTCTTTTTGTGTGTTTAAGTACATTATATATTAAAAAGTTTTTATCTGAAAATTCGCAAATATATCAATACATTATTATAATATTTAATTTTTGATAATTTATTCCTATTTCATTTTCTATTACTTTTACGTAGACGGCTAATGCTACGCCAAAAACGGTCTCAACTAGTAAAACGTCTACACCAGAAAAAACAACGTCCACACCAGTAACAACTAAAACAAAAAAATCAGTGAGTGAAATAGATAGATTATTGCAAGATGAAGGCGTTGTAAACTTGTTGTATGATGTGGAGCAACCAGATTTGAGGAAAAGACTAGTGCCTATTACTAAGTCTCAAAAGAAGGTCATGGATGTCGATAAAGCGGAAAGAGAGTTGAAATTAAGAACCAAATTGGTTAGAAATGCAGTTTTAAGACTTAGAAATTCTAGCTCAAGTACAAACAAGGTTTCGCCTAGATCTAGGAGAAGTACAGCTGTATGTTCATACATTCAATTATTAAGTATTTTTCTGTTTAAAGTGATTTTGCATTAAATTTCAATTTGTGAATTTTCAATTTGTAGAAAGTAGTACTAATTTATTGTTAATTATTTTAAAAAATCGATAAAAATATTTTTTTAAATTTTAACGACATATTTTATTTAATCATGTTAGATTATCTTTGTGAATCTATGTGTATATATCTGTAATTTGTTACTTTTTTAATTTTTTATTATAATCGGTAAAATATATCATTAAAATATTTATGTTATATACATCAAATTACAGTATTGAAAAGTATAATTTAAGTTGTCAGCTTTAGAAAAGTATTAGTAGAAAAACTTTAAATATTTAACAACCAAAATTTTATAATATATAGTATAAGAATCTTCGTATATTAACTTGGACGTTTATAACTGCAATTTTTAATTTTTAAATGTAATAAACAAGTTACTTAAGTTCTATATTTATAATGCTGCAATTGGAAATCTTAAATCTAAATCTTAATAGATTTGACTTCTAGAACGACATTTTTAGTTTCTAAAGCTTATATTGTAAAGTTTGAAATTTTTACAGCTTATAAATAATAGATTAAAAAATAGTAAATATGCGTTTGAAATTATTTTCATTATTATTATAAGCTGATGAATTATTTGCAATCCCTTAAACTAAGAATGCAATCTTAAAAAAGTTAAAACTTGTAAAGGTATAATTATATTTATAGATTAAAGAAGAAGGTCTAAATTAGCAGTTTTAACATACTTAATTTCAAGTTATGAATATTCATTATTATTTACATTTATTTTGACTTTACATTAAAACAAATTTGCAAGTTAATCAATGAAATCTGTTTAATTTTGGCTGTATTATCAAATAAGTTTATCTTTTTACAGTTTCCTTATGTTTTCAATATATATTTTAGCAATTCAATATAATTATTTTAGTTTTCCATTGATGTACTTAAAAAAAAAAAATTTGCTAATAATTCTATAAAAATCATTTGTCGTATACAGGGCATATTGTCAGCTGAACAATCATCATTATCTTCAAATGAAAAGAAGGCTAGTGAATCAACAAAGTCATTAAAATCTCCCTCATCAATATCTGTACCAACAGACTTTATTATTCCGGCAAAGATTCGAAACGCCGCGGATGCATCTCGAATTATACGTAGGCATTCTTCAAGTTCATTTTCCAGTGCCTCAGCTAGTCCGCGAGTTAGTATAGACTTAACTCCGGAAACCGTAAAAACCGATGACTTCGAAACCCAAACTAAAACTAAGAGAAAAATTTCGCAAGACACAAATGACAAAATTGAATCAAAGAGAGGTAAAAAGAAGGTGAGATTCTCAATTTTCCTATATTTACTTTCTTGTTTAATTTCTTGGTTTTCATATCCATTTTTGTATATTACATTTTATTTTTAAAAGGTTATGTCAAAAGCAGAAGGGGAATCAAAAGATTCTAATGAAAAAGCAATAAAGAAGGAACCAACGAAAAAGATTTCAACAAGGTCGAACGTTGTATCGGCACCGTCGGGATCAGTAACAAAAACAATTCCTAGAAATAAAAAAGTGCCAAAAAGCAGAACATCTTTGGACTCCTCATCAGGAGACGTTAAGTCTCCATCGAAGAGTCAAGATGAGGAACTTTCAGCGTGTCTTGCCGAGGCAGCATCAGCTCTTATTTCAAGTAGTGGTTCTTTGCGATCGACAAATTCAGTTACTAATCGTAAGAAAGGTACAGATTATTCATGCTACTATTAATTACTTTTTTACAATTTATGGGTACAGTTGATAAATAAGTTTTTAATTTTTTCTTAATATTTAAATATAATCAATATAAATTTTTAAAAAATTGTTTAAAATATTATCTTATATAAATTGTAAATATATGTTTAAATATTTTGAATTGTAGAAGTTCGCTTAAAATTTTTTTTTAATTATTTTAATAGGAAGTACAAATGCTTCAAAACTCCAGATGTCCGATGATGAAAAATCAGATAAGAAGAAATTATTTACAAATAAAGAAATTAATGTAAGGCAACATGGGCATCTTGTACAATTAATATTGACCCCATCCCCCCTTGTATCAGGAATTCGAAATGGTATTACGATTCAGGTAGTGACATGTTGGTTTAAATTTTATTTTACCATAATAAATATTTTATAGTTATGATTTATTTCAAATGATTTCATAGGTAATGAATGAACTTCGGGAAGCGCTGTCTATTTTACAAAATGACGACGATTGCCGAGTTGTTCTATTTACTTCAACAGGGACGAGTTTCTGTGAAGGCTTAGAACTTTCAACTCTTATACACTCGAATAAAGAAGAGCGACAAATTCGGGCTAAAGAAATGGCGAATGCTGTTCAGTAAGTGTACCGATTCAGTAATTAATTTTTTTAATTAATAATTTTAATTACTTTTTAACTATACTTTTTAATTAAAAAAGTACAAAAAAGAATAATAGTGCAGTAACAATAATAAAAATTATAAATAGTTTTTTAAATAAATTAAAATATCATGATAAATTAATACTATTACTATAGAGTTAAAGAATTTTGTTGTATAGAAGGTCTTTTTTCATTGCAGAGATTTCATCAGAACATTAGCAACATTTAATAAACCTATTGTAGCAGGTGTACAAGGGGCAGCTATCGGTTTAGGCGTAACGATGTTACCTTTGTTTGATCTTGTGATAGCCAGTGATAAAGCAACGTTTAGTACTCCTTACGGTAAGCTGGGACAGATAGCTGAAGGTGCCGCGGTGCTAACGTTATCTCACAGCCTTGGAAGTGCGGTGGTAAATAAAATATTTAACTTTATTATTTTTTATTTTATAGTATTTATTTAACTTGTTTTCATTGTTATCAACTTTTAGACAAATGAATTACTTCTTGGTGGCAGAGTTTTGACAGCGAGTGAAGCATTGAGAGCTGGGCTTGTTACAAGAGTTTTATGGCCAGATAGGTTTCAAGGAGAACTGTTACCATCGTTAAAAGCCATGAGTGAACAGTCTTCACAGGTATTAAATTGAGATTATGATATTTGAAATACTGAATAAATATAATATTAATGAATTTAATTGAATAATAATTGATTTTAGTCAATGGAAGCAACGAAAGTTTTGTTGCGTCAGAGTTTTCGTAAAAAGTTAGACGAGGCTTTGGAATCGGAAAATTTGCTGCTTGTTCAACATTGGTGTTCAATGGAATGTCAAGAAGCCATTCAGGCTTACATCGATGAGAAGGGTCAGTGAATCGCGCGTTAAAAGTGAGTGCTAAAATAAGTTCTGAGAAGAAAAGAAGAGTAACTTTTGTCTTAATGGTAAAAAGTAAACGTTATTTGGTAGTGATGTACAGAATGGTTCAATGGCGAATGAATCGTATACTAAAATATAGAAAGCGTGTTTGCTGAATATAATTACAATCGTGTGATAAGATTGGCATTGAGAAAGGGAAACTGATTATGTTTAATTATGTGTCAATTTGCAATTTATTAATGTGAGTATTGGGTTTCGTCGATTATTAATTTTGTTAAAATATTTATTGTTAGTTGACAAAAATTAATACAGCAATAACAATGATTCTTTTGTTTGGTGAAAAATTTTGCATTTGTTTTACACCATATGCACATTTTGTTCAATTTGAATATAAGTGTACGTGTGATAATGAAACCATAAATTTGCAAATATTTGTACTGTAGTATTCGAACTTTTTACTAAAGTTTGACTTCACTTTTGTGACATCTCAGTAAATGTTGCGAGTGTGTAGATGAGCAAGTGTGAAAATCACGATAGCATCGATTTTCGATGCACGATTTATTTTACATATTTACGAGTAAGAGAAACTGTAAAAGTAATTACCTACTGCAAGTTGGAGTATTTTAATAACGTATCTTTAAGTTTAGGTACAAAGGCTCAGTAAGCGTATAACAATTTATGTTACAAAGATTATTGTTGGATTTGAATAAACAAAATTCAAATTCAAGGCGAGTTCATTTTTGTCGTCAATAACACAATCCTAAGAGCTTTGGTTTATAAATATCACTTCTCTATACAAAGTTCTTCATTTATTTATAATTCATTATTGATGATAAAAATTGTTATCTTTTGTATATTATATACAATCATTTAAAAAGCGACACTTATTAACGGTACATAACGAAATCTCATTTGACATAATTAAATACTATGTCATAAAGAGTTAAAAATTATATTTTTTATAAATTTGGAATAATCTAGAAATTATTAAACGTTTACACTCAAAAAAATTCAGATTTACCTTTAAAATCCTAACTCCTTTTATTTGATTCAGTTGAAATAGAATTTCATTAGTTGAAAAAAATAATGAAAAATTAATATACATATTACAAAATTTCTATCTATATCAAAATGGAATATTCTGCACTGTAGATATATTTACATTTAACTTATAATATAAAAGATTACTAAAGACATTAATAAGAAGTATTATAATTAGAAATAAATGAATATTTTATCAAATTATAGTTGATTTTTTTTAGTATAGTGATCAATTTCCACAGCTTTATATTTTTGGTTGCTAATCTAATCAGGTAAGGAAATCAAAAGTATTATTATAAATTCAACTAAGAGTATTAAGTGTTGACATCAATGTTTAAAAACATTTTACTATGAATATAATATATAATAATACATTTTGAAAAAAGTTTCGAATATAAGTTTTATAATATAAAATTAAATAGCTTGCAATATGAGCTAGTTTATATAATATATTTTCCGAGACATTTTCCGTGAAGATATGATTAACGAACTTTGGACAATTTTGATTTTGAATTACTATTTTGTCTATACTAAAAATTCTCTAATAGATACAAATTGTAGACTATATTGCATATTTTATTGATAAGGTGCATTTAAATTCTGCCCTCCCCCCTATATTGTTCAGTATCGAGTTTGTATATATATTTATTCAATTGAAATTCAGAAGTAAGCTCGCATAAAAATGGTCAATAATCTAAAGAACAGCCCAGGGCATTATCAGTACTATGTAAATAAAAGCTGGTAAAAGCCAATAGAAAAAAAAGTTTTTCCGCTAGCGAAAATCGATAATCACTTCTCTATTTCAAAATTTTCCATTTTCCATCGTCAGCGAATGAAGGTCCAATAATGCATCTACGACCTCCCCCTCTCTACTCTACCCGGCGCTCATACCAAAAATACCGCAAGCGCACGTACCAGCAATTAATTGCATATAAAATTTTGTATACGATTCTCGTAGATTCTTTCATTTACATTATATTTGGAGCCCGCGAAACAGCGAGGCCCAAATCTACATAACGAAGGCTCGCCACTTTCGCGACGTCGACGTTTCTATTTTTCGATCGCGAAAAAAATAAGCCGGGCGTGCGAGCGCCCGCTTATATTATGTGCCACCTACGCGCGGCCTCCTCGCGCTCTTTCCCGCACTCTATCCCGCGCATCTTCTCTGCAGAGCGGGCGCGATAAGATAAGATACCGACTATATATATATACATCGCCTTCCCGCATATTAAAAATATAAATATATATATATATATATATACATGGGGGAGCCGAACGAACAACGAACGCTCTTTGTGACTCTTCATACGTGCAGATTTCTTGGCAATTTATTATAAACGCGAATCATGCTTAATGTACGTTTCCTTGAATTTTTCGCGCAATATTACGATGTGGACTACATTATATATATATATATATATATATATATATATATATATATATATATATATATATATATATATATATATTTCACGATGATGATACAGACACGGTCGGGAGGAACATACGTTCGGGCGGGCGAATGTCCGAGTGCCAAACTGTCGCGCAACGTCGAGCCGTCGAGGAGGTGCATAGTAGAGGCTTGATCTGGCTATATGTCTGTATATAAGGAGAGATGTGCTTTCTGTTGGCCAGGTCGTGGAATGCGTGGAATGTATACTCTGGGGGCCCTCGGCGCGGTATGCGAAAACTGAGTCACGGACTCTTCTTATTTATATATATATATATATATATATATATATATATGATGGGATGGGCAGGATAATATATGCGTTATTGAGTGATTTGTTGGGATATACATGCACGTCTGCATAACGGTCTAGTGCTTTTGGGTGTATATGTGATCGGAATATGATGGCATTGATGTACCGTATCTATATTTATAGAAATTAAAAGTAAATAACACTTGTTTTTAACAAGTATAACAATAAGTAAATTTAAACAAAATTATATAATTCTTTGCACAATAGACGAATGTAATAGAATAAGAATTGTGAAATGCTTTTCAATATTTACATTGTTGCAACTCGAAAATATAATAATTTTCACGGATTTTCAAATTAAAAAAAAAAGTTCCAGATATATCTGGGGACACGTGAGAGTTGATTAAAACTAACTAGTGCAATCGAACAAACTTTAATTTGAATATATTATTATAGTAATTAATTATTATAGAATTCAAATAAATATATTTAATTGAAGTAAAGTTCATTTATTATAAAGTCGTAAAATATTTATTTAAATCAAATAATTCATTTATTTAGTACGCTGTTAAAATAAATATTTGTTTGATTCTACTAATATCTATAATTTTTTTCTCCAATTTCTCGTTGTAGCTTACAGCTGTTTAAACTCGTAGTGTTAGCAGATTCTAGTCATCATATTTTCGTAGATATATTATGATTAGTCGCGCAATACGTGGGCGGAGTAGGACATCGGGGAATAAAAAATTAGTCGCGGTCAACGTGTAGATCACTATTAAAACTTTTTTAATTTTTATTTCTCACACTATGAAAGGAGCGCAATTTCTCTTTATGTTTTATATTCAATATTTTATGAAGTAAAAGATAATGCACGTACTTTATATGCCTCGAACTATGTAAATCACTTTTTCGTCTATTCTCTTAGCGATTCTTATTAGCGCTCGAACAATTTTCAATAGTAAAATAAAAATTGACTATAATGAAATAATTTGATATATATATATATATATATATATATATATATATATATATATATACAATATCTATATATGTACAATATCTATATTTGTTGAGAAAAATATACAAGTATTTGAGCTTATTTTAAACTTTGTTATAAAAGCTCAAGAAATTTGTCAAACGAAACATTTGCTTCTATTTTATTATCTTCGACTATTTATAACGCGCACCTTACTTACAGTAATTTATTACTAAAGTTAATTTTGCAAGAATAAATTAAACTGTCGGCATCTGCGGGGATTTCGTATATAAAATCCGCCGTGCAATTTACAAAGAGCAGCGATTGTTTTCCTGGTTAATTTCGCATTCAGAGACTTATTTGGCAGGCCGTGGAAATTTATATCGTCTGAAATTTTGACTTCCGCCTTTACGCCGAAAACGATAACGTAAAATTTATTTTAAACTCGAATGAATCATAAAAAGTACAAAGTTTTTCATTATAATACGATGAAAGTGTCTCGGGGAAGGTCTTAATAAAGCCTATTAATTAATTAATAAATTATATATCAAAACTTTATATCACATGTTCATATATGGTAACCTTTTTGTCGTTGAAAAATGGCACATATTAAGCTTACTTGTTATTATTAAAGACCAATTAAAAAATATTTAACGCGAAAATGGTCGAAACGATGCTTAATGTGTTGGTCGCATTCTTCTAATTGATTGAAAAGGCTTGGCAGCTCGCTTAATATGCAGACTTGTACTCGCGCCTATATATATATATATATATAATATGAGAGCATAACGGGGCATCATTTTCATACATTGTTCTGATCTATATGTTTATTATTCTCGATTTCGTTGCGATATATGACGAGCTTTGTACCCACGTTTAAAATTTTTGATTTTCTCAAATTAATAGTTAATTATTTATTATCGAAACTGCTTCAAACGCGGAGAAGAATTTTCTAGTGTAAAAGAATCACAATATACGAATAATAAAAATCTAAAAAATTAGCGTAGTTTATAACAAATCTTACAAAGTTATAGTTGGTAATCGAATTCCTGATGGGCACTTTATAGATATATATATATATATATATATATATATAGTGATTGTTACTAGAAAATAAATAAAGTTCTATTAATTTTTTCTTCGAACCCAGTTTATTAGGCGGTAATATTGATGAGCGGCGGAAAATAAAAATTTCGCTCGTCCCGTTAGTACAGAAAGCACAGTATTCAGACTATCGGTATTATATACCGTTGACAAACAAAAGAACTTCCTCACGCTTTCCAACAATCCCACAATTGTCTGTCTCGCGAGTCTTTATATATATATATATATATACCGAACCCCGTAATTATACCTTTTAAATCTTAAAGAGCTGCCGGCGCCGGTGAATCAGCTGAGCGGCCTCGCTTTTGTTTTTGTTGTTTTTTTTTTCTGAAAGAAGTATCTCTTTCTCTCATCTCCTCTTCAATCTCGCGAGTTCGTAAAATCTATATATATATATATATATATATATATATATATATATATATATATATATATATATATATAAATAAATGCACCCCGCGTGCCTTTTCTCATCGCTCGGTTCACTTTCCATCCTCGTTGTATATATATATATATATATATATATATATATATATCCACTGTGGAGCAGTACACGCTCTCGGAATCGGTGCGAAAATGCGCATACATACAAAAAACAAGAGGCCACAGAGACGAATGAATGAACGACTGAATGAACGAAAGAAAGAAAGAAAGAAAGAAAGAAAGCGCGTTCCCGCGTCGACGTTCGCGCGATAGTCCGGGGCAGTAGCGCGGGATGAAAACACACCAAAAAAAAAAAAAAAAAAAAATAGCGCACAACACGGCCTGCGAACGCTGATTCGTTGCTCGAGATGGATCGTTGCATTGTTGACGGACGATTGTTAATATCGCACCAGCTCCGAAAACGGGGCGCCGACGACGTGCTCCGAAAGGAGCACACGTTCGCGCCGGCGCTACTTCGCGCGCATACACGCGGTAATTACGCACCGCACGTGCACTAATCTCCACAGTGCCCGTCGGCGCAACCAGTGAAATCCCGACTGGCGGGCGAAGGGGGCGGGGGGCGGCGGCGGCGGCGGCGGTAGATTCGCTTTCACGCCGAGCGACACGCGGCGGCGGGGCGGTCGCGCGCTGGGCAGCGCCGAGAGATACTCGGTCCCATCGGTTTCGCGTCGATTCAGTGCGCGAAGAACAGCCGGCGAGAGAGCGAGCGAGCGAGCGCGCGCGCCCGCGGCTGCTGCATCTTCTCGCTCCTCTCTCCTTCCCTCGGGCCGGGCCCCGGGGCGCGTTTTTCTTAAAAAACCGACCTCGGACGCTGGGCACCGCTTTACGATCTATCGATACGCCCCGGGATTATCGGCGCGCACGGCGGTGCCGTCGGCGATTAGAGACGATTGCGCGCAGTACAGATAGAGTCGGGCGATAACCGGAAAATAATTGCGAGCCGCACGAGCGTCGATTTGCACGCGCGTCGAGCAGGTGCAAGTGTGCGCGCGCGCGCGTGTGTGTAACGAGCTTTTTGCGTCCGAGCCATTGTGCACTGATGCGCGCGGGCTTTCGCGCGGGCCGTCGCGTGCGCCAAAGTCGAGCTTGACGAGAGCGCGGGAGGCGGGCACGACTTTCGAGCGCGGACTCGCGAAAAGCTCGTCGGCGTTTACAGCTTTAACGTTATATATATATATATATATATATATATATATATATATATACATGCATACGTTTTGACTGGACGCGTATATGCGCGCAACAATGCTAACAGTGGGTGTTGCGATAGTTCAGTGATTGATCTTTGATAAGTAGCTGACGACGCTTGGTATTTTATATATATCTATATATATATCGATGCTGATGATCCGGCGAATGATTAAGATGGAAGGTTTGTCGATTTGATAGTTTATCTCTATATATATTTTTCATATTGGCTGTAATATTACACAGAAATAAAAATATGGAAACGCCATGCGGATTGCCTTATTCCAACTATGATAACGAATATTACACATATAAGTAATTTGTTATGAATTTTCGAAGGATTGTTGTTATTATAAAAGTTTTCATCGTTCAAACCATTAATCGATGCGTACATACTAAATGTTCTAATATAAATAGCGTAATTATACTTACATATCTATATTCAAATGATTCTTCTATAGTTTATTAAATGAGAACGTAAATTTGAAACGATGAATTTTCGTATTATAATTGAAATGCACATCTGAAAAAACAATAACTCATTTATATTTATCGGTATCGTTAATAATACAATGTTGACTTATAAGAAGCGAATAATAAATGAGCAGTAGTAATTTTCAACACGGATTCTAAACTGGCAATTAACACTATTGTATCGTAAACATCAGATTTGTCACAGCTTATTATTGTTATTATTTTTTAAATAACTTTTACACTAGTTCAATGTAAGGTACATTTTTATGTGCCTTATACACATGTATAGCGTTTTACAAAAAAATATTGAATGTCTTCTAACTGCTACGCTAATTAACACAGACACACACACCATACACACTCAAGCATACATACAATTATGAAAATTAAAATCTGTTGATTTAACCTTGCAAACCTTTGTGAGGATTTATCTACTTTACAAATATGACTATAGACCTGTTTTTAGCATCATCATCTAATGTAAATGTATGATTCAAATGGTGAATTGAAATTAGGAGCATATATATATATATATATATATATATATATATATATATATATATATATATATATATATAATCAGTTACGCGGAACAATGTAAATAATATTAAATTTAAACAATCCCATATTAAATATAAATAAAATATTCTCGGTGATCAAAATGACTAAAAATACAATCTTATTATAAAGTATAATTTTCGAAAATAATTTAGTGTTTTGAAGTTCAGATTATTATTATTACATTCGCGGAACATTTATTGCGGATGTCTCTTAAGTAGGTGGATTAAGTTTATTACTAATTATGTATATAAATAAATAAATAAATATATATATATATATATATATATATATATATATATATATATATATAAAACAAAAATTAATAATTTCAGATTAAAAACTAACAGTACTTATTAGTATGTATGTGCTTAAGAATTAGTTAATTAATCAAGCTTTAAAATATGAGGTCCTGAGAAAATAAACTCGTCATTCTCATTGAATAATTTAAGGTTGTTTGAGGAAACGCTATTCAATACATACATATGGATATATAAAATACACACGGGCAACGCAGATTTCGTTCGCCAAGAAAGCAATGCCCGTAATTTTCAGTTCTCGGTCCTTCGCGTGCAAAGCGAAACAACGCATTTTTTGTATATATATATATATATATATATATATATATATATATATATATATATATATATACGCGCTGAAAACTTTGACTGACCATCGTTATATAGGATACATAGCTGGTATATTTTTCAAAACACATCCATCAAGTTCGCTTAAAAAGCACAACATCGCGGTCAAACAATATATATTTAACAATACTCTATATATATATATATATATATATATATATATATATATATATATATACACTAGGCGTCTGGAAAAAGAACAAAAAAAAAGAAGAAAAGGAAAAAAGAACTTAAAAATAAGAGAAAAACCGGGGAGGGGGAGGTGGTTCGCGCGAGCCGAGAGAGGCGAAGATATATAATATGCGCGACGACGCAAAAAGATGCGCGACCTCCGCGCGCGCTTTCAAGCTCCGAAATAAAATACTCCGCGAGAGCAGCGGCGCGAGCGTATTATTATATAGCGCAAAGCTCCCGCGGACGAAATACGCCGTTCGCGATGGCACGCGTGTATTTCGACGCCGAACGTGCGTGTGTGTGTGTGTGTGTGTGTGTAGGCACGCACGCTCTCGGCGTGATCCTTGCAAAAGTCTCGCGGTCCCGCGCCACGGACTGCTGGAGCCCAGAGGCAGGGGGCGACGCGCGGCCTCGTGGATTTAGATCGATTTATTTGTACACGCCTTTTTCGGCAGGATGGAGCGGGCTGGGGGGAGGGGGGGAGGGGGTGGGGGGTGGGGAGACGCCTTGGGATTCGAGCATTTTGGCAGGCGCCTCGGTTGCGCGAGTCGGGAATAGTTTCTCGCCGCTTTTTTCCCCCCTCTCTTCTTCTTATACACTATCTTCTCTCAGTTTTATGTTTGTATGCATATATATTTATATATGTGTCTGTGTAACAGGGGTGTTATACAGTGGAGGGCACGGCGAAGGGTCAGCGAACGCATATGATTATTATTATTATCGTTGTATATATACGAAGCGCCGAAAGAACGGGGCTTTTGTATCGCGCGCGAGAATTCAATTTTAAATCGGGCCGCGGAATTTCTGGCGCCCGCATTGTTGACGATAAATCTTAAGTGATTGGCAATTAACACTGATTGGGACTCATTGCTGCTACCGATGCTGCTGATGCTGCTGCTGCTGCTGCTGCTACGACGATTTAAATGTTACATGCGAATGGATCAAGGCGCAGGGAAATTATGCGAATAAGAACGCAATCTCGTTTTTCACTACATTGCAACGAACGAAGCTTGCGATCCTACGCATTTTTATCACTTTATCTACGTATATACGGATTGTATACAGGCTGCGCCAAGTAAAAGAAAAAAAATTATCTGTAATGGTAAATAGTTGTGAAGGGATTTTATGTACCAGCGTTTCGAAACGAATCGCATAAAAGATTACCAAAAGATTGAGATGAATAATTATCGTAAAAAAATTTTTTTCAGCTCCATTCCTTCGCGACGTTTACCAACGAGTCGAGCAATTTTCTTCTCTGACGCGCACTGATTTTGAGACGCTAAAAAGGATACCGGCGATATAATAAATTAATGAATTTATCGGGGATTTAATGGGAGTTTATTACAAATTGAGTAAGATAACTGTCAAACTTAAGAATCTAATGAAAATAGCGGAAAGTAAAAATGTGACGCGATAAGAGATTAAAGCGGCATTTCGACATCGTAATCGCGAACGCCCTAAAAATCATTCTGATATAATTGTCAAACTTGAAAGAATGTGTCGAAATCGTGAAATCGCTCATTTGTCTTCAGTCAATTAGAACGCGTGAAAATAATCGAGACCCAATCTATGTCACAGACATTAAATGCTTGTTAATCTATATTATTATATTGCCATTCGTAGATCTACATATGTGTCTGCTATCTATACAGGTAAATTACAATTACTAACGTTATTTACTTTTACACACACATACACACACACCAAAATCATTTCCTGCGTTCGTGTCAGATTTTTTTAACAATATCGTCCAAGGTAAAGATAAACAGTACAAATATAATATTCTTATTTTTGGCAACGAACAAATATTGTTGTAAATACTTATATACAATGAGAGATTCAAGTAAATCAGTATATATCAAAAGAAAAACAGAAATTATTTAATTATTTTGCACGTTATTGAGTGCTGGTATAATAAAGATATTGAAGCTCGTTTATGAGTCCTTATTAGCTTTTGTAAAATGTTTGAAACGTATTTTAATGAAAATTATTTCACATTGTCCATATACTTGGACAGTCGAAGTCGGTAAATACATAAATCAAATTAATACTTTTTATTAGCATAAATTTAGTATGACATTCCGATATTGCCTACTATGAAATCAATTACCAATACAGAAGGTATATATATACATATATTCAATTCGTCTTTTCCTTTAACGTTTCCATACCTAGAACCGTTCCTAAAATATACATGTATATGCGAAACTGTTTGAACTTTTTCTAACTCATCACTGATTCATGAATTCCTGCGCGCGGGTAAAACGTGTCGTGCCGCAGACTAATTGTCTGGTTATACGAATACATTATATTATTTCACAGCACGTTTTTCGTAAAATTTTTTCAACGCCAGCACGACCTTTTCGTTATTAATAATAAATAATACGCGTGTGAGTGTGAGGTGCGTAATAAAGTTTTTTTTTTTTTACCAGAGGTTATAATTTTAATAATAGCTTCTTGATATTCTAAGGAACTAATAATCAAATGTTACGCAATGCGTTATACTGTAATGCATATCTACGTCCATATCCAGAGAGTCGCTCGAAGAAAGAAAAAAAAACTGTGCGTCCGTGCCTTCTTTTTTATAAGAAGATTCTCGGCTAGTTTTGTGGAACATAACGGTATAAAAAGTACCTGTATCTACTGTATATATGATAATGCGACGGTTTACCCCGTTATTAGACTTACATTCATTTTTTTTTTTTTACCTGCTTATTAAGGTAGAAAATTGTATTTCTTATCCAAATTGGCAGTTTCCGCCTTGACAGCCTAATGCCAAGTTAAATAAGTGCCGTTTTGTTCGAATACCTTCGTCCTTTTCTGCTTATTTCTTTGAAATGCGCGAAACTAAACCAGCGTTTTCATCTATGCACGATATCAAAGGGACAATGAAAGTATACATAACACGTTCGTGTATGTCGATACGTTGCTGAAAATTTGAAAAATTAACGTAAACGTTTTATATTTGAACAGCAGTTCTATAAGGGGGGGGGGAGAGCGAGCGCGACGAGGGGGGCCAAGTGGCTGGACGAGGGGGATAGTAGAGATAGAAAAGAGAAGGAAAGGAGTAAGGAAAGGGAAAAAAGCGTCTATACAGCGCGGTGGCCAGAAATACAACTTCACGGTTGAGAGAAAGGGAAATGGCTATAAATAGATAAAAAAAAAAAAAAAAAACGGCTGCGAAAAGAGTAATAAATAATCGAAGAATGCCAGCGGATGGCGCGAGAAGAAGAAGAGGGAGGGGGGGGGCTACGACGGAGAAGCGCGCATATACATACGTGTAATACGCGCCCGAGAGCTTTTGTAATGACATTGCTGGTGTATATATATAACATACGGCGATTAAAGCGCGCGAGCAATCGATAGGCGCGTATTTACACTTGCGTGTCAACGCGCGACGCGCTTTATTATTTCGGGTGCTCCCGGCGGCTGCGAGGTGAATCAATACAAAGGCGCGCGCGCGCGCACACACACACACACACACGCACACGCACACACACGTCTATTAGCTGGATTCCAGGAACGATTTAGTATCCTTCGTATACGCCGCTTCTGATATGGACACTTGTCCTCTTTTCTAGTTTTCTCGTTACAACTTCCTCCTCTTTACGATCGAATCGTGAAGCAATATCGATCATTGGCTTGATTTAGAGATAACATTTAGATTTTTCCGTTTAAGAAGTGAATTTACTATATATATATGTAATAGCTTTTATTGCCTTATAAAATGGAGACAATGTCATTGGTTGCATATAAATAGGAGCCTTGTATTTATGCTACAGCGGATATATTACAGCCATCAAGAATTCGAAACTTTTTCCTTGAGTTTTTTCTTCCGACTAAAATCCAGAAATTCTATTATTTTCGTATTATGAAATATTGCAGAATTGTAAATAATTCGTGTGAAATATATTTCTGATATTTATATAACGACGTGAGACGGTAGCGGATCTATTTTTCATAATATATGGCTTTTCGTTAAACAATGAGAATATCCGGAATTTTGTTATAAATCATCGTTCGTTATAAGCGGATCTTATACTAATTATTTATCATTTCACGAGTGCTTGGAAAGTTTTATTAAATTTTCTTGGAACTCGTACAATTACAATGATTCCAACACTTTTATATATCGATCGTCAATAACTTATACGGATGTTTATGTATGCTGCAGTTTTATAGTAATTGTAAAAACAATAAATTTTAAATCGAGAGAAGAATAGGTAAAAAAGTTCGTCAGAGAAGGATCTTGCATGCTTAAATGTTATACTTATATCGGTATACCGTATATATTTCTATATATATAATACAGGTATATTTAAACTTTTTACGTAACATAAAAGAGCCATGTGTAATTGCTTCATTAAACCACGTCGTTGATGCATCGATTTAATTAAAACGGGCGCCGAAAATTAACAAAAATTAATAACTTATTATACGATCTGTGTATAAGTTTCTCCGTTGCGCAATAAGTATCAATTTGTTTTCCAAACCTGATGTATGTTGCCCGTGCTACCGAGTATGAGTGTATATATATGGCTTTTTACGACAGATTTATAAGAGGTTATTATATGAACTTTACACACACACACACACACGCACACGCACACGCACACGCACACACGCACACGCACACGCACACACACACACACCACACACCACACACACACACACACACATATCTGTATATGAAAAACCAAATGTTCATTTTTTTTTCGTCGCTTTTGCGAGAGAAACGAAAGTCACGTCAATAGCCGTACGATATACATTTAATAAAGGTAATATCGTCGGAGAGCATTTTGCGCTTGCGTGTGTGTAATGCGTGTAGTGCGTGCGAAGGGCATCATATTTTGCGCACGTATCGAGGCATATACGCGTTTTGTGCTCGTACGCGATCTATATGTTATGTATGCGTACGTGCATACGTAGATACAAACGTACATACATACATACGCCGAAACACGAACCGATCCGGCATTAAAATCGTTAAGGTCCGTCTGCGCGAGCGCGTAGCGTCGGGGGGAGGAGGGGAGGCGACACGGACACGGAGACGGGGATCTACGCACATCGGGATCGGACGCAGTAAACGCGGGTATCAGTAGCGCGTCTCCGGAGCCTCAGCCACGATGAGACGTCGCCGTGTACGCGTGTGACGCCAGAGAGAGAGAGAGAGAGAGAGAGAGAGAGAGAGAGAGAGATCGTCAGGGACAAATAGAGAGACTATTTTATAATGGGCGATGCGTGGGAGGAGAGATGGTCGAGAACACGGACGACTGCGACACGTTATATAGTGGCCCGACTCCGCGCGCTGACGATCGGTTCTTTTTTTAGAGACTTTTTTTTTTTTTTTGTTTGCAAAACAACATTACGCGTCCGATCTTGCTGTACGGGGGTCGCCTTCCCGCGGGTCGCGCACTCCAATTAGACCGTGAGACGCGCTTTTTCCCTCGTACGCGTGTCCGATTCTTTTTGGCTTTGTTTTTTTTTAGTTTTTTATGCATTTTTTATCGTTATCGTCCCCATACAAGGGGGTATTATTAATAATAGTTCGCGCAGCGAAACAAGACGGTAAAGTGTAAATTTATATACTCCGAGATCGTAAATAACTCGAGAATTAATGGCATCGGGCTTTTTCCTCGCTCTCTCTCTCTCTCTCTCTCTCTCTCTCTCTCTCCTCAATTATTGTCTCGCTCGGAAGCGCTGTTGTAGGTCTACAGCTCCCGAGGTTCTTCGTCGTGGCTACCATATACATATACATACATACATACATACATACATACATACATATATATATATATATATATATATATATAGTAGCCGCGATGAAAGGAAAAAAATAACATAATAATACTATTGCAATATTATTTTTGTTTCGCGCTGACGAAATATATATTTTCATGTCGTACACCAAATGTGTACGCGATGATGTATAATGCATCTATATATAAAGAATAATTTTATATATCTGTATTGTGATATACCTGCGTTATATAAAGCGTCAAAACACATCGGAGAAATTGCCATTGTTGCTGATCTTTTCTGTTGCATTGAATTAACCGATGCGGGAAGTTTGTTTTACTAAAATCTAGGTAGAATATGTGACGAAGCAGTCAATGAGATTTGTCTCAGAATCGTGGGGCATGGATCTTTCGTAACGCGCTTAAATTATATTTCAAAGGCCGCATCATTTACATATATACACGTGATGTAAGCACAATTCACGAAATAAATGTTAAATCGTGCGCGCCATAAGGAAAGTAACGGTAGCGCGCAAATATTAAAAAAAAATTAATTTTTTTTTTATTTTTATATTCCGTACGTGAAAGTAAACGAATGATGATTTTCATTATTATACTGCAATCCATACGTAAAAGTCTGTTTATTTATTTTTTTTTTTCATAAATAAAAACTTATTTTTACGAGTAATAATAAAGACGTTTTTTCAAACTCACTAGTGCAAAAATGCTTTTCCCTTAAATTTATACAATCTTATAAAAGTGACGTTGAACAAGCGAGTAATACTAAATGGTATATTAAACATAAACGAAATACCTGTTTATGAGTGTATCATAAAAATTACGATATTTTGTCACGTTTAATGATTTTTCGTATAAATTTTACGAACTACAAGTATATGAAATTCATTACATAAAGTCTTATTTAAAATCCTATATTATATACGAAAAAGTATCGATATTTAAAAACACATCGTTATAGCTTTATACAGCACTTATCCAATTTCCTTACTCGAACGGCAATTTTGAAACGTTAATTATTATTTGCTATGTATTCTATTGTCAATGACTTAATATAGCGCGTATAGGCTTTAAAAAAAAAAAAAAACTATATAAAAATATATCGGTCTACGAATTTAGCCTTTTATTTCTCGGCAATGTCACGAGTGTGCCGAAATATTACAATTATATATACATATATTACATATCCATTAAATTATCCGCCCGTCTATATATTACATACATATTAAAAATTACAATATAGCCGCAGTCCGTACAACAACATCCTCCTCCCGCGAACGCGGAGGCGCGCGCGCATGTGTGTTATAACGAGTTCCTCCCTCTATATACACACACCTACCCATATAGCAGCTTGCTCGCTCTCCTCTCCCTCCTCCCAAAAGTCGTCGACTACGTCGTCGTCGTCGCCGTCGTCGTCCGAGAACTCTTGCTTGTATTTTGTATACGATATAGCCTCTGGCGCGGGAGGGAGAGCGAGCGCTGCAGAGAGGGGGCTGCCGAGTCGAGGACTGATTTCGGCTCCTCTCTCTCTCTCTCTCTCTCTCTTTCTCGCACTCTATCTGTTGCTCTCACTCTGCCGCTCGTCCGTAATGGGCGCCGACCGTCGCCAGAGCGAGATAGGCAGGATATATATATATATATATATAGAGGTATATAATCGGAGTCGAGCGTGCGCGCGCGCGCGCGCGGCTCGACTCGGCGCCGAGGCCATCTTGGCAGTTCGACTCGGTCGTCCGTGGGACGGCTCAGTCATCGTCCAAGTTCAACGCGCAACGATGGACGCGGCTCGGGCGTCCGGGCCACGAGCCCACCGCCACTCGGCCCCGTCGTCCTCGTCGCCGCGACCGCCCCCCCGTGCCGCGGGCAGCAGCCCGCCCCTCCCGAGCGCGGCGCGCGCGTAATCGCGGTTCCGCGTGCATACACGCGCGGCGAGGTATACGCGCCGTGCACTCACACACACACACACACACACACACACACACAGAAATACATGTATACGCGATAACTAGCTCGGAAGTCAGGCGAGCCCCGCTCTCGGGCCCGGTATGCTGGCCCGCTGCACGGTCTGCCGCCGCGTCAGGGGCGCGAGAGCATCGGCTAGCCCCGGGATGCGGATATCGCCGAAGACGACGACGACGACGACGACGACGAACACGCGGAGTCCCGGCCGTCTCAGGTAAGATCGTGGAAGACGCCGTGTGTACGGTACAACGTACAGATTATATATATATATATATATATATATATATATATATGTATATATAAAGGTGCTCCGATAGCCGCGCGGCGCGGCCGACGCGTATATTATTAAGACGAAGGCGCGTTGCTGGACCGGTTGGATGAGTAAAGCGGTCCGCAGCGTAGTCCACACGGTACACGGCCTCGCCGCCTCGACTCCCCTCCGCTCCCCCGTCCCACTCTCTCACTCTCTCTCTCTCTCTCTCTCTAGCAGCGGGAAAAGCGAGATTCGAGAGCTGTCCCAGAGCGATGTTACACGTCCGTAAACGTCGTCCCCGCGAACGCTGCGCGCGTGCATATGGGGCCTCGGCCGATGGATAATGAGCGCGAGTGAAACGGCTTAATCGTAACGAATTGGGGGAGGGGGCGCATCTCTGATACGCGCTAATCCGACGCTTATTGCCCTTGATTCGGGACGGACTGACTCTGAGGAATTTTTTTTTCTTTTTTTTTTTTTTATTTATGCGGCGGAGGATCGGATTCCGGCGACGGAGCAGGTGCTCTTTCATGTATGCCCCGTGCGACGACGACGCGTCGAGAAATCGATGGCAGCTGTGCTGTGTATATAAATATAGTTATCACCTGGGGGAAGTTTTACACGCAAATAATTTTCTGTCCCGCGACGACTATTTTGGGCCAAGAAAATTGAATTTCACAAAGTATAAGATAACAATGGTGCTTGCGCAAAATACAAGTCAGTTGTATGCGAGAGGATGCGATTCACTCCGTTTGCCTTGTACATAAAACAAAGTCACGACTCGCGTAGATTGAATTTTTTGTTTTTTTTTTTTGTTTTAACGCAATTGCACGCTGAAAAGCTCGGTCAGTTCTCTCTCTCTCTCTCTCTCTCTCTCTCTCTCTCTCTCTCTCTGTCTCCATGTTGAAATGAATCTGAATATTGTGTAGTAATGTTATCACAATGTATAGGGAGCTTTTATTTCGAAAACGTGAAAATGTCAATTCCGATTGGAAATGAATTAGTCAATGACAAATTGGTGCGCGCTCGCAAACAAGTCCATTAAATATTGCTCTGCCCCCCCCCCCGCAACTCCAACAAATAGCTCCGTTATATAAAAATACAGCCTACGGGCACGCGATATCTCTTTCGTCGCGTGTTTTCATTTTTACGTCTTTAACCACGATCCGTCATATACTTTCCGTATCGGGCGTTAAGCGCGCGAGGGAAGCATTGAAAGAGCTGGAGAGAATCGCAAAATAGAGAAATTAGAGAGGCGGATGTGTGTGTGTGTACATTTATAAATTCTATCCGATATTTTGTTTTTTTTTTTTTTGCAAATACGACGGCAAAGGGGGTGCGGATTGCGCTGCATTGATTCGGGCAAATGTCATACATATATATATATGCATATATATATATATATATATAGCGTCGGAAGCACGGGTGCGTCGTCTGCTCTGTATGCGTATGACGCTCAATATGCACGTGCGCGCCTGTGTGAGTGCTGTGCGTGTGCTTGACGTCTGCACGGGGAATCCGGATCGATCGCCGCGCGAAAAGAATCGTGCGCGCGCTCGCTTGCTCACCTGCTCGTTGTGGGCCTGAAAGGAGATCGATGGGGGAGGGGGAGTGGAGGAGTAGAGCTTTGACACTTTTTAGCATATGTACGAGGATCTTATACATATATATATATATATATATATATATATATATATATATATATATATATATATATGTATATTTATAACGAGTGCTCGCATATCAAGGAGAACACCTTGATGTCGAGACGTTATAGTTTCATATACGTCTCGAGTTACGTTTACGGATAACTGGACGCCCGCCCTGATATACCCGAGGTGCATATATACGGCTACGTATGCAACAACTCGATGCACTTTCACTTACGCCGAAGTAATACACATACGGAGTACATGCTTTCTCTCTCTCTCTCTCTCACCCCCTCTCTCTCCCTCTTCTCTCTCTCTCTCTCTCTCTCTCTCTCTCTCCTCTCCCTCTCCCTCTCCTCTCTCTATCTATCTTCCTCTTCATATGGATTATCTGTAACGCGTCCTCGTAAATTTTGAAATTATGCGTTACGAATGCGGTCGGTGAAAGCAGTGATATATACGTCCAGGATGAAACTCGAGCATCTCGAGCGGAAGACTAATCTTATGTGTGTGTGTGTGTGTGTGTGTGTGTGTGTGTACCTGTAGGTGCACACACATGCCTATACTTGCACCTGAGCGTAGCGGGCGCCCGTGATGCTTATACGCGCGTGTATATACATATACTGTGTATTTGTGTGTGTGTCCGTGTGTCCGTGTGTGTGTGTGTGAAAACTTGATACCGGTGCAGCGAATAGATTCCTTATATATCAGCTGTATACGTAGCTATACATTTCTGAAGTGCCTATATAAGTGCGTCTTATATTCTATATGGTATAACACAACTCCGCTTTACGTCATAAGCCGTGGGTCTAAAGTTTTTCACGTGTATTGGAACTTACGAAAGTGGCCGTAAAGCCGGCCCGGCTTGAAAATTTTTCGTGGTTTTTATGGGACGAGCAGACGAGCGGTGTCCTTGAACGCAAACGTGACGATGGAGTTATTTACACGTTTCTTAGAAAATTGAAGATAAATATGAAACGAAAGTTTCGTTTCAAATAATAAAAATAATTCAAGTATTTGTTTAATTTTTTATTATTATCGTAATATATGAATTAATTATTACTTACAATTAATTGAAGTAAATAACAATAGAAAAAAAATCCTTCGCGCGAGCATTTCAATGAGAACGAAAAATTCGATTTGATTATTTTAGCAATTTATTTTAATAGAACATATATTGATTATGTTCTATTGTCATTCTCATGTATATATATATGTGTGTGTAAAGCAATGCGCTATTTATAATTTTATGACTTTCATGTTTGAATTGATTTACATCGTCGTATTATTGATTTAATAAAGAAAGTAAAAGTATCGTAAATTTCAAATACCTTTACAACGAAGGAATTTTAAAGTATAGTAGAGTAGAGTTTTATGACGCGTTAATTAACTCGTTTTTTTCCTCTGTTCGGAAGGAATTTTGAAACCATTGCTCGCGCAAGCCTATAGGCATTAGATGGCGCGATAGAGGCTTGTTTTCAGCTCAAAACTCAATGACAATGCACTTATATAATTCCATGGTTTCTTTCATTTCTTTAAATTTTTCATTGAAGAAATTATTTAAATTGAAAACTTAATTATCCACGTTGTCGTTCTACGACTCGCGTTGGTCCAATTTTCGAATTAGAAAAAAATGTTGAAAAGCAGATGCTTTTATAAGGAAAGTAATAAGTCGAAAAATTTTAAAATATTAAACATAATTTTTTACAATTTCTGTTACAGAATAAAAATTTCCAATTACAATTAAAAATTTCAATTAGAAATTAAAATTTATATTTGTAGTTAAATATAAATTTTCCTGAATATTCACGTGTGGTGAACAATATTTTCATTTACTTAAAGTAATTTATTTGAGTTTCACGGGTTTTTCGTGGATATATTAATCATCAGAGTGATATCGGCGTGCGTTTAGCAATAATTACTTTATTAAAAGTTTATATTTAACTATAAAAAAATTATTTTTCCACTTTTTCGTTTCCCGTAAAAGCATTATTTTTAGTATTCCAGAGTGTTTCCATTGTAAAATGTCAATTTATTAGGTATTTAAAGCACTATTAGAAAAAGCTAACAATAATTTGAATAATTCAGAAAAAATCTTGTCGCTTCGCGTAAATTGAATAATTTCAAGTATGCACAGCATTTTATTGAACTGATTATGAAAGAAATTTAACATATGGTCACGTTATCGTTCAAATAAATTCTATCCATATAATATTTTGACTAGCGCATATAATATTGAAAATCTAAAGCATAGCCAATTTCTTTATTCTATTTTACAGAGTTATTCGGTAAGATTCTGGATCTTGATTTTTGATCCTCCATTGCTCAAGTCCCTTAGATGGACAAGTGGAGGAGCAAGAGTAAAGCGCACACTTTTGGAGAGGACAGCTTACTTCCGTCGACACTCAGAGTTCCGAATGTGAATTCGCCTCCCTTGCTGGACAAACGGAGGTCGAAAAAGTGGTCTATAGATGGATTTTTTAAAAAGGTCACCTCGATCCTAGACGTTCACAGTTCCTCGTCGTCGTCAGGAGATTGGTCGAAGCCACAGAGAAGAAAAACAAACGGTTAGATTCAGATTTGTTTTATGTCTCATTAAAAGATGGTTCGCTTAAATTATAAGTTATAGTAAAATATACAAGTTTTATATTTATATATATATATATGACTCGTAAATTGACAAACGTGAGCATGTAATAGAATTTTTGAAGCAACAATAGTATATTTCATCACCGGTGTGGAAGTTAATTATTATATTTATCTCGGGAGAAAGGCAGGTTAGACAAGCGAGAGAGATAAATTTCACGAGGTAAATAATTAACTTACACACGAGAGTTGAGCGATATTTTGGACAACGCGAGCTGAAAAAAATTACGTGAAAATTGCGAATGTGAGGCGGGATCGGCGTAAAAGCTTTTTATTTTAAACAGCCCAGAAAAATCCACAGAACGAGTTTGCGTTCAAAAGGAATTATATATTTTTAAAGTTTTTCCTTATCCGATAAATAATTTAAGAATCGAGGTACAAGTATTTGCGAAAATTGATTTCCAGAAAGCAATATGAGAGAAAGATATACCATTTTTCCACAAAAACTCATTGCTCGCGTACTCTCTATACGGTAAGCATCCTATAATTTTGCCATTAATAATTTTTATAATCATATAATTTGTAAGATTCCTTTTGTGAAACTACTCAGGCATTCAGAAAAATATCTTTCTCACATATTTTAATATTTGTCAACTAATCGACGTTTTACATAAGAATAAAATTAAAAATTGTAAAAGTTAACAATCGTAAAAATAATCGCAAAAGAAATCTCAGTTATAAATGTTCGTTTTCACAAGAATGTTATATCTTTTGCATCTGTACAGAAATTGTCTGTATGATTATATCTTAAATATGTATACCGAAACGAAGAAACCGAATAGTGTATACACAGTATCCATAGTGGATATATATATATATATATATATATATATATATATATATATATATATAAATTGCAATAAAACGAATGCAGTTTCGCGAGAGTTCGCGATGCGATGGGGCTTGCTTCAATAAATTACATGCACACGCGCGCGCGTACACACACACACACACACACACACACACACACGTCCGCATATTTCTATATATTCTCGTTTAAAATTGGAAAGGCAAATCCAAGGGTGTCTCCGCTGGAAGAGCGACGCACGGCCGTGCCCTCGGGAGCGCGGGGGGCAGCGTCGATTATTCACCTTCGGGCGTCTGCCGCGCAGCCACCGGCAGCGCCGACCGACTCTCCCTCCCCCATCGGATCGGCGAAATCGGCAACGACGCGACGATGAGTCAGGCGCTGCTGCATCGGGAGCCGTGCGACGCCCGGCTCGGCCTCAACTCGCAGCACTCGCGCAGCAGCGACGGCTGCTCCTCGCTCGACGGCCCGAGGAGGCCGCGCTGCAGGGACCGGGTGAAGGCCCGCGCCGAGGCCAAGCGCGACCGGCTCTGCGTCGGCGACAGCAGCATGGACGAGAGCAGCGCCGAGCCCGAGGAGCAGCAGCGAGCCTGCGGCGGCGGCGGCATTAACAGGAACAGCAATGGTAACAGTAATAACAATAACGGCAAGCAGCAGGGCGACGCCGGCGTCGCCAAGCGCAGGTCCAGGGCCTCCAGGACCGAGAGGTATCTCAAGAGGATGTGCAATGGTGGGGGCAAGGCTAACGGGATCGGCTCGCAGAAGACCGCCGCGGTCGGCGACTCGAGAAATCTGGAGGGACGCGGCTGCAGGCCCGAGGAAATCCGACCGATCGATCGAGCGACTCGCGACGATTTCGCCGAGGGTATGTACCCTCGCATATCAGTCTCACTTTATTTCGCTTTTTAGTATTACGATGCCCAAAATAGTATTTTCTGTTCGCTTGTCTTGTTACGAGAGAGCCGTTTTGTTTAATCAAACATCGCGTTTGCTCAGTCCGAGAGCGATTTATCTAAATCGAACGAAGCCGTCCCAAATCTAATTGAATATTTTTTCGAATTAAGACAACATTTTCTTACTTTAAGAAAACGATTTATTTGACAGTAGAAATGTATTTTCAGTTTAGCTGAAGATCGAGTGAAGAATATGATGAATGAAGATAGAATTTACACGGTTCAAGCGTGCGTTCATATTATAATTTACATGATAAATTTGGACGGGATTAATGAAAGTACTTGTAGCAAAAGTTGTTGAAAGCAAAATTAAATCGGGAGAGTTTTTCAAAAATTGAACGAATCGATATTTGAGAGTAACAGTACGTTAAATTCTTCTTGCCGAGATAATATTACGCCAATTTTGATTAAAAAATATTTCAAGACTAGATTTTCAACGATTACGATTCCGGCTTAAAATTTCCTACGTATAGATTGCGATACTCGAAGTTTTCGGTCAGAATCCACTACAAAATTATAATTTTCTATTATGAATGATGTTAATTTGAATTAATTTAATGTATAGTGCATCGCATTCTTATATTGAATATAAATTTTGTTTTTTTCGATACTTTTTAGTGCCTTGGTAAACAATTTAGTCAAAAAAACATTCCAAGCGTTGGCAATAAATATACGGTGTCAATAAAAGTTTTATCTTCGCACGCTTTACGTTCGTAGAGAGGAGGATGATTAGATTCTTTAACGATCATTAGCTTTCTACTAGAAAGCTGTCATTAAATTCGACTAAACGGAATCTATTCCTATCAAAATTGTAGCTGAAACAGTATTAAGCATTGAATTTCGATATTGTCTTATTCTCAAATGGCGGAATATTATTTAAAATAAGTAATCCGTAAAGATTAAAATTTTACATTAAATTGTTGAAAAGAATAATTGGTGGTATAATATATTAATATCGTTCGATAAAATCTGTAACACATCATTATGTTTCTGTGCGCGAAGGTGGCATTAACGGGGAGACGTACGGCCCCCCACACATCGACAATGACGCCGCGAACGAAAACTATTACGCGCGCCAGTCGGATATCGGGGTGAATCCTCTGGTTCAGCAGACATTGCAGTATTTCTCGGAGTTCGACCGGAGCATGGCGGCGGCGGCGCAGCACAAAATCCGGAAAACCTACCCGGGCCATTATCAGCAGCATCATCCTCATCATCATCATCGGCGCAGGTCGGCCAACGGCAGCGAGGCGAGCTCGGCGCATCAGCCGCCGCAGCAGCGGCCCGGCAACGTCGTGCCCCCCAAGCCCCCGTCCAGGGATCATCGATCCCAGATTCTGGTGAACGGCACGTCCTTGGACAAATACCAGCAGATGCTGCGCCACGTGCAGAAGCCGGCCGAGGCGCGGAGCCAGCTAAATAACGAGGCGGACGGATATTATCCGCAGGCGAGGTCCTCCCTCTACAGTCCCAATTACGAAGTTCGGAACATAAATGAGGTCCGTGGCAGTCATTCCGTCTCGCCCAATGCAACGATGCACAATAATTATCATCTGCCTCTTAGTTCTCCTAGAAGTCCTCGGCAGGAGTCGCTCAACAGGGTAGGCTATCGATCATAGATTATAAATGCGCACTGTGTTTAACAATATAAACGTTCACCGTTGATATTTTCATATTTCCATTTGTATTATTAAATTTTGACTTTCGAGTAATTTGCTTCGAAATTTACTCCTTTAAATTTATTTAATTTTAGTACAATTATGATTACAATTGTCACAATGATGTTTGTCAATCAAATAAGATATAGCGCGACCTGACAAGTCTCTGATAACTCTGGTATAAAAGAAAAAAAATTCGATGAAATTAGTTCAATGACAAAGTTACAGAGCTGATAAGAATATAATAATAATCCAAATAAAATAGTCGTAAGCCTTTTAAGAATGATCAAGCTTCAAAAATGTTTTGAATTGATAAGAAAAATTAATTTTGCACAAAATTAAAGACTGGAATTGAATTGATTACAAAAAGAATGCATTGATAATTTCACAGACGCGGGTTGGAGTAAGTGGGGCTTACCAAACGAACCAATCCTTGTCATTAGATATGAACAAATCGAAATGCGCAGACCAGCCATTACCGTGTTTTTCGAATATTTTACAAAATGAAGATTATGAAAACTCGAATTATGTGCCGTTAAAAAGTAGTGAAACCGATAAGTCGAACGAAAGGCGGAGTTCTAAAAATTTGGAAGAGGCATTGTGCGAATTAGAGGCTATATATAATAGTCTGCAGCTCGGCGACGAAGAACTGTTAGAGAGAGCGGAAAAACGAACAATGGAAGAGTTTCAATATAAAGGATTTATGGCGAGTCCGGATGGTTTTGACGATGAAAATTCGTCCGCGAGAAGAAAAACATGGGGCGATGCAGCTTTAGTGAGTACATTAATTTTTTAAATATTTTATTCGAGTTTATTTTAGGGATAAAATAAATAAACAATATAATTATTACAAATGTAATAATTTATTTATTTTAAATCAAATAAAATTAATGCGCTTATAGTCTTTTTATTCATTTCTATTGTTATATGAGTCACATTTTTAATAATTAAATAAACGAGTTATTGTTGCATACTAGGTGACACTATTTATAATTATTTAGCTTTTTCGATTGTTATTTTCACATCAATATTGATTTCAAAAGTATAACAGAAAGAGTTTTGTTTTAAGATGTACCATATGACGTCAGAGAATAAAAATAGTATGAAGATGACGTCCAAAGCTGGATTATGAAGATTGCTCGTAATTTTTTCTATTAATGTAAAAAATAGGAACCTTCAGGAGTAATTTTATGCATTCTCTGATACTGAAAATATAATTGAGATAATGCTGATGTTACATTAATGCAATAAAAGAGGGATTTCTTTAACATTAACTGTTCCAATTGATTTAGGATATTGCTTGTCGTTGCTATTGTCTGAATAAATAAGATATACAATTATTTCTTTCTTTCAAATCGTAGGCCAATTTCAAGGACGAGTCCGAAGTACCTGATAGACTGAGGGATGATATGGCCTATAGGAGAATGCATCCTAAAGAGAGGCCCTCGTCTGAAGACTGCCAATCGGCCTTATCTAGAATTAGTTATTTAATGACATCACCAGCTCCGTCACGACGCGATCCGCTTTTCCTCGATGCTAAGAGAAAACCGCGGAGAAAAGAGCCGGACGTTACGCTGGATGACGTTGTATTTCGTAGTATGCAGTACGCTAATAATACGCTCAAGGTAAAAATACAAAGAATATAAATTTTTCCTGAAAAGAATGTTTGACCAAGTTAGAGAAGAAAATTCTTAAGAGAAGATTAAATATTTTATAAAACTTTATATTTAAATTTATTTATAATCTGTCTACCAAAGACGTAAATAATACATTTTTAATATATTTTTGATCAATCAGTTTTAATTACTAACATTTTACTTCTATATTAAGCATAAATTGAAGTGAATTTTTAATGTATAATGTTATTGCTGCTGATAAATGTCGCTTTTTATATTTCAAATGGTTTTGAAAAGTAGTATTTGTGTTTAGTGTTATTGTAAACTATAGATCACTACTAACCAATATATTCTTTATAAATTTGCCAGGTTGTGGAGCCACAACCGCCGTTTGGTATACCTCTTGGACCAATCACAACAGCTACGGACTCTGATTATCTTCATACGAGTCGCACGAAGCCCGAACGAGCGCGCTCACCTTACATACCGAGTTGTGAACCTGACATTGTGACTGATGATCTTGCCTTCCGTAACCTCCGTAAGGATGCACAGCCATCGAGCGGTAGTCGCCAACCTAGTCCGTCCCTCGTTAGCGGCGGCGCCACGTCCCCGCTGTCTTGCGCCATAAAGAAGAAGCGCACAGTGAGGTCATTGTCGGCGAATCTTTATGGTCTGATTAATAAGCCTGGCGTCTCATCAGTGAGGTCGCCCTTAGATCTTGACAATGACGATTTAGTGAGCATCAATACGAATTCAACTTTCGATGATATTTTCGACGATCTGTCAACCAAGCACATCAACCGAAGGACAAGCGATCCCGAACTTATAACTTCCAAATGGCAGAATAATGCTTGGGATAAATTTGATATTAAGGCGAACAAAGATCCTCTGAGACATAGAACCACTCAACATCAGCAAATAAAGAGGGAGAATTCGTCGGACTTGGACCTGAGTATAGTGTCGTATGATGATTCGTCTGACGAAAGACTTCGACCACAGGAGAAATTAGTGTCTGGAGATCAAGAAGCGTAAGAAATCAATTAATTATTCTAACTGGAAATTTAAATTAAATAGATTAATAATCATTACTAGGTTTTGCCTAATGTACAAATTTTCAAAACAAAATCATCTATTTTTACCGGCAGTGGATTGTAAATAATATGAACTTTTTATATATTTTTTCTTATAGGGAATGTAAAGTGGACAGCGAAAAAGGTAGCAGTTACATTTCGTCTAATTGTAGTACTCCGTCACCTCCGATAAATCGTCGAGCTGAACCTGTTACCGAACAGGAGATATCAATTTATAAGAAGCTTTGCCAGGATCTTGAGAATCTTGTTCAACTTACAAAAAGCGCCGATACTGACTCCGCACCAAATGAACTTATCTCTGTCCCCTCAAAAATAGCCTTATTTTCAGACAAAGATGTGTTAGACATTGCAAAATCTAAAAATAACGTTGCTAGTAGTTTGAAAAATAATGCATCCAGTATTCACAAGGAAAATATGTGTAAATTTAGTAATAATGAGATTTCCGATTGTGCCAATGGTAATATAACAATGGACACAGAATTGGGCACGTCACCACTCAAACGAGAGCTCTCGTCAATTCTGGACAATTTGAAGAGCCTCGAAGAGGAATCCAATTATAGCCATAGTTCCTATTCTGAGGAAAAAAAGAAGACAACGAATGAAGTAGTCGTTAACGACGGCATCAAAGAAATTACCAAAGACATTTGTGATTCGGCCACTGGAAAGGACGAGAACAAAGATGACGAAACGAAATTCACTAAGGAGGAGCTAGAGGAGAAGAAAGATAAGGTGGATGACAATGTCTTCTTCAGGAATGTTCAACTGGCAAAGCTTAGTGGTGATTGGAAAGAGAGTACGCCGAACAATGCTGTAAACAATCGTCGTACGAGCCTCACAAGCAACGACAACAACCATTGGGAAGGTGAGATAAGGTCTTGCGAACGTGTTAGTATGGTGTGCAATGCCTCACATGATATGTCTCGACTAACCGCAAAATACATCTGTTACATTACTAATCACATAACAGCGCAATTTTGCCTCCTGCTTGTCTTCTTCCTCGTGCTGATGTTAGCAATCGTTACTGTGCCATAGAAAGAAAAAAAGGGGCAGAGAAAATATTAATGAATCTCAACCAAGCATTTATTATTGTTCTGCTGTATGTACATTATGCGCATCGTCAATGGAGCTTGTATCACTTCAGGAATGTCTTGACGAGAGAATCATGTTACTTGTTTTTATATTTTTTTATTTTTTTTACTAATGATTGTTCTTATATTGTTATGTTATTTTTAATCTATTAACTACCCACCCTTTATTAATCATCCTGGAACGGATTATGTATATATTGTTATAGTTTTTATGATAGTATTACTTGCGTAAGTGCAAGATTGATTAGAGATATCGTTTTTGTATAATTGGAACTAATTTTATTTACAAGCTCTAACGAAAAGTTTGTAGAACTAAAGTATTTTCAAGAGTTTTGATTTTAAACAAATATTAAATTCAGAAATGCAAAGTAATGATATAAATATATTTGAGAAAATCATGGCCTTAAACTTGAAATGAAACTTTGGGACCATACAAAGTTCAATTTGATAGTTTTTATAAGAAAAATGTTTTAAAATATTATTATTATATAATAATAAAATGTTATATTTAAATATATCATGTTTTTCTTTATTTTTGGTATTTTACAATAGCAAAATTAAATATTTATATTCCATTTTGATAGCTTTCAATTTTGGTATTTAATATTTTTCTCAAAAATGAAAACTCTTATTTTGACATTTCTACCTTCCTCTTATACATCGTGTACATTTATTTAGATATTGATCTGATTGTTATTTAATAAAAATATTATATGGTATCATTCAGAAATTCCTTTGGAATATATAATGATTTAGAATAATATGTTTGTAACAGGCTATTAAGAAGATGTACAAACATAATTTTTATTTTTCTGCAATCATCTATTAATCAATTGCTTGTAGACATTTAAATTAACTGTCAAATTCATTCGATATTTCACTGAATAATACGTATAGAAATTTTTAAGAATTTTCAGAATCACTTTATTATCACCAAATTATATAGTGTTCGTAACACATTACAATTATCAATGTATGTAAATGTAATAAAATGCATATAATTCAATTAACGCTTTCCTGTATATTTTAGATAGATAACGATTCAATTTTAATTGTAAATAACAATATAGTACTGCAAAAATTCAATGTCAACTGCTTAAGCATGTAAATTAGACATATAATAGCTATATTTAAATTCCATCTTTACGCAAAACACTATAAAAACATATTTATATCAAATACAAGATTAACAAATCTGAATGTTTTTGATACTTTAATAAGAATCTCGCTAGTTATTTTATAATGCTGTAAATGGTATATTTAAATAGTACTATATTAAATAATAATAAATTTGAATGGTACCATATAATGACAATTTATACATAATCTTATTTCTGGGTCAGGAGAGCTAATCCCGATTTGAATGATATTACTAATGTCGTAGGTGCGGGCACTACTCTTACATGACCGAGAAGCATTTTGAACGAGTGCAATTGTAAAGAATATACTTCGATGGCAGAGTCGGGTATTTTTTTTACGTTCTCTTCTCACTTTCTCTAACTTTTTGTAAAATCTGCTAGAAATTTCAGTGGACTGTTAAAAAAAAAAAAGAAAACCAATTAATTGTTATTATTTTAATAAAGTTTATTCATTAGTCAACACAAAAGTGGTCTCGAGTAATGTTTTCTTTTAACCTCATATTCAAGGTTTTTTGCGCAGTGTATTTTTTCGCTACTTTTTTGGTTTGGTACGAGTAAATTACACTACTGGATTTTGTGCACTTTTGATACCTACTTAATACTGGCTGCTTTATTTACCTTTTCCGATACTGGAGTTAAGTTGATTATTAAAACGAGAAAACGAAATAAAAACGACAAATTGTAGCTATAGCTGAAAATAATATACTTACTTGGCTAATAGTGTTTGACAACCCAGTGCTTTTAGAATTCTGAGCTTGAGTAAGTATAATCTACCAACATTTATATTAATACCAATAGAAATTGCACCATACATTAAAAATACATAATAGTTCCAAATTATCGGGTTATTGATGTCCTATTGACATTTATTGATTTTTTAATAATACCTTATAATTATATTCTTACGATTCTGAAATTGATTTTTGTTATTGACTAAATTAATAAGTTCGAAAAATAAACTACATCTATATTCTAAATATTATTCGGTTGCAAAATTGTAAAAAAAGGTGAAGAAAAAAGTATGAACTAGCAATACGTAAAGATCCTTTTATTAGTTTTATTGGAGTCTGGAGTTATAATGTACCATGGTTTTTTTTATTTACATTAAGAATAATTATTTTAATACAACAAATTTTGTGCACTCGGGATGAAATCAGTTATCACGAATATTTCAACACAACTTTCAAAGATCCAATGGAGTTGTATAAATTCATTAAATAAGAAAATCCAGAATTTCTTTTTTTTTTTATTATTATTTTATATATATTTTTTAACGAAAGGTATTTCTATATATACGAACAATTGTTTAACGTGAATAATTTGGAACAAGGATTTAGTCATGGATTAAAAGTTAACTGGCACTTTTATCCTTAAATCCCTTTAATCAATTATCTAATGTTTTTTTATGAAATCATTAAGAAAATTATGTTGCATGCAGGTATGAACAAGTGCAACCACAAGTACAACAGCATGCCAGCAAAGACTTCGTCGCTCCTTCCATTTCGTCATTACGGTTCGAAGCGAAAATCCAATAACCGAAAGTCGATGTGCTCCATTTCATAATGATTATTATACACTTCATGATCTCGAACTGCTCAATATTCATTTTTTTTCTCTCTCCTAATGTAATGAATCGAGTGATTTTACAAGGAGAAACGTACTTTATAAAGCATATAAAATAATAATAATCATATAATCATTGCTGTAAACGCGCGCACGCGCGCGCGCATGGTAAGAAGAAAGTTTTATTATGTACTTGAAGGATGTTTGTTAAATAATTTTACGACGTTGTTGATAGGATAAAAAATAAGAAATTATAAGCGCAATTGTGGATAATTATTATTAAGATAAGATGAAAAAATAATTCTGAAAGACAGAATGAAGACTTGTTTATATGCTTTTTTTTATTATTCCATTATCATTTTCTTCTTTTCACAAGCTTTCGTGGAACTTCTTTTGAACACTTCTTCCTTTGGAAAAATATTTAACACCATGAAAATATCATCCAGCGAATTTCAGAACAGCAAACTGTTTGTTTCTTTTATAATTATATTTCTCTACTAATGAACAAACTCTTCGCTGAATTTCATATTTTTTTATACATGTTCTCGTGTACATTATATCTCTTTGATTTAAACTCGAGTAATTAATTTTCATTACATTATCTTGCACTTTTTTTTTTTCTTCAAATAACATCGATTCAGATTTTTTGCTGTTAAATTAATTTGGTATAATAGTTGCACAGTGTTGAATAGTCGAAGACAAAATTGAAGTTGAAGAAATGGCGAAACTTTGATAATTATACTTGTACATTGTAAAAAGAAACGAGTTCTGTAAATGTAAACTTAATTCTACTTTTTCTTCGTGTTTCCGATCCATGACAATTCGGGAGAAAACTGTATATATATATATATATATATATATATATATATATATATATATATATATATATATAATTGATAATATTTAAACTTCAGAATTGCCAATGCTTCGTCATTTTCAGTTTTCCCAATTATGCCAGGCTGTATACATCTCTCAACATTACTCAAAAATGCATACTTTTGTTTGTATGTTTATGCAATATTTTAATTGGAGGTAGTGATGTGCGAGTTAGAATTTTATAATGCATTTTTATATCATCGAACGGTGAATGAAAGTCACTTAACAAAACAATAAATAGATAATATTATCATACATTATTTGACTACTTATATATTTTGATTAAGTTTTCCTACAATGTTACACTCATGTTTATCCGCAAGTTTTTTTCAGATTATAAGAGCGACATTCTAGCCAATGTCACCAACGGCAGAAAGTTGAAAATTAATAAATACAAGGGCAAAAGAAGTATTTAATTGAACTTTTTTGAATCTTTATCTATTTGAATGTTTCGAACGTATCTTATCAAAAAATGACGATTCGTAATCGCAGGATTATATTTATTAAATAACAAAAATATCCCTAAACGTTACTTATCGAGCAAATTTTTAGTAATTAGAATTCGCGACATTTTACTTTTTTCTTTCACGTTGCGTCAGATGCCGTAATTACTACCGTAAACCGAAAATGATCCTTTTGGCACTTATTGCGATTGAATAATTTTTTTTTTTGTTATCCGCAGTATTTGACAATATCGCATAAACAAACGAACAATATTCACCTTGAGGAAAGCCTATTTTAGAGCTACATACCGACGAATTTCTAACAAAGCAAGCCTGCTCTCGATAAAATCATTTGACCCAATACAGTTGTAAAGTATACTTTTTGCATATAACAAAACGATCAAGCAGGCTGAACGAATCCTTACGGCTTACTCAATTCGTCCCTTCGCCCTTTGCGCGTGTCTAATAATTAAAATTTATACCAGAGACTGGTATATACAATGCGGTGTTTATCAATTAAAATTCAGCATTGTCGTGCAAAACCTAGTTCGATTCCTAGAATTAGCGGAACGAGGAACTGTCCGATCGTTCTATCGGCACATTGCGCGCGGAGCATGCCGTAGAAAGCAAAATTAAAGCCTCGAGCGAGAAAAAAAAAACCAATCGCTAAGTGAAAAAGAGGCGCTGATTTGAAGAAAAAACAAAACAACATTAAATCCACACGCCGCACCGTATATCCGCAGTGCTCCGGCTGAAATTATCAACCTAATACTTAATAACGTAATTCGACGTACGCCGCCAACGCCCGAGCACGCGAGCCCAATGGGATGCCCCCGAACATTTCGAGTTGCAGATCGCGTTAAAGCAAAAGGGCGGAGTGCGCCGACAGCCACATTTGTCTAGAGTCTTATAATTGAATAGTAGTAGATCGCGAACAAATTACGCCGCGGACGCGCGGCTGCCGCGCGCTCGCGTGTATACATAATGGCCGAGTATCCGCAACACGTCGGTAAATCGAACGATATCGAAATTGTCGCTCGGCGCCAATTTCTGCCGGAGTCCCATGCGTCCGATCCGGCATCGAAGCGCGACCGTGTCTGCGGTCCCGTAAACCGTCTTCACACGAGGATAGTTTTCGATTATCACTATATCGAGAATGTACGAGCTCACAATTACGATACAGGTAATTATTGTTTTCAAATTTTCTAAACTAACGTAATGTTAATCGATAACGAACGAGAATCTGATTACTGTGGGAGAAAATTAGGGTATATTTCAGAAAAATCATGATTTTTAAATTTATCTTTGAACGTATGACGCATTGACAAAAAACATTTTTCAAACAAGAATCGTAGATCGGACTAATAATCCACATTTTTTTATCGCATAACACTATTTTTTTAAAAGTGATATTTTTCCAGAAACGGACGAATACAAATTTACTTTATCTGAATCCGTATAGCCAGATTTGCCTTCATTACATATTTTTGCTTTGGAATTTCGAGATTCGTAATTACGAAAATAATTTAAAAATTAGCACAATTTCATTTGTATAATGAGGTTCGGAAATAAATTAATTATAATGTATTTAATAAATTGATGTTAAAACATTCAAATTGATTTTTATAGTAATTTTATCGGATCCTCATAATATTCCATGCAACTTTTTTTCGACTTCATCAAATCACCATATCGGTGTTCAGCGAGTAACGTTAGGTCAGTTTACGATGTTTTAAAATAATTAGTTGTACAGACTTTTTACAATTACACTTACGATGTAGTTCGGCAATAGTGTGAAACACCATATATTTTGCATGTATTTTGTATATCGAAACGCTAACACTGTGTAGTTTTCGAGGAAAAAGGTTTAAGAAACTTATGCAGATAAAGTCAGCTTTAATTAAAAATGAGAAACAACGTCAAATTTCGGCAAAACTTCGCACGAAGTACGACGATATTTTCATCTGTCTCCTCGGGATTTTTCCCCGCAGCGTTTCCCCGCAGCGTGCGTTGGCTTCGCATTTCCATAGAATCGATTAATCCCAGTTATACACGCCCGCGAAAGCCAGTCAGTCACGTCTACGTATAACAAGATCGACTCGCAGAGCATATTCAAGTATATCTTGCACGATATATATATATATATATATATATATATATATATATATATATATATATATATACATGTGCATACATATATATGGTGTTTCTCATTATCTCTTTGTCTCTCTTCCTCTGACCATTGCGGCTGACCACGGCGAGAGCTTGCGCGCGGTCTCGCGTCGAACGCGCTGCTGCATTCCTTTTTGATTACGCGTATCCTCCTCCACACTGCCCTGCTGCGCTCCTCGATCACATCGGCCCCCCGCGACACACGGGACCAGCCCGCGATCTATATATGTATATGTATATATATATATATGTATATATATATGTGTGTGTGTGTGTGTGTGTGTGTGTGTGTGTGTGTGTGTGTGTGTGCGCGCGCGCATGCATGCATGCGAAAGAAACGCAAGTCGAATCGTCGGGTCGGCGGCGCTCTGCTCACCACCACTACTTGCTCGACGAGCTCGAGATGGAGGCGCCGAGGCTCGGCGTCGGGCTGCTGCTGCACGACCGGCTGAGCATGCGGTGATGCTGCTGGGGATCGGCGCTGAGGAAGTTGCCGACGCCTCCCCCGACGCCGCCGCCGGCGCCAGGCGGCTCGAGGAGCGGCGCCGCCGTGGCCGCGCAGGCCTCGGCGCTCGGCTCGGCGGGGCTCGGGCAGCGGCCGCGCTGGCTGCAGTTGGTCACGCTCGCCCGCGACAGCGTCTGCAGGGGGATGCGGTAGATGCGCATCGGCCGGGCGTCGCCTTGGTTGCCTGCGAATTCGTGAAGAGGGGGTGGGGGTGGGTGGTGGAGAGGCGCGGGTTAGACTTATTTCGACGTGCGTGCGTTCGTATGAACGACGCAATAACTTTTCGTGGATTATTAAAGCTACATTGAGAAATATACCACGGATTCTGGATTATGTAAATGAGTCGGAATTATTAATAAAATTTGTAACGTATGTACAAAGTAGGTCACTTTCGTGGACATTGGACTATCTTCGTTGGTCAGCCAAGGATAGTGAAATTGCTCGCACGAAAGTGGTTCGGTATTACTACTTTGTACGTATGTCCATCATTAATTTGTATAATTTTAATTACTCGATGTTAAGTCCCTTGATATAGAAACCATAAATTTTTATTAATTCTTTTTGTAAAAGTTTATTATTAGTGTTCGACAGAGTATACTCAGTTCATTGGATAATAATTTTATATTCAAACGAAATCCGATGAACTCAAACTGTGGCTATATTTCGTCAAAGAAAAATGGAAAGTTCAGAAGTATTTCTACGAAAAGTTATTAGCAAAAACCATATTTTTCGCAAATATATAATTTTATTTTAAAGTTTAATTTATTCATGTATTTATTAATTTTGTAAATATTTTTTGTGTAAATATATAGATATTAATCTAAAAACAAACATGATCTCAATTAAACGAATTATTATAAGTTATGAAAAAAAAATACACGTACTCTTGCTTTTAATTGAAATTCAATATTTTTTTAAGTAAATTTGTCAAATAAAACATGATTGCAGCATGAATAAATATAATTTAATATATTGATTGTCATAAATCGAGTACTAATAATTACTAAAAAAGCGTCTTTATGATAAATTATGCGAGCAAAATATGAAATTAATAGCCACATGAAATTTGCGCATTATGTCGCATGTAAAAAAACGAACAATTAAGTTTCAACGCGAAAAGTAAAAATAAATAACATATAACAATGTTGCACATGTGGAGAAAGGAAGCGGATAATAATGGCTATATATATATATATATATATATATATATATATATATATATATATGTATGTGTGTGCCTCACGTACTTTGTACACTGGACTGGGAGGAGGGCGGACTGTGGCTCCTGTCCTCCTTGTCGAGCTTCAGGGCGAAGAATTCCGGCGCCGTAGAGGCGAAGAATATGTCCTGCTTCGACGTTATCAGGCTGAGGTTCGGCATGGCGATCGTGTGAACGAGATTGCCGTTGATTATCAGCCGGATCTCCATGGTGTCGGCCGTGAAGGCAATCACGTAAGGGAAGGCACAGGCTGGACGAACGATAGAACGTCATATATATATAGATGTATATTTATATACGGAGAAACGAGCCCTCTCTACCTCGCGTTATCTCCTTTCGTGAATCTTTTATATGGCCCCTCGCCCCCTCCTGCGGTACAGTTTGCTTTATATTCGAGAAGGGGAACCGGAACGAATGAAAGTAACGATGGAAAAGAGGAAATCAAAGGGGGATAGAAAGAGAGAGAGAGAGAGAGAGAGAGAGAGAGAGAGAGAGAGAGAGAGAGAGAGAGAGAGAGAGAGAGGGGAGGAGAGAGGGCACGTTTTATTTATTATACAGCCGAATAAACATCGAAACGTTTTAGCGTATAATGTACTTTAGCCGAGGTGTAGCACGGATATACTATATAAGTGATTTTTCTTGTCCCGAACGTATAATATATAAACTTCTACTGTATTACATTCCAATACATTTAACTTAATGAAAGCTGTACACTGACCTACGGCGATTGGCACCGAGTTCCAATTGAAGTCAAACTCCGTAAGTGCTGCACTTTCGTCCGACAGTTTTTGAAAATGGCAAGTGTCTTAAATAGAAAGAAAAAACATATTCCGTCCATTAAATCTTGGATAAATCTGTTTTTGAATAGTAAATGTATCTTAACTTATAAATTTTTCACTATCTTTCTGAATGTCATTCAATGTCTGCAAGACTTCGTAACTGTACTACACTAGTATCCGTCAATAATGCAATGGAAATGAAAAGATTATTAACTTTGGTTGATTTAATTCATATATACGATGCGCAAACTCAAATATTTTAGATGGTTTTGCACAAAAAAACAATTATCGAAGAAATATACTTCGGCATATATAAGAATAGAATTATACTTAATTACGTCTGTAGGGATTATTTTCTTAATATAGTCATTTTATAAGTAGTGCACGCCCGTGTTGTATCAGACCTTATCTTAAAGAATAAAGCTTCCCTGTGATTTATTATACTAGCTGACTAAAAATACATTCGTAAGAGTAATGAATAAGAAATATTTTTATAGCTACTTCCGAAGAAGAATTCAGGCTCACGTTTGAAAATTGTAAGCATGCCTGTTCATAGAATGTTCCATTGCAATTTATATACTAGAATATTTTGAAAATTAAGTAGTGTTGATAAAAAAAAAACGCGAGAGACCAATATTTCAGGAAATCAGAGGGTCAAGACGAATAACTGAATGAATAATTTGATATCAAGGCGTTACATTAAGCTCCGTAATGTTAAGGTATATTTTTTAAAAAAAGGAATCCCTTCTTTTATTAAAGTTTTGAATTTAAGGGTCCGAATTTTTTTTAACCCTGAATTTTGGACTTAATCAGACGATCCTTATCATCTGCTAAAAGATTTTGTTACTGATATTTTACGTTAAACTATTTACGCTTTGACTTACAGTTACTTTAGATGTAAAATAAAGAAAGAAAATAAGATCGATACACTTCTGAACCTATTTCGAGTGGTAAAATAGAAATCTTGAAGTGTCTAATTCGCAACTAAAAAAAAAAGAATCGTATCGATTTCCTGAAAGATTAGTTAGTCGAGTTCATTCTTAAATCCCGATCTGACTCTTACTGGATAAAAATGTGACAGCCCGCGCGTATATACATATGAAAAGACAAAAGCTTATATCGCTCACTGTTGTAGCAGAGCAGTAGCTCGGGCTCCTCGTCCTCGCAGAGATCGAGCGCGGCGACGAGGTGGGGCTTGACCGTCGCCTCGAGATGCAGGCTCCTGGATGTGCCGTTCGCGTAGAGCAGCTCGTAGTGATGGCGCAGCCCGCAGCAGACGAGCCACTCGCGGCCGGGCTCCTGGCCCTCCATGATGGTCATGATCGTCGGGGGCTCGCTCGCCTGCAGCTCGCGCAGCACCAGGAACCCGTCGACGGTGTCCGTGTCCGCGGCGGCGCACCACGTCGTCCACGCGGCGTTGTGCCTCCACTGGAGGACGCTCAGTCGGCGGCCCACCGCGACGCACTGCAGGAAGAACGGGATTTTCGTCAGAGTTGACGAAAGACGAAGAGTGTTCGGTTACATTGCATGTTTTTCTTTAAACGCAGTCAAACAGAAGGATTTTATCAGGCTATGAAATTTTGTAAATAGTGACTAATTTCTCCGCGTAGGAGCTGAAGCGATTTATGGGATTTTGGCAGTTTACAAGGTTCAAATTTTCGAATAATTTTAGCCAATTCGCATTCCATTCCGAATTCTTTCCGGGTTCAATGTTGCGCAATATAATATTTCGTACGGTGGGCAAATTTTACCAATAAATGTATTATATAGAGCTATTCAAGACCTCTCCAAATATATCATTCAATCGATTAATACTACTTGAACATTATCAGATATAATGAAAGCTTTAGCTGCCTTAGTTATATAGACAGATTAATGATCGGGTGAAGCCCACAAATAGCCAACTTGCCGGGCACAAGCGTCGAGTAAAATTTTAACAATCGAACGCAAAACGCGCGCCCCGTTATACTAAAACAATTTCATTTAACTAACCGCTTCCCCCTCCCCCTTCCTTCGACCTCCAGACCGACCGAGCCGCTTTAATGCAGCAATTAAGATCGCGCGTTCGAGATACCGATGCTTAAAATTTGCATCGGGCAATCCATCAGCTCGCGCATCTTTCAATCTACAGCCGCTATCAATTTTAGCGCGCATTAATCTCGCGCGCAAGCATATGTCTACATACCCACGTACATATATGTATATGATGTAGACAAATACACCCACACCCGCATACGTCCGTACGCGCGCGTATGTGTGGCGCAGACCGTGTTCAACCAACGAGCAGCATTATCGCCGGTCTATAAATTTCCCCGAATCTGCGCCGTCCAATCGGCGGAGCCCATGCGGCGATTCGTCTACACTCACGCTCCAAACCCCTCTCCCTGTCCTCTCTCGATTCCGTGCGCGTCGTCGTACCTTTGCGCGTGCATATTTATGCAAACGAAAAAATTTAACGTATACAGGTGCTTCGTTGGATGGTTTGCTTGGCACACGTAATGAGGAGGAGGGAGGGAGATTGGCTGCGTTGTCGGGAGTCGATGAAATTTAACGCGGACGCTTGCCAATACGAACGTCTTATAGAATCCAGGCAGTTCGGAAATTGTTAGGGTCAATTTTATGCTGCCCTCGGAGACATGATAAATATTGTGTATAACTCGGTCTGGTAAAAATTTAAGAGCGAAACGCACGTTTGCATGTAAAAGGTGTCAAATAGTGTCCATTAGCTGTTCCGAACAAGAGATGAAAAATATGGCCTTAAAGTGGAAATGAGAAAATGTTAAGCTCAAATTATCCTATAAACGAAACATAATGAGAAATTTTAATGCCTAATAAAATTTCAGGAAAATTGGTTATAAATTAGTCGCGCATCTCTCGCTACGCCATAAATGGCCAATAAAGGTCTAGCAATTGGCCTTTTTACCGGTGATTATTCATTGTTATAAACAACGTTTCCTTAGGTAAGAAATTTAGCTAAGAGTAATGGATAATTTTTGGTCAGTGTTGACCTCATTGAATTGGACAATTCTCGATCTAAACACACTATATGCGTAAAAATAGAACTGGTGTTGCATTTGGGTGGCTGTATTGTAATTCGAGGCTTCAGTTTTTAATATATCAAACATCTTTTTTCTGCCTTGGATGAGATATTTTTGACTTTTTATTTGTCACGAATGGGATAGGTATAAGTGAAATTCCAGTTGAAATATAAAGGCGATAAAGAAAATGGTCCCTAGGGATCTTCGCGGTGGACGGGCGAAACGTATGGGACCACTGGGAGGCTTTTTCGGCATATTACTAATGGCTGCTCAAGAAGTATAGTAAATTAGTCGTATACCGAAGAGATTAAAAATGAAATAATGCAGTGACTCTGGAAAATTAGGGAATGATTAAGGGAATAATAAGGATGATTAATCGTTCTTATAGACATTTAAAATTGTCGTAGTAGACTTAAATAGAGGGTAAGAATGCTTATAAATGCAAGACAAAGCACAGCTCTTTTAAAGTGGTAGACTATAACATAACTAATTCAATTGCTATTTGGTATGTAAGTCACGTTAACAAACAGTTGAGAAAGTTACTTTTCCAATGTCCACTATTAAAAGAGTTTTAATCACTCTAGTCCCTACTTTTCTGGCTGTCAGCATTTCTAGGTAACGGACGAAGCTTCTTTTTTTATCGGTGAACGTCGCTCTATTGGAAATAATATAAATATTATGTTTATTTGTAATTAAATAAAAAAAATCAATTATTTCTTCTGCGTCGAATAAAGTTTTACTGAATGTTATCAAGCAAGAAGATAAATGTAGGGTATAAGTTGTAGCATAATTGCTAGAATAAATTAAAATAAATTAAACTAGTTAATTGGAAATTTCAGGTTTGTTATCATATGATAATAGCTAATTAACATGCTTTCGTAAATTATCGTATGCAACTATTAAAAATAAAAATGTCAAATTCTTTTTCATATTATTATAATGGATTAAGCGCGATATTATTAAAAAAGAAATAAAGATAGCGCGAATTTCAATGTGAAGAATTCGGTTATTCCAAAGACAAAATTTAATAAAACATTTTCGGGTTTTTTTTTTTTTTAGTAATATATCATTATACACGTACTTATTTTTACACTAGTAGATATTAAAAAAGAAGTATGCAATATCAACAAGACATTTAAATAGCAAATAGGATACTATTGATAGAGATATATGTCTAGCAATACCAACGTGATGTCCATAAATTAATACACGTAGACGTAGATTTGAAACTGGATTGAAATCGCTTGAGAACACCGAAAATAAAACGTGACAGATCGATATTATTTTTAAAAAGGCTTTAAAATTTTGAAAATTCGATAGCAGGATATGTAATTCTCATTCATATCCATACAATTATCACGTTAATTGATTTTATTTTGATTTTGAATATTTTGAATAAAAAAATCTGAAAACGAATTAGAAGTCGAACTTGACGACTCCACAGATTCAAATTTTATCTCCTAGGAATTTATTAAAAATCCGAACTAGTCATATTGTCTAATTACGATTTACGTATTGGATGTACGGAATATTATGGTTGAAAGTGTCTTGCTTGTGAAATAAACCAAGATATACGGTTGAGCTTCGAGGTGAAGCTTGAATTTCTTGCACGTTCGTCGACGCATCAATTCAAAAACTGAGAAGGATAGGGCATCGGTGGCGCGGGCTAGTAATCAAGCCAAGATTGAACGAAGTAAGCCTGATTATTTTCCGACGTTATCCGCATCCTAAAGACTACCCGGCTAACGCTCTCCCGTTCTTAAGGTAACTGTTACTGCCTTACAATTAGTAGTTTATCCGTAAATAAATCGAAGACTCGTGTAGCTGGGAAATAGTTTTTCTCTTACCGCAATTTCTCCCATTATATATTTTATAATTATTTATAATAATTTATAATAATTTACATTAATAATGATTTTATGCTCGTGTATTTTTTTTATTACTTCGTGGTCGAAGAAGCTAGACAGGCTGCACTTCAATCGTGAATATATATATATATATATATATATATATATATATATATATATATTACAAACTAACCATTTGCAATCATATATTTGCCAGAACTTTTTTGATCGCACTTTTATTATATCATTCTTTGAATCCGATGGTAAGTAGAGATTTTCGTTAAAAAAAAAAAAAAAAAAAAAAAAAAAAAATTCTTCGACCACACACTATAACGAATTTCATTAGAGGTAAGTACTAATTTCTAAGTAAGAAAGTGGTATAACTTCGAAATGGGCGAACGTTAGGTCCTAAAACTTTATAGCTCTCATTTTGGAGGTAATCATCAGAGTTACCTAGTTCAATCTAGACTAAATACTTTGCCCATATCTGATGTCCTCTAGTTGACAGTTTATATCGGTAGTAAAGGTAACGGTTTCATTAAATTGCATAATTATTTCTCTATATCAGCATGTACATAAGCTGGAATATTACGACGAGATAGTTAGAAATTCAAGATATTGATAAAAGAGAGAAACACTTGGTCTGCTGTATAAGAATTCTTTCATCTCTATCGAGCTATTCTCATATATAAACGAATGCTGCATTTATATCTATATTTACCGTACTACTGTAGACATATCTATAATAATTGAGGATATTAATAAAGGAAAGAAGCACTTGGTTTGCTTCACGAAATTCGTTTTAAATTGAGAATGTTCTGCTTACTATATTCCCTTGAAAATTGTACAGCCTTACTGTGTGCTTGTGCAGCTGAAACAGCAGCAGCCGATAAATAAAGAAACTCTTTTGAAACAAACCATGGGTTTTCTCTTTATTAATATCTTCATTTATTATATATATATATATATATATATATATATATATATCGTCGATATATATATATGTTTACAGTAGTGTTATATAAATAATTATGCGATCAATCACCTCTGCTACACTATTGCTTGTTTCTTGGTTAGACATCGCTCAAAAAAAATCGAGGAATCAAAAAGTTTCAAGGATCGCATAAATATTTACGTGCACATCGCGGCAGTCTTGCGCATAAATAGCTTTTTTGTTTTTTTTTTTAAATGTTAAATTAACCACCAGATCCACCTAAATCGGACGGATCGACGGTGGCGGCGCGTACTGTACAGGCGGGCAGGCAGAAGAAAATAACACTCACCATTCGGAGATGCGAGCCACCCGGCCTGGTCAGGCTGTACAGGTGGCAGCCCTTGGTGCGCTCGAGCTTGCGCTGCTTCGCGTGCGCCCGCGTCTTCGCGCTCGGCCTGCGCTTCAGCGCGCCGCCGAGCTCCTGCTCCTCGTCCTCGTCCTCGTCCTCGTCCTCCTGCTGGGGCGCGTCGAGGCTCGCCTGCGGCGTCGCCGTCGCGCCGCCGCCCTCGGACTCGAGCTCGCTCAGCCGGAACACGTGGACGTTGCAGTCCTTGCCCCTGTCGCCGGCCCGGAACAGGAGGATGCCGTGCTGCTCGACGACGTCGAGCTGCTTCATCTGCACGCTCTTGTCGAAGAGCAGTCGGTGCGACATGTCTGCGGGTGGGGGGTGGGGTGAGGTGGGAGGTTATTGATTTTTTTCTCTTTGCCGTCTCGTTTCTACGCTCGCGCTGATGCGGATGTAAAGAAACGCGGCGCCTCGACCTGTTTCTACCGAGTGCCGTTTCGAAACTTTGTAACGGACATTTCGATTCGTAAGACGCGAACATAATGATTCGATGCGATTCAAATAATTTTTTTTTGGACATGTGCTCAACAGTACGGCGTTCTCGCTTTTTATGCATTCGAAAAGAAGAGGCAAGTTTGACTTATCGTTTTACCTTCCACCGGGTGTACAGGAGCTTTTTGCATTGACGCTGCGAACGCTCTTTAAATTTGACATCTTCTAAGTAGGCAGATTTATGCTAGCAATAAATTCCGCTATTAGAATAAACAGCTCATAAAGATTGGACGATATTTTATCGATATTATCTTTGGTAAATTGTAGGATTGTAAAATAGTATTTACAGAAGAGCAGTACTTTCTAAACGTAGAAAAATTAATTCACATCTTATTTAGCGCGTGTCAATCGAGTATTTTGTGAAATATCTGTCAATGTTAAGAATGGTCGTATTAAAGCTTTATTGGAAAATTTAAATATATTAATGAGGTAAATCTATGCAATACTAAAACCTATATCTTTATTTTAAGTTAATGCTTTTTATATCGTAATTTTTAATCGATAAATTAATTATTCATATCGAAATCATATAAAACTAGCAAGAATAGATTCTTCGGAGAGTTCACGTCGTATTTTGCCTACATTGAAGATTACTGTAATTCAGGACTAAGAGGATCATTGAGGAACTTAAAACTGTTTACCAATTCTCTTCGTAAAATGCTCTCGCAAAAATCTGCCTAAGACTCGTAGACTGCTGTCTAAAGTATATTTGGACATGCTTTACGCAGAACCGTATCATAGAACTTAAAAGAATTCCAATTCAAAAAATGGAAAAATATTTATTCGTGGAAGATTTTATTGAGATTTCCTCGGCTAAATATTGAAAGAAGGAACGAAAACTTTAAACTTCAGTGATTCGGGTAAAAAATTAAATTAATGTTTAGCCGATAGCTCCCTTTTTATTTAAAAAAAAAAAAAAACATTAATGCCGATGTTAAGATTCTCGATAAAATACGGACCGAAGAACTTATCGATTATAAAAAATTCAACGCTTCACGTTTGAATATCAGAAAATTATTATTCATAGAATTGATAGTGAAAGCAGATTAAAAAATGGATATTTTATTAAAATCTTCCCTTGTTCTTACCTTCCTAACCAATAAAAATCGAAATCAATGCAAAATCTGAATTTATCTCAATAAAGTGTTCTTGAAGCTTGAGAAAGGCTTTAAGCAGTATTTATCATTGTCTTGAACTCAGTATACTGCTATTTATTAATCGGGCAATAATCTTTATAATTGTTTTCAGAAGTATTATTAATAATGTTTTTTATTCTGCAATTTTTGAATAGAAGTAAATATCTATATTGTTATTTCTATAGTTTTATAATCATAATGCATAATTATTGAGCCTAATTTGAAATACTTTTTAGCACAAAAAAATTGTACAATTGTGATGTACTTTTATTAAATTAAGAAGTGCGATATGAAGTAATTTATAGGAAATACTTTCGCTTGTTAAAGTGCTTGTTAAAAATTGTACAGAATTTATATACATATACGACTTTTCAGTATTTAATTTATTTCTGTTGCCTACGAGGCATGTACTTGTTGTCGTTTAAGTATCCTTCCTTTTTACAAAAAATCTTATTAGAAGCGCGCGAGCAAAAAATTTTAATTTAAAGAGACGCTCTTCCAAGCATTTGAGCTTCGTGAAAAAGTTAAGAGCCCTCTTTACATTCCACTTACATAGATGTTTTTCGCAAAGAATCGCTTGCCTCGACCATTACCTCGGACACCTCCGTGAATCTGCATTTTTAAACAAATCACTACCGGTGAGTAGGCCGCGCGTCATTTATTCGCGCAGCTTCGGCACCCAACTCGATCCGCGCTCAAATCTCACGCGGATCCCGAATCTCGGGCGAGCTCGAAAGAAACGAATTCGGCGCGCTGAGCGCGCGCGATCGCACCTGTCCGCTCGAAGGTGTCCCCGACAGCACCACCCCTGGCTCGAGGGAGTGTCGACGAGGGCAGATATAAGAATGCACGCAAAGTCCGTACCTTCGACGAGATAAGTCCCGTTCTCGCTGGCGAGGATGAGCCGGCCGTCGGACCAGACGTCGCCGCAGACGACCTCCTGGGGGAAGTCCGGGTAGATGCAGCGCGGCTCCCAGGGCCGGGGCTTGAGGGGCCCGACGGTCGCGAGCGAGGTCGGCGCCAGCCCGTGGACGATCGCCTCGAGCTTGAGGGCCTGGCCGACGCGCACCATCTCCACGGCCCGGGTCTCCTCGCGCCTGCGGCCCGGCGTCTCCACCACGTCCGAGAGCGCGCGCCGGTTCAGCATGCTCTGCGGGTTGGGGGGGGGGGGTCAGAAAGAGTTCGGACGATCAGTTTTCTCGGCTCAGGCGAGGCGCCTTTTCTTCTTTTATTTCATTTCTTTCTTTATTTGTTTCGACCTCGTCGGGGCGACTGGAGCTTTTTATACATGATGTATATATATATAGACACAGTTCCGAAGCTGAAAGCTGCGCGTAAATCCGCGGGGGATCCGATTATGAGTGCTTTCAAGCTGCGATAATAGCGGCCCGTATAGACTGGCATAATGGAGGATTTCAGCGCCGCCCCGAGCTTATAAATGTCGCGAGAACAAGAGAGACACGGAGCGATCGTTTATATTATAGTTAAAAGTTGCGAATGGCTTTAAAGTTACGTTGATATAGCCCGGAAATATACAAGGGGCCGTCCTTAAAATACGCAAAGCTATGAGGTTATCGGTTTAATCAAATTGACATGGGGTTTAAGCTCTTCTTACGTAAAATTAACAAAAAGTTTAAGAAAACATTTATTTGTAAAGCTCGTGCGGATTTTCAAACAATTATCTTAAAGAATAATAAGTAATTCTATGTGTGAAATTTTCAATAACAATGCATGTCTAAAAAAGTGATGTAGTAAAGTAATGTAGATGAATAATGTAGTAATACAGTAATCGGAAGTCCACTATGTAGTTTTTTTATCTCATATATATTACTTTATTTACTATTAGGGATAAGGAGGCAGTCTAAACGCACAGATACTTCTTTGGATTATTAATACTCGAAGTGATGAATACAATGTATTTTTAATACGTAATGTATAAGTAAATCTACGTAGATTTACAGTAAGTTTTTGTGTTCTGTTGTTTTAAATAGGACAGCTTGAACATGGCTTTATTTCTACCACGCGTTCATTTTTTTATAGCTTGAAATTACTTATAATGCCAGCTATGTTATTTCAATCAACGTTACTCATAGTAAAGAATTCGTTTGATCCTCAACCTAATGAATGACTAACAATGGCAGTCCACAAACACCGGAGAAAAAATTTCTTCCATCTCGATAAAAAGCATTGGAAGAAATGAAAAAATAAATATTTTACCTTTTTCTTGCGCCAATGGATCTTTCACCTTTCCATTTTTACACGACTATTATTAAAATAGGTTATAGATTGGTTTTTAGCTTAAAAAGGGAGATGTTCGGTCCTCATATTTTTTTAAATTTGCAGGCATATAGTCGGAAAAGTATATAGTCCATATAGACAGTCAAACTAATATATTGTCAAAATATATAAGTCAACTGTATATAGTCAGAACAGTAAGTATCAGGATAAATTTTATGAAAAGAAAACGAGGAGACAAAAAGCGTTAACGCTAGTATTTAGCTTATTGGGTAAGAATCAGTTTTTTGACATTTATTTACCGAGAAATTATTAAAGTTGTTATTTTGTTTTACATGACGTAAGAAATATAACTTATATAGCAGAAGTCTGTATGTATTTAAGTGTAAATAATAAATGTTTTTTAGGCGAACAATTAAGGTAATTTTTAAAATAATAATAATATAATGTTATTAGTGCAAAGTTGCAGCTATTGTTTCATTTATTGAGGCAGCAGCCATTGATTGGCATGTTTATATGAGAAAAGATATGTTGGAAAAAAACCGTCGAAAATTTTGTAAACAGCGAAGAAGATTTAATATAAAAAATTTTCACACCCTAATAAATGGAAAATAGGTCCATTGGTACAAAAGAAAGCTATGGTATTAATTTTTTTTATTATGATCAATGCATTTTAACAAAATGAAAGTAATTGGTCCTCTGGATCACTCACCTTGGACGTATTGCGTAAATAAAATTTTTAGTATTACAAGTTATTTTAAGTATTTTTTTAAAAATCAAATATTTATATGGAATATTCATTTACTTATTTATATATATTTAAATTTTTTCAAAACCGAATTTTGATAATTATGCAATTAGGTAATATTTAGGAGTCGGACAAAAAAAGGTCGTATAGATAATTTAAGGTTAGTCCCTAAAGCTATACTTGATCTACTCATTAGCAAGGAAATTCCTTAAATGATTCAAGGCCGGTTTCATGAATTGTAAAGAGAATACAATCCTGTGCGGAATAAATATTATTATTTGAAAGTACTAAAACAACTTTAAAAACTTCAAAGTTTCGAATTACGGGAACGTATGCGCAATTTAAAGAATTTCGAACAAGAATTGTAATTTGTAATTTTATAAGTAATTCTATGAATATTAAAAAAGGGTCAGCGTTGAACGTGAACGAAAGAACATCAACTTATGCACGACCAACTTTGAATAATCAAACTTTTTTAAAATATATTTTATTACATTTGCGTTACATTGACAACTGCAATATAGTATACGGGGGAAAAAATCTCGTTTTGTAAAAATACGAAAATACAATCTAAAAATTAGCATTTATGCAATGAAAATCCTCAGTGTGAACTATATAGAACAAAAAAAAAATCATTATATTTACACGTTGATTGTCCTCAACAAATTGCGCGTTGCGCGAAAAAACAATCCGATGCCTTGCCGAGAAGCTCGAGTCACACAGTCTATTCCCCGGCGCGGTATTTTATCCACCATACGCCGCAAACAAGGCGCGAGATTCGCGAAAGCGCGCGCGCGCTCGTGCTCGTTTCCCTTCAGAACTCGAGGCTTAAGATCGGCAGACTCCTGCGAACGAGGCAAATTCCCGAAGGCCGTATTTCGCCCTCTATTTCATAGGGCTCGCTTCCGAGCCGCGCTCCATCCGAGTCAGTATCCGCGTTAAGCGCTCCAGAAGCCGCCGCGGACAAGAGAATCGCGCGCGCGCGCGTCGTCACGAACCGCCCGTGATAATTTAATTTTGAATTTAATTTCGCTGGGAAAAGAAAATGAGCCGGGGAGTGGGAGAGGGGGGATAGAGAATCGTCTCCGCGATATCTTTTGTGTTGTTTGGAAATTTTTCCGCGTGCCTAACCCAGCCTTATTTTTAATGTAACCCGACGATCCGACGCCCAGTAAGTTTTTCCGTGATCTTCGCCTATACTTCGTCAACCCTTTGTTAGAATACTGAATTCCATTTATATACAGAGTATAAGAGAGAGAGAGAGAGAGAGAGAGAGAGAGAGAGAGAGAGCCGCGAGACGCAACTGTTGGATTAGCATGCGCGTCTTCGACAGTTCAAACTTGAGATCGTGACCGAAGTTCTGGCGGATATAATCGGGGATGGGAGGTTTAAGGACACCGACACTTGTCGATACGTATGTATGCAGTTGTGTGTTACTTCCGCTCGACAGTTTGACGATCATTTTGTCCGTTTGTGTTTCGAATTAAAGGCATTGGTGGGGTAGATTTTGCAGTAGTTGATTTTGCGTAAAATGCATATAACCTCTGCATTGCTTATTATTAAGAAACAAATCTTCGTTTTAATTAAAATTTTATTTTCTGTATTTCTATTCAATTTACATCGTCTCTACTGTATTTGTAAAAGCCTTTGATATACTAATACGATTATGTACGTATATAATTAAATATTTATTTATACCAAAAATTTAGTTCTTAAGTAGGTGTTTCATTATCCTATGATATAATATATGTATGTAAAACTAAAAGTTTTTTTATTATCTTAGTATGCGCAGAAAACATTATACTTTTCATAGATAAATTATTAATTATGAAACAGTGGCATTCTTGAATCCGTGAAGAGAAAAATTTTTATAGCGTTGCTAATTTTAAAATGCATTTTAGTTTATAATAAAAATTTTTTTTTTTTAAATATCATAATGTGCACAACGAAATCGATACTTAATTTAATATGTATTTGTAAATATAATTAATGGTTGAATTAGAATATTAAAATAAAATTGTTCATATAATAATAAGTTAAGCCTTTTATCTGACAATATACAAATATATTAATAGTAAAAACACATTAAGTCCGAACAAAGGCAACATATTTGTTCTGGAAGCTTTAGGAAAAAGATAAAGCAATATAATTATTGCACTTATTATAACAAAAACAAATAAAATAGCTTTAAAGAAATAATTTTAATTGTTATATAGAATAGTTTAATGTTAATTTCAAGCAACGTGACAAACGACACCGCTAGAAACTATATGGAACTATTAAATATGTATGAGGTTATTTGGAATATTTCTGTATTCTTGAGGATCAGATAAATAAAAACTAAAAAAATCGATGACCCACTTCTGAGATTGAAATATAATAAAGAAAATAAAGCATGTATTTTTATATGCATTTAGAATAACTCCGATCTTTGTCGCAATCTCCATACTAGCCACACAAAGTTCTGTATAGCAATTAAGCTGACACCGATCGCCAGAATTATTCCAATTAATAGAAATTTTCCGAAAAACATGCGCATACCTAAAAAATTCTTTCGCGGAATAATTATTCGAGGTGTCGGATGGAATTTCGCAATGGAAATTTATGCGCGTGACCTGTACAATTCTGCATTTGAAGTTTTGACTGAATACGAGCTCGTATATATCGGATTATTATCCTGTCTCGATCGGACTTGACAAATGCGCGCGTACATCGCGGTGCGCGTACAATTATATGTAAAATTAGATTTAGCTGTTTTGTTGGGTATCTATATCAACGTGGAAATCGGCGAGCGAAATATAGAGAATACAAATTTGCAAATGTAATTATATGTTAACTAGGTCGATCCCGATTAATAATCTGTGAATATTTATTTTTAATCAGTTAATGTGCATAAAAGTGATTACAGTAATAAATCAGTGAAAACCTGATAAACAGTTTGTACGATAAATACACATTAAATGATAATTATTAGATACTATCAAATGCAGTTATTTACTTAAATCCATAGATATATTATTATTATAAGTATCAATCGAGCATTGAATATTCGAATTTTGATTTAGTGAGAAATTTCAGTTTTCTAAGTCTGCGCATTTTATTACTAAGTAAGAATTTCAAAATAACAAATTAATCTAGTTAAAATTTGAATCTATAAGATTTTTAGATATGAATAGTTGAAAGTAGCAAATTACTTAAATAACGAAGAAGATTGTTATTACTTCATTTATTCCTATATTATATTGTGCCTGCTAAATATTTACAACTAATGCATTTTCTCGAGCAGAAAGCTCAATTTTGAAATTCTACCCAATCATTCGTACATCAGAATATATCTCTCTTGTAGCGAAGCTCCAGAGGCATTGATTAACTTTTTAATTATTCCCCCCCCCTCTCTCTCCCTCTCTCCCTCTTCGTTTCCAACCACAGTACGTTTTTTTTGCGTTTTTCAAAAATTTGATTCGAGAATCCGAGCCAAGCTGATTCGGTTCACGAGAGCTAAAATCTGAATTCCATCCAGCGGTTCTGACTGTGGACTCGAACCGTATATAAAATTCGCTATAGGATTGAAATCGATTTTTCGCGGCGCGCCGCCTCGAGTCGTTAGCCCTGATTATTCGGTGAGGCCATCGGGCCTGTAATAGCGCCAATTTACCACGGGCCTCGGGCCGGGGCGTATCCGAATGTAGCGACTCTACCCCGTTCCTCGATAGTGACGGTTGAGATCGGTCCTAAATTACATCGCATTTTTCTTTTTGCTTTTTTGTTAAAAACACTTTTGAACCCCTCGCCCGCTTCGTCAGCTTTCATAATAGACCTCGAGCTTCGCGCGGTGCGAATGCAGCGCGTGGCTTTTGAAAATTTATTATGTGGAACTGCTGAAAAGCTTATTCTTTATAAAATAATTTTTGAATATTTCAGATATTAGTCGTACATTGCTATTAAAATAAGTTATTTGCATTAACATTGCGTAACATTGCATAATATTACATCGTTTTTAGCACGGAATGCCAATCATACTCGATCGCGATCCATTTGAAAATATCACGAAAGTCATTAGTTTTTTCATCCTTCCCTCTTATTGAGTATATTTATTACAGACTTACGTAATATTAATGTAATAACACTGTAGCAAAAAAACTTATACCGCCGATGTACTGCCAAGATAGTAATATGTTTTTCGAATTTAATTACATACATAATTAATTAAACCGCATCCCATAGTATTAGGTAAAACCCCAAACCCTGAAATTGACCAGATAGCTTACTTCAAAAAATTGAAATCGATATTATGTCGACTATTGTAAACTAAACTAACAAATATTTATATCGACTCTTCCATTCTCATAAAATAATATATTCATAATTATCTAAATGTATTAGTAGTTTGTTCTTAATCTCACCAAGTATGAAGCTTCGAAAGATTTTTTTCGATTCGTAAGGCCTGAATGGCTCGAATTCAATCCGTTGATTACAATCTTAGTTAGATTGTTAGTTCAAAATTTTACTATTCGACGAAGTATCGCAATAAGCGGAAATAACTTTGCCTTAATTTCAGCCAGTCCTCACGGATCGAAAAACAAAATTCAGCTTAAACTTGACGTTCCCGGCTCAGAGACAGTAAGCTGGACGATTACTCACGTTGCTCTTGCCGTCCTGCGTGTGCTCCTGGCACATGTCCCTCAGCAGTGTGTCGAGGGTGCGCTCGCGCTTCCTGGAGAAGGTCGGCGTGTCGAAGGTGGCCTTCTCGCCGTTGATCAGCTTGACCAGCAGAAACTCCCGGAAGTTGTTGGCGTCCTCGAAGACGGGCGGGCAGGGCAGGCTCGGCCCGAACAGGGGCACGCTCTCGTCGCAGTAGATGGCGATGCGCCAGGATGCCTCGGCCTCGGGCTCCCCGGAACTCTCGCCGGTCACCACCGCGAACACGTCTATACGGGCGAGGTAGCAGAGGGATAAGACGCGGCCGTGGCGGGGCAGGGGGGCGTAGGTTGCCCTCGGGTTTTAACGGCGCCCCGTCGCGCGCGCGAGATAACCGTTTTACGTCCATCTATACAAGCGGTTTAATGCAAAGCCCCCCCCCTCCCCCGCCATTGGTGGCGTATTATACGATCGGGCCGACTGCGGCACTGCGGAGATATCGATGCTCGAGCTGGTTCGTCGCATCGAGTGCAGATGGACCGTAGATCAGGTTGGGAGCCAAGACCGTCGTGGGGGGGGGGGAGGGGCCCGGCTTTAATTTTGCGCTCCCATAAACATATTTTACGCCCTTAATCCCCTTAACGCTCGGATGTGCAGGGAAAACGCCTTAAAAAATCGTCTTGAAATCGCGTATCCTTAACGTTCTCGTAGGTCGTTCTTTTGAATTATAAAACGAGAATAATAAGAGATGAAGTTTGTTTGATCGTTGTTTTTCAACTGAGGTTGTTTTATCGCGACTTTCAACGCTGTGAAACTGTTAGAAACGTGCATCCAGAACTTGTACCGGTAGAATCACCTGTGAGAATGGATTTTTTTTTGACTTTTTAATGGGTTGGACAATTACAAAATTTCATTGATTGAATACTGTCAGGATACAAAATTCGACATTGCAATTTCGATAGTTCAGCAGTAATAAAAGGATTATTGGAAATCTTATTAGAATTTCGATGTCAGAATCACGAAATTCAGGCTGGACAATTTTCGAATGACTACAGATTTTTCAATATGACTCACCGTCTTGGGTCTCGTAGTTCTGACACTGGGATCTTGATCAATCAAATGGAAAAATATTGTGTCATCGGTGAACTGACACAATTATAATTTTCAATATTATATTTAGATATAGCTCGAAAAATGAATGTTGATCTTCAGAATTTAGCTGTTTTGGATCACTTTGATGGATTATTATATAATATTTTCATGAACAGGAACTTTTGTTTACATCCAGAATGCTGGCTTCGTTATTTAATAAAAATATAAAAGTTTGGCAGAATTCTCAATAGTGTTAAATTATTTATCAATATCATCAACAACATCTCTCCTGGGTTTTTTTTTTTGTTGAAACAACACGACTAACCCAATTTTTTGATGATTTCAATTACATGGCTCAAACGATCTACTAGAAGAACATAAGGATACGCCATTTGGAGATAATTCTTCAGAGTATTTCTATAATTATTGTGAGTTTAAACATAAAAATATTTTTTGAGAGTATTTAAGCATTAAAAGATTAAATTTTTTATGACATAGTAAATTTCTTAATATTGATTCAATAGTCCAAGGATAATAAGATTTCATTTTATTTTTTTAAACAGTATTTATGTTTATATTTCTAACAGTATATTGGCCCAATTTTTTTGTAACTTAAATGATGTTCAATAAATGATCATTCATTGTGAATTATTAGTCTTATCAACCTGGTAATAGTTTAAGCTTACATATAGATTAATGTTCTCTCGCGTTGTATAAACTACAGTGTAGAATTACAGTTTGAAAATTGTTCTTTCTTTTTCTATTTTTTCAATTTTATTCTACTCATTCTCGACGGGATATGACATTTGAATAAATAATATATATCATGAACTTTTTTTTTATGGCGCCATAGTAAGATTATTCAAGAGTCGACGGGGCCAGCTGAAATTGAGTAAAAAGTGTAGTAGCTCGAGTTTATTGTATATTGGGAAGAGCCACTTTAATAAATGCCATACAGTCTCTTAAATGAAATTTCCAGATGAGGTTTCGCGACATAGATTCTTGCGTCATGCGAGCCACGAACGAGTATCGTGTACGTATGGGAAGTTTTCATCGAGTTCCTCTCATGCCATCGAGTCTCTTGCGACTTGAATATGTGCTCGGCGGGAGATCGCTTCCATTTCTTCAATGGAAGCCCGTCTTAAAAGCTCGACAATCGCGCATTCTAATCAAAAGCGGCCTTTGACCAACATTGGAATTTTATTTAAATAACAAATGCAACATTTGTATCGTCTGATTATTTTGAAACTTGTCCGCGCAGCCGATCGAAGCAGAATGCAATATTTCCCGCAAAACTCTATAGATATTTATCGGCTGATTGAAGCCGACCTGATTTCGCTCTGCTTTCGTCCCACCTCTCTTCCCGGCATCTTTCCTCCCTAATTGTTTCAGTCGTCTCGGCCGCAGACTTTTTCCTCGCATTCGAACGTTCTCATTAGGGATCCTTCTATCGATTAGCCCCGGCTCTTTTCTCTTTTGCTCGCAAAATCGATAAATGTATATACATATATAGATATATACATTGACTTGGCGCGGCATGAAAAGAGAAGAGGAAAAGAGGAAAACACGAAGATACTTATTTTCCTCCCCCTTTTTTTCTAGCGTGGGGTACGCGGACGAGTATAACGAGGCTGTGAAACGAAGGAAGAGAGAGAAGAGAGAGAGAGACTGAAAAATATTTTCAAACTCCCATTTCGATTTTAGATAAAACGTAAAGGTCGTAATATAGCGTTTTTATGCAGGAGCATTTATTGGTAATATAAAGAGGAGGGTGCATAAAAATATAGGTTAATATAAACCTTTGTATTCTTTTACAGAGGTGCGCGTCGACACGAAGTTAAGCCCTGGGAGGAGGGAGGGGGAGGACGAAATTTCGATATTAACCGCGTTTTTATAAGAAAGCTCGTGCGTCAAAGCAATTACAATTTAACCGTACAGAAAAGCCCGGGGCTCGCGTCGCTCAAATAAACGAATTTCATTAAACTCGAAATCTCGAGACGTCGGGATGAAATATTATACGGTAGTTAAATTTATTTTCCGAATAAAGCAGCGAATCCATGGGTACTTAAAGGATTACGCTGTTACGCCGATTGTGCATGACGCCCGGTCGAGCGATGCGTTTTAATTGACAAATCTCGCCGCGCGACCTATTTTCCGTTTCGAGAGCGGGTTACGACTTTTGAATTTTTGCGTCGTTCGTCTGGAAACGACGAGGGCCTCCACGTTTGCTCGTCAGCGAAGACATTTTGATAGTCGTGAAATAAAAATATTTAACAGGTGAAACATCAACGTAGCACTGCTCTCTCACCGATGCGATATTATTAATTTACCAAGGAATCCGCGAGTCTTCCTTGGCACTGTCATCGAATACGTTAATTTTCGTCCAGGGCAAGGATGTTATGAGAGGTTATTTTTTATCGCACAGCAATTTAAGCCGAAAAAGCCAGTTACTTGCCAAGAGACGAACAAGGGGCAGAACGGTAAAAGCGCGCGTTTCATACGAGGCTGTTATTCTAAACAAATTTTTCTAAAAGCCGTTTTCCGAGTTCGGGATTTCTTTGACCTACAGAGGTGTATGTGGATGGGAAAGCTCGCGATGACAGAAAAATCCACTCGGTCGTTTGGCCGCTCTTTTAACAAAACACGGGCAGCGGCGTATGGCTTTCAATAAAAGCACTCGATATTCCTCTGGTAAAACGGAAATTCTTATGAAATTTCGATAAAGCCCGGGCGCTAAAACCTGTTCGTCCACGTTCCTCGGCAAACATTGCGGGGCCGAAATATAAATACGACGGGAAAAAATTCGATCGCTAATCTCGAAAACAAGAATTCGGATCACCGTGGGACAGGACCGTATCTCTACATGAACGTCCAGGAGGTCAGGGCCTAGAGCCTCGGCCTCGGAGGGGTGCCCAAAGATGAAAAGAAAATAATGAAACAGTTACTGGTGCCGTATACATTTATTAAGCAAAAAGTTAATTAGTCGATAGAATTTTGAAATTAATTAATTTAAAAGAATACTTATTAGTGAAAAAAACTTTGTTTTTCAATTTCAAAACGCAGAATAAATTTCAGCATTTAGAACAGATAGTTTAAATTTTTCTTTTGTTTAGTGGGATCCTCAGACTTATTCGACCCTGCCTGTAAGATTCTCTTCCCGTTCCCCAATAGATACTATATATATACACATATATAATAGGCATGAAATAGCTTTTCCTTACGCGTGAATTGGCTCTTGATGCTGTTTGGATTGAAGGTCTCGAGGAGGCTCGGGTCGTCGGTGTAGATGATGTTGACGATGTCGTTGCCGATGTGCCGCTTGCGCTCGAGCTGCTGGGGATTGTCCTTGGAGTGGGGCAGCATCGTCGAGACGTGGTACATCACCTCGTGGCCCGCGTACACCGTGTAGATGCTCTCCTTGCCCGTCATGTCACCTGTCGGAGACGGATTGTGCATTGTCGGAGAAACGCCAGCGGAGGCGGACGGGCGCGCGGGGTTGGGATTGGGCGGGAATTGGGAAAACGGATGGACCGTTCTATGGCGGATTTTCAAGGACTTTCACGCCGCGCCCGTTTCTGCCGAGGTAGAGCGTCGGTCCTGTACGAAAGTTCTCCCCTGACCGTGTTCAGGAAGTTCCGGTTGAGCAGGTGACTTCCGTCGCTTCGTAATCGGCGAGGAGTGAGAATTGGGTCGCTTCGCGGATTCACGCATTTCTCTTTAATCACGGATATTTCGTCCGAAACTGCCAGTTTCAAGTTTTAACCAATGATAGCTCAAAGAACGAGTTTCTCGCTTGCTATAGTAAAAGAAGCGCATAATACGTGTAATAACCTTAAGTTCTACCTACTAGTTATATATACTTAATAGGAGCTCAATGCAAAAACGCAAACTTTGGAGCTTTTTATATTTTTAATTTTTGACCGGTACGTATGCTCAAATTTTGATCCTATATAATGTGCGTGAAACTGAACTGACTCTGAAGCTTTCAGAAGAATCTGGTAAATGCTTCTTTTTAGGCAAATATACTATGTGAAAATTTATGAATTCATTTAAAGGCTTTTTTCACACATTATCTAGCTTTATTTTGATCATGACGAGACTGAAACTAATCGCAACTTTTAATTCTAATTGAGGAAACATTGTGGGTGTTGAGTTCAGTGCATTGTACTCTGACATCGTGAAAAAGTTTAAAAAATGTTTAACATAAAAATTGTGAATCGCATTAAAAAGCAATTTGTTACTTTTATGTATTTTATCTTTCTATGAAAGTAACGTCTTCCGAGGAAAATCAGTTCGAATTCGACACGGATTTTATTACTCATTAGTATCATAAATCAAACGAATAATTAGGTTTTATTAATTATAATTAATGATATATATATATATATATATATATATATATATATGTATATGTTTAATGAATAATGATCCGAAGGAAGAATAATTTTATATTTAGAATAATCAATTAAATCAAAATAGGCGGCTCTCATTGAATAAAAAGCATCAGCGAGCACGTTTCACTAATTAAAAATTTAATTGATTTCCGCAATGACGAGATTATTAAACTTTTCAATTTTGTGATAAAAATGTTTCGTTATGAAATTTGATATATATGAATTGATTTGTATTTCCTTGTTACTTGCTCAATATTAATACTTGTAGTTATCAGTACAGGATAGGGATCTATATTTATTGAAACGTGATCACTTGCAATTGAGCAATTGATACTTATACAAAAATTCTTATTTTATAATAAATTTACTTTTAGTTAATATTAATGTAGGTGTCGAAATGATATAATACAAGCCGTTTCATATTATTAAAATCAGATTTTCTTACAATTTCGGAAATGGTACAAAATTAATATCAAAGCCAATTTGTGGAAGCAGAGCATTAATCGAATGTATTTCCATAGACCTGCGTGAATTCAAGTCGCGAACGGAGAAGATTACGTTCATCTCGCGTTAAAATTTCTATACGGCTTTGCGACCAAGTGAGAACGAATCGACAGCGTTATTAAACATTTACCTTAGGTTACGGGCGCGCCTAGCGAAATCTGCACTTACAGCAGATACAACAATCCCATTGAGAAAGCTTACCGAAACGGCTATAAATTTCGTTTCGCTGCTAATTTATCCGTTGTATAACCTGCTGAAACGGGACGAGCTGTCGTGTAATTAAATTGACCACTGAAAACGCTCGCTGAGGTAATTGAGTGAAATTAGACAGGATAATTCTTTATACTCTATAGATAGATCTTTCCTTCGCGAGCTTCGTTAATTAATTTATTGACGTTCTTCTCGTGCATGGCGAAAATTTAGTATCATAGCGTGTAATAGATTTTTTATACATCTAAAAAATAATTTAACGACACTGCTATATATATATATATATATATATATATATATATATATATATATAATTTATCTGTACGTACTGTACGCTGTATATACGAGAATGTCAAATGACCACGGTGCAATTGAAGCATTACTCAGAAATAGCACCGCGATATTTATATTCTACGTTATATATATTTTGGACATTTCGATATTTCATACGTTCTAATAAATATACATCCATTAAAATTGATTATTCTTTTCGGAACGCAGACGTATTCTCTTAATTGATCAGATTGATTAATTTTAATTAGCCACGCGGTATAAAATAATCGATCGTACGTAGAAGAAAAAAATAAAAACGGAAAGGGGCGAAGCATTAATTAACGAAACATTGATTACGCAGCTCGAGGCTCCGCTATAATTGCCAACCCGTGCACGCGCCTTTTCTTTGCGTCGAAATCATGCTTTATTCTTTCCAATAAAGAACACAATGGGCACAAATCAAAATCGAAGAAGAATCATCCTCGCCCCTCCCCCTGCCCCCAAGAGTCGGTACCGCCGACGAAAACTCATCGAAACTATAACGACGTAACGAACTCGCGTATAAAGCTCGTCGCCCGTTGTAAGGGGGCGCGGGTTCGTTTCTTATACGGGCGTTAAAAAGGAAAATTCCGCGTTCCTCCCTCCGCCCGCCCCGCCTCCCATTTCGTGCGCCGTAATGTCTCCCGCTTTATTGCTGAATTTGCATGCATTAAGCCTTTGTTTTGCGCGAGGTCAGAGAGCGGGGGAGCCCCCCGGGCCCTCCTTTCCCCGCTCCTTCGCCGAACGCTCAAAAGTATTACGCGCCCTCGGCGGGTATTGTAATATTCATGGATATTCCGCGAGAGGCGCCGGCCACGCCATTACGTTCCGCCCGGCTCTCGGCTCGACTCGACTCGCGAGCGATATTTGTGCGCGCGCAGGCGCGCGCGTAGCCTGGATTCGTATCGGGCGGGAGGTGGAGAAAAAGTGTCGAGCTCGCCGTGGCGCGGGCGAAAATAGCCGCGGGATTGGAATAAATTTGCGGGTCGCTTACCCTTTATGTCCAGGCCGCCCCGGTATTTGTCCCAGCCTCGGAGCCGGATCTTCTGTCCCAGCACGTCGAGGAACTTCTCGAATTCGGGACTGCCAGTTTCTGGGGGGAACGAAATTGTCATTTAGGGAACGTCCAGCGTGAGATTATCGTCGATAAGTGCGCTGCCACGTGTAATGGACATGTGGATACAAATTTAACGAACTTTTCTGAATTACTTTCTCTAATCGATCATTGCGTAAGTGTGTCAAAAAAAAAAAAAAAAAAACAATTAGGATTCACGTGAATATTTTCATTCTTAATTTTCCGGGGTAGAAATCGAGAAGAATTTTATACCAAAAATTGGCCGTATTAATGCTCCATTGTTCGGTAAGTCGTCCATTACCCTTGGCCAAGTTTTCCACATCCAAATGAAACGCTGTTTCCTATCAGTTTATGACTGCTAAAAACGTCCAATATAACAGCCATTTGGATATTTATGACTATTAATAATGGATGCAAAGATAGTCTATCAGTTTTTCATCAGTTTTTTTTTTTTTGATCTTCTGGATAACAACTGTGCATTAAAAGTGCTAATTTTTCATTGGTTGAAATTCATTTAAATGAGGTTAAAATTTTCTCATTTTACTTTTGTGCTTTCATTCACATTTTTTGTTCATTAAAACTGGCTAAGGCTTGGTTTTTCAGAGCATTAGAAATATTGAGAATTCTATCATGTTTTTTAGGCTGATATAGTTTTTTTAAAATTATATTAAATTATATCGAGAAAAAATACATTTTTCATCTAGAATTGAAGAGGTAATCTTTGTGCTTAGTCATCAAAATAATCATTTAAGAAATTATAATAATTGAACAATACCGTTTGACAGCATTTCGTCATCGGTCGTTTGGCCCTCTTTTGCGTAAATCACTCCAAATTTAAAGTTCACCGATCCCTCTTGCTCCTCAAGTAGTAGAAGATCCTAAAAATAAAATTTCCAGATTAATTGCGCTCACACGTGATTTTTTACGCATACTGTATGCTTAAAGAACGATCGTTATTTAAGATACCTACTTTTTGTATTTCAGGAGAAATCACTTCTCTGGGGGCTTTATCAAGTTTCTCGATGCCAAAGTAATTGCTGAAATTTAATTATTAGAAAATGAATTATTTGTAGCGTAATATGTTTGACGGGTTTATCCCAAAACATCCTTACTACGTTCAATGAATTTTTTCTTTAATAAAACATTAAAAGATCGTGTATAAACTACGTTAGTAATTATGAAAGCATTATGAAATACTACGTTTGGTAAAGAGGGGAGATTACATTCACAAATCAATTTTTTTTATAGTATTAAAGAAGAATAAAGTGCGCGAAGCTAGAGTTTTATGCATTTTTAATTTAAAAAAAAAATAAAAATTGTAAATTCTTGTGATTAGGACATTCATTCCGAGATAAGTTAAATTAATTTTCATAAATAAGCTATTATTTTTTTTTTTTAAATTAGGGTTTCTAATTGGTTCGGCTCATTTACTTTTAAATTACTTTATCATTTTAGAAACAAAATTGCGCTAAATAAACTTGAAGAAATTGCACATAGGTGTAGGGCGGCTAAAGGGTGTGGCATTTGTCTACGGATGCGGGGCGGATAATGATCTATAAATTGGTGAGGTATAGTTTATAAACGATCTTAGCAGAAAAGACAATAGGTCTTATTAATTCGGGCACATACGTATTACAAATTTACCATATTTGTAGGAAAATTTTATAATGGAACATTTACAAATATCAGCATTTACGTTTTAAAATATATTGAAAACTACGATAATAATTTAGATTTTGATAGTCAAAGATTTTGATATTGTCAAATGATTAAGTACCATTGTTATTTTTACTAGAAAATTTTTCTCACTGTACGATACAATGAATTTTACATACGAAGGTTTTTTTTTTACGAAAAATAAAAATGGTAAAACTTTGATAATGTATTCATTGCCAATTCGAAAGAAGTTTACGCGTCATCGATTTATTTTACGCAGTAGCACGAATGCATTTACCAAGAACTCGCGTATGCATATATTTTTCAAAATATCTCGTCTCACCTGAGTATCTGCCTGACGGTCATTGACCTGTTGCTGGAGTACGGCAGGGATATTTTCTGCGCGCCCTGTGCAATCAACACACACATACATATAGAGGCGGACGTTAGTATCGGGACGGGGTTATCGATTCTCGCGGCGCGACCGCGCAGCATGTAAATTGCCAGGCGCGTCGGAGAAGCGGGAGCGCCGACGGAGACACGGGACAGGGACTGGGGGGGGGAGGGCGGGAACGAAGAGGGATCAAAAGGCGCGGGCGTAGGAGGGTTGGGGGGGGGGAGAAAGACACACATATGTTCAAACGTGTACTCACCGTGCGCCGCCAGAGTATCACCCGGTAATGAGGTACGCATTGATCGCCGCCCTCGCTGATAACCACCGACAGGAAGAGCGGGTTTCTCTCGTGGTCCGCGGCCACGTAATTCTGATGCACTGCGCCGCCCCGCCGGGTCGTGGAGCAAAAACAGAGCAACGCGGGGCGAGGATGAATTACGATCGTTATTTCGCGGGGCCGAACTCGCGGGGGTGGCGGGAGGGGGCAGAGGGGGGGGGGTTCGGCTCCGATGAGAGCCGCGCCGGCGTCGAGGGGCGCGGCGGGCGCGCGCCTTCGCGGATGTGCTCGTCGCTCGTCGAGGGGGATCAATTGCATTAATCACTTCTAACAACGCGTCGCGGAGCACGAGGCGGCCGCGATATACGCGGGGATTTACGCGGCTCCGGAGGTAAATAAACCGGGAGGATTTAGTCGTGGCGTGGTCCGAAGTAAAATTTCCCGAATTTTAGATTTTTGACGAATTTCGCGACGGTGAGCGATAGTCGGGATTCATCAAGTTCGATATTTCGACTTACACCTCCATATGGGATAATTTCAAATGGTCGTATTTTTATTGCGAGCAGGCGTATCAGGGAAAATGGCCTGAAAAGAATGGCCAAACGCGTCCATTTGCGCCTCAATGCGTGCAGTTATCAATTATTTGCCAGTTTCCATTTATTCTGCATAAAGCAATTATCCGCAATAACTCGACGATCTTGGCTCGAGCTAAGGTCTTCGGACTTGTCCCGATCGAGTAAATTTTGCGCGTATCTGAACTCTCTCTCTCTCTCTCTCTCTCTCTGTCCTCCTCACTCCCCAAAATCCCCGCGCGAATCTGACCCAGTTCACCGTACGGGCTGCCAGCTCGGAACGTACGTACAAGTAGGATCGAAAGCGCAACGCGATCGTCACCGCCGCACAAAGGATATTCCGAGAGCGGGAACGAGCACATCCGCTCGTATGCGCAAGGGATAGGAGATACGAGTTCAATATCTGGACAAAAGGGACCATACTTACGTTTTCCGAGGAAATACTTGAAGTACCAGCGCGTCTGGTACTCTGGATTCTCCAATACGGGCGTGCTCGGCGACCCGAACATCTTTCCATGCAAATACCAAAGGTTATATCATTAGAATACAAGGGTCCTGTAAATATTCCGGACGGCCTGGCGCTCCGTCGGCGTTGAGAAAATAATAAATAAATGAGTGGTAAATCTATTAAGAATACTGTTTTCTCAATGCCAACGGGCGACGCGTCTGTCGTCGATATTCATTGAGAAGGGAAAGACTGAGGTAAGTCGGGCTTATTTTTTGAACAGTCCTACATCCTGGTATCTGTTATTATCGTTATTCGTATCTTCTCGACGACAAACGGCAGTAGCGTTAAAACACAATGGCTATTTTATTCTGAAATGGATATTCACCTTATACTGTGTCGTTGTTTGCTAAAAGAATCTGTAATACATTTGATAGAAGATCGTTCTTACGCATAGAAGTTCATATTAAAGCTTGTATATAAAAATTGGTTCATAATACATCGTCGAGAGTTAGTGAATTCACTGTCATATGATTCGGAACAATGCTAAGAATAGATTAAAACTTGATTCTAGACTTGTGTTAAAATAAAATATGCGTATAAAGACATCAATTTTAGTCCTCTATCTAACCGAACGATATACTACGATCAATTAGATGAAGATATATCTTCGTATTTATTAATGATATGTATAGATCTATCACTGTATGTATTACATTAAAAGCCCTTGGATTTATCTCAGTCGCTCCCGTCTCATTAATAAAATTCAGCCGAGGGGATTACAATCGTTCACATTGTAAATAGAAAGAGAAGTATGATCGAATCGAGCAAAAAGCTTTAGAGCAGCAGAAAGTATACGTTCGAGATTTTCCGTTTCATTATTAGATTTTTAATAAAAAATCGAAACGAGTGTATATATATATATATATATATATATATATATATATATATCTTTATTTATATGTATACGAGCAAAAGTGCAGGAACTCTTGAGAGTGCCCGGGCGGAGTTTCTTCGCCTGGGTCACCGCCTCTCTATATATAGCGTGCAGAATCTTTTCCACGTATTAGTGAGAAAACCTACCTGCCCTCTCTCTCTCTCTCTCTCTCTCTCTCTCCCCCTTTCTCTTTCTATCCATCCATCCTCCTCGCCTCGACAGTGTTCGCGTTTTTATTTTTATCGTCCTTATCTATAGGGAACACGAGAGAAGAAAGTTTAATCCGCGGATGAAAAGGAAAGCGAAGATATACCATTAAAAGATAGACGTGCCTATGTGTGAGCGATAGGAGTCTATCGTATATGTACTATAGCCGGAAGGCGAATGCGTCATAAGCTGCGAGATGAAAAAGATTTCGATTGTAATCCGCTTGGCCGTTATATATGTATACTTGGGTCTGTATCGGATCCAAGTTGGTATACGAAGCTATATATATATATATGTATATAAATATAATACCGACCTCCTCTTTTTCGCCTGGCGAATCTCCATTCTCGACGCGGAATCGCCGACCGTCCACCCCGTCCTGCTCGATTTGCGGCAGCTGTGAAACACGGGATCGAATGAGCTTCTTGCTTTGCTCGCGATCGCGCTGGCTCTGGTGTACATTGTTAATGGCACTGAGGACGCGCTAATGGATAAACGATTGCCGCGGCGGGCGCCTCGATTTACGATGCTTTTCGTTCGATTAACGACGCTAACGAGGGCTGTTCTTTGGTTCGTGGGACAAAATTTCTTTCAAGATTCGTTAAAAATTTTCCTAATGAATTTATCTAATACATTACGATAATTCAAATTTTTCGGTGGTTCGAAAATATTCGATCTGGTAAATATTGCTTTTCAACGGTAGTCAAAGAGTGAAGTTCATTTAATTAAAGATTTTTTACCGATAGCGAAAAAGATAGATTGCAATCGTCTTTCTGTAAAATGAAAATTGCCATTTAAATTTTCATGAACATAATCAAGGCGCGCGCTTGGAAATTGTTATTTGCTTTGCTGACTCGAGATCTTTACATTTTGAAATTTGAAATTGAAACATGAAACTTTTAATGTACTTGTAGTATTTAATCAGAAATTCTTTTTATAGGAAGGGTCATATACGTGTGTTTATACTATTTATTTTAATGTTTAATTTAAATTATCGAAAAAAAAACTGTTACATCTAAATAATTAATTTTATCTCAAAGTAAACATTAACTACGCAACATTATCAATTTATTATTGAGTATATATTCATAGAAGATTATGAATAAACATTTTCATGTGATGCATCCTTCTAACAATGATCATTTATGTTATTCATTTTCGTATTCAGATTTCATATGAGAGTTGTCTTATGTATAAAATTGAACAATATGAGGAAGATATGGAGCAATATTATCTTGTGCATATAATAAAATATACCATTTTTGAATTTTGATTGATAAAGAATTTTAGTTAGTTCAAAATAAATCTTTTGCAATAGTGATGTAGTATGTACGAATAGATCCTGTGCAAGATCGAGGAAAAAAGTTTATAATTGTTAAAAGTGAAATAAACTATAATCCATTCCGTAACTTTGGATATTCAATGAAATTAATCAGATTTTTAATTTTATATTTAATTTTGTAACTTTAAATCACTGAATTTTGAAACTTGAAAATCGTAAGTATATTTTTCGTTCATTTTTTTTAAAACATATAAATTTAGTTAGTATGTTAAACAAATTTTCTTTTTTTATTCTGTACGATGTAATCTTCAATTTCACGTGCCATTTTATCAAAGGATATCTATAAATTTCAGTCAAAATTCCTTCGAATACCTCGATACCTCCAGTCAAAACGTCGGATCCCTCAATACCAGTTTCCTAGTAAACCTCGGCACTTACCATCTCGACGCTGCCGTAGCATCTTCTCGATAAAACGCCTCGGCGCGCAACTGTGTCCGTCGAGGATCTGCAACATTCAAAGAATTCGGACATTTTTATTCAACGATCGTATCTCGGACCCTGCCAATGGATTTTTATACATTGTCGTAAAAGTCGCTCTTTCGGGGGGGGGGGGGGTTGCGGCGCGAGTGGCAACAGCGACGTTTCAGATATCGGTCAAACGGAGCTTGACTAATGAAGCGCTGGAAACTTCTGGCTTCTCTTAGTTCACGTGCAGGACGATGCGCAGGAGGTCGTACAAGTAGGGATTCGGCAGCAGGAAGGTGTTTCAAAGTTTCCCAGGTTTAATTGAACACTCGTATACAGATATAGGAATGTCTTCGAGGGGGCCGAATGATTCTTGAAAAAAAAAAAAAAAAGAAAACTAATTTTTTACTTACTGCCCTACTTTTTCAAGAGTCCATGAGTCTATGAGAGAACCAAAGTTTTGTTTTTTGTTTTTCTTTTTTTTTTTTTTTACCTCTCCTTCTCACATCACCAAATGACACAACGATATACGTTCCTCGAGCGCGACGAATCAAGAAGCGAATGTCCGAGCGAAGCGCCGAAAACTTTTTGCCGAATCGAGGATCGCGAGGAGCATCGGCGGCGGACGCTGCGTACGTGCGCGAGGGGCCTCGGCGCGACCCAGGCAGCGCGGATTATGGGAGGAGACGCGTCATTTTTAAACAGCATCTTGACATATTTGCATCGCGGGCACGAGTGTTTTCTTGAGTCAGACGCGGGGCAACCTTTTCCCGAACGCTCTTGACACGATTATGGAGAACTTTGATAAAGAGGCCGGGCCTCTCGACTCTCCGATTTCATTATTTACCTTCTCAGGAAATAATTAGTTTCCCGAGATTTTTGTATTCAACCGTATTAAATATATATCGTATAACGGAGATAAAATTGTAGGATAGCAATATAATATGATTTCTACATTTTTGAATCTACTTTCTCTTGCCGATGATTTTAATTTTATTGTTTGATAATTTAAGAAAGTAAAACGTATCTACTAATCAGTGCATTACTGGCTCTCTAATTTGTGTGTCGAAGTTATATCTGCTTTGAAATCGAAAGGCAGCTGTACAATTATTTTTCGTCTACCTCGATTTACAGCGAGAGTTATAGGATATTGATTACCATTTGCAAATAGAAGATGAAGATTCTTTCTTTGTTTCAATCTATAAGTGTATCTGTAAGATTAGATCATGTGATGTCCCAGGGAAGAACGTACGAAATAGTTTTCACTCAGTTTATTTCAAGGTCAATTTCCATCTTTCAGCTCACGAAATTTTTTCTCGACTCGTCGGTTTCAACACTTTATTTGCATTCATTTTTGCGCATCGATACAAATCTAAAATACATTTAAGATGCATTTGCAAAAATAACTAAGTGTCAATGGTTAAGCTTTGACAGGGGGTGTATAAAAATGTTCAAGGCGACGTCTGTTACTGCCGAGAGGTGTCTTGAGACTGAATCCCTTCTTCCATCAGTGTCTTGACGGAGCTTCGTAGCTTGTGTCTTGAGTTATTGATTGCAATAGAATGCCAGATGGCTGAGGCCTTTGGGAGAGCGCTAAGAGTGTCAGTGGGAATTCTAACGCGCATAAGCCTAATAAAGTAAATGTCGATTTTAGGCTTAATCACATTAATAACGGATCGGTGTTATACACTGCACTTGTTAAATTTGTGTATTTCCAATTTTTTCGAATGTATTTCCTCGTGTAAATTTCTAGTTTCAGTAAGACGCGTAAATCATTGAACCATTTATTCTTTTTTATGCATGCGAAATAGCCAACATAGAAAATATAAATTTATACACTTGAAAATTGACTTTTTATAACATTACAGTCATCCAAGTATTCGTAAAAGATAAAGCTTCCATATTCATCGCTATTTAATTGGTTTTAAAAAGAATATCAATAGAGTTCCATTGAAATGCAATGACTAAATGTCGCACATAATACGTCATTACTTTCAACAAAATCACTCGTACGAGTAAACAATCATCCATTGAAACATTTCATTCCGCAGAAAATGCAGGATAAATTAGAGCTAATTCACGAAGCACTGAAGTCTCAAAGCAAATTTACTCCGAGATTTAATTTTGCGACGGAGCGAGGGGAGTCGGGCAGAACGTGCCGCCAGACTCAAAAGATCATTGTTTCCGCGAGACGCAAAATTTAGCGTTGCGTCGAAAAGTTCGCTGCCCCCCTCCCCCTCCATTCCTTCTCTCTTCGTGCCTCTCCATTTCGCAGCGCATAAATAGACGGCGCGAGCGCGCGCGTGCGTGCGTGCGTACGGGCGCTTCGTACGTATATACGGGAAAAGCAGCTCCCTCCCTCTCTCTCTCTCTCTCTCTCTCTCTCTTAAATTCTCGCGGAGGGTCTTAAACTCGGCGGAAAGCGGGACTTGGGTGGAGCAGTGGAGGCTGGTTGAAGGAAATAAACGACGCTCGCACCCTCCCCCCGCCGCCACAGCCGTAAGACTTGAGAGAGAGAGAGAGAGAGAGAGAGAGAGAGAGAGAGAGAGAGCAGCGGCGCGGGCACCCTTCCTCTTCGCTTTCTTTTTTTCCACCCCGCGCGTAGGTAGACGAGCTCGCGAGAGAGCTTTTCCGAATAGAGAGGGGCTTGCCAGACGCGCGGCAGCGGAGAGCGCGGCCTTTTATTTCCCGAGAGCCACGTACTGCTGCAGCCAAACCGACGCCCCCCTCCCCGGTTTTTGTATGTTTTTCCTTACGCGCGTGTATGCGTATACGTGTATATAATGCGCGCACTCCAGCTTCGTCCCTGCGCTACATTCTATGTATGTATGTATGTATGTATGTATGTATATATATAATTTTCCTCATTTATCCAGCGCGCGTCTCTTCGGTGGGAAAATATTAATTACAGGCGAGCCCGGAAGTGACGCGTACAACTAAAATGCGCGCTGCGAGAACGCGGAAATTTTCGACCTTTCTCCATCATATATACTCTCCAGATGCTTCTTTAATGTTTGAAGATGACATTTCCACCGGCGCGAAGCGGCGCTCGCTTGAGGTTTTAATTCAAGCCACTGCAAATTTACGGACGGATAGCTCGTAGAGTTGCATCGTACAGCTGTACGATGACGTTCGAATAATTGTTCAAGCACCGCAAAAATGTAAAAAAACAAAACGCCGAGTTTTGGACCACAGCTAAACGAATGACCGGAAGAAAATAAGAAGAATATTCGTAACATTATTAATAAAAATTATTAGTAAAATCAGTATTTTTATAATAGTAATGATCATTAATACAGCCGAAATTTAAACAAACGCTAATCAGGTAATATAATTTTTAATTTACTGTTTAGTCGTGAGTTTTTAATAGAAAAATCATGTATTAATTAATGATTTAAAAATGACTAAAGATTAAAGATTAAAAAGTTAAAAATCATGTATATTAACTCATGATTTTTGAATCATGAATGGATTCAAATTATTAATGTAAAACATACTATAAAAATTCACTGGTCCGTCAGAGATAAATCGGATGTTGAATTTCCAACGATTGACTTCTATTCTACCCTTTTGCAATTTATCGACTATCTATCAAAATATTTTACTTTTAATAATTTCTACCAATTTCTCAAATATTCGCTGATAAATAAAAATGTAAATTCACGACATTTATTTCTTTTTTTGTGATTTGATCTTAGCGTTTCCTTTGATGCTCGAGGCGGAAGATCTCTTGAGCCCATAAATTTAGTGCCTTTATCTGAAGGAAGTAGTAGATCTTTTGAATAATATTATTCCTTTGTAAATTTTTTAAATTGAATTTTTCAAAACTAAAGTATTAATTATTTTAAAAGGTGGATGAAATTGTATATCTATATGAATTTTTCTGAATTTCGAAATACTCTAAAAAATTCTGCAACTGTGTCTATATTTATTGTTACAAAAATGCAGAATATTCTTCGCAAAAACTTTAGTGTTTCGTTTTGCGTCGTCTCATGGAAATAAGTGGGCTCGCTCTTAAATGTAACGACATGAATATTCCAAATGGTCGCCGTGCGGGAGGAAAGACTTTCTCATCGTATATGCAAAGCTGCCCGGAGCATAGATTCGTAAGCCAATGGATAGAGAAAGGTATTGAAATCCTTCCGTAGGCCGGTAGGTAAGACTCGAGAACGTTTACATGGGGGTAGGATCGAGGCTAGTCTCCCGGTCCCCGCGTACCAACGTTAATGCAATAAAAAGCCAACGTACTCTTCACTCTTGCGCAGTTATCAAAGAATATTACTTAAGCGACATTCTGAAAAGCAGCTATGTGACACGGAACAGAGGACTTGGCTTTCTTGGTGTTCGAGCGAAATATTAGGATTTGGACCAGGCGGAGACTCATTTACTGGTCGACACTCTCGCGAGTGACCTCGATGTCGCCGTGAAAACCGTGAAATAGACCTCTCTTTAGGAAAAACTTTGATTCTACAGCGATATATTATTTTTAACGTAAATTACCATCGACAAAGTCATCTTTAAGCTATTAAATGCTTAGCCGGATGATTAAAATTTTTCTTTTCGAACTGATTTTGCCAAATGGGCGATCTTTTGACGTATGCGCTTAGTTTGGAGCCTTCAGACTATCTCAATTCGAGAACTTTGCAGCTTTCACGGTTATGGATATTCATCATTTATTTCAGTAATGATTCGCTATATAATAGGACCAAAAAATACCGCGCTAAAATTTCCAAAGCCCTCCAGCGTCAAGGCGGGAGGACTTCTAATAAATCCTCTCTAAAATCAGTGGTACATCCCTAATCAGGAGGATCCCCCCTCCCCGGCCCCACCGCGTCGCAATCTAATCGGTCGGGTAAAGTTGCGCCACTGCGCAGCCAGCCGGGAATTTCTCGCGCTCGACCGCGCATCCGGCTAATCGCCCGCCAGCGGCGGGATTTTCCCGTGTAAGCCACCCGCACTTGCCGCGCGGCGCCTCGTTATCTTCCCGATTGAGTCCGCGCCGAGTTCTCGGGGCTGCGACGTGCGGGCGCGAGTCGTCGCGCCGCGCCAACGAGCCCGGACCGCGATGGCCCAATGATAATTCAACGTTTACACGCGGCTGTCCGTGCGCGCGCACACTCATGAATATTCAAATAATGCTGGAAGATGCTGCTCTCTTTGAACGGTTTTCGAGGTGAAAGGTTACTGCGTGGCTGCGAAAGTTTCTCCTGGAATTTTGGTCCTGGAAAGGGGCAATAAATTGCAAAAAAAAAAACAAATAAACAAACAATTCGCTATTAGATGCACACCGAATACATCGTAAGAGTATTAAAATGGAGAAGGGCAGAATAGGGGAGTACTTTGAATAAAAAGGGAATATGAACGTCGAATGAAAGTTTTCGCCCGAGTCTTTTTATTGTTCGACCCGCGATCCAAGACCCGAGCCGAGCTCAACCTGATTCACTCTCCGGCGCATTTAGCGATTGTTTTTGATAGAAAATCGAAGAGAGAGTGAGAGAGAGAGAGTGAGAGAGACAGACAGAGAAATGGAGCATTTTTCCAATTCTATGCAGTATGGCTACCAGAGGATAGTTACCTCGGTTGTAAAACTCGCAAAAAAGGGGAAACGTCGATTTATCCCACAGAAACAGTAGTAGAAATAGTTAAGCTTTTGAATATATATATATATATACATATATATTATATATATATATATATATATATATATATATATATATATATATATATATATATATATATATATATATATATATATTATATATATATATATATATATGTTTTACAAATTAATCCGAATCTCCACTGTTCCGGAAACTTTTCATTTATATAATAAAAGTGCATTCAGCGAGCTGTTGCGACCTCGCGCTTTTCACCATCTGTTTACGGTTCGAAAATTCGAATCTATTCGAACGACGGACTTCTTTACGAGGATCAAAGCTGCACATTAGCCTGCATTCGTTTCCAGTACAACACTGTCATGATTAAAATAAAAAGGGGTTTTCGAAGCAAAGCAATCCGAAATAATAATTTCGAGCTCGCATTCGTTGGAAATTAAACTTCTTTTTGGGACTTTCTTATTTCCTTTTCTTCTCTTTCTTTTCGCGCGCTCTCTTTCTCTCTCTCTCTCTCTCTCTCTCTCTGTTCGCAGTGAAAGGACAAAAAGCTGACTCGATAGACATAAAACAGAAAATCTTCGCTCCGTTACTTGATTTACGCTCGCTGATCCCTCGGAGACCGACCTTAATTAAACTTTACGGCACGGGGCGTAAAATCCGCGCGCGTCGCACCTGTCGATCCGAGATTACGCGCTCGCGATTTTTCATCGTCGCGATGATCGACGAATCGCCAGCCGGCTACAGAAGTACGCGACATCCCCGTCCACGATATCCATTTGCGCGCGATCCGCGTTCCCGCGCGCGGCTCATCTGCCAGCGCTCGGAAAACAAGGGGAGACGGAATTTTCGCCCCGTCCCGTCGCCCGATCGCCAGCGCGGTTTGGATTTTCCGGCGAGCGAAAACATCGAGCTTCTCTGCTGGAGTGTGTGCGCTTGGGGGGAGGGGGAGGGGTGACCGTGCGTGTGTTCGACCCTGTTTCGAAATTGGAGCGACGCCGAGTTCCCTCTCTCGGCGCGAATATCGGCGCGATATGAAGGAAGAAAGGGTCAATGATGCGCGGGGATCGCGGAGAGAGACGCGTGCGCTGGTCGAAGAGACGCGAACGGGAGAAAAGAGCGCTATGGAGAGAGAGAGAGAGGGGTAAGGAACGAAGGAGAGAGTGAGACAGGGAGAAGGAGGAAGAGAAAGAGGGGTGGGGATATATATAAAAGGGTGGGATTATTTCCGACGGAGCGAAGCGAATAGACGTAGCTTTATTCGTATTTTCATATACGAACCGATGATAGAGGGGAGGGTGTGGGATTTTAATCCACATCCTACCCGATGCAGGTCTGAAAAATGAGATGCGCCGGGACTCGTTGTTTTCGATTCAAGCCGGCTGCACGGACTCGGGTTAATTCGCGACCGACCAGCTACGCCCCTTCTTCCGACCACCGAAATATCCCGGGGTAGCTCGTTAAATGGGCGAATCGCGGGGCGGAGGGGGTTGTTGGGCATTTCGGTTGAAAGGTCGCTTACGCATTGCGGCCGAGGCGCTCAGCGTCGGCCAGCCCACGCGCGTTATCGTGCAGACATTCGATAAAAGAGAGCTGAACGCGCAGGAGGTAAATCGAGGGAATAATCGAGCATTATAGTTTATCGCGCTCACGGTATAAAAGAGCGAGAGAACACCGTCTCATAATTTATTGTATGCGCGTATATATATATATATATATATATATATATATATATATATATATATATACTGTTTAATGTATTCGCTACCAGAAGCCAAGTGATGAAAAGTTCTTTGTCAACGTTCGCGCTATTCATGAGCGGGAAATAATTCGAAACAAATCGTATCACCGAAGCTGCTGCATTAATTTCGTCCCTTTTTTTAATATAATATTCTCATTAAAAATATACGTATACATTAAACGTCGAAGGACGCGCAATATTCGTTTTTCCCAATTATTCACTCGTAGAATTTATTTCTTCTTTACGGTTTGCTTTATGTTTTACTTCGCGTCTTGCTGACGTGAAGAATTTTAAAATCGTATTAGTTATGATCTAAGTAAAAATAAGGTGCGAAACAGTCCCCTCATTGTATTTTCATAAGCAATGCATATTTCAACATTATTTATAGGTGTTAGTAATTTCATTGTAATATAATGCTAGCTGCATCTGAATTTGGAAACGTTTTTATTTCTCCATATTAATTATATTAGTACAGTCATTGAATTACGAATTCTTAATAGATACTTTCTTCATATCATTTTGTTATATATAATATAATAAAATTATTTTAATCCAAAAAATTTCAATATTTATATATTTATTATATTATATGTAAATAAAATTATATCAAGAAAGTAACTAAGAAGAATTCGTGATTCAAGGACTCAATTAATATAATTAATATAGAAAAAAATTTTTATGCATTACCATTTTTACGGTAAATCAACAATCCAGACCTACAATGTAATAAAAGAATATATGTCTAACGTGCAATTGTAAACTTGACACAAGTAATTGCAACGACTCTTGAGAGCATCGTCGTTTTGCAAACGATCCTTGCTTTATGTTTATTACCGCGTCGACTGTTGACGTTGTGATTCGTTGCATACAGAAACGCACTATGGCCATAAAAAGCATCCTTCTCATTGTCGGCATCGCCCTCATTGTCAATATTTCAATTCGCTCTACCGTCGGAATTTATTTCTCCGCGATTTTTCCAGTCTGGCGTCCCGAGGAAATTGAACTACGCATTCGCCTCTATATAGGACATTTTTTTTTTTTTTTTTTTTTGCCGCTGTTATCGACAACTAAGCCGAATCCTCGACGGACGGAATCCGAAGAATCTTATTCGGACAGCGAGAGAGAGAGAGAGAGAGAGAGAGAGAGAGAGAGAGAGAGAGAGAGGAACGAGGTATATATCGGATGCTAGCTGATCCTCTCGGGGTCGAAGAGGGGAGGGAGGCGCTGCTCTCGACGCCTCGACGACCTGTGCTTTATGTGCAGGCGATGTTCAATCTCGGCGCATTAGTTTACCTAGACGTCTATTCACGGAACGAGTCGGTAACGTTGTTTTGTTCGTTTGCTTTTTTTGTTTCGGCTGAATCGCATTACGAATAAGCGACAGTCGCAATTAAAGAGGATCAGCTTCGTTGACGAACGTTATACTGAGATTTGTCCGACATATATAGTAATGGGGAGGGGGGCGGGGATTGAGGCAGTTCACCGATGTGATCGCGCATGCCGCCAGCCGAGGATACCGGATTTTACCGCTACATTATGACGCGTAGGTAGCTTTCCTTTTGTACATCCACGGGCGCTAATACGTAATTCCAGCTTGGAGCAAGGATCGACGCGAATTGGACGTTCGAGGAACTTTCTGCTCCTCCCAGATAACCTTGGCTTTACCGAGCCAACCTGCCGCGAAATAGCGACGTTCTTTTATGATTTCATGCAGCTCTTCGCGCATCAAAAGCTTTGCGCCCTCTTGGTATAAACATTTAGCGGAGCTCTTTTTTTACAAATCACCTTGGTTCGTGCGCGATTCGCGCGCAGGCGCGAATTAACCGTCATGCGGAACGTAACGCTGTTAAATTAACGATTCAGACTAAAAAGTTCGTTCGCATCGCAAAATAAAGCCCGCTTGAGTTTCGAGATACGGAATGAATTTCAGCGGGGCGACGTGCTCGTTCTCCCATCCAGCCTACTTCCGAGTGTCGTCGTCGAGGAGCGCGCTGTCAAAGCGTCGCATTCTCGAAAGACCGCAGATGTCGAGCGGAGAAGGGAGCAAAAAATTAAGAGAGAGAGAGAGAGAGAGAGAGAGAGAGCCATAAAACCCGACAAATTACTTCGACGCTCGGAAACGCGTGTAAAGTTTTTCAACCTTTGTATTTGTATGCTTGTCGGTTTCTTTTGTGCGAGTCTCGCTCGGGTGCTTCCTTTTAATAATATTTTTTATTCTGTCTTTCTTTACGAAAGAGACGCCTAGAGGACCGAGTGTAATCATAAATTTCATCTTTATTTGCGTGTGTATGTGTGTATGATAAATTTTTTTACTTTACTTATCCGACATTTCAGTCTAAACTTAATAAGAAGCGAACTTCTCGCGAAACACATTATTACATAAATCAGTCCGACAGTGATAGAGGAACAGAGTTTTTCGATGGCAAAAATTCTACCATTAACGGCAGAATGTAATGGTGATCGAGATGTGAGTACTAAAATACGTGTAATTTTCCTTTTTTTTTTTGGTCTTGCTCGGAGCGCCAGATTTTCCGTAAAATAAACATTCGCGATTCGCCTCGACTTTAAACATGAATTTTTAGACGGATATTGAACATTTCCTCGGGATAACGCGCCGCTTACACGATATTATTCGCAAAATCTTTTGATATAATACGTATAACTTTTTGTCCTTTGGCGTTCGCTGTCCTCTTGAATTTATTACAGTAGCGCCTTTGGTAAAGTTCTTGCATTGAAGATCGTAATATTAACGGTCCATATTTTCACCTTTGCAAACAGCTTGAAAACCGATATTTAAGAGTTTTACCAAACCTTCTATAAATTTATCTCTTTCTTATGCCGTCTCATAATTTTTAATAACAAAACAGTTTATGATTTTACGCTTGAAAAATGCCTTAAAAGCCAGATTAGCATAAGCAAAAATGATATAATAATTTATTTAGATGACCCGCGGATAAAATAAAATCTTACTACGAGAAAAATACACCGCTCCGCTTCCTCTTTAATGTAAAGCATTCTCATTTTTCAGTGCTCGTAGCTTAGGCAACCCTCCGGAGTTATGTATATATATATATATATATATATATATATATATATATATATATATATATAAGTCTATCCGGAGCAGTCTAGAGATACCGAAATGTCAGGGCAGTAAACTAAAAGGATTTGTCCGGCGCAACATTAATTATTCCACGCGTATACTAATTTGGCGCGCGCCGAGCGTAAAAAACAAGGGTGTTATTATATTTTTAAGAGACTCTCGCATATATATATATATATATATATATATATATATATCGAGTGCTGATATTAAATTTATCCAACCTCCATATTGTTTATCTCGTTCAGCGAGGGTAGAACACGGGACGTCGGGCGCCCGACGCTTCTCAATGAAAAATCTGTATCTCAAGTAACGCTTTTAATATTTTCCCACGCTCTTGTTTTCGTTGAAAATGAAAAAGCGATGAAAATGCCAAGATGATCTTCATTCTTTATTAGCCTGACCGAATTCCGTCGGCATCTAAAATATGACGGAAATGCGATGATATAATAACGTAATCGCATAATATAATCGGAGTCTATCGACAAATTGAGATGTGCGTTTAAAACATATTGAAAAAATTCCTCACAACAGCACTCGTGAATACCGTCCTAAAGATTGCATTTGTCACTTCTGGAATACAAAGAACTTAATTTAGCGCTTGTAAATGCAAATGTAGAATTAATTCCGTCCAACCGTCATAAAAAGATAGTGTATTACAGTACCAAACTTCTCCGGCACCGCTGTTCGTATTGTCGTTGGATTTTATTTGCGCTGCATCGCTTTGCAACAATTGTAAACTGCAATTTTGCCGGTATATACGGGAGGCGCTCCGAGTGGAGAAGGATCGCGTTGCGTCAGGCGCGAGCGCAGTTTAATATAAATCAGTGGCTCGTGCACGCCAGCCGTTACAGGATATTTAGTTATTGCATTTTTGCATCCTTAATTTATCACGGACACAATGGATGCGCGCCGCGATAAGGGAGGGATGGCGATTGGGTTGTTGGATTTCTAGCTTGTTGAATTTAATGCGATATTACTCCTGGGCACTATCAGTTAACCTACTTACATGGAAAATACATTGCGCGCAGACAGTGCCCGCGAATCGATAATGCGGCATTTGATCGAAATACTTTTCGCATGAACAGAGACACGGCGCAATTACATTTGCCATTTGATACAGTATTATTCCAGTAATGTAGAGCACTTGCTCTTAAAATTTCGATTGTTAACAGAATGAATTAACGTATAAATTTCCATTTGGACAGAGTGAATTTGTTTTTTTTTTTTTTTTTTTGTTTTTTTTTATACAAAACATAGACAAAGTATAATAAGTATCGATTGCATAGATTATATATATTTTATGAAGAAATTTTATATTTATTCTCGTTGCTCTCACGATTAACACTGTGTGTGGCTCCCTATAATAAGAATGAAATTTTGATCAAATCACGGATTATTATAACGAGTAAAATTCTCATGATTTTTTTCAAGGCATGCGTTAGTCGAAAAGATCTGTCGCTAGAGAGCGATATATAACTAAAAGGTGCGAAGAATATGTTGAAAGGCTAATTCGATTGTTTTCTGCGAGTGCGAAACAATAAAGAATTTACATGTGACTTTCAATCATAATGATTCCGTTATACGTCATTTGCGTATACGTCTCAGGCATAATGTATCGTACGACGTGTTCCACGTTGAAGAGCAGGATATCGATTTTCTTTTTATTAGAGGGAGGGACTAGAAATGTGACCTTCGTCGTCTTTATTGATACATATAGCGTCTATATGTATCAATAAATACAAAACAGCTGATCGATTCTCTACGGTTCTACAGATAAACCAACTGTATCATTTTGGAACTGATGAATACTCGTACATTCGCGCCATTGGAAACTAGGTCTCTGAAACTGAGGACGTGATATTTTGTATTCATCGACTACGTGAACTTAAATAAATAAATCGATTTACCCATCTATATTATCAAAATACTTCCTTGGATGTAAGTAATTTTTAATCTTTCGTACGAAAATGTGGATAAACCATTTTAAACCTTTAAGAGAATTGTCCACGGATGTATATGTCAAGAATCTCCACTCGGGTGTCGATATGCATTTTTCAAATATGATCGGAAAATAAATATGCTGAATTATTACGAAACAGGAGATTATGAGGATGGAGACGCGTTACCTTTATATCAATATCTTTTAGTCGATAGATACATTTTTGTTGATTGCGAGGTGATAGCTACTTTATTTTCAGCACGTATGATTTTTTTTAAACTATTTTGCAAGTATTATCTTTTATTTAATAATGTGCACTCAGTGGATAAATAAACTTTTGGAGATTCTTTTATTTAAAATGTTCCTCTCATTATGCGTTGCTCGTGGAGTGACTTCCGAGATAACAAAATCTTTTCGAATTTTGCCCGTAGACATGTGAACTTCCGAAATAATTGAACATGAACTTTCGGTAAGTACTTAGTCAATTATTCGATTGTCGAGAGAATGGCAAAAACAAAAGGACGCGACGCTTTGTCACCGTCGGGAGTACTGCCCTGTCTCAACCCCCCCCCCCTCACCCCTTTCGCAACCACGATACTTCGCGCTCGCCTCGCCACCCTTTATCCCCTCGAAATATGTAGGTTAATGAGAACGAGCCGAGGCCGCGCGGCATCTAGCCCGAGCCTCTCGCCCAGCCTTCTCACCCCCCCCACACCCCTCTCTCGCTTCTACCGCAGCCGCGCGCACGACGCCTCCGAAGACGTTTCGGGGTACAGATTCCGAGACGAGAAAGGGCGAATCGTGCGCGCCCCGCGGACAATCGACGATCTGGACTTTCACGTACGACCGCGACAGAGGCGCTTTTTGCGCCTTCGATCGTTGGAGGGGGGAGGTGGATGAGAGGCCGTATGGGCCGGGATCCCCGGGCCGTCGGTCGGTCGGTCGGTCGCCGATTATTGCGGGAAAAGCTTTCGCCCGGGAGTATCGCGGGGCGAGGGGGAGAACGGAAGAGAGGGGCTCGCGCGCGGTAAACTGATTGCTCAACCCCCCCCCCCCCCGCGGCGGAAGTGCCGGCGGCGACCGCAGCGACGGCGCGGTTTCGCTATGAGCGGATGGGCTCTTTGTGGCCGGACGGCTTTTACGCGGGACTGACTCTCAGGGGCGCGGGGGTTGCTCTTTTTTTTTTTGGTTCGCGGAGAGCGTGCGCGCCGCCGAGGGTTCGGCGTCCGTCGGGGCAAAGGACACACGACAGTTGGCCGCCCTTCTCGCGTGCGGCGCGAGCCGACGATGAAATTATTCCGCGCGCGCCGGGCGATGCATGGGAAATGGCTCGATTTACTTTTACGCGTTGAAGCTCGGCGCGCTATTAATATTATGCCGATGATTGAAATTTTCGATTTGAAATTGACTCGAAGGCGTTTGTGAAAACGATGGTGCTGTGCGGACGATTGAAGAAATATTTATTAAAATTGGCGCTTTTTATCTTTGATTTTACAATTGTACCGTTCAATTTGCGAATATTTCTGACGGGAAATGGAGATTTCTTTTACAAAGTTTCATATAAATTGATATTTTTTGTTTCAAACCTTTTTTACTTCCTCTGGAAAATCGATTGTATATATATATATATATATATATATATATATATATATATATATATATATGCATATATGAAACGTTCACTTGCGTGAAAGTATGTGTATATGTTTCCCATTGTCCGTTTCAGAATAATGTATATTTGTTACATCACTGAATCTGTTTTCTAGAGCTTATTCTTTTTTTGAAAATAAAAATTATTGTAACATTTATTAGGAGAAATAACAGAACGCAGAAAACTAAGTGTTTCACGATGTCGAAAGCAAAGTTCAGATGATTCTTTTATTTAAGAAGAACAATATTCAATGATATACGTCATAGCTTGGGCTGAAAAGTGACTTTATGTTCGCAAAGCTAAATTTTATCTCATAATTTAGACAGCTCTTTTCATAGCATCGACCTGCCTTTCAATAAACAATTCATAGACTAGCATAATTATAAAATACGCTATAAACTTATCGAGCAGAATCAGCGATACGCAAATTAAATTTCGCCATTAACCATATTTTTTATCAAATAACTGCAAATCACTAACTTAAAATTAGGATCCATATGAATAATCGAATAATTCGACAGCGATAATGAAAAAATTGTCAAAATGCACATTACGAGCAATATATGAGAAGGCTTGTGTCGCGCAGAGAATTTGATTGCCAAGGAAAGTATTTAGTCCAGATTAATCAAAGTAACTCTGATAATTATCTAGAAAATGAGACCGATAAAGTTTTAGAATAAACGATTAACGAAATTTTGCTGCAATTAATTAATGATTTAAATTTAAATAAGAAAACAAAATATACTTTCAGATACTTGAGGAATTTCAAAAGAGCAATGCATAACCGCGACCTGCTGCTTTAAGGCGATCCAATCGTCAAAGTAGCCCCCTACCGATGCAATTGCACTACGTTGATAAATAGTTCTAGACATTTAGACAAAAAAAGAAAGATTCACTTTTTGATTTGTTTTAAAAGGACCCGCATCTCAAACGTAAGCGAATCATTTTGACGTAGAATCCGGCTTGGCTATCGGCGAAAGTATTGCCAACTTAGAAACAAAAACAATCATCCCTATCGGATTTCCAAAAGCAATTTTTAATTCCAATTTCCACGTACTTTTTCCCCACTGTTGTATGCCCAGCGATTTATAATCCAATACAATGCCTCGAATTCGACCGATATTTTAAGAAAATCGCCGAATTCTCACATCTGTTCAGTTTAATGCGAAGCGTCCAAGGCCCATAAGGAGGACTTAAGAAACAGGCCTCGAGGCTGCTCCCCCAACCCCGTGCCAACGATTTCGGAAACACAAATAAATCACGAACGACGCGCGGTATTTACCGACCGCGCCGCTGAATATCCGGCGTAAGGCAGGCAGCGCGGCTGCTGCATGTGCACGCGGCCGCGCGTCAGGCGAACTTAGCCCGAGAGTTCGGCTCGGGCCAACTTATCTCGGCTTAATCTACTCGGGAGTAGGCGCCCGGTGTTCTTAATCCAGGGGGCAAAAACTGCGAACGAAATTTCGCCTAGCGCCCGCGCGGCGCACGTCGTTCGCCAAAACTTCTACGCTTCCTTAACGTCCGCCTCGACCCCCCCCCCCGTCACCCATCCTTGGAGAAATCAACCACGGAGCTTCTCCCGTCAGCGCGAGCGAGTAGCTGTGCTCCCCCTCCCTACTCTCTTCCGCTACGCACGGATCCCGATGCAGTTCGCCAATATTATAAATCTCGGGAAAGCTACCGACTTGGCAAAGAGAGCGATTTGTTTGCCCGTATTTATGAGCTCCTGTCGACCCGTTTTCGCATCGTCGGGGTCGATATACTGGGGGGAGGGCGGGGAGGAGGGGGGGGGCAGATTCGGGAGAGCGGAGGACGACGACGTCGCCAACTCGGCCGTCACAAAAGTCGCGCGCGTACCTCGAATTTCATGGAGACTGAGTCGAGTGGGTGGTTTTTTTTCGGGGGGGGGAGCGGTGGGGTCTATAGGTGTGCGATTGAAGCGGCAAATTTTTGGACTTCTAAATAAAGCGAATATTCGAATTATAGTAATTTGAGGAAGTAAATTGTACTGATTTGTGTATCAATGGAATATTATATCATTTATTCCGCAACAAATTAGTGAATATAAACGTTTAGTTTTTTTTCTTCTATAAAACATAATAAATAAAATTTATTTTTTAACAATATAGATCTATTGAGTATATTAGAATATACGTATAATTCTGCTAAAAGCTTCTATATTATGTTTTTCAAGTGTTGTTTTTGCGAATAGTGCAGTATTCGAAATGCAATAATTGAAGTTTAATCATAAAACCTGTTAAATTTGTGATCGTTTAAATTTATCTCAAAATTACGTTAAATTTTAAGCAATATTTCAAAGAAAAGACCTACATCTCAATGAAATACATCTTTCCCCTTTAAAGTTTTGTTTGGCAATTAATATCTCTGCCGAAAAGTTTCAGTAATTCCGTTTCCAGTTTTCATGAAGCATCGGCTATATGCGACTGCGAGTATCTTCGAGTATATTTGCGCCAAATTTTATATACTTGTACATTTCGACATAGAACGTACAATATGTATTTTGTAATATGGATGGCTTACGTTTGAAGAATTTTTTAAAATATTTAAAATATTTCGATACACGATTTTTTAATGAATTTGGCCGTAACCATTCGAGTTTCGGAGGAAAGCAACCAGATGCTACTCCCAATTATCACAACAAATTACACAAGCAAAAAATTCGAACAAATAAAAAAAACGGACGTGGATGCGTTTTTATCTGTGGATACATAAAATTATGTTACATTCTTCGCCTGTCTCATGAGCTAGTGAGCTGTTATGTCGAGATGATCAATGATTGATTAATCGTACGATTACGCATTGAACGCAGCGCAAACGTTTTTGGACGATCGACTAGCGATATTTTTCACGAAATAATCAACACGTTTGCTCGGTATTTCGCTAAATATTTACTGCGATCGATAGGCGGCTTTCCTCAAACATTTGTCTTTGGTCGCCTCTCGAATCTCCAGCGAATTTTCATGGCTCCATTATGTAAATTTACGAAGAATTATCCCCCTATCGGTAGGCGAGTTTTCAGCGATACTTTCCCGACGTATATTAATCGAGCGCCCGAGGCACGACGAGCACGGGAATCATTTCCTTTTTCGCCGCGCGTAAGCGCGAAGTATATAATATACATCGCGAGAGAAAGAAGAAACTTAATTCCTCCTCCAACCGCTCGTAAAATAACCTTTTAGCGCTACCGAGTGGAAGAATTTTTTTACTCCCCCCCCCCACAGGCTCGTTATCGCGTTAATTATTCAAAATATACAATTCCATCGGGTGGCGTACATTTAATTATGTATATATATATGTGGCATTGATTAACACAGTATAATATAATACACGCCCGCTATATTGAATGTAAATCGACAGAGAGGCGCTTCAGGTTTACGGCTAATTTTACACGCCCGTTCCCGTACAATAATGCTCGTGGCTAAATTGGCCATACACATACCGCGGGCGCAGCCTGCTGCACGTCGGAAGCTCGCCGCTGACGCGATAATTCGCGTGTACGGGGGGCCTCGGGCAGCGGGGGTGGGGGGGGGAGCAACGTCAAGGCTGAAAAGCGAAACCCGTAGATCCTCCCATATCGTCGAGCGACGAGGGACGGTGGCAGCAGGGGGGAGGGGTTAATTGATGGGCGAAATTATAAGAAAAAAACGCAGCAGCCGCTGATCTAGTACAGGTGTGTGTGTGTGTGTGTGTGTGTGCGTGCGTGTGCGTGTGCGTGTGTGTGTGTGCGCACGCGCGCGCGCGTCTGTGTGTGTATAAATACACTTATGAAGTATCCAGCTTCGATTTTCCAAATCGTCGATGCACGCGCAGCTCTTTCATATCGCGTGAGTGGTGACGAGGGTGGCGGTGTCGAGGAGGGTTCGGTCGTTAGCCCAAGCTATCGAGGTTAAACAACGCGGTAGCCTCTCCCGTGCTTAGCGAGACCACCGGCTCGCTCGGCGGCTCCCCGTGTGATATCGAGCGCTTTGAATTTCGGCTCGTTAAAACGAATGATTTCGCACTGGGCCTTGGGGGCGGTGGGGGTAAGGAGCGGGGGGGGGCGGATCGCGTGCGCGCGAGCTCGCGATTCCTCGGGTGCCCTATCAAACCCGATGGGGCATCGGATAATTGAGATAACCTAATTTCTCCCCCCCCCCACCCACCCAATCCCCCTCGCGGTTACTGTTTATCGGGCAATCTATCTTTCCGTACACTTTCTTTTTCCTTGTCGCATTTCGTTTCTTGCTGCTTTCTTGCGAATAATACTCGAGAGCGTGATCGATGGCACTCCTCCATTGTCGGACGCATTTGTTGCGCTTGGCGTTAATGGGTCCCTTTAAAGAAATAGCAGGTATAATTGTCAAAGGTGCACGATAAATACCTTGCTTATAGCTGCTTTGGCGAGATTAGCTTAGGCACACAAGATACGATGTGAGCAGGTTGGGAAATCTCAGTTTTTTTATCTTTTAGAGATTAAAGTTTTATGAATTTATTCGTGCTTAAGCTCCATATTAGACCGATGAAATTTTTATTTCACTCCACCAAAAATATATTTTAAAAGTATTATTCGAACCAGTAGGAATAAAAGCCATCTTACGTTGTCTCATGAAAGGAATTGAAAACCTTTTTTTTTAAATCATTAAACTTTAGATCGGAAAGAAATAGAATATCCAGAGACATATGAATTTTAAAGCCAAGTCGTGTCGATATTGCGACAAAAAAGCAGGTGTTAAAAAATGTATTTGTATTAATATCTTTTCTAGTACACCCTGAAAATAGTTGGTGTAAACGAATTAAATATGGATATAATTGATAAAAAAAAAACATCAAAACGACTATCCTATCAAATACAATTTAAGTAAGTAGAATTTGAACAATCAATTTTGCATAGTCATATTGAAATGTTCTATTAATATTTCTATTTGTTGTATTACGTGATTTTTACTTGTTGCTCATTGTCATTTAGGTTTGGAATCGAAAATTCTATGCTTCAATCTAAAAGGTTCATACTATCTTACTCCACTTCACTTCTATCCACATATGCACTTTTGAAGAATACACGTTAGGCGTCGATTCTAACTTTAGCAAATAAATTAATATAAAAAAATTAAAATATCAACGAATATTAGCGACCGACGTTGCGAGATTAAAAAAAATTCAAAACATCCGCGATCGCGACTTATATCGCGCGACGAGATAGCGCTTCGTCGTTCCATTAACCGCTATGTTTATCGGCCTTTACAGTCTTTACACGACGCGTCGAGCGTTATCGTTCGATCGTACGGCCAGAAATTGCGCGAGAGCCCGCGTCGCTCGGCGAAAGCCGGCGCGACCGATGTTAACGGCGTTATTATTTTCAGGCCCGTGGCCCGCGCCAAAAGAGCAGCGACGAGTCCGACGCGCGCTCAAGCTCGATCGATTGCTCGTCGCCGAACGGCGGATTAATTAAACGGGGGACGCCGCAATTCCAGCGCGAGGGGACTGGAGGAGGATCGCGCCGAAGTCCAACCGAACGTACAGTCGGGTGGTAAGACTTGCGAGAGGTAGATTTAATCGTTGAATTCATCGAGCTTGTTTTTCGCGTTATTTCGCGCTTATGGAGATTTCGAGTTCTATTTCATATTAAAAATACATATTAAATATACAGCATAACGAAAATGATAGCACGAAATGATTTTGTTACTTATTCTATTATTTATTTTTAAATATCAGCTTCTTGCATGGAAATTAATTGTTCGCTTTGAACTTTCTTTTTTATTACTGAAAATTAAAAGTAAAATTAATGATAATTTAGTTAAGAACACAAATATATATATATTAGAAAGACTAAAACTTTCGAAATAGAATCTCAATTTCTGCAAAAACGAGTTTCAAAACAAATGAGCTATACCGAATATTTCTGTTCTCTTTATATAGTGTTAAACCAACTAAAAGACTTGCAAAATTTCAAAATTTATGTATTAAGCACTTTAGCGGGCCATCTCTCGATTTATACCTTTACTTTGAATCAAAGGCTTCTCAACCCTCGTTGCGTCAATGGGCTTTCTTGTGTAGCCCATCTCTAACGTCCGATTCGCACCTCAACAATGTTCAAAAAGCTCGAAATTGCAGCGTGCAATGGATACGCCTAAATTGAGAGTCATCGAGAGTCATCTTACATGAGAGATAAAAATTGAATTCAATCTGAAAGTTCAATAACGACGTCTGTTATAGTTTTATTTTATGTAATTTCATTAGAACTCAATATTGGATTGAGGTCTATCGAGGAATCTAATGTTTCGATCGAACACATTTTAATTTACTCCCGTCGAAGTGATTTTTCGATATTGTCTTTCAGTTTCGGATTTGTAAAGCGCTAAATTCGTACATACTCCGTACTAAATCATCCTGTTAGGCTAATTAACATTACAAAACGTTATTCTTTAGACAAATATCGTACTAATTGAGACGCCTCTGTTTCGTCTTTAATTTATTCCAGTGTAATTGAGTTTGATATTGCATTTCGCATTTGTAATTCAATAAATTTCTATATCTTTCACGGAAAGCCATACCGTTACATTAATTAATTTTATACGCGCTTGCGACTCGGCGAAATATCGTTAAATTATTTTTTGCGGTAATTGCGCCGGTAAATGTAATACTATCCTTTATTTTCGGTTTTAATTACCTCGTCGATGAATGAATAATTAAAATGTAAATTATAAATTTCATTTATGAATTAGCGATTGATGGGTACAATAAAAGAGCTCTATACTCAATGCTCTTTTTCTTCTTTGCAATCGACAAGGGAAAAAAAAATCAAATTGAGCTTTTCTTGAATCCAGAAGTAATCCGATTTGAATATATAAAGTAAGTTCTGCTTAGAAGCGAAGGATGAATTAGCGAACTTTTAATTTATGCATTAAAGGCGCTTTCTTTAGTTATAGCTTGTACAATATTAATGTTTAAGCGAGCGAACGAAATAAAATCCTCGAATGGATATAAGTTAAGAAGCTGAATTTCTCGGCCTAGCGTGTCTAAATATTTAATGCTAGTTCTTTATCTCCACCGTATTGCCGAAAAAAAGTATTCCGTCGTTTCATTTATCTCAGGGTAATAACGTATTTGATACTTTTTACTCAGAGATGTCTATACGAGCAAAAGTACTGGACCGATTCGGCATATAAGATAGTAAGGAGAGAGAACGGTCGAGGGGAGTAGACATTGCGAATATTTCATACGATACGTCAGTCAAATTCTGAGTATAATAGATTCGGCGCTCTCGCGATGAATTGACAATTGGTAGATCGAGGAAAGCCGACAGTATCGATCGGTGAGGGAAGAAAAATCTATTGGTACAGGCACCTACGGAGCTTATATAATTCGTGGATAATTGCTCGCGTTAAAAATCCGGATACTATCTTACTCGAATAGCAAAGTTATTTGGACTAAAGATTAGCTATTGATCGATTTTTGATATTTGGAATTTGATCCAGAAATTCTATTTCAGGACAGATCGTTGGTAATCTTTTTCTCGACTGTCAACTATAATAAATTCTCAGAATAATGAATGAACGGAATGATAGTAATTGAGCAGTCGCAAATGTATGTAATTATTGAGACTGTGTTTTTGAAATAATTACACTCAATAAACGATTGTATAAAATGGTACAAAAATGTAAATTTGATTAAAAACTCGAAAATCTCAAAGCGCACAAAATTCTTCACTATTATTCGAGAAATACGTTTAACAAGAATATTCAAGATTTTTCACATTCGATTCTCCAGTATTGTTCACTGATACGGATCTTCGGATATAGTATTAATTTCATTGCAAAGAAAGACGTTTCTGAAAGCTGTAGAATTCAAGAAGATAATAAAAATAATCAAAAGTATATGTAATTTTTTTTTTTTTTTTTGAAATAAGAGCCACGTCGTAAGGTTTATGCAGAGTATGAATAAAATTACAAATTTAAAGGGCAGTATTTCTTTTATGCCAAAAAAAGTCGGGACAATAATTTATGAGAATTATATTATGCATAATAAGTTACTTGTACGATACGCTTGCGTTACATAACAGGAATCTCGGCGCTTTTGCCGAGTAATCAGAATTCGGCAAAGAAATTATTCCCATGTAGAATTTCAAAAGCCGTATTAATGCGCAAATGCTAATATCGTTATTTTTAATGCCGATGCTATCTATCTAAATGCAGACTTTGCCTGAGAATTTCATTGCATTTGAAAGGCTAAAAAATTCAACGACTTGTTAAACGTTTGTAATGGGAAGTAGCTTTTACGCTGTATGTGAATTTTAACACAAAATTTCGAAGCATTCTGCAGTTTCTTCAAATGCTCGAATTTTGGATACTGTACCCAACAAATTATATTTTACCTTATAAATATTGATTTAATTCGTTACTGTAATTAATTTTCCAAATAAGTACAAAATAAAAGAAGATATTTTTAAGGTAGACCTAGTAAGTCCGCGCTTAGATTTTATACATTTACAAAATTATTGAAATCGTTTTGAAATTTATTGTAAAGCATAGTAAATTCCATAGTATTCACTTTTACATAAGAATGCATTAAAAATTATAATTACTTATTACATTATTGCTAATAACAAGGAAATTCCAATATTTAAAAAAAGGAACTTCTAGGGACAATTTAAGGGATTGAGGGGACGGAAAGTCTCGAAAACCGTTTTGAATTAAGTATCGAGAGCGGAAAGAGATACACTCAGTTGCGTAATATTTGAAATAAATAAAATTGTACGTCATTCGTAATAAAACAAGAAGTGCATTAATGAATTATAAACTAACTGCTTATGGTTAAGGCAAATTTGTGGAAAAATGTTTAATTTATTATAATGCAAAAGTTTACTACAAATGAAATTTATAACCAATTTTTGAAATTTCTGAGAATTTATGGGGAGAAAACATTTACGATCATCTTGATATGAAAAAGTAATTTTATTAATTACTCTTTTTAATTAACTAGTAATATATTGCGGTTGTACATCAATTTTTAATTATCGTATTAAAATTTACAATGCAAAATAATATTATCAAATTTAATTACACTTTCAATTCATTATAATTGTAAAAAGATATACATAATAATGAAGCTGTAACAAAGCGATTTTTCTAATGAATTAAAATACAAAATTTCCCGCAAAATTTCGCGGTGTGGATTATTGGACTTGTGTTGTAATTATACTGTAAGTAATTAAAATTTAAATTTACTAATAAGTATATAAATAATATATCACTCACGTTATAATGAATAAAGAGATACAGAATAATTATTTTGATTATTTCATCGAGTTCATGTATTATATTCAATTACGTGAGAACCATCAATAGGGATGATCGGGGGGGGGGGGTGGGTGAAAAAACTTATCTTCTCTGATTTAAGTTTTAGGAGTCCACAATTATTTATTCCACTATGTTTCGACGAAATTCGACATCTAAATACGGAATTTAATATTATGCAAAAAAACGCCGAGCGAGCTCTCGGAAAAGCTATGCGTGGGTCGGGCATTCCTTTAGCCTCGACAGGCGCTCAAAACTTGAAAGAATAAAGAGACCAAAAAAAACGCGGAAAGGGGCAGGGGCGAGAATGAGCAAAAATCAGATAAAAAGAAGAGGAAAAGGCCATGAGTTTGAAAATCAAAAAAAAAAAAAAAAAAAAAGAGGAGAAAAACAAAAAGAAGAACGTACACGTGGTGGCTGGCGCGCCTGTGCAGGTGCCTCAGCTGCGAGGAGGTCAGCACGGGCATGCAGACCGAGCGCGAGCGGTCCCTCACGATCTTGATGGCGGGCACCGTCGTCGTGCCGTTGGCCTCCTCGTCGCTGCAGTCGCTCACGGGGCTGACGGTGCCGCCGCTGCCGCGCCTCAGCTGGAGGCCGCCGCCGCCGCCGCCGCCGCCGCTCCCCCGGTGCTGCTGAAGGTGGTGGCCGCCCGGGGGCGAGAGGCAGCTCGGCGACGTGGCCCCGTTGCCGTTGCCGTTGCCGTTGCCGTTGCCGCCGCCGGAGCCGGACGAGGAGGACGAGGAGCCCGAGAGGCCCCGCAGCCGCGAGACCAGCTTCATGTCCAGGCACAGCATGACGGGGGTGGGGGAGGACCCGCGGCCCGAACAGCCGGCGTCGGCGGACGAGCCTGTCGGCGCAACGTTGCCTTTTGTCCGCTGTTTCTGTTTTTCTTTCTTTTTTTTTTCTCGCTCTCCTTCATCCTTTTTGTTTTCTTAATTGGCCTTTTGCGCAAACAGCGCTGGCTTTTCCGCTTTCCCGTCTCCGTGCGCGTATCTATGTATGCGTGCGTGTGGGAGTGTGTGTGTGTGTGTGTGTGTGTGTCTGTATACGTAAAGAGTATTGTTTACGGCTTCCCTATTGTCCGGCGATTCCACCGTTAGAGCGAATAAGTTCGGCATGCAGCTATTTGTCGTACTGGGGATTTATTTAAAAAAAGCCTAATTGCTATATACCGCTAGAGTCACGAGTTTTAGCGAGATTATAAATGATGTTTCATAGTAAAAGTAATATTGCTGGAAGTAAGAATTAAGGCACGCAAACTCTTGAAACATTCGCCCTCGTATCTGTGAAAGTTCTCCGTGTAACTTAAAATTACTTATTCTTGCATGGGCAACGTTATTTTATAATTGGATCGAACCCGGGAGCTTCTGTTATCGCTGGGGGATGCATTCGAGCTTTCTTTTTCTTTCAAAAAATAATTCAACAAATATTTTTATCGGTGTTATAGTCTTTATAAAAGAATGTAATTATTATTCTAATGGCTAGATTGTCCTTATATACCATTAGTTGATAATTACACATATATTGTGGATTATTGTAGAAAGCTGTAAGACCGATAAAAATATTTGTTAAATTAATTTATAACAGTCGACCTAAGTATAAATTTAATTTTCATTCAAAATATCTTTATTCAGAAAATATATTGTGATAATGTTGTAATAAAGGTGAGAAAAAACCATTTTAGAATAAATTATTTACAAAATGGTGGTGCTGTAGGCAGTAATAGTTTAATCTAGTTTACTACTGCATGTTTATATCTTTTTCTATTATATGTCGTGTCTAATATCATTTTACCAGAAAATTGCAATGCCTAAAACGTAATATTTTTATCTTAAGTCAAAAGATGAGAATAAATAGAGGATGAACTCTATAGAGATGAATAGGATGAACAGAGTGTGTATGTAACTACAGGTATGTGTGTATGGATATAGTGTAATAATACTATTCTTTTTATAGAGCTTAGTGAAATGCAACCATAGTTATGTTTTTTTATCGAAAACAGCTATGTACAGTATTTGAATTTAGTTTTTTTACTAGTAATAGAAAGAGCTTCTTAATATTATTATTTTCCGTATGTTATAGATTAAACAAATTCCGTTTTCCGTTTTTATATATACCTCGATATATTTACGTTAGCATATTCGTTTTTTCAGATATCGTTCACGTGATCTCCTTTAATGTTGTCTGAATCGATAACCAGTGGATTTTTAGTACTATTTAAGAATTCGGCAACAATTTATTGTCATTATAATAGTAATAGATATGACAATTCAATAACAAAATATGTCAAGTTCTTCTTCGTGACGAGCTACCGATTTAACACTTCTCGCTTGTTTCCAACTTGTCCTCACTATGCCGATATGCCGACGCTCTTTCGTGATATACCGTACTTTTGAAAGTGTTTATATATAATAAATTGTCGCCCTCTACGAATGGAATAGCGCTATTTGTTTCTCAAAGGAATGTAAGGAAACTCAATACGGCCAACGAAAAGTAAAAAATGCCCCATTGTTTTGTCGCGTTTTCAGGCGTTGAAAGAAGAAAGAAAAAATTCTAGAAAAAAACAATACTAATATTCTCCGGACGGCACCGAGTTACAAAGTCGTTAAATTTTGAGATAAAATTATTACATCGCGCTCCAATAGCTCCATCATATTCTGCAAGGCGATACGCAACTTTTGAATAATCTCGACGATAGAAGTACCAAATTTACATTCGACTTCTCCGAGCACGAGACGCGTTTATTATTTTTTTATCCCGTGAAAATTTAAATTTTTCCACGATACTTCCGAATCTTGGACGCGCGCCAAGTGCAAGCCGAAATAGACACCGGGGGAAGGGGGGGTAGGGATAATGTATTATGCATTCGCGATAAGGGGGTTGCGCACGATTTTAGACAATATTCTTTCGTCTCTGCGTTTCTCAACGCAGTTAAGAGATTTTAATACGACCCCGTTCTCACAGTGCACCAGATACATTGTCCGCAATTTTTTTTTTTTTCCAGAAAATTGTACGCTGATTTACTTACAGAACGTTACACGCATACGCGTCTGCGCGCGTGTATAATTTATTCACCGAATCTCCCTCGACTTAATTTATATCCAGATATTATCCTCTATTTTCTAGCGCCAGGCGAACCTTGCGCGCCGGCGAGGAAACTTTTTTTTACCCTCCCGCGCACTCGTTAGTTCCCCTCGGCTTTCGGATTTTGCCGGGCACAATGGCACGAGCGACCCCGGTCAAGCAGCGCGCCCCGGAGCCTGGACCAACATCCGGCACGCGCCCTGGCGCCCGCGCACCGCCGCGCGACCCTTCCCCCCACGGCTTCTTTGTTTAGCGGGCCGCCGCGGGTGCGCAACCCCGAAACCTCCTTTCGCGCGATCTCGCCGAGATCTCGCCACGCTTCTTTATTTCTGCTGACCCCCTCCCCTCCCCCTTCCCCCCGTCCGCCGTCCTCCCGCCCCCGCTGCCTCGTCCGCGGCTTCGCCGGCCACCGAACGAGCTCGAACGACCGCCGCCTAGCCGGGTTCTTTGATACCCAAGAGTCTTCAAGCGCTACTCCAGCGACTCCTATGCACTGTTTTCTCTCCTTATAAAAATGCAATTTCTGGCCACGGGCGTTTCCCCGCGTTTGATCGCCGCGTTCGTGAGCCAGGCAGGTTTCGTTACTATCCGGACGGGGATTGAGGTAAGGTTGTATTCCCACTCCCCCTCTCCCGATGCGTTATTCCCGGCTTGTATACACCAGGGCCGAAAACTTTTTGATACTTGAACAAATCGTGTCGCTCGATTAGCCCTACTTACTACGCGGCGTATCCAACAAGATGCTCGAATCTTCGAGCAGAGCGGCCGTTCGGGCTTATCGAGCTGTGCGAGAAGTACGCGAGTCGACTCGTTCCGTAAAACGTCCGAGCAATTCGGAGCGATTCGGGAACGGCTTCCCGAACTGTTCGAGTAGTCCGACGAGTTCGCGTTGCTCGTGGACTTTGAGCGAATCGAGGAGTGCCGGGCGACGCGTTCGCAGGCTCGAAGTCGCGAAGAAAATTCGAGTCCCGGCGCAGACCGAAGAGTCTCTGTCAAAGTTTTTCCTGGGTGTGAATTTGGACGTGCGCGTGTGCGTTCTCGTCGCCGAGCGCGCGTGTACGCTCGCTTAAATATTTCATACGTTCACCTATCGTCGAAACGGGTCGCGATAGAGAATAACTATGGATTTATGGAGTCGCTTTTTTACGCGAGCGCGTGATTTATTTCTGAGGATTTAGCGCGGGGCGCACACGTCCGAACTGTGCTTTTATATATATATATATATATATATATATATATATATATATATATATATATATGGTCCGATGCGGGTGTCGCCGGTTATATCGGGGAGATACTTTCGCCCCCGATCGAGGCTGAATTATTAGATTGGAAATGGTATATACGTAGCGAGATGCGTCCTACATCTAAAGGGAATGTAAGGAGTGGCGGGTTGATCTTCCAATGATGCAGTTGTTATAAATTATTCTTCATTTACTCCTTTTTCATCGGGAATGGATATGGAGCAGTTTAAGCTGAATTTTCATGCTTCCTTCGATACCGCTTCTTGTTTATTATGTATATATATATATATATATATATATATATATATATATATATATATTCAGCGGGTAGCTTTTACAGAGAAACTAAGGATTTATGAAAGCTGACACCTTGTTTTATAGAAGAACCTTTCTGAAATTCGGTATTCTTATTTTGCTAATTTAGATTCACCTTTACGTTGGATCTTATTAACTTCAACATTGAATTGTAAAATTTTCTAATGTATCGACGAGTACTATTTCTTTTGTTTCAGATAACTTTCGGATTTCTTGCTGAAATTTGCTTTAAAACTGCTTTAAAAGCGAACGGTATAATTTTCTAATAAATCTATCGAAACTATTTTTTATCCTTAATCAAAGCTTTAAATTACCGGTTACTCGTGGACGTCCTTTCATAAATATTTTCCCCCCATTTTTTCAATATTTCGTCATCGTGTAAAAAAAAAAGAAAAAAATTTTAAACGAAAAAAATTAATTGGACCCGCGATCAATTTCGATCTTTCTGTTCTCTTTCCGTCGCAACAATGAAAATGCTGCTGGGCAACCGAATAACTGCCAGCAGTTAATATCGATATAGTTTTTAATAAAAATACACGAAAAGAATTTTTCCAACTTTTTTATTTTTATCAATGATTTTCCGAATCTGCTTTTACTCCCAGTGTCGCGCGAAAATATAAACGCCATGCGGGTATATTTGATCGAGCAACGGAGCAAAAAAATTCCTTACTCCGTGGTCAAAGTTGAAAAAGTTCATTAGCATATACATTACAAATGTCAGAGGAGTGCATCTGTTTCAATTTAAGATCGCGTACTTCCTGGCACAAGTTGCGCAATTTACTTCGTTATCCGCCCAAACGGTTTCGGCATTAATGCCCCGGCATTGTTCATTCAACGATTACCAGCTAAAGCAAGTTCTGCCGAGAATTCTCAAAGTTTCCGTAAGGAAAATCCTCAAACAACATCTCGGCCAAGGAGTGGAGGCGTTTGTTGAAACAGAAAAAAAGGAAAAACCGCTCGTCTCCGAGAATTTCGTAGCTAACGTATAAAGAAGGCAGAGCCTATCCCCTCCCCTCGCTCCTTCAGCCCTGCGCAATGAAAGTTCTCCGGTACAAATAGAACTGAGCCCAAAAGGGCACTTTACGTGGAAAATTTTCTCAAACTGCAATATATTTGGTCGGAACGCGGGAGACTTTTTTCAGCTGGACCGAGATATCGGGATGGGAGTTTCCTCCGTTAAAAAACGAACAGGATTTTATAGTTTCGGATGATTGATAGTTGTATCATTCAGACGGACTGATTTGAGAAGCCTGAAGTATCGTATTTTCGATAGAATTGCAATTACTACGGTCTAGCAGTATGAGGCTTCTATAAAGTGGACTGGGGAAGCTCAATTCAATGGACGTAATATCGTTCTGGCATGTTCGCTCTGGTTTCAGCAATGTTTTCCATTAAACACGTCTCTTCGAGGTGTCTTTGCATTATTTATTTTAATAAGTTTAATGTCGTTACGTCTCTCCCAGACCCGATATTGTTTTTTTTTTTTTTTTTCAATCTTCCGCAATACGTTGGCGAATGAAGGGGGGGGGGAGTCAAAGTATAGATTCCCAATCAGGAATTCAATTGGAATACGATCGTAACCTTATGCAGAATGACAAAGCGGATTATGAAATCGAAATCGCTCTTACGAATTGATTAATCAAGTCGATAAATTGTGAGAAAATAAATTTCGTATCAAAGTGGGATAAAATATTTACGATAATTGAAATTTGAGAGATGGGCTCGAAAGACATTTGGCTAAATTATTACGTTTAAATAAACAATATTTATTACTCAGTGGAGATGCCAGCGTTCTTTTATTTTGTTGCCTTTCGTACTATTTTAGATTAAATTCGTTTTATAACAGTGCTATAATAATAATAATAATAATAATAATAATATATTATTATTATTATTAACTTGATGTCCAAAAAGAAAATCATGAACAATAAACGAAGGGAAATAATCTAAGACGCATTATATTATGTACGAAAAAAAATTAATAATAAAATATCTTTTTTTTTTACAAAAATGATGTTTTTCGTTATTGATTAAATAAAAATTAATCATTAGTTGAATTCCATAAAAAATGTTTGCGGTTCCTTATTGAACAGTGAAATATGAATATTAAATTGACGATTCGAATTTCTATCTACATATCATTACAAGGAAAGTGTTAATTGAGTTAGATAACAGTTCCGTATTATAATAAACGATTTTCGTTCACGTACGCATATAACCGCGCCCATCGAAATAGTTTTGCATATTGTTTATTGTGGTTCGGTGGCTTAATTGTTGTGTTTTCTACACGTATCGTTCATGCATATGTATGTATACATTTATCAAAATTACTCGTGCGGTAATGCTGGCTTCACCGTAGGTACATTACTTGTTCGCTTAGCCAATATTTACACGAAGTTTCAGTTAATGTACGGCCTTTTTCTCTGCGTGTATGACTTATACTCCATGACCCAATTAAATTTTATTATATTTCTTCTTAAGCTCGGAACATCGAATAGAACCGAACGAAGTGGGATTCTAGCCGAAATAACCAGGGCACTACGCAGTACTAAAGCTCATGTAGTATCGCAAGTCACGATGTTAAATTATAATTAGAAAAATACTTTTTTTCTCTTAATTTTATTTGTACCCGATTATTGCGTTGACTCGCTTAAAACATCTGAATACCTGTATTGTGCAACTTTTCCTTATCTCGATACTGAGATTATTCGAGTAGACGATGGAGCCACCTTAAAATGATTGGCAGCATCGTTGAGGAAATATAAATCATCGCGATTGCAAGCCGTGATCGATTGAAAATTTCCGAAAGAACTAGAAAATTTCATTTTTTAATCGAAAATTCTATCAACCATCGTTGACTGGAAACAATTTTATCGGCCTTTGATAAATGATCGTGGATACGTGAAAAGAGCGATGAAATTGTTCATTGGCTATCGAAGTTCGTGTTCGTGCTCGACGCCAGTCCAGAGGCTCGAACTACTGCTCGATAATGCAGGGAGGCGCGCTGTTAAAGTAAATATCAATAATTCATCCGAACTCTCAACTTTATCGCGCGGAGTACTTCAGTTCCGATGCTCTTTTCGTATTTATTACCCATTAATTATTGCAATTACGCAGCGCGATGAAAAACATCTCGCTGGCTAAAAAGAAAAACAAAAACTGTCTTTAAATCATAATTCACGTTAAGTATCAAAGTGCAGCTGTCGCTAAAGCCAGCAGCGCATTATATTTAAAAGAAAAACATATCTCCGAGCTTCAAATCCATTAAAAAGTTCCCGCGTAATTTCGTTAAAAATTAACCCCTCTGCCCCTCGGTTTTTAACTATCGTCGGCTCCCCGTCCTAATGCACTTTGGCGTAATTAACGCGGACGACCTCCTCCTCCTCCTCCTCCCCGTAGGGCACGAAGAAGCCGCAGCTCGCGCGGCGTCGCCATGGGATGTATGGATTTTCCGCGCTCGGTCGTTGGCTCGCGTTGCCGCCTATATATTAGAATAGAAAAAAAGATGAAAAAAAAAAAAACAAGGAAATAGAAAAAGGAGAAAAAAAAGCAAAACGCCGCGCTAGCCCTCTACAGCCACGTCTTTCCACGTCGATATATTTTACGATAGGTCGATAAGATAGCATCTCGGCGTCGTTTTTTTTTTTCTTTCGATCCGCGCCTCCCGCGTGTCTACTCCGCGGAAGTGGGCATCGTAGCTTTCGCGGAATTCTACTTTCGAGCGAAACGCTGTGGCTTTTGGAGCGTGGGTGGACGGAGGGCAGGGAGGGGGGCTTTTAAAAGATTAACGCAAAGATTAGGATTTTTTGCTGGCTAGAGGATGTCGCGTTTTTTCACCCATTTTTTGGCTGGAGATCTTAACTGGGACTTTTACGTCGGATCGTTTCGAGAAGAAATTGTTTAGCCCAGTTTTGTGAAATATACTCGGTCCTGTCATGAATATCTTGTTTTTCTATATAATTTACAGTTGTACTTTTTTCCCCTCTTTTCTAGAAGCCAAGAAGAAGGCATTTTTATTTATCGAATCATCAATTTATCCTTCAAATATTGAGTTCAAAATTTATGGTTACTGTAGTGAGTTAAATTAATTATTTTTAAAATGAATACACTTGTCATCTTACCGATGATCCTACCAATAAATTACCGAGGGCGAAATGTATATTTTGTTCTATTTTTTAAATCTCTACTTATTTTCAGAATCATTTTGTTTTTAATCTTTTAATTGAATTCAAATTTAATACGTACATTATGTCTCATTCGTATTTGACATTGGCGACAAATTCAATTTTAATATACTGATTTCTCAAAGCAGCAAAGATCTACAACCGAACCGTTTTCTAAAGAATTTCAGTTTCAATTTTTAGACTCCAAAGGAATTCCGAAAGATTCGAGTTCGTAAATGCTTCGAATGAGTTGGAAAATAATTCGACGAGTTTAAATAAGCTCCTGCTCACCGTAGGAGCAACTGTTGCAAACTGATTTCTGCGTACACTTTATAATCCGATTCGCGAGAGACTCTCTGAACTCAATTGAGGTCCAGTGATTCACGAGAAGTGTCCAGAGCATACTGAAATTTATTTGGATTATTAAATGTCGAGTGCAATCCCTCGAATCCGGACAGGTGAATAAAAATCGACCAACCCTTGATTTCGATACAAAAGCTATAATAAATACTTAGAGTATAGCAGGGAAAAGATTAGATTCTGAAATCAAGAACTGCTCGTTTTAAGCATTTCTTTCCTCGGCTTGCCCGTCGCGCGGTAGAGGCTGAATTTTTCGCGGTAACTATAATCTTAACTATACTATAACTATAACTAATCGCTTGTAGTTGCTCGCCTCTGCCCTCCCTCCCCACCGGTGTTACGTGTTCCGGCGCAGTTTTATTATTCCCCGCACGAGCCTGTGTGTGTGTGTGTGTGCGTGCGTGTACGTCTGTATACAGCAACAACGAGAAATAATATCGCGTTTTCCTTATCACCGACGGAAACTTAATTATATACCACTCCCGCCAGCCAACTGTAAAAAAGGGAAAAACGAAAAGAGAAAGCATAAGGAATCAGCGCGCGCGCACCGCCGGCTACGATTTCTATAATTCGCAGATCGGTCGCAAAAAGTTGCGAAAGCACGGAGTCCCCCCGCGTCGGACCTAAATCTGCATCCCGATACCTTCCCACGGACGTTCTCGCGCGCGCGCGCCCCCGTACACGCGTAATTGTTCCCGATCTCTTCACCCTCCATCCCATATCCTGTCGGCGAGCCGCACCGCAAACTTTGGCCCTTTTTCCTCGGGCCCCGCGTGCGCCCTCGACGATCGGAATGCAAATCGAGCGCGCACGTGTGTGCCGTGGCCAGAGCTACGCGTGGCGCGCGCTTCCGACGCGTGGGTGGAGGGTCGCGGGATCAAAGCCGTGGCGTCTGTTTACACTGCGTCCTTTGCCAGTGAGAGAGAGGGGGGGGGGAGTCGGGGTTGGGGAGGCTCGCGTCTCGCGAATTCGAAATTCGTGCGGGAACAGTCTCGATATGTCACGGATACCTCGAGGCGCGCGCTCGGAATTTCATTCGTCTTATGATCCGTCCCTTCTTCTTATCACCCGCAGCCCGTTTAACGGGATCACGTGCGCGGTTGGACGGTCTTCGCTCGAACGTGTCCGACATATTTCTCTCGCTTTTACAGGCGGAACGTCTCGCGCCGTGCGGAATCCTGCGCCTTTTCTCGCTCGCGACTCGAGGCCCGGCATTGTCCGGCTGACTGCAAATCCCAAAAATTCGACGATTCCCGTACGTAGGGGCAAAAGAAAATTTTTATGTAACTTTAGAGGTAAAAAATAGGTTATCAAATTTCAGCAAAAATTCGTGCGAGCGAAATGAACTTCTCCTTTCAGAATTAACATACGGTAACGAACACTTGATTCTCTATAATGAAACTTAACGCATTTAATAATAACACTTAGTAATATAATTTTTCTGGCATTAAATCAATGTAATTTTAATCCAGTAAATAAATTCCTGAGAATGTTTTTCATTCTATTGCTGATGATTAAAACGAAAAAAAAATCATTAAACAATGAAATTGAGCATGGACAATGGTACCACTTTTACCAAGTTGATCTGTTATTTATCTTGAATATTTATTTTATCAAAAATCGTTAATATCGTATTTGACTGAACTAATGGGAAAAAACAAACATACGTAGATGTATTGTACACTCCACCCTAAGGTATCTGCTCATCGGTAACATGACGGGAAAAATCTAAATTGTTCCTATGTTTATATTGACAAAAATGACTATTTTATTTGCGGAAAGTAAAAATATGAATAACGGTAAGAACTTGTGATCAATATATCATATGAACCATATAATACGCTTTGCGTGAACTAGAAGAATGTTCGGTAGTAAAGAGAACATTCGATTCTATCTCTCATGGTTAAAAAAAAACCCACATTCAAAATTGACGATAATGATAATTTCAAAATTAAAAAAAAAACATTTATTCAGGAGGATTAAAATAAATTCAGGACGATCAACATTTCCATTCGGCTTTTAATGTACTGAGCAAAAAATTTTGACCGATCTTACTCGGATCCTCGTTACGTACGAAAACAAATGATTGTAACGATAGCCTCGCCGGTGGCTCGACTATCGTATCGGGAAAATCAAAGATTTCATTGCATCGAAAACACTGACCCGGTCTGGGCAAATATTTCCTCGCGTCCTAAATAAATAACGCGATCGGGTCGGAGCGTTAGTTTCATTTGCCCCACATATATTTTGAGGCGCGGGGAGGGGGGGCGCGTGAGGGTGGAATCGACTTACTGTAATTTTGTACGAAGTGCCGGTAGGGAAGGGGCGGGAGGGGGCAGCGAATGTTTGGACAGGATATATCGGAGAACATAGGCGGAAAACATTTACTTGAATAAACGATCGGGATCAGGCCGAGCGAGAAAAGGCGAGCAGTCATAAATTGCTTATATATATATATATATATATATATATATATATATATATATATGTATGTATGTATGTATTTAAACGTTGTTAGAGATATAAGAAATCAATATAGTGAGTCCGTAATACAGCCTTCGAAGTCCGTAAATCACCGAGTTTTGCAATGTTCGGCGAGTCTTTAAAAATCAAGAGAGATAGATCAAGTGCTGCTTCTATCTCCAACTTTGGGACAGGGGGAGGAAGTCAAATTTATCAAGGATCTAAAATAACTCTGCGGAAAAAGCGGGGCTCTGCGGAAAAATCCGCGATCTACTCGCTCGGCGCGTTAATATACGCCCGGAACTCTTTTTCTTCTCTTTCTCTCTTCTTTCGAAAAACCAAGAATTCTCCGGCTTCCGCGCCACGAGGGGCAGTTAAAAAGGAAAAAGCTCCGTCCCGAAGGAATCGGGTATTCTCTCTCTCTTTCTTCCAGAGTCCAAAAAGATCCCGACGAATGTGTGTCGCGCGCGCGCGCGCGAATTAATTCCCGTCCGCTGATTGCGCGGCGCTTTCGTCGTTCGCTCGGCAATTCTCGAGCATTTGATTCGATCGGGTGGTTCCGAGTCGAGGATATCGAGTGCGCAAATTTTATATCGTTACATCGCCGAGCGTTAACGCGGCGCGACGTGCTTTTTCGCTTTTCGTTCGCGAAGAGAAAGACTTCTCGTGAAATCGAGCAATTTTCGGTCGGTGCCACGCCCGCCATGTGCTCGACTTTGATAAATTTTCGTATTTTATTTTCGCCACTGACTCGTGCACGTCACATTATTGTCGTGCGCTTGATGAAATCTAAATTGAATGTACGTCATTAGAGATATTTCGCCAGCTCTCGGAACGTTATTTAATAAGAAAAACAAATTAGAGCATAGGTGGTATAATTTAATTTTATCGAGTAAGATATTTATCGAATGCTCGCGACCCATTAAAAATTATCCATGGAATAAAATCGTCTTGCACGCAATTCTCCCCGATAAAAGTATTGGAGCGTACTATTTGGCAACGCTTTAATCTTTACCCCTCCCGCCCGTCCCCTACGAAGCTGCAAAAAAGACGCTCTAAATTACTCCGTTTATCAGTCGCATTTGCTTTTTTTTTTCTTCTTTTAATTTAAAGAATTTAATTGCTTCCGTTCGGTCGACAAAATGACCCAGTTCGGTCGTAGGCGAATTGCTCAGTTATAAGAAAAAGTATAACGTTTTCACTTCTTAATTGTATTTTAGGAAAAGTTACATTTACCCCAGGGACCAATTTAAAGTACCGAAGATAAGAGAAAAATCTACTAAAACGAGGTCCAGTTAGCCAAGATTACTTGAAGGATCTCTCTGATTTAAATTTATTCATATTCCGGAATTGGCATAGTTAAAGGGAGAAAAATTATTGATATGTAAATATTGCCCCGCGTCAAAAGAATTAAATTTAATTATATACATAAACACGGGTATTAGCGTGTATAGGAGAAGATTATCCGGATAAGAACTAAATTACGGCCGCGAGCCCGTTCTTTTTATTGCACAACAGCCGGGTCTGATTCAAATTTATTTAACTTTAAAGTTATGCTGTTTTAATGAGACGTGAAACTGCAGTAAAGTCCAAAAGTTTTACAATCGAAACAATAGCCTAAGATTTACGGAAAATAATAAAGAAAACTTTCTTTAGAAATGGACTTTTATTAGATGCAGATGCAGTTTTCAATTACGCTGGTTGTATAGAGAAAAAAAAATTATCTGAACTGGGATGTATAGAAATTCATTTGTTTCTCTTATCTTGCATATTTTATGACTAATTCAGCGACCAAAGAGGCGGAAATTTCAAACGTTTCGAATTTCACTTTCATTTTGAAGCGATTAAAGTTATATATTCGACAGAGAGTACTAAAATTTCTTAGCACAGAAGCCAAGAACTCGGCGAATTTCGACCGAAAAGTCAATCCGCCCGTCTCGCCGCTCCTCCCCAACTTGGTTATCATTTGCCGCGACTCGCGGTCGGCATCGAGTGTGTTATATATATATATATATATATATATATATATATATATATAATATATACATACATATATAAACAGTGCAATCACGCTGGCTAATCGAGCAAAGCTCCGCCGCTGTGGCGCAATTTCCGCGCTTACAGCCCCGAATTCATGGGTCAATGAAATAACGAACGCGCCGCTCCGCGGGAAATTCGGGCCCGGTCATATACTTTACAATTTGCATGATATTATAAAGTCCAATTTCTCTTCTCGGAATTTTACGCCCGCCGTACCGGGGCGGGCTGATATATATATATATATATATATATGAATTATATCCTCGGGAACAGGATTGGAACTAACGGGCGCCACCGTTCGTTAATTACCACGGAGCGCGGGGTTGAAAGTGGACGGGCGCGGGGAATGGGGCGAGGCAGAATTGTCGATTACGGGTGGTAGTCGTCGTCGTGGTCGTCGTGTCGTCACGGCCGGGCGTTGCGACATCTGGCGGCGATCAGCCGGCTTCCGGTCAGTCGATCGGGCCGTTCGGCTGCGCGACTCGCGGTGGCCGGAAACTGATGTTCTGGTTCGATCGCCCTCCGAGCCCCTTCTGGCGCGCGACTACGGAATTTCGACTCGGCGACGCGAGTCTATAAACGCGTGGGACACGCGACGAATTCGATCTTCTTCTTTTTTTAATTCAATTTCTGCGAAACAGAGCGTAGATATTTATTTAGTCATTTGAAATTGTGAAATAAAGCCGTTTACGTTATCGCAGGGACTTAGCATAGACTCTTGGAGATATTAATTTCATACAGTAATAAAAGTGGATAGATCGTGTGAGAGTAACCTGTATCTTCATCATTCATCGTTCATCAATTCATCAAATTTTCTATGTAATTTTTCTTTAATTAATTACTAGTAATTATTGTGGACTCGATTATGTAACTAACGGTGTTTTTACCTTTAGAGGAATTTCATTCGTCGAGAGGTCCTTAGGGATGTATAAGTGGAGCCCTCTATATTATCTAAGATAGTGCACACAGTGCTTTAGTAGAAAGTGCTGTGTTGTCGACAATATTATATAATATCTAGAAATGACGTGATTCGTGTTCTATTTTAGCGTCTTTTGAGCATTGCTGTAAAGTGTCATCAAGAAGAACCGTCAAACGGTGTTAAAATAGGAATGTTTCGGAAGTTTTATTACCTTTTGTTTTCCATACTATTTAATAAGTATGGAAAGAATGTAACGAAAGGTCATGATTAATTGGAATCGGCAATAATTCAATATTTGTATATAATTTTATTTACAAAAGTCCACTTTTTGTTTTATCGTGAGAAAGTAACTTTGAAGTAGGCCCTTGAAGATTCATAGTTACTGGATGACGACATTGCGAAATCAAATAAAATCTTTTGTCGTTACGGAAAATCCGTGGAAAATTTTCTGAACATGATGAAAGCTGTGGGAAAATTTTCATACTTCCCAAATTTCGTGACATACTTTTATACTTTTCGACCTGAACAATCGATATATGATATTCGAATTTCAACATTCCAAATGGCGAATTCGAAATCACCACCTCGTAACCTGGTTTTTCAATTATAGCAATTTGTTTTTAATTGAATTTATTTATAATTCACAAAGAGAGGTTTAAGAAAGTCGCGAGTTAAAAAATTGTCATCAGCAATTGAGACTGAAAAATGACAGGTGCAATAGAATTTGTACATGCTGCCGTTATTTAGCGATTGTCAAATATTTTTAGCGCGAATCAATTGGAAAATTAATGCGATAGCCTTTTTGATCTAGAAATGTTATTTTGGCATTGAGATAAAAAAGTAAAAGTACGGATTGAGAGACAATAAAAACAAGAGGCGCTAAGAGGGTTAAATCATTTTCTCGTGCATTTCCATTGGAAAATCTCATGTAACACTGTAAATACCACTGACGTAGAACGTTTTATTTTGAAACTAGATACAATCAAAACAGGGTATATTACACTCGGAACATTTCGATTCGCAATTGCGCTCAGCTACTTGGAGCAGAGTTGTCGTAGTTCATTGCTGAGCGCTGTAGTTGTAATTATTTTAATAGGCGCAGGAGTCAAGCGCGTTTGACGACGTCTAATTTTAAGTTAATGATTTTTCGACGGCCGGCGATAAAAAGTTAATAGAAACTCGCAGCGAAGAGGCTAATTCGGCTAATGAAAAGGAAGAGGGCGAGAAAAATAAACAAGCGGCAACTTTTCGCATTCGGCGAAGTCGAAGAAAGGGGGTTAGCGAAAACTTCGAGGCTGGCGTTTTTGCGAATATATATATATATATATATATATATATATATATATATATATGTACGCGCGGGAGAACAAGCCTGAGCAGATTCAGTTTGAAGAGCGAGTGGAGGGCGAGGCGAAGGCGTGGATGCCGAGTGCAGTTCCAGTTATTTCCGTCGTCTCCAGAGGCGAAAATATAGACCAAGAGAGGGAGGGTGGTGAAGAGAGAGAGAGAGAGAGAGAGAGAGAGAGAGCGATAGAGTGGGACGGAAAAATATAGAGTTCCAATTCTCAAATATTGTTACCGAGGTTGCCATACCGGGTTTACCTGCTCTTCGTGCTTCATAAAATCGCCCTTTTTATTTGTTCGCCGCCCGTTCTATCACTACCCTGTGGTGATGCATTTGGAGGCGGTGCAGGGAACGCCGTTCTATTCTTTATCCGCGCGAGGTAAATCCGCGTCTTCGTCATCGTCGTGTACAGGGGGGGGGTGCAAACATGGCTGGTCAGTTTCACTTGACATGCATTTAATCTACAATAATGAATAGACGAGTTATACGAAACGGATTGATGTCTCTCTCTTTGTCTCTCTCTCTCTGTTTCTATCTCTCGCTACGTCTCGGATCCCAACAGGACGCGCCCCAGCGCCGGCTGACTGTAAACGACCGCCACTACTTACCGGCTCTCTTCCTAGGAATGCGGACCGTGTGTATTTAATGGAACGTGTAAAAACGTCGCTCGTTCGTCCTGCGCGAATTGAAAGCCGCGCACTTTTTAAGGCGGTTATTTCGCGCAGCTCGGAGCAGCTGCTGGACTCGCTATACAGCGGCACGATGAATCCCGGCTTAAATTGCGTTTGCAGCTCAATTTCTCTGCTTATTTGCTAGGATACTGTATGGGAACGCGATTCCGAGAATTCGAAACATCGAAAGCCGAAATTTTCTCTCGCATTCTTTAATTAATATACCCTGCGCAATTATTTGCACAATATAACGTATGCAGTCGGAAAATTCTCGATGCTAGAGGCAAACAATTAACGTTGTGCAGTTAGTGAAACGGTTCACCGTATAGTTTGTGTAAAAACCTCGCAAGGTGCGAGCGCGAGATTTTCGAATATTTCACTCTCGCTGTGCATGCGAACCTTGTAAATATCGGCGGGCGCCCCGCTATTTTCCAGCGCCGAGCAGTGGCGCGCATCCGACGAAACGGCATTTATTTTTACCCGCGCCGGGTATTTTCGTGACCCGCGCGCTCGCAATTCAATCCTAATCTAACGGGGAAAGGGGGCGGGGGTGGGACGAGGCGGATCCCGCATCTCCGGTCCCAGCTGCCCTGACGAGGCCGAGCGCTAGATCCTTTGTTTTCGGGGCCGCGCTTATCGGCAGCGCCTATTGAGCATTGTATTTACGCGAAGTCGAAGCCGCGCCTGCCTCCGCAGCGCGCAGTTCAATTTCCACGATGGAATATTTCAAGGATCGCGACGAACTTGATAACATAAATAATTAGATAAACGCGATATATTTTGACAAAGAGCTAATGTAATGCGTCAAAAGCTAGGACGTGCAACAGAAAAATTTTCGTGTACTGCAATGCCAAACGTGTCTCGGAAAAACAATTTGTACGTGCAGTTGCAGATACATATAATGAGCATAATGGTGGGACTCGAGAGTCTATAAATAAAGCACCGAGCGAATACAGCTCTTTCGGGAAAAATCACAGCGGACGCGTACGTAGCGTCGTATTATTGCCGATAAAACGGCTCTATCACGATTATTATCCGTGAAATACGAGCCTTTTATCATCGAACGCCGACGTATCGAGCGCGCGAACCCGCCTGCGCATTAATCTTCCACCTTTTTCGCTCGCAACCTCGGCTATCATTTTTTCCTTTTTTCACTCGCTCCGCCTTACCTCCCGGGGAATTAAGTCTTAAGAGTCGCGCTTCCGTCATCCGAGCACGGGGCGTAATGGCGCGTGGAACGCGTCCCGTGCCGCCGCGTTATGGATACGTCGTCGGCTCCTGAGCTCGGGGCTCGCGCGCGTTCGAGGATTTGATCGATCGAAGCGCCGACGGTAATCCGGCAATTACGATTTGTAATGAGCCGCCGGTGGAACCTTAGGCTCGCGAGCGGTGCGCGTCTCTGCGGGGTCGGCTAATGGGAAAAAGGCCTCGACGGAACTTGACTCGAGCGTAGCTTCGGGCTCGGGTTAGTGTAGGAGAAGCGTAGGCACTGATGATAGAGGCCCTGGCAAAGACCCCGCGAGCCGGGGAAAAAAATTGTTTTGAGGAAACAATTTCCAGGACCATGTCTTGGATGGAAAGTAGTTGAATATTATATGTTATCCAGTCTTGAACCGCGCAGAAAGCCTAAGCTATAAAATATCAAAGAAAAAGTATACATAGGAAAGTAGATATGTTTATTTCGTTTGTCATTTGCATCTTTTTATGAAAAATAGTTAAAAAAAGTTACGAGCGATTTTTTTGTTAAGCGAGTTTTACTTATTCGTATATAAATTACATGGCTAATTTGAAGCTAATCTAGACGATTTTTTTTATCTAGCCTTTCATGGCTTAAGAAGAAATCGACCAGTGTACGATACAGCAGAAAATGTAACTTTATTGCATCCATTTACTGTCCGAAACTACGAGCTTAGAGCTTGATAAATACAATAAAAGAGTAAATGTTTAATATTATTGTTCCTAGTGACAAAAGTGATCTAGTGACAGTCTTGCAAGAAAACATTTCGTTGACAGAAATTGTTGAGAACTTGCCTAGTCTACAACATAACGTTGGTCCGAGCTAGTCAGATTTAAAATTCCCACATTTATACGGAGATTTAAAATTAATATAAAATACTTTGATTATTTCGATAAGATTTGTAACAAGAATGTAAAACTGTAAATGATGTGTGTTTTAATTTTCGAAGAAAATCGTGGCTTTTACGAAGAAATATTTCGAAGGAGATGAGGTGTTGTTTTTTGGTAAATTTTTACTGCATCGTATACGTTACCATAAGGAATTGTTTCCGAGTTATCTACGACTCCGCAAAAACACATAATTCATAATATATATTATGTATGCATTATCGCATTATTATAGATACATAAATAGGTATTATCTCGGTTAGTTCCAGGATAACGTACGTTATGTAACAGCTACACTGTGGAATATCATAAAAATGGACGAGGCAGCCTTTACTTATAAGCATTTGAGTTTTTGCGATATCTGCTTCTGTATTCGACGTGTCGATATTTTTTTTTTTTTATTGATTTTCAAGAGAAGCAGCGAGAATAAAGTTTATAATAGAAAATCGTAAAAGAATATTTACGATTCTCGAAACGCGTTTTCTTTCGGTTTCGCATGTACATTGAAAATATGAGCATGATGCGTAATTTGCGCTTGACTTTCCGTTGGGAGGATAAAAATAGAAAAATACAGGGCAAATTTAGAATAATAATAATTACACCAGAAATCTATATAAATATCAATATTAAGTGATTAAAAAATTGGAAATAATTTAAAAATGGTTTTAGAAAAAATGATAATCATTGTAAATAATAAACAATAGTTGTGAAACTTACGTAAAAAAATTCTAGCACTGTTTTCTTGATTTTCGTATTTTTATCTAAATTATGGCATAACATAAAGATACTCTTAGAAAGTTTACAAAAAAATATTTTTTATTAAAGCGATCACTGTTTTGGCAATTAATTCAATTACGAGTCAGTTTATAGAAAACTTATCGTTAAATTTGTATTAAGAGGATGTTATGATTATTTTATTAGCTTGTAATACTTTGTAATTATTCTTAGAATCTGTTGAATTAATTACCTGAATTTAGCCACGCGTAATTAAGAAATAATTAATTGGATTATTAAGCAAGTTTAAGCGTTATCTACAAGCTAACTTTGGCAACATAAGTTAATACTTGAAACAATTGTTTCGAAATTACTAAATTATATATCTGGAAACGGATCGGAGTACTTCGAATTACGATCGACAAACGACGTGCCAACTTTACTTTTCAATCAAAAACTGATGAACATCTTTAAGCGACCATACCCATAACCTGCATAAACAATATTTTAGAATCGTCCGCGTTTTCTGCGAAATTCTCGATACTCCGGCCAGAGAGCCGAATCCTACTCCCGGTCCCGCAGTTGGTGGCCTCAAAACCTCGGCAGCGCATGCAATCCAATTCCGGGAGGCGCCGCTGCAAACTCCATTAAGGAGTTCCCCTGGATTAGCCCGGTTATACGGCGAAAATCTGTCATGCCGAAACCGCGCTGTCGCCCTGCCGCGCGAATTTCCCCTCCGCCCGTCGGCCCCTTCGACGCGTTAAGGACCGAACTTGGCGCGACCAGCAGTTCCGAAGCCCTGCCTCGACGCCCTCTCTCTCTCTCTCTCTCTCTCTATCTCTCTGAAACCCCGACCCCCGACCTCGCCCATCGACTTCCGACGACTCCTCGCGCGGCCTGGCTCGTTAATAAAGCGCGGCGCATAAGTATAAGTACCTCGGGGGGGTGATGGCGGGACGTTGGCTTCCGCCACGCAGGGCTCGAAGGGACGAACGCGCCCTCCACTCCTCTAATATACTTACACCTTTTTATCGCCCAGCCGAGCCGCGCGTGGCATCGTCGTTCATCATCACCCCCTCCCCCCTCTCGCTCTCTATCTATCTTTTCTTCATTCCAACCTCGCCCGCCCGCCCAAGTTTGTCGCATCCATTACGCGTCGGCTGGAGGGGAGTGGCTCTATGGCTGCTCGTACGCCGCCGCGCAGCGCGAACGCCGACGACGTTCGGAGTGCTCGGCCGTCGGGGTCGTTGAGGCGTCCGGGGGGGGGGATAGTGGCGGTGCTGATGAGCTCCGAATTAAGTGCGAGCGTCCTCGGCCTCGGGGGGGGGGGCTCTCTCGAACGAGATGGCCGGGGTGTCGAGAGCATCGCACCGTGGAGCGGGGTGGGGCCGGGGGCTCGATTTCGTCATTGACGAAACGAGACAAGCGCGTGCGAGTGTGCGACGGGGAGGGGGGTTGGGGGGGGGCGAGTGTGCTTGCACGTGTCGGTGAGAACACGATCGCGTAATGCCCGATAATTGGCCCGGGCAATTAGCACCGGCGGAAGACGCCGCAAGCCGAGAGCTGTAAATCTATACCCCTCGGTATGTTTTCATTGGAGCAGCCGAAATTGATACGCCGGTGTCAGTTCGCGGCGATGGAAAATACTGGGTCAACGGCTCGTCCGGGATAGTCGTTCGGTTTTCGAAGTCAAACATCTGCTCGCAAGTGTCGGTCCGCGTTTGTTCCTTGAGGGGGGGGGGGTGGGGGTCGCAACTCGACCGGGAATCATACGGAGTAGTTGCGCGCTCAAGCGAGCGCGCACTGGCGAGCGGGATTTCATTGTGGATAAACGAACGACCGCCGTAATTTCAATACTCCGAGCATCAGATGGGAACGAGAAAGGTCGTTCGATGATAGTAATTTATTTTTTTAACAATAGATTCAAGATCCGAAAAATATATTTTACACCGGTTTAATCTCGAAATTCCGAACTGAACACGAGCTGTATGTTATCACGGTGTAAAACGCAACGCAAAACTCGTACGCAAGTTCATTGTTACTTCCGTTATCGCGCTTACCGTTACTTTGCCTAGTAACTTTCTTTCGAAATTATCCCATGAAACAATTAACTTATCCACCCACGCCAGACTAATTCCAAAGTACGTAATTCAAAATTATCAAAAAAGTATTCTTTTCAATAATAATTTTTTCAAATTTCAAACAATTAAAAAAAATATATTAACAGTAAGTCGGTACCAATATCGGTCTCTAGATTCAATTATTAATAATAGATGGCTAATTTGAATTGATACTCCAAGCCTTTAAAGAAGTATATTTTTTAAGCAATTAATTTTTTTCCTTGTAATGTAGAAAATGTGCGTTTTGCCAAAAAAGTTTTTAGACTAAATATTTCATATTCATCTAGCATAAAAGAAATTGTATTTTAGTCAAACGATTCAGATATTAAAAAGAAATATTTTTTTACTTTATTTATTTAAATTCGTAAACTCGTAGGGCAATAATCTTTATCAATAGAATTCTTTTCTGATTCTTTTAATTACTCTAAAATGGATTTTCGTGTATTGGTACAGAGTTCTCTATAACAATATATAGAAATCCATCATATAGAAACCTTTGGATTTCCTATTGAAAAAATATAATTAAAAAAATAAATCTTTATGCTCCAAGTCCTATTCTTTTGTTGTTTTTTTTTTTGGTTTGAATTAGAAATCGGATATCAAAAATGAAAAATTACAAATAGAAGCAGCATTAGGGCATTAAAGTTCGAAAATTAATAATGACACAATACTAGAGTTTCCTGCGACTCTGAGATTTTCGATCAAATACATCTGCAAACATTTTGTTCCAAAATTTTGAAGAAAATTTGTATTTTCTGCTTTCGAGTGATTCAGTTCGTAAAATAATGTACAATTTCTGCTCTCGAAAGTTATTCATAATTACTAAAAAATTTATCAAATAATCTATAATATATAAACAACATAAGAATATGTTGGGTGTTATTCGTGCGAAAGTGAATTAAGCAACTGCACCTTAATTACCGCTCTGCGTAGTTCTGATTTCTTTGGCAATATATCCGAGAAATACGGTTCTCGACACAGCGCTCCTCAACGTATTACAAACTTTGGAACTAATTAAAAAAGAAGAAAGTCAGAAAAGTGTATCAGTGTCGCGGAAGGGCCATTTAATTATTTAATAGACGAAGTTTAATCGTTTTACCTCGATACATAAATTAACGCGCGATTGTTTCCACATTGCCGTGAAAAAAAAAAAAATTCCAGATTTTCTCGAACCGAAGGCATATAGCTGAAATTACCAGTTATCTGCATAACCGATTAATGCCAGAGATAAGGATGTCTCCGTATCATCGGCAATTCACCACCCGAACAATGGATGCTTACCAAGTAAGCGAAGGTTTATCGGTGTATGCGTATATGTAAATTGTGGAGCACAGGTCTTGCTTGGTATTGATTCCCAAAAATCGGGCGAATTAATCTGCTGCAAGCGTCAATTTTGCCTTTTTTTCCAAGTAACTTTTTCGACTCGTACTCGTCGATCACAATTATATCGATAATTATACGCGCAATTCGTTTAATTACGCAGACGGTCACGTTTTTTCCCGTTACGCGTGACCAGCTCCGCTGTTTACACGAGCTCGGCGCGGTTGCCTCAATTGTCCATTAAACGAACGAAGTAATTTTCGCGGCGCACACAATCGATCGTATCTAATCGTTCGTTGTTTTCCTTCGAGCAGCGCTGAATCGCCGTGGAACCGCGGCGCGTCCGAGCGCCGTCGCGAACACAAAGACGCAGAATTCCTGCGCGCAGTCGTGCGAGAATACGAATCGAGAACGCCGAATCTGGCCAAATTGGGGGAGAACGCGGATCGCGCATTACTTGCCGCTGATCGAAATCTATGAACAAGAATAGATCCGGAGGCGAGCTACTCGCCGCTATATACCTCTCGATCCACTCGACTTTCGTTCCAGGAGCGAGGTCTGATCGCTATCGTTCCGGGATTATAATTAAAAACAAAAAAAAAAAAAAAAAACAAAATAATAATAATAAGAGGAATCGCAATGGCCGCTCCACCGACTCTTCTTTCCCCGACGCGCAATGGCCAGCTTTATTTTTAGCCGGCCGCGGGGCGGCCTAACCACACGTACACATCGGCGAGGAGCGACGTGCACAATCGCGGGGGCGCATCGCCGGGCCGAGGCGCGAGCCCCCGAAAATCGAACGGCGCAACCTCTGCAGCCGCGGCACCCTTCGGTTTATTTACGTTGAAGGTTCTGCGAGGGGAGGGCAGAGGGTTAATTCGGCGGCCCCCCGATCTCTCTCTCGCTCTCTGTCCCGACGTTGCCACCGCCGCTCGCAGAAGATGGACGGACGGCGGGAGTGCTGCGCGCCCCGCTCTCCCCGGCTATTATCGTAGGCGACGAGGAGCGAGCAGCGCGATCTTGACGGCGACTTGTTTTGTTTACGGAATTTGGCGCGGTGGCGGTGGGTAGGTGGGGGGTGGTGGGGGCGGGGGAGGGTGAAGCTGCTGGTTCAGCGATCGATCCGGGTCGCGCGGCGCTAGCGGAGGGGAAAAAGGAAAGATCAGCTGCGCGAGGCCGGCGGCGGGTCGCGACTGGCGGGATAATGGCGGCAGCGGTTGATCGGGGACTCCCGCGAGGATAGCGGGGCTAATTGAGGAGCGATCGTAAAAGTAGCCCGATTGTCGCCCGTGATGCCAACGCGCGTCTTTGGGGCTAAACTAGCATAGCGTACTAGACAGTCGGATTGTCCTTGTTTGCAGTAGCACCGGTAGAATCTGAAATAATCAAACTGCCACTGAGAATGAAAAAATATAAATTAATTATTATACCATGGTTAGTAAAGGAAAATCTGATTGCCAGCACCAGTATCGCGTCGATGTATCTGCCACGTCCACGTTACTAACTATTCATTACTAACAATAATATAATCATTAATTTACTTTTTTATTTTCTTCATTTTTCAAAGTGTTATTATGTCAACTTCTGCGGGGCTTCTAATAAGCGAGGAGAGTCCGATGTCATTATATAAGTTTATCATTTTTTAACATCCGTAATACCGATAAAAATGTTTGCTAGTTTAATTAGCAATATTCGACAAGAGAACAATTTCGATTTTTGTCTATTAACTTATTCGAACCGAAAAATTAGGACAAGCAAATAAAATCACCCCCCCCCCCACGCACTGGTCGAAAACTCGTCCGAACTCTCAGGCTCCCAAATTAATCCTTAAAAAGCAGTAATTTTTCGAATTTTTCTGTTCAAACTATTCGGCAACATAATGTAGGGCAAACAAAAACACAACTACGGCTTCGTATACGAAAACGCGGAATTGTAAAGGACGATCAGTACGAAAGAACAATCATTAGTTCAGTGTCGCGTAGAAAACTGAAAGCATAGGTTTGATTTCGCTCATACTAAAGTTTCAGCTGTTCAATCGAATTTTGTTTGACGGCAAATTTTCTAATAATTCATGTCAATTGCACGAAAAAAACTCTATTCCAAAAAGATAAAATAAAAAAATAGTATTTCAGTTCTTAGTTGATCAGTTACCGAGAACTTTTACTCAATTATCGAGATTTATTTCTATACTTATTTTACATATTTTGATGTGCACAGGCCAGTTACTGAATTTATACTATACATAAATTGAGTTTAATATTGTTGGCAATAATTTGCGCCCAGTTTGTTTGTTGGGCTCGCATCGAGTGCGAGATGAAAATTTGATCCGTCTATGCGATGCGAACATTTGATCAGTGCATGATAGTTTAAAGTGGCATTTAATAACCGTACCATTCTCTTTGTGGTATATAATTAGCTTTGTCCTTTAATGTAGGATTGAACGTAATTCAGTGTCAATTGTAGATTGACTCAAGAATCAAGATATTCTTCTAGTTTGTTGAAGTTTGCGTAACCCATTAAATTGTTATTATACGTATGGTAAAATTTAAGAGTATATCGACTTTCTTTAACAGTTCTTTTGTTTCCTTTATTCTATGAAAACCTTTGGCTTTTAATATAACAATGGATCGCGGTGATTAGCAATGATTTGGGTGGTTATTAATGTTGGTTATTAGTAACCCAATAACTCTAAGAGGACGATATCATTTAAAAAATTATAAATAAAACTTAAAAATTCAACTCTGTTAGCTTGGAGAAACAAGTGTTCCCAAAATGAAGGAAGAATTGAAAACGATCGTTGACTTTTAGCGACATTCCAACATTCCTAAATATGTATCATCTAGTCCCTCTACTGCATGCTCATCCTAATTTTTTACCACGCACGATCTGACACGTATCAAATACATATCCGTATCGATTCCCCCGCCCCCCGTTTCTTCGCCCCACTGCAAATCAACCAGCTGCATCGTCACCCCAATAATCTAATGGCTCGCGCTATCGTCGCGAATATTATTTCACTCGGCCCCCCGGCGCCGAATCGCTGCACGCGCGGCCGGCCGTTCGTGTCGCGGCGAAACTGCGCAGCGCCGCGGCAGCTGGAAATGGCACCGCGCGACAACGAAATTATCGCTCTCTTCGACGGGCACGGATGGAGGAAAACAAAAAGGAGAGAAAGAATGAATAAATAAATAAATAAATGGCGTGCTCGCCGCCAGGCTCGCCGCGCCAGCGCTTATAGAAATTATCATATAATCGCGCGAGCTGCTTTGAATGCGCGGCCCGCTCTATTCCGGCGCGGCACGTGTCGCCGCACGCTCGAGTTCGTCATGCCGCGGCGCGCGAACGCGGCTCGTCGTTCTACGTTGTATCGATAGTCGCCCGATCGGTTTGGCGCGCAATTCTTTTCTTTATCATTATTTCCCCCCCCCCCTCCGTGCGCACGCGGCGACGAATTTTCTCGGCTAAAAAAGTTTCCACGGCGCCCGGGCAGTTTGGGCATAAATTATTTGCATCTGAAATTGTTCTAATAAATTTATATATATACATATATATATAATATATATAATAAATTTTGCAAAGTCAATCGTAAACTTCGTAGCGAGATTTTACCGTCTACCATCGAATTATCGCGAAGTATTAGAATTTTTGCTAGAATCTTCCTCGTGTAATAACGTTACGTCCTATAAATAAAATGATATTTTCTACTATTTTTTTCTTTCTATTCTTAGGAGAGAATTCTCCCGTTTATGGATATTTGTATTATATTTAAAACAAGAGAGCATAAGCGAGCGTTAAGTACGTAAGCGATTCTAAATTTACTCCGGCGTAAGTAACGCGGCTCAATACGCACCGTCGATTATTTTTATTTTATCGCTCGCTCGATTTTGGATTTCGCAAGCTTACAGAAGACGAGATATTGCTTTAACAATTAGATTGTTTTATCAATGAAACACGTGCTCTCCGTATTTTGCCAGAGAATCGTGCATATAACTTAAAAAAACAACAAGAGTTCTAAAGCGGTATAAAAAGTAAGCTGAGACTGTTTGCCGAAGTTACAGTTCTTTATTTTTTTTTCTTTAAGTTTATCTTATCGGGTCTTACCGATTTATTATTTACGAGTAAAGCTAATTAACGAGTTGAAAGTGATTATCGCTGAATTCGCTCGTCGCAGCGCTCTTGCTCTCCTGATTTGTAATTTAAACAATTTCAACACACATACGTAGAAGCATACGCTCACGCACGCGCGCCATAAATTCTACTATCATTACAAGTAGAATTAAATTACGAAAATTAAGTTTTATCAAGCGAAACGAGGGGAATATAACTCCGTCGAAATTCTTCAATGAAACACCGTTTCCGTACGGCGGCGCTCGGAATTAACGACCCCCGAAACTACCGCGGCCTAGCCCCCCAAAAAGTTACAACCCCACCCGGCCGCTTTCAGCTTGCATTGCCATCGCGCCGCGCGCCCTTTAAACGGCGCCACGCTCGATTTACTTGTGAAAAAAAGACAGCAAAAACAAACGTCTCCTGCATTCGGCCGCACCGGAACTCCGGGGCAGGATAATTAAGCTCCGTAGTTCTCTCTCTCTTCTCTCTCTCTCTCTCTCTCTCTCTCTCTCTCTCTCTCTCTGTGTTAGTGTGTGCATGTGTACGGACCGCGCGGAAAAGCCAGCGCTCTTGTTGACAAAACAAACGTGGCCGCTTATTCCCCGAAGATCAGCGTAAGCAAAAAGTTCCTCTTACCCTGGCGACGCGGCTGCCTCGCTCGAACGTCCTCGGGCTGCCTCCTCTCACTGCTCCATCCTCGGCACCGGTGGCAACACCAGCACCACCACCACCAGCACCACCACCACTACGGCCGGGAGCACCGCAGCACACGGACGCTGGGGGCAAAGAGATCGGCGTCTTTTCTTGTGCGCTTCTGCGTCGTGCTTTGTGTGCGCCGCGACCGAGCGTCGAACGTACCCGAGGCGAAAAAGCCGCCGAAAAGTGCAAAGGATAAGAACGCCGACGAGAAGAGCGGTAAAGAGGAAGGGAGGAGCGGGCAGGTGAGCCGCGCGCGTTCTGTCCCTCCACCTCGTCTCGCGGGACTCCAACCCCCGACTGAGGCGTATTCCTTTCCCCTGGATCTGTCTCTCTCTTTCGGCCTCACCACCCCCTCGGCGGGCGGGCGGGCGGGACGCGCGCCGAGAGCAACGTACACTTAACACAACCCCTGTCCCCGCGAGAGCGGCGCGCACCAGCGCTCTTCTCTCTCTCTCTCTCTCTCTCTCTCTCTCTCTCTCTCTTTGCCTCTCCCTCTCTCTCCCCGAGTCCGGAGTGTGCCGCGGCAGAGCGCTCGACGACGACGACGACGGTGGCGAGAAAGAGAGACAGACGGAGGAACGATCGGGTCGCCTCACCGGCGGAGACGCGCGGGCCGACTGGCGCCGCGCATCCCGCCAACTTTCTCCCTCCCTCCTGCCTCGCCTCGGGCGATCGGGCGGCGTGAAGCCAGAGCCTCCACCCCCTCCTCTCTCTCTCTCTCTCTCTCTCTCTGTCTCTTTCCGTCCGCGTTTCGGCGCTGTGCGCTCCGGTGCGACGGCGCGGCGCGGCGCGGAATCGAGTGCAGGCCCGCGCGCGCGCGCGTGCACACGTATACGTAACTACGCGCTCGTAGCGCGCGGGGTTTGCGCGTGTGCGTGGGCGCGGGTCGCGACGCCCGCATCGTGCCTGTACCAATGGCTCTTTGGCCTTTTTCGTGCGCGCAGGCGTGCGCGCGCGTGGACGCGACGCGGGGCGAACGAGGCGGATCGCGTGAGTCGCATATGGCTCATTTATTAATCCGTGTACGTCGAGGCGCTGTTGCCGTATTATTGTTTTATTATTATCGGTATTATTATTATTATATTCGCGCTGTGCGGGTTGCCTTTTCTCTCGTCTCGCTCGTTAGTTCCTCCCTGCGCGAGGGATGTAAGGGTTTCTCGTTCTTTTTTCTCCCGGCGCTTTTATTAGTTTATTCGAAGTGTTTCTAGGGGTAATATATTCCAGAACACGGGACTGATTTAATCTATTAATATAATTGAAATATTGCGTTTTTTTTCTTTCATTTGCAGGTCATATTAATGTCGAATTGAAATTATTTCCAATAATTCAATGAGAATCATTAGACAATTCCATAAAATTTTAAGCCTTAAAAAGTCTCCAGAAATTGATTTCAAAGTGAATTTTAAAGGCAAAGGGCAGAGTTTTTTTGCCATGTATTTGACAATAAATTACGTGATATTTTTTTTGTAAACTAGTTACTTCACGATCGAGTGGAACTTTTATCTTTACACACTTATTTTGAATTTAAATTAAAGTTTATTATACTTATACTTTAATCTTTACACACTTCTTTGAATTAAATAAAGGTTATTTAATCCGTACTACTTTGACTCTTAGACTTTTAACCGAGAACAACGTACATTAATGCTGTAGAAACTCTAACATCCAATCAAAATTCAATCATAAAATTATCCCGTGAACGACCCTAACAATAATAATGTAAGTACGTCCCTTGCTCCAGTAAAATATCTTTTTTATCATCGGAAATGCTTTAACGAAAATACTAAAGCCCTAATCTTATAATAATTCTATCTTTATAAAAAAAATAAATAATCTGAAAAATCGTTCTTCGTTAAAATTTTTTTTTTTCAACATTGTACGCAGAAAAAATTCTAAATAAAGAGTGATATGAGAAATAATTTAATAAAACGGAGCGCAGACAACAAAATATCTAAGTATGACAAAATCGTCTATTATAAGACGGTATATCCGGGCTCCATAATCTCATAAGTGCGCGTATTTACTTTTATTGTTGATTCTCAGCGTTTCTGTAGCGAAACATTTTAAAGAAAAAAAGGTATTATTATTATTATTCGCAACTCATATTATCATATCTAAGCTCAAGATATGAATTTAAAGTTTTATCTCCAGGTGGACATTGTAGTTTAGTATTTTTTATTTGAGGTTTACCGTTTCATTTTTGCATTGCGTAATTTTTATTTTCGTTCAAATAAGCGTTGATCAAACATCGTAATAATCAAGAATGAAACACGCTAGTTCTGTTTGTTAAATACTTTCCTTGCTCCGAGTCAGATGGAGAATTAATTTTTTTCTAAGCAATTTATGTTTTATTCAAAGTTGTTACCATTCCCATTATTAATTATCTAGATAGATCATTCATTGACAGAAGCTTATGCGAAAGATTCGTGAAACTCGCAAAAGCAAATTTATATGTAGAATTCAATATTTGATGCCTGCCGTGATAGGAGATAAATGTTTAATCGAAAAATACGATTGAAAAAAAAATTTTTTCACTCAATCACTGCTTTTTCGGCCAGTTCTTCGATTAAATATTTACATTGACAAATACAAAAATTTAATTTGATGGCGACCCATCCATTATCGTTATATGATTTTTCAAAAGAAATCTATCGCAAAGTAAAGAAAGCTAATTTTGATCGATCTGTCATGTTCACATTATAGAGACGTATATTCTTTTCTTACATTTTCAGTTAAACATTTTCAGAGTATTGTTCGTTGTGCTAAATGGCAAAATCCTACTAGGCCAAACGAATTATCTAATTAAATTTTTAAATAATAATTTGAAATATGCATTCTTTTTATACTTCTAAAATTCAGTCATTGGCTATCTTAATGTGAATTCAATAAGTGATTTATAAAATGACATAACGAATATTTTTTATAGTGCCTTTCATAATAGATAAATATAAAATATATTAGTCGTCAAGATCGTCAATCTCTATTAACACACTTTTTAAACTTTTTAACTAACATCTTACGTTTCAGGACGGCATTATCAATACTCCGCACCCCGTGTAAAAAAAATATCAAGCTTCTATCTTCGACCTCCATTTCTGCCTCCTCCTCGTTATTACATCTCGTATCTTTTACCATCGACGACTACGACGACGACGACGACGACGACGAAGGCGAGATCCGCGCGATCAGCCGAATTCTTGCGTTATCGAGCCAATCGGCAATTTTTATCATCGCCGGCGCGCGATGTCTCCGCTCGTCGGCCCGGTAAACGTTACAATCGAATTTTGCGGGCCGGGGAGGGCGGCGCGCGACCGCGGGACGAGTAAAAGGCTCGTTTCCCCGAGCCGGCACCGCGGAACCGTCCCCGCCGAGAGTCTTTCCGGCTCCGTTACGGGGACACGATAGAGGGGGGAGGGGGCGACGTGGACGCTTCGCCGATAACGGAGACGCTGACGCGCGCGGAATTTGTGGTGGGGAGAGAGGGGGGGTAATAATGGATCAGTCCGAGGAACAATCCGTCGACGGGTATAGATGCACGATGGGTAGAAGATTTTTGCCTGCATCCTTTCTTCTTTTTTTTATTCGCTGATCCTTTAATCGTAGTAGGTCGCGGGGTATCGCTTGAAACGGACTGTTCAAGAATTAATAAAATTTCGAACTTTTAAAAGTCTGTTCGTTTGGTTTACAGTTCAAAAATTTCAGTGCGAAACAAATGGAAACATTTTCATATTAACCAGCAAATGTGAATTATAATTCATTTAAAATTTATTTAGAAAACATTTACGAATTGTCCAGTAAATTTTGATTTGATTACGGCAGCTGTACGACTTGCGGTGGATAAGCGAAATGCATGCAATAAAATCGTTTTGATTTTATCAAAAATATATAACGAGGCTCTCTAAAACTCGAGTACTTGCGAACGTTATCTTTGGATTTTCATATATGTTGTTTTTTTTTTTATAATTACGCATAAAGTTTCTAAATTTTTAATTGTAAATTTTACTGAAATATATGTCTTTTTCATTAACATACTCACTCGTACCAGAAGTTAGTGCATTAACGATGAAGCATGCGATATTATACAGGAATAATTGGATAGCTTCAAATATTATTTGTACCTTATGAACAGAGAATATTAGCCCACCCGCACTTTTATAAATTAACTCGGCACTATAAAAAAACGCTTCATTTTTTTATAGTTCAAAGCCATTCGTTCACTAATTCATTAAGTCGTCTAAAAGATTATTATAGTAGAAACACTGATGAGTTAACTCGCCATAAAATCCTTTTGTATAATCTGATATCTTCAGTCTAATAATTTTTCCTCTATTTACTTCTATCTAAACGTCAAACAAGCTAATCCGAACTTATGGCATGTTATTTTATTAAAAATTTATATTAAAATTTATGCATTGATAAAATTTATACATAGAAAGTACTAGAGAATTAGTAATTTGGTTACATAATTGGCGAATTCGCGAATGGTCTTTTTCTCATTCTAACCAACAAATCGCACTTTAGCCGTTTGATTTCGATCCCAACGAGGAAAAATATAGTCCTTACCCAGTACGAGAAGTCTTCTTCACGAAGTCCGTAACGGCCGTCGGCTTCGCCCCGAGCCGTAAAGCTCTCGTTTCGTAAATCAAGACTTACCGTACCAGATGAGAAATGTACTATTTTCCAGGTGCTCGTCTCGTTTCGAGAATTTTACTCGTTTGGTAAATTATGAAAAAATGATGAAAGTAACATAAATTGTAATTATTATACTCCATTCGTTATTTGCACTTTTAAAATCGGATAAATTTATCGAAAACACTAATGCATGAAAATCATCGAAATTCACTGAGATACTTACAGTACGCTAATTATTCATGAAGCCTTGCAAACAAAATCAAGTAAAGATTGCAGTATTATTTTTCTATTATTGCATTAATTGTTTGTAGATAGCGGCCTGAAATTTTCCGTACAAGGCGAAGAATATACGTGATAAGGAGGGCTTATCGGACATGGGCAAAGTATTTAGCTTAGATCGAACTAGGAAACTCTGACGACTGCCTCGAAAATGAGATCAATAAAGTTTTAGGACTTATAAATGTCCCATGCCCAAGATATAATATCTTTTTAATTGCAATTATAATATTTCTATATAATCAAGTTGGATGTACCGTATGGTAGGACATTTTTTTAAATAAGAATCGCGACTTTTGGCATCGGAATAGAAAGAAGAATAACGACTCGAAGTGCGGCTAAATTTTAGTAGGTTAGTAGAGGTCGATAATTACCCATTAAAGTATCGAAATATTCATTCGAAATATTTCTGCCGGTTGTACACTCCGAATATCGTTTAAAATAGAAACACATAAAAATATTAGTATGACTAGGAAACTCTAAATTTCCGAACACATACGTTGCTCGGCACTTATTTTTCTTGTATCGCTATATTTCCATCCAATGAAAGACCAAATCAGCAGTGTTTCATATAAAAAAATTCTACTACTGCGTAATAGATTCGCATTAACAAGAGCGAAATGTTTATAATTACGAGTGGATATCCTTAGATGTTAGAACTGTACCGAGTTGATTTTGAAGACGATCAGAGCGATCTCGCTTAATCCGAAGCGAATTCATAACCGAAATCTGACAGTTTCTCCTTGTTAAAAAATTCAAATTAAATGTCCAAGTATGGATTAGCTGAAAATTTTAATTCTAAATTACCTTGAAGGAGGGAGGCGTTCGAAATATTGGGAAATATTGGTATATATTGGAAAAAATCACCTGACTTACAGCCAAATCCAAATGACAAACGTGCGACTCGCGCCCTCGCTTTCGCCCCCAAATCCCGAGAATCCTCAGGCCTCAGCTGCCAGCCTCCGTACCACCACCGCCGGTACATCCGTCCTGCCGTTGTTCCGAGGCGCGCGACACGCCAGGATCCGTCGAGCGGCCGACGCGGCGTGCCTGCCCCCCCCCCTCCCCACCGCATCCCGACGCGCATTTTAATTGCAAGACCGCGCGAGCCGGCATAACACGTACGGACGACGAGCGGGCGGCTCGGCCGCTCTTATGCTGGCGTCGCGTACGTACGCGCGGCCCGTACGTGTACGCGCCGGAGAGGTAGGGGATCCTCCCCCGTCAGCCCCCCCCCTCCCGCGCGCGCGCGCGCGAACGTGCACCGCGTCCATTAACCCATTTATCGAGCGACGGAACGGCCGCGATATCGGATTGGACGGTCGGTCCTCGTCGGCGGCGCGGGAGGGTGTCGGCCAGATGCTCCAGCCATTCTTTCCGTGACTTTAAAGAGATTTAGCGGCGGGCCCGCGGCGGTCGTTTATGTACTCTCTCTCTCTCTCTCTCTCTCGCAAAGAGTGGCGCGAGCTCGTTAACTTTTTCGGGGCGAAACGACCACGGGGTCGCCGAGGTAGGTGCTTGTATAATATAAACCGATGCGTCGAGAGAATTCTGGATTAAAAACCTGCGACGGATCTTTGGTTCTATATGTGGCGTCCAGCTGAGCTCCATTAATACGTCCAGCTAAACGTATTTTTTGAACGTCTTTCCACACAGACAAGACGCCATTAGCTGATATTGAATTACATACGCTTTGAGCTCGAATCGGTGGACATTGTTTCGCTTTTTTAAAATCTAAAATATTACTGAATGTAATTAATTAATAATAATAATATATTTATTTGTTAGAGTGGATAGTATAAAGTGTTTTTTTTTTTGGGAACATTGTTTCTTGTGACAAATTTCCATTTATTTATTTCACGCTGATCGAGATATATTTAAGCTCGACCTATTCCTATTGCATCCAATTAACCCAGGATTATACTATCTGTGAATCGAGGAAAGCCCATGGTCGAGCCTGGACGTATGAATGGCAATTATGGCAATCTATTCCGAAATCATCGGCTTATTGAAACTGCCGTAATTCGATGCTCACCCATGACATATGCATATTTTTATTTTATCTCTGCTAGAAAATTTACAAATGTTAAATATACTAATACATGGATGTTTACAGACATTGGAATGAATTTTATGCGTTATATTCCTGTTCATAAGTTCTAATTTTCGAATTTCCACTATTATCATGAATAATAACTGATTTTACTGATCATCCAAGATGTGGGGTTTTGACAAAGCGACGATATCTTTTGACCAGAATATATTTATTATTATTCCTCGCTAATTTCAATTAAACGCTTCATTATTCAGTTCTCGATTAGATTGCGATACTGTACTAAAAAGTAAATATAAATTATTGAAATGCTCGGCTTATATGAGTAACGGTGAATTTCGTATTTCACTGGGAACTTATTCCGATTAAAGGAGCCATTCGTGTATTCGTATATGCTGTTGACATATCTCCGAATGAAATATTCATGAATAAGTATAATTAAAGGACTTTCATTGCCATTTTCGTAACAACATTCATATTCTTACTTTCCTCGTTATCTCATGATTACGTAATGTCGCTCCGTTATATTAAACACGATTTAAGTTGTTTTAGCTTTTGAAATAATAAAACTCATATTCCAAAGTTAATATACAACAAAGTATAAAAAAGCTGTTAATAATTTTCTATACATATGATATTGTTTTGAAAAAAAGGACTAGTCAATAGATATTCATTATTTACGATCACTGATATAGAATCCTCCAATTGCCTGTGGACAATATTTTTATTATTTTTATTATTTTATTTTAATATTTTTATATCTCAATAACCCATTGAAACGTAAAAGTATTCAGGAACTTGTCATAGCCAAATAAAATCCTGAATTCTCTTCAACAATTCACAGTATTTATTTGAAAAAAAGTGGCCAACAATATTAGTTTAATTTGAAGAATTTAAAAAAAAAATAAAAGCATAAAAACTCAAATTGAAGTGTTCTAACCCTACGAACAATTACAAAAAGAAGTTTATTGCATAGCTATAAGAACAGACTAACGTAGAATAACATATTTACAACTGTCACGAATATTTCCATAATGCATTCCAAACTAGATTGTTCTATCTGAACTTCTTCTTCTCAACTAATTAAAACTGAATGATTATAGAATAATGATTATAGAATACTTTGGAGATAATTGACAAATATATTTATTACTTCCTGATCAAAAAAATTGTACAATGAATAAAACAAAACTAGAAATAAGATTAGATAATTTGTTTAGTTTATACATATTATATTTTGCATACATATGTAAACTTATATATATATATATATATATATATATATATATATATATATATATGTATGTATGTAAATTTATATTTTAAATATTAATAATTGCGGACAAGTTAGAAAATAATGAAATTAGTAATCAAATTGATAATGATCGTCAAATTTCTTGATTTATCTCAATATTGAAAATAAATTTATTCTGATATACGGATGAGAAGAAATATGAAATAATATGGAAAAATTATGAAAATTTTCTTTACGACTGTTATCAGTATAATCATGCCTCGATTTTTCTCGCCCTAATCGTAAACCATCGCCCTAACTTTCCCTTTCCATTCATAATGTTTTACTTAATGACATGGGTTTTCAAATTTTCTCATCACGGAAAAAAATTACGTAACGGTCCACAATTCCTTAAAATGTCAGGATTTAGTTTACAGTTAAAGTTAATACACCAAGACCCGTAAATTTATCGAACTTTCTAACGAGGGCCAACTCAGGATTTATCTTTTCAGAATTAGAACGCGAGATAGTTTCGCAAATACAGGGGGCAGTTTTAAGATTCTAAGACGTGATTGGGGACACGTATGAATGCTCCGCCTAAGTAGGATGTATCATTGGTAATCTTTCTTTGCTTGTGAATTTAAGGTACTGAAATGGAGAGAGAGAGAGAGAGAGAGAGAGAGAGAGAGAGAGAGAGAGAGAGAGAGAGAAATATAGAGGGTAAGAGAGAGAAGTGGATTCTGTGCCAGGTGAGGATGTTTAACGACGCTGACAGGGTCGTATATATGGACACTCGTTTTCAAATCTCATTCTTTTAATTATAAATTAAAAAGAATTCACGCTTAATACAAACTTTATGCTGCATCGCTTTTTAACGGCCACCTTGAACGAGCAAAGTTTACGAGATATAATATGCAAGTGCCCATCTCCACGGTAAACTGGCCGAGCGATTATCAAACTGCATTGCATTGCGATAATTGCGACGCAAACTGGCAAAAAAATGATCGCCAATTTTAATTATCCATGCCCCTGATTTACGTCCATTTCGTCCACTGTTATCGAGCTTCGAGCGAATTCGTTGATACGACGCGTGAACGCGAGAGACCGCACGAAGCTTCGTAAGCGAAAAACTATGAACGAAGCTCGTAGCGGGTTAAAAGTCAGCTTGCTGCACAGCTGGTAATACGAAGGCGGACGGGACGCCCGAGGGAGGCGCGATACGTTCGACGCCGTGCCTGAAGCTCGTCCCGGAAATTAGGAGGGCTCGCGCGTTACGGAATTTCGGCGGAATACGTGCCCGTCGAGTTCGCGGGGTCGCGTACAGTTGATTAAAGGTCTTGGCTTGGGAGAATAATCCGCCAGGAAGATACCGAATCCAGTATGGAACGGCGCCGGGCGCCCGTAAGCCCCGTCGGCGCGCGATATTTCGTACAAATCTATATATATATATATATACGCCTCTCGAGCTCGATATTTTAATTAAAATTTATATTCCGCGCGTGCACATATTATTATAGTCAGTCCTTCCGACCTCCGCTGTAAGTAAAGTTATATCCTTAATTTGCCTGTATCGAATCTTTGTTGACGAAGTCGAGCCATACAACCGACGCCAGTCGAGGCGAAATTCTCTATTAAGTCAATATCAGTGATAATTTTCCATTCGGCCGCACCTATTCAATACGTTCGTACGTGTAGCCGCGCGCGCGCTTGTCTCTGCGTGCATACGGATGTGCGCGCCCTTGCGCCAATGGGCGTCTAATGGCGAGTCTCGGAGCACGAATGCGCCCGCGTATTCATGTGCCCGGAACAATCCGACCTGTTTAAATGCCGCGTTTAATTTGCCAAACAGACGCGCGCGCGCGCGCGCGCGCAGCTGTCATTGGCATTGATGCCGGGGATGACGATTGGGATCTTGTATCGGCGGTGCCCGGTGCCGCCTCGACTGGCGCAACTGCCTCGAGTGTCCTGGATTCGGGCGAAATGAAGCGCGGCGAAGAAAGGAAAAGGACTCGGGAATGAGGCGCGGCCCGGCACGAACCGTCGGGCAGTGGGTGGCTCGTAAAAATTAAGTAGACTGCGCTGGATGAAAAATGCCGCCCTCGACCGCGGGCGTCGGTCCGTAACTGGCCTTCTTCCCGGGATTTCGGAGTAATTTGCCGGTCGTTTCCGCGACCCCATCGTTCATCCTCGGCGGGAGTAATCTTGTTTCCGTCTCCATGCGGCGATTATTACTCCTCCTTTGTTTTTCGGGCCAAAGTCTCAATTTTTATTATGCGCATCGGTTTTTTTAGGATTTCGGACAGCGTCGTATTTTTGTCATTTTTTTTCGGACTATTGCGTTTGCGGAGCTGAGCGACAGTCAACGTAAGGTCTTTTAATGTTTTAAAGAAAAGGATAAACATATGATGGGGGTGTGAAGATTTCTTTCGTTATTTATTGGAATTTAAAATAATACCTGATAAGATTTTCAAACTATTTAAAGATATTAAGTGAAAAGATACCTGATCTTACCTTGAAACTATTTATCTGAATATCCTTGAAATTATATTGAGATTCGGAACGTTGTGCTGAGTAAGGTTTTTTGAAAATCTAATGTACAGATTTTTATTTATCGTCAGCTTTGTATTTTGACACCATTGCGTCATCGGCGCAACGAGAAGAATTTTCTAGATAACGGTGAATGGAATTGGATTACATTCGATACGCGAATATTCTACGTTTCGTAATATTATTGTAATGCATTCTCTTCAGCGTATGATTACGATTTTATTGTTTTTTTTTTATTTTTTTATTATAACAATGATAACTTTCCAATTGTTTTTTTAAAAGCTCTTAGAATTTAACGATATTAATTTGGTTCTTTGTCTATCTAATTTCCTCCGGTACTATTTTGAGTTTACAAGCTATTATTTTCTAATTGCGCTTGGTCACTACCAGCTACATAGATGCTAATCTATGCTATTATATTAGATGAATAGGTTTTCGATTAAAGCACTCTAGATTATTCGGAACTGGATTAATAATAATTGAGGAAATAGTTTATAACATTGACATTGTAAATAAATCAAGCTATTACCTCAGCTCTCTATTTATTGCTACTTAAACGACATATATGCCTTACTCTTTTGCAAATCTATTTTTCTGTACAGGATATTTTATAATTTATTTCAAATTTTCATTATTTGAATATTATCAAAAATTCGTTCCTCATATGATGCCATGTCGTGCAGTGTATCAGATATTCGACATTAGCATCTTGAAATCTTACAATGGCATAATTCATCCGCTGTGTAAAAGTCGATCGTGTACCGAAGACAGGTAAATATCACTAGATAGATAATTAATTTGCACACTAGTGAAAAACGATATTTCATATTACAATAGACGAAACATTATATTAAATCTATGATTTCTTGGTTCTACGGCACTGATCGTAAATGAGTTTATAAAAAACTGCAAGATCGATGAAAATATTTACCAAAACAGAAACAATCTAGCTGAGAAACTAGAAAAAACATAGGTCTACCGGAATCGATGGGCTACGAAACTGCGGAAGTCAGCGCGAGCTCGAGTACGTCGACGAGGAAAAATGATCGATTGCCCACGAAGCGGAATTTTGTAAATATTTGAACTTCGCTTTGTTTCGCTCGCGTTTACGCGCAGATACGGCGTGTTCGTCGCCTCGTCGCCAAGAGCGCAAATTTACTTACGCATTAAATTCGATTCGATCGCTGTGTCCGCATCGGGTAACGACGAGCGATTGCGCGCGAATCGGAAAATACGCGCGCCTCATGAAGAGCAATTAACGCAAGTTACTGACAGTTCCATTAGGAACGAGTCGATTCTAGTACGCGGAGTATTCAAAGTTGCGAAATCGTAAAAAATTTATTCGATAAGGCAGGACGGAGGCGCGAAAGAAGCCTCCGTCCCACGGCGCGGCTGGCATTCTAATTCTCCCTGCGTCCTCGTGGAAAATAAATCTAATACGCGATCAGCGACGGCGGCTCGGCGCTCTGGAACAAAATCGGCCGCGCTGCAAATAATTGGTCGAGGGCGAAGTGTGTGTGTGTGTGTGGTGGGGGGGGGTTTCTCGAGGTTCGCGACCGCTCCCACTCCGCGCCTCGGCGTCCCAGCGGCTCGGTGGCGATCGAGGACAGCCACGAGCGCGGCCGCGAATACCCGCGGGAGCGTCCCCGTGCGTAGGAATCTTGACGAGATCGAGGGTCGCCGTCCCGTCGGCGCGTACCAATTGCATCGCGCAGCATCTTGCCGAGTAACCGTGGCGTTCTTTGCTCGCCGTTTAAGCGCAGCGCCGTCGGATCGTTCGAGGCGAAATTATTCAAAATAGTCGAGAGCCAGCCTGCGCGATTGTTCACTGATTTTCGGGGTTCGAATTCGCGAGATTCGCGCGGGACAAGCATACCTCGCCTATCGCAAAGATAAAAACTCAAAATTTCGCTTAACAAGGGGGAAAAAACGCGCGAAACACCGTCGGTGAAGAATTATATGGAAAAGTAAACCGGTAGAGATTTTTATCTGTCTTAAGGTCCTTATGGAATAATATATCTGCGGGGGGTGAGGACGACAACAATGGACTTCGTTCTAAAAATTACGAAAAGGAACACGTTCCCAGGATCAAGTAACAAAAACCTTGAGACAAAAACTGAACGCTATACTAGCTTTCGGCCATCTTATACATTGTAAACTCCGCTAATAGAATAAGGAGAGGACTCTTCTTTTTATACAAGAAAGGACGTTCTTTCTTCTAAAAAAAAAAAAAAAATAACCTTCCTTTTTGATAATGCACTTCAAAGCTCTTGGCGCTCTACGAAAATCCATCTCCCGTCTCGTTAACGAAAGTTTTCATTTGAACAGCCAATCAAACGTCATCGCGCTCGGTATCTTGCTTGACAATGATATACCACTTTCTCTGTTTGCAAACATTGGACAAAGTTCAGAATAGTTCACGTATCGTGAGATCTGCGTGTATTCAAGTTGGCGGTAATGTAGTATGAACACGCAGTACTACCAATGAGAGCAAATCAAGCGACCAGTGCCACTTGACCCGTCGCGATTTATAGATCAACGATAAATATGCAATTAACAAGTTCTACGTGTATATACAAAAATTGAAGAAATGCGCAGGTAAGATTTTCAAAGCAGCTCGAAGCACTTTAGAGTTTTTCTCCACCTTCGACAGTCGACGACGAAATTAACTTTTCGGAGCGTGCCAGTGGCCCTGCTCAGAACTCAATTATACGCAAGAGTCTAGTACTTCCTTACGAGCAAATTGGCAATTCGATATGTCAAGTAGCCGATTGAATTTTTTCTAATCAAAAACTCTAGTTTTTGTTGAATTAAGGCGTATCGATACTATTTAAAGGAAAATTCGAAAATGCTCTCGAAAGTCTATAGTTTCTTACTTAGTTAAATAAGAAAAAAAACTGGTCAAAATTTAACTCTATTTAACTCCACTTCCATTAACAATAACTACGAGGCTAGCATTTTTAGTTATTTTTCAAGTACCGGCGATTTTATATATATAAATAATCATCGAGTAGGATTGATGCAAAATCGGTCGAGCTTCGATTGATATAATTACAGAGAATGAATGTAATAACGTATTTCTGCAGACGGAATTATTAGAATTTTTTTGCTTCCCCCGTTGTAGCTGGAAATTCTCAAAAAAATAAAACTTGTATCGAAGCCCGTGCTAAAAGAAAGGGCTGTTGCTTTAAAAAAAATCCTCTGACTGTTTTAATTAAAGAGAAGTACCAATTGCAAATAAGAAAGGCTCTTTTCTTAAGAATCGTAAAGGTTTAGGTCTCAAAACTTTGCTGAACTCGTTCTGAAGAGGATCTGTATTATTTTCGGTCTATTTAGACCAAATTAAAAGTTTTTGTTTATAAAATTCTAAAAACTTAAAATATTAATAATGCTAAAATTTTTCCTTGCCTTTAAATCTGCCTCCGAATATTTGGACTTCTGTCCTGCATTATCGTTTCAGTATAAAACTCAATTTTCAATAATATTTATAAGACGATAAATTAAGTAAGTGGCAGCGTTCGCGCAACGTTTGTGCTTTGCGAAACCACTTTCGTTCTTTCAATTTGTCGAACGGAGTCCGGAGTCACAAAATGGCCATATATTGGTTCCGTTCGCTGCCTCCCCGAAGAACGGAGGATGAAATCAATTTGTTAGGGGCGGCGAAAATCCCAAAAATTGCCGATTTGTCAGGAGCGTACCCCCCCCCCCTCCCCCGCTCTCGCCCTCCACCACGCGATCGCCCGGCGTCATTCCGAATGCGCGCGAGTGCGCGAATCCTCCGTCCTCCTCCTCCTCCTCCTCCCCCGCCGCCCACTTACCCCGGGTCCCGAGTCACGTATCGAGCGTTTACCTCGCCTTCGCCGGCTATTTTGAAATGCGCCGCCGCCGACGGCGCGGCGTCTTTTGCGCCAGTACCGGGCTCGCGCCGCTCACCGAGGCCAATTCACCCTCCCCGACGGCACGAATAAGGTTTCCTCCCGCGAGGACTCGCCTTTCCAAAGCGAAACGACCCACGGGCGTTTCCATTGTAATCGGGCTGCTTTCTTTTTCATCCGCCAGCCCCTCCCCCCTCCTCCGTCGCCCCGTTGTTCACTTCGCCGGGCACGATTCTTTTCTTTTGTGCCGGGATAGCCTTTACGGCGATACTCCTTTTTTGCAGACCTACTGGTGCCGAACGAATTAACGGTACTCTATTATTGTAGATGCAGATCGTGTTACGAGGGTGTTCTTATGAAAACGTAAATTATTCTCGAAATCAACTTGAAATATATAATACTGTTCTAGAAGACACAACTGTAGCGTTCAGAACGAGTCCTTATCTTTTTTCTCTGTTAAGAAGAACAATTATAGATAACGACATTTTCCTCCTGCATAATTACCTGAAATTTGATTACTTGTATATCAATTTTAAAATTTAACGTTATAAATTTTGTAAATTGGGATATTTATCTTTGATTAATATTTCTATATTGCATTATGTTAAGTATTCCCTTCTTTATATAGTGAGTAATTCATTGCTAATTTAAAAGTTTCTTATTTTGGTTTAATGCAAATAATAAATTTTAACGTACATACGTTCAAGCCGAACTTTATAAACTGCATTAAAATTAATACTTTTTTTAACATCGCAGTATCCCAACTACGTTTCATTCAATACGTAAAGCTCGTATTATCTATAATAAATGGCTATAAAGTAGTGAAGAAAATATTTTATAGGATACACACTTTGGGCATTTATCAGATTCATTTATCGATAAAGTTTTAACACATAAAGTTACCCAAATGCTGCTCTGGGGAAAATCGATTTTCAGTAATCCCGCGTTATCATCGACATTATCCGGATTACCTCGGATGAATATTATTTTATCAGTGAAATATAAAGCATTGGGTCACCAAAACAAAAAAAAAAAACTAACGAACAAAAATTAACGGTTAATACTTTCTTTAACTATAAAGAAAGTATAGTCTTCATCTCTAATGCGCCGTTAACAGTCCGAACGCTCTCGTTATCAAAACTGTCGGTGGTCAAAGGGAAAAAGTTCGGATAGCGCATATTTTGCGCGTATAAATACGCTTTCGCGTCTCGAGCACTCGACTTCCCGCCCCGTCCGCGTGCGTCGCCCGGAAAATCCTCGCAACGCCGAGATCTCTCGCCCTCGGCCGGGCGCGCTTCGAATTCCTTCGCGCGAAAGCTCCCTCGAGACTGCCCCTTGAATACGCAATCGCCGCCGCAGCGGTCGAGCTTTTAATTGCAGAACCGCCGGGACTCAGGTGCGCACGGGCGATGAGCACTTGGCGCTGAACGGCTGCGAGAAATGGGCAGGGGTGGGACGAAATTACGGGTGCGCGCGTAGGAGCTCAGCGAGTGGAGCTCGCGCTGGGCCAGAGAGGGGGGTGGGAGGGGTAACGGTTACCGCGAAGAAAAGAGCGATTCCTTTGTGTAAAATAGAGTCTTGGCTCAAAATACTTTTACATCATGTCTCGACGCTAGACTCCGGTACTTTCGCTTAGAAAGAGACTCGACAGAGGGAATCGATCGCGAATGGAGATGGAAAGTCCATACGAGCTTTCGAGCCTCCTGGCCTCGAGTGTGCTGAAGTACCGCCGGGCTCGATTCGATTCGACCTCCCCCCCCCTCTCGGCGCGACTCTTTAATTATAATTTTTCGGCGCGGCACTTCGAAGGGACGGATCGATATATTTCGAAGGCGTTTGTGAATGGGACGATCGAGTGGCCGGCGGTCACCTTGTAAACAATGCTGCACGTCACCGGCTTGTTAAAAGTACGCGATTCACGACAGACCGCGAGTAACGATATTGGAGTATAGATTGTACACGTATTTCTGTATATACGTATACGGCATAAACATTACGACTAATTGACTTCTGGTATTTGTTGCCGGCAATCGTATATCCAGCACTGCGAAAGGATTGCGATGGAAATTTTTTTACAATCTATCCCATTTCGGAAGCAAATCGAGCCAATGGCAAAGTCCAGAGGAGTTTTCGTTTAATTCCAATGTGACCCGCGCCTTCGCGAAATTCAACGTAAATCCGGAATAAAGTCCAAAGCCCCGACCTTTAACAACCTCTAGCAGTCCAGCGCCTAAAATATCCCGCTCAAGAGTATTCTCGGAGCCGATTGCGATCGAAGCGTTCCGAGCCGCCCGGGGAGGCTCGCCAAATTTCCGCGGCCCTCTGCGCCTTATGCATATATATATATATATATATATTCGAGCGTACGGTTACGTGCGCGACGTTCGGTGTAGCCGAAGCCCTTTTTGCTCGCACCCGGCTCCGCATACTAGCGACTTCCGGTTCCGATATACATATGTACGTATATATACGTATATATACGCGCCGAGTAAAACGCGAGACGTCCCCCCCCCCCACACTGCTACGTATGGAAATCGGTCCAAGGCCGAGCGGATATAACATCGACCGACTTCCGCCGCGTATCTGGAGAATATTTCACCGCGGCGCGTTCCTTCGCGTACGCGGATCTCGTTGGTTTTCTCAGTTATTTCCATAAATCTCGATGTGCGCCGCGCCAGCGGCGATATCCTCAAGGATGCGGCGACGATTGCCTAATTGGGCGGGAAGGACGATGCGTCGCGGGGCCGGCTGTGATAATGGAAGAAGCGGCACTTTCGAGGAACGCTTTGAGAGGCGTCTGTTGTTGTCGGAACGCGGGGCAGGGGGTAGAGGGGCGTCTTCTAATATTTGACAAAAGGCGAGGTTTCGATTCGTCGATCGGAGAAAAATAAACGCGAGAATTGTTTTTTTTTCGAATTAAAGCGAATATTTGCATAATAATCAGATTAAATTAGTATTTACCTTAGCTACATTTATATCTCTAATTTAAGTGCGTAAATACATTTCGTATTAATTGTGAAATTTTTATCTTATGATTTTGATAATTCAAATACGTATAAGGGTTTTCAATTAAATTCTAGAATTATTCGTTCGTCCGGCGATCATGATGTCGTCTCTTCGATGAAATAACAAATTGCATTCTGATACTTCGAAGTCAATAAATACTCGTATAATATCGGTATAAAATCAATTAAAATATCAAATATAAAATTGATTTGATGAAGTAGCCTTGTTTACTCGTCTGCTACTACTGAGTACACATACGCGTCTGTTACTACTGGCGCATTTACTTTTTTCGTGGGCGCAATCGCAGCTTCAAAAAGAAAAATATCTTACGGCAGCTGAAAGCTTGGCACGCATAATTTTTGGCAAATAAACTTTAATAAAAAGCAACAAGAGTGTGCAACTTAAATGAAATTTGAAAAAAAATTAAAAAGAAGTTTGTATAAGAAGATTACCCACGTTTAGGCACCGGTATTGAATTTAACTGGAAAAGTTGCTAATTGCATTATTACTCTTTTGTCTTGGGCGAGATTTTCCTACCTTTTGTGTGGGTGTACACAACTTTTATTGTAGGTAATTGAAAAAGTATATCCCATATAATCATTAGCGGACTTTACTAAATATCAAATATCTACATACGAATGGCATTTTGAAACTCCCTTCCGACTAAATAGTCTCGAATTTTGATCCTTTCGTTAATTCTAGTACGCAACGTGATCTACGAGTGAGAAGCAGGATTAGCTTAAAAAGGAAGCTTAAAGTCATTTTGTAATAATAGTTCAATCTCATTGAATTGTCACGCGATAGATGAAATGAGCTTGTATTCACTATATCGCATTGAAAATCGATTTTGATTATATAAAGAAATCAGAGAATTGAAAAAAGTAAGTATTATAAGAGTACTTACGATGACATTAGAGTCATTCACATTGGTCGAAAGAATATTTCCAAGTGATTTTAGTATCCCAAGCACAAAGTCCAAAGATTAATTGCACCCCGATATTATCAGTAAAATTCAAGTATGCATCTGAATCTAAAAATTGTGATAAATTATACATTGCACTATTAGAGCATGATTTCTGTCTAAGGATACTATCATTATACGTGAATATCAGCAGGCACTGAATAGTTTACGCAATCCTGCAATCTAGTCAACTACAAGTTTCATCCGATTAATGTATTTATAACATACACGAGAATTGTTTTCGTAGGAATGTAAACATATGTATGTATATATATATATATATATATATATATATATATATATATATATATATATACTAGTTGTAATCAGCCAGAATTACCTTACTCATACTTACTCATAAATTGATACAATGACAACCATATTTTCTATATACATACACACACGCACACACGTGCGCGCACGTACGCGCACACAATAGCAAATATGGAAATATAGAAAGTTTATATGCATTTTAGAAAATTACAAATAGTCTTTGCTACCAGCTGCCAATGCTTAAGCGCAAACGTAAATTCGGCTGTCGCTCGAGGGTCATGAAGATTGACAGTACGGGACATTCAACACAAAATTTTGTTGAATGTCATGTATAATGAGACGGATCCGCTATGGGTACGAGCCGTAGTTTCGAAATACGGATATGATTATCTGAGATCGAAATTGGCAAAGTAAAGAAAAGATCGCTAAGTTATCTTCAAATAGACGACCGAACCTTAGTCGACCGCGCTCGACAGGTCCCTGCAGTTATCCTTTATATAATCGAATAATTTCCTATTTGAGGCTTCCTCATTGGCTAATAAACATCGACGCGTATCGCAAAAATTATTCAGCAACTTTCGAAAAGGGATACTATCATTGTATACGGCTTCACCCGCATATCACCGTTAGGCGAGTGTGAACAATCCTGTTTGGGACACTCTGTGTATACAGCAGAACGCTTATTTATGTTTTAAAGATTCTATTCGTAATGGTATCGTCCTGCCCTCTACCAGAGACTCGCTAACCTGCTGGGACAGAATACCCTCTGCAGCGGCACTCTTCCCGGATACCGGCTGAGCCGATAAGGTAGCTTGCAAGAGCTCAGTTGGTAAAAGTTCGAAAAATCTAACAGATGAGTGCTCGCACCGAGGGCTGGCGCAGGAGTTTGCTGCTGTACAATCATATTATGTACTGGATCATTTATTGTTATTTTTATTTTATAGACGTTAAGCTGGCAATCACTTTTCCAAGGGATATATCATACAGTGCAAAAGTACGATTATTTACTTGCTGCATTCGTTTCGGAAACAAATCAGAACTGACAATATAGCGATTTCATCATTAGTTAATAATTAGTTTACTTATTTATGTGTATACTTTATTTTAAAATTGACAATGCATCATCCACATGTAGCCAAATTATTACATTCTTTTCTATCATATAACATATTATACTTTAATTATCTTTATTACTTATTTCCTAACTGCTTCATATTTTCTTAAGTCTTGCTTTGCTATTTATTCGATTAAATTCTATTTGAACGTGTTCAGCTTTTGAGATAGCTCTTAACATAGCGCAATAATCGTTCTAAGTTTCTTCATTAAAATGTCTTTAGCTTATTAGCATCTATATTTTTCACATTCTAGTTCAATATATTTATTGTGGAAGAATTTTTTTTTGTTTTTGTTTTTTTTTTTTTTTAATTTGTCAAAAGACTTTATGAACATAGTAAATAAAATAAGTCAACTAATGTAAAAATTCCACGATGAAAATTATTTCTTCCATAATTTTCATACAACAAAGGCATTACTATTGCATTTGCTATAAAATTACTAGAAACTTCGTAAATAATTTTGCATTTTTAAGATGAAAAATATTCTCTGGAAAGGAATAGAGGCTGGCCGTAATGTAGGATACGATGCACGATATTACAGTTGATAGCAAAGTCAAGGCTCGCTCATTGAATCGTAATAGTTGCGAGTATTGACATTGACGGTACGATAATTAGAAATTGTAGTAAGGCAAATCGTGAGAAATAAATGGGTCATTGATAATTCATAGTTCGCCATTGCGACCCCGTAAGAGGCGGTAAAAAATAATATGTAATCATCCAGCAAAGTGTAAGTGAAAGCAAAACAAAGTTTTCGTTGCGCTTATTATTATTATTTTTTTCTTCCTATCGACAAAATGATCATATCTAATGCCGATTTTACGCCACTCTTGTTCACGTTTAATTATAAATTATTTCCCCGCGTACCGAATGCATCGATAAGAGAAAGTACCTATCGTAATGAACGATATCGACGCGATATTTATCTTGTTCGTTCACTCGGCTATAAATTCAGCAATTCGAGGAGTAAGAGACTCGCGAAGCGCCGATAATAATACCACCGATCCAACGGGGTTTATTCAAAATTACGTTCACGGACTCGAATTAACCCCACTGGTTATTGATGCTCGCTTAGCTTATATATTTACAATCCTAATTACAATATTTCCCTGAAGTACAGTTGACGGTTTGATTAAACTTTTCATGCTCCCAGGCACGGTTACGATATTCAAGCGCAGCGGCTTGTCCGCGATGAAATCAAATACAATTATACGTCAAATGGATTGGCTTCATTTGGTCGTGTAGATTACAAATACGCGCAATTATAACTGGCGTGGGATCGTGTTCGCGATGGTATCCACGAAGTTATGTTAAATGTGGCGGGCCATGAAGTTTATTACGTATTCACATGCGTCTTAAATCGAAACAGATTCAACGAAAAAAAATTTCTGAGGCTCTATAAATCATATATTTGCTGACAATTCGGATCTTTTTGAAATAAATGTATAATGACGCGGGTTCTCCGAAGCAAATTCTCCTCTTGCTCGACACAACTTGAAAGCAAATATTGCGAGTTGGACTCGATTCTTTTAGTGATATTTTTTGTTAAAAAATTTCACGTCGTAGTAAAAATGATACAATGCGTTTCGCACTATTTCAGGGGAATAAGTACAAATTGATTTGACAAGATTAAGCACCGGAGGCTCATTTCATAAACTCGTTTCAAACAGGTTAGGCATACAAGCAATGCTTATTACTAATTTTTCGACATATTAATCGATCAATATTTGTTAATACATAAAAATTGTTTAAAAATCAAGTAATATACTATTATTAATTAAATTGCTAATGCACGTATAAATTAATAGAATATTATATTAAATTATGAATAATATATTAGGTCACTGCATGAAATTCATTAAATTTGGTTGAAAATATTGGAGATTATTGAATTCGATTAAATGTGCCAATTTAATAAGCATCGCAAAAATTTAAGAGAGAGAATGAGTTTTTAAAATTTATTTCGCGTAGCCGGCGATCCTTTGCAATATGTACTCAATTTTCGCCGAAATAGTCCAATTAAGCCACTATAACTAATTAATGAAAATTCCTTATAGTATATGAAAAATCATTTTTAAAAATGTAATAATAAAAAGGTTATAAATAGATCATAATATCAATTAGTGAAAATACCGAAAATATCTATAAATTCAGTTTAATACGCCGATGACTTCAAAACCAATCACAAACTATATATTAGCTTATTCAGCTTATTATAATAGTAGTATAAATAATGCAGATATTACGTTAAATAAATTTCACTATTAAATATTTCAATTTACATTTCTTATTTCTGAAATGGATAAAGCTCATTTAATATTAATCATGAAAGAATCTGAAAAATTCTCTACTTTTTGTGGAGAGAAAGGTAAGTATCGGATCCAATATCCATCAGTGGATAAAAAATTTCGGAATGATGTGCCTGTCATGGAGAAAAGAGTATTTGCGGGCAAAAAGTTATTGAAAAGCGATTTTTATTTGTCGCCCTTTCCTTTATAGTCTGAAATTCTTTGGTGGGAAAATTCTATATATATATATAGCGAAATCAGCTATTATTACGGCAGATTACTGCTGTTTTGATTTATTTATACCGAAAAAAAATCCCATTGTTGAACCGCATATATTGCTAACGATACATTTTAAAAACGCAAAAACCATTAAAAATCTATTAGGCATCGAAAATTAGAAAAATTCTAAGAAATGAATACATCATAAATGTGTGAAAATGACTTCACATAATCGCGTTCCTATAATAATAACGGCGCTAGTCGCGCAATTCTAGAATCTCAAGGGGCACATCGGCGATACAAGTCGAAGCGACCATACGCTTCCTCAAAATCAGTTTCCCTTTCAATCCCCGATCCTCGGCTCTACACGGCTACAGACCGCGCAATTTCCCGAAACCCCCCCCCCGCCCTTCCCCAGCGTCCCTTTTCATCTTTTCGCTCGTTCGAGGCGAATGCAGCTTCCGGCGGCGGTCCGAATCTCAGAATTGTATATGTCGCGCCGGCTGTCACGTGCGCACTTTATATATATTAAGCTTTCGAGCTTGTTGTACACATACACACACACACACACACACACACACGCGCGCGCGCTCCCGCAGAGCCACTTTCGTCGGAAGAGTGAGAGAGAGAGAGAGAGAGAGAGAGAGAGAGAGAGAGAGAGAGAGAAATAGGGAGATGGAAGTAGTCGAGTGTGTGTCCTCTGCGCTGATCAGCCGCATACAAAGTGTTCGACCATTCGGCATTTTCGTCGCGGTCTCTGATCCAGCTCGGGGATAATGCAGCGCAGTCGACGGGATTTCCGATAGAGGTTCCGTTTTGTAGATATCTGTGGGTGTGTGTTTGTGTGTGTGTGTATGTATATGTGTGTAAGGGGGCGCGTTCATGCTTTTGCAAGACGCGACGCTACCGGTGCCGCATTGTGCGGCTATAATGCAGTTTGAAAGGCGGAGGGAGGATTATTGCAGTTCCGTGAACACGATCATTATATATAATATATCATTATACACACACACACACACACACACACACACACACACACACACACACATATATATATATATATATATATATATATATATATATATATTTAGGTACTAGAAGTTTCGTCGACGTGACTAGGTATAAAGTTTTGGGTATATGCGAAGAAAAAATGACCAGAAAACGGGTATATCAAAGTTAGGGATTGAATCTGATAAACCAGTATCCCATAAGATATTATATACTATACGCTATAGAAGAAATCAGATAAATTTGTAAACAAAATTGATAAAATGAGATATAATTTGGAAAGAAATAAGTTTTTCTGAATGATAGTAGGATTGAAAACTCTGTATATAAGCAAAAATTTCGTAATTAATAAAGAATTTAATTATTTATTAAAAATATATTTAGGCAGACTTAAAATTATTATAACCGAACTTGCTAATTTTGTATTTATTTAATTATTATCAAATTCACGTGTTATGAATCGAATAAATTATATAAATAAATATTTCTTCGTTTAGAAGGGATTGGACTAGTTACGTAATTGATTTTTAATTTAAGTTTTCTAAATGCTTTATGTTCCAAATTCAATTACATATTTAATTAGACGGAAAATAAATGAATAAATAAACAATGATATTGCTTAACTCAGTGATTAAAATCTGTCCTATATTGACTAAAATTTATAATTGACAGTGGGAGTGCTTGAATAATATATTGAAAATTGTGCAAATGTTCTTATTATTCAAAACAGAAACTGCAGTCGTCGAGAGCAAGCATATGAAAAAATATGAAAGAAAAATGTGAACTCAGTTTTCGGAAATTTATGACATGTCGCAATAAAAGGCACGTGTTCTACTGACAAAGCCGTCGGAATATTTTGCTTTATTTCCATACGTCGCGTGAAATTCGAGTAGAATGAAAATTAATAAAAAAAAAAAAAAGAAAAAAATTCATAAAACTAATATAAATATCGAAAGAGAATAAAAATATCTTTAATTTACATGAATGGATATATATATATATATATATATATATATATATATATAGAGTTCGGAGAAAAATTTTATTACAACCGCGGCAAAAGCTAAATTGTTCCTTTCGACGATACATTCCGGATAAATGTCTGCTTTCGATTCGTCAATTCCGAAGCCTCGTCGCAGTAAATCTCACGCGCACGTGACCCTACCCGACATTTAGTACGGCCCAGCTCGACCGTACGTATTACCGCCGTTCGCGGCACACGGGGAGCATCGTTATTCCGCCGGCCCTCGCAATGATTCGCAGAGAAACCCTATTAAAGCCCGACGAAATACGGTCGTGCGACCATCGATTGTCGTGGCGGCTGTTCGATAAACGTTCGTTCAATCCTGTAACGGGAATACTTTGAACATTCCAATAAACTGTCGGTTAAATGGAAATGTCATTAATGATTTCTTGGATTTACGTAGGCAAAGTGCGAAATCAAGAGATTCTGAACTTTGTGATAAATGAGTCGGCGAATCATACGAGGTCGTTCGTTCTTTAATCCACCGTAAATCATTCAAATACTATTGCACACTACAAGTAAGTGCAGATTAAAATTAAGTCTGACTGACTAAATTTCAATTATGATTGGAAAGTCTACATTGCCTTTCGATGAAGGGATTCAAAGTTTTGAGCTTTGTATCTGTTTGTAAGAAAGATTTAGGAACGGCACCCAGATTATACGTTCATTTTAAATGATTAATTGCGTATAATTAACTTTTCTATATTTCAAGATGCAATTTTACTACTATACTTCAATAGAAGAGTTTTTTTTTCTAGTCCTGGGTCATTGATTAATTTAACGATTAAATTTTTTTATTACAGATGCCTCAATATACCCCTCTGCATTATTAATTTATCAATATTGAAAATTAAATAAAATGAAATAAAAATCACTTTAGTAATTATTTCTCTCCAATGACAATGCAAAAAAAAATCAATTTACATTAAAGAAAAGGGTGCTTTTAAAAATAATCAAGATAATCTAAAAAATAACCAACAAATACGAATTAATTCCCTCTGGCTCTTTAATGGATAATGGAAATAACACAGTATAAGTTGAAAGGAATCCCGTGTTCTTACACAATAAAAAAAGGAAGAAAAAACAATCATTAAAAGAAAAAGCACAATCTTTAGAGGAATCGCCGAGGGAGAAAAGTTAAGCGATCCTATCAATCTTTTTCTCCTTTCGTCTCTGACTCTGTCTCTCTCTCTCTCTCTCTCTCTCTCTCTCTCTCTCTGGTCTAAAATCACTTTATCTTCTCTGCTGTCTACCTCTCGTCGACCAAGGGAGGGGGGAGCCAATAACGCTCTACCCGTAACATACCTCACTGGCGTACAGCTCCGAGCGATTTTGGCTTACTTATATAGAAAACACGGGGCGCAATGGCACGCGGACGAAGTATTAGCGCGTGGGGGGGAGGGGGGGCGGGGGGCGGTTGGAGAAGGGTGTTTGGTTCGAAAGTTACGGGAAAGTTCACGGCACAATCGGAAACTTTGCGCGGTGTGTATTTATTCGGGAAGGAGAAATTGCTCGCAGGGTGTCGCGGGCCAGGCCGATCGTGCTGTTAAATCATGACGAGAGATTTCTTGTATCGCTAAGTTCCCATGGGCGAGGGGCCGATGCGATAGGTAAAACTTCGCGCGAAGTACTGAGTATGCAAAAGTTAAAGTTTATTTTCGATGTTAACGCCGATGTAGGGAGAAAGGGGCACGCGATTTATGGATACTTTGGCAATATTTGGTATTGTTAGAAATCAATTAATCGAACGATCTAAAGTAATATTAACTGTAAATAAGAATGATCTACTATGGTTATAATACGATTTTATTATGATATTACGATATAATGATATTTCTGATAAGTCCTTATGCAGAGACATTCATGGAAATGTCGTTGGTACAAAACTGTTCGATTTAACTATTTGTTTCAAATAAATTTTTTAATAATATCCATCAAATATTTAATCCAGATACAGTGATATTCTAAATAAATAATTTTTAACTTTAATAGATTTTTACACGTACGAAATCTAATATGTTCGTGTTCCTTGGTTCAAGGGACTGCTATACAAACAGAAAGAATTCTATTATATGAAGATGCCACCTTATTGTGAAAAAATATATTAAAAAATTGTAAGAAACGAAGCCCGTTGTACAGACGAAATGAATAAAAATATAAAGTTACTGCACTAAGGTTGATTTTGGAAAAATGACAAAGCAGTCGCATCTATGTGATATAAATCTTATAAAATTGCTTTATATCTCAACGCCAGTAAAAGCGTCCTTCCGTATAATGATAACAAAATATATATTTAAAAATCCTGGCTTTTATTCTACTTTGTGTAACTCTGTTATTTCCTAGAAACAGTATCTTTCAACTGAATAAATATTAGTTTTCTTTTAGAAGACATGTCCAAAAGATATGTTTTTAAAAACCTAAAGCGACTTCTAAATTAACATTCTAAATATTCTAAATAAAGTTTAATTATATTAAACCTTAACGTTATTCTATAAGAGGATATGAATTATCGATTTGGTATAAAGATCGTAAAAGCAGCTCTAGAATTTGTCATCCCTCGGTTCTACTTGCGCATCACGTAAAACAGAGCGAGAAAGATATGAGAAAAATTACATTAGGTTCGCGTTGGACACCTGAAAAAAAAAAAAAATTGGACCGCGCGTGCCTTCCCAGCGCAGTGGCCTACTTTCCGCCACCCTGCTTTCGGTACGGATGTACTCCACGCGTAGGCGATATTATGCGCTATTTACATCTGGCAGCTCGGCCATAAGTACTGCTGGACGGTCATTTTTTCTAACTAAACAGTTAGCTGTAATTAATTCTTCTATTTGTCTGACAAAATAATATAATAATAATAATAATGAACATATCGCTGAATAAAATCTGGACCTGTCGTCTAGATGTCGCCGATAATAAAAAATCCATATGATCTTTAAGAACCCCTAACGCTGAAACGTGAGCGGTGTCCATGTCCATGTTTCATGGTAATTAAAAGTTTATTTCAAAAGTTTTGCAGTATTTGCAGTGAAAACACTTTTGTTCGTTTAATAAAAAAAAAGGAAAATTCTGAATTTTTGTATCGTGGCGTTATTTTTTTTCTTCTAAAACCAAATATTTAATAATATATAAGTTAATGTTTTTTCAGACTTAAAATGCCAACTCTGGCATAATTTTTCGGTTTTCATAATATAAAATTTGATTCAATTTTAGAGGGTAAATTAATTATTTACATTATGAAACTTATCTCGCCTACTTCACTAACTAGCCGTGAACTACTGAAGGTAAATAATTTACTTAAAACCACTGAAGAAACATAAAATATACTATGTGTAGGCTGTCACTGTTGAATAAGTTAAAAAGCAACTTGACCAGTGCTACATTGGTTCTCTAGTCCATGGATAAGAATAATTATAGTAATGCTGTATCCTAACTTTTAACGCGATTCCAAAAATGATAATAAGCGCTGAGTTTCTACGAGTTCAAAAGTTATTGAAGGTAGCACTAAAAAAGTTTCTAAGATCATTTTGATGGATCATCAATAGAAATTGAGGGAAATAGAAATCGAGTTCAAAAAAATTGAAAAACAGTTCATTTATTATTTATTAATATTCTCATAAATGATTGTCAATGAGAAGCTGTTATTCTAAGTGGCTGCCACATGCGGTTCCAATCGATATTGGACCATTGGAGATGCTCGAGCGAATTGCAAAGGATATATTTCGGGAATCCGGAGGATTTTCGTTGCCTTTTAAATTTGCATGATACCAACAAGGTTTTCTAAACGCGTTTTGACCTCGTCAGCACGAATTTCGAGGCTGGATTGTCGAGAAAATGGCAGATAAATTATTATTAACAATTGAATTGTTTACAATGCTGTAAAAACGAGACTATACTGTAAAATAAAATTGAAATAAAATGATACGATCGTGTTATTTTCCCTTAGCAATCGGCTAAATTTTGTAAAATTTATTAGGTCTCGAGACGTTGCAAATTTAGTCAACATAAGTTGGATCTTTCGAAATCCTCTAGGAATAGCAAAACATCTATTTTTCACCTGCTTACCAGATAATTTGGCCGACTTATGACAATGACGAAACAGAGAGGTCTATGTTCCTCTTTACTCGCTATTTACTCATTAATAAACTGTAGATGAAAAAATTATGATAGCATTGTATTGCTAGCCTAGGTACATCACTGCATTTCCATTGCACGGATTACTAGAACTCAATTTTCGACTTGAAGTTCAAGTACAAAAGTCCGAAATCTTTCGTTTTTCCAAAATTTCCCGTCACACGAAGCGGTCTCAAAGTTCGATGGCGTGAGAAATCTTGAATAGCGACTTGGAAATTCTAGATTACTATATATACTACAGTACATATTATAATCCTTTGATCTCATTCTGATTCTACCTATATAACAGATAGCAGGGTGTAAATAGAATTCAGACTTCAAAGTTCTCGACAATTGAAAATGCTACTGATGTCTTATTTTTTTTTTTAAATCTCCGTCTGCGAAAGCATATCGTACCCAATCAACCGTAAATTTAACGGCTTTCATCTGCTCTTCAGCTTAATCTAATGGACGTAATGCACGAGATCTTAACAAACGGAATACCTTAATCAATAATCGACCTCCCAATCTGCTGTAGTAGATCACCACATAGTTCTCTCATACATCGTTGTTGCTGCCTCGTCAATAATGCCCAAACTCCATCCATCTCTCCGGATATTACCGGATGCTTGAAACCGATACCTGACTTTTTTCTGCTTACTCCTCGCAAATGTGATTACAATCTTAGAATTGACAATCGAGGATGTGGATATGAAATACTTGCTTTTATTTTACTGGCCGTAGTTATATAAATGTTGCAAGCAGTTGTTATTACATTCTTCTTTATTTTGTAGTTACTATTGCTGAGTGCTATGTAGCTTATATTGTATATCTTGTATGTATGTTAACGGTGATAATTTGTATCTATTTTATTTCAAGTGTAATATATATATATTTCTTTATTTTCTTCGTTTTTACATCAAATCTATGATTTATTACATTACTATATCTATATTTCATTCTTGGTAAAATACACAAATACCCAATAAAATTTCTTTCAATATCTCCTCACCTCCCCTGCTCTCCCTTTGAAGATCCATAATGTTACTGTAATACGTACTATTTATTTAATAACTTTGAGTTTTCATTAGATCTTTCATCGTTATTGCTATTAATACAACCTCACCGTACCTCCTTTTTCATTTTTTATAAGAAAGAATTACATCAATGCGTTATGCAACACCAATCAATCTTATATAAGGATGGGTACTGATGGTTAATGAATCAATAACAAAAAATTTTAATTATGCTTCTATTATCAACATGTGTAACGCTTCGATGAATTAACATTCTCTTCAGATACTGGAATTTATTTAAAAATAATATTTTTACAAGATAAAAGTTTTCTATAAAATCAAATACAAGAATGTTGCGATAATTTTTTTTGACTCGTCCAAAATTTTAAATATTCTTACATATAACTCGTAAAAAATTTAAGTTCAGTAATCTAAATACTATCACACTTTAGGTACAACTAATGTATATGTCATATCGAATTATTACCAACATGCATGGATGTAAAAATACGAAATGCATGTATTAGTATTAGACCAGTGAATGGCTACAGTAGTAATTTAACTGAGACATTTGAATGGAATCATTGACAATTAATGAATTCAATTGTTATAAAAAACATTACACAGAATCTATTTTTTTATTAATCTTTATTTTATTAATGTATTGTGTATAGTCAAGGCAAGTAAAGTAAGCTTTTTTAACTTCTTTTTGAATTAATACGATTTTACCAGTTTGTTTCTCTGCTCGTACTGTTAGATTATTAAAATCATATCGATGCTTCAATTCTTTTACATGGTTTTTAATTAAAAACTTCTTTTAATCTGTTTTGTATGTGTCATATCCTCTATTATGGCGTGTATTGTTTAAAATTCTTTTACTTGCAGGAACATAATTGACGCGACAATCAGAGCATTGAATTTTATATACAACATTTATAAACTCATATTTTTATTCTTTGTCTTTACCTCGTTTAATTATATTGCTGAGATTATTCTTTATCGGAGAAACGAGTAGATATATAACTATATCTTTTAAACGTATCTCGTTTTATTTCCTCTTTTCTCTTTTTAGTGTACGTACCGTAACTTTCCGACACTTCATGCGGTCCTGATGTGGATTTATGTGGGTTGTCAGAATGTACGCTATGCATCTGCACGTCTGTTTTAGTACGTGTATTTGTTTATATTATTACAGATCTCTGCTTTTACTTAGTTGAGGAATAAGTAATGCCGAAAACTATTCCAAAATACAAATAATTATTTATTCGATTAATAGTAATTAGTAACCTTATAGATTGTGATATCGGTCGCTTTTTAGTTTGGATACTTAAGGTTGGAAAAGTGAAATATTCCAGTTTTGAGTTTCGTGGAATATAAGTACAATATTTTCCAGACTAGCGCGTTAGTGATATTTTTTTAACCCAAAACAGGAACTACGTTTACCATAGATCTCGTGTTTGTATAATAAAGTTCATTTCAACTAGATTAAATAAACGAAAATACAAGTCTGATGGAAATGAGGAATAACAAACGATTCGAATAATTTTTGACCGTTCATTTTGAAATTAATATGGTCCTTAATTTATGTAGGTATATCTCGTTATATCATGTATTATATCTGTTAGGTATATCTCGAGGATATACATTAATCCCTGTATTTTTAAGCTCAAACATTGACTGCGGATCTTAATCATGTAAACCGTACCAAGGCAAAAAGAAAAAATGTTCCTCAACTATGACCCAATAACCCACAATTTTCCTCTCGCACGCGCAAGCTTCCCTCCCACACAGGCACACATACTGCTCGAGAGATCTTTTTCTTGTCAGCAGATTAGAACTGTCTGCGGATTTCGATTTAAGAGTGTAGCCGGAAGAGAGAGAGAGAGAGAGGGGGGGAGAGATTCTTTTTGTAAAGGTGGGCGGGCGGCGGGGGGGGGGGAGGCGAGGCTTAGACCGTGATGCGAAGAAGCGTAATAATTATCCTTTGAACGTTTGCCTTTAAGTGACTGCAGGATGGAACGGTGTCGGGGGGATACACCTGGCCGCACGAGTCGATCTCCCCTTTGTCCTTGAGCCAAATTTTCGCCTTTCAAGCTCCTCACGGGCCTTTCTCGGCTTCTTTCTGCCAAGGAAGCTTTGATTCACCGTTCGCTCGGCGGATTACTTTTTCAAGCTCGAATATATTACGCATCACCCTTGATGGCTTTAACATCGCGCGCGGCCCGCGCGATTTTTCAAAGTTCATTACTGCACTCGACACGATTTTACCTCTCTACTTTTCGCGCGATTACGAAAACTATGATATACTTTGTAATAAATTGCACACTTTTATTTATCGATATTATATCCTCTATTAACGTAATTTTAATTACGGCCTCAGTGAACAGCTGAGGATCATTAAAGAAATTGTTCGGTTCAGTTGTATCAAATTAACAAGATGCGAATTCTGTAAATAATGAATTTTAAATTAAAAATTAAAAAATTAGCATCTATTATATATATATATCTGGTGGAAGTAATATAATTTCAAGCGAAAGATAAAACTTTCAATCTAAATTAAGAAGTCAATGTGAAGAGTTAAATAAAAAAGAAAAATTGAGATGTAAAGAAGAGAAATTTCAAGGGAGCAGTTTATCGCGTAGAAAGTTTATTATAGTATTGGTAATATATACGGTTTTAATACTCGGGGACAAAATTCTTTTTATTCTAACATAAAATTTAAAATACAAATTTAATATTGATAAAATCGTATAGCAAAGGATTATTAGATATACCCTTCGCTATGCAGACTGTATATTTCATAATAAAATATAGTTATAAGTTTCGAGTTTATTTTTCTATTAACTCGGTTAAAGAATGCAACTTTTAAACAAGAAAACTTTCATTCAAACCTTCCTACATATAGGAATGTATGAACTTTTGGCGTACATAGAAAGCTACAGAGAAACTTAATTAAACACAATGTTACATCCTTATTTTTTTATTATTTTTTTGTATGATACTTTTTAAAAATATAATTTTATTGCATTTGTTTTATATTTGTGTTCTTTTCGTAAGTCTTGTGGGCATTGCAAAAAGAAAAACATTCATTCAATTATTTCTGTGAAGATATTAAAATTAAGCTGTATTACTTTGTCAAAGCATCGAAACAAACGTGGTAATCCATGTTATTTTAAGTTCTAATGTAAAATAAATGTTTGTTTTTGATTCCCAATAATACTATTCTACCGTTTTTACAATCATTTCTCGAATCTTTACGCTCAGGAAAATTGATTTATTTTCATAACTGTGTTCAGAAAAAACACAATATAATTTATATTAATTTTGGATCTGCAATATATATTGAAGTTGAAAAATGATTTTGTGAGCTTATCCATATAATGAAACTACAACGATTTATTGATTGTAAATTTTATAGTTTTCTTATGAGTGCTATCAAAAATTTAATTAATTTCACATTTAATAATACTGGAAGCATATAAAGCAGTTTGTTTAAAAAAAATTATCGTCGGTATGTTACTGCATATATGTATATAATTATATAAAAAGATAAATTTATTGTATGGTATAGTTCAAAATAACATAGTGAATTTCTGAAAATTCGGTAATAATGAATAACGAATAAGCATAGCATTCAGTTGAAAGTTCTTTTATACAAAAACAAATATTGAGAGCTTCGTGCCAAATAAAATCGAAGAAGTAATTTGGCTACCTTGTTTATTTTTTCCAGAGAAAAAGTTTTTGCTAATATATATTTAAATTAGATTATAACAGTCGTGGAAATTTGAGTGCTTTTTTTTATTACAAATTAAAACTTTCGTGCTATGGCTAAATAAGATTTCAATAAAATGTAGCATTTGATAAAATATACATTGATTAGAAATTCGAAATTCGATCATCATTGTTGCGAATTCCATAGTGTTAAATTTAATAGAATAATTAATTTAGTTGTTCAGTTGTCCATTTATTTTCAATTGTCGATCTTTGAAGAATACCTGCATCTCCAATTCGAAAACAATGTAACGATCCCCACGAACTCGATGCAAATGTGTACGCCTTCGTATTGTCCATTCGAATACATTGCTTTCCTGTCTCCCCCCCCCTCCCCATCCACACGCCCCTCTCTAGCTCCATGCTACTTTTAAAATGCACCCGTTACGCACGAGCGGCCTAATCGCGCGTGCGAATAGCGCCCTTAATCCCGCCGACACCGGGCTGACCTTCCCGGACGCTGTACTACTGTGGCGCGGCTGCGGCCGCGCGAGAATCGATGCAGCTTCGCGCGCTGCCCCCCCCCCCTCCTCGCCCTCCTACCCGGTAGACGCAAAAGTATAATGCAGTCGCAAAGACGATATACGCGCCGAATGCAGGGCGAGGGCAGGGGGAGGGGTAACAATGAGAATACTAACAATAATCGTCACGCGGCATTGTTGTACTTCCACGATGTGGCCGATATAAAATACAATTCGTTGAGGCGCGATTACGACGATGATTCGGACAGATCGTATCGAAAATTTCAACAATCGGAAACAAACAAAAAAAAAATAGAAAAATCATTGCAAAAGGAAGATTACTAAGCGCATCGTGGGCTTTCGATGTTTTATCGTCGGAAAAAGAAGTTTCGCTGCGAATTTCAAGGGTTGGCTTAACAGAGCAGGACATTTTGAATTCCGCGCTGTGCGCGAGCACGGTGAAATGTTGAATTATACGAATGGGTCCCTAGAGAGAGAGAGAGAGAGAGACAGAGAGAGTGAGAGAGAGAGAGAGAGAGAGGAGAGAGGGAGAGAGGGAGGAAGGGTTTGGATCAGAGCACGCTCGGGGTTTATATCGAATTGCGCGGATACATAAATCGAGCTTCCGCGTGGCCTTGGCAGTGGGAGAAGAGTGAGAAAATTCTATTAATATCGAAGAAAATTGCTATCCCCCCGTGTATCCAGTTCTTGTATAGTTTAGCCGCGGTACGGTGTTTCGCATCTTTGAATATAATTTCAATAACTTTTCATACACATATATAATTATATATACATACATATACAATTTTATATATATATATATATATATATATATATATATATATATATCTACATATATGTAGCGTACTGTACACAAATATTTTCCATTTCCCCTGCAATTTCCCGTCTCCGCCTTCTTCGGTTTATTTCCGGCTTTTTTTGTCCGCTGACCAAATTGCATTCGGTACACGGAAAATTTCCTTCCGCGCGTAAATTTCTGAAAGTTTCGCGAAAGTCGAAACGAACGATGCTGTTTACTTCGGGCTCACTGATTTTAAGATTTATTCGCGGATTAATCAAATATGTTTTTCGAGCGATCTCTTGTTTGCTTTAAGAACGACCTTTACTTACGTCCGTCTAACAGACTCTTCATCGTTTGTGTATCCTTTCGAATGGATCTATTCTTAGACAAATAAATATATATAATCTTGATCTTATTATTTTATATTATTTTACATTATAATTATTATTTGCATTATAATTAATCAAAAATAATGATGAATATTATTAATTTAGATTAAATTTTCAGTTCAACTGAAGTTTTATTTAATTTAATTACAAGGATTGATTTATTAATTTAACTTTATAATGTCAGTAATATTTTCGATATTAAAATTTCTCTTATTATATTTTTATTATAATATGTTGTTATTAATACATAATAATTCAAGTACCAATTGTCCCAGCCGAGAAAAGATTTTCCTCTAAATTTATATTTTGAGAATTTGCACTTATTGTAGTAACTTGTTAATTGTACATTATGTATAGGTAGGTATATATAATATATAATTATTCTCTAGTAAATGACACCGTAGAAGAGTGTACAATTAAATATTCGATTGCACAACTCTAGTAGGATAATTAGCTTTACGTAATCATTGCAAGTTCTAACTTAATCAGAAAAAATTACTAAAAATTACTTGTAATTATTTTATTTATATAAGCGCTTGTACACACACACACACACACACACACACACCACACACACACAGACAGAAAAAGAAATTGAACATTTGATATAAAATTTGATATAAACTCAGCTTTTGGTATTAATTAAGTCAATTATAATGCACAAAATTGTTAAAATTATTTAAGTGAACTACATATTCGTTTATTATTTCAATTGTTCAAATGATTATTCGAAAAACGAATTGTATTTGTAATATGTGCAAAAGATTTAAACACTATAGATGAATGAAATATAAATGCTAATCTGAATTTTTTTTATCGAATCTTCGATAATTTATAATCGATTTGGTAAGTATATGTTCTCGATCTTAAAAGACTTACTCAACAGACTCTCGATCGCTTTATTGTTCTTTATTTCATAGTCGGCTATAGAATAAATGAGAATAGTTTCCGTATTTATAGGAGGTCGTCCCGAAGTTTCTTCGCCCGGCGTTTCGATGTTTGTACCAGCGTTCTGTTTACCAATGTTTTCGTCGATATGATTCCTTTAATGACTCTTAATATTGTTTATTTCTTGTTTATTCAAGCGAATTTGAAATAAATAAAGCATTAAATTTTGAAAGTAATTTTAAAATAATAATAAATAAATTATAAAGTTTTGTAAGTTTTCGTGATTTATATTACTCCGCAGATATGATTAATAATTATTAACGTGTTATTAAATGTGGAGAATTTAATCCTATTAAATCTTCCGCACCCCTTTCTCTATTATTTACGTAAGGATTAGAATTAATGTAGGCTCTTGCAGAATACTCATGTCCAATGTCTTTTGAAAAATAATTGTTCTCCTTCGAACATTATATATACGCATTATTAAATATTATAATTTTAGTAAAAAAAAAATCTCGTGGACCATTGCGGGACAATTAGGTTCTAGTTGGAATGAGAAAATCGTGCTTTCTTCTAAAATTGAATATACTTGAAAAAACAACGGCGAGTAGGAAAACGAACGGAAAATTCTTTGCGTGCTCGTTTTATACCAATTGTACCTTCGTCCGACGGAAACGCTTCTCTTTTATGAAGCATACGAGTCGCTGTTTCGAGCTCATTACGCGGAAATTCCACGTACGAACGTTGACGTCGTCGTTTTCGCATTTCTCCCGAAATCACCGAGCAGCCAGAGAGCAGCCTTTTTCAAAAGACTCGAGGCTGACTCGATGCATTACAATGGGCCTCCCGACTAAACCGTGTACAGAGACAATGAAAGTACGGCGGGGGCTCGCGCTCTAAACTTCGACAATTCAGCCGCCGGCCAAACGCAAAAGCCTCGCGCGCCAGCGGCTCGTCGACGCGATCGGGCCTTCGCCATTAGCCGCGGGCCCCTCGACGCTGCGTCCCGACGACGGAAATCACGTCGCGCAATCGCACACGAGCCGCCAATCGTCGCGGATTCGTCGCCGATTGCATTTTTAACGACGGTCCCCGTACGGAATTACGAGCCGCCACGACGGGGCCATTATTGTTTGACGCGGAAATTGAACCTTCATAATGTCGGGTGCGCGCGACGTTGAGATTCGCTCCTGGTTGAACGTGTCAAAACACTTCGCGCTCTATGCATTAAATAAACGCGAATGGTTATGTACCTCTGAGCGAATGAAAGTTTAACAATCGACTAGAGTATCTTCGCGGATTTTTATTCGAACGATAGAATTAATTCGTGCCGCGTTTTACGCGCTGGGGCGCGGGTAATGGGACTTTGGTATCCGCAGCTGCGATCGATACCCAGCCGATGCAACGACCGAAGCTGAAAGTGTATCATTCGGTAACTGTCACTTTTGCATTACGTGTTTATCTTATTATTTTATTTTAATCTTAGACTGAGGGATCTTGTCTCGGCCGAACTTTCGGGATTTTATACACGGCTATATTTTCCGTACATAGACATTTTTCCCCCCTCAAATTCCAAATATGAATATTCGTTGAAGTCATTGAATCTTCCGCAGCGCTCGAATTGAAACTGTAACGGACAATCCGGGGCATTCTTTTATCCGTGAACTGAGACGCTTCAGCGGCAGGAACGAGATGATCTTTTTATTGCGAATGGTTACCGACGACCGAAAGGGAATCTTTTACGACAATCGTAGGCGTAAAAGTGTGATATGGGTGACGCCCTTCGTAATATTAGCATCGGTAGCGAAATCTCATAGCCTTGGGATATTGAGCGAGCTGAAAACCGTTCTGCTGGTGCCGTGCGCTGAATGAGAAACTATCGGGATACTGGGAATGTCACACACAAAAAAAAAAAAAAAATTATCATGCAGTACAATTCTTGCACATATTGCAAAATCAATATAAAAGTAGCCGGGAAGATGTAAATGCGAAGTGCCGCCACACTCTTATTGAATATATTTACCTTACAGTGACAAGACATCTTTTGATTAATGGTAAATTTGGTAATGGAATACATTTTTTCAAATATCTAACGGGAAAGACCTAACTTTTATGCAAGAGCATAATATGAAAATTTTCATGACTGATATTGTTCCTTTCATAAAAGCCTGATACACATTTCGGTGTTGTAACGTTTTACGGAAATTTTTGAAGACTATGATTTTATTTCTTCCAAATTATAATAAAGTTTGGTTACGACGGACTTACCATAGTCGTGAAATTACATTGTATCATTACAAGTGCTATTGAAGTAAAAATAAAAAGTAAATAGTGCGCAGTAAGTATATTCAGTAAATAGACGATAGTATCAGGGTGTCGACAATCCTCTTTTGATTTTCAAACAAAACAAAATTATTGAATTAATCAAGTATTTAGATGACTCACTTCTAGGTACGAGTACCTCCTAAAATTAACGAGTGAAAATTCACTGCTGCGATTGATGATGGAATGTGACACAAGTTGCGTTCCTCCATACATTATTTAATCGTATGAGATTTATTAAGTATAGATATCATCGTATTTACTTAGAAAGTCTTGATAAGTATAATAATTTATGGAGGAACACAACTTATTAATTAATTGAATCCAGAAGTATATTTATGTAGCTTTTAATCATAACTCAATAATACTTATTGACATAAATAAACATTTCATGTTTATTTCCGCCCTTAAACATCGTTGAAAGAAACCCATATTTCCATTAAAATTAAACACAACATCAAGAAGTATTTCACGAATAGCTTTGTTTTGTCAAAATTAGTGGAACTCTATCGGATTCCGAGCTGATACTATTATCAAGATTTATAATAGCTTTGCGAATATGAGCTAGGAAAAGCTCAATTAACGTAACGATATTATCAGATTAGATTGATTCATAATTATACAAACTAGCATATTCAGAAAAGTAAATTTACTATGTCAAAGCTATTATCGATAGTGACATAATGCTCATAAGTTCGTGATCGAATGCGCTGGCTTTTTTTTATTATCTGTAATTTGTTTATACTGGAGCAAAGTCTTCGATTATAATTTTGAATTTATGACTCAGTTTTAGTAATGACTTTATATTTCTATAACTTCCGGAATACCTTAAGCGCCTACCTAAGCTCCTGAATATTTATATCTAATCGTAAAGCTTCAAATCTCCGAGCTTAGTGGTGTAGTTTTCATGGCTGGAACGACTTAATATAGAATAAATACATTAATCGCCGACGATCGTGTCGGAGATATACGGTCAAAGTATATATATTTTGTCTTTCATCGTGCGACTGGCTGCCCTGTCGCTATAATAATGTCCATGTTTATTAGGTCCTCCCATTGTCTCTTTACGGCCTTGGCAATCAGTCGATGAAACGAGTAACAGTAGTAATATTACGTAATAGAATCTTTTTATATCGCGTGGCAGTCGTCGGTAAAGGATCAAACGGATTTATTATTAATATCATATACGTTTTACAGCGCTAGCGCTGAAATTTAATTACCGGCTCCATTGTTTCGTTTAAAGCGGGCTTAACCCGATATTCCGTATATGAGCGCACAAAGGGATTTATCGAGTCAAAAGAAAAAAAACAACAACCATTCTCTCACTGCGTGTATGTTTCTACCATATGCCGGTGGACGTCAATTCTCTGTGGTTATCGAATGCCCACACGTACGGTGGGCTTTGTTTCTCTAAAGGGCGTAGAATTAGAACGGAGCCCCACGTTTCTCGAAGGAAGACCGTCCTAGAAATAAGCGAACTCCCACTCTTACGGGAATGAGGAAACAAGAAGAGCCTCGGTTGAGGAACGCAACGGAGGCACTTGGGCAGGACCTGCGCCCATTTTTTCATATAACAGATGTAAACGACAACGCGCTATATCGCATGGAGCTTTAATCGAGCAGCTGGTACGCGTCTTCGAAAAAGCTCCTCGTCCTATCTCTCTCTCTCGCTCGCTCTCTGCATCTCTTTTGACCGGATCGCGCATCCTCCTCGGAGGCTTTTAGAAATTGTTCGAGCAAGCCGCAGGGATGGAATGAAAGAGGGCGTGAGGGAGGCGCAGGGGAGGGGAGGAAGAGATTACCTCTCAGCACTGCCCGTAATTTCGCGACGCGCAAGGCCGCGGAAAAACAACCCGGCGAGCGCGCCACGGGGGGGGGGGCGAGAGGGGTCAGGCTGCAATAATAATGAGCCCGCATGATCAAAGGGACGGCGCTCCCCGTCCGCGTCGTCGCCTCGTAACGCAGCGCGGCGGCAAAATCGATGCTGGCCGGCTTTCTGAGGGACGGGGAAAGAAAGGGGAGGGGCGAGCTGCAGAGACAGGACGAGAATTGGCGAAATTATCGTGTAATCGTCCGCGGCTAAGGGATTGCGATCGAATTTTCATCGCTATCGCTCGAAATTTTCTCGTTGTTTCGACGAGCGTGTACGTGTGTGTATGTGCGTGTGTGCGACTTTGACTTCTTTAGCGATTGATGGTGAAAGTTTCAGGAGAGTAAGAGTGACTTACTAGTTCAAAATATTAAGTTTTTTTATTATTATTATTAAGTTAAAATATTAAGTAACTAGTTCAAAAAATATATAAATAAGTTCGTCCTGAAATATATTCTTTCAATTTAGAAGGAATTCGATTCGAACATTTTTCTCTTTAGTTTGCCACGCGCATTTTTTGATTTTGCTATTCGGTTAGACGTAGACCAATTTTTCTAATTGTTCATCTTAAATTATGTGACTGTCTGAATATTGCAAATACTAATTTTTGCTACTAATGGTCCCGTTTTCTATAGGATTTAGTTAAATTTATGTAACTATTTCGTGCCGCTTTGTTATTTTGCTCCCTTCTCAAGGCAAACCTGTAACGATTATTAACAATTAATAGTTTTATAAATAACAATGAGCAACCATTGAAAAGACTCGGAGATCGATTGAAAGTTCAATTATAAATAGCTGTACGAACGAACTATTATTCAGTTATGAAGAGCGAGCGCGATCTCTTTCTCTTGGATATATAACGTGAATGAGTAAACAAGAAATCATCGTATGCAGTAACAGGCATTATCGAACATGAAACACGCTTTGGAAGTTGAGAGAGCTAGAAAAGTAAGACGACTATAAAGCTACCGAGCAGAAACGTATTATTGTAACATAACTGTCTATTTTAAGGAAATTAAATATGAGAAATAAAAATGTTTTGTACCATTTTGAAATTATTTGAATCATATTTTTCGCTTAATATATTTGCTTTATCGTGAATATGGATCATTTCTGAAAGTAATAGTTTTTAATATAAATATTCTGGAGCTAATATCTTTATATTATCACAATCAATTTTATGAGTATTTTCTTTTATATGGATGCATAAAGTAGATGTTGATATTTTATATTTTATATCACTTATATGGTTTTCCAGTCCTTTTACTATGTATTCTGAAATTTTCACCAACATATCGAGACGAGCAATTTTGACAATTTTATTTTTTATGCCGTATTTACTTCTTCTAAATTTTTTTTTTTGTCTTTTCCTAACACAATAATATCATCAAATACGTCAGGGGACTTACAGATAACTTTTATATTATGTCTTTTTAATGAGATGGTGAATAGATCGATTTTCAGATTTTACATATGGCTTTGCAATAAACGCTTCATTTATATTTAAACATGACTTTTTTGTTTTCTTTTCGTGCGTTTTCATTATTATATATTAATCGTAGTCTGATGCATTTATTTATAAATTCTACCTGAGAATGTAAGTTTTTTGTACGAATCTATATTTATTGTATTGCCTTTTTTATATATAATTTGACATTTAACTAATTAATTCATTTTTATCATTCTTTTACTATAATCTACCAAATCGTTATGCTCGCTTCATAGAAACACATAACGCGAAATCTAATTAAGGCGAAATCCTAAATTAAGTCTTTATCTCTCTCTCTCCCTCTCCACCCTCGTATTATAAACTAGATTACTGTCTATGCTTTATGAAAAATGTCTTTGGTGTAACTCATTAAACGTATAGGAATCCAAATTATAATGTCACCTACATACCTGACATAATGGGACATGACAACATAATTTATTCAGAGCTAATATTTTTAACGACTCCATAACAATTTTCTTTATAAAATGGGACTAAGAGGGTTGCTCATAGAAGCTCCAAATATTGGTTTCTAAATTCTATCGTCAAGCGTAAAAAAATTGTTATCGAGTATAAATTTTACTATATGTATAAACTTAGTTAAATACAAATGAATTTTGTACATTACTTATATATAGTAGATATATCGTGGATTAGTATCATTTTTTTCCTAACGTGCATTTTTTTTTTTTAAATGTATCAACATCAGAGCAACTCATATTAAGTATTAATCATATTGTTTCTTAAAAAATAAGTATATTTTTACTTTAAGCCTTATCAGTGACGAAACAGCTGTAGAGAATTTACTATTGAATGTTTTTATCCAATCGTCCAAAGGTCGTCCTATATAAAGTAATCCAATATAATCGTCAGTAATGCATATACGGAACTCGGCAAGCTCCACGAAATACGAGGGTTTCCAAGGAATACACGCTATTGGCGCAGAAATATGCGAACGCTAAATCGGATTTCTCAAATCGTAAAATAATCACGCTCTATCTCTCTTTCGGAAAAAGACCTCCGACCAACGCTGCATGCCTCCCCGTCGATGGCGGGACGAGAAAAAAAAAAGGAACCAAATACATCCACTTGGAGCGATTTTGCTCTTCGACTCTGCATTTTATTAGGCGATCGAACTTTATTCGCGTGCTTATCGATCTGCATGTAGTAACTTTACTTTCTACCTTTTTTCCCTTTACCTTCGTTTTTTTTTTTTTTTTTTTTTTTTTTTTTTATTTGCAACGCCGACAAAGAAAGAGGCTATACGACGCGTAATAAATGCAGCGCGCGCCATCCGAGAATTCACACTTGGCCAAGGATTATTGGAAAGCATCTTTTTTCCTCGTTTGCGTTTCTCTCACTCGGTCTGGGGCCTCTTCATAGATATTTTTTCCCCGCACCTTTTTTTTCTTTATTCTATCGCTCGGTCACAGGCGCCGCTATCGAGTTTCCCGCACCCCCTCCCCCGCCGCCGCGCTACCAAGCTTCGGTAAGCATGGAGGCCACCCTGTGGCGCCCGATGCCGAATGACTGATTTTATGTACATTTTCTCTTTCTTTCTTTTTTTTTTTGCGGTCCACGGGAGGATGTGGCGCAATCTGCTCGTGACAAATGAATGATATTTGTCCGCGGATATTAGGGGATTTTATCGCGCGAAATTCGTGCGAGTAAAAAGCGAGAATGTAAATGCCGAATTCTCCGAGGCGTTATAAAACCCAGTCATTTAATCATTTGTGTAGAATATAAAAGGTTCTTTTATCGCGCGTTACAAATTTTACGTCAATGTAAATACAAGAAAATAAACTGCAATAAATTTTAAATCGCGCATTAAAGTTGAAAATCGATAAATAGAAATAATCGTAAAAAAGGATAAATTATATGTTATACATTGTGGCTGGAACGAACGATTGGATTTAATGAAAAATTGATTTATCGCACTACATTCACGTGTTTAATATTCGCGTCCCTCCATGTAGATTAGTAAATCCTTCAAAGTTTAATTAAAGTCGATGACTCGGCTACTTATGGAATTCTTTAAACTAGTTCACAAGTTCAGGCATTTTTCATTAAAAAAAAAAAAAGAAAAAAAAAACAAGAATAAACAACACGTGCGGATTTTCAAAGTATTATAATCATCGGACAATAATTCATGTTTTTGCAGAGTCCCGCCTGTTTATGTTCAGCTACCCGAATAGCGAAGAAAGCGAGCCCGGCCGAACAATGGAAAAGGGGGGTATGGATCTTGGGACGGTGGAAAAAGGTTTATGGAAAAGTTTGACGGAGATCAAGAGCTCGGTAATGGTGACAAAAAAAAATTGCGAAAGAATAATAAATGTAGTCGAAAAAAGAAAAAAAAATTATGAAAGGTAGGACAGCGGCAACGAAAAACGGATTGACGCGTTGCTGGTTTAAGAAAGGGGATTTGACGTGAAAGGGCTGATTCGAAATTTCATCAAGACTGGTGGTATCTTATACACCGGTACTTTCCTGAGAAACCGGAGATGTCACTGCTCAAATAAATAGAATCAAATAAAACGAGAGATTGTTTCTTAAAGCTATTGACACTTCGCAGGAGGGATGATTTTGATGAATTTTGATAAATTTTCGTTATACCTCTAACGCGATTCATTCCGTTGCTTTACGACTAAAATTACTAAACAAATAATACGCCTATAATAATCTTAAAGTTTATGCAGAAGGTAGGTCCCTTAACTGAGCTATATGCACGCTATATCCTTTATGTGTATAATAAATGGAGGGCAGAGGCCGAGAAAGAATGAGAACAGAGAGAGAGAGAGAGAGAGAGAGAGAGAGAGAGAGAGAGAGAGAGAGAGAGAAGGGGGGAGGGATTGAAAGCGACGAGCTCGAGCGAGAGGTCGACGCTGCGCTGATGGACAGACTTCCACTTAGTCGAGCATGATCGCCGAGATCGATGGAGCACCCCCTATAACGCCGCGCACAAAAGAGAGCCCCGACAGCCATTCTCTTTCTCACTCTCTCTCTCTCTCTCTCTCTCTCTGTCTCTCTCACTCTCTCTCTCCCGCTCGGTCATCTTCTCTCATAGGAGGCCAGAGACCAGGTATATGGCAAAAGAGTTAATTATAAAGAGCGCCGATCGTCGCGCGATCTGTCCTGTATATGTATATACATATATAGCGCGAGACTTTACGAGCTGCCCGATAGAAAAAGCGCCGCGTCGAGAACAAACTGTGTTGGTCGTATGATATTCTGGAAACCTGTCTGGATAATGCATCGAATGCACGAACAGTAGATAACAACAACGATTTGATGTATAATAAAAGTATTCTTTAAAGATGCATAAAGAGAATTGTTTATTGATTTTTTGTTCTACTCTAGATGATAATCTTCTGTCGTACAAAAATATAGACATATTAAGGTAAAAATGTTCAATAGGAAAAGTCTACCTATAGCCAGGGTCAGTTTTTGATTGCGTTTGAACGTTGATATAAAGTTTCTTACTGCACAGGTACGGTGTAACTAATTTTACTCTCCACATATTATTTCGTTGAGTTTGACATTTTTTTGTTAATTTTAAGCGTTGTACATTTTGGAGGCTTGATAAGATTATTCATTGATAGTCGAAAAGTTTAATAAATAATTCGCTTCCAAATATCATACGAATTTTTTCTATTCATTCTATATTTACAATATTTTTCGTAAATGTGTGTAGCTTAAAAATGTAGAAATATCACGAGAATTTTTATTTGATAATATGATTTAAAAGTCTCTAAAAGCAACTGAAAGAACTGAATTTCCTGAAAGTACATGTTTTCTTTTCATTTATTCTTATCACATTAACTGTTAATGTTCTAAGGTTATTAGCGATATGGCATGTTATATATATATATGATATACATTTTATAACTACATTATTTCTTTTATAATTTTGTTTTTCTAGTTTGTAGATTTAGCTCATACGTTTTAGTACTTATAAATATTGTTATACGAAATTTGCATCTGTATTTATATTTTCCAAATTGAGTTACGATTTAAAACTCGATTAGGATATAATAATAAAATTGCTTAAAGTTTTTTTTAAGGGCTTACCTGATAAGTCGAGGATTATATTAGTTGTATAGCTTATATTAAAAGAAAAAATATTTTAGTCATTGAATAAAGGAATAATTGAGATCATATACTTTTTCACTTTTTTTTCTACTTTTATTTTCACGTCGAGTTAAGTATCTGTATACCCACGGCTTAGATACATATATCAAAATAAAGTGCTTGACATGGTATTTAACTTTCACACTTAATTATTTGCTCAATCAAAAAATTATTCTATTGGATGTACGAGTAAGTTTTGAGCTTTTGTCAAAGTATGAAGTCAACAGTGCATTCTGGACAGAAATATCAGACCTCATGTGTTATATTTGTGTATTTTTGTATTTGTGTATAGTTGCAGTATTATATTTCAGTATTTCTTTCGGTGCATTCATTTCATCGAGCAAAATCATGGTAAAATTCCAGCTAAATGAACGTCATTTGCGAGAAGCGCTGCTTCTATTCTTTAATATGAGGGAAAATGCGGCTGTGGCTTATCCTTTGCTTTCGGAAACTTAAGGGGCGAATTGTATTGGTGAATTGCCGTGCCGCGAGTGGTTCAAACGGTTCAAAAGTGCTGATTTTTGATTATATATAATATATATTCACGAGCTCAGAACTAGGTGTTTAAGATATTGAACGTTCTGCAAAATGAAAAATTATTAGAAGAAATGAGTAAAAAATTCTCCATAATAATACGAGATTTTACAAGATTTTCTTCTAATATAAACGAATTGAAAATAATAAACATATGGCCATTTAATTTCTCTTACAAGCAATGCAAAGAGTATTGTAATTGTACGTATAATATTACAGCTTGTAAAGTAGAATAAACAACTGTACGATACGTTTTTTATAAAATAATAAAATTAATTCAATTTTTAATGTAAGTAATTCTTTATTGTTACAAAAATTTCATTGGAAGTATCCATTATTTTCGAAATCATAATTTCTTCATAACTGAGTCTTCTAGAAAGCTAAAATCAAATTTTTAAGGAATTGACGGATATATTATTTCGTTTGTATTTACTATCATACCATATTTATTGCTATACACATTACACACACACACACACACACGCGCGCGCGCGCGCCCGCGCGTCAATATATGTAAATATACATGTACATACACGGCAGCGCATTACTTACGCTGCTGAAAACAGCCTCAAATAATATACCATTACAAAGGAAACTTAATGCGTTAATTGGGCGTCTCCGCTTGAGTAAAGGAGACACTAACGAGCGCCGTATACAGAGCGCTACAGCACCTGAGTAATCCCCCGCTCCGCGCGACACTCGCGCCCGGCCTTAATCGCCGGCCAAATTAACGGCATAATCGCACTCGACCTCCCCGGCCGCGCGGCCATTATAGGATCGGAGCCGTCGCTATCAGGGGGTGAAAAATCACTCTGTTCCGGTGGCCTCAATGCCGCGCAAATATCGTTCCCCTCCCGGGTTGTTGTGTCTCCGCCGCCCCTCCCCCTCCGCCCTCGCGAGACTTGAACTTATGCCCGCTGGCAGTTTATACGCGCCCTCTTAGAAAAGCCGGGCGTTTAGGAACCGAGGGGTCGTCCATAAATTACGCGAGCGCTATTCTACCGTATTCTGAGCCCTCCTGCCGACCGTGTATTCTACCGTAATTTTAATGCCTGACCCCCCCCCCCCCGAGCCCGCAAATGATTGCGTCATTTTTGCTTGCAATACATATTTCATTTTTCTCATTTATTCGAATCAGGGAAGGGCAGTGGAATCCAATATAAGTCATTCGGTGACCGATTGCCAAAGTATTAGTAAATATACTGGCAAATTAGCACGAGAACACTGTAAATTTTATTAAATAATTTAATTGAGGTATTGGATTTCGGTACTTCATCAGTGATTATCATTTAGACTACGTAATCAATGGATACAATAATAAATTTTATTGATGTTCGAAATTATCTATATGCTCGAACGATGAGTGCAATTACCCTTGAAAATCGTCTAATTTACGGTTTCGTACTTCACTAAATCGGAATTCAATAATGACCTTTAATAAAATCTAATTGAACCTGGTCTCGTTTCATATCAAGAAATTCTTGATTGTTATTATCCAGAAATTTTTGTGAACGATGTCTATCACAAAAGTGCTCGTCCAACACAGCTGCGCTATTTATGTTGTTTTATTATTGAAGAAAAGTAAATATTAAAGAGATTACGAGTTCTTGTGAAATAAAAAAATTTTCTAGACGTTCGAATAAATTAGTCGAGAATCGAGAGAATACCAATGGCTTTTTTGTTCGGCCCTGATTACATTAGCCACTGACAGGCATGGTTAATCGTCAAATGGCACAGACAGCGATTGATTAAGGATTCTGCCACCTGGACCTTATCTCGTACATGCCGCCCACATTGAGCACGAACGTAAGGATGACAAAAGCAGAAAAAGTACTCGAATTGTATTTTTCAAACTTAATCAATCGAACCTATGTATGTAAAGTGTCGTCCCGCAGCTGGATTCTATCAGATTCTAGTGCAGAGATACGAGGAGGCGATTCTAACTGTAGATGGCACTAAGGACGATTCTAATTAAAAATTACGGACGGCAAAATTCCGGATCCAAAGTTCTCGGTCGGGCATTTCTTGCTCGCGGGACGGGAGTGCGATTGGAATTTCGGCTGAAGTTCGATGCCAATTCGCGCGCACGTATTTTACGTAATTAGAATTCGCGAGTCGTTGCAAGACCGTACTAATTTTTAGTTGCCAATAATTCGTTTCTGATCGGGTAATATCGTAATTGGAATGCCGAAAGTACCACAATAACCTTTATAGTTTTATAATTTGTCTATTCTCGTTACCGATTTAAGAATGGGGATTTGAAAGATGAGAGTTATAGTATGAAAAAATGATCAAATGCGATCATTATCCTATATATACGCTACTTTTTTCAGTCAACTGAAAAATTTATCAGATTATTATTGACATAAATGGCAGCTTCTAATTAGGTAGGTTGGTGCTATATGTCGAAATTGGCTAATAATTATGAATCGCTTCATATTATCTTCCAAATAACACAGCAAGCACGATAACAAAGTGTAGAAAAAGCTACCATATTCCTTATAGTTCGATTACGGATTTGGAATTCTAAACGTGACGACGCATACCAAAGTGCACATTTTACACAAGTATTTACAAAAACCGAAAACGTCTAATTATAAAAAAAATGACGTAATTCCGGAACGAACCCGACTCCCCTATGTAACCTAACGTAGCTCTCCGACGTACTTCCCTCTCACTCTGAAACGTCCATGTAATTTATGGACGGCTCCCGCGAGCCGCTCAACCTAGTTCTTCGAACATCGCCAAGAGTGGAATGGAACTATTTTCGTCAATCTCAAATAAAAAAATGTCTTGCATCTGTGCTGCCAGCCCCACTCGAATGTGACGTCGTATGCGGAAATGTGTAATATACTGCCTTAGTTATGCATGTATATATGTGTATATATATATATATATATATATATATATATATATATATATGCAAACTCACCCGGTCGGATATTACGGCTGGAATAATGGGATATTCGCCCGCGATCGTCATCGTTCGCTTATTTACTCGCGGCTGTATTATAGCCGCTACGGCTGTGGTATGCGTCAATTTTGCATTTGCATAAATGAGAGGGAGAGAGGGAGAGGAATAGGGAGAGAGAGAGAGAGAGAGAGAGAGAGAGGGAGCTCGGCATCGAAGAGTAGCGCGCAGGATGCGAATGATATGTAACGCGTGAAGCGTCCAGCCTCCAGATTGTTAATAATGGAATCATTCGGATTTATCGTACGTAAAACGTGTACGCAACGATCTTTTAACGAATGCTTCTGTAATTGATCGGGAATTCTTTTCTGAATTACCCAGATTAGTAGGTGCGTGATGTTGGCTGGCGATGAGGACAAATGCCTGAATTTTTTACTCGAACATTAGAATTAAATAATCAGATGTATGAAAAGAATCTTTTAAAATGAACTTCATTTAAAAGGAGGAAGGAAAAAACGTTTGTTGAATGGAACGACTAAAGATTAACTACCACGTCAGAAATTGAAGACTCGGCAAACCCTTGCGCGAAACTGAAAAGCTGTAGGAAAAATTTCAGGCATCGAAACAATAAACTCGTAAATCATTTGCCACGTATGGCAGCAGAGACGCGGATCATAATAAATCCAAGCGGGCATATTGGTTGAAAATCCTTCTACGAATACTAACTCGCGATTTATTATCAAGTATTTTTTGCTTTATTATTTAGACAAGGCTCAAATAATCTGACGAGTGTCTTTCATGAGCTGCACACACACACACACACACACACACACACACACACACACACACACATATATATATATATATATATATATATATATATATACATATCGGTCGAAACAATTCTTTTCTATACGTATATAACGTAGTCGATAAATAAGTAAGATTATGAAGAAATTTGCATTATTGACCATTCGTCTAAATTATAGTTCAAACTTGGGAAATATTGCTGACCTACTCCTCTGAAACTATACGACCCTGCTCCGTAATATTCAAGTAACGATTGCACAATAAGATAACTGGCTCTATGTTTGATTTTGCTGGAAAACTGGGAAACAGATAAGATAAGTATATATAAGATAGGTTTACGTTGTACAATTTGATGGTTCAATCTCGATTCCAATTGTACGAGTCATTCTTCTCATATCTGTTGTTAGTTTGTGAATATATCGTCCATGCGCATTGTAAAATTTAAACAGGAATCGCGATTCAATAGAGAAGTAAATAATGCTGTCTGATTGAAAAAATATGTTTTGTTTTCTTTGTAGAATCATAAAAATAAATATATTTTTCATTTCGAAGACATGGAAATTGTATTGAAAATTGCTGTTGGTAACGTACATTTTATAACTGTGTTCTTTCAATTTATAAAAATGATATCGATCATCGGTTCCGTTTAATTAATTTAAACGAATATCCTATACCTGTTAACAACATCATAATATTTTCTTTTTTTCCCCTTAATATTGAACTCATTACAGGAGCTATTTTATAAATAAATCAGTACAAGGGAAGCATCTTTTTATAGAATCATAATGCATAATACAGCGATAGTATAGAAGAAAAACCTATATGGATATTTAAGAATAAATGCATGTTGTGAAAAATATTTTCAAATATCAGTGATGTTTTATTTGTATTGTAATTATAAAATGTCGCTAAATCAAAACAATGTATATTAACGATATTAACACTACGTAATTCTGCATTATCTCTAGAATAAATGTATTTAAAAAATTAATAAAAAAAATAATTATAAAACAAAACAATAAACGAAAACCGAAAATATTCAATTTAAAAAATGCATTCGCTTCGTAAGAATTAAGCTCGAGTTAGATTAGCAAGAATCTAACGTAAAAAATACCCTAATAATTAGAAATCAAGCTCAAATGTCCTCTCCATTCTTTCTATTCACCGTCCAAAAAATAACACGTAAAGCGAGTTCCGTCCTTGGTAGCACTATACACAAGCTACAGCGACAACTGTAACACTGGCATTAAAATTAGATTGATCCCACCAAAGCCCCCGCCCCTCTCCCTTTCGTGGCCTTGATCTTGACGGGGGTTGGGGGGGGTGGCAAACCCGATGGCGGCGCGGCGGCGTAATAATCCGCTGGCGCGATACGTAATTCGAAGGATTTCGAATGTTTAATCGAGTCGGATCGATCGCACCGCGGCGCGGCGGCGCGGCAGTTGCGCGCTGGGCGAATTTCGACGGGCGCTCCCGGCAGCCGGGAGACGCTTCTTGTGCTCTAAACCTTTTGGAATGAGTATAATCAGAAATTGGTTCAAATGTAGAAGCTATTCTACATGATAAGCATGTGAATGACAAATAATTATATTGACAATGTAATTATATTACAGATTGTACAGAATGAATTTCTGTAAAAGATTCATTCTAGTTACCAGAAGAAATATTTCTTGATAATTGCAAAAATGTAATTTCAATTGAAAACAATTCTATCCTATTTCTTATTAATTCAAGGAATTTTCTTAGAATTTTTTACTTGTGTAGTTGAAAAAATATTTGAGGAAAATAGCTATAAATTTCGGTTGCTCTATAGGCTGAGAAATGTAAGCCATTTTAATCGCAATAGGAAATAATAAATTTTTTTTCTTTATCAATAACTATAAAAACTATAAAAACTTTATAAATAAATATAAAATTTTAAATAAAAAAATTAAATTAATGTCATTATACTAAATAAAAGTACAAATACATTAAATGTATTTGTAAGCCTTAATGGCACTGAAAACGAATATATACATTGAGCCGTTCAGTGCAGTACGGTAATTGATCAAATTCAGTAATTTCAGTAAATTCAAAGCAGATAAGGAATGTATAAATAATTTTGTATAACCGCTCAGATAGAATAACCTTATAAATAATATTAACGGCCATATTGCCCGTATGCCAGAAAAAATTTTACCCGCTGACATACATTTAATAACGAATGAAAAAACTACTTTAAGGAGACGAAAATTTCATCTACGTAATGCAATCGCACGTTTCCGAGGTGTTGCTGCTGCCGCGACATCTCTCAAAGCCACGTGGCACTTCGTAGCCCTTTTCCCTCGCTTTCATTTCGCCCCGCTGCAATGGAGTCTGTCGGAAAAAGCCGCAGGCTCCTTTTTCTCGGCTCCTCCATTCCGGAATTCATTGCGGAAAGAAGCGCGGAATGCAATCATTTCCCTTCTTTAGTCTCGGCTCACGTAATTACGGCTTTCAGCGCCGCGCGTTATTTCGAGTTACGTGGCGCACATCGGGGGTGGGCTATGCTAGATTTTAGGAGAAAAGTTGAAGGACGTGCGATTAATTTTTTGTTTTTCGTCGAAAATACGTTGCAGTAGAAAAATAGTATTAAAGCCGAAAGCAAAACGATTTGTTCATTTCTTTTATTGTGTTAGCCGAGAAAATATGTGAAGGGATTAAAGCTTGGAAATAAATATCACGGATTTGCAGCAGAAATTTTCAACTCTGAGTAAACGGATAATGTAAAAGTCTATTTCAATTGAACAACAAATTATTATTATAAAATGAACTATCAAAGTTAATATGCGCTTTAATATGCACTAAACTGTTGAGTTTTTCCTACATGTATGAATAAAAGGAAATAAAACAACGTGGCGAGTCATCCTTTATCTACAATATGCGTGCATAAAATACGCATATAAATTTTTTTCCCTAATAGTCTGGTTAATTAGTCTGGTTAATTAGTGTATCGCCCTTGATTGCCGCATTTTTAGAAATACATTAGGGCACTAGAGCGGCTAAAGCACTCTGAATACTTTAAAAAATGTTTTTAAAAATTTCTTAATTACCATCTTGTAAAAAGTTTTGACGTTAAGCTACAAGTAAGGAAATCGATTTTTTACCTCCTCTGTCAGCGACTTAACTTACTTTAAAGTAGCATTTTAATCTTAAAAAAAAAATTTCACTCTCCCTTTAATGAATAAGCTTTATTGTCTGTAACATTTATTATATATACTTGTTTTTAGCAAAGAGACACGCCCGAAACTGTTGCATTATTTTATAATAAATTTTCTTCGAAACTCGATAAAACGCCCGAAGAGAGTCCTGAAGTAGTGAATGTACGTCGTGGTTAAAATATTAATGCAATGTATCGCGCGTTCTTGATCTCTTTTTCTCTTATGCTTTTTCGTGACTGGGGGTGGGGGCGTTTAGCTCTTTTCTCTCGTTTCCTTTTTCTCTTTTTTGCACTTTAATAAATAACTGAAGGTGGAAAGCAAGCTTCATTGATATTCGTGCAAGTGCCTTGAAATAGAATTTAAACGATTGAAATGAACTTTAATTGTCAAGCGACATAAGGCGAGATAGCGAGAGAGAGAGAGAGAGAGAGAGAGAGAGAGAGATAGAAAATTGTACATCACAATTCATATAAATTTTTATTGAAAGTCTTTAGTATAAATAGATTAGTCCAATAAAAGCTTCAAATTAATAAAATTGATTTATAAATCAATATATAACTAATTATTTTTATTCTATAGTTGTAATACATATTTCTATGTCTATAGTTTTTCTATAATTTATTAATTATGCGACCGAATTCTATCGTTTTCGAAACAAAAAATTTTTCAAGCATAATTCAAAATGAATTATATCGAAATGCGGATAGTTATTATCTTTCATTTAGTTTTTCTCTTGTTATGAAAACAAAACTTATATAATACAAAAATAATACACGAAACGGCAAATTATAACATACACATACAAGATCTATTTATTTATAAAGCAACAATAATTCTTCATCATCATAAAGTAGTGTGCAAAAACCGTACAGTAATTAGATTTGTTTTAGATACAAGCAGGTATAAGCGTTTTCCGCAAACATAAGTTCGACAATCACTGATCGTCAGTTTTTCATACAACACCGACAAGAAAGATTATTTAACCAGTTTGAAACATAATAAATCAAACAGTCTATGTATGTTTTGGAAAAAAATAAGCTGAGATAAATTCATTCTACTTTAACATTTAATCAATTATCTGCCCTTTAGAGCTTACGTTATCGAGCAATAATAGTTGTTGAAAAGGGGTACTTAAGTTTTTTATATCTTACAGCAGATATAATGTAAATTAGTATACATTTTAAATATACTATGCATTTCTAATAATATATTTGCTAATTCTGAAACAATACTCTCTTTTATGCATATGCAAGAGTAACTGCTTAAACATTTGTAATATAACATATGATAATGTTAGTTCAATGCAAATCCAAGAATTTTTGATCAATTCCCGTTCAGTTCATCATTAAAACAAATATTGGACAAATTAAACATTAATATTAAGAAAAACGATACTTTTACTTTCAAGGTGGACGATTGCCTTCTCAGTTCCCTAAGGAAAGTAATTGCATTGGAATATGCAAGTGGAAAGTAACCACGTTGGGTCAGACAATCACTCTAGGTTTGGTTTTTGTGCAATGGAACGGAATTTCAACTTGAAACATAATCGTCAATCACATATTTTATTAATGAAACATAGAAAAGTCTATCTTTAATATCTATAGCTCATATTATTATTGGCTCTTATAAAATGGAACAATTAATTCAATTTTGAACTTTTTGTACTTTTTCAATGCTTATGTTCACTTATTTAGAAAAAAATAAAAAATTTAACCAATTTTGCCTATATATATATACTACAAAAAACGAATGAAGAAACGTATGGATGGATAACAATTTTTTACGTTTAAAAATGGAGGATATTCAAGAATTTATTTTATTCACGTACTCTAAGAATGTCTGCAAGGGTTCCTTTCCGACTAGTATCTTTAGTATCCCATGAATCTTTTCTTTAACGTGCAAAATGCTTAGCAAATAGCGAGCACCCTTGTTCCTATATTTTATGGATTTTAATATTAATTCACCGCGATTATTTATAAGAAATTGAAGTACGTTTAAAACATTACAATAGTGTACGAGTAAAGCATAGAAACGAATTAAGCTTAATTTTTGTTCAAAAAATTTTGTCCAGGATTAGCGTGATAAATGAAAACGTTAAAAAAACTGACTAATATTTAAAAGCTTACAAAATTCCATACAGGGCTAAAAGCCTGTGCATTGTCGAATGGGAGTGCTGGGCGTAAGTTTTAGTTCGCGGTATACACAGTTTGGAATTAAGCTAATGGCGAATTATAAACTTTATTGTTTTTGTTTCTGCTTTTTCATAAAACATTTATTTTTTTAATAACAGAGTGCTCTACTTTCTTAATACAGATACATTGGGTTGAAAAAAAGAGTAACATTTTCGACTAGCTTCGAATAATTTAAGAAAATGTGAAATTATTAATTCACCAATATGATTGTCTTGATATCGTAAAATTATATTATCAATTATAATGACTTTATATTGACTTATACTGACTTTTTATGAGTCTTTGGATTGACTATTTTGTACTGATCTTGACAAGAATGTATTCGCTTGAATTTTCTAAGTTTGTTTATTTACTTCAAAATGTAAACATTGTAAAATGTATGAATTTTTACGTGATCAAGAAAATATTTTAACGAATAATAATTTTTCCATCAAGACAATTGTAACGAAACAATAAAATTATAAAAAATTACATTTAATATATTATAAATCTTTTGATAATATTTTCACAATTATTAAATTTCTAGTGGGGCTGTTATAGTTTTAATATCTTTTCACGCGTAGATTGCCTTTAACATCATGACGCTTCCGCTTGAAACGATTCGTTCTGAAGGGATTAAAATACAGCGCGATTCCAGAGGTATGAAACACGAAGAAAAATAAAAGACATTGCTATATTTAAAAAAAAAAATAGCGCTCCGAAATGTAGGATATCGCTCGTTCATTCGATGAAGCTCCAATCCTTCTACTTTTTCGTCGCACGTGAGAAAATAAACATTATTCAGTCGTAAGAACAACTTGGTGATTAAATCGTCTAAGTTTCTTACATTTTTCTCTTGCCCAATATCTCACCATATTTCAGAAACATTTTCTCATGTCGTCAATAATCATTAATTTGCTCAATAAGTCACCATGTGGCCGCTATCATTTTCAGCTAAAATTCTTTCATCCATTTCACGAAAATTCATATTCGAAAAATCCAAAAAAAAAAAAACTTAACCAAAGGACGCGTGACGCGGGGAGGCGGCAATTTAAAAAAGAACAATTCCACGCGCCTCATAGTGCATAGTCGTCCATCGTCTGCCGACATCGAGTCCCTCCTCGGCGCAGGCATGTGTAATGAAAAAAAAGAAAAACTGAATACTGAGCGTAGTCCCCTACCTGAGCGTCCAGGGCAGCACCTTGCTGCCCTCGAAGCTGATGCTCCTCAGCTCGTACTTGGAGCGCAGCCTGAGCGGCGAGACGGGCGAGCCGCTGCTGCTGTGTATGAGGCTGCGCAGGCTCTTGGAGGTGGGGCCGCCGCCGCCGCCGCCGCCGCCGCAGCCGGGCACCGCGTAGCGCCGTGCCGCCGCCGTGCTGCCCGCGGTCGGTATGCCCTCCTTGTGGCTCGGCCGCTTTATCGAGCTCATCCTGCCGGCGGCCTCGCCGCTCGTGGCCCGGGGCGCGGGCGCGGCGGCCGCTACGCCGTCCCTCGCGAGCAGGCCGGCTCGAGGCGCCCTGGAACAGCGAGCCGACTCGGTCGGTGAAGGGCGAGGTCACGGGGCGCGCGGGTGCGCGTGCACGCGTCCGGACAGCCGGCGCCCATTGGTACACGCGTCGCGGTTGAGCAATGCGTCGGCTGGCGATCGGCTCATGCGGGTATCGGCGATCGTAACGATTGGTTAAAAAGCTCGCGAGCTCGTAGCCGAAGCGGAGAGTGCGCTGGTCGTACTTCGTGAAAAATTTTGAAAATTCGTTGAAGCGAAGTAGAAAATTGCAATAGTTTGCGCTAAATCTAAGTCTGTAGAAGAACAGCCGCAGAATGCTCTGTAAATGACATGAAAAAATCAAGAAAGTACATTGCCTTACGCAGTTTGACAATTAAAGAAACTTCATTCCCTTGGCCATTCGCTTTGGACTCGAAACGAGCGTTTCTAATTCTTTAAAAATTTATTTCTAGAACTTTATTTAAAAAATCGTTACGTTTGCATCGATAGTATAATGGAGTTAAGGATAGGTAAATTGTGAGTTAAGGATTTCTAATACAACGATATTCGGGTGACGAATTTGGTCGCGAGCAAGAGAGGTAACTTAGATTACCTTCAATGTGGGCCCTGCAAAGTGTTAGAATCCGAGGCTCTTCCATTCTCAAGCTGTAGTACTCTGTTACTTACAAATTAACCGGAGCTGCCTCCCTCGATTCGAACCGAATTCCTCACCCAAATGCCGCGGACTCTCTCGGTAAAATTCTTATTTTAAGGCGAGTCCTGACATTAAGCTTACTTTGAAACAAAAATAATTCAAACCATAAATATGCACGCTTAATTATATCTGAATGATAAAAATGAGATACACAAAGTATTTTGTAATCTGCTTCTTGTAACATTGAAAAGTTTTGCGAGTAATAAATTTAATTTAAGTAAAATTTAGCTAAAAATTATAGGTATTTACAATTGAAAACAGTGTAATTTTAACTCAAGATGTTAATTTTCAGTAATGTTATATAGTATAATCTATATCAATATCATAAAACGTCGTTAATAGCTCCATAATGCATGGACCGCGTTATGTATATTATGCCATACAATATAAATGTTTATACACATACACATCGATCTCATACATCGGGAGATTTCAAGACATTGTGGAACAGTAGCGGTGGTTGACTACTAACCACAGTTATGTGTACACGGAGCGCTAGCACGTTTGAACGACAAGAAAAAAATTTAATAGCTCTGATTTTATTGGATAATTGAAAAAAATACACGACGCGAGTTTCGCGATTAAATGTATTGAATAAAAGTAACATGTATTTAAGCCCTATGATTACTTACAATCTCTGAGTCTTTGAAAAAATTATTGCTGTAAAGTCAGATCTACGGTTTTGGTCATTCGTGTTAAGTGTATGGTGAATCGATATTTGCAAGATATTCTGTTTGCAGCTATTACATTCATGATATTCAATGACGTAATAAATTTTCAAAGGAGCAAAACAAAATATAACACTTCGAGCACTTCCATATTCTAGATCTAGGAATCAGTCTAATTATACGTAAGATGAAAATACTTCTAAGTATTCGATGCTCCTCAAATAAGGGAACAACTGACATTTTCTTTTATCCGAATTTGAAGATCCGTGTTCCTCGTTAGTACCTTAATTAATTTCGTAATTGGCAGATCTGTTAAATTCATTAACAAGACGCGTAAGACGTTTAATTTAAGTTAACGTTAATGCTTATTATCCTTTTATTTTATTCAATCATTTAATTTGTGCTCAACCGTCTCGGATAGGCTAAATTATTTGGCTAATAGCACAGAATCGCGTTTAGTGTAAAATATTCAGAGGAGCTTTTAGAAGTTTCTCTCTAATTACAAAAAATCTACTGAAAGCCATTGTTTAATCTTTAATTAAACGACGAAGAAATTCTATTATCGTAAATTTAACGTTATTATTAATTTAAGAAAACTATTACAAAACATCAGATGTAGAAAATTCTTTAACTTTACTCTAAGACTTATATTGTCCAAAGACTCTTTAGGCATTAAAAAGAAAAGCATGATGAAATTTTTATATTTTTTTTTACAAATTTATAGTAAATTAATAAATATTTTTATCGGTCTTACAATCTTTATACTACAACATATTAAATTAAAATAATGACAGTCAGGCTGTCCTTGTTTATTATCACCCCCGAAGAATCTAAAATAAAATTGATTAATAAAAATAAATTAGATTAAAACTTAAAAATAGTAAAGATAACATAATAAGAAAATAAAAAAATAAAAATAATAATCTATATTCTATGTTAGTGAAGGACAACCTGACTACCCCCAAATTTCTAGTAATTTTTCATTTCAATAATATAATGAAAATCATTATTCATAAAAAAAACGTAGATTAATAGAAGGAAACGCAATCGAATTTAGTAATCGTGCATGCTGCTAGTTGTTCAATAATTATAATATGATTTTTGATTCTTATTGCTATATTGCAAATTTAATTATACATTAAATCATTTTATATTAAACTTTTCCGATGTGAATCAATATAAAAAGAGTTTACATTCAATGTTCATCGATACCGTAAATAAAAAACCAGGAACTAGAAGTAAAGTTTATAAATTTTATATTTGTTGTATACAAATACTTAATTATGAATACAATTGCCAAATATTTTCAAGGCTAATCTTAAAAATGTGGAATGGAAATACGTAAATTTCGCACTGGTTCACCTGCTGGTCTCGTGAGCGGGAAGACAGGTGGCCCGTTCCAAGATGAATGTAGATAAATAAAAGATCTAGATATTTATCGAGGGAAATGATCTATTTATCCGTGAACAGTAGTTCAATCTTGATACTTCGTCGACAGAAACCCATTGGGTGATTTGGATACGTTTACTTATAAGAAGATTATTGCAACTATGGGTCACTGACTCCATGGAAATTCAGTCATCTTTTTTTTGATATTTCAACAGATAATTCCTTTAGTAGCTAATTCTAATTGTCAAATTTTTCTTTAATCGAGTATATCATTTTAATATGACTGCATACTTTCTAAATTAAATATAACTAGGTTAATCCATTTTCACGTGTATTTGAATGTTTCTTACAAGGCAAATAGTTTTGCAAATCAAATTCGAGCACGTTTAATGATGCAATAATATCTGTGCATGTATTTGCATTTCTATAAACAGAATTCATTAAAACATAAACTAATCGAGTAAAGAAGCTTACATGAATGTTTGGAGCCTTAGAATTATTTAAACTAGGAATTATTAATTTACACACCTAAAGGGTTTGGGTGAATTTGCTTAGGTAAATAATTGAAAATCCGTAACCGAAGTTGGGCTATTTTTCTTGTTATGTACGTTCTCATGCTTAGTATAATTACGAACATAAGTAAAACATAGAAATAAAATTAAAATTATTGATGTAATAGATTCAAAAATATGTTTAAAATAAAATTGTTTCAATAACGCGCCAACTTTATCGTCAAACGTACTCCACTCCACATTACTTTTTATTATACTTGAATATATATGCAATTGTGATAAATATAATGATAGTGTTGTATATGTAATTGTAGAATAATTCTCGAAATTCTATGTTTACACTACGATGTATAATATCTAGAAATATTTGATCGTAACGTGCAATTGGTTATTAAACGTTTCAACAGAACTAAGAAAAATTAATTTTTAATAAGATTAACTTCTACGTAATAGTTTTATGAATGAGCGAATTAAGTTGTAAAAATAATATGTACTCATTAGCGTCTATTTTCACGTATATCCTTTATGGTAATTTCACTGACGTGCGAAAGATGCCTGGCTCGGAAAAGCTTCCTCGCACAATTCTGACGTTCACTGAACTGTCGTCCACAGTGACTTGTGCACGTATTTTCGCGAAACGCCGACGAACATATACGGGGATCCTTGGGAGCTCCGGATCGGCAGCCTGTTGCGCGTCGTCGAATTATTCCCGAGAACACGAGGGCGGCGGGTGCGTCCTATTGCCCACATTCCTTTTCTGCATCGGCATATATAACGCATACATCTACCTCTAATTTATATATATATATGTATATATATATATATATATATATATATATATATATGTACGAGCGACGAGCGATTCGCCGGCTGCGCGATTAACCGATGGCGCCGGGTCGTGGCGCGCGCGCGCTTCCCGCTCCTTCTCTGCCAGCTCCCCCGACGCCGCGCACCGGGACGCGGAGCGACCCCCGGACGACGGGACCGCCGAGCTCGGGGCACCCGGCTGAGGACGCCGCCGGCGACGAGCCCCGGCGTGGTAGGCAGCGCGCGCGGCCGCTCGGACAGGACCGCCGGCGCGGCATCGTCGCGCACTGAGCCGCCCGACGCCGAGCGCGGCGCTGGCCGCTGGCGGTCCGCGGGGAGGCCCCCCTCCCCGCCCCCGGGCGGGCTGCGCGGCGGCGCACCGCGCGTCCGTCGCGTCGGCCGGCCGCGGCGGCGGCGCGGGCGTCCTCGGTGCGCGCGCGCGCGCGCGCTCGCGGTATTTGGGTTACGCTCGCGCGCGGCGCGCCGCGGCGGAGGCTGCGGGCGCACGTGGAGAGGCCGCGCGGGCGCGAGGCGTCTTTTCGTCTGACGTTGCTTTTGACATTGGTCGCGGCGCGCCGCGTGTCTCTCGCTCCTCACCGCCCCGGTGTCTATGCGCGTATATATATATATATATATATATATATATATATATATATATCGATGCGGAGGGGTGGCTCGCTTTTTCGCGGGGTCGCGCGCGACTTTCCTCCGCCGTGGCTGTCGCATGCGATTAGTCCCGGCTCTTTTGCGCCGCCCGTTAAACACCGAGGGCCGAGTGCTCGTGTCGCTAATGAACTCGATTAGCTCGAGATTACCGTAATTTCCATCGCGAGGACGTCCTCGGGTGCTTCGACGAGTGCGCGAAGCGACGGAGATGGTCGTTTTGCGAAGGGACCGCGCGCCCACGGCGGATTGGCCGCGCAAAAAGCCGAAAGCCTGCTTTATCAAGCTATCAACGTCGGGGCGAGGCGGTTTCTTGCGGGACGCGCTCTTTTCTGGCGCATCGCTCGACGCGAAAACATCCCTGTAAGGGAATACGCAAAACACCCTTTTCCGTGCCATTTTCTAGATTGCTCTTCGCGACGCTGACGTGCAAAGTGCATTAAAAACATTTCTTTATTCAGCGCTACAATATAAAGTGAAAAAGTCCAATTTGTTTAAGCGTATTTTTCAATTGAAATTTCCGTAACGGTAGCTTAATGTTTTTGAACGACTTATTGTTTTATTTCGAAACGTCCACTGGTCCATTTTCTCTGAAAGCTTATATCTGCAAAACAACGGCGAAATTATTATTAATAAAGTTTAAAAATATTCATATTATACATTTTTTATATTCACTGTTTGTTTTTTATATACCTGTATTGGATTTCGGTCTGTTAATTGAAATAGGATTATTTTTGCAGAATTGTGTAATATTCAGGATCACATGGACACGATGAAACAGCCTATCTCATGTTACTTTACTAATATTGAACATTTAACTAATAATTCATCAACTGTGTCCTTTATAAGAGTTTTCAATTTTCAATAATATTACAAGAATATTATATAAATTAAAGACGATAAGCGATAACAAATTGCGTTTGATTAAAACTGACAAAACCATTTTCTACTTTTTGCATGGATTTCCCAGTAAAATTTAGCAATAAGGTATCATATTTATATGAATTGAAATGAAATTCTGATAGAGTACTTAAAATCTAGTTATGCGTAAATTTATTGAATACCTCGATCGCGCGTTGGTTTTGATACTGTACGTGTTTCTGCGCGCCGAATTGTAGAAAAGAGTTGCGGAGCAATTCAATTTCTAAGATTTCTAGAGATACCGTACGTTAGAATAATTTAGGTGGAATGAAGAAAAATTTTTAAATTTTTAAAATCCTTGAAGATTAAACCCGACGTGTGTTTGCGAAACTCCAACTTGCTCACCTACACTTCTGAGTATTTACAATTCTACGGATAAAGTTATGGAATAGTAACTTAAGGAGAATTCTTAAAGTTCGATAAATATATTTAAGGGGTTCAATTTTATTATAACTTTTGAAGTATATCAAAAGGAAAATTAAAATGCATAACGTATTTTACAGACCTTTGTTAAAACATATTTTCCGTGGTTCTTCGTTCTTCAAGTTTCTGTAAAGCGGAGATAAATTCCTCAAATTTCAGAGAGCGCGAAAGGGCACTGGAGCAACCATAAAAGACTTTGGGAACAGAAGGATGGAACGCGAAAAATGCATACGTATAATATGAATTTCAGACGGTCGTCGTTGCTACAATAAATAATGTTGTCAAACGTACTACTTTTTGGTCTTCGATAGTTTTTGCACTTCTCATCGCTAATAGGATGAATAATGAATAATGTGTTTCATAGTATATCAAAACTGTAAAATTTCAAAAATTTTTGTTAATAACTTTAATTACTCTTTAAAAATACAAACTCTTAGGAGAAAGTAGGGAAAATACATGTTTCATGGGTAAAATTATTGTATATTTTACTTTGCATATAGCACGATTGGACTTCAAAATGTTGAGCTAAAAAATATCTCTAAAAGAGCATTACTTTGAAAAAAATACGACTCTCTTGGAATTAACGACAAAAAAAGGATCAATTTTACGTTGGCTTTTGTAACAATATAATTTTACAAATTCGAAAGATGAACTAACCTTGGTAAATAATATCAAAATTTTGTTCTAGTTACGGATGAATCATGCGAACTCTTGTACATATCGGTCGTGCAGAGAAACCATTCATATAAGAGTATATGGTGCAACTCATTCGGTATTAGTCGCTCCTCCCCACTGGGCGAAAATCAAATTGCGCACTAGCGTCGATTTCTCCATTTCCGCGCGTCAGTCGAAAAATCACGGTAACGCGCCAATTTCGAGATTACAGGGGGTAGTAAAAAAGAAAAAAAGCAAAGAAAATAAAAAAAAGAGAATAAACCGGGCGATCCGAAGAATTGTCATTTTAGTTCGCGAAAAAGTTGCCCGCGCAATATCGAATATTTACACGAGGCGTACGTGAAAAGAAAAATTACATTCCAATTTTCCCAGTTCGGATTTTCAACTGCCCAAAAAGGTTATTAGATATTTTTACGAACAAAAAAGAAAAAACAAACCATACTATATTTACATTTCATCTTAGAGCTCGGTTAATAATGCTTCGACACAATTTATTGATTTATTTTATATGTACGTGAATTTCATGAGCGCAAGTTAAACAAGAGCCCATGTAACCTATTTCCAAAGTCTAGCTACGAGAAATTGTATTACAGTTGATATTATATATAGATAGATTGTTCATGGAATGAAGTTATCGACGTACATGCACAGACACACTATATATATATATATATATATATATATATATATATATATATTCTTCCGCTCTATAATTAAATCTGATGCATATATATATATATATATATATATATATATATATATATATATATAGAAAGAGAGAGAGGAACGCAACCGACAAATAAAAGTAGCATGAAATCCTGCCGCTTTAGCCCATCACGCGCGCAATTCATTTAATCGCGAATTTTTACAAGTTCGGCCCGGAATTATGGGTTTACGGCCACTTAAAAAAGTCACGTACGCGCGATAAATTCTTTGGCGCGTCCGCTGGAAAAGATCGCGGCGACGGGCGCCGGGCCACCGCCCCGGCTCGGCGAAACCCATTGTCCCCCTGGCACCGTTACCAGAAGTTGCCCGCCTCAACAGCGGCGCGGAGTCTCGGGAGTTCATTAAACTATCTCGTACAATTAATTTCCGAACACCCCCTCGCATTGGCATTCGAGGGCTGCATTATATATATATATATATATATATATATATATATATATATATATACAGATAGTAAAAGTTCCAGTTTAATTTTGCCCCCGTAAGTCAGACTGGCAGTTTCTCGCGCTGCTCGTTACCCGAGCCGAACGAAGTTTCGCCACCCCCGGGCGAGTCGACGGTGGAGAGTGGCGGGGAGTGGGAGGGGGGACGCGAGAGCCATCCGATCGAACAGCGCGACCAGAAGGAAAAAGGGAGCGACCGCTCGCCGTTCTCGCTTCACGTCGATCGACTCGATGGCTGTCAGCGTCGCACGAATGGATGCACCGGAATCGCGCGGCGGATGCCCGCTGCGCCCAGGGGTGGGAATCCACCCATCCTCCTCCGAAAAAAAAAACGAGATTAGAGACGCTTGCGCTTTCGGCCGCGACGACGCGGACGTTCGGATCGGCTGTACCGGCGCCGCGGCTATTTTTAGCGCCAACGGTCTTTTTTACCCCCCCCCCTTCTGTGCCTTCCCCCGAATCCTCTACGCTATTAATCATTGGACTGAAAATCCGTCGCTCGGACGCAGATCCATCTATTTTTATCGACTCGCGAAATTTTATTTTTCTTTTTTTTTCGAAACATTTTATCGTCAAACAAATACGATTGAAATTTCATATAGCAGATATTTATACGTTTGAATTTGCACGATTCGCGAGCTTCGGAGTTAATCTCGAAGTTTTATAAATTGTAAAAGAACTATTTTGATCCTCGATTTAACAATGATAGCAATAATTGCAGAAATCTTTATATTATGGGAAGAACATCGAACTCTACGTAAAATTTATATTTCCAAAATAGAATTTCAATGTTACTTTTAAAATTAGAGCAGAAACAATGCTAAAATTTATAAACACGAAATGCACGTTTAATAAATTGACAGAACTGAAAACAAAACTTTCGAAAATAATTTTTTTCAAAAGTCATCGCATTTTTATTTAAAGATTTTTTGTCCTTTGATAAATACAGTAGGGCCCTGCTTTTATCGCAATCGCAACGAATCTTTTAGAGTAATCCTTTGTCAGAGCCTCGATGCGCACGGTTATGTCATGCAAGAGTTTCTAAAACGACATCGTTCTCTTCGGTTTTATCGTACAACCTTATTACTTCCAAATATTTAATGACGCGTCTTTGTACAAAATTTTAATACCGCTCGCGTTCGGCAATTCTTATCGTTCGTAGAGATCGGCTCTCTCGAGAAGTAGTCATTGGACTCCTTGCAATTTTCATTACCTTTAGAAGCCATTTGGAGCATTTTTCATCGATTGTAGAAAGAGGAGGGGGGGGGGATACCACACACCCGTAGCGCCTTCCGCAGCTCTCCGCGAGCGCATTACGGTATTGAACTTATTGCCGAGGTCAATGGCATTCCGTGCGCGCCACGAAGAGGACAAACGCGAATTCTTCGATACGAGCGAGCATCCGCTGTGCGCGCGCGGGTTAGACGTTCGGGGGCAATTACGAGATCGAGCGCAGCCGTCGAAACTTGTGGGACGTTAAAATTAATCGGAGAGCAGGCTGGGTCACAGGTCCACAGTTGGTCCCCGGGGGCGCGGGCGAGTTTCCGGATGTCTAATAGACTACAAAGGCGGAGCACCGAGTTAAAGGAACTTTTTGCGAAATCAGATGTTGTACTTACTTAGTCTTTCGTTCGATAGAAGTGTGTTGCGCGCCTTTTCGCGTCACGCGTTATCGTATAAATATTACTATTACATAATTAAAAGTTTTAATTAGACCTTCGCACAAGCCACGGTAGTCAGAGTTACTATTAATTTGTCGAGCGAAAGCATTAAATTTCCGAATATTTGAGCTAGTGAAATTTGCCGAATTCGTTCCACTTGGAAATACGATAGAAATTGCATATTTGATATAGAAATATAGTGCATCGATGATTCGGCGCGGGAGATAAAAAAAAAAAACAAAAAATAGAACGCTTCTGTACAGAGATGGTTTGTTATATATATATACACACACATATATACACACACACACACATATATATATATATATATATTTGGAATATCTATTTCTGTCTATCTATTAGACAGCTGAAAATGTGCTTCTAAATAATATGCGAACTCGTTCGTTCGGTAAATAAATAATACATCTCGTGATGTATTTGATGAGGGCGATTTTTCATTGGCTGTAGTTTCCGATCTGAAAAATAAATGTAAATCTACCTTTCGGTACTCTTCAACTATATATCCTTCCATTAAGGTTCAATACAGAAAAATCAGACGAGCTTATATCGGCTGTCAGATGTTTCGTCTTATAATGTTGATTTAATAAAGTAACGCGGCTAAAAATTCTTATCGATATTACAAAATTAAAACTTTATCAAGGGAGAGTCATAATGTGAATATCAAAAATGAAAAAGATTTTGGTTTAAGCCCGCTTTAGGAAATCTGAAAGCTTGAAATTTTGATAATTTAATTAATCTCGGCTCGAATTGAAGAAAAAACAAATAAAATAGATAATATAAGCTTCTTATTGTTTGGACTTCATTAGTACGTTCAAATAGTTCAACAATTTGAATTGCAAACATTTTAAATGTTATATCTCTTTCTGAGTCTAAAAGAGATTTGGGCCACTTCCCTTGGCGTTAAGCCTATTATTTATCGTTAACTTATATCTTCGAATTATATTCCCAAACGTGTAATACTATTTTGCAGATTGCTTCGGCTGAAAAAGTAAATTATCTAAGGCTTCGCATTTTTGACTGGAGGATCGCAAAGCAAGAGTGGTTTGCCAGCCGTCTGAGGCAAAACCAGCGGGTACATCAACGTTATTTTCAGCCAGAGGAGATCTTGAAAGACACGACTACCCCAATTATTCATTGGGCTCGAGGTGGACAAACATTAGTTTCCAAATGGATTCGAGGCTGTGGCTGAAAACTCGAGGGACGCCGCTTTTCGAGACTGCGAAAAAAGGAGAACGGGGCGCAAAAAAAACGAAAAAAAAAAAAAAACGAAGCCAAGTCGGGAAAATTAATCAGTGCCCGCGAGTGCGTATGCGTGGCGTGTGCACGCGCGCGTGCGCGAGGAATAGCGCGGAAAGGGAGCTCTCTCGGGAATTGAGCGAAACGTATACACTGGCTTCGAATCCACCGGCCTGTATAGAAATCCCGGGATGATATCGAAAGTAACGCAGCTTTTTCTTCTGCCTTTCCCTGTACCCGCCCTCCTGCCCCTTTTATCGAACCACCCCTCCCCACCACCTCCTGTTCTTTTTCCTCTTCGCACAAGCCTGTCGGTCTCGTCGGCGCATACACCGACGTTGGCTGCGTTACTCGAGCCGCCCACGGTATAATATTGCCGGGGAGTTACGAGGCCGAGAGTGGAGCTCGAGCGACGACGGCGACATTTCGTTTGAATCATTTATTTTATACATAAGGTAGGCGCGTTTTACGACTGGATCCCACCGTGAGGTATTGGGTTTCGGGGGAATCTTGACGCAGGTGTGAAAATTGCGCTTTTCTCTCGACTTCATCCGGCGACAGGAAGGGAAAGAGCGATGCATAATCTGAGATTTTTATTAAAAAAATTATAAGCTGAAGCGACGTTTATACCGGGATAGAATACATGCGAATTCATTCTGTCGGAGACTGTAGTTTTTTGTCTATGTGTAATTCAATTATTCCTCGATTCATTGCCCTTTTTCTATTGGCAAGTTCCGAGCGCATAGATTTTCCGTACGCTTAATTTAATTACGTTTAAGCTTCATGAACCTTTCATAAATTATGTAAAACTATCTTTTACATTTTTCGCAAATCTCATTTTATCCCCCCTCCCCATAATATTACGTAATATTTTATGAAATCTTTAGTAAATATATTTTTGAAACAAATTATGAATAATTTATAAATACTTTAATATTATGTAATAATTTATGTAGAATCTTTTCAGATGTTTACGGATTCCGAAACCAACGCTCTGTAGATTTTGTGACCATTATAACAGATTCATTATGTAATATTTGTCTGTTATCAATAGGACGATTTCGATTTTCACTGACAGTACCTATTTTGCAAAAAAATGGAACTCGAAACAAGTCCCCTTTTTCTATGAAGATGTACCGGTCGCGTTGCGAAAGAATACAAATGGCAGATCAAGTTTCGACAAATTTTTGGCTCTATCGAAGCGCTTGTACGTTCATTACGCTTATTAAAGAGTGGTGGCAGAAAGCCAGTTCGATGAAACACGATTTGTATTTACGTTCGTCGTTATCGTGATATTATATTGCAATTCATTTATCTGTTTTTGTTTTCGATCAGGGAATTAATTAAGATACAGTTCTTAACACGCAGATAGTTTTCGAAAAAGCATGCCTTTAAACTTCACTTTGATTACGAATATTTTGTTTTCTTCTTTTTTTTTAGAATTGCATTATTTTTATTACAATATTTAGATATTTTTAAGCTGTATAAAAAGAAAATTAAATTACAACTCACAAAAAAAATTTAATAGTAATGTGAAAAAAATGTCTTTTTATTTTCTCCCTACACTCGGACATATTAAAACACATTGTCGGACAGATTTTTTATATGCTTAATAATTTATTAAATTTTAAAATGAATTTTCATAATAAAAAAAAATAAATAAGTAATTACTGAAAATAAAAATAATAAAATAGCTATTTGAAGTAGATCACCTAAGAAAGGAGAAAACTCATATTCACAAAGAGACGGCCGAGCAGAGAGCATATGTGTATTTGAAAGGGATTTCAACTGGGGCAAAAAAGGATAAATTCATCCGAGTATAATTGCAAAGCTGAAAAAGGTGACTTCTATAATCAGGCATCACATTTTCAATTAATGAACGATTGTAATCCTTTAAAAAATAATGGCTTATATTGTTTATGATATTAGTATGTATTTACACTCAATTTTTTGATGAACAAACGCTTGCTAAACGCCAAATGAAAATGATTCGACTGAATTTACGGTTGATGTATTATTTTCGCGATGATGATAGTGCATCATGATAATTAATGTAGCTTTCACATTATTATTGAAACGCAAATGTTTGGAATTTCGACCTGTTAGTATAATCAATTATCTAAACAAATAATATTTCTCATTATTTTACAACATTAATATCGACGGATGTACTTTACCTTATTTATATATTATTTTAATTAAAAATTGTACATATGTCGACTGTTTTGTAATAAATTAATAAATATTTTTATCGGTCCTACAGACTTTATAATAGAAGATATTAACTAAAATAATGACAGTTAGACTGTCACATGCACATTGTTTGAGCCGTATAATATTGATAAAAATTAATACGAGAATAAAAATTATTACAAGACACTGACTATTATTAAATGCTCACTTATTACATAAAAGTCCGTTTCCACATCTTTCATAAATATGCCGCAAGTAAAATTTCCGCCCCTCTTTCTCCAACAAATCGCCCAACGCATTTTCTCGTACTTCGCATAAAGCAAATGCTATCGAGTTATTCAGGCGAGCCTGCAGTAATTGCACAAACGAATCTCAATAAGACGGCTTGAAAACATAAAAGCACGATTCCCACCCTCATCGCCACCAGTCGCGCCGCACCCTTCGCCGGCGATTCGCGTCGTCGCGAGGGCGCGCGCCGGGTCGCACGCGCGTGCCCCCCGGCCGCGGGGCGATGGGAGCGCGGGACAGGAGGGGAGAGAGAGAGAGAGAGAGAGAGAGAGAGCGGGGCTGCGGGTCAAGTGCGGGCTCGCGGGCGCTCTCGCGAAATCGATGCCGAACCACCACCACCCCCCCCAGCGGCGCACCGACGTCGTCCCAAGGTCGCGAGAGCTTCGCGCCGAAGGATGGAGCCCGAGACGCGGTCGGGTCGGCCGGAGAAAGGGCCGTGGGCGGTAGGGGAGGGAGAGAGAGAGAGAGAGAGAGAGAGAGAAAGAGAGAGGTCGAGGGCGGAAGTAGGAAGTTACTTTGTAAGCTTCTCCGGCGAGCCGCGGTTCTGGCACACTTTTTCCCAAGTTCGAGCCCGGTTTATGAGGAACTTTCGCGCGCGCTCGGACTGGCTCTGTTTCTTATAGACATCTGAGGGCTTTTGGGGATTACCGCTCCTTATATATATATATATATATATATATATATACATTGATGGGGCAGTCCGATTGTCCTTTACTAACATAGAAATTATTTATATTTATCAATAAAAATTAGATTTATTTTTAAAATTATAATAATTAGTTATTTATTTTATTATTACATTTAATTTTTACAGACTGGATGTCAAGACCATCGACAGACTGACTGTCATTATTTTAGTTAATGTAATATATTATAAAGAATGTAAGACCAATAAAAATATTTAGCAAATTGTATGCACTAATGATACTATATATGTGCCTATATATATATATATATATATATATATATATATATATATATATATATATAATATATAATATCGCCAAGATGCGAAAAAAAAAAAATTAATTTTTTTGTATTAGGCCATAATGCATTGTCAGGAGCATTATAATACTGCTTGAGTATATATTGAATACTTTATTTGAATACTTTATACCGACTTTGAATAGGAAAAAGTATATTTCTGCATGTGTACGCGCGCACGCGTACATATATACATGTAAGAGGTAAGCGTCTGCATATTGCGAAACTTTGTTTGGAAAGAAGCGGAGTCAGACTTAATATTTGAATCCCATATACTGCATTCAATCTAGTGTGCAATATATATATATATATATATATATATATATATATATATATATATATATCTTTCAATTTTAGCTCTTGGGAACTCTATAGAAAGATAATAATGAGAAGGCAACAATGCACGAAGATAAGTGCAATCAATAATTTCAATTTCACTTCTAAATTTTCGCAGATCTTACTTTCTTCTTCTTGTGTTGGGGCATATATAATAGAAGCTAATATTTGAGCGTGAGAAGAAACAATATTTTTAGACTGATACCCTTAAACGGAATTTCTTGAAGAATAATATAAAAACACGCATACACACATACACACACAAAGAAACAATAGCTATCCTAAAGGAAACGAACCTGTTTTTTCTATATCTAAGCAAATAAATTGATAAAATTCCGCTGTTAAGTGTTCTCGCAGCACCTCTTCCGTTAACTTTACGTCATACATTCGATGAAATATGTTGCGCAACAATGCCGCACCGCTTATATTTTGAGCTACAGTTACTGCTCTTCTAGCGTGATGCAATAACAATTACTCCTACTATTTCTATAGACCAGGGAAATAGAGCCATTCCATTAAATATACACACACACACACACACACACACACACACACAAAATTTACCGATACGTTTTCAATTATAATGCACGTGACAGAACGCAAAGGAGAGGCAGGATTTATCACGTAATTGCAAACTGGTGAAGCATAGTTAAAAATTAGCGTTTTGAGTATATATATGTGCGTGTGTCATTCTTTCACGATATGATTTATGAACGCGTATTCAGTACGTGTTATCGCACGACCGCTGAAACTCTGGCCATAAACGCTTGTTGATACTTGGCAAGGCCCGGGGATATAAAAACATGGCGACCCAACTATAATGCGCGTACGAAAGGTGAGAGATCAACATCGAGAATTTATAATGCTAGGGTTTAAATCTTTCAATTTTCATTGTCGCGCCAAATCCCAGGGCTTTTATAGTGCGCGATATCGATTGAAATGGTGAAGGGTATTGTATCATTGCAGCTGAATTTGAATAGATAATAAACAAGCGTCGCCTATCGCGGCTTCGCGCGAATTCACTAACTGATAAATTAATATTTATAGTTGCTTTTATTCAAAATAGTAAAAAAAGCTTGCGTCGATGAAATGAAATTATCATATGTTAGATTGTAGGAAATTTTGGTTGCATATTTATCTCATCCGAATAAACTGGTGTTTTCATTCGCAAGCACATAATTAATTCGAACTAATAGAACTTTTCGATTACCTTTGGAGAGCTCGAAGAATTAAAGTCCAAAAATATCTATTTGGGAATTTTCGTAGACAACGTAAAATACGCTTGTAACCTTTTCACAGTCTTGCTCGATTTGGGAGAGAAGCCAGATATTAAAATTGAATATTCACATAAGAGCATTGACACTAGCCTGCCGATAATATCCAAAGTTATTTAGCTTGCGGTGCGGGAGTTTCTTGGGTAATCGACGTAGAACCACTGCAGTACTCGTTGGAGCAACTGCTAGACGATAATTTCGCCAACGTTATTTATGATGATAAGAGTTTTTTGCTTAATCAATTTAAAAACTACTCTTAACCATCTTCATTGTTAATTGCTAAACAAAAAAATGCTACCTTATACGAAAACGATCTACTTCGTGAAAATTTCGGTGCAATTGGTTCGGTAGTTCATCATTTTTTACACATTCATTTGATCTAGAATAGTACGATAATAAGAACTGACAGCCACTGTCTAGTCGAAAAATATTAATCCCGATTAATCGACTCCGTCCTCTCGAGGCGCTACTGCAGTCGGCGACCGCAGCCAACAATGAATCGCGATCGGCTTGTCTTACGTAACTCGATAAATTCGGCGTATTCCCCACTGACTCGATAGCCCGGCATGCACCCGGCCCGCCCCCGCTAAAGTGGGTTAAGTCCCCGAAAAAAAAAAGGAAGCATATTTATCCCCTCGAGCGTCCCGGGCGATCGGCGTGCGCTTCAAACGGCCTTGGCGCCCGCCAATTTACTCGGCGTTTCCATGCGTACCGCGCGAAAAGGCTCGGCTATTGCGCAACGAGCCCGTGACCCAGCGTCGCTCGGGAAATTGGGCGCGCGCGCGCGCACACACATCGCTTAACAGGTCGGACGTGCGTAATCGGTCCCGCGAGAGAGAGAGAGAGAGAGAGAGTGAGCGCGCGTGGAATCGATCGCGGCTCGGCTGCATAGGGCGGCGTGTGTAAGCAGGCACGGCAATATACGTGTGTATATATAGTTGCGCAAATCGAGCAAACAACACTGCCGAGAATCGCTGGGATTTGCTGACCTGAAAAGCCGGTTTTTCTCATTCGATATATTTTCTGGGTTTTTTTTTTTTGCTCTCTCTCATTCTCCCTCTCTTTTTCTGCCATTTAAGCGGACCGAGAGCAGGTTGACCGGGGGCCGCCGACCAACTCGTACATGAAGCCGTCAGGCGAGCCAAAAGGAATTTCTCATTGGGATTTGTCAAGCTCAATTAGCCATCCCCGATGCCCGTTGATCTTGACGGAGTGCAAGGAGCAACGGCTCGAGCGAAACGTAGCAGAAGGAAATTTTCGCAATCGCCACCATTTGCAATATCCAAAGCTCTCGAAGAGTTACATTGATTGTAGATTAGACGGTATCCTGTGTGATAAATTTCTATGACGAACTGCTGAAAAAAAATTTTTCTACCAGAAAGGTATTTTCTCAGAAAGGGCTTTACAATGATATAATTATGAAAATTAGTTAAATTAGTTATATCATAAAATATTTCTGAAATATATACGTCAAAGATTTATAATAAAAGTTTATATATTCTTAGAGATTTATAGATTGATAATAAATCCATAGTTATTTTTAACGAATTTTTAGTTAATATGAAAATTGCTGTATTAATTACTTTATCCTCCATAATATCTTTAAGATCCTTCAATTAATTACATTAATCAGTCTGAGAATTACATTCTAAAGATTTATATGTTTGCTTTTCATTTAGGAGGAGAAATTAAAATAAGGAGGAAGTTTAATCAGTACGTTTTATTCAATGAAATCTGACAAGAGTTTGTAAAACTCTTATTGAATCATAATTATACGCAAAGTTTCTTTCAAGTACAAGTAGACACTGAAAATAACTCCAATAAAAATACTGAAAATCTTGTAAAAGGTTTCAATCTTATTATTAATGTTTAATGTAATTTTTTATAGATTAATATTGAAAGCCACATACAATTTATATTTATATCTTTAACATTCTTCAATGCAAATTTATTTTATGTTGATTCAATCAATCTAAAAATATAATATCGTTTCTTGAAATATTTTTTATTTCTGTTATCATAAGCTTGTCTAATATAAAATAAACATACTATTTCGTTGGAGTTTGTAAATGTTTATCGAAATAGCTATACAAAAAATTGTAAAAACTTGAATTGCCTCGTTCTTTCTGAATAATATCTAAACCTACCTTAATCATCATAAGTGATATTTTTCAGCTTGATCGATAAATGTTACCTTAAGTGTGAAAATACGCAATCTAGTTTTTTTCTTTCAAATCAAACAAACTGACGATAAGAATTGAATCTATGTAAATTTGAAACACAAATATGGCAAATAAATCGGGTAATTTCGATACAGTTTCAGGATAATGAAAAGTGATAAGATAAAAGCATTATTTCGTTTATTTCACAATCAAATTTCGATACAGGGGATTACCACGGTGTTTCACACCATGTACATCTCGAGCGGCGTTAATGCGATTAGGGAAACGAGAGCACTGCTAACTCGATGCTTTATCCCAATCTAAGACCTTGAGAGATTGACTCTCTTTTCGTTATTTACTCTTGCGATCATGTCAGTATTTACAGAATTAGCACCTTACAAACACAGAACAACTAAAGCTATCGTTTACATTTATTTATATATATATCAAGAGAGAGGAAGAGAGAGGGAGAGAGAGAAGGAGAGAGAGAGAGTAAGACAAAGAGAGAAGAAAAACGCATTGGAGAAAGAAATAAACTCGGCCAGATAGATGTTTCTTTTTTTTCTTCGTCTCTCGCGTCACCTTCCTGTATCGTCGATTCGCCGGATTGCAATTTTCACTACGGGTGTATACACATGTATTATATGGATAATGGATGTAAGGCGAATGACTTAAGGAGAGCTTCCTAACCGAGCGGTCGCGTAACGGCCAATTTCTTTTCTCGTCAATTGCTATACGTATGAAAATTCAATATTGCACAGCGATTTCAGCTATCGATCACCAGCCTGTCGTCGTCTCCATTGACTATTGTGACAATTTCGTTCGTTTATTATTTTTTTTTTGTGTTTTTTCTTTTCATTTTTTACAAGTCGAAAATATAATTACAAATATTTTTTTTAGTTCACTTATTATTAAGGAGCGAGAACAAAGGGAACGTTCTTTATCTCGTCCATTTTGACATTATCAAACTCATATATGGATGAGCAATGCTTCATGTTTACGTAAGGTCTACTCGCTTTACAAAGACAGGATTATTTCGTTACATTAAATATATATATACTTTAGTCGGTTATGTATATATCTATATAAAAATATTTCACGTTTTCTTAAATCGAAAGCAGTAGTAGTATAGAAAATAAAAAAAAAATCATGTAATTTGAAACCGTAGACCCAGCACCTTTTTTTGTAGTTAATTTTTTTGTTTTTTTTTTTGTTGTTGTTGGAAACTTACATATCTATTATCACTAATGCGTTCGGGAAAGATCGAACTAACTTTATTTGCTGAGCGAACTCGAAGGCAATAACAACGCGAGTCACGTTTGAATTAAGCTAATAAAAAGTATTAGAATTTGAAAGAAATGAAATTTAGTAGTATTTTAGTACGATAGGTATGTTAATAGAAAGGAAAAGTCAGTATAATGATTGCAAAGTGACCAAGCATCGATGGGGAGTCGAATGAAATATTCCCCCGCCCACTCGACAAGCTAAATAATTCCATTCGAAAATACCGAGCATTGAAGAATTGAGTTTATCTAAAGGCGGGGGGACGGATGGTTCCTCGAGGTCGCCGAGCACGTTAGTTTCTCTCTTTCCGTGTTAGGAAGCCAAGTTTACGTGATGTATAGTTTCTTCTCTTCTGATTGCTTTCCTACCCATTTCTCCCTCCTCTCCTGGCGCATCAGTAGTATGGCAACGTCGGCGCAAGGGCGAGAAGGAGACATGGGGAGGTGAGCAAGAGAGTGTAGCGCGAGACAGGGACCTTGTTTTACGCGTTTCCCAACGTCTCTTAAACAACTTACGTAAAAGGACCGATTAGAAGCACTGAATTCCTCGCGTCTCGTCGCACTAATAAAGAATCCGGTCGAGGGAAGAAGTAGAGGTAGAGAAATACATGTTACAGTAGAAGAAGAGGATCGAGTCGAAGGAGTTTGTAAAAAATGAAAAAGGACAAGTGGGAGTGATGCAAAGAATGAATAGGGGAGGGGTCGAGGCGTAAAAATCACGCGGCGATTTGCAAGTGGAAAATGCAGCGTGCGTCGTCGTAACTCAAGCGTTCCCGTTGCCCTAAATCTTTCGTTCTTGTCCTTGTCGCTTTTTAGGCAATTAAATTCTCGGCTCGAAGGCCTTTGGATTCCTGATCGTTTAAGTGCATCGCTCGCGCCCTCCCCTCCCTCGATCCCTCACATAGCAATCACTATACCCTTGCCATCTTTTCGCTCGAGATAAATCTTGCGAAGCTCTCGCGTAACGAGGAAAAAGGACACTTGCGTTCGGCGAGCGAGGAAATATGTATATGCGGTACACTAGTCCGTCTCGTTAAACGCCGCGCGAAGTTCGTGAGTCATGCGCGACTTCTTCCCTCGGTACACGACGTGTGCCGCACGAGAGCCCATACGAGAGCAGTCGCCTGTAAATTACGTTTATGACTACGCGGGAGACGCGTTTCAATTCCAGGCCCAAGGTCGCTTAGAAAGAAGTTGTGCAGAGCGCAAACGAACGACTGCTCGCATCATAAAACGCTAATCGAAACTCGCAGTGCGCTAAAATTTACAGCTGAGGCTATCGGGCATCGCTACCACCTCGTCTGCCCAGACTTCGAAACATTCCGAAGATTTTTTTTTGTTTGTGGCTTATACAGAGGTTAACGTGCTATTGCGTCCAACGCGACCGCTACCACTCATCGGTTATCTACGAGTTCAGAAGAGTCGAACAGTCTAAATTTAACTGCCCTGGCAGTGTCGCCTGTGCACTTGTGGTAGCGCGCACAGAATTATTGATTTTATGGGCAGAGTTATGGAATAAATGGAAGGCGAAATCGAGATTTTTAACAGCTAAGCCGGCCACGATAGCGCTCGCGCCGATTGGCAAGGCCACGCATTATCATATTCACAATCGCAGTTCGTCTCTTCAGATCTGCATTTCTGGCTCGGAGTCGTCGTGGAACCAGCTGGATGGCCTCTGACCAGACCCTTGCATGTGTATCTCTCGTTCGCTGTATTTACTAGTTCTGGCGAAACTGCTGGTACTGCTAACGCCCGGAGCGCCCTGTCGTGAAATCGACTCGTCGAAAGTCGAAGCAGTGATCACCTCGCGCCTGATAGGTCGCGGGGTTGTTTCTGTTGAACTGCAAGCGTCGTCATCGATACCCCAATGAGGTAGGTTTCGAGCTGGTACGCCCCAGTGTTCTGTGAATTCAGAGCCAGATCGAGCCAAACTGGGTTGACTAAGAGATCGTACAAGAGAGTCGCCCTCGAAAGACGAAAGACTCGTTTGATCATCCCTGTCTAGGCGAGCAAAGTCACGAACTGTCATCTCAGACATTGATCTAAGATCTGCTTCGCTTCCTCCTCTCGTCGTTGAACTTAGTTTCCTAATGGATAGATTACAAATAATTAGTCTATGAGTTTAATTGCTTAAATTAATTTAAGAATTTAATTTAATAACTTTTAGATGAACTTTTGTAAGCCTATAAGGAAACATAATATCATTGGGATAATGAATTGTTATATTATGGGATGATGATGGTTCATATTAAACGTGATAACTTTGATAGGGCTACCTCGTCAGGTAACTAGATATAGCGCTTTCTGAACTTTACTTATATTAGAGAGTTTTTTTGATGAAAACATATTTTTGATACGTGATTTGAAGAACGAATAAAATAAAGTATATTAGCATGAATATTGTTATATTAGCATGAATATTGCTTTTTCCCTATAACCGATGAAAGATCAGTTGGTTTTATGAATGTTAGCAGATTATTACATGCTAATAAAATACCCGACTATCAATTGATAGATAACTATAAAAATGTTTTTTAGGGCATCAGATTAAAAAGTGTTTTGAGGCCAAAATATATGCTTACAGGTAAAACAGTAATATATTTTTTTATTGGGATAGCGTATGTTCAAAGGGTACTGAATCAATCAATAGAATATCTTGCGATCCTTTTATTAAATGAAAATGTTATCGATTATGAATAATTCATTATGTAACTTATTTCAATCATTCATATAAATATTAACAGATGAAAAATTAAGAATATGCTAAACCATAACTTAAATAATTGAATTTATTTTATAAACTACGAAAACTCACCTAATTCTAGCGCCCGGTATTCCTGAACTAACAGCGTGTCTTAAATGTTCTGGTCCAAACGTTCTAGATGAGCTTCCACCATCACTCTCGTATTCGTAAAGCGTTGGCAGTGAAGATCTTCTTGACCTATTATCCCATTCATTTGATTTGCCACGTTTATAGCGCTGGCCACTCTTGCCATGTGATGAAGATGTAGTTGATCCCGGATGGGCAGGGCTAATAATACGTATAATAACATCCCACTTCGCGGGAGGGAATAGATTGACGTACCTTGAATCCTTTCTAATTAATTCATAGTCTTCCTTAACAATGGCCTCTGTTAGCAAAGTTCTTAATGTACTCTCCGTGGTAATAATTTCGCGCCATTTCGTTCGTTCTTCTTCAGTAAATTCTGAAACGTACTGTGGTTCGAGCACCCGTTCTAGATTATACCAACTTGTTGAGCTACGATGTTCTGTTTCCTCCGTTACAATTTTATGATTTGGGGGGCTTCTACGAATATCAGCTCTATTAGTATATGTAGGCTGTATATGAACGTCTATAGGTTCATCGCTGTGTTTATGAATATTCGGTTCATTTAAAATAGTTAGATTTGAAGCTGAGCTGACGTCTGAGAAATTTTCCCATTCTGGTGGTGGTGGTGGTAATTCCTGTGTTGGATAGTTTCTGATAGTGACATCCCATTTCGGATCAGGCGGCAATGGTTGCTGTCTTGCATGGTACTCAGTTACCTGCCGACGATGACGTTCGATATCTTCGATGGTTTTCTTTTCGGTGACGGTGCGTAAAAATACGTCATCTACTTCGTGAGTTGTTATCTCAGGACGTCTAGAAGCAACAACGGGCTCAACTAAAGGTTCAACTTCTTCTCTGGTATGTTCACGGTACTCTTCAGTTATATGGCTGATAGTAGATAATGGGGCAATAGGGGGAGGCGGAGGTAATGTGGGTGCCAGCATACTGGCCACTCGGTACTTGGCATGAGAAGCATCGGTAACTTCAGTAAGAGAGCGAGTTTCAGTCATCTCGGTGTTCAGAGAAGCCAATGAACGTGGACGGTGTATTGCTGGAGGCGATTGACTTATCACCTCAGTTACAGTCTCACGTTCAGCCTGTTTGCGTAAAATTCTTGAGTAAACAGGTGGTGTCTGTTGCCGAGATATATTGGGTGGTGCATGGATCTCAGGCGCATATGCAAAGGTAGTCATACGCGGAGGAGGGCTTTCAATGGTTCTTGTGGTTTCCTCGCGTTCTAGGATGGTCGTGAGATTGCGTTCTAGTGCTAGGCTGGCCTCCGACTCCGAAGGCATTGGACTCGGTGGTGGTGGGGCGCGTTTGACGCGCATTTGTACATCGAATTTGGGCTCGATAGGCATGGCCACAGGATGACGCGATTGAGTAATGCGAGAAGCCGTGACTGCAGTGCTTTCAACCTCGTTAATTGTTTCCGAGTAGAGAGAGCTCGAAGCTCTCTGTTCCACCTGTTGATGTATAAAGGCTTTTGTCTCATATGATCCAGCAGATGAAACGGGAAGAGATCTTTCTTCATCAACCTGTTTTTTAGAAAACGAAAAATTTTTTTAGTCATTTTAGCTAGTTGTTTACCTATATGCATTTGCGATTAGGTAATTGAAAACAAAAAATAAATATATTTTTAATCATAGCGTATTACTTTTACGAAAGTCTTTGTTAAATGTATCTTACAAAAAATCTAATATATTTTCAAAAACTTCAATAAATACATGAAAATTCTGTCCTTTCATAAATTTATAACAATCAATTTCTAATTGATTCGTTTAAGAACGATGAAATCTGTCATTAAGAAAAATAATTTAGAAAAAACTTAATACACTTTGGTATAGTTTAATTAATTAATGAGAGAAACTTTTTTTTCAAAATTATACTGATCGGAAGAGAGTTAATGTAGAATAAACATAAAATAAATGAAAGTAAAGTGATCATGATGGATTGTACCTCGGAATGACTTTCGCTTGGATAATCGCTTGGCAATGTGTCAGAATTATCCACAACCAGGTGGGCCTCGCTACCGTACGTCTGCTGGGTGCCAATAATCCTGGGTATCTTGAAATCGTCGAACATAGATATACGGCTGAGAGAAGATCCCGAGATCTTTGTGATTTCGGATCCGGCGAACTGTTGGCGATGAATGATGGGACCCGGGACTCGCCGTTTCAGGCACATGTACGAGCAGCCGAGACCCAATAAGAGCAGTGCGAGGAACATAAGCGTGCATATCATCAGAAGGATATGAAAACCGCTCAATACCGGCGCCTCTGTCAGCCTGAAAATAGAAACAACATTCAACATTTATTTTTCGAAATCAAAGAATTTCATAACTAATTATAATTTTATTCAATTAGAAATTAATATACTGACTGAATTGGAATTAACATATTTAAGTTAAAATTAATTTTAAAAAATTCTACTTATGTCGAATGTTTTGAATTAAATTAATAAATATTTTTATCGGTCTTAAAGCCTTTATACTATAAAATTTTAACTAAAATAACGACAGTCAGACAAATTGGGACTAACAGGAAGATACCTAAAACAACGAGTATCATTATAACTTGCGAAGCATGAATGGCACATCCGGGCATAAAAGAACATAGTTTAGAGTTCTTACATACTTTTCATTTTAAAAATGTAAATATGTTAGGAACGAGATATTCAAAATAAATATAAAAGAGAAACTGTTGTGCAGAATCGCAATAATATAAATTTAATGTTAGAGTCAAATACATTGAACAACACTTATCATTCTTTAATTGTATGAAATTTGTATGTTGCATTGATGTCGAGAAATTGTCAGTCCTATAAATGTTGTACCAATAAATTTAAGAGTCGCGATAGGGTATGTAATATAGCATTCTGGGTTGTTTATTTTAGTTTATTTTTTATTTATATTTTCCTGAAGATGAACCGTAGCGGTTCGAAGCATCCGATACCAAAGGACAAAATAAGGTGGTCGGGGCAGTCTCCTTCACTGACGTTGAAAATATTTTATTATTTCCATTATTTTTATTTTATTTTATTTTATTATTTTTAATTTTTAATTTAATTTATATTTTGTAATAAGTTTTATTTCAGATTCTTAGAAGGGTGATAATAAACAAGGACATCTGACTGTCATTATTTTAGTTAATATATTATATTATAAAGACTCTGAGATCGATAAAAATATTTATTAATTTATTATTGAAATAATATAATATATTCAAAATTTGTTTGAAAAATGAACTGTCATAGTAAATCGTTATAAAAACTAATTCCTTAATTTCTGTTTCATATTCTATTACTAAACAAAAACATGATGGCTCTCAGGATTATCTCCGTGTTCGTAACTATAATATGTTACCATAGATGCTTTGGTAAGTATCTAAAAAGCTCAAAAAGAATACGAGTAAATACTTACGGCGTTCCTTGACGAGCAGGTAAGGGACCGGGTTTTTCCGCTCTCGCAGGGGGATATCGGCAGACTATAGTTATAACTTCGTCGCCATCTATTTCGAGGTCTGGATGAAAGCGCACAACAATATTGTTGGTAAACACTCTTGGTGGATCTTGAATAGTCCCACATCCTGCATAAAAAATGGCACAAAACTGCATTATTTTCAATTTAAACAAATAGAAAAATCGCTTAACCAAGAAAGTAACTTATACAATTATTATCTGTAATTAGTTCATTTCATATCTCGGAGGAACGAAATAATGGTTAATTGGCTATACTATGGTAAAATGACGAATCGTCTGATATTCGAGTAAAATCTTACTCGAATCTTGTTTTCAAGGACAAAATATGAATATCATTATAATCTACCAAATAGACATGCTCGCTCCATAGAAACACGTAACTCGAAATCTAATTAAGGCGTTATCTTAAATTAAGCCTTTATCCCTTTCTATCTCTTTCTCTCCCTCTCTCTCTCCCTCTCTCTCACCTTTCAGTGGCAGCTCTATCTTGGCGGTGTCCAGGCCGCGGCCCTTGGTCATGCAGGCGCTGTTCCGATCGAAGTCCGCGTAGGCCAGGCCGTAAAACGGCTCCTGAAACATCAGCTCGACCTGCATGCTGCCCTGCGAGCAATTGAGAAAGGCCTTGGTGCGATTCAGATGGATGCTCGGCAGTATCTCGTTCAGATTCGTCACGGAGCCGTTGAGGGTCGTGTAGATGGGCAGGCCGGCCTTGTCCTCGCCAAGGTGGTTGCCCTGAGCGTGCGTCGGGGCGTCCTCGACCGTGTTGTCGTCCTGATCGGCCAGGACGACGCCCAGGAGAATGCAGCTCCATAGCAGGACGGATAGGTACGAAGGCCGCATCGTCTGAAATTTCGAGAATGCGTCCAATCTTAACGATTTGATAAAGAAAATCCATCGCTAGAGGACGATAATGTGTTAATTGAAATCAAATCACTGGCATAATTTCACAAAAGTAGCACTTTAATTTTGTGACAGCTACTTAGACGGCTTGACCATCCGAAATATTTATCAGTCAAAAATTGCAAATTGTTAATAATAATAAAAATGCTTTGGTTTCATTCAAATTGTAAATTATATCTTTGGTGTAATAATATCTCTAGCAAAAACTTTAGTAATAATAATGAAGGATAATGCTATGAATCTACATCTGGATCTGTGGCAGTCTGCGATAAGTCGGCTTCGTGCTGTTTGCCATGCCAAGCCATATTCTATAATGGCACATAAGCACATACGTATTGCAAAAATATCATGACTAATAGTTACAGTTGATTCGATTAAATTCAAGATTAAAAATTAAATTAACGACCCCTCAATAATGGGATAAGTATCGAACTCTTTTTTTAAAACATATATTATCTGCGAACGGCCGATATATGCGCTAGCGATCCATAACGAGCGTTCCGTAATTCAATCAGAGGCATCTCGGAAATTGAGCTACTTATCAATAGTAAGCACGTTCGAATCTTTGCAATTAATGTAAGAAAAACGAAAGAGAAAAGAAACAGCGCTCAACAAATTCTTCCGCGGCGCGCATAAATTCCACGATATCGCGTTCTCTTGCCCAATAACATATCGAGCATACACCTTACAGCATATATATATATATATATATATATATATATATGTGTGTATATATCTGTGCATGTGTGTGTGTGTGTGTGTCCCTCGTTCCCCACGCCGAGGCTATTTTGCAGCGGACGAGACTGCAAAAGGAGGGGGGGAGGGGAGAACGAGCCGCGACAAGGGAACGCTCGCTCGGGCGCGCGGGACTCGATAAGATCGTACTCTCTGGGAGTGATCGGGCATTTGCTCCGCGGCCAATCACGTCGTAGGGCCGATCGGGGAGACCGGACTCGCGCGCGCGCGCGCGCGCATGGCAAAGCTGCCGCGAATATCTTTTTCGATCCGGGGGTCGCACGGGGGTGGCGCGGAGAGAGGGGGTGGGGAGTCGATGCGGGGCCTTTTTGTTCCGCGAGCTTCGCGGTCGCAATAGCGCTCGACACTTTCGCGGGGATCGTAAGGATTTTGCTCGACGGCTCCCATGCTCGCCTTACGGCCCGTCAAATAATATAAGTATTTGCTTTGTCCCCGGACGATTGTCTCAAGTACGGGCCATTTGTACTCGTGCACTTATATAAAGATAGCCATCGATTACAAGCGCGATTACCCTTATCGAACAATGTCATCGTCGAAACTTTTCGATTGGCGTTAAATTATTTCGGGATAAAACGCGCACATGCTGTCCGTGCGCATCGCGACGATTGCTCGGATTGGAGGAGACGGGCGCGATCAATCCCGCAACAAAAAGCTCGTGTTCCCGGTTCTCGTCGCCGAATGAATTCTTTTTTAATCCCACTCGACGGCTTTATCTTGTCGCCGTTTTCGAAGAAAGAGCCTGGGAGTGGGGTTGACAACCGATTAAATATACCATATACGCAATTTGTTCTCTGTGGTGCCGCCCGACAACCAAGTTTGCGTGTCTGCGTGGTACATGGACTCGGCGTATCTCCTCTCCCCCTCCGAAAACAAGGAGAAAGGTTCGGCAGGGACCGATTCAAAATCCTCTCTCGACGGGGGGGGGGGCGAGTTGGACCAGTGGCAGATGGACGCAGAAACAACATCGGCGAAGGGTTGGTGAGCGAAGGGGGAGGGGGGGGGCGAAGCATCTAAACTGACACGTGTACAAAGACGCCGGGGACACGGATCGACAGGTCGAACGCGCGGCGATGCATGCAGGCATGAAACTCGGCCGGTTGCTTCTGCACTCGATACCTACGGGCACGAGACGTCGAGGCCGTCCACCAGGTCGGGCTCGCGAAGGCGGAGCTGAATTGAGCGAGAGAGAGAGAGGGTGAGAGAGGGGGGGTCGGGGGAGACAGAAGGAGAAATAAAAATACACAATGTATGTGTGCGTGGGTATGTGTGCGCCCGCACATGTATGCACGCGCATACGCGTGTGTATATGCATGCAGCTACTTCAGCGTATGTGTATCCTCGCCCTCCCGGCGCTCGCGGCGCAAAAAGTAGAAGAAAAAAAGGGTATATATATATATATATATATATATATACATCGACGATTGAGTAAGCAGTGGGCATGCCACTGAGCCAATATAGATAGCGACACCTCAATGCCAACGGCGTCTGTGCGTCGCGGCTGGAATTCCAGCTCGGCGTGCTCGACTTTCACTCTCGGCCGCGGCTATCGCGCGCGTTATTACACACGGACGCTGGGTGAAAGGAGGCTGATATCGTATACAGGCTTTATGTGTGCGTGTGTGTGTGTGTGTGTGTGTATATATATATATATATATATATATATATATATATATACATATCGCGGAATTAGGAAAAATGGCACCACCGGCGCGCGGGGGATATAAATCGCGGGCGCCCCGGCACCGATCACGGGTTCCGTGTATAGGAATGCAGGCGCGCAGGGCTCGACGCGAGGAATAAGAAGGACCGCGGCTTGGGGAGGACGGGGGGAGAGGGAGGGTTTAAATGTAATTCCCGTGTTCGCGCCGGACCCTCGAGCGTATATAACCACGTAACTGTAAAGTCCGCGCGGCTTTGGGTTATGGAGCCGACTATAATGGTCGCCCGGCGTTGCCGCGCTGTGTTACAGTTAGGCCGTTGTGTGTGTGCGCGCGCGCGCGTTGGCCCGAGCTAAATGTACCATTGAAATTCCGCGAGTTTGTCAGCGGGTGTATAATTTTAATTTTCGAGATGCCGCCCGAAGATACGCGCGAGCGCGCGAGTATTCGCGTGGCGCGCGCGGTGAGGGAAGCGAATCGTCGCGCGTACGGGGCAGGGAGGCCCGGATCGCGGCTGTCCCGTCGCGCGCTTCGGAGATTTTATCCGAGCGCTTATGATCTGCATTTCGAAGCTGTAAAAAGAGAAAGAACGCTCGTGCGTCTTTTTGAATTCAGTTTATGTATATATTTGGATTACGCAACGTTGAATGTCGGCCGAATGTATCGACTCCTTTTTTAGCTCGTACCAAGTATGGCTCCAGCCGATATAGGCGTACGTGTGCTTGCATTATAACTGCAATAGCCTTGAATCAAATTGATGCTCTTAAATTTGGAGGAAAAACGAAAGTTCTCGAGACGAGCATTGCGCAACGTTAACGCGTAATCTTACAGGTGTAAAATTAACTTCGTCGTTTATATTTTTATAATAATATGGTTGATATTAAAACATTGACATAATTGACGTAATTCTGCATGAGATCGGATCCTAAGCATAAAAGTATCCCGGAAATGTCTTACGGAATAGCAACATGCAAAACTATGTAATTTGATAATATGAGAAAAAAGCATATATGATATAGCACTTACAATATTATATTACCGAATCATATATAGGAAATTGATTATTTTACCTAAGCTGGAGAACGTTTTGGTACACTTCTTAAAATGAATTTTAGATAGAATAAATTATATATTAGAATCTAAAAAAGCATAATTACTATTCATTTGTTAAAATATAGTTAATAATGATTCATGTACTGTGCAAAGGTTAGGAAGTAAAAATTGTTCATCAGCAGTTATTTTGTTTTGCTCCAATTATTTTCTGAAATTTTTACGATCCGAATGGAAGGCGGTATCGTTTCATTAGAACCGTGCCGATATTTGATCTACGCTCTAAATAAATCTACGCTCTATTCCGTCATGACAAATATTGACTGCGCAACCTTAATTAATTTTACGAAAAAAATAATGTATCAATTATGAAAACAGTGTTTTTTTTTGTATCCGCTCACGAGCGCGCGTAGTCTTAATGCAACAGTCTTAACGTTAATAGCACCATAAATTCAAACGTCCTCATCCTCAATTTCATTAGCTCTCTCTCTCTCTCTCTCTCTCTCTCTCTCTGCCTCCGACCCCCCCGCCCTCCCGGCCGATCATCTCAGGGCCACAGTCAGCCCGACAACAACTTCCCCGGCATATCGGTCTCACCTCTGACCAGTGAACGAGGGCTCCCTCCCCCGCCCCTCCCCCGCCCCGTATCGGGCGAGCCGCCGCGCATAATTCCGTCCATACATGCGCGCGGGCGCACCTGCCCGACGAGGCTTGCGCCGCGTACCCCGGCGCTCGCGGCGAGAAAAGGGCCTCCTCAATCTCCGCTCTCGTTCCATCTCGCTCGTCGGCAAGGTCGAGCCGCCCTCCTCCTCCTCCTCCTCCTCCTCCTCCTCCTCCTCCTCCTACTCCTCCACCACCAACTCCACCTCGTCGGCCGTCGCGAGAGCGCGCGCGGTAATGGAGCACGAGGAGAGCACCGCTCGCGGAACGATCGCGCGCCGATTATACCGCGCTCGGCTATATATCGGACGCGCCTGCGGACGCTCAATGAGCGCGCCAGCGGGAGAAGAATAAAGGATCGGCGGAAAATAGTTCGGCTGCGACGGGCGGCGGGAGGGGCAGGGGCTGGGGGGAGTTCGACCGCACAGCATCGCTATCGGCCGCCTATAGGCATATCCGCTTCAGGGGGGGGGGTGAAGGGAGGCGGATTAACTTCTTTGCTCCACTCCCACCGCGAAGCATTTATGATATATATATATATATATATATATATATATATATATATGTGTGTGTGTGTGTGTGTGTGTGTGCAGCTATCAAGCGGCGGCCTGCTTGTCCACCCCCCGCCCCGCACGAGTCCGGTGAGCGAGTTTTGACTTATCGAGGCGAGCAGCCGGCCGCGGGCCCGAGGTGGGTGGGGGGGGGAGGGCAGAGAGGCTCCAGGAATGTGGATGGACGGGCGATCGAGGAATATCGGGGCGACCGGGATGCGCCTCTACTTTTCCTTTTGGGAGCGATTCCGCGCGGCTGCGGCTGCGGCAGCGCCGGCGACGTCGACGGCGACCGGGACGAGAGCACGGCCGATACGCAGAAAATTTGTCGGGGAAATGAACGAGGGGCGAGGGGGGAGGGGGAAGATCGCGTGCGGTCGTATTGTTGTTTTTGTCAGCGAATTTTTATTTTATTAATTATACAGATTATTATACATATAGTATGTATACGGGGAGATGAATCGCGCGATCGTGGAAGAGGAACGAGGGCTTTTATATTATGCGGAAAGGGGGAAGGGAAGGCTTTAATGGATAATGAATACTTTGCCATCGATTTGGCCGATGTGACCGAGCTTGAAATTTAATATTGGCTCGACACGCGATGATTTATTTGTTCTTTCCTCGCTAAAAATTTTCTATTTTATCTTTTCTGAATCTTTCGTTTTTATTAATCTTTTCTTCTTCATCTTTTCTTTTTATGCACTCGAACGAAATGAAGTATTTAAACTGTGAAGAACAGGTATAACAGTAGAGATACAGTACTATACTATACTAAGTACACAAATTTTTTCTGCAACATAAGGAGATACTTTTCGTAATAACGTTGTAATGGCTGAATTTTGTTTTTTTAAATAAGACACTTAAATTTGACACTTTTTTTTCTGAAAACAAATTATTAATGGAAATTATACAAATAAATTTGTAATATTAAATATTTATTAATGTATCGGTTTTTACTACGCATGAAAAAAGTGTAATTTATCTTTTAAGTAAAGATAGAATACGTCATCTTGAATGCTTAAATTTTGAACCTACATATGAATTTTACTATATTCAATATTCTTTATAATCATTTCTCATTTTACATATCTTCACCGATTCTCATTTAACATAAGATCCATTAAGTAACCGAGAAGTTATGCACTATGATGGAAAAAACATGAACCTTTGTCGACAAGAAAACATATCTGGTTACCTTTCAGAATTCTACAATTGAAAAAATTTTCATACAAAATGACGTGTAATATGACGGCAGAGTCACATATTAGTCACTTTTACAGCCCATTTAAAGCAACTCAACGTATGAAAAAAAAGTAAATATTTGTACCGTCGAAGTAGCCTCTCGCCTCAACCGATAGATTCACCGGAAGAAGAAAAAGTTTAACTGACTGAAAAATTCAATAAAAATTCTGTACATATATTTAGCGCAGTGATTTATCGCGTGCTGTGAAATTCTTATGGAAATGTTCCTCCGTCTAGTTTCGAGGGTTTACTTCGAATACATTATACGTCGCTGAAGAACCGGTCGAGTACTACAACTTAAATAAACGGTACGATACATATAAATTTAATATATAATGTCAAAACTTCATATCTAATATCCAATATATTATAGGTACTGCAAAAGTGAAATGATTACTTCATACTCATTACATTAATTTTACTATTGCTAGCTTGGATGTTCCGAGCGTCTGATAGGATGGGTCTGTTACTACTTTCGCATTGTACTACGTACTATCGATATTTATATACACGAGCAATTGATTGTGTTGTACCATTGAGAAACTAAATTTCAAATTATTTATCGAACTATTGGTTAATTGTCATGACCAACCGTCAACTTTTGTTAATTTATATAGATAAACATTGCATGATTCGTAGAGAAACATTACAAGTGTAAAGAGTAACAGACACATCTATAATATGAAATTTAATTTTTTTTTTTTTATAAGTGAAATGTCTATTTACATTTTCGTATTAATTCTACATTAATTCATACGGAATAAATTAGAACATTTTCTTTTTATAGCTGGATGAAAGGAATGGCGAAAAATGGTTTCTTTAACGCAGATCCTTCGGACAGACGAATTCGGACAATCTACTACATATAGTCTTTTATTTCGATATAAAAGACTGTAAATAATAAAATCTCGAATAAGAAGAATTCACAATTTCGTGTTAATAAATCAGCGGGACAACTCTTGGTTTAACCCCCAGCATAATGCAGCAAGAGCAACAACAACGAAAGACCGAAAATTGTTCGTCAACCGTACGACATATGCATAATGAGGGGGAGGGGGGTGTAGGAGCGCGTGAGACCGCCGGCCGTTCGCTTGCTCCGGCATGCCCAAAAGGGGAGAAGCTCGGAGTGGTCCCGTACTTTTGTACTTCGGAACTACTTGTCGGACAGCGATTAAGGTTTCTTTCAAACGTGGCGCAATCTCGTCCGATCGCGTCGAAGTGTTATACGTAAAAATACCGAACTGCATTAAATTGTCAATCCATTTAGACGAGTGCATAAAGTTCGTTTCCATTCTAATAGTACTTTATCACGGTACTAAACAATTGTTTGAGAAACAAGACATATTTTTCGGCCATTTTGGTAGAATTTTTTCTATTCTTTTCAGTCTATTGACTTTAACGGCTGATACCACTGGCTATGCACTCTCGAATTATTATTCAAAAAAATGAATAAAAACGATTGCATTCTTTTAAAATTCCTTTTTATTTGTAAAAAACGGTCTTCAAATCACTTTTATATGCGGTCCATTTCAAGCCCAATATACAAAATTTAACGAAATCCCTAAACGCTTCTATTTGTCGATCGTTAAACGTGATTTTTCACAATTAAAGCATTCGAAATTTCGAACGTAAATAAAAAAATTAACCGCGACCAGTTCGGATGCTTGATTGTAATTTGTTTGGCATAAATTGTTTGGCAGACTGCGTTACTCGATTTACAATTGGTACCTAAAAAACCGCTTTACATCGAGCATCATTCACCCCCGAAAAAAGCGATAATAAAACTTGGCCGAACTTTTAGCACGTAGCCAACTCGACAATTGCCTCGGACCGGCAAAACCAATAGCCAGCAGTAGAGCAGCGTTCGTTCGGCAGTTGTAACGATAAGCCTCGAGTAACTAAAGCCATTACAACATTGTTTACGACGATGCCCGTGGCTCAATGAGAACTAAAAAGAATCTTAAAAAGCCACTGGATAATCTCTCGAATTTACAGATACGCGTACGATAACGTCGTAAAACGATAATTTACGAATAAAAACAAACGCATTCTAAATCTTGCGCAAGAACAATTTGACTTTAAAAAATAGAAAGTTTTAACATCGACAAATAGTTTATGAAAAATAATGCTTTTCCAGAAATGATCCATATGCATACGCTAACAGAAACAGCATTGACAGACCGTCTTAGGACGAAAATATTTTATAAGATTCCTCGTATTCCGAGATTAGTTCTCGTATAAAACTAATTCTACCATTATTTACAATTGCCGTAGTTACTTATAGTAATGTAAGTTATTCATAATTCATAATCACAATACGTCGAAAAATTTGTTTTTTTTTTACAGAAATAAAAAACTTCTTTCTATCAAATTCATCTCCAATAATATACGAATGTATTTCCTCCTTTTTGGCTGTCAAGAGCCTCATTCGTTCGTAAAAGAACCTCCGAGGCCAGTCAGGGACTGATGACGATAAATCTACATACGAAAAAATATCGCGATAAATTGTGGGAAATATTAAAGAACTTTTTCTCGTGGGTTTTGACGAAAAGCGATTCGTAAAGAGATGAAAAAAAATCACCTTACGTTTAGCGGCCCTCCAAATTCCAAATGCGGGCGATTTTTGACGATCCTAATTTTTCTCCAAGAGCAGATCCGTCGTAAAATACAAATTCACCTGTCCTCATACGGAATACATGGACATACATAGACGCCCCTGTGAAATTTCCACTCATCGACCAATAACGAAGGGCCGCGCGTCCGCGTCACTGCGTAAATTATTACCGGCGCAACTGCGACAATTGGCCCGTCGGCCCATTGTTGCCCGGCGAAGGGAGGACGGGAAGGAAGGCTAAAGAACGAGGGAGCGACGAGCGATCGCTTCCACCATCCCGACAAACATCCTTCGACAATGGGACAACGGCAGCGTTCGAGGACCTCGGAACTCTTCTTTCCCCCGACCCCGCCCACCCGCCGAGCGGTCAGCGAGGGTCCGATGCAGCGTGCATAGAGCGCCCCGCTATTATACCGTTATCGTAACGCCCGCGAGCTCGCGACGGCCCTGGCCATCGCCGAGACGATCTTGATCGCGAGAGTCCGAGCGCGCAATATCTGTCCATACACACACACACACACACACACACACATACATATATATATATATATATATATCCCCGGGCATTGTGCGATATTTTCGCCTCCCGCGCGCGAAAGTGCAACGGTATACAGCGGCATAATATATAGATAAATACATCCCCGTATATGTATATATATATATATATATATATATATATATATATATATATATATATATTAGGACGAAGGAAGACGTTGTTGTGCCTTCCCGTCGGACCGACCGCGAGGCGAAGTCGCGTTCTGGCTCATTTATTATATAGAGCACTCAGGTGAGAGAAATTATAACGCGCAAAGGCAGACAAACAGACAGATAGAGATAGAGAGAGAGAGAGAGAGATACAGAGAGAGAGAGAGAGAGAGAGAGAGAGAGAGAGAGAGAGAGAAGCTGGACGAGATTATCATTGTGCGAACAACGTGGATTGGATTCGATTCGCACGCGAGCGCGCGAGGATTTCTCGCGAGCAGAGTTAGATTTCCTAATAGCATGCGCCATTTTCCTCATAATCTGTGCCCAATATATATATATATATATATGCATATATGCATATATGCATATATATATGTGTGTGTGTGTGTGTGTGTGTGTGTGTGTGTGTGTGTGTGTGTGTGTGTGTGTGTGTGTGTGTGTGTGTGTGTGCGCGCGTGTATATGTATATATGTATATATATATCTGTATATATCTATGCATATATATGTATATTATCGGCAGTTTATTGCAAGCATCATTTGTATATTTAATACACCTATGACTCATGCGACATATACAAATGCAGACACATACGAATTATTTTAATTGAGGCGTCGCCTCGCGTCGCCTCGCGTCCCTCATTTTTAATTTAGCCATATAATTTCGCGCCGCTTTGAATTCCGACGGGCAACTTATCCCGGGCGGTCGTGTACGCGCGCGGAACTCGCATGGGCGAGCGCGCGCGTCGATGGAATTAATTAGCGCGTAATTTATGCCGAGCCGTGCGAAAGGAAGACGTATCAATTATTATTTATGGATTGCATTACGGGGGAGCTACTGTAAGCTGCCTATAATTACATTTGTTAAATAATTTCCGATTTATTTTCCAATTTTTCTTCCCTTTGGATTTAAGCGTGTACGTAGATCTGTGTCTGTGTGTGTGATCACTAATACGTTATCATAAAATATAGATCGATCATCTTGTATGTGGATAAAATATTGATATTTTTCTGCGCAGCCGTCGTTTTCGCCCTGTCGGCAATTAATGACATCCTAATGGAACGTGTTCGCGCTAAATTTTTTAAACGTTCCGGAATTTCCATGGCACGACGAAAGGCGAATTCAAATTAATCACTTTTTCCACGTACGGAGTATCGATGAACGTATACGCATATACCACTGTATGCGCGCCCGTCGCACGGCGAATTGATAATAATAATCGTACATTGACAATTGCAATGAGCCGACGCGCGAATGGAATGCAAAAGCGAGCAAATAAAGCGGCGTTAATTAGCCTCCAGTGGAGTGCGCATATATGAAAGGAGCGAGACTCGCCTCCGCACACACAGAGTTATTTTTATATAATTAACCGGGCGAATGTAGGAAAAAAATCAAATTCGGCGATATATACGTATAATGAATCTGGCCAACCCGGCTGGGTTTCATCCACGAACGCGCGCACTGCACTTGTGCCGCCGCAAGTGGCCCTCTATTGATTTTTCAAACACATTGTGTGAACGTTATGGTATACATACCGTCGGGTTTTTCAAACCCAATATCACGCGCGTTATATGTTTTCCCGCGAGCGCACAAATCAGTCGAGCGGATCTCGGGCCGCTTGCGTCATCCATTAGAATTATATATACTTATACATGCATATATGGTACATCTATATATATATATAATACGCCCCCGTGGATATTATACATGTACATATGGGAATGGAAAGAGTCCGAGTATAAATTACCTGGAGCGCGCGCACACACGCACACACGCACGTATATATATAATATAAAACGGTGCGCTTGCACGGTTGTTTTTCAATGCTCCTCGCGGCGAAGTATGAGGGGGGGGGGGCATGCGTTGCTCTCATTCGCGCCTGCTGTGTACAGATATACACGTACATATGCGCGCGCGCGCGCGCACGAGCACTCAGGTAGATAGATACACCGCGAGGTGAAAGATTTCACAACGCTCGCGAGAGCCGAGAGCCATTAGAATTGTAAATCGGATCGCGGTGAGCTCGCAGTCGGTCGGGGGTAGTCGGGAGAGGGGCGGCCCGGTGGATCACGGTAAGCGGGGTTCCGAGGCCGATACACTTTGAAAATCGGCCAACAAAACTATCGAAGGTCTATATATATATACATATAGCGCAATGTATGTGGCTCCGAGGCAAAAAAATGACAGGTGTGAAAATTACGCGTAGGAGAGATCGCGTCTATGGGGAACGGCGAAATCCTCCCCGCCGAGGTATCGCATAATTACAGGTGGGAATCTTCTAAGCGGCAGAGATGTCGCGGGAGCTCCGATAATTAGGGTATACAGATCGTACTTTATTGACGCGTCGACTGGTGGGCTAGCCGGAATCGAGCGGAATATTATGATACCAGCGAGGGCGCGCAGTCCACGACCGGTCCAGATTACGGATCTAGATTTTCACTAGATTTTTAGAGGGACTCTTCGATTATGAAGTGAAAAATTATTACAGTACGAAAAGATAAATCGTTCTCTTATATCCGCTAATATGGAATTCGCTACGGATTTAAATATGTTAAATAAGATACTTAATTTTTACGGCAGAGCTAGATAGGAGACTATAGTATATATCTTATCGCTATGTAGATTTATCAACGATATCGTTCGATCTTTCAATGGTCAATGAAATATTAGACACATTTCTCAAAATCTTGAAAGATTCGGAGAACTGCATGATTTTAAAGTCAAAGAAAAGATATAATGTAAAAATTTTAATTTACTATAAGTGAAACGAGCCAATGATGACGTGCGTTTAAAAGAAATAGGAATTTCGTGGAATTTTTCAATAGCTCAGAAATTTTGTAAAATTATTATTAATTATACACAGCACTTCCTCTTTGCAGCTTTTCCAGTTTCTTTTTTTTTTTTTTTCATCACTGCGTCGATCGAGAACTTTGTATGTACCTGCCGATCAAGGATGTTGCGACAAAGATTGCACAATGCACTTAGTACCATTAGCATCTCCTCAATATTTATCGTGATCCGGCCATTTGTTATTTGAATATTGTAAAGACGAGCCGTTAAACAGTTTCGTTGAAATGTAATATTTCAAAACTGTCGATGATGTCAGTGGATTATTTTTACGTATAGATAGTGAGTTTCCTTTTGCCGCAGAATAGATTTAGAAAATTGAGAAGAGCGTGTTGCACATGGTTTTGCTCCAAGTATTAATTTCTAATAACTTGTAATGTTACTTTTATATTGGACTGGCTAAATTTAATTTTAACTATATATATATATATATATATATATATATATATATATATATATATATATGCGCACGAAGACGACATCTCATAGATTCTAAAAATTGCTAACGCCACCCTTGATTAAAAGTACTATAAAAAGGGTTTAACGAGGAAATATAACGCCTACATATATAGATTATTCCTTATCGTGAAATATTGAATAATCAGCCAAGTCCAGATGATAATCTCGCGGCATTTATATATATATACGTTTGCCCCTCCATCAAATCCCATTTCGTCCCTATAGCGCGAAAAAAAATACGGTCCGCCTACCTTCTCTCGCCTTTTTTATCGTCTCGAAACGGCTATATCTGTATATACCGACTAAGGTTTATGGCAAACAACCGGCTGGGCGCCCGTTCGCACCCGCGCGCTCACCGCAACGAGCACATATACCATATGGACAAAGAGGCTGTAACGCAGACGCGCCGCGGAAAGGAGAGCGGAGTAGAATGTGGTATGCGTATGTGAGTTTGTGCATCTCTCTGTCTGTGTGTGTAGGTGTGTGTGTGTGTGTGTGTGTATGTGTGTGTGTTTATGTGCGTTCGCGCGTGTATTATACGCACCTTCGTTGACTTCTCCTGCGCCATCGTTATCTCGGCGGCTCTCTCGTTGCTTCGCGGTCAGGCGCTACGATTAGGCCGCATCATCGCTGCAGCTGCGCGCGCTGCTGCTTCTCCGCTGCTCCCTGTATTATGCGAACAGATGGAAGAGCCATTGTTAGCATTATTATGATTGTTATTATTTAATATTACTGTTATTATTTCGTCGCTGTTATTATTTTTAAAAATTTGTGATTTCAACAAAAAACCAAAAAAAAAAAAAAAAAATGAACAAGAAGAAAAAGCTATTTTTCTCTCTTGTATCTATGTAGCCACGAGCAGACTGTCCTCCTCCGCTCGTCGTAACGCAAATTGTCATTTTATCTAATAAGGATTCGTTTTCGAGATAAATCGCTATTAATCCTATAGGTCACGCCCACGCCTGCCTATTACGAATTTTCGAGCGATATCGCGAGCTAAGAGATCCCATTACTCGTTATGCTAATAAACCCGGGCCGACGGCGCGGCGCGGCGCGGCGGCACGATGCAGGCACTCGCGGCTGAAAACCGACGACCGACCGAAGATGGAGGAGGGAATAAAAAAAAGACGCTCGCTCGTGCCGCTTTATGACTTTGAGGCAAGCGACTGCGGGAGCAAAGTTTATAACTTATTCATTAGAATTTCTATTATCCATTTACGGTCCACGCCTGTGTGTATATGTGGATGCCCCCTCCTCCCCTCCCCCCCCGAGCGATTCACCGTCCGAACGGGAACTGTACAGGCGTGGGCTTCGTCATTCGCCCCGGCTTTCGTACACTCGTAACGCGCATACCCGTCTATGCAATAAATACACGCGGCAAAGTTTCGACATCGCGCCGCGATCGGAACGCTCGCGCCGGACGCCTCTCGAGCGCGACTCGATGAGCGGTGGGCTCATCACGCGCATTACGTATACTACGACACGCGCTATTTCAAGAGATGCCCTTGCTCGGCCTTATTCGGCCGTGATTCTTACGCGGCTTCGCGTCGTCGGCAAGTCGCTGGGCAACTGCGCCGATTCGCGCGTAACCGAGCGAATTGAGCGGAGTGCGCGAAATCCGCGCAAGCGTTTGCGCGGAAAAATTTGGGCGAAGGCGCAGTCCCCGCGCTCCGATCCGTGGCAACAGTTTGATTGCGACATTAGTCCCGGCAATGATTCTGAACGACGCCATGAAAAATATCCCAGTAGCACGAGGGCTGGATGAGAAAAATAATCATTGAGCTACGAAATATAATTTAGTTACTTTAATGATCTTATTTGTCGAATATCGCAGTCTTGGACGGATGTTGTAATATTAATTGAGCTAGACTTAATTACCCGTTGGCGGATTGAATTAATTAATTTTTTTTATCGATCACCTAATGTTTTTTTTTTTTCTTCAAAAATACCAAGTACGCATAAGCCATACGTAATTTATCAATGGAGCACTCGAATTTCTCCAGCATACGGCAATCGTTACGATTCGTTAACTTTGAAACTGTACGCGCTCAATGATCTTTTCGCACGATTTAAGTCCTGTATTTCCTAGAGGAACAGCAGTGTAGTTTCGAGCTCGTTCGAATTAGCGCAAAGTATACGGTGTACGCTACTCCTCATGGAGCGCATAAGAACAGCGGAAATTTGCGAGAACTTACATGCGCGGATTTATCCTGTCAGTTAGAAAGGCGATTATGGCACTGATTGTCAGTTATCGTTGTTTCTTTAAACAATATACATATAAAGTATTTACAGAGCCCCATCAGTTCGTATGTAATGCCGGGATCCCGCATGGCTATTAATATCGGGAAAACTGATTTCGCTACTATTGTATTACTTAATGTCTTACCGACACAAGTACCCGCGGCAGAGGATTAATATAGTAATTATGCCGATAATAGACGTATTACTCAAAGGATTAGAGTTTAACTATTATTCCCAGTTAACTTCCAAGCGATCGACTGCACAGGCGGAAGTTAATTAGCCGCGAGTTCGTAACCATCGTTTCGTCGTAAATTGCGCGAAGGAGCTTTGCACGAAGAAACGTTGAATGCAATAAATTATTGCAGAAGCAAATACAATTATATGATTAATTTAAAGGCCTTCTTTTCCGTTCGCGACGAAGAGCTCTGATAATCCTTTATCAGTTTTACATGCGACGTGGTCCCAAGCCTTCAATATTTGACATTCGCCCGATAAATTGATTATTGTTGAAATAACTATTTTCGAAAATAATAGAGTAATTTTCCTTATCCTGCCACATCGAATATGACATTGTATCGGTTACAATAATTATTATTTTGTATTACATGCCAAATTTCTTATTTTATGCAACGTAAAAAAACTAAAGAAATATTCTAATTTGTTATCAAATTTTTTATTAAATTATTTATTAAATTAGTTATCAAATTTTTAATTTACAAAAGCACGATAAAGCATATTAATAATCTTATATCTTTTACAAAATTTATTCTGGAATGATTGCACAGGACTCTTCAGAAGATTGGCGAATAATAAAGCACCATTCGGAATCAATGGCCGCGTAATTAACGTATTTCAACGTAAATTTACAAACGGGTTAAATACATATATATTTCACAGATTTCCTAGGAATGACAAAACAGGCCGAGAAATATTGGTAATTTTGACAACGCGGGTACGGTTGCGCAATTGTCCGCCTCGATTTTCTTACTTTCGAATAACGAGAAATTGATGCTAATGTAACGGAATCTCTCAGATAGCTGCAACGGTCCATAGATGTATATCGAATCACAATTCATCATCGTACTTTATCGATTAATTTAACGAGAAAAATTCTTGCGCAACAGCTTCGCGAACGCACTAGATCTATTTCTCCTTCTTTACTTTTTTTCCTTTCTGTCTCTCTCTCTCTCTCTCTCTCTCTCTCTCTCTCTCTCTCTCGTTCTTTACGTTATTGCGAAAAAATCCCGAAGTTAAGTTCGTGGCGCTTTTATCCTTGCGCGTTCGCATAGATACCCCGAGCGCATCCCGAAAGCCCGGGAGCAACGAATTCCCCATCGACGATGGCATCATCGCTGGCGCGAAAAAGGAAGTCGCGATGACGAATCGCGGACGCTGCCCTCCCTCGATGCCCCCGCGGAGGAACGAAGGAGGGGGAACGATATGTTTATATACATATATATATATATATATATATGTATATATATATGTATATATATAGACAGAGAGAGCTAGCGAGGGATAGAGATGGAGAGGGGGAGAAGGAGGCAGCGGCGGCTAAGCGCGCTTAGCTTCTGGCCGGCGCGGCCTTCGAGGTTTCCGGCGGACGGCGTCCGACTCGCCTTATACGTCCGCCGATCGCTCGCGCGCGCCTATAATACCTGCGCTACGGGTATTATATCTTTGTGCGTGGGCGCAGCGGTGAAAGACAGACAGAGAGAGAGAGAGAGAGAGAGAGAGAGAGAGAGAGCGCGAGCGAGTACGGATATCCTTCAAAACCACATCGAGCGCCGCGCTCTTTAATTACACGGGGCCGATCTGCTGTTGCTGCTGCTGCCGCTGCAGCGCGCCGTCTCTGTCGAGCAGATGCGTGAACCCGATGGTTCGCGACCCCGACCCCGTCTCGGAGAGTTCGGCTGGCAAAAGGCCCGGCCAAGCCGATACTACACCCCCTCCCCCCATCTCGACATCCGCTTTGTTTCCCCCGCGAATTGATCCTGGCCCCGATGGTGCCCTCTATCGGTGGACCTTGTTTTCGAGGAGGCGGCCGATTTCTTCAAATTCCGCGAAAACGATGCTCGCTCTATCCGTCCATTATGCCGCAAAGCGAAAGGATTCACAGAGGATGCGGGGAATCGTATTCAATCGATTCTCAATAAATGCATGGAAGAATTCTTCAAATAACGTAATCATAAAATTCGCGAATCGGTTCTGCACGAACTTACGCGTGAGAGTAATTGCGCCCGATTCAAAGTCTTTCAAAATTTTTCTCAGATACCTAAGTCTTCATCTAGGGAGAAGAAAAAATTAATTATGAAACAATTTCATGGAAGGTTCCGTAAACACCCGTGCATGTATGCAAAAGTAACGGCGGCATGGCAGAATTTCGTATACAGCTACATCCTGTTAAAAAGCTACGCGAGAGGTAGGAAAACTTTTGTTCTTTGTAAAAAGGAAGCTTGAAACGATTTTCGCAAGGATTCCTCGATTTTTGCCCCGTAGAATCACTTCAAGTTCCCTCTCGCGAGGCTTTTTTTATCCGTTTTGCTAGACTTCCGTTTGCTGGGACACCGGGAGCTTTTACGATTCTTCGTTCGCTAAGTGCTTTTCGAAACGTTCCAATATCCTTTCCGGGAATCCCTTCGTGCCGCGCGGAAATTTTAGCTCGGCGCATACGGCAATTCTTGCCACGAACGCACTTGCTGAATAATATTCAGCGCCAAGGTGATATTTCGCCGGGCGGTTCGCCGAGCGAAGCGAGATAAAAGGTGTATTTCGACGCTCTGCGGGGAGAAGACGGAGCGCCAATTACTTGCGCCGAAGCTCGATTATCGGCGCCGATTTACCACATAATAAAGCTGAAACACAAAAAGCACATCTGCCATTTAAGAGTTTTTTTTATAAAAATAAGCGCAATTCTAAAACATTTATATTTTTATCACATGCATTATTTATTCATAAGACACAATTCTTAACTTATTTATATGTATATAATTACGTGGTGCTAAAATGTTTAAATTGAGATACATATTTATAAAGTAATAATGACGCGATATGACGTCCGACCAATAAGTCGGCCATTCATTTGCAAAGCGTAATGGATCCCCCGCGTTAATAGAACAAGGGGGCTTTTAATGCAGCGCTCGCGTCGCCGCCGCGCGTGTTCCCGATGCTTAGCCGGCGATAGCGCGAACTAAACTCCTTTTTATTTTTCCACCAATCTCGCTCCAATGGGAAATAAAGCGCGATTTTACGGCGGCGCATTAAACACCCGGCTGCGAGATATAGAAAAATCCCGATTATTGTAATAGAGCCAATGGATGGCTGATTGCCCGCGTATAATTAAATGTCTGGACGTCGTAAAATGAGGTAAGACAACGTTTATGCAGCCGTAGTCGATTGAGCTGTAAAGAAAAAGAGGCGCGTGGAAAATTTCAGGCAAAGCGCGTCCGAAATATACGGACGTCTCTTTGTGTATATATATATATATATATATATATATATATATATATATATATATAGGTTGGAGCGACATAAATTTTTTACTGCTGCCATCTATACGTTTCTCGGAACCTAATTATAAACGTTTCTCCCATCTCGCCCATACGTTGTAAAAAATAATATAAGACCTCGATATTGTGCTGTGTACATACGGCCCTCTTCGTTATCCTCTACCTCCACCTTACCCGCACTTTATACATATACATATCTATGTATTATTCAAATGGACATCAGACGAGGGTAATCCGCGCGCGCAAGGTTCAGTGAGCCCGCACCCTTTTGATCGGGCGCATTAAATCCCCCCACCCCCTCCCAACCAGCCGCCGCGAAATGTCGCGCGAAGAGAGGCAGGCGGGAGATATTATTGCGTAGAGTAAAAAGGCATCGGAAGATCACGCGGCCGAACGGGGAGAGAAATAAAATGGACAAAAGATCGTTCTCTCTCGCCATCTATCTCTCTTTCTTCCTCTTCTCGCTCGCGAGGTCGCCGCACCCTTTCAGCGAATAACGATTCATTTATCACGAGCCCCGCGCTTTTAAAAACTATCGTAAAACACGACGCGAAATAATGCGCGCGAACCCGCGGCCCAGGTCTGCGTATATATATATATATATATATATATATATATACCCGCAGTCCGCGCCGGAGTCACCGGGAGGCGCGCGCGTGCTTGCGCCGAGAAAGAGACGCGAAAAATCTGCTCGCGAGGGGGGTAAAAGAAGGCAACCAAACGAGCGAGGGAAGAGGGTAAGGCAGAGAGCGAGCGAGGGAGAGAGAGAGAGAGGGAGAGAGAGTAGTCGGAGGAGCACGGGAACGAGGCGCGCGCTTAAAACAAGACGAAGAACGACGCCAACAAAGCTCGAAACTCCTCCCGTGCCCCCTTCATTCTCCGTTTGCGCGCGCGCGGGCAGAGTCCGTGCGCTTTGAATACAGCCGCGCGCGCCCGCCGTTTCATTGGGCCATTACTCATTCCGCGTGCGTACTGCCCCGCGAATGTACTTGCATCGCCTCCTCCTCTCACCCCACCCCACCCCGCCCCCCGCCGCCGACCGGCGCACGCACGCGTTCCAACTTTTCGCGCGCAGCCGCGGAGAGCCGGGCTGAGAGCCGGTGCCGTTCGGCAGCTCCACGAATTCCGCGCGCTCTTCCCGCCGGCGCTGCGTGTGGGACTGCCGTACGGCACGGTCGTCGAGTCATTCCGCGGAATTAATTCAGACCCTCCTCCTCTTAACCCCCCTCCCCCTCTTCGCTGTCCCTCGCGCTCTCACGCATTGCTCTCGCTGGTCATGGATCGAACGGTCCAGAGCGAGCGCTTTGAATTTTTGCGCGCGACCGCGGTGTTCCCGAGCGAGGGGAGGGGGATACGCCCGTTCCCATCCGCTGCACCGCCTTTTTTTTTTAGTTCGAAAATGAAAATAGTTCGATTTTTTTTTTTTGCAGAATAAATTAATCGCCCGTACGAGCGCATTGAAAGACCTGCGCGTGCGCCGTGGGGCGCTCGCCGGTTTTTTTTTCTTCAAACTGCCTCCGACCGATGGAAATCCGGAAATTTGCGTCAAAATTCGCTCAGCAGAGCGGAAAGAAACGGAACCGCTTGAATTTTTTATTTAATATTCATTACGCGTCGTTTTTTTTTTTTGCATGTCAGTAGTGCGGAAAATTGTAAAAGTGTACTTAAAAATTTAAAAAATTTTTACAGTATGTTGTTAAAGGTAAGACTCAAGATCGTTTAGGGGATGTTTTGTACGATAAAATAATGCTAGCTATTTTTATTTCACAAACCAAGCTTAATTTCGAAAAAAAATCCAAATAAATACTGGAATTACCTTTTTCAATTAAGTTTTTAAATGAAACTTGTGTATACAGGTAAAAAACCCGAGGTTTGAATTCGAAAAATATATATTGACCTTCAAATTAATAACTTCAAGTCTATATGAAAACTATTTTCTCATAGAATCCTGAACAGATCTTCGGAGATATGTAGAGTTTGTGGAACGCCCCTGCATATACTTCTCGTTCATTCTATTGGTCTATAGCGCGTCGTTAGAGTACATAACGCATAGAGAATAAAAAAAAAATCAAGTAATTCAATTACGCCTCCCGTTCGCGCAATCGCATTGCAACGTAAATTTTCCAATTTGCCACGCTGTAGGCCGCGTTTCTATTAAATCGGAGCGATGATACTCGTTCCGAGAATATCGGGGTGTGGCCCAATCTTCGATCGACATTAAAAGTAAAATACGAAGCGTTGCTCTGCCTATATGTATATATATATATATATATATATATATATATATATATATATATATATATATTTGACTAATGAGCAACACGCGCGTGCCGGTTAATCTGTTCAAGAGGAAATGAGTAAGTGCAGTTAAGTATATTTAAACGGAAAATTAAAAGATGTCGAGAAAACTCCTCCCATCAACGAGAGAGCCTCTTTATTATCCTCGGCGAATGATCGTCATTATCATCCTCGTCGTCGTCGTCGTTGTCATTATTATTATTATTATTATTATTATTTTTATTGCGCGATCCTTTCGGGTGACTAATTTTTTCTCCGGCTCATACCTGTTGGCGGAGTGTATATATATATATGTATGTATGTATGTATGTATGTATGTATATACAGATATATGTGTAGACGCAGGCGAGTCAATTGGCCATTGGCTCGTACGTAACCGAGCTCGCGCGCTCGCCTCGTTCTCCGCCCCGCGGAGCCGAACGGACGGTGCCGCTGCGTTTAAAATTCCTCCGGCTGCATTATTTGCCGGAGCGACCCAGTTCTTCCGAGAAACGTCTTCCGAGCCCCGCGGGCCCATTAGCATTGTTCCGTTTCGCGCGTGCGCGATACGTCCCGCGCCCCGCGCCAGATTGCGCCGGCAGGCCGTATTACACGCGGCTATTAATATTTCCGTTTCGAAACGCGCGCGGCACCGGCGGCGGCGGCGGCGGCGGCGGCGGCTCATCCATGACCGCGCGAGTCGTTCCACCTGCGGAGGTGGCCGACCGCCCCGTCGCGAGCGTATTATCCCGCGAAATGGGCTCGAGAGCTGCTTCAAACGGGGGGGGGGCGGGAGCCGAGCCCGGGATGAGCTGGCTGAAAGAAAAAAGGAAGCTCCAATCTAATAAACATATATATATATATATATATATATATATATATATATATTTGCGGGGTATGTGTACGGGAACGCGTCTCCCATCAAACGCACCGCGCGGATGAACGCGTGGGCGTAAAATGGAACCGACGCTGACGAGCATCAAGGGTGCGTGCGTATGTGTATAAATATATAGATGGATAGGAACGGCGACCTTGGCTCGCTCGTGTGTTTTCGCGAACGAATTGGAAGGACTCACGGCGTTTCAGGTGGAGCCTGTGGATGAGATGAACGAGCAAAACAGGTGGACTGTTCTCATAGTGCACGCTGTATATTCAGAAAATCGAATAAGGGTCAGTCGAATTTATTGAGTCAGCTGGTTTGATTTAACTGAAAAATATTATCAGCAGAATTAATCTACACTTATTCGTATGTAATTTGTAGATTTTGGCAACGACAGCATGGAAAAATCATTCTTGATCTTTAAAAGAAATTTCCAATTTTTGTATATCTATAAATGCAGCTCAGGATGTCGACTTCTATTTTTTAAACACTATCCTACAGTAATCATTCTCAATCACTACTCTCAGGAGCTTACTCTAATTACGGCACATCCAATCTCGAGGTTCATAACCTGCATGGAATAATTTGACTCGATAGTTGTCTTTTATATCGTTATAGGTGATACTTGTATTATTTTCAGCGCCTAAGGTACGCTTTGTAAGCATTTCAATTTATTGAACATTTCCATATTGAACGTTTTGATCTTCTCATCAAAAAACTCTCGTTGAATAATTAAAATTTTCCTAGGTTCTTTCACTTAGAATCGACTGCTTTTTAGAAATATCTTTTTTCCTAATCTCAAGGTAAATTTATTATTAATTATTAGATAAATATATATATATATATATATATATATATATATATATATAAATATAAACAAATAAAGAGATAGGATTATTTTATGCGAAAACAATTGAATCATACAAATAAGCGAACATATACCTTACGCAACCGGATATTCACTTAAAGAGAAAATGAAATTGATGGAAAGAATGGCTTTCTTCGATAAAATATGAATGTAGTGCAAAATTGAATGTATAAAATTTTTTCAATTCTAATTTAATAGTCGAGGAAAAAAAGGAGCTTTTAAAAGGCTGGTATATAATTTTGCACCTTGTGTCGTTCGACGCAGAAATGGCAGTTTTGAACTGGAACTGAAAGTACAAAACTGTATGCAAATATATATATATATATATAGCACGCAGAAAATTGCTATTTGCTCTGCGTAGAACGATTAATTATCAGACGGACGAAGAGAGAGAGAGAGAGAGAGAGAGAGAGACGCGATTAAAATTTTCAGGCCAACGCATGTATAATGCTTCTCTTTCGTTCTGTGCCAGGCTTTTGGGCAAAAAGAACGTTGAAGTAAATGTAACTATCGTTTTGGCGATCAGACGCAGAGAGAGAAAAAAAAAACGCGGGGACGAAGCAAATTGCGTACGCGCGTACGCCGCTTAAAGAGTTAGATCGAGCCTGCGCAGCGTTGACTCGGTACAAAATAACCGATTAAGTCCGATGCGTTTTACGCGCCGCCCAGTCCGCGTCTCGAGCCCTGAATTATAACTTTAACCCCCCGCGGCCAAAGCGAGACGACACTCGAGGGGTACGTGTAGCGGAGCTGTAATATGTATGTGTGTGTGCTGTGTGTATGTGTGTGTGTGCGTCTATAGACGAACGAGCGCTAAGTTTAAGGCATACTTTATAATATCCTCCCTACCGCCACGCCAGTACGTATAGACCGCCGTGAAAACTGAACGAGACGCTGGAATACGACGCACGTAATGTTTACAGATATATATGAAAGATATACGAAGATCCCTTGCGTTTCGAATTTTTTTTTTTCCCGACAAAAGTTACCTCTCATTAGATAACGAATGTACGATTCGACAAATAAACAAATTCGTTAGCTTCGCTATCACCTTCAAATCGACTTAAATTATCGGAGTTGTTCAAGAAAATTCTGCCGACCGATAAGTAACCTTCCATTTTTCTCGTACTTTGTACTTGCTTTCTGCATTGCGCGAGCATAACGAACAACCGAAACAGCAAGAACTTACGTACGCGCATTTTTGGTATTCGACGATAGCAAAGTAATAATCCTGGCTTGCTGATAAATTCAAAGATTAGTTATTTGAATAAATAAAATTTCCGATGCGAAAGGAGTCGATTTAGAGCCTTTTAACGGACGTTTTTTATAGCTACCTTAAAAATCGAATAATAAATTGTTGTAAAAAGGAAGCAGGGGCATTTGTAAATTTAATTAATTATAATCTTTTCATAAGCTATAATTCAAAGTATATATATATATATATATATATATATATATATATATATATATATACAGGAAAACTGCATATATTGGCGCAACTCGAAGCTATAAACATTTTATGAATCCTTATAAAACTGAAAGTTATTTATTTCAATATTATATGTAGGAGAGACGACCGGATTGCAAAGAAGAAAAAATGTCCGTAAAAGTTCGAAGTAGTTAATGCCCATTCGAGTTCTCCCCACCCCCCTCCTCGTCCCTCAAAAGGCCTTTATACCCCCCTTGAAAACGGAAGAAGCTCGCTTCGTAATCTTCGCGAAGAACCATCGGGCTAAAAGCCGTCCGCGCTAAAAAGTCAAAGAGGCAAAAAGCAAGAGGAGCGGAGTAAGAGAGAGAGAGAGAGTGAGGGGGGGGAGGCCCTTTCATCCTACATATCGATCGGTCAATAAAACTCTCGAGGCGCGAGTGGCCGGCCCGCGTGTTTACGAAAGGTTAATCCATTGGCTCGGCCTTAATCCCCTCGTCCTTGACGCTTCGACTCGCGCAAAAAGCCCGGCGCACAGGTGGGGATCCACGCCCTCTTATCGCTCGCGGCTCGCGCGGCTTTTGCTCCCCGCCGCGCTTCGGCGGTCGGGTCCCCGGCGACGCGAGCGTCCCTCCGATTCGTGGATAGACCCGCGGGAGGGGGGGGGGGTTCGCGGGGCGCTCCTTTCCACGGGCCACGAAAGAATTAACGTTGTTCGTTATTGACGTTGTCAGCCCTCTTCTTTTGAACAGGGCAAATTAAAGACGAGTATGTTAAATAAAAAAATGTATTAATCTAAAAGCTTAGATTATACTATCCTGTCTGATAACGGCGGAAAAATACTTTTAAATTACGCCTAAAGGACTTCAGCTTTTTCAAGCAAGATTTCAGGGTAATCAAAGTGTTTGAGAAAATTTTCAATAAAATTGTTTTAAACATTTGTTCAAATATATTAAAAACGCTTTATAATAACAATTTGTTAATATTTTCAGAACTGCCCGCGATTCATAAGAAATGTTTCTTTAAAATCAATCGAGTGTTTCAAATATTTGCACCAAATTTTATTTCCCATTTTCCTCAGCCTCATTTGTTATAAGAAAGGAAACATTATAAATTTCTAAATAAAAGTCAAGTAAAGAGGATCGATTTGTAGACAATTATCATTGAGGAAAATCTAAAAAAAAATTGGTCACTATCTATTTTACGACATCCAACCGAAGCGGACGGATAATATATATAGCATTTCTACAATTCGAAAAATAATTCTTTACTTTTTAAAACCTAAAAGGAATTGAATAAACACATACTGAGAAATTTTTTTTTTATAATTTAATTCAAAAATCTTTTTAAAGTTATCTCGAAAATGCAATTATTATAAAATAGCGTTTTTAAAATATTTCCAAATTTGGTCCAGAATATTATTAGAAACAAGTCGTTTAGGAAATATTTGATAAAATTTGTAAGATCAAGAAGTCAATTACAAATATTTCGCGTTATTCGGACATTATGAAAATGCATTATTCGTCAATTTTAGACGAGACTTTCCTTTTTAAACCTGGATTTGAATTTAACGTTTCTGCAGTTTAAAACCTCCGCTCGATCTCATCGCCAATGAAATTACGTCTCGCGAGGCCTCGCTGCCAGAACTACTTGATCGCGCGAAGGCGGAGGTGGATGTACGAAAAGCGCCGCGTTCGCGCATTACGCGTCGTCGATTACGCGCGCGCGGCTCTCGATCGATCGACTTTTACTCGCGTCCGAATGCCGGCCGTGGGGAACGGGTTTGGCCGCGGGCCGCAGCCCAAAAGTAAAAGTGAACGGGAGCGCGGGCGAGAGTCAGGTGTCGGGTGAAACGAGAGAGGCGCGCGCGAGAGGCCTGGATTTTCAAAAGGGGCGTCGCTCGCTGATTCCACATTTATATGTATGCATATTTATGTATACATTACGGGTACGATTGCGCAACGCGAGCGCGCGCGCACGTAACTCAATTACGTGTCATTACAAACCGGAATCGCGCGCGTTACATGTCCGAAAGTAAAAGATACCGTATGCGTGCACGTGCGGATAGTTTGTGCGCTCGTCGGGAACCGGAAATTTTTCGGCGCACCGAGGCAAAAGCCGCGCACATCGAACGTATGGCAAATGTATCCGAGTCTTCCGCTCGACACGCGCGGAAAGAGTATCGCACGGTGCACGGGCGCGTCGTGCCTCCCCGCCCCCCTCACCCCTCCAGCCTCGAGAGGCCCGCAGGCCGCTAAGCGCGGGTGGCTCCGAGCCCCCTCCCCTTGCCCTTCGTCGACCGTTCCAGCCGGGACGAGCGTCGGATTCGGGGAGCCGGATGTACGCGAACGTATATGAACTATCGGTGAACTCGCTCGAGGAAGGCTCTCTGCGGATAGCGCGCGGAGAAAATTTGCGGCGCTCAAGTGTAGCGCGGCGATCTGGACCTCGCGGTCGTCGTCCCGGACCCACATCGGCTCGCATCGCGACCCCGCCCGTCTTTTTAACGCCGTGCAAATTGCGCGAGCCCTCCGCGTGAGGGCCCGGAGGGGTGGCGCGCAGCTCACGTTCGCCAACGGAGAATTGGAGCGCGCCAGGATTTTTCATACGTGCGCACAAGGCGACGGAACGCGTGGACGAGCGTCGTTTTACGCTTTCGCGTCTGCGAATCGCTCGTAAATTTCTTTCAATTGCGCTATTGAACGTTGCCATTTTTATAAAGAAAATTACGTATTTTTTCGAATGCATATTAATATTAGTATTAGCTTTTCATCAGAGAAATTCAAAGGCACCGTTCATGTAAATCATGTAATGCAAACTTTTGAAAGCATCCGAGCTCCCATTCTTAATTAATTCGATAAACCTTTGGAGCATAAATTACAAAACTGCTGAATTTTGATAGCAATTTTTTAATGCATACAGTTTTACTAATGGAAACAGTGACTAGAGTCCACTGCTGAAGTAACAGTGATATTTTCACTAGCAAACTAGTGTACAATTCCACGTACTATTTACTTTTTTTCCCGGCAACGAACCGATTCATTCCGATTAAAATTGAACGACCGAATGGCGAACCCTCGTATTTTGTTGCAAAAATAAAACTATCGCAATTCAATCCACCCCGCGATTTGTTCCAGTCGACCGAGCAACAAAGGGAATAAAATCCCAAGGTACAGTGGGGAGGGAGTTCGTTTGATCTTTTACGAAACGATAAAAAAAGAAGCAACGACAGCGACAAAAAGCCAAAAAGAGCCGATGAAAAAGCCGAAGGAGACAATGTAGATCCGAAGTACATCCCGCAGCCTCGCCGCGGAGACAGCGAGCGAGAAACTCGCAACGCACCGTGTTGCGCAAAGGCTATCCGGTAGCTCTCCTCTCTCCTCTCTCTCTCTCTCTCTCTCTCTCTCTCCGTTCGCGGTCGCGACGACTTTCACTGAGTGCCGCTGTGCCGCGCGCGCGGCTGCGCCGGCGTTAGAGCGGCGGCCGGCGATCTCCGCCTCAATACGCGCGCGCGGATCGGCTGCACAACGCGCTCGGCCCGCTCGCATACGCGCCACAGCTATGGATACTCGCCTTCGTGGCCGTCGTTGTCGTCGTCGACTTCACGGTCGTCTCCCTCTTTATACATATATATATATATATATAAAAGGTGTATATACATACATATACATCTCCCGCTCCTTTCTGCCGGCGTATCGCGCTCTTGTGCTTTATTGTAGGTGGTCGACTCGTTGCGCGTTCGCGTCCAAGCTCCGTTGATAGATCGCGGACCGAAGCTCTCTGTCCCGGCGCGGTTGATCAAGATATGATTTAAAGGGCAGAATTTGTTTGACCGCGACGATGAAGATCGCATGTAGTACGCCCGCTCGGGTAGAGAGGTGGGCAGTCGTTCGCCTCGCCTATCTCTCTCTCTCTCTCTCTCTCTCTCTCCTCTCTGCGGGGAGCGCCCCCAGCGAGTGAGACGAGCTTCTTTTAGATTCTCGCTTATTTCCTTTTTTTTTTTTTGTTTATTTCGGGGAGGAACGAATAGTCGGCGAATCTGTTGCGCCGATCGGGGAGGTGACGGTCTCGAGACTCTAGAACTATATATATGTGTGTGTGCGCGTGTGTGTGTACTCGTCCCTTGGTAATCCATCCCACATAGGATACCTTCGTCCGGCATCAGTAAGGCGCGGCAATCGCTTGTGCAAATATCCTATATTTTTTTCAACCACTTATGCACGTTTCATTAAAAAAAAAAAAAAAAAAACAAAAAAACAAAGTCGACGCAATTAACGACGTGCTGGTGATCCGAGCTACGAACCCTTCTTTTTTTTGTCGCATGTCACTCTTAAACGCGCTGTTCACTTATATTATATATATATATATATATATATATATATATCACTTATACATATGTATCCTCGTCCGGATGAAGAAACGCGTACCCGCCTGCTTCGGTCGCCGCGCGGGGATTCGATCCATTAAGTGGCTTGCACCTTTATTGGCATTAGGGGGGTGGCAATTTCTCCCATCCCCTGTACTTAAGCGCAAAGAGCATTTGTCCAAGAGGACAAATGGTCTTTGCCGTCTCCTTCGCTTCGCTCGCTCCCCGTTTTTCCGCCCCCCCACCCCCTCAGCCTCCTTCTGCTTTTGTAATTTGTTTTGGTCGGTGTATACTTGTCGTGGTCTATATAGTATTTTATCCACCCCCCCCCTCCCCAACCTCGTGCACCCGTAGATTGCAGAGCATATATTTCGAACCGGCCGAGGCGACTGTGGGCCGCTAATAATAGACCGTAGGACCGTAGTACGGCGGACGATTTTTCGATTTGTTGCTATCTGTATTGTAGACTCGTTCATTGGAGTTCGAAATTACAAATGTATCGACGCAGACGTGCTCGTCATTAATAACTTGACGACTACAATCGGAAAGATCAAACTGTCGTTTAATTTTTTATTGCATAACTTGATGCGCGATACGTTTCGTTTTGTTTTCGATCCTTGCATTTTGCAGAATCGGAGGTAATGAAACGCATATTCTATCGTTGTTTATTACAAGGAATGTCGTTGATTGGAAGACTTATTAAAAAAGAAATTACTACACCTTCGGGATCGAACTATACTGGTCTTATATGCATTCTTGATCGCAGAATCGTAATTTTATTGTTTTTCTGGTCGACTGAGTTAAGATTTGCAAAGTACCTTAGCTTACAAATTTCAAAAACTCCAAATGTAGGTATCGACAAACCTCGTATCCGTCAAACCCAAGACCATAAACATCAAAATTTTAAAGCTGCGACCCACTGAATTTCATACTATCGTACTTGAGCACAGACATGTATATAAGCATCTACGTGAACTGCATCGAGCTTAGGAATGTAAAATTTTATAACTCGGGGACCTAAGAATCGTCCAGAGTATCTCGTCCGGATTTTAATAAGTATCTACGATTTCCAAATTGCGAGCTTAAAATTTTTAAATTTACGATTTATCAAAATAGGTTTACCAAACGGTTCCGATATTGGATGAAAACCAAAACAAATAATTCTTTTATGCATTTTTGTATTTATTTCAAAGAGATGAGGTGGTAAAGTAGCCATATGATTGTTACAGAATTTTTTATATAACCAACAACATTTATCATCCAAACGGTACATCATAAACTAAATATCAGAACTTAATCCTATACTTAGAAATCGCATAGACACACATACGAACCGACACAACGATAATTTTGCCAGGATGTAAATTAATAGTCGAGCCAGTTTTGTCGATCCATAACGAATCCTTTTTTTCCCACACTTTTACTTCTTTGTATTTCTATGGTATATATATATGATGGTAAACCCGCGTACCTATATGCGTGTGAGAGTCGGCCGGCAAACTTCGCGGGGAACAATTAAATATACATACATATATATATATATATATATATATATATATATATATATATGTATATATATATATATATGTATATATATGTATGTATATATATATATATATGTATATGTATATAGCTTCGCCGCGTGGTTGCGAAAAATTGTCGAATGCCAAAACAATAATCAAGAGCCTGCGTGTATTATGGCCTTCGAGGCTACGCGGTGCACACGTGTATATGCGTATCTATATATCGATATGTATGTATGTATGTGTATATATATATATATATATATATATATATATATATATATATATATAACCTCGAGTAAATAACTCTCGAGGAACTTCTCGGCCGTCGTCGAGTACGCAGGCGATCGGGAAAAGAATACACGACCCCCATATATCAAAATTGATATTTACGTCGAATACTTAGCGCTCGCGCGCCGTTATGACCTTTTCTTCCTTTTTTTCTATCGCCCCAGTCCCCCCTCCCCCCGCCACTCGTCCTCCTACTCCTCGACGCGGCGTGAGGCTCCCTCGCGAGAGGCAAAATACTTTCGGAATATTATTATGTAAGCCAATATGGGTAAAGCGGCGGCGTGAGCGCGCATTGGCCAATCTCCGGGGCCGCGCGCGACGGCCGCGAGCCGGCTCTGCAGCGCGCCTACACGTACCGACCCCGAGTACATGACGTTTACGCGCCAGTTAAAGCAGTCGTAAACAATAACGCTGATTAAAGGCAAAGGTAAGAATTTAATTGGCGATAAATATGCAAAACTGGCGCGACGCGCGGGCCACGCACGGGCGGCGGAGAGACAGAGATCCGGCGTCAGCCGTGGAGAGCGGGAGGGAGAGAGAGAGAGAGAGAGAGAGAGAGAGAGAGAGAATGAGAGACGACGTCGATTGGCCCCGTATATATACACAAATATAGAAAGATCAGCGAGCAGAATATTCGCGCGCGCGCGCGCTGCGTCCTCTGCGATGCGTAAACCAGTCCCGTGCGCGCCGTCGGAAAAAACGATGCAAAAAAAGCCTCGTCCGCGTATCTGTCTCCCTCCCCTCTCTCTCTCTCTCTCTCTCTCTCTCAGTGTGTTCGTGCACGTGTGTGCCGAGCGCCGTGACTTTATTTCATACCAGCTCGCGCGCGTCGACTATCTCACAGCTCCGCGCGCATTATTAAGCACGAGGTGTCGTTATATATATATATATATATATATATATATATATATATATATATATATTTGTAGGTTTACTGTATATTATACACGCTCGAAGCGGTGCGCCGCGAAAATACCGGTTTTTCCTCGGAGCACGCTGGCTTTTTCCCTTTCGACGGCTCTGATGGCCGGTCTGGCCCCTCTCCTACTCTATCTTTCTCACTCTCTTTTTTTCTCTCGATGCGGTGGCAATCACCGTGCGGCACTGGAGTCCAGGAATATAATACTCGTTATATAGATATATATATATATATATATATATATATATATATATATATATGTGTGTGTGTGTGTGTGTGTGTGTGTGTGCGCGCGCGCGAGAGAAAGAGTCGGCGGAAGGGGGGGGGGAGAACAAGGGCGGCGCGGCGCCGCGCGTGTCCCGCTCGATTTTCAAGACGGCGGGAGATCGGGAGAAAAGGAAACGTCGGGCGCGCGACGACGTCGAGCCGGATTTAATGCGCGCGGGCGGGCTCGAAATTATTAAGAAATTATAGTCAAGCCGTTATACATATCCGAGCGTAATGAGCGCGGCCGTACGCCCGTAATACATATATAATGCGGCAGGCGAGATTGTCGCGTTGACCGACGCTATACCTGCATGCGTGTGGATACGCGTCTATACACACACACGCGTGCGCGCGCACACACACACAGACACACACACAAGCGAGTCCACGTAACGAGCTTTCGACCTAGAAATGAAAAATGCTCACGTAACCGTGGCGCTCGTAAAAACGTAAGCGAACCGACGGGGGGGAGGGGGCGAGCGCGGACGGCTGAAGATCACGCGCACACTGCTGAAAGCCTGTGTGTATGCCTATATGTACAATTTGTATATATATATATATATATATATATATATATATATGCATGTGTATAAATATGCGTATATTTACTACATATGTATATTATAGGATGTTGCAGTAGCGTGACTTCTCCGCTGATGTAATTCTGAAATTTCAGTATACATTATATTGTGACTCGCAAAAAAATTTTTCGAAAGGAGGATGTTGTGTGTATATATATATATATGCGGCATATTATATGTAACGCTAAACTGGTTTCTTTCTAATATATATGTTTGTTCGTTGAATATATACCAACCGGTCTATATATATATAATGTATACATAATGTGGAATTGCTCGAAAAACTCGATACGAATGTGCGCGAAACGAATGTGCCATATCAGAAACTAGTTTAGTCACGGCCTGGTGAGATTAAAAGGAAAAACATTTATACCACTGGAACAGTCGTTCAAATGTACCGGTCGTGTAATATTAATCACATCACGGGATATCAATCGGGACAGCGTGCTGAACAAGCACGTGGGCCATCGGTCCAGCCCTTCTTCTCTGACCAATGTCCGACGATCGTGCACTCCCGTGCAACCGATTACGGTGGGACGAAAGAAGAAGAAAAAAAAATAATATAAATGACCAAAAAGCTGCTCCGACCCATGGAAAAACGGCTCTCGACGAGTACGCGGTCTCGTCACCGCGGGCGAAAGTCCGTCGCAAATTCCACGCACCTCTTCGCGATACGAAGCGGCCTTTGTCGAGTTTTTTCGCGATAGGCGGCAGTTCTCGTTCGGGAAAGGAGTCGGTTTATCCGCGTGGCAGGGTATAGTATATATATATATATATATATATATATATATATATATATATGTATGTATGTATGTATAATTATATATACTTGGCTATCTGGCCATGTCATCCATTTAGTTACGTCTAAACGCCCCAACAACAACTCGATAATAGCATCATTAGGTTAGAGCGACGTACGTCCGGTCCATTCTCGGTCGCCCGTACTTTTGACTTTATCTCCGCGCATCGGGGCTTGTCGCCGTACCGGTCGGTCCCGATGTCCGGGCGCTACCGGTCTCGTTCAGCTGCGACTCCCAGCAGCCTTAACTTTACCTTTCTTAGTCGGATATTCGCGCGTTCTCGAAATCGCGGCAAGAATCCGAATTTTCGAATGTTCTCTGTAGGTCCTGACAATAACGTTTTAGGCATTGTGCGGGATCTTTTGACATTATTCAAATGACATTTTGATAAATAATATTGACCAAAAAGTATGAATTAGATTCTATACAACGTTACTAATTTTTAAAATCCAAAATTTAAGCAGGATTCAAATTTTAGAACATTTATTATAAGAACAGTGTGCGGCTAAAACTCGCAATCTTTTCTCGTCCAAATCTTCCAACGAATTGGATAATTAAACATTATTGCGACCATCGACTTGAACTTATATTAATTTCACGCATCGATGAGCACACATGATGTAAGCACACACGATGTGAGAAATGATTTCTTTCAAATTTCTCCCATGAATTTTTCGATGTCGCGCGAGCCATAAATAAAAATTCAATTACTTTCCTTCCGACGTTTCGGCGGAGGATTTCTCACCTTTATCGAGCAAATCTCGCTTGACATCGAAATATTCGTCAGAGTAATTTTAAAGAATTGCAAGCATGTGAAAAATTACCGCGTTAATGCGTCAAATTAACTTCTTCTATCAATTACTTTTTACATCGGAATAACGTAATGCAATTGTTTTAAATCGTTTGCGGAGCTAACAATTTGTTCGATTAATGCTAAATTATTTATTGGAGTACTTTTCCCAGTTTCCATATCCCATTCACATGCCCAGAGGGAAATCGAAAAGAACGACTGCGCAGATGTTTTGCTATGAGTATCTTATGAAGCAGTCTCTGTGAGCTACGGCCGACGAGAGATTCAGGAGACGAGAAAGAGACTCTGTTCATTGTCACGTATGGCTCTCCTTCGTAATAAAAAGACACAGTGCAACGAGCAAAGATTGCTCAACGTAACTCTAGTCCATAACAAATCTAAAACAACAGCAAAGAAAAGCAAAGTGCCCAAATCCGTAGCTACCGAGTCACTCTTCTCTCGATCCCGCGCACCGTCGAGTTAAATTACTATCGAAGAAGAGGCACCAAACCTCGGCTCTGCCCCCCTCCCATTCTTCCAACTGGAGCTCGTACACTATCTCCGCAAGGGATCGCCGTATTTGCATACACAATCATTCGTGCGCGCACTCGGCGTCCTTCCTCCTGCCGCTGCTCCCTTCCCCACCCCCCTCCTCGCTCAATTTTTACGAGCGGCGCTTCATCAATTAGCCCCGCGTCCTCCGCGCGCACTTGTTCAACGGTGCGCTTTTTAATATATATATATGTATACAGATCTATATAGACACGCTCGTCCTGTCGCTCGCTCCCGCGCGCGCTGCGCACACCGCAATTCGCGACGGTACGCGGTAAAAATTAAAAGAATCGAAAAGGCGCGACCGATCGCGGCGTGCCGACTCGTTCCAAAGCATAAAAAAAAAAAAAAAAAAAAAAAAAAAAGTAACGCGAACCTTGCGGATGAAGAGAGAGACACTGAGAAGGAGAGGCAGAAGGGGAGGGCGAGATCAGGTAGTGGGCGTTCGCGCACGCGGTGTATGTGTGTGAAGTGAGGTAACGCGATATACATACGGAGAATAGAGGTGAGTGAGCGGGGCTGGGCGCGTGCGCGGCGGTGACGTCAGGCGCTCGCGCGCACCAAGATGGCTCGGGCCCGTTCCACGTTATATATATATACACACATACGGCATTAATAGTCGCGAACCGGCCGAGTCGGTCCACGCACCGAGCGCGGCTCAGCCGCTCGCAGCCTATCTGGGTCCGGTTTGATTGATGGCTGAAGCCGCCGCTGTCTCTTTCTCTCGTAGGAGTGCGGGACAGTGAGTAAGCGCATATTGCGCGTGTACGCGAGCGAGAGAGAGCAAGAAGGAGAGACGATCGTCCCGTCGAGTATATATATGGCCGGTCGCTTTTTTTGTATTTTTTCTTTATTTTTTTTATTCCCATACTCGCCGCCACCAAACCCACCCCCTTCCAGCCCCACACCTCGGCTTTCCGAAGCCGTTGAGTTATGGATGTGTAACCCAAGTATTTATGATTAGGCCGATACGGCCGGGCGTGTATATATATATATATATATATATATATATACATATATATTTTATCGAAAGTACGCCTTTATAGCGCGAGCTTTTATCGCTCACTCGCGCTCGGCTTTGTGGGCTGCAGCGCTTTTCTTATCCCTTTCTCATTTTACATTATGTATGCGTTATGTATATATATATATATATATATACCTCCATCTTGCATACGTGCAAGCCGAGAAAGGGAGGTGCTGGATACTCTGCGACGTATATATATATATATACATGCGTATATTATACGGAGAAAAGTCCGACCGCGATAGAGCAGTGCGGTAGCAATGGAGTGTGTAGGGTTGGCAAGAAAAACGGAGAAAAAAATCGCCGATCACAGGAGAAACGGTTTATAGGCTCCTAAACAAGTCCTACCTATGCTGTGCCGTGCACGCCGATTAATTCGAAGTCCACCAGCCGATTTATACCCAAACTTCCGAGAATTTCTCGATCGTACCGTACGAGCCCTCGCGGCTCAATACGCGCAGTCGTTCATTAATCCTCCCCCCCCCCTCCGTGTGTTTTTATACGATTATAATAATAAATATTGGTTTTCAATATTATATATAGGTATATAATACACCGGCATCCGCGACCTTTTCTCATAGCGCGTGGATATATCTATACATAATGTTAACGCGCGCATGATTTATCTACGAGACGAGCCGCCCATCTTCCCGAGGAACTAATATAAGATCGGGCTATTATACCTTGAGCTATATTACTACCGATGGCCATTCAAGGCGTTCAGGTGTGCTTTCTAAAACCTACACACACACACGCACACACAGATATACATACACACAGACCCGCACCCGAACACATACACACCTTCTTATTATGAGGTAGAAATTAACATTGCATTTCCATAAGAATCGGCATCTTTAGCAATCGTCGCAGCTCCCACGCGGCTTCGAATTTCGTTTGAGAATTCAAATATTTCTTTCCAGTACGTTTGTCCGTTACTTAAAGCGTCTTTTAATTCGTATAAACATTCATCCCAATATTACGTGTATATAAATGTTTGAAAATTATTCTCAATGTTTCCTTCATCGTCACCAGTTTCCAAACTGCTATTAAGACCGTGTCAGTGTAACAAAAATAATTACATTTTTTCCGATAATTTATCTTTATTTTGTAAATAAATAATTTAATTTTTTACAATAGATATGTTATTTTTGTATCTATTATATAACTATTAGTATCCATTATGTAACTATTATGTAACTATTCTAAAAGTATTAGAAAAAATGTTACATCTCGTAAACAATATACATACTGTATAATAATTGCAAAACACCCTCCTTGCTTTAATTTTATAATGCTAATATCATTCGGAAAGCGTGCATTCTAAAAATAATAAATAGAATAAAATACAAGCTACAAAACTTGAATCTTTTTTATGTATTATATTTATATAGGTTTAGTTCTTTTGTACAGAATTTTTTTGAAATTCATTCGGACAAATTGAAATGCGGCATTTTTCTGTCGATGTTTTTTTTTAATAAATATTTCTATCATTATGCATGAGTCGTCGTCCGTTTGTGACAATCGGTTAATTATTCCCAATTCTATACAGGAAAACATCTTATAAATTCAGATATTCATCATAGGGATATATAACACTGGCCTTTAGTCTATTTCACGGCGCCTTTCGAAACAAGGCGACTTAGTTAACGCGGCGCGTTCCGTGAACGCAATATAAAGAATTCAGTCGGGCCAGATCCGGTGCGTCAGAAAAGTCGCGCCCTCCCCCCATCCCCCGCGCCAGGGTACGATAACCGCTCGTTCGCGTCGCGTCGCGTCGCAACCCCCCCCCCGCCCCCTTCGCGCCCGCCCAGTTCTCGAAAGAACAAGAGCAACAGCCTCCGTCTTCACCTCCACCCCTCCCGGCCCCTCGTATAACCGAGCGCGCGCGTATGTATATCTTCTTGAACTCGTCGAAAATAATTCCGCCGGTCGACTTGCAAAAAGGCAGAGGAGCGTTCCCCCCTCCCCGTTTTTTCGGGGCGAGAACACCGGCGGAATTCGCTATCTATGTGTGTGTGTGTGTGTGTGTGTGCGTGCGTGTGCAGCGCGGGCGCGCGTCGCAGGACCGGTTCCTCCAAGACTATTCGCCTCGTCTATACTGATGCGCGTCTCGCGCGCCCCGTCTCATCTTATATGCATGCATGCACCTATACACACACAGAGCGATGCGCGATTGTCCCGGGGCGCGAAGATTTTGCGTCCCTGATGGGCCGAGCCGCGTGTCGTCGCCGCCTCGTAATTAGCGCTCGTGGCCCGGGGTCCCTCTCGAACTAATGGGGATTTCGTATATACGACGAGGAAGAAAAGCAAAAAAAAAAAAAAAACAAGGAAACAAAAGACAAAAAGAACGAGGAACGAAACAGGGAAGGGGAAGCGGAGAATTGCGCGCGCAGGAAGGATGATTCTTTTTTACGATTGTACTTATGACAGGGCGGGGGGGGCGAGGAGAGAGGGGGGGCCGGGGGACATTCGCATGCGGAGTCGAAGCGCGTTGGAGAATGAAAGGCTCGTCGGAGCAGGTCGCGTCCGGACGAAGTTTCGACGCGGGGTTCACTGAACTCGAATGAAATTATTTAAAATCGCGATTTCACACTCGATCGTAGCATAGAGCCCGCGAATATTATGTGTTGAATAAGATGACGAAAAAAAAAAAGAAACAAAACAAAAAAATAATTTGCGCATGCAAATTTTTTAAATGATTTATTTTTGCGCTACAAAGTAGTCTAGTTCCTCGATGCGATACAACAAAATGAAATTATAAATGGAATGGAGATGTCAAACTTTATTAATTAACGTGCATTTGTGGTCGTGCGCTGGTAACTAATCATTTATATAACTTAAACGTATCTAATACGCGTCGCTAATACTTATACACTAGACTGGACGGTACATGCAATATTACAACGATCTGCTTAAAATTCTGCGTCGACGTTCGAGTTGCGGTTATCGTTGGATTAATATATAAATATAAGACGTGTCTTTTGTGTTAGATCTATATAGTTTGAACTTTAACGATTTTAATACCTTGAAAACTCAGATGTATGCAATTAAAATCTTTTAATTAACAAAACCCTTTCTTCTCGATAACTTTTATGCTTAGGCGAAGCGGAAGATTGTTTCTTATCAATACTGTTGCTTGATATTGAAAATGAACTTGCAATCGGTTAGGATCAGAGTTTACGTATCTTTTTTTTTCTTGCTTTTTGTAATGTTAAATTGATTTTGAATCCACGGGTAAAGATATATATTGGCGGCGTATATATCTTTATATATAAAACCGCTTGGCGACCGCAAGACTATTATTGATTTTTACGAGTTCCTTAACGAGGAAATTCGATTCGCCGAACTGGTATATATAAAGATCGAATGGAAACCCTCAACCTCAAACTCTCTCTCTCTCTATATATATATACATATATCCCATCACACAGTGAGGGGTCGCAATAAAATGTATTTGCATATCAATTCCCAAAGGCCGCCCCGTGCGCTATATCGTAAATTGACAATACGACATTGGCAACTCAGTATCGGACTCTTTTTCCCACAGGCCAACCTTCCATATATATATATATATATATATATATATATATATATATATATATATATATATCTAATATCGAGGAACGCGACGATTGCCCACGGTACGATCCATGTTCAGTCTTCTCGCCTTAGAATAATCTCTCGCGTGGCCGCGACGACTCGGCTCTGGCGAGCTTCCCCCGCGTAAACTTACGACCGGCGCCGCGGCTAACGCGCGCATACTTCAGTCAGCCCGGCCCCGGCCCCGGGCCCGGGCGGTTCCATCGTAACGGTCGCCGCGCGCCCGCGATCGGGAGCGTCGTCGCGCGGCGCCGCGCCGAGGCGGGAGGGATAGAGCGCGCATTTGTGCGTTATCGCGTAACGGAGCTGTGCCGAATCCGTTGCGCGCGCTGCTCTCTGGACGTCCGACCGCGAATCGGCTTTTATGGTGCCGCGATGCCGCTTCTCGCATCTCCTTCTCCCCCCTCCACCCCCGCACGCGGCCGCGGGGGGGGGGATTAGCGCGCGCAACGCCGCTCGCCGAGATTGGGAATAATGGAAACGTGACCGAGCGGTAATTATACTCTTCTAATTAAAGCGGACGGTCGAAGGGGGGTAGATAGAATAGATAGCGAGGGTTTTTCTTGGTGCGTTATTTAATTTGTTGTTCTTTTTTCGACTTATTCAGACACAGTAATATTATAATTATAAAGTGCGTTTTGCGATTTTTCTTGATACAGAAAATAGACGGTATGTTCTCGAAGGTTTCTGAAACGTTGCAAAGATGGCCTCAAACATTCTTCAACCGCGTCGAGTTTTCTAGACATCCTAATCAAAGTTGCAAAAAAATTCCAACTATAGTTTAGTTATGTCATTTCGTAAAAAGCTTATCCCTACACGAGACGGAAAATTATGTTGCGAATGGAGTACCGTGGAGTGTGTACGTTGATTGTTATTTATCTCAGTCAAACGTATGCTGAATCCATATCTAATTCCGTTCGATCCTCTGAAATGTCCAATGATCGTGTAAAAGCGGCCGCCCGATTCCCGTCGCTATACGGGCACAATTCTAAGGATTCGAGAGCATCGCAAATAACTTTTTTCGTAGAAAACTACAAGTAGATGGTGAAAATATTTAATTGCGTTTAAGGACATTTTCAATTGCAAGATTGTTTATATGTTACATGTTTTATGTTGTATGTTGCACGATCGTTGATGTGTTTTAGTCATCTGTAGTTCTTTTAAGACGAAAAAATTGTTTGTAATACTGTGCATCGACTAATCAAATGTAGTTCTTTAACTTTTTTGCACATGGTTTTCGCTCAACGTATCAAAAACACGTGAAAAAGTACAGTTGCACGTGTAATTTTTCTCGCTTCCTGTCTTATTCGATGACTGGATACTATATGTGTAGAAACGCAATCGCAGACGGATCCAAAGAAAAGCAGCATAATTGCAAAAGCTTCAATGTCATATATATATATAGAAGAGAAAGTTCCTCGGCAAGATTCTCTAAATAATCCACATCTTAAATAAACTCCGTCTTATACCGTTTCGGTTCTTAGACAAATCCAACTTCACTCTGGTTTTTCTTGCTATCCGCGATGTATATATATATATATATATATATATATATATATATATATATATATATACGTCTATACATACATAGGCTAAAAAAGTTCCCCGTAAGCAAAAGTGCGCGATTCCACCGAGTCTGCCGAGTGCATCATAACATCGATGCACCGACCATCGCGATAACTTGTACAGTTTGTACAAGTACGCTTCCCATCCGAGGCGATCCGTCGTGTCCGAGCGAGTCAAAAAGACGCGCAGCGAAGCGCCGAGCCGTGGCGACAAAAAGGCGCGGCGCGTCCGAAGCCCTCGGCGCATCCGGCCGCCCGCGCTCGATCGGCGAACGCTCGAGCGCAGATTTTCGCGCCAGCGCCCGGCGACTCCTCGCCGCCCCTCCGCCTCTCCCACGGCGTCATTGTTATCCTCGTCATTGGCGCGCGGGCTTCTAGTTCAGGGTCTTAGTCCCCCCCACCCCCCCTCCGCTTCGCTGCCCCCCGTTTACGCGAAGACCTTTTGAAGCAGTGTCCAGATCGGTCGTAGGGGAGGGGCGACGGTACGGATCGCCGATCGGTAGCCGGTCACTTTCTCACCGACGCAATATTACGCTCCGATCTTGGCGAACGGCGGGCCGCACTTTCGAAACTCTTCAGAGAAAGAAAGAGAGGAAAAGATGCGCGCTCGCATCTCGACGGGGATATTTATTTACCTTCTCCGAGCGAGCGCGAAAGTCCGACGTCGCGCGTTGCGCAATCGGTTTCGCGGATCTTGTATATATATATATATATATATATATATATATATATATATATATATATATATATATATAGTATATCGAATATATATTAAGTCCAGAATCGGCATGCGATGTACATGCGTAAAGGACGAAGCGATCTGCCCGTTCGGGTGATAATTTTATTATGGCGGAGACGCGAGACCGCGAGCGATTTGCTTTTTGTTTTCTTCTTCACATGTTGTTTTTGTTTCCTTTGCCTATTTAAGATTACGTTATACGTCACGTCTCTCGCGCAGACGCTGCTCGCGCACCGTATACACGGCGCATAGTCGTAACGCATAACCGCATTTCCTCAACCCGGGCGGGGGAGGGGGTGCGCACTACATATAAATTTATAAGCTTCCACAGCGGCGATTTTAATCACCGTTATCCTTATGAATAATTAATGCATTCCAGAATCATTCATTTGCAACATATAAAATCCGCGTTTAATGAGGGTCCGGTATGTACACCTATGTGTGTGTGTGTGTGCGTGCGTGCGTGTATGTGTGTAAATGTAAACTTTCGCGGCGCCCAGCACTGGAGCAGCGGTTTTTTGCGCTCCGCTCGCGCGTGCTGGATTATATTCGCGCGGCGCGGGCGTCCGGTGCGCTCGGATGCCTCCTTCTCCCCGTCTAGCTCGGCTGTCGCTCGGCGTTGGCGCTTCGGCCGCATTTGCGCCGATGGGCAATTGCTGCGAGAAAGAAAAGAAAAAGAGAAATTGTCGCGTAGATCGAGGATCCACGTGCGCGCCGAGCGTCGCGCAATAAAATATATACAGCTGTTAGACGGATCGGTCGGGTGTTCAATTTAAAATAATCGAGATTTGTATTGGGTGGTAAATTCTTTTTATCCCCGTGCCTCGAGGAGCGCGCATGGAGTGCCTTCGCTCGAACGGACCGTCGTCGCCGCGCGAGGGGCGGTACTGCGTTTACACTCGCTTGGTTTTCTACACATGTACATACTACACATACACACACACATATATATATATATACACGTATAATAACTGCCAAGGAACAGACGCTTAACACGCGGCGAGAGAACGGAAAAGCCGGGGCGCGGGGGATAATAAACGGCCCGACCTCAGGAGGCGAGCGTAGCGCGAGCAGGCGCGAGCGCGTCCGTTAACGGGAAAAGCCGGCGAGAGTCTTTATTACGGCAATAGCTCACGTAATTCATTACCGCCGATAATGGCTCCCCCGCGCGTAACTGTCCCGCGACTTTCCCGGATGCTTCGCGAGAGGAGGATTACCGGCGAATCTCACGCGACGCGACGGTGCGCGAGCGTTGAAAATTCAACTCGCGCGTCGCGCTACCCTTAACGCATTTGCGCGCGGAGGCTGACCGGTGCCTGGACCCGCGGGAGGGGGAGGGGTGCGTTCGTCACTCCGTAGTCGAACGAGCCTCGCCGCGCTCGCGAGGGCGCTCGGGAATTTGCCCGGAACTCGGACGAGTTCGCGACGTCTTTGAGCGCGTTCGTCGAGAAGTCACGAGGATCCAATGTGCCCGGGGATGCCGAACGAGTGCTCAAAGAATTCGTACGAGTTCACGGATACGACAGAGTCGCGACAAAGTTTACGGAGCTCGAGCGAGTCCCAATGAAGTCTTTGAAACACTTGAACGACCTCCCGGCAGAAATCCAAACGGTGCTCAGAGTTGCAATGAGTTGGCGTTCGAGCCCTGCGAAATCTTGCAGGGCGTAGTATTTGGTATATCTTCGTGAAAAGTACATTTATAAGCGTTAGTCGTAAATAGCGCGAGCAATTTTTAATTCATCGTCCATCTGCTTTTCGTGGTTCTTTCGAATTTACCGAATGTTTTTGCGAGGGCGCACGAGATCTTTACGAACTTATTAGAACACTTTTTCAACTCGCTGAAGCTCTAAATATTCATTAAAATCCTTTCAATATGGTTCTGTCGTAACGTTGGTCCACTTTTAGATCACGGTGATTTAGAAAAATACAATTTGTAAATTTATGCCAAACTCGCGCACTTTACAAGGTAAACCAATCACATCCAGTCTCTTTGAAAATACCTCGAGCAATAATAAGTTCGCGGAGAATCCGCGTAAATTCCGACGCAAACGGTCGCGTACGATCAACGAATCGACGAACAGAGTTCCTTTGATGATGAAACGCCCGTATGAAGCTGGAGCAACGCGGCAATGAAGGCGCGCGCAGAGTGGATGTGCGCGCGCGCTTGTGCGCGTGTACCCATTTCTATCGAGGGAAGCGGGCCCGGGGGCATAACAATCGATGCGTGCATGCATATATATATATATGCATACGCTAGATCGAAATTCGCGCGCGTCTCAAAAAAATTGTTTGAATTTCTATTTTGCTCGACGGCCGTATGTATGTATAACGGATTGCGGTATTTTTATTTGCGGCCCCAAGTGCATAGTTTCGCCGCGTGCACAGACGCACGCGCACACACTTACACACAGCCACGTCCCGTTAGAGAGGAGTTTAACGCGCGGGGCGGAACCGGCTCGGCAGGGGAGGGCGAGGGAGGGGGAGCGGTAGTTTTTCCGAGGACTTTCCAGGACGAACGGGGGATCTATGCATCCTCGAGGATCGCGTTATTACGTGCTTAAACGAGCGCATCGCCCCGCGCCGATCTCGCCGATCCCGACGGCTTCGCGTAAACGCCTCGCCTCCCCTCCCCCTACTCGCCCCGGCGCCCTGCGCGCATAGACCTATAATGCATTCCAATTTCCAGTTTTAAAGAGGGACGAGCCGCCCGTAAATCCCCTTCTCCCACCCCCCTGCCCCTCTGCCCCTCCTGCCTAGCGGGCTCACTCTCACTTTACGCGCGCGTCCGCCTATATATCTGTACGGCTCAGCGACGCGCGTCTCGGAGGTTTTCGCCCCGTGTGTTTATTCTGTAAGTGCGTATATATATATACATATATATACATTACTTATGCTGTACGATCGGTGCTCGCCGCAAAACGGTTTAACGATATTTGTGTGTTTTTTCTTTTGTTTTTGTTTTCGTTCTTGTTTTCCTCGTAACGACGCGCTTGAGGTTTATTTTAACCTGCGAACGAGAGACAGATTGACTTTTGACGGATCGTCAAGAATATCTATTTTAATTGTTTGCGTTTCACCCGTGCCATTTTTTTTTGTTCCATAGTTTTATTATAAATAGCTAATTTATTAGCAACAATTATTCACAATTATATTTTAATAAAAAAATAAAAATAGTTTATTTAAAACTAATGGTATTCATTGTAAATGTCTGTATTTTGTTTAAATATTTTCCACGTAAATAACGAAATATCTTGAACAAAATATGATTTCACGCCTGTGGGATCCAACAATATAATTAAATTTTGCCGTCGAATGAAATTTTGTTAATTCTTTAGTGCAATAATTTAAAGGATGTAGAAGAAAATAAATTTAGTACGGATAGGCATTGAAATGACTAAGTTAAAGTAGACAAACTATGAGACGACGTCCATATATATACGAGCAGTGACAGATGGCATTGAGTCGTGAATGATGAGAATGTATGAATTGTCTTGAGATGCTTAGAAATTAAACATATATAAAATACGGATTAAGTTTATAGTATCGATTATTATGCGGGCAAAAGAGTTGGCGTATGAGTATTGAAATGGCCATGGGGCAAGTCGAGACATATGGATATTTTGTGGTACTGCATTCACAATATCAATCCACAATCTACGTATATTCTTCGATTGATGGATATTGAACAAATGAGGTAACGATCTATATGATTTACTACTTCATTCCGTATTTGCTTAATTTGTTACGTAAAAAACAATATTTCGAATAATTTCGTAATCCTTCGACGTTCACAAGTATTCTTTTTTACGTAACATATGAATAAGATTCGTTTAAAAAAATTACATAAAATTACATTTGATAATCGCCTTATCGAGAGCGTTTCATGAAAAATTTCCTAGAATCTTGCAATTGTTTTCTCCTCGTTTTCTCTTTCACTCTCCCTCACCCCTCCCCATTGTCTAAATTAACCGAGCCTGATGCGTGTTATTATTGACAGCAAATTTTAATAAGCGTTTAGGCAGCTTTGAAAAAGGCGGTTTATATATAAGATTTGTAGTTACAGAGTGGCTTAAAACGTATAGTTTTGCAAATTCACGTAATCCTGCGAGTGAAAATTGATAGCCGCCCGTAGAACTACTCTTATACATATACATATATATATATATATATATATATATATATATATATATATATATATGCGCGGTATATTAGACTGCAGCAACGCGTAAATATATACGCCGTTTGAAAAGGCCGCGGCTGGGTCTGCCGCAATAAGAAAGCATGAAGTAAATTTGTTAGGTTTCGCGATGCGTGCGATGAAAGTTGTACAAATCGAAAGTCAGACAAAGAGCCCGCGTTCGCCCCGTCGCGTTTCTATCATTCGTACGCGCCTTGTGGACTTTCTTCTCGCGGTTTTAGCGATCGAGCCGAGCGCGCGCGCACGCGCAAGCGTCCGTCCACGCGTTATGCGCGTCGAGGAGAAGCCACGCACGCGTGGAGAACGCTCGGGGATTTTGGAGCGAAATTACGGTTCTCTAATTTTTCCCGATTAATATATAAATGTATACGTATAGGTTGCCAAGCCCGTAAAAGTTTACGATATCGAAGCACCGAGTTATTTTGATAAAACTGCGGGGACTATGGGACGAGCTCTGCCGTAATGTAAAAATACGAAGTGATTTATCGCGGTCTCTGCCGGAAATGAAAAGAGGGGGACTCGTTTTTACGACTTTTATAATATATTATTATCATGTGGTATGGCATCTATATCTATATGCGTCTGTGCGCGCGCGCGCGCGCCTATAGCGAGCGCGTCGTTAATGATAAGGTCAAGCTCGAACGTGCATAGTAAGTTAAAAAGCGCGCGCTTAGAGCCTCGCCGATGCCGCAGTATAACTTTTATTTACAGCGCGCTCGCCGAGTTTTTCCGCCGCGCTCGCGCTCGATGCCCTCGAACCTCGCGCGCATATTAGAAAATATATGGAACGTTTTATCGGAATCATCGGTCGCGGGGCGCGGGGTGGGGGGGGGAGAAGGGCACTTAGCTCTACGACGTGGGGTAAAATGCGCGATTTCGAATCCTTGCGAGCGAGCGGCTTCGATACCGTTATATACACATACACAGACACACACACACTCTCACACACACACATATGCATCAATCGCGCGCCAAGGAGCGTTTTAATACAGATTTTCGCAAGCATCATTTCGCAAAACGGCTAATGGACTCCACTGTTTCGAATGGGAGGTGAGATACCGTTTAAAAGAGTGGCGCGGCCTCTCGTCGAATAATGGAAGCCAGCCGATTGTGGACGCGCGCCGGAAGGTTTCGAGGATCGACCGACGACCTTGCCGTCTTGACGTGGAAAACAAGAGCGCGCATCTCTAGCTGGGAAAATTCAACCTTGCCGCGCATTGCGCACAGGTGTGCATAGCTACGTGTATATGTATCAAGATCGAAATCCGCGATCGTTCACCCCATCGAACCGTCGTCGCGTCGATCTCGTGCACTTCGTTCTGCACGTATTTATATATATCTATGTGTGTGTGTGTGTGTGTGTGTGTGTGTGTGTGTGTGTGTGTGTATGTATAATCTCGCGAATCTAAACCCCGGCCACACCTTAAACACGGGCGCGCTTGGCCGAGCGATATAAGAAATCCAGAGTGCATATAATGCTAAACTCTCGCGCCCGCGCGGGGCATTCCGCTAAACAACCGCTCGGGAACGCGCGCCAGAGGGACAGAGAGAGCGCGGAAAACCGTGCAGTCGCGCGCACGGAGGCCTATGCGCGCGCTCCGTTACGTTCGACCGCGGGAAGAACCGGCGCCGCCGCCGTCCCGCGGATCGCGGATTACCGTTTTTCAAGGTCTCTCTCTCTCTCTCTCTCTCTCGCTCGCTCCTTCGCTCGTTCGTTCATTCGCTCGCTCCCTCGTAGTACTCGGCCCGTCCGTATGTATATGTAAACGGTTCATTCGTGAATAGATATAGTACTTCCTAGCTATCTTGGCAAGCGAGCGACGGGTGGGGGGGGGGGGGCTTTCTTTCGAATTTCGGATTCTGGCTAATATTCCAGGGGACATGTGGAGTAATTAAACAGATTATTTATCATTCTACCGGCACAGAATGAAGTTCCTAATTGGAAAGATTGTTCTGCAAATATATATTCTTCGATAGTCTCTCTCTCTATCTCTCTATCTCTCTCTGCGGTGTTCGGCGAGCAATCTCGATTCTCCCTTTTGACGCACACCCAGGGGACTTCGCGCCGGAGCGGCGCAAGAAAACAGCTCTCTATCGATCTGGCAGTTCTTACATTAACGACTCTACGGAATGCGAAATCGCCGGCAGCCTAACGCCGCACCGGAGGTTGTATCCGACGGGTCGAACGCTCGCCCGAGGAATTTCAACGATTTCACAGCGAGTTCGAATAAATATTCAAGCATTTTTCTAATAAGCTCATTAGGACATTGAGTTTAATGCGCCTTGCAAAATGTGCGGCGAGTACGTAAAGCTCTTCGACGCGGCTAATTGTTCGCGTGTGGTTTAACGAGCGCGCAAAGCCTCCGAGCGAGTTCACAAACAGGCCGCGCGGATCCAACGATTCTGCAGAGGCAGCTCCGAGGGGGATTCGGGCATTCGGTTCGCGGTGACGGGACGAGAGCCGTTAAAAAATTTCGAATGAGTCTCGCCTCCCCGCTGGAGATCCAGCGCCGACTCGCTCGAGCATCGAGGAGCCCCCGTGTTCTCCGCACCCCGTGAACTCGCTTGAACCCGCTTGAAATTCGCCAGAGGTCTGTCGTGATCGACGATTTCGCGCTCGGCTGGCGTTTGGGTACGATTGAAACGTATTCCAGCGTTTCCGATCGTCGATCGGAACAATTGCTCGAAAGACGATATCCACTGCTTTCGCGCCGGGTGATTCTAGCCGTACCCCCGGAATATTTAAATATTTTCCGAATTCCCGTCTCGCATTCCTCTGGAATTCTACAATTGCTTCCGACATTTGCGCGCCGTCGGTTTCGAAGCAAACGGTGTACAAACAGAGAATAGCGGCTGTTCCTGTTTTTTTTTTCTCGATACAAATTCGATTCCTATTATTATTGTACGTAACACGTGTAATAACAATTTCGCGCACATATTGCGCACCTGAACAATTTCGCCCGTCGTCGAATAACATTGGAATAAAACGTTTTTACTTGAAAGAGTCGTGACTCATTTGTATTTTAAAGAAATGTGCTGGCGAATCGTATGTACGTGTGCCCAAACGATAATCTCAATTTTGCAACGTTAAATTGCCTTCGAGGCAAACAGTCGCGTTCTACATTCTATTGTAATTGACTGGATAATGCTGTCGCCTAGGAAAGAAATACATAAATTCTTCTATATCTATATATAAATACATTACCTGTCGGCCGAAGCGGGCGCTTTCGTAACGCTCCATTTCTTAATATAATTAATTAAAGATTATGTATACGTACGCGTAAGAAGTAAACACTACGAGCGAATGCTATTTGTTTTATACATACTTTATACGTATCATGCCAGCTGGCGTGGTTCAACCCGGTCGGTCGAAAGTGTCGCGCCGCTTGTGCCGCGTGAACTTTGTTAATTAGCTCGACGACGAAAAGAAGAAAAAAAGAAGAAAAAAAACAAATGAGAAAGGAAATCGCGGGCCGAAAGCCAAATTACGCCTATGAGGCAGCGACGTAATTACGGCTCGCGCACGGTCGCGCCGATAACATAATTCGAGGATTTCCGTGCGCTTGTGCGCGGCCTTCGTCGGAATGCGGTAGACTCCGAAAATCGTCTTATAACACCTTACATACGGACACGGTATGGCCGTGTAATAGACTCTCCCCCCCCCCCTGAGTGACGTATGGGAAATTCAGGCGCGGTGCGCGTTATCAAAAGACTCGCGTCACCGCTCGGTGACTTCGTGTCCAGACAATTTTTAATTCAGGCTTCGCTGTCTGTCTCATTATATGTATATGTATGTGTGTGTGTGTGTGTGTGTGTGTGTGTGTGTGTGTGTGTGTGTGTTGTATACCCTAATTATCATCGACTTACAAAATTCTTAATAAAAAGCGAAATCGCTCAAACGGAAAGGATTGCGCGTTCATTCAAGTGTGTGTGTGTGTGTGTGTGTGTGTGTGTGTGTGTGTGTGTGTGTGTATCTCTGTGCGTGCGTAGATATATGTATAAAAAATTGCCGGACGGAGGAGTGGCGTGAGACGGTGAAATGGTGAAACGGCAAAAAGGCAAGAAGTAAAAAAAGGTGAAGAAAAAAAGAAAAATACAAAACACCACTCATTAGTATAATGCGCCGTTGCGATTTCAATACTGCGCGGATTTGTAAAAGCCGTCAAGCTCGCTGTCTGCGCGCTTATGGATTGCATTTCCCGCATAGACGTATATATATATATATATATATATATATATATATATATATATATATATATACACATATATAAGCTGTTCGGATGTCGAGGAATCGTGAGCGCGCGACACCCATTGTCAGATGCGCGTTCGAGTTTACCGAGCTGAAAACGAAATGTATATATAATGCGGAAGGTGTCCGTAAGAGTCGCGAGCGGCGCGGCGGCCGGCATTACGACACATATTGATATCGTCGAACGAATGCGCGCATACGATAAGCGCCGACCTAAAACCGGCGCTTATTCTTTTCGAAGCTGCCTGTATTTTTATATTTATATATATATATATATATATATATATATATATATATATATAATTTATTTTTACGATTTTTGTACTGAAGTATGTATGTTACAGCTAACGAGTTATTTCTTATCAAAGGAACTCTCTATACCGAACACGGAGATTTTATTAAAACTCTTTTAAGGTAAATTTTAGGCAACGTTCCAATGATCTTCGACTGAATATGGAATAAGTTCTCAAATATTTTTTTGTAAATCCGTGAGGACACGGAATTTGGATCGTAAATCGAATGTAAATAAACGATCGTACAATCTTCGCATCGTTTTAAAAATCATTCAACGTGTTGAGAGACATTTTATGACAAGTTGGTAAGGTGCAAACAATATTTTTATAGGATTTTAATCAATTCGCTGTATAAGAGGGCTACATTAAGCTATACAAGTCTCTTTCAAATCTGTGGAAGCTTTTTCGCTCGCAACGAACTCGCTCGATTTTTTGCAACTTTTTATCAACTCGTTCAATAATTCAATGAGCCAATTTGGGCTACGTCAATTCGTTAGCACCGAAGAATGACTATTGGAGCTCTCATTCAGTAGTTCTTCGTTGCGACAAAACGCTCGTCATGCATAAATTATCTTTCACGTGAAAGCGAGGAGAATTGCAGAAGGAAGCGAAAAATTCAGGAAGGGAGGAAAAGTCAACTAGGCGGCAGAAAAAACAACCGAGCGTCCCTGGACTGTTATATTTCCGTTATAGCCTCCGATTCCTACCGGCTACCTAGTACGATCGTTATTTTGCAAGAGCGTGTGAGGAGATTCCGCGCGGCCTCGGCGTACATCGCGAAATAATACATGCACACACACACAGACACACACACACACAGACACACATATATAGAGTCATACAGTAATTGTATCGTGCGCTATCTTTAGCCACTTCCATTGTACATTGCGGAAAGCCCATTATTTTGAAATTGAGGCGATGGGAGAGAAATTCTACTCCTGCCCGAATATCAATGTCTGATAGCGCTTGTGGGTTCAGGTGTACAATACATATACAATACATACATACATACATATATATATATATATATATATATATATATATATATATATATATACATAGTCTTATTATATTACTTTCGCAACGCAAACATACGTGCGTCACCTTAGTCCGCCGTCGATCGCGAGGACGTTAAGAGTTATTTCGAATTATATATATATATATATATATATATATATATATATATATATATATATATATATTTTGGTTCGGTTCCAAAAGCCAATATATCCGTATCAGTCAATTTCATTACTACAATGCTTTGGAAAATCGAGTCTTGGTCAATTTGAGTGCCTGGAAAATGAACTAATAGCACTCTGCAGTTAGCCAAAACTCAGAGCTGAAAAATAGGGAAAAATTTTAACGTCGAAGTAATCGCCTTCAAATGCAATCAGAAAATGATAGCTTGAAATTATTCCTAAACAAAAAAAAATAATGACCATTTTAATACGTTATTCATTATAGATCAAAAAACTGATTAAAAACCGGTCAAGTATCTTTTTATCCGTTATTAACGTCTAACGAGTGCCCATGAACTAGCCGCCTGCTTGAGCACTTTTAATTGTCACAAACACGTGGGAAAGCACGCTTCATTTAGGTACAGGATAGTTGGTCAAGAATAATGGCCAATTATTGGTACAAAAGTCTTTTTGATTTCCACCGCGTATGATATAACAAAAAAAAAAGGAAAACAAAACAAAAAAAAACTTGCCAATTCTATTCTTCTTTTTTCTCGGTCGATGTACGTAAATTATAATACCCGGCCCAATTAGTCTCGTAATTAGCTGAATTACGATCGCACGGCTTAGCATTGTTCCCCGTGGCTTTGCCGCCGGGAGTCTTATATAATAAACGCGGGCCCGAGGAGTCCAAAATTTCAATTCTCTCCCGGATAGTCTCGCGGGCCGGGTAACCGGGTACCGACAAAATGCAGATACGGAAAACATACGGTTCCGTCTCCCTATATACAGCTGACGACACGCTCTAGTTGTATAGGTTAGATATATATACGTATATAGAGAGGCGCGCGCCCGTGTACGCGCACCCGTTAAATAATGCATGTGATAAAAAGATAAATACTTAGCGCAGTAACTCCTCGTTCTCTTGGCAGGCGTTGTAGATGTACTCCTTGCGTATGCGTCTATTTATGCGTGTGTCTGTATATATATATACATATATATACGGCCGCTGAAGCTTCGACAGCCGCGATGCTCCTCGTTCGTTCGTTTCTGTTTTTTTTTTCTTTCATGCCTATATATATTTTGTTTCCTCGTAAACGGCGACGTCCTTGACACGCATGCCTCCCAGCGGCCAACGCTGTCCGTTCCACCGTGCCGTGCCGTTTCACAACAAAACCGCGTCCGTAAACGGACTTTGCAGGTACGGCTCGGCGCTCCTCCTCCGCGCCGATCATTTGCACACCCGCGAGCCTCGCTATCTCGCGCGCTGAGTTTATCGGCCGGGGGCGCGGAGATTTGCCCGCGTATGCGTCGTGCACGCTCTGCCCGCGCGGGACCGGAAATCGAGATCGAAGATGCAAGGCGCAATATTCGCGGTGAGATTGAGAGCGAGCGAGAGAGAGAGAGAGAGAGAGAGAGGGGGGGGGGAGGCGGAGAGGCAAACAATGAACCGAAAGTATGTACGTGTATACGTAAGGCCGCGAACTTTCTCCGCGGCTCCGTGGATTCACGGAGCCGCTGCGCGGGCGCGCGAGTCCTCGGTGCAGCCAGTCGGAAACGTGAGGTCTTTGGATCTACGAACTGACAGTGAAACTCGCGCTGACGCCGAGTCTTCTCCCCGTTTTTTTCCTTCGCCAGACTCGCAATGAAAGAAATAAACAAACAAACAAACAAGCGGAGTTGATTGAAATTCGCGGAAGTACGGGGACGGCAACTTACCGATTTTTCTACGATATCGATACTTTGCAATCTACGAAAACTGCAGAGCGATCGAATCCAGGACGTTCGCGCGATTCCGTGCGTCGATTTTCTCGCTCGGTGGAGCGTCATTTCTTAATCCTTCTACTTGCCCCCCCCCCGCGCGCCTTCCTCGTGACGCACAAAAAGAAGAGACAGAAAAAACAACAAAACTCGAGCTCCGCACTTACGTATACGCATAGACGCGTAACCGGGCGATCGGAAGTTTTCACGCTGCCTCCCCCCCCCCGGGCGCGCTCCTCTCTCAGCTGGAGGCCCCGACGTTTTTTTTTAATTGGCCCTCGTGCGAGCGATCGCGGGCGCTCACCGAATCGACCATAACACTATGTATCTGTACGTATATATATATATATATAGATGTAGAGAACGTACGACTAGCATCGGAGGCCTCGATCGGTAACTCGCGCACACAATTCCGCGATTCCGCGGGCACGGCCGTCCGCCTCTACGGCTGAGAGGACGTCCCCCGTCGTTCAGCACTGCAGCTCGGCTCCTCGCATAGGCGAGGCGCGCGGTTTCACGACACTCGGGCTCATTATTGCTTTTTGTTTTGACACCATCGGCACCGATCGGGGCTGCTCCTTCGTTAGCCGAGGCCGCGCCACGGCCAAACAACGAACTCTTTCACGCGCGCGCAGCGCAACGCAGCCGCGGTCCCCGTGCGCGAGCTCTCAGGTGTCAACGAACGGTTTTCCCGACTGTCGCTGCTGTTACTACTGGTGCTGCTGGTGCTGCTGTTGCTGCTGCGGTGCACGGCCTCTCCTCGTCCGATTCGCGATTCCCCGCACAGCTCGATCCTCTCGATTCCTCTCCCTTTCTCCCTCTGTCTATCTCTCTCTCTCTCTCTCTCTCTCTCTCTCTCTCGCTCTCTCTCTATTTTCCTTATCTACATGTACATTTATCAATCGTATATAATCACAGTGCTGCTTCCGCAATTCCTCGGGCGCGCACACAGCCGCGTCGTCGTCACTGATTGTTATTATGTTTACAGATTTACAGATGTGTGCGTGCGTATAGTGATATTATGTATATACCTATATATAAATATATATATATATATATATATATATATATATATATATATGTAGGTATTATCCGTTGTCCGCAGTATATACCTGTGCGGTACGTAGAGTCGAGGCGCGCGCGGCGGCGGCCCCTGGGCGTTCGTGGCGAAGCTGCGATCGCGACTAGCGCGCGACGCGCCTGGCTGGCCTGACTGGCCCTGGCCTGCCTTGCCTCGGCGTCGCCGGATCGCCGTGCAGCAGCCTCGCGAGCGGAGGCAGCGCAGCGGCCCCTGGAGTACCGCTCCCGAAGTGCGCTCCGGGGCCCCTCTCTCCCTCTCGCTCTAGCCTCCCTCCCCGCCCCACCCCACCCCACCTGCGTCTACCTGTCTGCCCGCGCGTGCCTCTCCCCGCTACTCCCCTCTCCCGCGCCGCCTCCTACTCCCCGCTCGTAGCGCCGAGAGCGCAGCGCTGAGCCAGCCAGCCAGCCAGCCGGTCGCGAGTTATAGAGGAGGCTCTAGCGAGCGAGCGAGCGCGCCTTTTACTATTCCGCAGTACGCGAAGCCGACGCGGACTGGTGAGCGCGCAGCTGTCGCTGCTCTCCGCGCATTGGGCATGGAAGTAGACAGCGGGGGAAGAGGGGGGCACGGGACGTCGCGTTCCCGTCGAGGGTTCGATTAAAGCCGGGAATTTTCGAACGATCCAACAACCCGTTCTCACCCTCGAGCAACTCCAGCCGATTCAACGTTTCAGCCGTACGAATTGGTCGGATTGCTCGACGAGTGCGTATCGAGTACGCTCGATACGTACGATTTGTACGAAGAAATTTTTCAATTAAGTGGGACCTCGAACTTTTTGGCGTTCGAGCAACACGAAGGACGTGCTCGGGCGGTTAGATCGGCAGCCGTGACTGGAAAGTTTCAACAATACCGATCGGGATCTATAAGTTGTCACTGGAAGAACTGTCATTTTGTACACGAATGTCGATACTTCATTTATAATTTGGTATATATATATCAACATTCCACATATGATAATTCCAATAAATCGATAATTGAGAAACACTGATTCTTTCTTTATTTTGGGGAGACTGGTAGCCTGTACAATGAAAAACAAGAAAATTTATTTACCGAACAATATAGATTAATTTTAAAAGCAGTTATGATAAATTCTAACAGTAGATCATGCCATTATATACACACACACACACACACACACACACACACACACACACACACACACACACATATATATATATATATATCAAACGTTTTTTCCTGATATTAAATTTAGAAATAAATCAACATATTTTATATTAAAAAAAAACAATTTTCTAATCTGTATGTATTTTCATGAATTTCATGATTAGATATTCCGTTGAATCGTAAATTTATACCTCATGACATTTCAACAATTTGAATTTCTTACTAAAGCCCAGAAAATTGCGTAGTTTTTTTTTTATTTCACAAGACATCGAATCTAAGAAGAAAGCATCTTCGACTTTCGACTACTCGACATGTTGGAATTTAAAGGCAGTTCGACTAATTGCTTCTATCATTAGTCGATGCTCTATTTGTTTTCACTATCGGGTCTCGAGTATTCGCGCTCTTATGCGGCACATAATTAGCCTAATAGATTTAAAATCATTGTCAATCGAAAACCGAATTCCCACCACTTCTGGCACTCCGCGTCACGCAGGCGACACTGATTCTCTTCGACGAGAAATAAATTATCCGACCGCGGTCAATTCATTATTATTCAACGTTGCTCAATAACGAATATATTACTTTACGCCGCGCTCTCCGCGTTCCTTTTAAAATATCACGAATGAGCGTTAACATTGCCAGGGTATCGTCGTTTCTGGTTGAAAAATAAACATGCACACTTGCTTACAAATCGGTTTTCAACTTTATCACGCGGAGAGCGTAACTTGCGCAGGTAATGGATATTCATGAAACTCATAGATGAATCATTTGTTGTTTTTTTATACGCGTGTGTATAATTCAATGAGTCGCCGTCACGTAGTGTCGAATAATTCAGAATTTTTCAGTTTTCACGAGCTACAGAATTTCTGTAACGTACTTTATTATGAAAAAAAAAAACAAAAAACAAAAATTATTATATACAGTTTTATTAGTTCATAAATTTCAGGATTATAAAATTGACCGACGATCTAATTTGACAGTATACAAATTAATGGCATGAACATTAACGATATTTTATGATTAAAATAATAACTAAAATACATAGAAATATAAATATGTTAATAATGAAATTTCGTGTTCAGCATATACGTAAAAAAGATTTCCTGAAATTGTTTTAAAAACTGCTGGAGTTTTCGAATTATTTTCACTAAGACTCGAATTTAAACTAATTGTGGAAAATAAAACTCGGGGAAAAAGAGATCGCGTACTTTCTCTTTCCATACCGAATGACTAAGTACTTATTTATGTGTAGCTGCCGCTCTTTTTCCTTGTGTACTTACATAAACGAAAGATGTAAACAGATTTCGTAAAGAGGAAAAAAGTTTTAAACAATTATTGGCAGCCTTTCTCTCCGTCAAGCATAAAAAAATGAGGAAATTGGGATTGAAAAAATTCTTTTCAATAGCTGTTTTGCTACTTTTGAATAAATAATCTATTGATACACGCAAACGTAGTGTTCAAGAGGAAATAACGAAAGTCTTAAATAAATTCACTGTTTCGACTCACCGATATAGATCCCTCGAACTAATATACAGCAATAAAGAGTAATTTAGCCGCTTTCTCCGACCATAAATCGATCTTCTTTTTCATACACATCCTCCGATGCATTTCGCATTGCTTTGTCGGCAGCGTCGAAACCATAACATCGAGATTTATAACGCGCAGCTACTCTTTCTCTCACCGGCGAGGCATGACACAACTTCAAAACACAAAACCAGAAGAAAACAAGGACGTAAAGCAAAAACAAAAACAAACGATGAAAAAATAAAACTTTCGTCGATTGCGAAAATAGAAAAGCGCCTTTTTCCCTGACTCTCGAAATTTTACGTAAACGTTTCTTTTATTTTCAGCCGTCCGCGCTTTTCACGCCGCGCATTAAGAGACGCGGGGGCCAATTATTCGAAAAACAGCGGCGGGGCAATAAATTTTCGAGCGAAGCGCGCAAAAAGTCGGCAAAAATCGAAATAAAACTAAAAGAAAAAAAACAAATAAAATAAACAGCCGAGACCCGAGGAGCTCACGGCGCGGCGCGATGCCAAAGCGTCGTTACGAGTCGGGCTCGGGACGACGCTCCGATCCTCGTCAGCCGCCGACGACCCTCCCCACCGTCGTCGTCGTCGTCGTCGTCGTCGTCGTCGTCGTTATTCAAGCCGCGGGGCGGCCCCGGGGATCCGCGGCGCGATCGGAGAAGCTTTCGAAACCGGCGGCCCGTAACCGACGACGCGCCGGGCGTCAAGCTCCAGTTTGCCCGATTTGCATGGGAAAGCTCGAATTAGGGAGGACGCGACGGCCGGGCGCCGGCGCGGGTTGGCACAATGGGAAAGGCGGGAGGGGGGAACAGTGGGAGGCGCGATAATGTATATATATATATATATATATACATATACGAAATTGGTTCGAGTCCCCGATTTCTACAATAGAATTGCCATAATGAAGAAGAAGACAAAAAAAGAGAAGAGAAAATGCGTCGTTTCGACGATTGCCTCCGTGCCTTCTGCTGCATATAATTGCAAACGAGCCCGGCGCTCGGCTCGCCTCGTCGTTAGAGAGACGTTATACCGGGATGAAGGAGGGGGGGGGGGTACAGTTTTCGGCGGAATGTAGCACCGAGTCCGCGTAACGAGCTCATGAAAATAGAGAGGGCTTCGTGCATGAATTTCTTATAAAATTTACATTTTATCCGATCGCGCGACGATAGAACTATTTTCGACCCGGAGCTGTTTGTTATCGGTAGCGCTACCGGTGGAATTTCAAATCGGAAAAATATTTTAAAATGGTAATGAGTTATCAAGTGAATTTGGTGTCTTCCAACTACTGTTTTTTCTATAGCTGGAAAAATAGCCTTGAATGTTACGTATAATCTGGTAAATATTTTTTTAAAAGTTGATGACAAGATTCTTTGGTAAAATAAGTAAATTGAGCAAACAGAGGGATTAGAACAATTGGAACTGTAATAAACTTGACTTTGTATACTGTCGTTAATATCGCCGCTAAATTACTGGAACGCTGGTCAAGTCGTTCTTGACTTGATTCGATTCAACTATTTGAACAAATAGGCTAGAATTTTTTGAACCGATCTAGCTAATGGGGTCATTTTAACATTTCAGCCGTTCAATCTATACGAGCCGCTCATAATGTTCGAGCATTAAAAAGACCGATCTCAACGTCTTATAATTTTCGTCAAATATGATCGAATGGCTTGAACGCTTCGATTACCTTGAATGATTGAAATAAACAAACTCCTCCAATAGCCAGAACATCTTGACTGTCTGAAATGCTGTGAAGCTGTAAAAGTTAGAGCAGTTGGAGATGTTCGAAAATTTTCACGCATCTTTATTGTTCGAACGTTGAAAGGTTCTCAACGGCATTGTTTTAATACAGCTGTTCGACATACATCTGGGCCGTAGGATTGTATCAAGTGCAGCAGCAACGCTCTCTGAAGAGAAGACGAAACGGCTCAAAACATTGGATTTTGACGATAGGGTTTAAATGCTTAATGAAATGGAAAAGTGAGCTTCCCCTCTACTAATACAATTAATTATGATTTGAATATTTTAGATTTTATATTTCACAGAAACGTTTGAAAGTTACCACAGTTATTATACTACTTTAGTTTACTAAAAAGATTGTAAGACCGATATAACTATTTTGTCGATCAGCACGAACCGCTGACCAATTTCAACGGTTCGCAGCTTCGGTCAGCAAGAACGGCAAAAATCTTAATAGTACGAACATTTCGATAAACTAAATTTACCGAAAGATTGAAACAGTTTAATTACGTCGAACGGCTGCACCGCTCCAGCGTCTCGCACAATTCGCTCAATTAAATCGGCTGACGTGCGACAATAGAGTTTGAACAAACGGAGCGCGGCCCGATTCACCGAAACGTTCGAGCAGTTCGTACGTCGAACAACTCTCAGCTCTACTTACCGCGCCGTTCAAAGCACCGATCGCCATTCGCAGGCACGCCCAATTAAAAGCGACAACGACGCCGCGCGATGAACGGACGCACGCGACACCTTTCCCACAAAATCAAATTAGATCGTCGCTCGACGATGAATAAAAAGCACCGCCCGGCCATCGCTCGCAAGCGTGCAGTTGCACGCGAGCGATTACGCGACCGCGCAAATGCAATTATCGTCGTTCAAATGTAACGGACGCGCTAGGCGGCGATATGAACGATCCCTCCCGCGCCCAGCCGCGATTCTGGAAGGATTCCCGCATCGGCGCATCGTCCGCGCCTTTTATGTCATCATTGGCTGCCCGTCGAGCGCACAAAGAGCGAAAGAGCGCGCGCGCGCGCGCGCGATCGCGTTCCAGTCCCCTCTTCGCCCCTCCCCCTCTACGCACCACGACGATTTGTCGAACGACGCAGGCGAGCGTCTTTTTCATCCGCGCCGCGAGCCGGGGACGCGCGCGCGCGCGCGCGTGAGACGCGAGGGTGGAGGTAAAGGGAGAACGGGGGCGACGGGGGTGAAGGGGGTAAACGAGCCAGTGCTCGGCTGTAATTGCCCGCGCGCGGTAACGATTGAGCGCGGCCGCGCTCAAAAATGCCCCGGCGATACCTGCAACCGTCGCTCCAAAGACATACGCCATTGGCTTTCGCCGGGGAGAGGGCGCACTTGCCCCCCCCCCTTCGTCGGGAGGGGGTGGAGGACAGGAGTAATTAAGAAATTCCCGCTTTTTCACCCCGAATCGCTCTCCCAGTTGTCGTCGACCCAGTCAACTACATGTATATATATATATATATATATATATATATATATATATATAATCTATAGAAATTCTCCTCTCGCTACCTCCTAACCTTCCCCTTACTGCTCCTCCTCCTCGCCCTTGCTCGCGGCCTAGCGTGGGGAAAAAAGCCAACGAGGATTCTTTTGTCGACGAGGACGACGACGACGACGACGACCGCAACTCCGCGCGACGATGATACCGGCGGATTCTAATTACTCGCGCTCGTCGCTCGGCTCTTCCTGGAAATGATTGATGCGTGTAGGTACGACTAATGCGCGGCTTATTATACGTTCCTCCCGCGTGGAAAGAGAGAGAGAGAGAGAGACAGTAATAGTAAGAGAGAAAGAGAAAGTAAGAGAGAGAGAGAGAGAGAGAGAGAGAGAGAGAGAGAGCCAAGCGCAGGGAGAGCATTGCCCGCGTTACTGCTATATCGAGATTTTAACCGAAGATCCTCCTAATCCTTTTTTTTTCAACCAAGAAATATCCTGCGGCGCTGTTATTCTGTGCTCTCGCCCACGCTCGTCTATAGCTCGAAAAGAGAAGGACAGGGGACAGAGGGAGAGAGAGAGAGAGAGAGAGAGAGAAAGAATGATAAAAAAAAGACAAGAAAATCGAGAAGGCCGGTTTGATTAAGTCGCGGATGTTTTGGCTGACGGTTTTGAAAAGCAACTTTTGACCGGGGTATCGTTAATTTTTTATTCAGCCCAAGAGCCGAGACGCGACGATCTCTTCGGGTCCATCTTTTAATATTCGTTTGGTGTTTGTCGTGGCCACGATTAAAATAAATCAAGCTGTTTTTATGCCTGTCCTCCTGCCCGCCTCTCTAAATACATACGAAATGAATTGTTAAATTATCATTCGGCTGAAATAAGAATAAAATTATAAATAGAAATACACGTAATGGAGTGTAAATTTGAATTTGCGAGTCCGTTTTAAGCTAAAATATTTTCAGTGGAAAACGTATAAGAACAAGATGATAAGTCTAAAGTTGTCAAATAAAGTTTAGATATGTACCCATAGAAATAATTTAGTTTTTTTTTAAGTAGTATAATCGGAAGAATATGAGAAAGTTTTTATTAATGCTTTCTTTGATAATCCTATGCTAAACGAAATTACGTTTATAGCCGTATCAATATAAATATATGAAAGATATTCTAAAATGTATTAGTATTAGCTAATGGCGAGAATGATCAATCGAAGAGCTCAATATATTGTCTAAAATGATGAATTAATGAAAGGAAAAATTACGTAAGATATATAAATCATTCAAAGCAAAAATAGCCAACAATTATTCATCCATCGCAGATAAGATCAGGCCCGACTGTAGCTACGGTAATTCGCTCGACTAGTTTTAACAATTCGTATCTTGGGGAATTAAAATATTCCGTACGCGACCTACGCTCGTATAGCATGGGAGAAAAAAGTCCTCCGAAAGCCTTGAATTCTAGAAAGGACTCGCGCAAGGACGACGAGGGAAGCATAAAGTACCGATCGCGTCGCTAATGATTTCCTCGATGCTCGTAAACAGAGAGCCGGCCGTCCGCTCGCGACGTATGGCTTGGCAATTGCGATAAGTGCTGTCCCCGGCTGTTTCGTAAAATGTGAGAGAACATAAAAACGGATACTCGCGGATCCGAAAATATCGGGGATCTCTATGGGGTACGATTGGGTCGGGCATCGCAGCGATTCCTCTGGATATCCCTCTGGAGGCGCGAGGAAAAAAGCGCGAAGAAAGGCAAGTGCCTACGAAACAATATTACATACATACATACATATATATGTATATATATATACATATAGAATTGTGTTCTATATATACAGCATCCGGCGCGCGGGCGAGAGTGCCGAAGGCGAGAGATCGGTCGAAGGCACACCCCAAAGGCCTTCGCCTGCTGGCCATTTACGGGCCACGGGCTGAACGCCGCCGCAACGCGAGGCGACGCTTCAGCATGGCTAATAAGGAGAGAGAGAGAGAGAGAGAGAGAGAGAGAAGAAAGAGAGAAGCGCGACGCTGCGCGAGCTCGTGGAATCTTTCTCCAGTCGAACCTTAAGCGATGATCTAAAGAGAGAGAGAGATAGAGAAAGAGTGAGAGAGAGTGAGAGCCCGGGGAGGAGTAGAATGAAAGAAGGTTTCTGTCAACGCCGTCGAGGACATTTCAGGTGTGCACACATGCACACGCATATATATATATATATATATATATATATATATATATATACAGCTCTAGTACACATCGCGCGCGAGGCCGCGAGGGAACTTTTTCCTTTCTACACTCCGCGCGTTCCGATCTCCCAAAACTTTGCGCTTTCGTTTTATACACGCACGCCGAAGATTAATGAACGCGCGATATATATATATATATATATATATATATATATATATATATATATATATGTATGTATATTGTTTCCACCTCGTCGGTGTTGTAATCCGACGGCAGAGACTCTCCTCGACTTTCGAGATGGCTTCTGGTTTCTGTGTATATATATATATATATATATATATATATTACACGGGTGGACGTGTTAACGCCCGTTTGTCCTTTCGGCATTGGGAATGGGAAGGGGGAGTGGCGATCGAGACGGATGGGAACTTTTTTTTACATTGGTTTCTATTGTATATAAATTGTTGCCGGATGTGAAATACGAACGATGTGTATAAATGAGTATAATATATGCGTAAAGTGTTTTAACGAAAAGGTCCATTTGATTCATTTGGGAAGGTGTTTCAAAAAAGTCGCGTCTTCGCCTTTTCATGTTTGGAAATAAGAAGATCGAAATTCGTCGATCTTGTCTTTTTATACATCTAATACAATAGGCATACATTAACTTTTTCATTATATAAGAGATATCGAAATCCGAAACAGAAAGGAAATTCATTACAATTTACTTTTAAAATCATAATTTTACAAAAAGAGCACAGAAAGCCAAAAGCGACATAGGACAGTTAAAAAAAGACTCGATAGTCGTAAATTTATCAATTAACTCGAAAATGTATAAAGAAAGAGCATCGAAAAAAGTTGGGCGATTTTTTGTGATTATTTAATACAGCCGTAAAATCCCACGCAGTCTCGTATGTGAGATCAGCGCACGCTGGTAGCTTTCGAAAAATTGCTGATTAAGTTTCTATTAATAATATATTAAGATGACTCAAGCGCTATCTTCGAGTCTAAGAGATTCCATATAATTGGTTTTCATGTTTCTTTAAGAAATTCTTTACGTCATTTTCAATTTCGTTTCATTTCTTTTTTCTAGCCTTATATAAATACATTGGTATTATTTACAACATAATTTTGGATCTAATTTGAAATAATAAATATATTGCATTTCCTTATTAACAAGAAGAGACTCGCATATATGAGTGACCAATTTGATACAAATCCAAGGAAGTAACAGTGATTACCTCGAAAATGAACTGCGCAATGTTTTAATGCCTAACGCTACTTCGTTGTCTAGAGAGACAGAAGTTTAATGCTAAAATTTTTTCAATTTAATTTTAAATTAACATTCAATTAGAATTTAAATGGAATGGAATTTCATGTGAACCCGTGGAATATATATGCAGCATATGAGAAAAATAATTGTCTGCAGGTATGAAGCCATACTTGTACTTATACTCGATTTTTCATATATATACTACGCGTCAAATTATCAATGAAACGAAACGATTTCATAAACTACAGCTCCATTACAACTTCGTACAAGCGAAAAGTACCCGACCCGGACACGCATTCCCAATCAGCGGCCCATCTGCATCTCCCGACATAAATCCCAGTTGCCCCCCTACCACACCCCCTCCGCCAGAAAACGGAGCGCAGCGGTCGGCAGCGGCCGTTATCTCAATTCCCCGGCGGGACGAACGACCGAAAATCGGCTCGGCTGCGCGCGAACAGATTAAAAAAAAAAAAAAAAGAAAAAAAACAGAAAGAGAGCTCCTCTCGTCAAATCTCGCGGGCATCTCTGGGGCGCGCTCGGGCAAACTCATATATATATAATTCGTATTCAGTCCGCGTGGCGGTTGTAGCCCATCTCTGAGGCGAATCTCCGTCGCCGTCGTCGCCCACCCCTCCCTCCCCGTCCTGTTCGAGGGGTCGGAGCTCCGAGGGTGCGCGCAAGTCGCGGAGCGGTTCTGAAATTTCGAATTTTTCTCGGTATGCGCGCGTTCCGCTCGGGGCAAAAAAAAAAAAAAAGATCGGAGGCTGGGCGCGATGGGCGGCGAGGATAAGCGCGATGCTTTATGGGGGAGAGAAATGAGTCCGAATATTTTTTCAGATTTTACACACACGGACACACACACACACACACATAAGGGAGCGAGGAAAAGCAAGAAGGAAGAAGAATATTATAATTATATGGATAATTAATCGAGACCCGATAGCGCACTATCTTGCAGTAACTGTACGGAGGTTCGCATACAGATGGGCATTTATATAAGACGCTATAGTTCAACTGATGGTGTATTACGAAACGGTACATTTCACGCGATCTCGTTCGATATATGTGTGTGTATATATATATATATATATATATATATATATATATATATATATATATATTCTTTCTCAAGGTAAAACGAGATTATTCGAGGTGATGCTTCAGTTAATTAACTTTAGAGACTTTAATCACCCCGCCCGTCCTCCTCTTGCCCAAGCCCGTCCCGGCGCTCTCCGACGAGAAACTCTCAAACTTAGTGGGACAATTACCAAAGTAGTTGCAGCCCGGCAAACAAGAGGGAACGCGCGCTCGTATTATTTTTTTTTTTTTTTTGTTTTGTTTAAGCTCGCCTCCCCGCGGTGTATGAGGGGGTGGGGGGTGAGGTCGTCTCTAACGTCTACATCTATTATACGTGTATAATGTATACTTGGGCGTTAGTTAAGCCACTTGCGTTCTAAAAACATCGGGGAAGGTCAAGAATTTTAGGAGAAATGGCATTGCGCCGCGCACGAGCGCCAGCGCGAGCATGAGAGCGTCCGCGAGGACAACTCCCCCTCTCCCCCGCGTCCTCGCTATAATGCACTGTAATTTTTTTTTGACGAATTATCGTATTCTCCCGTTTTGCAATGAGGTGGAGAACGACAACGAGGGCTTAGGGGAGCGGGGGAGCGTAGAGAGCGCTTAATCCTTTTTAAGCGACTTATACTTGTGTATGTGTGTGTGTCTGTGTGTGTGTGTGTGTGTGTGTTTATACTCGAAAAATGTGGAAGGCGAGCTGAGAGGAAGGCGCGAGCGCACTCGCCGAAATGAAATTGAAGTGGCAGTTGGTGAAGCGCAAAACTGGAAGAAGTCAGAGTGTAGGAAAATGGCGGAAATAAAGGAAAATAGAAGAGAAAAAGCGCATCGGACGTTTTTCATATACTTTTCTTCAAAGACTCTTCCATACCAACGCCACCTTTATGCTCATCCGAGACCTTTATGGGTTCACGTTGTTGCAATATAGTGTGAAAGGGCCGTCGAACTTCTTCGAATTCCTGTTTCAAATAATTCTTAATGCAACTATTAAATCAAACAATATTGCAACAACATTGCAATATTAAATAAAACTATTACAAAGTTTAGCAAGATTAACTACTTGCTCTCTACGAATTAATGCAAATTTTCAAACACACTTATAAAACGGCTTGGAGAATTACTATTTGATAATTTATAACTAGTACAAAGAAATTCTTTGATTTCCAGAGCTTCGTAGAATTTTTCTTGAAATAAAAAATTCTATATTCTTTTAACTGAAATTTGCAATAGTTTAATATGTACACATCATAGAATTTTTCAAACTATTGCACTTTTTCGTCAATTAATATAGTAGACCAGCCAAGATTCCATGAAGACTCTACGCTATCGAATTTTATGAATCAAGTAACTATATTTTAAGTTTATTACAATTTTCTGTCAATTTCTGTCAATTCTATATTGCTCTATAGTTTCAACGAGATCCATTAAATCGTGCGGAAATTAGGACGTCTTTAAAATTTAATAACCAAAAATATGAATAAAATAAAAATTAAATGTAAACAAAATGAAAAATATAATCTCGTTTCTTTAACAATTTATAAATTAGCCTGAAATTTTTCAGGAATATACCGTAGACTGCATATAAATAAAGAGTGCTATTGCTTTTAAAGTAATCAGATTATAGAGGGCTTTTTAAATCTGTATGAAGGTGAAATCTACAGTACACGAATCTAATACGCGAATGTTTCATTCACGAATATAGGATTCCCAGCCGACGTTTGAATTCATAAGAATTCGCGACACTACTCACGTAATCTTATAAGCAGTCAGAACTCGTCAAGCATTGTGCATTGGTGGTAGTTTGTTGTCGCGCGAGTATTCGAATGTGCTTTATTGTTGTTCGGGCAATCACATCAGAATGCCAGATGATACGCGTCGCGCGCGGATAACGGCCCTACGTGCCCGGATTCCCGTGAATTTTGCGCAAAAAAACAATTCGACGGGTCCCCCGCGAGTCTGGTCGATCGCGCATGCGCGCAGGGAGGCATACGTTTCGATGCAAATCGAACGACTCTCTTCCCCGAAGTCGAGGCGGCGGCCGAGCGCCTCGGGCCCGCGATTAGAATTTCCTATGCAAAATTCCGTCCGCCCCCCCGCCCCTCCCCAGCACCAGCCCTCGTGATTTATGCGGATTTGCAAACAATGCTCGGGTACGAATAACGCGGCTCGGATTTATTCGTCCGCCCGCGCGCTCTCGTGGGGGCAGGTGAACATTTGCGCGCGGGCACGGCAGAGAGCCGCCGCGCGACCGCCACGGCGGTCCAGCCGCGACGCGAGGCAGCCACGGGGGGGGGGAGGAGGAGATCGAAGGGCCGGCGCGAAATTTCTCGCGCGCAACGCGCGAGCGACGAGAGCCCGGGCTTGCGGAGATAAGGGCCACCGGCCCGAACAAAGGCCCGCGCGAACGCGCCAACGGGCTCGCAGATAAGGCCTAACACGGCGACGAAGGCGCTTCGCCGGGGATATCGCGAGATGTCCGTAACGCGTCTGTGCGTAAGCTAGGGCGGGGAAGAGGAGGGGGAGGATACGCCCCCGTACCCCCCCCCCCTCCCCGCCACGGGCCGCGCCGTCGAGGCGATGACGTAAAAAGTGTATCATTGTTTGAGCAGCGTGGGTGTCGTTTTACAAGTGGACGTTAAGCGGCGCTCGCGTATGCGGGTGCTTTAGAAAATTCCCATGACCGGAGGATGTGAATTGTTAAATCCGATATTATTGCCGCGTCCCTGTGGCTCTTGCGTTATAAAATTTATCCTGAGTTGCTAAATGTGCGCCGTTGTATAACGTGGATTATGCAAAACTTTGTATTAATGAAATTGTCTTCGAATATTCCGTCAGTCGTTAGCCAACCTAACAGTATTAATATACGTGACTCGTTTAGAATTATTATCACTGGGTTTCGGTTCATCGAGCTGATCGGAATCTAAGGATTGTTCCTTTGTTTACAAATTTTATTTGAATTCGACGAATAATGTATTTGGAACAATAAATTGCGTTTATTTTTCCGCTCTCGACACGCGAAAAAGATGTCTGAAAATAAGCAGTCTTTTCGATATTTCTCAGAAAGGTACGCTTTGAATCGTACGTATCAATTTGATGTACAAATTATGAAGTACAAGAAAATACAGTATTAAATAAAGTAGAAAATACAGGCATTTAAACAATTTTCAGATTGCTGAATTAGAAGCAATTCGGTACAAAAATTATCGCTCTTCGATAAGTAATTCGAGAAAACTCGTTTTAGAATTCTGAATGAGAAATTCAACTCGGTGAATCGTCTAATGAATTTTCGGAACTTGAATGGTCCATCATTTCTTGTTCATTCAATTTCAAAATATTTCTCAGTGAAATTAAAAAATATTTTTTTGTTAAAATCCAATTTTTTTTAATATATATGCATGTATTCACTGAAAGGCAATAAAATATTCCTTTTTTTTTTTAATACATGACGTAAAAAATAAAATAAAAATGATCAAGTTTAAAGCTTGATTAAATTACTTACGTTTAAGTTATTATTCACTAAAAATAGAAACCTGAACAAATTACAAACTTTAGTAACAAAATATTTTGAACTCAAATCTATATTAGAATTTTTTAAAGTATAAATTTATACAGTATAGAATTTATAGTGAACTTTTTAATGCAAATATAAATACTTTTATATATAAGTCTTTGAATATGAAATGTCAAGCAAACGCTATATTTTACTACTTACACGTACATTGAAAAACATGAGTAATTTTATTTCTGACGCAAATTAAAATTTCTGAGTTTTATGTTAATTTTTCGTATTTTAAGAATTAATCGTTCTTCCATTTTTCAAAATAATAAGAAAATTATTTATGAATAAAATTTCAATTGTCATAGACATAATAGAAAGGAATTAAATCTCTAACAATTTTTCATCAAATAATTATTATACAAGAAAATGTCAGTGATCGACCGAGTATTTATAGAAAGAAATTGCTTTATAAAAATTACTATTTAGGGAGCGTATAAATCTAGCTTGAAATTAATTTCGGACAAAATAAAATAGTCCATTATTTATTACAGCCACGATCCGAACAGGAAGTCATTATATACCTCTCGATTTCGAACTAACAATTAGCCCTCTCCGATCTAATCCGTGTACGGTCGACCGTAATCAATCCAGCAGGCCCGGGAGAACCTGTATTAGAAGACAAAAGCAGGGTTCGCACAACGAGATCCGATCCCAAAATCCCCCCACCCCCACTCCTCTCCACCTACTACCGCTCAAATCCAGAAGCCACGAGAATTCAATCCACGGGTGCGCGGTGCGCGTCGGGTCGTGTACCGCTCGGACCCCTCGGCCCCTCCCGCCCCCCCACCCCCCTGCGACGGAGAGATTCCGTCCGATTTCCTGTTACTTCGCCGCGCTACCGAGAGGCGCGGCCTCGCGTGCACGCACTCGTATATCGGCATTATTATACTTGGGAGGGGGGTGGGGGAGGGGGGACAGTAACCCCGTCGCCCGCGGAATGCGCGCACGCGAGTGCCACCCGCGAGGCGTCTCTCCGTCTCCGAGACCGTTGCACGCGCCTCGCACACACATACACACGCACACATATGTACAACGTGATGGTAACCGTGTGTATAATGCAGGTCGCTGTTCGCCGGGGAAAGATATTGCTCTGGGATGGAGGGAGGCCCGTGGTCCGTATTTCTAGAGTTTTCAAAAAAAAAATGAAAGTCCGTCCTCTGAGGCCAATTTATTTCTCACCGGTGTAAATAAAAAATTTCTAAATGAAAGAATCGTCGCGTTTGTGAAACATGGCGATTAACTATGATAAGACAAAATTGCTTCACTTGATATGATTCAATTCCACGTTGCCGTACGAGTGAAGTAAACGATAGCGCCACGCTTCCTCATTCAAGATCCCAATAGCTTTTGAATAAATGTAGATTTTTTTCATCGTGTAGAATTAACGCGAGTATTATTCAACCAACAGAATAGCGTAGATGTATTTTTATTTGCATTAATTAGATACAAAAATATTTCAATGAAATAATTGAAAAATAACATACGTGTTAATAGCAGTACGAAAGTCCTCATAAATTGCCTACTTATGGCATGTGTTTGTTACATCTCGTAATATGTTCATACATAATATGTTCATACATAAGTCATACAGATGTTTGTACATTTTATTCATTTTTCAATGAAAAACAAAAATAACCAAAAACATATTATATATTTATCAGTCGATAAATTAACACTTGTACGACACACACACGCGCGCGCGGGACGAGCCACATACTTTCGAATCACCGAAAACTGCAGATGGCTCAGCGACATTGACCGGTAATTACAAATGGCTCTGCTATTGTTATTATATTAGTCCGACGAATTATATATTTCATTCACTTATTCGAATTTATAAATGTTAAACTTTCGACGTTACGAGAAACAATTTGAACATCTTATTCGTCAAAGTCGCCGCAAGCTACGCGTGTACAGGATCAAAATCGAAGTTTTTCAAATACTAATTTTTCCTCGATATAACCATTAATCTGGCAATGCTACAAAACTTTTCGATGCCCAAAGACGAAAAATTTACACCCTTGTAATGCTCAATTCTGGCAGATTTCTCCAAACGACCCTTTCGCCTTAAAAGTATAAAGGAAGGAACGTGTAGCGAGGCGGGGTCGACAGGCGAACCTTGTAAAGTCGATCGAAAAGACCTCGGTGCTATTTGAAATCTGCTGAGCGACGGCGGCTGACGAACCTCCGCAGGAAGACTTTATTCGAAGTGCGTACCTTTAAGCAACAGAGATATAATCTGCCATTCTGCATACGCGCTTTGGGGGGGGGGGCTGGGGCTATTGTTTAGCGCCCGTCTCCCCCTCGGCGTATCTCTGGCCGCGCGTGTAGGTGAGAAACGATTCCGATAAGACGGAACACGCGCGCGCGCGCGCGCGACATTTTTTTTTTTATATCGTAGCACTAATGAAATATCGTCTTCTTTGAATCAGTACACGTTCATGCCCGTGCACATCTGCGGGGAGTAACGTGTTTGTCCAGTCCGTGGTCCTTGATCGATTTCATACATTAATTCTGCAGATAGACGCGTCTTTTAGTAATGCTTTTTGTTCATTTATTTTGTGCTTTAGATTGTATATGGTTTATCGAGTATTAGTAAACAGTCGACTTATAAATATATTATTAATAAATTTTGGCTTTCTATTATAACGTTGATATAAGACCAACTCTTATAATACATTTATAACACATAATATATAATAACACTAGATTTATACCGACTGATGGATAATCATTCTGATAATGGAATCTCTTAAATTTTGCTATGTTTAAACATTAAGTTTTCGACTTGTATTGTGTCAACGTAATGCGGAATTGGAGTTATCCGACGTATTGACCAGAGATCTGAATTTATGTTTCAATTAGATTTAAGTGTATTTATCATTGACGAACGGCTATATTGAATTCGAGCAATGTCAGGATTTGGCTGAATTTTGCCGTAGGTTGCTGGGCAAGAAGATATTAAACTGATCACACAGACTAGCAAAGCATTTCGCAGAATAAAAAGTTGTTGCAATAAATTTTGTACTCTTCTTATTGAGAATCTTCTCTTTATTATTGCTTTTCTTTTTTAACTTATAAAGTGTACTCTGTTCGTTTTTTGTATTCTAGTATTAACTGTGAAATTATCAATAGAACTTTATATTAGCCATGTTATAATAAACAGATCATTATTATTTATTTTATATATAGTTTCTTCTGGTTTAGTATTCGTGACTTCGATAGTGTTACAATTTTTTGTCGAATATTCTTCTATATTACAAGCCTTTTAGTTCCTCTGTACTCGATGTAAATCCACGATACTCTACATTATTTAATTTTATTATCACAATTGTTTTTTATTATCGGTAGTACGTTTTTGACATCAAAGTTTGCCATTTCTGTCGGATTCTTTGTGAATATGATCAACTGATTTTGAGAAACAAAGTCGCCTAAAACGTACTGGTTTTTCGTTGATTATTACAGTTGATTGGTACGCTGTTATTTGACGAAAGGATGACCTTTGCTGTTTACATATTCACATACTTTATTGGTGGATATTCTGAAAGCAGTCAACGCCTTTTTCATTCCGTTTTAGTTATCCATTGTCCATTTCAACTGCGCTTGCAATACAATCGAGTATTACTCATTGTTCGCATTTAATTGTGTTCGATTCTCGGTTGTAATGTGCTATGGCAGCTCACCTCGGTGAAAACCAAAAACTATAGAAAGGCTAGTCTTACATTAAAGAGAATTCTATACATAGACAAAACTACAGAATTTTTATAGGAGATTCGGAAAGATTAGAATGGCATCCAATCACTCTAAGGTTTACACGAACAATATATCAAAAAAAAATTTTCTCTTACGTTGTAATGCAATATACACTTATTATTAATAAGAACATTTTTATCCACTGAAACTGCTTACTGTAACTAGTTAATCCAGATGAATAGGGAATTTAAAACTATTATATATTTGAAAATAAATTAATACGTTATGATCACTCGTTTTTCGTTTCTCAAATTGTCGTGATTGTAAATTCTTTTTTGGTTCGAAAAGATAATTAGATATACTTTATTACATTATCGCATCCTCTATCATAATACATTAAAGCGCATTGTGCCAGAAACCAACCAATACTACTAAATCCTAAAAATGATCATCATCGATCACAAGATTTGCGCAGACTCACGCGTATCAGCGATACTTTATAGCTACATCTACAATGGGTCTCTTTGAGAAGCGTTCAATTGCCAATCAAAATTTGTCGTAAACGAATCGTTTAAGAATTAAAAGGACGGATCCATGGGGAATACCTTGACCAAATTCAGTCTTATATCGTTCGTTTCTAATTGCCTTGTACCCAGAAGTCGTGACAAACGCATCGAGAACATATTAAAACGTGAGACGTTTCGAGAGACAGAGAGAGATTCATATTTAGGTAACATTAGAAGAGCCGCATTAGGAAGGCTCACGAAGAAGAAAAATAAGAAGAAAAGTCGCGCAACGGGGCCGCTGTATGCAGCGATACGTCAGCCGCGGATTTCGCAATGATTCACGACTGTCCCCTCTTAATTTATAGCTTCATAATTTACGGCGCACCTGGGGAGACATTTAATTTTTTTTCTCTTCTCACTCTCTCTCTCTCTCTCTCTCTCTCTCTCTCCCTCTCTTTTTATTTTACTTTTCTATGCGCTCGGTGGACAACAAGAAGACCTGCAACCGGCGGGCCATCGGTGTCGGCGCTGCCGATTCAACGAGAAAAATTACCAGGCCCGATGAATGGGAGGCTCCGTTAGAGAGAGAGAGAGAGAGAGAGGGGGGGAGCGCGTGCGCGCGCCCCGATCTCGCGCGATGCTCCCACTGCAAAACGACGGGAAGTACATAAAAGCTTCGGGGTTTACTCGATTATTTCACCCGGACAGGTCTTAGATATATCTCTCGTTTTTCTCGTCTTTTTCGATTCTACGATTATTTTTCTCGAGCGATAAGATTATTCGATTTGCTGTATGGACAGCTCTCGATGTTTTGTGATTAAATATTGACACTGAATAACCGAGAGTAGATTGTGTTAAAATAAAAAAAAAAAAACCCGATTATTGAAATATTAACACTTCGATCGTCTAAATTATGCATAAGAGGGTTTAATAAAGATCGTCAGTGAGCTTATTTTCATTGGAAAATCGACTGCTATAAATAACATCGCGTGATTTTCCATATATCTTTTTAGTTATAAAACAATAAATCGGTCGGCAAAAGTTTTGCGACGTTTGACGATATACGTTTCGGAAAAACTTTCCATTCTGTCAATGCGTAAGAAAGGATTCTTCGCGAAAATCTCAATTATCTTCCAGAGAAAGAATAATTTATCATACGAATTGTCTGATTATAACGCACGCAAAAGGAGCGAGCGAACAATGCATTATTCTACTATATAAATTGATCGATTCGTTTGTCCGTTATATATATACATACAGAAAAGTTTATATGTATGTCAGCCGATGACCTTCGATGAGATCGCTCGGAAATAAATATTTAACACTATTGCGCTAAATTCCATACGACGACGAGTAGGCAGCGGAAAAAAGTGCACAAAAGAATACACGGAATGGTTGTACAATAATACGCTGCTTATATATAAAATAGCGAAGCGGTCGCCTCGACGAAATAAACGTGGCGCGTCGTTTTTCCCCGGTCCCACAGCGGTCCCCGTGAGACGAAAGCCCATTAATAAGTGTCCCGCGCCGTGAGGAGCGAGAGCAGCGCGTAGTCGCTGGAAAAGTGAAAAGCTCCTGACCCCTCCTCCCTCCCCTCCCGCCCTCCCCCGGCCATTCCGCCGTTCCGTTGAATTCGGAACGACACGTGGGTTGTTGTCGAGGCGCGACGTTACAGCCTCGCCCGGTGTCGCTGCACGCGGCCGATGGTCGTGCGTGTATACTATATGTATATATATATATATATATATATATATATATATATATATATATATTGTATATATATGCTGATGAGCTCGCGGGCCGCCCACGCGACGCTGCTCTCCAAGGCGACAAAAGAGTCATACGTGCGAGAGAAACGGGTCAAGATCGCGTGTCAGCGTTGCGTGCGCGAGTTTATTAAGATGCAATGGGCAGTTTAACCGAAGCAAATGATAAATAAAAGAGAAAAAAAATCCGAAAAAATATACACGACTCTTTAAATCAGTAACAGATAATTTGAGGCTAGGGCCCCCGTAAAGAAAAATTAATAATCCCCGCTAATTTTCCATTAATACCTGGCACGCTATGGCTTAAATCTTCAACTAGCTCGCAACGTTCGTAACTAACGTTCCATACAGTGCTTCTCAAAGCAATGTGTCAAAACTGGCGATTTTATGTTCGTGAAATCATTGCAAATGAGTCCGAGGTGCCTTTCTTAATTTCAGATCTTTCGAAAATTTAGAACACGGTGATTGTTAAAAATCGTGGAATAAAACGAGGAGGGAAATAAAAGTTCACTTCGTTTTAAGGAAATTAATTATTATTTAATATAAATTTGTTAGAATAAATTCAATATCCATTACTACGGATGGAATTTTAACATACAGCACGCGTTAGCTTAAGCTATTTAAGCTGATTTGTACACAACTGCTAACTGAATGTTATAATGATATGCTGGAGATTCGACTATCTACCCAAGTTTCTGTGTAGCTAAATTTGCCAACCTCGATGCCCGTCAAATCTTAAAATTCGCACAGAGACGAATAAAGTAAATACTCACATTTAATACGTATTTCTGTGAATTTTTATAGGAGCAAAGAAAAATCTATAAAAAAAAACTACATCATCCATTTCAAAGCAATATTTCATTGACACAATGAAATTGCATATCACTGTATTATAAGTTAGTACGCCTAAGATTGACCACCTGTCAATTTACCGAATAGCTGCTCTCTGTTGATTTAAATTATGGCGCAATTCTTCTTCCATATTTGAAATACATTTTTCCTTGCCTATTTCTTGTGAAATAAAGTCTTCGTGTCTGGCCCAATTGCCTGAAAGACGATAGAAAAATATTGTCAATGTTAAAAACACTGCGTCGTGAAGTTTGTCATGTGCATTTTTAAAATTTAATTGATTGTTTAAATATTTTTTCATCAAATTCTATAGAATTTCATTTCCTATCAGATATCATTAAAGCTTATTACAGTCTATGCTGTTTTATTCTTTTGCGAGAGCCCCTATTATATTCTTTCGAGTACGATATTTTCGGCGTATAATAAATTTTCGAAACTGATCAAAATGCGCCGAAGACGTTTTCGTAAAGCGTGCAAGTGTTTTCAATTTTCGAGCGTATGAAACATGCTGCACGCACCGTTGCCCGTCGCGGAACGTCAACGGCGAGGCGTGAGAAGTTCCTCGCCCTTCCCCCCCCCCTCGGCTCGCCGTGCGTGGGAGCGCCCGAGGTAAACAGCAATAATATTTCGCTCGCCCGAATCTGAGGTCCGGGACGCGAAAGACGCGAGATGCAATTTCACGGGATGTAAATCGAACGATTAATCGAATGAAACGCGCTTCATTTTTGTTTTAAGTGCACTCTTTTTCTTCACAGTACGATAATCCGACGGCGTGTGCGCTGTCGCCGCTAACGGAAAATTAACTTGCCGAATAATTTTTTATTATTTTTCTGAGACAGTGTCAGTCAGCGAGTTGCCATCTAATGAAATTGAAACGCGACATTGTTTAATAGACTTTCCTAGATTGCGTAATCTAAATTTCAAGCATAGACGTAATTGGCACGAATGCGTTAGAGTTGATTATCTAATGAATATATTCTGACTTTATTGAAATTATTAATAATAATATTTATAACAATATAAATAATTTTAATATGAATATTCATATGAATATAATATAATAATTAATATAATCTGATAATAATATAACGTAATGATAAAAAAATTTTAATATACATATCTTTGTCAAAATTTTATTTCTTACCATTCTAGAAGAATGAGATGTAAGAAGAGTGTTCAATCAGATGAACATGGTCTCGTGATCTAAATTTAAAACTCTAGACTAACATGACGATGCTTCAATGAAAACTAATACAAAAGAAGAAAGTTTATGAATAGAAAGGGAGGCCTCTTTGGAGGCATTCGTTTGAAAATATTTTTTGTTGCTACTTATATGTATAGAAATTTCGTTAATTGGCAATGAGGTAATTCGGTTATTCTTTGCTGTGCACAGTCATTATCATAAATTTTTTACGTATTGATCGTAACGCATGTGTAATTATTACGTACAAATTATACCTAATTCTTTTCGCAAACATCTTACCTGTGCGCTGGGTATAATATTGGCAACACTGTAACGATGCCGGTTGAGAGAGAGAGAGAGAGAGCCAGTGAAAAAAGCTAGCCCGAGTCTTTAATCTTAATAAATATTCAAATAGCTTATTAATGTATGTAAAGCTAGGTAAGACGAGAGCAAAAGAAATATTTGCATATTATGAAAAAATTCGCGCTTGCGAAATCTTTCATGCAAAACAATCTTCATTACTTAATAATCAAAACCTTGAATTATTTTATAGGCCTGCTTTCAAGACGGATCCGCTCGATCCATTTTTATTAATTTTATCTCGCTCTATATTCACTGGTCGATTTGAATATAAAGGAGACGTAATATTCTCCATTACTTATGTATTTATTTATTATTTTGTATTTAGTAAAGACAATTATCCAAGACTATACAAAACGGATTCAAAATTGTGAGCTGATGATAAGGTCATCAAATTACTTGAATACTAGAATACTGAATCTAATTCCACTAAATAATACCAAATTTAAATAAATATTAAAGGATATATTAACAAATTCAGCATAATAGAGAGTAATTTAAATAATAGATAGTAGTTGTGCCAAAAAATGTTTTGACTTTAAACTATATATATATATATATATATATATATATATATATATATATATATAGATGTGTGTGTGTGTGTGTGTGTGTGTGTGTGTGTGTGTGTGTGTAAAGTATATATAAAGTTTCGCATAGAAAAACAGCACTTTCGCATTATTGTATAGTAGATAAGGTAATAGGTAAGACCAGCCTGATTTGCAGATTTCTAATTTTGCAGCAAAATTTTTTATGGAATAGTCTATATGAATGTTTCTTACGGTTATTAAGACATTATTAAGTTCCGATATTATTTTTAATTATCATTTGTAATTATTGCGGTTATTTTATAATATTTTTAAAGAATCTCTTATTTCTTTCTTTTTCTTTCTCCTTTAAATGTGAAAATCTTGGATATTTAATAATCATAGTGGGTTCAAATATTAGGTTTACATTTGTGCTTCTAGCGAAATTTTCAAAGGAAAGAATCTCTGTCTTTCGCGCGAACGTATTTTCTATATTATATTTTTTAGAGGTAAATTTTTTTTTTTTTTGACGTGAAATAAATTACTGAACAATGATAGAGTGTATGTCTTTAATCGTGTAGGTTAATTATATTTATATCCGCTAATGTACGACGGGTTAAGGTCAAAAGTTTATCTCGAAGCATAGAAAGGCATTTATGAAATTAATATAAGACTCAAGGGATTCCAATTTTTACAATAAACAATATATTTTAGTTTTCCACTCACGACCTGGATACTTTGGATCTTCTACTTTGCACTGTCGACGTTAAACTTGAAAAGGTATGTTTTATTTTAATATTTATATTTCCGAATATTAAACTGCTCTTAATTGAAAATTATCATTAATTTTATTTATAAGAAGATCAACATTTAATTTTTGATATAATAAATACTTCAATATGTAAAACAAAATATTATCTTCTACATTATATTATTTATTTATTGATCAGTCTCTGATCAGCTTGAATGCTCGAAAAAAAAGCCGAGTCCAAACGTCCAAGGAAGCGGCGTGGACTGCACGAAATTAAGTACTCGAATCCAAGGGTCCAGGGGGGGAGAGGGGGTACGTAAGTACCAGAGCTCAAAACGGAACACCGGGTCTGCGGCCGTTACCTCGGTCGAACGGACCGATTTTTTCCCGATCGCTGCAAAACGAGCCGGACCAGCGCGTAAACGACCGATTCTCCTACGCGCCGCCGTTGCGAAATCGACCGTCGTCGTTGCTTTTGCCCCCCCCCCGACTCACCACGCACCCCTCCCTCGGCAACCTCGCGCTGCGGGCGTTTATTTTGCAATGCGACATGCATATATATATATAATATATAACGCGTAATGCGCGAGCGAGAGCCGCGCGGCCAGGACCGGATTTTTCGAGTTGCGCAAGATCGGTGGAGAGGAGCGCGAGCGATACCTGTGTGTGTATGTGTGTAAGCGCGCGCGCGCGCGCGCTCGTATACTATACAAACTCGATCGATAGGCGGAGACGGCGCGAGCTTCGCGGCGATTGCATTATTTCGCCGACGTCCAAGGTCCTACGGCGAGTAAGTGTGTCGCTTCGATTGAGAAGCGCGCTTTCGTTAATACGCCTCGGGGGTGCTAAGCGCGCTAAACTTGCCATAATGGAACGTCGAAGAATCTTTTATTTTATCGCTTTTTACTTTTTGTCCGTCACGGGACGAAACGTGCGCACGGCCACGGGTAGTCGTCGCGGTTCGAAAAGCGGGGAAAGTTACGGAGAGCACGGCAAGACGGCTGGACGAGACGCGGAATATGCCGGGCGGGTCCCTCGATTTATCTCATTTCCAATCTTATTTTTTTTTTTGTCTCTTTTCTTTTTGTTTTAAACACGTATAATAACGCCCGCTCGCTCTTCCCCGAACCGCGGCTGAGATCGAGATTAGCCGAGAAACTCTTTATAAAGGATTATATATTTGCGTAGAAAACTAGTCCGATAACATCGGGGGGAGTTCTCTCTTCTTTTTTTTTTTTTTTGGAAACGAGAGAACCAGTTTGTGATTAGCATAATCCTGAAGCGTTTCTTGACGCCGGCAATGATAAATAAACGCGTATGTATACAAATGCCTCGATTATTAATGTTTGACAATGGATCACGGATTTATTCAGGGTAAAATCGTTGGCTCGAAAATCGTCCTCTCGTTGCTGCGGTTTTATTCTCTGCTACCGAGCTACCAATTACAGTATTAACCTGCGTTTGTTACTTAATATAAAGGAGATCCAAAACAAAAGTAATATATGTATATATTAAAATTTGCATTTTTAGCATTAACGAGCTCAAGGAATTTGCATTTAGATTCTGCACTTATACTTTTAAATGATAGAATTCATTAATTTAGATATTAGTGCCAGAAAGCTCAGGGGATTTCCATTAAAGCTCATATTATTGTTAGAGATTTATTATTTTTGGAAAAGAATTAAAAAAAAAAAAAAACAGTTGGGAAGTTTTAGAATAGAAAACTTACTAGACCAATGTATTAAATTTATGACAATCCTTGAAACGTTATTTTTAAAACAATTGTAATTAGAATATCAGAAACGATTTCAATGATTCTGCCGGTTTTTGAATAATCAACAAACGAATTTTAATTTATTCCAACATTTTGGGTTACATTATTATATTACAATTCGATAATTCCAACAATTTTTTTCGGAGTGGATAATGTTTAAAATGACAAAATATGAGTATCAAAATCAAACTCACCTGAAAGTTGATAATACTTAGATTTATTAACTTAAAATTATTGAGTAAACGGGCTCCTTAACAAGTTGCCAAGGGTAAATGGAAGAATTAACGTAAACATGCAAGTAGTGACAGATCCGTGCATGCAGAGATTACGTACGCTCGTACATATTCAACACACTATCATATTATTAGATTAATTGTATATTTAAGCTCGGTGCAATTTATGAACAATTATTTGTTATTTAAACGTTCTTGATCCCGTATCTTTATATTATTCAAACCTATTATAAAACTTGCACTTTCATGTATCATAAAAATGTTAATCTTTCGGTTTTTTTTTTGTATCATTGGCCGTTTTATTAGGTTTCTAATCGTTTGCCTAGCATATGCGGGTTTTTTTTTCGCAATTTATTCCGTCCGTATTAAGTGAATCTAACGCGCTCGTCTTATCGTTACCTAACATAATCGCGTCGTTAAATTTATCAGTCGTCCGACTAGTAATCCTAATATTGTCTTTTTCTATGCTTCGATACTTATACCGGTTAACGAATTCAATCTAGGTCATTGCAATGAACGGCTAACTTATATTTAAAGCCACCTTAGTTTTAAAAAATTCAAAAATACTTATGTCGAGTGTTTTTTAACAAAATAATAAATATTGTTATATCGATCTTACAATTTTATCGAAATGATCATAAAATTATTATTTATTAGTTCATTAGTTTTTATTAACAAATAATATGTATCTCTGCATATTTCGGATTATGTTAGATTTAATTTCTAAAATTAAAAACTGAAAAAGTACATTTACGATTTCAATCTACGTTAATTATATTACCATTTATACATATCAATTCAAATCTATAAAACTAATCAATTGTTGTTCGGATAGGTATGATTTATGCTTTATCCTATTCTACGTTATGCAATACGTACCTGTGAGGAATATACTTAAAAAGAATTGCACAGTTCATTGTACACTGAAGTACATTGTATAACTTAGTTATACAAGTTGTATAAAATGTTGAAGTTTAATATTTTATAAAAAAAATGAAAAAGAATGATTTTACATTTTATCATTTTTTATTATTGCAGCCGCGGCAGAAATGCCAATCAACACCATAGATCGCGTAGAAAATTACATTTGAAATAAAACTTTGAAGATAAAATTTATATTAATAGTAGGATAAAATTTATATTAATAGTGCCTGTAAAATTAATTAATCAAAAAATATAAAACAAAATATTGATACGTTTAATAGCTTACTAGACATCGTGTAACGACTTTTCTCACGCTAACTTTTCCTTCCATGGAATATCTTGTCAGAACAACAATAGCAACATAAAATGCTGATAATTGTATAATCAAAACGATCCTTATAGCAATTGTAAACTACCTCGCAATATTTATAGGACTGAAAGAGAGATGATAAAACAATAGAGATAATAAAAGCCACTGTAAAAGGTCAAAAAATGGACAAATGACACGGCAAACTTTGATATCACTCCACTATTGCGTGTTACTGCGAGCTTCTAATTATCCATCCTTTTCCCGCATCACCCCCCACTCTCACCGTCAATCTTCCAACGACTCTTGATCCTGATATTATATTGATCCCTCATATTGCAATTTTGCCATTATCTATACATTGGGTGTACAAGCAAGATTCCAGTGTTTGTCAAAAGATGGCGGACCAGTGGATCCCGGTCAGCAATGTTACAACTCATGTGTTATACTTGTAGGTTATGTATCTATCAACAACTTTACAGCTTTCGATGTGGTTTATTTTATCGAGCAAAATCATGGCAACTTTTCAGCCAAATAATCGTCATTTGCGGGATGCGCTGTTTCTGTTCTAGAATATGAGGGAAATTGCGCCTGAGATAATCGTTTACTGGTAAAATCATAGAGATTGATTTAAAAGGTTGGAAAATTGGAGCAATGCGAATTGAATCCGAGATCATCAATCATTTTATCATCGATCCATAAACGCAGAAAATGGTATACACACCTCGATAAGACCACTCCACTGTCACCGAAACGAAATTTTCACGTAAATAAGGCCATGCTGTGCATATGATGGGATCAAAAGGGTGATGTATACTACGAACTGTTTCCGAGTGTTCAAACCATCAAAGAATCATTGTATCGAATCGAACTTATTTGTTCGAAGCGAGAATTACATGAAAAAACGACCAGAATATGAGACCGTCATTTTTCATCACAATAATGCTTGGCCACATATTGCGGCTTCGTTAAAATCTATTTTGAGAATAACGGATGAGAAATTTTGCCTCGCCCGACATAGGGACTTGCACCAAGTGACTGCAACATGTTTCGATCGATGCAGAACGATCCTCTTACGGGAATACGCTTCAATTCAGTGTACAAAAAGTTATAGCTTCCTATAAGAGACAAAAAGATGTAGCTTTCTATGGACGATAGTTTGAATCTATTTGTAACCATATTTTCCTAATAAAATCTCACATTTTGGAGAAAAAAAACGCTGGAAGCTTGTACATCGTACAATATTTCTATATATTCATCGACCTATATTTATTTCGGCACTTTGTATTCATCTTTGACAGTGACGTGAATGCAGAAATAATTATATGATAAAACTCAAAGTGATAGAAGGCAACTGTTATTTACAGATTAGACCACGTATTAATTATATTTCGCCAAGTCGTTCCTTTCGAGTCGATTATATAGCACCCGAAATTATCGACAGTAATTTGAAAATAAAAGTACTTCCTTTATGACATCGGCTTCATCGTGCATTCCCGGCACCGAGTACGAGCCACCTCGCAGACACATATATATATATATATATATATATATATATATATATATGTGTGTGTGTACACGTGCGCCCGTGTGCGCGCGCGAAATTATTCAATCCTCTTTTTTTCCATCTCTCGCCCCGGGGCCCCCTTCGACCGACCGCCTATATACTCACGTCATGTAATACCGATCAACGTCCGAAAAGCCCCCAGCGCGCATCCTCCCTCGGCCGAATAAATATTTTTCGCGCCTTATACCTCCCCACCCGCTGCTTACAACACGTCGGCCCGATTAATCGACGGCGACCGCCGCCGCAGTCGCCGTCGTCGCACCGATCCCTCATCGCGGCCTTTCGGCACGCCGGCCACGGCGGCGGCGGGGCTGCTGCTGCTCCTGCCGCCCGCCCGCTCCCCCCTTCCCACTCGAGACGACGTGCGCATCGGACGCGCTGCAGCACCTGGGGGCTCCGACGAACCCTCGACATATACGTGTATATATATATATATATATATATATATATACACACACACAACCGCACGCATAAAACGGACGCGGGAATCCCGGCGCGCTAAACGCTCGCGCGTGGGCGTGGCCGGGCCGCGGGGGCCGCCGCGCAATTTCGGGCGCTCTCTTTTGGGCGTCCGTGAGAGCCGTGCCGCGCGCCGCCCGGGCTCTTTTGTTATACGATATATAGTGCGCGCATGCGACGTAAGCGCAAGCCCAAGCCCGCTGATTAGAGCGCGAGAGAGCGGTGTTTATATGGGATCTTAAAGCTTTCGCGCTGATTTACATTTTGGTTCGGCGTCGGGGGGTGGGGGGGGGGAAGGAGGGGCAGCTCGGCCGAGCGAAAGTATAACCTGAGAGCGGCCCGACGGGGTTAAGGCGTGCGTCGATACGCGCGGGCAGCGAAATATCGTTGCCAAGAAAAACAATGGGGTCCGAGTATTGAGGAGATTTTATCACGACTGCGTACGCGTACGTACGGCGAGTAATAACGATCGATTTGATATTTTCATTGCTCGCCGCTCGTAAATGTAAGACTTTCAATTATTACGGGCCGTATCGCTCCGCTTGAAATTAATTATACATCAGTTTTCGTAATAAACTTATCATATAATTCTGATTTTACTTTATATACCTGCAGTGTACTTAATATTTACTGATAGGCTCGTAACATACTAACCTATATATATATATATATACAGGTTAATAAGTTTCGCGCAAATTATAAATTAGCTTAACAAAGTCTTACAGTATAATATGAGATATAAATATCCGTTAATGCCTGATGAGCTTCTATTTAAGGAATTGAATTTACGAATACGTGCATTGATTAAGATATTTTAATAACTCAATAATTTAATAATTTAATAACGATGCGCAGCAGAACGCTAGTACAGAATTTATATTAGCTATATATATATATATATATATATATATATATATATATATATATATAAACTCAATTTTTATTTGTGATTCATTGTAAAGAGTTTATTATGAATAATTATAGTTTTTTAATCAAGTTTTGGATTTATTGAGGAAGTTGCTTAAACACAGTTAGCGAATGAAAAAGAAAGCACTTTTCTGTATTTTTTTTCGCAATGGGGTTTAATGTTTTCTTTTTAATGTTTTGATCTTTTTTAATTTAAATACGTATCAGTTAAAGGAGTTGCATAAGTAATTTTAATGAATATAGCAATAAACTCCAGAGTTTCAACGGATTTGTCAGAAAACCAAAAATAACTCAAAACTATATAAACTGAAACAAACATCAGGTAGCTCATAAGATGTAAGCTCACAAGGTGGATCGAAATATAACATTCCTGCGTACTTAAAATAAGTAATATCAGGTAATGTTATTTTTTTAAAAAGTAGTACATGTTTAAATTGTATTTATTTCAGTTCAGTTCCTGAGGACGAACCGTAGCGGTTTGAAACGTCGGACACCAAGGTAATTCTAAATTGAAGGTAGTGGGGACAGTCAGGTTGTCCTTTACGAACATAGAATATTGTTTTTATTATTTTTATTTTATTTATTACTTTATTTTTACTTTATTATTAATTTTATTTTATTTTTATTTTTAATATAATTTATTGCATTAATAAGTTTTATTTCAGATTCTACGAGGTTAAATATAAACAAGGACAGTCTGACGGTCATTATTTTAGCTAATATATTATATTATAAAGACTGTAAGACCGATAAAAATGTTTATTAATTTCATACAGAGCAGTTGACATAAGTACAATTTTTAATTTTAATTTTCAATTAGATTTATGTGGACCGCTGTAATGTTTTTATCGGTGTGGTGCGCTATATTATCTAATTATATAATCACAGTTCAACTGTTCTTGTTGATAATCACTTTCGTAAAATCTGAAATAAAAACTACTACTAAAAAGTAAAAATGATAAAAAAAATGAAAAAAAAATTCAATCAATAATTAATCAATATACAATTATTAATAAATGTCAACCTGACTGCACCATTTTTTTCAGTCCCTATAGGAACTGAAGAAGTTCGAAACATTAGACCCAATTAATACATCGATTGAACATTAGTGGTGAAGGCAGTCAGGATGTTGTTTAATAGCAATAGTATATTCATTAATTTTTATTTTTATATTTTTTATTATTTTTACTTATTAGTAGTATTTTATTATTTCAGATTCTTAGGGAGTGATTGTCAACAAGGGCAGTCTAACCCTACTATATAATTGTATAATTACATGATTTTACATGGATTGTGAGAGCGATAAACATGGTTACTAGTTTTCGTACATGTTCGTAAGGAGCATTTATTACTTTTTCGGAGGAAAAATTAACGATTCGATACTTTGTAGCATTTTCTCGTAAACAAGTCGTTAAAATTTTATAACGACCAGTTGCAAACAGTCTCAAATTAGCCGCGAAGCGGTGCAGACGAATGAAATTCAATTTTAAGAAATACTGTATCAACTATTAAAGGCATACTTTAGTTATTAATAGATTTTGAATTTATAATTGAATCACTGGGAATGTCTCAGTTTCACCGAATTGAAATGTTCTCTCGCTACTGGACTTTAACGCTAACTTCGCCCGATGTTTTGAGACATCCTCGGCACCGACGAGACGCGTTTAAACTCTATATCCCGACAATCCGAGCGGAAGATGCCTTCGTTCAAAGTACTCTATCCCCGAAAATTATCCGCTCGAGTGCCGCTGAAATTTAAGCGGTATTCGAAAAATGATATACGGCAAATTTTATTCTCCCCTCAACCCGTGTACCGAACAATGCGCCCATTCGTTCACGAGACTTGTTTACTATATTTTTTGTTTTTTCTTTTTCTTTTTTTTCTTTTGCAAGATAATTCCATTCTATCCCATACCGTACAGACAGCAGAAAATGCCCCCGGGGGCATAATAAAGGAATTTTAAAAAATGAAACTGCACGCGCCGGCCCGAAATTCGAAACGCTCCGCCCGTTTAAAACGTCCCGCGCCCTGCGCCGCAGACTTTAAATTTCTTTTCAACCCCTCCACCGTCCCATTCGCCCGGGGGCCGTAAAAAAAATTTCGGCTTTAGTGCCCCGCAAAAAGAGGGTGGGAGGCGAGCGCTCTCGTTATTTTTCCATAAAGCACAATCGCGCGCAATTCGAGTCTCCTCGCCGGGGACTTCGCTATCTTCTCCGCGATTATTCTTCGCTCGTTTAAAAAGGGTTGACTCTTTTTCGTTTTTTTTTTCTGTTTTTCTTTTTGTCTTTTTTGCCTCGCTCAATTAAATTAAAAGCGAACGAACGAAGCTCCCCTCATCCACCGAGCGGTCCGCCTTATGATCCGAAAGCTCTCGCAAAAGAGAGAAATGAACAGTACAATTTTTCGTGTATTATATAAATATATATAGACATAGCATTCCCCTCTGGGAAAAGACGGCGTCTATTACACGCTTTTATGACAAAAATGGAAAAAATCGTTGGATTTTAGCCATAATCCTGATCGCCTATTATTAGACCGCCTATATATATATTATAATAGCGGTCGCGCCATTAGGTAATTTGATTACGCACAAGGCGATCGACAAAATTTGCGCGGTAAAAGAGACAAAAACAGAGTGAAGGAGAGAGAGAGAGAGAGAGAGAGCGCGAATGAGAAAAATAGCGAAGGTATCAATAAACAGCACTCGATTCTCACCGTCGGCGTTACGCTGCTTGCATACACATAGCTGCTCGACAAAATTTTTTTTCGTTTTTTTTTTTTTTTTTTTTTAATGCATCCTCGGCGCGAACGATCTCGCCGCTTCTTGGATCTGCGTTCCGCTCGCTCCGTCGATCTTTTCCTCTCAGTCATTCTCTCGCTCCCTCTCCCTCCCTCTTTCTCAGCTATCCGCCTCTCTTTCTCTCGCTCCCACCCTCCCTCCCTCCCTCCCTCCCAAGATAATGACTTTTGCTCGGCACGCATGCGCTCCTTAATTACCGACTTTTTAACGATCCCTCCCTGTAATTTACGAGCTGCGCTCTTGAAAACTCGGCTTCTTCCTTTTCGTCCTGCTCCCCCTGCCCGGCGTCTTTTTGCTCCCTTTCGCCCCTGCTCCTGCCGCCCCGGCGGCTTATTATTCCGACGATCCCGGACGGCGGTGGCTGCTGCCGCTGCCGCTGCCGCTGCCGTTGCCGCTGCGCCCGCGAGACTCGCCCCGTACGGGCTGCCCTCCCCCCCTCCCCCCTCCCCCCGCCGCCCGTCGTTCGCCGCGAGAGAAAGCTCGCGCGGCAGTGGCGCGATAACCGAGGGCCTTTGTGTCGCGGCATCGCGGGCGCGAATCGGGACTGACTTCGTTTTTGGCCTTTCGCCTCTGTGCGCGCGCGAGTATAAAGTATACATTTTAGCTCTGGAATTATTCAGATTGCTAGTTCGGCCCGCGAGCGCTAAATCAAACGGGGGAAACGTTTATTATCCGGCATTTCAAAAAGCTCGCTTAAAAACATTTCCAGCGAACGCATTATCCTGGAATGTCTCTGATGCTTTCTTTCCTCCGTCAATAACTCACAGTTCTATAACTAAATATTTTTGTAGCCTCTTCTCGCATTCCTTGCAAATAATCTTAAATTATTTAGACGTTTACTTTATTCTTATTTAGTTATTTGAACTATTGTATCCGCATCTATTATTATCTACATGACTTCAATTTAAATTTATTTTTTCCAGCTTTACAGAATTCATACAACAAAAGATATTTATAAGAAAATTGTTCATCGATAATCTATTGAAGTATAAATTGAAACGTGCTATTGCAAAAAAGTCAATTGACAATGATGTTTGTACATATTTTGAAACTGAACTTTCTTTACGAATCATTTATGGATTGGAGTAATTTGAATATTTGTTTAAAATTATTTTTCTGCTACAGTGCTTGATTAAATGAAATATATTCTAAAGACAAGTGGAGTCCAGTATTGAAGAATAACTAAGATCTATTTCCGTATTTATATACACTTAGATGACATTCTTCCAGGCAATGATATATTATTGCGCCCTTAAACACGGTAAGTTGACCTGTAAAATATTACAGAAAAAATTTTATGTTTTTGTATTCTTAATTGATAATTTTAAACGTCCTTTATCGAATATATGGCATAAAATAAACAAAAAAATTTATAGCTGCGTTATCTGCCAATATAAATATTATTCTCATGGTTATTATTATTAGTACTCTTGTTCATAACATAGTTCAAAATAGGAAAAAGGATCCTTTTCTTGGGCTTTAAGAAATAATTACAATTATATATTTCCATTGCAACGTTTCCATACCTACAATTTCCAATCCTCTTCAGGCTTTAATAAAATAAACAACAGCATATGCATCGATGTTAAAACAAAAATGAATCACAATACATAATGTTAAATATAAACATCGAATTCTGTAGTAATTAGCGGACCTGCAGGAGACCTTCGGTAGTTCCAAAGTCGCACGTATAAGTCGAAACAGTACATACTTACGTAGACACAAACATACGGACATACCTACATGCAAATATACATGTTATATATGTATTAAGTGTTATTTTATATATATATATATATATATATATATATATATATCTTTTTATGCTCTAATACTTTTATTGAATTTTATAACTAAATATATTAATATTCGTTTATTAATAAAATAAACATAATAATTACCTGTACATTTGTATTGTATATTATAGTTATTGCGCTGTATCACATATTCCGAATAATTATGATAAGAAATTGGAACATTATAAGAAATTCTATAAATTGTTGCTGGCGTAAATCGTTTCTTTTTACTGTAAGTAAATATGTCAATCGATTTCATTAAACGAGGTTCAAATTTTCCTAGTAAAGCAACTCCGTTAAAATTAAAATGGTTGAATTCCGTAAAAAATCGATCGAACGTGGTGACAGCTTCTTAATTGAAAAGAGCAGAACTTTGAAAAGCAATTCCGACAAAGGCACTATGCTACGGGCATATCGATCCGGCAACGTTTCAATGGATTATGCAGACACGGCAGACCGATACTTCATTCCAAATATACGGTAAAAATAGGGTACGACCATCAGATAATAAACGGAATCATAAATGTACCGACATTACATTGCAAAGAAAGATTTTTTTTAAAGATCGAAATTAATTTGAACAGATAAGCATATCCGCACCGATCGTAAGAGGAGCGGAAGTATATCCGGAGTATTAAATTTTTCGATCGATCTACATCCTCGAACCTCGGCTAATTACAATTATGTAATAAAGGAGAAAATAAATGGAAAATCTAATAAATTTTTCGCGCAGAGAAAGCGTCCAGTTACCCGAAGGAAGCTCGCTTTGCAGAAGCGTCGCGTTGCAAATGCCCGCGCGAGAAAACGCGAGCGAGGCGTGAAGAAATTGTTTCGAGGAGGCGCGGGTATTAAGTAAAGGCAAATACGACGCAGCTATCCGAGATCGCGCGTCCCTCACACGCGAGCTTTTTCATTAATTCATTGTCTTGGACCGTAGGGCGTCGTACTTTTTGCCAACGCACTCCGATGTTGCTTGTTCTTTTTCATAATACTTTTATTCGTTTAAATAGATAAATGGCAACAAAAGATTGTATTACGATCAATTACATGGTAATTTTTCTAATTTTCCGTAGTATTTAGACTCATCCGTGTATTTATTACATGATTATTATAAAATCAGCAAACAATGAATAAAATAGAAAATTCTTAAAATACTCTTAAATTTATATACAAATGTGTGAAATTTACTTGTGTATGTAAGTAAACGATGAGTAACAATGAATGGATAATTTTGAATCATGAGCAGAAATCTTTCCAACAAGAAGCCATACCGAACAGCTGATCAGATTCCCGTCAGATGTCCCTACTTAAATCCTATTTATCCGAATCATTTCAGTTGCTTTTGTACGATCATTCGGTTTTTGTAATTTTAATTTTCTATTATCGCAAGGCCTTCAGTTACTAAATGAACAGTCTTAACTTACGGTATATAGAGTTGTTATTTTACGTTTCTAAACCTACTATAATTATCGGCGTATTGATTTGGGCATTAAACTACGAATAGAAAAATACGAAATTAATAAAACTATATATTCAATCATGTAAGATATTAAATTTGTTCATAAAATATATGTAAATAGTATTAGTAATAATTTAAAGACAGTGCCGTCGTTGTATTGAAGCACACTTTTCTAATTTATGAGAAACAATTGTTTAATTCATATTAATAGGTTGATTTTAACGAAACAGGTGAGAATAACTTATGTTTGTCAAAAATTAGCTGTTTATTAGTTAAATAACACCTTATCTGACTGAAGTTATGAACGTGACTGTCGTATCGCAGAAATTTTCTTTCAATTCAAATTATTATTATTACCGACTCGCAGTGATTCGATATTAAATGATTTAGACTGCATTTAATAGACTTACGAATTTATTGTTAACCCGCTTGCCGTGCAGTCTCGGATTAGCTCGTGCAAACGAGGTCGTTACAATGGGGGTAATGATGACGCAACTCGTCGGTATTCCGTATAAACTTGATAATTTTCTGTCTAACTTACTTTTATCCAAGCTGCCGCCATGCAAGTGAAAGCTTATAAAAGAACCTTGTCGATAAATTTTTGCAATTTTCTGTAAATTTTAACTCTACGCCCGTATATTGGAAAAGTGTGTTTAAATAAATATATGCTAGTTTTCAATCATGGAGTCCATTTGACAGAACCGAAACTGTTTTAGATTTCTACCCGCAATCGAGCTTACTCACGATTTATTAGAGAAATTATTCACTCAGCATATTAATTCAGTTCTTGATGCTTATAACGATATCACATCTTACGACTTCCAGTAAGCCTTGTCTACTTGTTGATATCGATCTTGGAAGCTCCGGAAGTTCTGCATGACTATCAGTCCTTCGCAGAAAGGAAAAGGCATATCCGGATGCTTGGTGAATCTTGGCGAAATTCGATATTAACCAGAATTTAAAAACTTTATTAGTAAATCAATTTAATAGCGAGTAATGTTATTCAATTTACCAATATATATGATTTGAGTAAAATTATATAATCCTATATATCTACCTAACCTTATTGAATTATGGAATATCTTCGAGTGTTAATTGAAGAAGTCTTTCATTTCAGAATTCTATGTCTGATGTACGCTGTCTTCATTACCCTCGGTTTCGCGATGCATTAAAAATCCTACGCTTGCATGTTGAATAATTACGACGGTGTCGAAGCGTATAATTAATTTGCGAATACTTACTTGATCGCTGCTATCGTGGGAGGAGGGAAAAATAAAGCTGAAGATGATTGTATAGTATCAGGACATTATAATCTCTTTATTACTGAATAAAACTTAAAAAGAGTGAAACATTACAGAGTCATATCTCGGCGCAACGTCGTACTTAATACCAATGACAATTCTCCTGAATGAGCTCGCTCTCGAGCGAAAAAAAAAAAAAAAAAAAAAAACAAAACGAGCGCGATCGTTCTATAATCGCGAATTACGGATCGCGCGGAATCCGGCCGTCCTCGCCCGATTCGTAGTCGCGGGGCGAGGAACCGCTGTCGCGAAACGAAAAATAAAATAAAATAAACCAAAAAAAAAAAAAAAGAAAGCAGCGCACTTATACAATTCATCGTGATCGCTCACAAATTGTCGACGCACACCTTTAAGTATAACGCTCGAACGTCTCGCGTCGATACAATGGCCCGACTTCGAGGTGTTTGGCCTCCGAGCGACGAGGAAGCTCGCCACTTGACAGGGGAACTTTAGAGATCCGAGCTTGAATCCCATTCGCCAATCGCGGTCGCGTTCGAGCGGAATTGGAGAAAAAAAAAATCGACACTCTTTAAAGCTATGTGTTTCGCGTTTCCATTTCTCTATTTACATCATTGTACAGAAAAGCTGCGATCGAGGCAACGGTCGACTCGTTCCGCCTGCCGACGCGCGAGATTCGCTCGAGGGCCTGTCCGAGTCTTCGCTTTAACCCCTATTGTACACAAGTATCTGGAATCATTGATGATTTTATTTAATTATTGCTTCGTCATCGATCGCAGCGAAGTATCGATGCTCTGAAAATTGCGCAAACGACGATTACAAATCCAATGCACGGAGCGACCTCGCACGCGTCTCGTGAAAATAGACGCGAAAGAAAAGGCCGGGATTAGGTGGAATTTGAAATAATTTAATTTGGCGAACAACGGCCAATAATAGCGTTAAGTATAGTCGGAGGCGCGTTAAGCCGAACGCTTCACATTGACGACCGGTACGAGCGAGTTTCGAAAAATCGAAAAAGTAGGCGCAGAATTTTTGCCTCGCCCGCCGTTCGATTGTACGTATTGCTGACAAATCGAGCGAGGAGCTTTATTGTACGAACGGGGTTTACATTATTTTAGGTTTACAATTTAAGGAGATACATTTCAGCTATATATATAGATGTATATATATATATATAGTGTGTGTGTGTGTGTGTGTGTGTGTGTGTGTATAATTTGTTTGTTAAAACGAACGAAAAACAAGGTTTGAATTGTTCCCTCGAATCCGGTGGAATGGAGAATCACCGACCGTTGTGACTCTTAGATGAGCAAGAGATTTCGTGAAGGTGGTATCGTTCCGCTATACTTACCCCGCGTATACTTGCAGAGTTTATATTCTATTTTTTTTTTTTTTTTTTTTTTTTTTTTTTTTATTATCGACTCCGCGAAGAAACCGATTTTGGCCCCCCGCCGACGACCAGGGGCAACGAGTTTGGTCCTCGAATCTTTGGTCCTCCGTACGCCGTGCGCGCACGCGTAGACGCGGACTCCCCTCAAGGAATCGTCCAGGTCAATTCTTACCGATCGAGCGAGAAAGGCGCACTTTTCAAAATAATACGATACGTTGCGGGCACTCGATCATTGCGCGTTCCACTCATTACGCCCTTTGTTTACGTTCTTTCGGTATCGCTGCGGAGTATCGAGCTCGCTCGCACGCTCGCGGTTCGACCAGTTCTCCCTCGAAAGCGATAAATCGAGTGGACGATAATCGAGAACACGTTAACGACGAGAAGTCCGCGATCAATCGATGCCCGCGCGATGTCGTTGCGGCGGAGCAGTCCCTGCCAAATCTGCGTCGACGAGCGCTCCCGGCAGTCCGGCAGGCGACGGGCTGGGGTGGCGGATAGGTCGAGCCAGCGGCGAGGGGGGGAGGGGGGACGGAGGCTTTTTAAACGCAGGCATATACACGGGAGGAAAATAACGCGCGTCACTGGCGGAGTCGGAATTTCTGCGGCCGCGGCTCGCCGGCCGCTATGGGAAAACGATGGGCGGCCTTTTAATATAAAATGAGTTTTTCTGCGCGCGCGCGCGCGCGCTCCGACGGCCGCCCGGCAATGAACGTTAATCCTCGACTTTTATCTCGACTATTAAGAATGAAACGTATAGAAACTGTTTTCGGTCTCGGGCTCTCTATCGGACGATCGTATCCTCTCCCCTCTCGCCTCCCCCCTCTCTCTCACCGTACCGGATCATACCGTCGGTACCGCGCGCGATTCGCGACGCTCATAAAGCGCGAATGCTCGAAAAATTATTGCTAATGGCGCTGGAAATTAACAGGTGTAATTGGCTGCGGTGGCTCGGCGGGACAGAGAGAGAGAGAGAGAGGGGGGAGGAGGGCGGCCGAAGGAGGTATTCGTGAAACGTTTCGCCCTTAACCCCCCCCCCCCCACACACACACACGGCCGCCGTCCCATTTCGCCGACTACGCGGAATTATGCACAATCTTCGCGGCACGGGCGGGCAAGCGAAATTCCCGCGTCGAGTTAGCGCATTAATTAGATAGTTGTACGTGCTGCATTCGCGCGACGCGCGGCAAGGGCGTGTCCAGGCATACGATAAAAGTGGAAATTGTCGAGGCGCAAAGTAACGCGCGGCCGGAGTACTGCGGCGGCCGTTTCTCGTCGTCCGGCCTAGCTGACTCGTCCTCGGATTTTCCTTTAAAGATCGAATCCGCGAGAGTCTAAAGTAGAGCGTCTACTTATGTCGACTAGGTGATAAGCCTTAACGGAAAGAGCGCTACGGCACTCACTTCTTTGCTAATTGGATCTTCGACTTGAAAATTGCACAATAATGCTTCGTGCGTAAAATTTATTTTGCAATAAAGTCTTTATTTTCAATTATATTGTATGTACTCCGCTAAATACATTTTCATATTCCAAAAAAATGCATAAAATTCATAATATAATATTAAATATTTAATATTGCTATGTATAATTCTTCTACTGATTTTTTAATACTTATCTGATTTTCTGTGCCGTTACTTGGTTATGTTACGCTAGCCTTGGATCAAGTACATATGAATAAATTTTTTTAATCGATAATAATTGCACTATTTATCAATGCTAGATAGATATTGTAATATTTATAAAAAACTTAATAATGTTTTGCTTATATATTCCTTGTTCTAATTTTTATATTTTATTTTAAATACTAATTAGAAAAATTATAACAATATATATATCGTTCCTTTGATCTAAAAGGTCACTTTTTGAGTTTTTTTTATTGTTTTAAATTCTATGTAAAAAAATATCGATATTCTAGCGAACCGATCTTTTTGGTGGTTCGACACTGGTCGTACGACATTGAACTCCGCCAATCCGAGGGGTGATAGAACTTTAAGTTAAACAAAGTTACCTTATGATTTTCACGGCGAAGCTATGCGTTATAAAACAAATTATCGCGATGGGAAGGGGGGGGGGTTAATTGCCGCCGAGCCCGGGACCCACAAGTGGACGCAGCGACTCGGCGATAAACTCGTTAAAACCGCCGACCGCCGACCGCCGCGTTCATATAAACCTCTCCTCGCTTCTCGCACTGTCCTACCTACCTGCCTCCCCCCTCCTCTCTCTCTCTCTCTCTCTCTCTCTCTCTCTCTCTCTCTCTATCCGCTCTCGTTCCCGCGGGACTTCGCCAAAAGAGGCGAGAGTAAAGGATCGTAAATACGCGTAGGGACGTGTGCGAATGGAGGCAGGGGAAGGAGGTGGCGTATCATCGGGTGATAAAAAGAGAGACTCGCGGTGAAATATATACGACGCGCAATACACGCAACCCGACAATGTAGAATTAAGACGCGCGCGCGCACGCGTGTGTTTGTGTATAAATATAGAAGGGCGGCAGGCAGTGAATTCGCCACGCTATCACAATCGCGTTCTGCGTATATGATACAAGTATAACTACCCGGGATTCCTCGGTGCATTATCCTGCGCCAGCTCGATTTCTCTCCCACCCCTTTCCCACGCCCGCCACTCTCTCTCTCTCTCTCTCTCTCTCTCTCTCTCCTCCCTCTCTCTCTGTCGGCTGCCAAGACACAGACGCGCGGCCCTGTACCCGCGATTTCACCGCACACGCGCACATACTTGTAGCGTCCTTTTGGCACTTTGGGACGCGTCAGCGTTGATACTGTCGCTCGGTTCGACGTCCGATAGCGGCGCGCGCGCGCGCGCGCACGAGTCCTTTTTGAGGGAAGAGGACTCGGCCGACCAGTTTCTGGGCTTTCTCATAACGCGCGTAAGTTCTCGCGTTCTCCAATTACGATGACGCGTACGTATGCAGTTGACGGTTCGTACCACGCATTTCTCACACTCTCCTTCTCTCTCACACACTCTCTCTCTCTCTCTCAGTATCGCTGGCTCTAAAAAGGATCGGGGAAAGGAATATTTCGAGCTCGAATAATTACATTAGGGGCCTTCCAATTCGAATTGAACCATGCGAGAGAAAATACATATATATATCTAGCATACGTGACTCTCTGATTCCAGCGCTTATATATACAGTATTGAGCATTTTCATTTTTTTTTTCTCTCGCTTACTCGAGTCCTTCGCGCGGCGTTCCAGCTATCCGAAATATACAGATTGCACTCGAGCCATTCGCGCCGTTGAAATCTAATATTCGCTTCTGCACGGACGCGCGCGCAGACGCGTACGCAAGTTTGAAAAATTCTAACTTAAACATAGAATTTAAAATATTATTCTTCTTATTATTATTATTATAAAAAAGAAAAATTACGAACGACTAGGGCAGCTCGACTATTACGGCCACCCTTTCGAGAGCGTCCGAGGCCCGGCGTACTCGAACTTCTGCCGCCCCCCCCCCCCGGCCGTTCGAAATTTCTAGAGGCTCGGGGCCGCCCGAGCCCTCGGAATCTACGCGGTGGTCAAGCTCATTAACCCATGTACACGTTTTGGTAAATTCCAACTCAGAGCGACGTTAAAGTAATGTCAGATCGAGATATAATTCGCGCGGGGCGGGGAGGCTCGCAGGCGCGATTATCTCCGGCCCGCGTCTCTAAGGCAACGGATCGACCGTTTGTCGGCAGTAGCGCGCGCTCGAGCCGCGGCTTCGACGGCGAGCTTCGCCGTCAATGGTCGCATTATTATAGCACCTCTCGCGGAAGTCCGACGCAATGTTGTCGCACGCTCGCTTAGTTTATTATTAACATTATTATTTTCTGTGTTGTTGTTATCATTATTATTAATATTATTATTATTCTCTCGTGTATATATAAATATCCACCGAAGGCAAATTTACGCGCGGTCGAGCGCGCGAGAAACGCAGAGACGTTTCTGCGTAAAGAGCGGTGACCGGCCGCGCGAGCATCCTGCAGGCGCTCGTCGGCCCTCGAAGACGATGCCCCCGCGCGCGCTCACTTGATGAACGATCGAATAAAAAGTCAAAAGCGCGTTATCCCTTTGTGTACAACGCACGCACAGTTCGCGTAATCAGCGTCTATCTCTCTCTCTCTCTCTCTCTCTCTCTCTCTCTCTCTCTTTCCCTCTCTGCCCCTCCCTTTCATTCTGCCCCCCCTTCGTCTCTCTCCCTCTCTCTCTCTCTCCCACAATCTTCCTTTCTCTTTCTGTCTCTCAGTGCCTTACTCTATATGAGTGATAGGTACGCGCCTCGCGATTCTAAGGCGCGCACGGCTCGCGAGAGCGAAAGAAAAGGAGACGGGGAGAGAGCGAGAAAGAGAGGGGGGGAGAGAGAGAGAGAGATAGGGAACGAAAGGGTCAGGCGGAAAAGGAAAGATCAGTCCCGCATTCCTGGGGGGCTCCGCTCCTTTGTAGAACTCGACTTTCTGGCCGTGGCTCCGTTCTTCTGCCTCTCTCTCTCTCTCTCTCTCTCTCTCTCTCTCTCTCTCTCTCTGCCTCTCTCCCTCTATCCCTCCGTTGCAGCTCGGTGTCGATGTCGGCCCTCTTTCTCCCTCTGGCTTTGGACCGTCCGCATCTCCCGCTCGCCACCTCCTCCTTCGTGTATACGCCGCGCCTCGAGTGAGCGACTCGAGTGCCGCGGTATAATAATCGACGCAGCGCGCGGCCGTCATCCAGGACGATGATTGAACAATGAGCGGAAGCATCGGCGACGCCTGAGGAGCAGAAGCAAAAGTCACCCTTTATTAGCGTCTACGTCCGAGCGACGGGGCCGCTCTCCAGCGAGCTCGCCTTTCTGATTATTGTATACATACATGCATGCATGCATTCATGCATACATACATACATATATGTATATAGATACCCACACACATGTATGTACATGTATATATATATATATATATATATATATATATATATATATATATATAGATAAGTGTATATAGATATTATAAATAACTTTGTTTCGGGGGGGTCGCTCGCGCCGTCGCCGGTGTGGAAGGAGGGTACGGGGTGGGAGGCGGAGTAGGAGGGCGGGTGGGAATGCTTTTACACGAGTCCGCCGCGCGCGCGCGGCATGAGCGGGCGAATAGAGCGGTCGTTCGTTATTAAGCGGCGAGTGGAACTGACGCGGGTAGGGGGAGGGGGGAGGGGGGAGAGCGCGCGCGGGGATCCGAAAGGGCGACGAACAATGCGAGGATTCCGCGCACTTGTCAGTTAAAGGCCGGCCGTTCTCCGTCTGCTCAAGGGCCGCTTAATGAGTCCCGGCACATATCGGCTTCGGATGGATTTTCCATTGGGCTTCGCTGCGCAACGAGGCTCTTTTGTTACGTTCGGGGCCTGTTGAACAAAAAAAAAAAAAAAAAAACAAAAAACAAAACAAAAAAAGAACACATCGTCGATTTTACTCGCCGTTCGGCAAAATTTTTATTTGTCCCGCGTTTAAGATGAAATGCCGTTCGGATCGAGCGAGATTCAAGACAGGGATTAATTGAACGTTGAGAAAATTTGTATGGACATTTTTGTAAGCGTCGATGAATCTCGTAATTAAATTCATCAAAATAATTCATTGAAAAAATAATAATTTTTATAATATTTCTAAGATTTGATACGTGTGTGAAATTTGTTGAATACAAATGGTCCAACTTGATTTCATAATCTGGGTTAACTTTAATGCCTTTTAGTATGGAGCTTCTTGAAAAGCGTAAGTTAATATTTCTAAAATGAAGGAAAGTATACTTAAATTTATCAATGCATCCGTAATATCGTAAGGTAACAGCAGAAGTTTTCTTTATCGACGCCATTCGAATGAGCAATTTCGTCATTACGAAGCAGTAAGACACAATTTTCAGTTCTTTCAACGACTAAAGTAAGCATTAGTAATTTCATTGCAATTTTAGTTTGTCGTACAGAATGTACAGGTTATCAAACATTTATTATAGTCGATCGAAAGCAAATGAAGTTCGATAGAAAGGAATACATTGTTACAAATGCCGGTTATACGTAGAAATCGTGATCGGCTACGTGAATAGTAAAACGCTAAAGGAAATTATTGATCTTAAATATCTCGTCTGAGCAAATAAAGTTATCGTTGTAAAATAGTAAAAAAGCTTCTATCATTCTAATCGAATTCCCGATCAATTATACCGCGATATTTCTATAATATTTATGGTAAATCAACGTAGTATACCGACGACAAAAATTGTCTAGGTGGAGCATATTAACAGTATGTATATATATGTACATGTATGTATATACGTATGTGTTTATGTATATGTATATGTATATACGAACTGCAGAAAAACCAGGCGAAAATAAAAACATCGTGAAGAAGGAAGAATGACACCCCGAGCCAAATCGAACGATGCACGCTGAAATCCCTGTATACACACCCATGCACCGGCGGGAGCGTTCGCCCACGCGAACGAGCCGGTTAAGTACTCACAGCCTCGTAGGGGATCGTTGTGCAACGACGGGGGGGGGGGGTCAGATATCGAATTTCCGACGATTTTCCCATGCGGGGCACGGGGACCGCCGCGTCCCGAGCTACGTTAATAGAGTATCGGCTTTCCAGACAGTCGCGCGAGTTGCGCGCCGCGCAAAAAGCTAATTAAGAAAGCATCCGGAGCGGAAGGGGGCGCGGGGCCGTCGGGCGGAGGTAGTGGGATATCGCAAAGAAAGCCGAGCGAGCGGCGCGCACGGTCCGAGCGGGGGGGGGGGGTGCGGGGGTGAAGTTCGCGGCTTGCGACAGCGAGCCCAGGAATCGCCGAGCTTTGGGGCTTGCCACGGAATTCGCGTACGCGAAGAAGGAAGTATCGAATGTGGGTGGAGGTGGAGACGAAGACTTTCAAGGAAAACAACATTGATATTATGAAAGTAATTATGGATGTGTGTGTGTGTGTAATTTAAAAAATTAAAAAAGTACTTCAAAAGGAATGTATCATCTCCGCGGGGATATATCGAATTTTACCGACGACGTTTGATCAGAGGATTCAAGTTCGATCACAAAGCGAATCTATGCAAAATCTTCGGCATACTTTGATGATACAACATTAATAATTTATATATAGATATATATATATACAATTGACTCTCTTTCACCAACACAGAAATTGTGAAGAAACGCGCGTCACAATGTAAATCGAAAATTTCGATCGGGGGAAAAAATGCTCGACCAGCAGCGTGTAAGTCGACGATGAAAATCAATTTCGAGCCCACGCGGAATGAGTCCGTAACCGAGAAATAGTCGTTCGTCTCTCTGGATCTGCTTCGTTCCTAACGTTTCCAGCCTCCGATTTGGCGTCCCGGACAATCCGATTGCCCGTCGCCAACAACAGTGTATTTATTACTTTCATTATCGTGGGTGATCGTAAGCAAGAGCAGCACTGACCCGCATTATAATTAGAATTATATTATTTTGTAGCGATTGTAAAAAAGCTAAAAATATTTCTTTGCGCCGTGGATAATGAACGGCGTGTAAGTGCGACTTTGATAACGATTAATAATCAATCTTTATCGGGCGTGAAAACGATTAAGTTAAAAATTTTTTCCTAGAAAGTCGACGGAAAATTAATATTACAATTTTTACTTTCTCATTCTCTGTAAATAATGGCTGCGATGGACAAACGAACGAACAACGAACGAACGCGGATATTTCAATTTCGCTAATGCAGTCGATGCCCGTTTAATTGCCCGCTATCCGTTTTGTGCCAGTCACGGGACATAATGGGTTAATGCGCGAAGAAATCTAGATGAAATTCAGCGAGCGAACGGTAAAAGGGCGCCGATGCTAATCGGCAATCTTTCACTAATGAACCGGCGGCCTTCGGCGACGTGAATTCGATCGATAGTCATTCGCAGACCGAGCGTCGGTGCATGTTCATCGATTTTAGCGTTTAGAGCGCGCGCGTAAGAGTCCTTGTAAAAAAGTAGTCCGACGCGAGCGTTCGAATTTTAATCTTCGCCGATTGCATGCGCTTCATCGAATGTCGTTCGATTTTTTTTAACGCGCGGCCAAGCTTAGCGCTGGGGGGCGGGGGGGAGGTTTAGATGTTACAACGCGAGCTTCCAACGGACGGGGTCAAAACGCAGGAGCAAACGGGGCGTTTAAATCGGAGCGAGAGAGCTCGAACAATTCCAGGCGGTTTTACGCGCACATCACGATCTCAACTGTACTATTAGCTGGTCTTCGTATTCTCGAAATTTGAGCCCTCAAATCTCTAAAACCACTTTAGAACCATTAGGCGGTTGAGATAGGCGCGCAATGAAGTAGAACAAGCCTGGCTCGTATTCTATGGACTTGCAGCCGAACGATGCATTTGCCTTGTACAGAGATTCTTTATTGCGTCTCATTTAAATGCTTCGGCTTAATGGATCTTGTTTATCGTTCGCCAATGTCACGTTGAAATGTTTGAATAATTGGCTACAAACGATTTCCAGTTCTCGATATGACAGAATTTCTATGGAAACTTACGTGGGTCTGAATTTTACTTTTTTTTTTTTTTTTTAAATCAGTCCTTTTTTAAATAAGCTCAGAGATAAGAAGATTTTAACAGGCACCAAAACTCAATAGTTTTATTTCAACTTTAAATTTATTTTTCTAGGATAATATATTTAGGGTTGAGTCGGGAGATCCGAGTTCAGTATGTAATACATTCAGTTTTTACTACATTTTTCCTTTATTTTACTTTTCATTTTTAACGTTACTTAATAGCCTCTGCTAATCTATTTATTTGTTTCTTATCGCGCATACCATTAGTATTCTGGAGTTTCTTTTTGTCGTGTTATAAATTCTATCGCACTATTCATGCTTACAAAAAAAAGACACTTATAAATTTTTGTAGCGGAACTCAAAGTTTTTTTACGAAAATTGCACTATATATTACTAGATAACCTCTTGCGTGTGGTGGAAATACCAAAAAAAAAAAAAAAACAAACCATGCCGAATAATAATTTTTTTTACAAGTGCCAAATCTGTTACGCTTCTCTAAAATCCAGCAATCTACCAAGAATTATGCAACAACCGGAAATTGAAAAATGGTCGATTCAATTTCTAATCGTAGTTACTCGCGAGTTATTCGCGCTCGAGAACGGCCAAGGAGTTCTCCAGGCGCGTTACCGGCGCGCGCGCGCGCGAGAGCCCGACGTCGAACCCCCGAAGTCCAGAGACGCGGCCGCGCGAATATAGACGCGCGCCGTTATCGGGCGCGAGCGGGGCCGAGTCGCCCCCCCTCCCCCCGTAGAGGAGGACGATCCGCCGCCGGCCACGGCTCGGAGAGACGGCGCGAGGCGTCCGGCGTCCGAGGCGGTATCCGCGCTCGGCCCGCGGGGCAGATGCCACCGGCGCGCGGGCGCCCCGGCTTAATATTAGCTCGTTACGCGCCTCCCGGTCAAAGTCCGCGGCTCCGACTCCGGTCCCCGCTCCCCGTCCGTCTTCTTGCCGCGCTTTAAATTCTAATTTTAATTGCGCTCATAAGCTAGCCCTGTTTACTCTCATTACCGCTCCGCAGATTACACGCCTCGCTCTCTCGCTCGCTCCTCACCCCCCCCCCTCACCCGTTCCCTCTCCTCCTGCGCCGCCCGTACCTTCTCCGCCGCTCCTGCTCGCTCGTAACGCTCCGCGCATGGATGCGGTGCATCGTGTATATAGATATATATATATATAGTGTACGAGTTAAAGCGTGCACGCAGCCACCGCCGCGCGAGAAGACGCGCGCACGCGAGAGAGGAGAACAAAGAAATCATATCCGCGCGAAGGCGCGGGGTTTATGCTCCTCCGAGGCATATTGTATACGTGTGTGTGTGTGTAGGGAGGCCGGAAATCCTGTTGACTTTGTCGACTATATACGTCTCCTCTATATATATATATATATATATATATATATATATATATATATATATATATATATATATATAATCCCGTCGCCATTAACCTAGGCGAGCGCGAGGCTTTTTTCCCCCTTTTTCGCGCCCGCGGCCGCGCCCCGCCGCGCCGTTTTTGCCCCTGCCGCGCAACGGTGGCGGCGCTTTTTGCCCGACGAGGGCGCGCGACCCCGCGGGCGTCGAGAGTGTCGACCTACCTCCCTCCCTCCCTCCCTCCCTCCCTCGGCCGCGTCACGGCTCGAGCGCGCGACAGAACCGATTTGCTCGCGTCCTCCCTCCGCCTCTTCTCGCCTTTTCGTCGGATTTCAATCTGCATTCTTGGCTTGATGGTTCTCTCTCTTTCGCTCTCGCCCCCCTCCAGATTTCTCGCTCTCTCTCTCTCTCTCTCTCTCTCTCTCTCTCGCTCTCTGTCCCTCTTCAGCGATAGGGCAAAAAGTCAACGCGCGCGGGTCCCGCGCTGCTCGGCCTCACCCTCTCTCTGTCTGTCCCTCGCGCGGCCCCGACGCAAGAGAGTGTGTGAGAGAGAGAGAGAGAGAGAGAGAGAGAGCGAGACAGAGCTTTTTCAATTAATAACTATACGCGCCCGAGTCCATAGTTGCGCCGCGGCCCGGTCGAGTGCGAGGAAAAGCCGGGGGATGGTTAAATTATGGCCTACCGGCTTTCATTTGTTCCGACAATATATGGCCAAGGCGATACTCCCGACGTATACTCGCATAACGAAGCCAACTAACTTTTCAATTGCGCCTGCCTCCGCGCTTTCCTTTTTTCCTCCTCGTGCCGGCCCTCTCCTTCCCCCGGCCCCGCGCTAACCTGCGCGACTCGCGGTCGTTCCCGTGCGCGCGGGCGTCCTGTGTCGCAGTGGCTCGCCGGGTCGTTCAAAAAAAAAAAAAAAAAAAAAAAATAGAATAAATAATCAGCCGCCCGCCGCTCGACAAATATATAAAATACAATCCGCGCGTGTGAGCGGAATTTTGCCACTGTATTTGTCGCTTGAAGAATAATTTCCGCTCGTCGTTTGTATGTATTTGGTAGAACTCGTTCCCATCTGGTCGAGCGTAAAAGTGTATTACCGCTTGCAGCATGTACTGTTTAATTAAACGCTAAATTATTCTCTTATTATATACATTCATTGAGTTTGCATGGATAATATATGACAGGCACGTTCTTCACGCGAGGATCTCTTAATAAATACGCATTATTCCGCTGTTTATGCCTGATACTGATATTTTCTTATATTTATTTTCTTATATACTAAGCGTATCGTTAGTCTTCTCATTAAGTGTGGCCATTGTACGTGGCACTTACTATTTCAAATAATTATAAATAATTACGTAATAATGCAACTAATGCGATTAAATTTTAAATAATATATATTACTCGTAAATCGATTATTTGTCATAATGCTAATCATTTTCTGCCTCCTTATTGACGTTTGCAGGCTTCGTACATTTTTTACTGCATTAATTGTCGAAGCGTTAAACATAAGATGTTCGCCTATTCTTATGAATTGATATAAATGGATTTTCGAGCTTACTTTATCTAGAGGTAATTGCACTCGAATGAGAATATATATTTATATTCATATGAAAATTAATTGCTTCGATACTCGATCCAGATCTTGGAAATATCACGGCAAACATATTTCATTTGTTTAAAATGCATTCAAAGCAAATACTTTAATAAAAAAAAAAACTATAATAATAGTTATTTACACATATGCAGTTTTTTGAACACATTGAGATAAATGATATTTACGTAGAGATACTTGATATTTTTAATACTGTTTAAAGTGCACTGATTTCAGGGTATAATCGGATGAAATTTATTTGCGTCGATAGGGGTGAATTTACTTTTAGTGGGAAACGATTCAATATTTTTGACTGACTGGCGCAGTCAGTTTGATTCTTATTACTGTTCAAAAAAATGCTTCTGTGCGCATTCAGGAATTTTTTGGCAAACGTCAATGTCAGGCTTTATTTTATGTTTTTAGTTGCATCGAATCGATTGCCACGTGTTATCAAGCTCAAAAATTACTGTTTCGTGAAATCAGGACCATTTATAGCTGGAAATAGTCATGTTTTCGACAAAGCGATATAAATTTTACTACGTCAATCAATTATCTTGATAAATAATAACATCACGAAGATTGCTATGTCTCAAATTTTTTATAAAAAAAAACATATTTTGAGAACAAATATCAGCAAATTGCGATTTGTTTATTATCTCTATTCTACAAAAATTCTATCCTCGATAAAATAATAACATTCGACGACGCACTAAATTCTTCGCTATGAATAGAAAAAATAATTCTGAGTAATTTTTTTCCTTTCTTTTCGCAATCAACTGTGTTAAATTTTGTTATAAATAAATTGTTGTAAAAAAACTTGTTATTTCTCAAACTGACTTTGGAAGACATACCGAATACTTGAGTAAAATGCTTATTTTAAGATACAAGGGTCTTGTCCATAAATTGGCCTCATTTTGAAAAGGACAAACTTTTTGAGATTGGCAGCCTAAAAAAATCGATTCGGAGCACCGAAAAAACATAAAGTAGCATCGAGTTACCGAGGAAGCCTTGAATTTGTTACAGCCCCTCCCCCCCATTCCCTCTCCCTCCCGCGCACGCTCACTATAAGACATAAATTTACGTTATTAAGAATTGTCCTTAAACTCCGCGGCGAAGGCCGCGCGAAATAAACGACTCAATGAATAATAAATCCGGCTTTGCTTAAAACTTTGAGAAATATTGTAGGCCATCTTCAATAACAGAACCGCGCACGAAAATGACGAGTCAGCGCGTATACGTATACAAATATAATTTATTTATAGACTCGTTTTATTTATTTATTTTTTTTTCTTTTTCATGTTCATTTATTCCTCGACTTACGTCTAATTCGATCGAATTGATATTTCACTTAGGCCTCGTGCTTTTGCAACTATAGCGCCTGGCCCCGATAGACATTTGCGTATCGAGCGCAATATGAGCGTCGAGAGATGAAAAAAAAAAAGAAGAAGATCTCAATGGAAATCGATCGAAAGCCTCGCGCTCGGTAAGCCGACCCGGACGATGATAAAGCAAGTCGAGCAGCTCCAGCGAGAGCCACGCTCGCGACAACAAAGCCCGCGTGCGGGCCCCCGACCGCGCTTCGTGTATTATAATATATATATATATATATATATATATATATATATATATCTAAGCGCGCGGACAAAGGTTCGCCGAAAAAGAAAGGACAAATCGCGCGCGAGCTATGGCGTCCCCGATGGGGCTCGATTTTTCATAAGCGCCCGCGCCAGGGAAACGTGCCACCGGGAAGTGGGGCGCTTCCTATGTATATATATATATATATACACACACGTAACACGCCAGAGGGCGCGCTGCGCGTGTTGCGTCGATCAAGGCCCCGAGGGAGCCGAGCGCCCCATTTCTCTCCGCTCGGGCGGTCGTCGCGTGCCTCGCCCGCGCATCCTCGACCTACCTCCTCTTCCGCAGTCCATCCCGCCGCTCGATGCCGCTCGATGCGATCCGGAGCGCGGCGCGCTTTGCCGCGGCTACGTCGACCGACGGACCGGACGAAGGGATAGCGCGCAAATAAGCGGGATCGCGGCGGAATTACTCCGAGGGACCGGCCGATTTTTTTCGCGATAAGCGAGGATTATCGGGAGACCGGGGTACGGCACTGTTTCGTGCGAGTCGTGGGAAGCATTAGCGGGAAATCCGCATTTCATCCACCCATTACATTCGTTAAAAGGCAAGATTGTTGCGAAACTAAGCTGGCGTTTTAAAGCTACTTACGCATTTGTTTAAAGCGTTCATTTTTTAGGAGCTCTACGTGAAAAATATTATTCTGTCAAGTTGATTCTAATAGCCCTGCTGTATAAATAAAACATCCGGCTGTTCAAAAAAAATTCCAAACACAATTTTGTCTTTTCATTTCAGTGAAATCTGGTAAAAAATTAAAATTGTGTTTGGAATTATCTTTCTCACCTATACATCTCAAAGACCGCAAGGTAAAAATGCAATATAAGTATTACATTGTAAGAAAATTTTCTAAGCCTACTTGAATTTAGTTCAATGATTCTGCTGAACAATATTGTAAGACGATATAATTACTTGAACGTTCATAAATTAATTGTCTAATTAAGAAAAAGATACTGTTTTCAACATAGACGAAAAAAACATTCGACGTTTTACAAGCAGAATACATGTAAAGTTGAATGAAATTAATTATAATCGCAATGTACTTTACGCCCGGGACCTCCTGCTGGGCTCATTAGTAGCCCGACAGACGATTTATTTCTAAGCATACACATATTTTTCAAGTCTTCATACCGAATTCTTTTTTTGCCTTTTTCGTAGAATTAAGATTGCCATTTGCATATGATAACTACTTCGTTGATTTTGTTGATTTTTTTTTTCGGTTTTTGAATCGATCAACTGTGATCCTACCCAGGGAGCCCAGCGCATGGTCCAGAGTGAAAGGTATATTACAGTTCTAAATTATTTTCTATATCTTTGCATTTATTTAGCTCGGCAATAGAGAGAACGTTAGAAAAACTCGAAAAACGTTAGAATATTCATTGTGTTAAAAACGTAACGAATAGAATCCTATAAATTATTTTATATAAACCGTTTCTATTTAAAAAGAGAAAATTGAGAGATATAAATTTTTTATCAAAGTTATGTTAAGGTGGATTTATTTATTTTTTTTTTTTTGTTTAAAGTCAATATTTTTGTAAAACAAGATTTGGAATAATATTTGCATGACCCAAATGGGAGTTTAATTTATTAGTCATTGATTTTCATACTTTTAAACTAACAGGGAGTATTTCAATTGCTGTTCACCGGTTTCACTAAAAATTAATTCATCTTTATTTTTAATGTGCAGATAGAGCGGATAATAATCCTAACGCTCTAAATTTCATCAGATATACAGATAACAGATTGTTATAAAAGTTTATATTTTCTGAATGATATATGTAGCTAAACTGCATCAATTGGCAATATATATATTTAAATTAATAAATATTTTTATCGGTCTTACAGTCTTTATAATATAATATAATAGCTAAAATAATGACCGTCAGACTGTCCTTGTTTATATTTAAACCCCGTAGAATCTGAAATAAAACTTATTACTACAATAAATTTTATTAAAAATTAAAATAAAAATAATATAAAATTAATAATAGAATAAAAATAAAATAATAAATAAAATAAAATAAAAATAATAAAAGTAATATTTATGGTCGTAAAGGACAACCTAACTGCCCCCTACCTTAAATTTGAAATCACCTTGGTGTCCGACGTTTCGAACCGCTAAGGTGGTGGGGGCAGTCAGGTTGTCCTTTACGAACATAGAATATTGTTTTTATTATTTTTATTTTATTTATTATTTTATTTTTACTTTATTATTAATTTTATTTTATTTTTATTTTTAATATAATTTATTGCATTAATAAGTTTCATTTCAGATTCTAGGGGGGTGAATATAAACAAGGACAGTCTGACGATCATTATTTTAGCTATTATATTATATTATAAAGACTGTAAGACCGATAAAAATATTTATTAATTCAATTCAGAACAGTCAACATAAGTACAAGTTTTAATTCTAATATATATATATATTTAATTATCCCATAGAAGTAACGTTCATTACAATTCAAACTTAACATTTTTCTATTACAATTTTGTCCACTTGTTCACCTTGTCGTATGTAGCTGCATGGATATAATACAAGCAAAACCGTTCAAAGTTATACAACAATCCATTAACGCAATCACAACCCATTAAGAAAGTATGCAGCTAAATTAGGTTGTCATACAGCTGCATTGGTACAGATAGTAGGAAATTTTAGAAATTAGGATTATTAGACTCTCCTTGTAATTTCATTTACGCTGTATTATATCCTAATTAATTACAATTCTATGTCTACATTTTTAAATCGTTTAATCATAAATCCGCTTTTATTTCGTGCTTATTTCTCGCATTGCGATCTAACATAATTTTCGATACATTTATTAAAATAAATGTAAAAATTATGTCAAATAATTGAATCCAACACACGATGAAATTAATAAACCATTTTTCTGTTTCCAACATTCGGTGCATGGAATTTTAACCAAATTTAACCAAATTGGATCATTTTTAGTACATTTCAAGGTAATAATTTTCATTATAGCAACTAATTATCTGCGAAAGTTTGAAAATTCATCAGAAAATTTACATTTTAAAAATATTTCACCTAATACATTTTACCATTCAAATCTAATTTAATATATTAAAAAATACTTTCGTAATTTAAACTTACAAGGCCATTATAGATTTTTTTACGCCTTTCCTATGCATACTCTGCGGTTACGCGCTTTTCGCGCGGAAATGAATAATTTCACATTCGATCGATATCTGCAAATTAAAAGCTGGACGTTCGGCTAACAGTTCGATTGTAAAAGAAAAGAAAAAAAAAACAAATCTCGTAAATTCCGCATCCAGGTTGACGGGTGCTTTGAATTAAAAAAAAAAAAAAAAAAAAAAGAAAGAAAGAAAGAAAGAAAGAAAAGCAAAGAAAAGAAAAGAGCGCAAATAAATCACTCGCAAAAGCCGAGCCCTCCCTCCGCCCAAGCGGGATATACCGATCATCTCGCTGTCGCTCTGTTTGTTTCCAGTCACGGACCAGCGCGACGCTGTATGCGCATAAATTTAATCTTTCGAAGCAAAATCGAGCGGGACGCATCGGGGCGGAGAGATCAACCCTCCCCCCCCCCACTCCGTCGCTATTCTCGTTGTTTCGGCTGCTGTTTCTCCCTCTCCCTCCGCCCGCACGTGACGCCGATCTACGCCGCTTGGTTATCATTTTTCCTTCCACGCTGAATCTCGGGCCGACGCGGGCGGGTTTCGGCAAAGCGCTCGTTCGCTCGCTCGCGCACTCGGCGATCGCGTACGATCGAGTCTTTTTATGGGGCGCCGATATTGTTCATAAATGGCCATTTTCGTAACGTATCTCAATGGGCAGCGATTTTGTTCGCGGAGCTTTTATTTTATTGCGTAAAATTCTATAAACAGCCCTTAGTTATTAACAGGTCGCGTTAATTTAAATATCTGAGCTTAAATAACGTTAACATTTTATGAAAGTAGTTGGATGTACGAGACGCTTTCTGTTATTAACATTCAAATACAAATAAATTTGTCTAACGATGCAATTACAGAAATATTTGAACTTTATACATTAAATAAATTAATAAAGACTGTGGGCCGATTAATTATCGTCGCATTGCTTTTTAACAAAATAATTTAAATTATGGATGGAAATATATGAGTGAAGCATGGAAGGCCTGCAACGATATATAAATAAACCAAATATTACAATAATTCCTGTTCTAAATTCAGCTTCTGTTGGACAGACGTTCCTCGAACGTGAAACAAGTAAATATGTCACCGCTCGCAGTGTAAGTAAATAAAGAAGAAATTATAAACCTGAAAAGTATGATTAAAAAGTTTTAAAAAACGGAGCCCGCGTATAAATAGAGCCAAGGAGGAGATATAATTAATTAGATTCCAGCGAAGGCGGCCTATAAATAGGCTATATTAAGGAAGAGAATTGAGAGGTAAAAATAGACGAACGAACGCAGGCTTATGCAACTTTTCATTTTGCTGAAATATTAGCGCGTCTCGAAATATCGAGGGCGATGCGGCGGTAATGGTGAAAATACGCGAGAGGGAGAAAAAAAAAATCAGGCGAACATCCGACTAATTGATGCGGATTCTCCCTCGAGGGTTCGTTATTGCCTCTTGAGATGATGACGCATCTCCTCGTGCGACATTGTGATGACCCATTATTTCGGAAATCTATATATATATATATATATATATACAGAAAGCACACTATTGTCATTAAGAAATTGTACCCGATCATTCTGAAAAGTGAGGGTAGGTGGTCTTGCGGATGATTGACCGCATGAAAAAAAAAAAAAAAACAAAAACAAAGTAATAACTCGGCGGTGGTCCATTAAGCCACATCTCACTCCCGAGTCCAATGTCGAGATCGCGCATATAGATCTCGAAGAATCACAAACTAATACACACGCGAAATTTCCAGTATTATATTATACATCGTCGCTCTATTTTAGACCTGATACACGTCCGATGAAATGAAATTACAATAAGTAGCACGCGGAATTTTTTTCTCCAGCATGATCGGCGATTAACCGCGAATCTCGATTCCCGCGGGTTTGCGCATTCCCACCATTATTACTGCGGCCGGAGTCGTCGTGATTAATCGTACGCGCGTCGATGCCAGCATTGATAAAACGAAATTTCCGACGCACGCTTAATAAGTATAAGTCAATACTGGATATATACGAACAAATAAATTGCATCGACAGATCCTATAATGGTCAAGCGGTACGTAGAAATCTTTACATCTGAAATTAAACATAAACCGAGAGAGAGAGAGAGAGAGAGAGAGAGAGAGAGAGAGAGAGAGAGAGAGAAGTTAAGTTACTAGAAATAAGGTCAAGCGATATATATATATATATATATATATATATATATATATATATATATAGAAGATTCCAAAATATTAGTGCCAATAAATAATAAAACTATAACAAAAATTAAAGATATTTCTATATACAAGTACACTGAGAGAAAAATAATATAAAAATTTACTATTTTTCGTTAAAGTTTAGTAATAGATATATAGACAGCTTTATTTGTGTAAGAAATGTAAAAATTCAAAAGATCAACAGAAATAACATTTGGCATAAAAATATTTTCCATATCTGAAGCTACCTAAGAATTATCACAGTTACTAAGTCTGGAATTAAGGAATAGCCTGCGTCTATCGAAAAAGAATAGAGAGAAACACTACTGGATATAGTGAAATTCGCCGCATTTTAACAATTTTACTATAGAATGTAGCATTTAACAAAAACTTCGCCATTTCTTTAATCAGTCGATTCTCTCCCCAAAACTGTCATAAAAAAAGAAACTAGTAAATAATAATGTCGATTTCTCTCAGTGTCCATATGCAAGTATCGCGGCTGGCTCGGCTACCGCAATCAAGCCTCGATCTCAAATTGCACCTCCATATAATACGCGTACGCATTGCACGCGTCCCGTCGATCGCCCCCCCCCCTCCCTCGCCCAACCGCCAGCATATAAAAGCGTCTCCGCACCGTATACATATTATACATATATATATATATATATATATATATATATATATATATATAGATAAATATATTTCGAACTGTGTCGAGCCGATGCGCGCCGCGTTTAATAACCCGAGCGCGGTCCTGGCGGCGAACCGAGCTGCCAACCCATTGAAATCCTCCATTAGCATATATTTATGATAAAGCATTATGCGCTCTCTGCGCTTGTTAAGGCCGCTCGCTCGCCCCGCGTGATTTACAAACGGGGCCGCGGCCGGGCCGCGCGGTCGCCGAGAGTTATTTACAGTGCGCGCGCGGCGCGTCCTTTTCGCCAGCGAGGAGGCGATTAAAAATTTCATCGTTAAAGGGACCCGATGGATTGTCCTTTTTCCCCGTACAGCGGCGATATTATAAAAGCTGACCCCACCCCCTTCCCACCCCAGGGGCAACAGTGTAGTGCACGTGTCGGTGTGTGTGTGTGTGTGTGTGTGTGTGTGTGTCAGCCTGTGTGGCCGCGCGTTATACCTCAGCCGCATCGGGATCAGGCCTCCTGGAGCTCGCCCTTGATCCCGGGCACGCTGTGGTGATGCCTCGAGGCGAGCCGATTCGCCAGCTCGTGCATCACGTCCCTGTAGATGACGGTGTCGAGGTTCTCGCCGAGCATGTAGAGGAGGAACCAGTCGCCGACCTTGCTCCGCCTGACTATCGTCTCGACGGCCTCGCGCCTCACCAGGCGAAACCTCAGCCGCAGCAGGTAGACCCTCGTCCTCGGCGAGAATATGATGATGACCTGCGGCGGGTTCGTAAAAGTTTTAGCATTGACGACGCGTCGCTCGTTTCAAATTGTCTCGGATCTATCGAGAGCGCGAGATAGTTAATTGGTAAATGTTAAACGACTGTTTTTACTTCCTAAAATCGAGGTAGCGAAACATTACTATTGAAAGGTGACTTTGCACTCGTTAATAACGATAAAATTTTGTTCGTTCGCGAGAAAATGGATGAAAGGTATGTTAGAGGTAGATTCGAGTGTGCGTTTCGCGGCTGTGAACGGGTCGCTTCTGCATTACTGAATATTAGAAATACATATATAGAACAATTTTCAAAACCTCTAGCTTACAAGTATATATTTTCCAAGATCAAATAAGCATATGTAATTCGTTTTTTAGAAGTGACTGAAAATGCTGCAATTAGTGACAAATGACATATAGACAAGTTTTTTCCATATCTACTAAAGCTTTAATGCTACTTAGAAGTAAGTGTGTATTCATTCACATTATGAATTAAAATCGATTTAGCTTAATCAATATGTAATAATTTCACTTATTGGAGTCGAGTGTGTAAACATTTTTTGCGCGTCAGCATTTCTGGAATCTTGAAAAGAGTAAAGGTAAAGCTAAGTAACTCTGCGGAAAGTAATTTATAATATGGCGAAATGACTGTGTGACGAAACTATTGCTTGGAATAATTTTCAGCTTGATGAGAACTGACTGATGCTGACGAAAACGTCACTCATTTTATTATAGCATGAGAATCATTGTTTAGATTTGAATCACATCTGCAAGGTGAGAAAAAAAGTTGGAAATGACTGCTTGAAGCTTTGGTGTCGAATCTGAATTGGAATGTCGATAAAGTGGAAGTCAAAAATGTCAAAAATGCAAAATATCTTAATTTATAATTGGTCCAAAAATATTACAAAGCCGACCAAGATTAAAATTGGAATAAATCTGTATTTCACGGCGAAAGTTATTTCCTTGCGTAAGTAACTCGCATAACTGTCCACCGCGAGTAATTTAACACTGCGCAGCTACTCGCGACATAAACACGCATACAGTGAAGTTAATGCTAAAACCATTCCTATTGGTTGGTATTAGTGTTAAAAGCTTTCTGAACGTGCGACAAAAAACGAGCCTATGGTCTACGCATATATACGTTTCACGTATACCCACGGCAGCTTAAAAGTTACTTTGTAAAAAAAAAAAAAAAAAAAAACAGTCTTATTCTTAGGCCAATTCAAAGAGTTTATCATTCTACTTGGCACGGGCATTACCGCGGACTTGATGCCAATGGGACAAGTTCAGCGCGCGAGAGTCGAAGCCGAAAGACGATCACTGGGCTGGCGGCGCAAGTGTGCCAAGCCGAAAAGGAAAGTAAACTAAAAGTCGTTAAGATTGATATATTTTGCCATAAGACGGGCCGAGGGGCCGTGGGCGCAAAGGGATTCGCTTGGGTAACCAGCGTCAAGGTCGCGGCAGCTTCGGAAGATACGCGCCGCAGCTCGCTGTTCCGTCGACTGTTTAACGAGCTTATTTGAGCGGCACAATCTTCTTAATAAGCCGGGGCTTTAGGACAGTTTGCTAACAAGCTCTCGCGGCCCGGAGTCACGGAGTCGCGTGGCGGCCGCAAAACGACATTACGATAAATCGATCGGCTGAGGAATCCCAGAGCGCGAGAGTTTCACTCCTCAATGTGATTATGTGAAATTAGTTATATCATCCTCCCCCCCCCCCACCTACTTATGAGTACGCACCATCTTTACATTACAAAATAAAATTAAAAGCATTGGAAATACGTTATCACTATTCTATATGTAGCTTATCTTCTTTACACTAACAAGGAGAATGACACACGTTCGGATACTACATTTGGCAGCAGCTCACAAAGACTTCTTTTATATTTAAATCCACATGATTTGAAGCTGTAATAGGAAATATCTATAAAATGCCAGTTCACTGACAGAATAATTCAAATGGAACCGATGAAACCGATGGATCAAATGAGCTCAAATATGACGATGTTATAATATTTTTCTTAGACATTGCTTGCTTTAGGCGATAATGTTTTTGATTTATTGGAATAGAGCCAGTATTCAGTATTCTCATTCATGTATTTCTCATTATTGAGTAGTTCTTTTTGATTAGCTGGTAATTTATATTTTTCACGATAGGTTTGTAATTAGTTGTATTTTGTAAGCATTTCATCAATTTCATACAAAACAGTAATCTATCATAATAGTAATCTAATAACTAATTCAAATAAAGTAACTACTGAACTTTCAATAGAGCTATCGCAACGATTAAGTGTATTTTCGATAATAAGATGACGACGTAACCTAGTAAGTACTACTTCACTTCTATTTGCGCAAATACAATTCCCTCTGTACGTGCCAAAATAAATATATTGAAAAATAATACCCTCAAATTTAAGCTTATTTGAGTCGTCGTTTTCATTGGAATCCTACAGTTAGTGAATTGTCAATCTGTACGTAATTCCTATTATAGCTTTAAATCGTCTCGACTTCAATAGGTCTTAAACCCCTCAAATTATATATAATAATATCTACTTATTGCAGAAAATATAACTTTTATCTATGATATTTATAACATATTTCCAATAAATGCATTGGATTTTTTTTATTTTATAATTGAAAGGTAGTGTCTCCTAAAGTCAAATATTAAATAATGTCATTATACTGTACAGGGTGGTTCGAATCAAAATCAAAACAAGAATTCGAATGACGTGTATTTAAAAAATAAAGTAATGTTGTAATATTACCACATATAGTGTATATTTCCACTTGGCTATGACGTGCTACTTACACGCACCCAAAAGTTGGTATTCCCTTCGGCAAATCAATTTATAATCGGGAGAAACTGGCAATACTTCCAGAATGTGCAAATGCACTTTTTCCAATGTTATAACCATTAATTACGTTAGAAGGTATGAAATATTGTTAAAGCTCGATATAATCGGTTAAATTATTAACAAGAGCGTCACTAGGAATTCTGTAAATACGAATTTTTTTAAATTCGTAAATAATACACGAATTAAGTATTCACACATTCGCGAGATATTCATTCGCACCCATGAAAGAGTCATTAAAGCCATCGTTCAATAGAGAACTAATTTACTCTCTAAAAAAGTCGATCTTACAGAATTATTCTCTAGGTTTCAGTTTTAGAAAAAGGGAGAAAGAGAAAGAAAGAGAGAGAGAGAGAGAGAGAGAGAGAAAGAGCGTGTGTGTATTTTCGTGCCTTTCAACTGCTTTCACTCCGGGCATAATTCAAGAGCTGTCTCTTCTTTACGACTATTGCGTATCCTCTTGGCCGCTACCCGCCGACAGGGCGTTTCTCGCCGATATATAGAAGTATAAAACTGCATTTTATCGGCGGCTCGAGATTCTCTATACAAAGCCGCGCACCGAAATAACTTAGAATCTTCTTTGTGATTCGCGAGAGAGAAAGAGGAGGGGGGAGGGGGGGAGGTGTAAGAAACGCTTCTTTCTACAGGAAATCACGCGTTGTATGCCGCACACGTGTAATGAAAAAAAAAAAGGAAAGAAACCCCCTTGGCAGAGTCATTTTTCCTTTTTGCCGCAGCAGCAGATAAGCGCGGGAGGCCACACAATGTGGGCGTAAATATCGTAGGCAATAAAGCCGCGCGAACGTATAAAATTCCGCGAAGACACGGACGCGGTAAGTGCGCAATTATAATATTGTAAATTAGTATTTGCCTTTTGTATAAGCTATCCTCCCTCACCCCCTCCCCCTTTGTCATAAAAAGCAGTGAATTAGGTGTGTTTACTATGTTTCTGAATTTTAGTCCCCAGCTCATATAGAATTACATTCAATCGTAAAATCTGTCGAGCGTGTTTTTGGTGTACCTCGCGACTCTTATCGATATGCCACTTTTATTTTATTTTGTAGATAGAAAAGAGATTGCTTCTCTCCCGATTCACTTATATCCAAACATGACTGGCTCTTAAAGCAATCGGGGAGTAGAGTGGCAAATAGAGAAAATTCTCAGCTATATTGAGGAAGGTAGAGAGAAAAACGAAGATATTGTTGAAAAAGTGGTACAAGCTATGAAAGTAAAATACAAAACAGACAAAGCAGAGAATATATAAAAATAATGGTACAATGTATTTTGTAAGAAAATTATATAAGGTCAATAATCAAAATATTGAAAGAAGGATGTAAAAATTAAGGAATAGAAGGCGATGGCAAGATTACAATGTATAAATCTAAAGAGTGCTAGAAGAATAGATCAGTGATATTGTACAGATTATGATGTGCAAAAGTAAAACGCACTGAGAAATAAATATGAAGTGAAATAAATTAAAGATAGAAATTTAACTAACAAACATGTGGTGACTGATTGGTCGAGAATCAGCGACATAACTCGGCATAACATTTCCAAAACAAGCCTAGTACAAATTTTCCATTCTCAAAATACAGTAATTTCACATTTATAATTAATAATGAAATTGAGTATACTGTAGAACTAGACAGATAAAATTTTTTTAATTCAAGTCTTTAATTTGTTGACAAAAGAATACTAATTTGTGTACCCTCAACTGTATAGTTTCTTAGTTTTTTGCAATTGAAGTTCCACAAGCCGTAAATACGTTAGTAAAGAAGACAATTACACTTTAGCACTGTAGATTTAACCGGATTTCAACTACACATTGTCTGAATTAGTTAATTCGAACTTTTTTGGATAAAAATATTATTGTTAATTGTACTACATCAAAAAAGAACCATTTACATTAAAAAATATCTTTTTACTTGTGTAATTTCCAAAATGTACTGACTTTAAGTAGATTCAACTAATCTAGACGAAATTCGTCGTTCCAATAACGAAAACTTTTCATTTTAGACTCTTACAGATCTAAATAGAATTTCAAGAACGAATTGCAATTAATACAGATAGCTCAAACTTGTATGTATATGTGCTATTTACATTTGCCATTCATATTTATATGTGAAAAAGGTAAAACTATAAATTCGTCCAAATTCGAGAGCGAAGGACTATGTACAAAATACGAAAAATGTACAAAATATAAAATAAAAACGCAATTCGTTGAAAGCTGCAAATTTTATAAGGAGAAATCCGCTAACTATATATAAAAAAAATATACAGGCTTCCACAAACTGTTATCCCATCGCCACGACGCTATTAATCAGCATGCGCGTCGAGACGATCAATTTTCGCCGCAGACATAGCTGAAGGCTTACATACATGGTATACACGCCCCTTCCAAGTTACTTTCCAAGCGTCTTTATTGTGCTGCGAATGAAAGGGCCACGCCGTTGATAATATTAAATCTCGCGACCATTTTCAGCCGTATTCGCTTCTGCAACTAACTTCTAAATACTTCAGTTGAGATGAGACTATTTCATAATCAATAAACGACGCATTATCAAATCTCTCCGCAACCTGTCCATATTTTTGTATGCGAATACGGGAGTAATATTCCTAATCTCCTTCCGCGGTCTCGGTATACTCACCCTGTAAATGACGGTCAAGAGGCTGAGCACCCCGAGAAAGAGGAACCAGAACCAGAGGAACACGTAGATCTTCTCGTTGACCACGTTCAGGGGCAGTATGCAGACGGCGTCGTGGCGCTCGACCTCGCCGCTGACCCCGTACTTATAGAACGTGCACTTGGTCATGCGCGGGAAGACGTAGATCATCGGGTCGACGCGGTCCTCCTGATCCGACTCCAGGAAGCGGAGCACGTCGATGCCGAAGGTGAGGAAGGCGCCGTCGAAGAACCGATTCATCAGGAACATTTGGCCTGTTGACGTTATCGAAATATAGATTTTTAATTAATGCGTGAGCAACCGATCTCTAGCATTTGACAATCTTTCTCGAACGTGCAATGGCCAACTAAATTAATTCTTTAATTTTTAGATAATATCATGGATTCGGTTGCCCAAATTATTTATTTAATTAAATAATATGTCCCCAAGAGGACAGTTTATTCAAGGCCGAACTATTAATAATAATAAATGAAAATGAACGATAAAAAATTTAGTTTCTTCTGATCAATTTTCGAAGACAATAAGCTCAACAAACACAATAAGCTCATAGTAATAAATTAATAATGAATTTTGGCTTAAATTATCCACCAATTATAATCTATTAAATTATTAAGAAGCAATAATCATCTCAATTCATCAGATCATTAAGACTGACTAAATGCTACAGCAAACAATAAGCTTGTATAAGAAATTTCTTATTAATTGTAGATGAACTGACAAAGGTCATTATAGACTCATTACATTTACCGTCAATATTATATTTACTCAAGGTCTATTTATCTCAGTACCGAAACGATCCTGCGCGTCCGAGTTTAATCGGTGGCAGATTAACTGTCCTCGCCTCCCATCATCCCGCACGACATAGTTCAGCAACGATTATTTCTTTGTCCAAGGATTAACACCGTACGATCGTTAACTTATACACTGTTCGAACAATTTTAATGCCGCGCAATTATTGTAAACGACGATTGTGGCCAGCTGTAACCCTGCCAAAAATTTACCCATTGTGCGCGCCTCATTCATCCGTGCGCGCTCGTTTTTCCACCGAACTTCATTCGGTTTTCGTATCGATCTCGCACGGCCAATTCATAAACTTGCAGGGGAACGATACGCGCGGGCCGCTAACTCAAACAAGAGCGTGATAAAATGAGTTATCAGTCGAGCGTTTTACCATAAATAATCGGCTAATCTTTCGAGAATTGTGTAAAAACGGTTAATATCTTCCGATAGAAATAGTATGGAATAACGAGTCAATGTTTCGTAGCCTATACGAATGACTAATTTATGAACTGGTCGCGCATCTTTGAAATTCCATAATATAGTCATCGTCGAGCACGACATAAATTCCCAATTACGTTCCGCGTCGCCCTAACTCTCATAGGCCACACGGGGCATATTCCCAAGTGAAATTCATAATTTTACCCGCGCTGCGCGACCGTCTAGATCGCAAAAGAAGGACAGTCCGAGTGCAAAAAAAGGTCCTCCTCTCCGCACTGATTATCCTTGCCCCGGGCATGGAAAAAAGAGTGGATAGGCCTTAATTGCGTTTCGAATGTTTTTTGTTGTCCCCTCCCTCTCCTGATAGTGTATTATGCGCGCGTCCTACGCTCGATTTGCTCGTCGATAAGCTCGCGCGCGCGCGCGCGCGCCGTCGCTTATAAAGAGAGAATTTTTACGAGTCTGGAAAGATTTTGCTCCGTACCGGGGGGAGATTTAATGTTCGAGCCGCGTCTCCGTCCGAGATTTATGATAATTGTCAAATTGAGCGAGAGAGGGATGGGGGGAGGAAGGGACGGAGAGGGAAGTACGATGGAGAATGAGAAAGTAAAATGAATGACAGAAGCGGGAGGAAGAGAGAGAGAGAGAGAGAGAGAGAGAGAGAGATGAGAAAGATGGAGACTTACCGATGACGTTCAGGAGGGCGAGAACCTCGCAGAGGTAGTACCTGTACGCCCACCAGTTGTGGAAGCGCAGATTCTCCCAGAGATAGTCCAGCAGCATCTTCTTCTTCTGCTTCTTCTCGACCTCGGAGCAGAGCCCGATGTCGAGGTCCATCATGAGAGCGTGGATCTTGCCACCCTCCCAGCCCTTCCAGAGCCAGCGCGGCGTGTAGAAGAGGATGGCCTGGAAAATGAGTCACGGTTGTATATACGGATGCCAGCTCCACGGATACCCGCAGTTTATCCTTATACGCTCGTATGATTAATGAGAATTACGGCTAAACGTAAATATATCCGCGCCTACAGTTGGGCGGAAGATCGATGAAAACGCTAGCGCGCCTTCGTATTACGGCTCTTCGTTAAAGTTCGCCGGTCATTCCGACGATGCAGTTGTGCGATTGAAAATTTAAGGTAGTGCGCTGGAATGTGTTTTGACGAGGATCTAGGAAATGGGCAATTGACGTTAATGAGGTTAAACATGACTCGACACGTCCAAATATCATTACCGAATTAATTTCTTTTGTAAATGCGAAGCATGGAAATTGATTCGAAATTTAAGCGTCACGTCAATTGTGTGACAAAAAAAATTGGTCTACTTTTTATCATAAATATACTGACTGTTGCGTTAATGAGTACCATTTTGGGACGAAACGTATACTATGAGTTTCTTGAGAAATTTCGATGTGTAATGTCCTACCTACATTATACCATCTAATGTGGTAAAATTTGTATATCTTATTCAAATTCTGAATCGATATATAAACATAATATGTGGTATAAGGCATTATATATATATATATATATATATATATATATATGTGTGTGTGTGTGTGTGTGTGTGTGTGTGTGTATATATATACATACCAGAACAAAGTAGCAATCAAGCTGACATAAAAAAGCAAAGGAAGACTTTTGTTATTAAAATGAACGAAGATTCACGCTGTATCACTCGACCACACTGAATGTAAATAAAGGACTTATCTTTTTAAACCCCAAAACTGCTTCACAAAAGCGTGACGTGATACATCATCGACTTATCTTACGCGTTTAAGGCAAATTTTCATACTTGTTCTTTGGCTTAAATCGCTAATGACGTACCGATGATGCATCGCATCACCTCTTTGGTAATCCTTTTAACGTTAAAAAAATTTTTTTTTGCTGAAAAAGTGGGAAAGTAAGACGGCTAGTCAAAGGACGATATGAATTTTATGAAAGTATAAAGAAAATTACCATGTTTTATCGACACTTTTAAATAAATTTCATAGCTGTGTAGAGTGTCACGTGACTTTGGTATAACCTAAAGTAGCATAAGTGACATGAACTCTATATAGCGTTTCATCGCATTTCATAATATATCTCAATTTATTAGTGGTGCTATTACATAGCTTATGCATTAAATAGGGAATATCTGGTACTTGCAGTTACACGTACGTGCTTTATCACAAAGTAACCGCACATTGTCCTAATAGTCATTATACTTACATGGTAGTAGACCTATTTCATTCTGATGCAACGATTTTGTCTTAATTCCATGTAAAATCAATTCAATGTAGCGGTACAGTTTACGCTGGACGAAAAAAGAAAATTAACTACAACATTAATATATCAAATAAAAAAAACTGTCCAGTGAATTCTCTTCAATGGAAAAAGTTTCATTCTTCAATTAGATCAGTTACGTATGGTGTGCATATTCACAGCTCGGAATTACTATTTATTCATTGCTTCGTTTCACAAAAAGATCGATTCCACCCTAGTATTTGAGAAGAAATAACAAATTATTGAAATTGTTGAATGATGTAAAATGGAACATAAAATGGATCTATAAAAGCTCCTTTCATTCCACCTAAGAGTTCTGCGCAACTATAGACCCGGCTAATTCCACTAATCTAATCTGAAAATTCGCCCTAACTGCTTTAATTGTCGAACCGTAGGAGGTGGCGCGCGGCAACGATCTCGATCAGCGCGCTACGTGCGCGCGCTTTCAAACGATCTCAGTCGGGCGAGCGCGTAAAGTACAGTTGCGCGTCTGAGCTAAGAAGGCGCGGCCCTCACGACCGACGCGAGCGCTTCAGTTTCACCCGTGGGCTTCGGGCGCGGTGCAGGGGGGAGGGGGAGGGCAAGAAAATTATATCCATCGCAACCTGGGACCCGGCCCAATGGTATTTGGTCTGTATGGCATTCGCGGGAGGAATTCCGCGCGCGCAACACGCTCGCGGCGGCCACGTCGATATACAAGCTCGCGCCCGCGCGGTAACGCCGCGCGCGAGAACCGATTCGTTCTGCGAGCTTGTGCAGGATCGACAGGGGCGGAGGGAGGGTGGGATGGGGGAGGGGGGCAGGCGTTCGAAACCAGCTCGCCTTCGACGCCGGTTGCGCGGGGCGAAAACTACAATTGTTGCGCGCCGCGGCAATTTAGCCACTTCGCGTGCGGGCGCACGCTAGGACGATCTCGGCAAAGCCCCCCCCCCCTCGAGCCGAACGCGTTCTTGGCGCGTTCGCGCAGCGGCTATACTTTATACCGTGGCAAGAAACGTATGTGCGTGTGTGTGTGTGTGTGTGTGTGTGTGTAGGGTAGCACACGAGAGCGGAGCGGTGGGCTAAATTGGCATGGAGGCCTCTGCTCGCAGATGAGCAGGGACGAGAGGGAATAAAAGAAACGAGGGATCGACCGCGCTCGCGCGCTGCAAATATTTGTATTCGCAGCTTTTTTTAGAGCCGGGTGGGGAGGAGAGGTGCAGACCATCATTATATACAGGCGGCAATTTTACGAGAATTTTTGCCGGCGAGCGCCGCCGAGTAATTAGATCGATCCATTAGTGCGTCGAGCTTTGAATTTCATGAATTTCAATGAGAGATTTCCTTTGAAGCGGGCGGATGTAGAAGTCGAGCGTGTATATTACAAGAAAAATTCAGCTCGACGGCGCGTTTTATCGTCGACGGCAGGAGGGGGAAAGGGGCAGGTATTTGAGTAATTCTCGTCGTGCATCATAGGGCGTACGATTAAGGCGATTATTAACTATTTATTTTCTTAATATACTTTAACGACGCCCTAACGGTTGTTAATACATCTTAATCAAATATTAGCATATTGATCGGACCGTTTTATGCACTCGACTGTAAATTTCATATACGAAGTTTATAGAATATTCTAACTATCGAGTAAAGTCGAAAATAAATGTATTGATGCGCGTGCATCGAGTTTTTCAGAATGGAAAGTTGATGGAAAGATGAGATTCAGTCAGTTTGATGCTTAAGGCAAGATTGCACATCCTGCATATTTTCTAAAATTTTGATTTACTTTACAACCGTACGTAGAATACGTTGGCATTATGCAAAGCAATCCACATATTACGCACTTCTATTACAATACAACAAAGTACATAAACAGTTTTTCTCAAGACTTTATTAATTTACAGCCAATAAATCCAATAACGCGCGGATCGGAATTATCCTTGCGTCGCTGGTTCGCCCCTCGCAACGTCGGATTTTGATCGTCATAATCGGCCAATTAATACGCAGCCGATCTACCGCTCGAAGGGAGAGAGAGAGAGAGAGAGAGGATAACAAAGCCGATAAAAATCCGGAAATCCCGTTCCCATGCCCCATTCGCGGCGACGAAGAGACCCGATTCGTCGGCGCAACGCAATATTCGTTGTATACGCGCGGACGCCGGCCGAGCGCGCGGAATTTATTATCGCCGCTCGACGCGAATAATTGAATCCGCGGTTTTTTTCTTTCTTTTTTTTTTTGGAAGGCGCGCGCGGCTCGCGAGCGCGTCTGTTAGCCGTGGCTGGGATTCTCGGGGCTACGGGCCCATAATCAATTACCCGTAAACCGCGCGAAATCGGAATATAACGTGTGCGCCACGAAGCAGCGGCCCCCGGTCCGGGGGGGGGGGAAAGAAGCGCGAAAATCGCGGCTCGTCCGTCGAGCGACGGAGAAAGAAAGCGAGGGTGGTATACGGCGAGGGGCTAAGGTGGAGAAACCCCATCGAAATTTATCGCCGTACCGAGCGAGCGTGTGCGTATGGCGTGTACCTTGGAGGTGCACGGAGCGAGTGGGGCGGCGGGGCGATTTCGCCCCGTCTACCTCCCTTCGCCCCACGCGCGTTTATTAATAAGGCATTCTCAAACGAAATTCCTCATCGGAAAAGCGGCGGCATCGCGATAACGAGGAAATATGCCCTTTTGCAGCCCTCCCCTCCCCCTCTCACCCAACCCCCTCGGGCTCTCGTCTCTGATTAATGCCCATATGCGCGCACCGAACCGCGAGAGTGGAAGAACGGAGCGAGAGAGAGAGAGAGAGAGAGAGAGAGAGAGAGAGAGAGAGGGAAAGAGTTATTTCCGACGCGCGGCCGCCGCGCGATCGTACGGCCCGCGGATGCCCGGTATTAATTGAAAGTTGGCGTGACGACCGGGCGCGAAAATGTTTTAATCCGCTTAGCGATTATATTTCGCCCCTCCCTCCCGTGATTCAATGGCGATGTGCGTGTTTTCGGCGGACGCCATTCCCGCCCCGCCCTCTCGCCACCGATGTAACGAGCGATTACGTGAATTTAAGCACTTGAACATTATAACCGATTCCAGGTATTTTAACCGCACTTACGGCGGAGAACTTTTATAGTTTCACTTTGTTTTTTTTTTTTTTTAAAGTCGATTAAACGAGTGCAGAGGTTAAAGACACGGATACGAGAGCCAGAGGATCGAATCTGCCGAGATAATTGCGGTACGGGAAGAGGAGTTTTTTTTTTACCGATGTAAGATGAGAATTATATGGGCGAGGGGGATAGAAATTCTTATACCATGTATTACCTAATGATGCTACATGAATAATTTTCCAAGCTTAAAAAAATTTTAGTATAATGTAATCGGATAAAAATAGAGGATAAAGAGTTAATGAACGTGAAATTATTTTGTTGTCTGTGTTTGAACTTTATATCGAAACGTTTGAAAAATATGTGTGAGCTGAAATTAACAATTAAGATAGACGTCAATTGTAGTTTTGCATTGAAAATGAGCAACAAGTACACCTGGTTAAAGATGGAAATTCTTTAAATTACCTAGTAAAATAAAAAGTTTTAATGCATAGAAAAAAAATTCGTAATGCATTCCTTCTACAGAATTCAAATGAGAAAAAAATTAGATATTATACATCAAAAAGGCTCTAAACAGAAAAAAAAAACTAAAACAATTTTGATATACTGTACAAAAAACTATAATTAAATCAAATTCTATAATATATGTAGTAAAACTAATATTATTGTGAAGTTAGGGCGACAGCAAGAAACGATTGAAGCATCGCTAATTACGATCGCATGCAGAAAAAAATGGCAAGAGTCTTAAAAGTAAAAAAAAAAATTTAATCTTCTCCTTTAATTTTTCTAAATCTTAAGATAATTTATAAACAAAATTTTATAAAAAATTTTTTTTCGATTTTCAATGACAATAAATTCAATTCTTGATAAAGGACCGTCTCCAACTTACAAAACGTAATCTACATTGGAGTGCGTGAGAAAATCGTTGATATTATGTTTTCTTCTTTTTTTAAAATGTCAATTTGTGTAGTAAACAAGCTAAAGATCGTTTCAGAAATTCAACTACAAGAGGACTTTTCTATATCAGTTTGCAGAAGTCTGCACGATTTATTCGAAAATGTTATTCTCTCATCGAATTCGGTTCCAATTTCGACTGCAGATATTCTTACATTTTTCTGAAAACACGTCAACTCGATCCTTTTAATTAATTTAAAAAACGAAAGTGATACGTTGTAAATCTTAACGAGGTTCAATGTGAAACTAACAAAGTTATCTCGATTCGAGCCAAATCCGACTCCGTCAAAACTCATACTCTATAAAAAATGAACGACTTGCTAAATTCCTAAATAGTGCGTGAGGACACAAGAATTGAACTTACAATAGTATTCTACATATTACAAGAATGATTATAATGTGAATTATAATTCTATACATTTATTAAGTTAACCAGTACCAAGTTAACAAAAAGTACGAGGAGGAACATCTGCCCTGTAATTCCGCGCGCTGATGTACATCGCGTTAAATTTAATTCGAACTTTAACCGAGCGGTAATTCGGCTAAATCTCATTATATCCTGGATTGGTTATCCGATCGGGGGGATGTCTCGAGTTCGCGGAGCGCTACATAATCGCCAGCATGGAGTTACACGGGGAAACGAAATTCCTTTTGACACGCACGCCCGCATCGGCCATTCATGAAAAATCGGAAACGAGGCACTGGCATGCGGGAGTTCAGGAGCTTATTATGAATATGTACAAGTATAAATGTATATATATATGTATGTATACATATATATATATATATATATATATATATATATATATATATATACGCATATATATTGACGTTGGCGTTTCCATTAATATTAATTTGAATCTTGCCCAACGCATCGTTGCATATTCAATTTCGATATTACTTCCCAATAATGAAGTAATTTAATTATAATATTATAAACGAATAAACTTAAACAACTACGATATTAATACTCAATCGATATAGCAAATATAAGTATCAATATTAATATAAATATAAGAAAATAAAAATGTGTTTCGGATAATTGTGTTATTGTTATTCCTGTTGTCATACGTTGCTAATACTGGGATATTATAAAATATCTTCGAGCCAGACGTTAATAAAAATTTTCGATGTCGAAACTAAAGACATTGTAAAGTATAATGGAACAAGCCTCATCCCGCGAATTTTCCAATCCTCCGTTCTCGCAGCTTCTGCTCTACCAGCGGCACCGACCACGCGCCAGGAGTGGCCCATTAATAATTTCGCGGACGTCCCCCGCACGAGACCCGTAAGGCGAGGGGATGAAAGTGCGCGAGATGGTGTACGAGAGGCGGAAGGAATAAAAGAGGGAGCGAGAGAGAGAGACAAAGAGAGAAAGAGACATCTAATCACGGAATTGCGAGAGGCGCGAGATTATAACAGCGTCGCGCGCGCTTTTATTTATAAACCGATGCGCGCTGCTCCGTAACGGCGACTCTTCGACCTTCCCCGTTGCTCGCGCGCAATTAAGTTCACGGCTACGCATAGGTGCGAGGACGACGCGCGAAAAATGCGCGCGAGTAGCGTGTCGCTCTTCGATCCCCCCTCCCCTCTCTCTCTCCTATTCGCCGTCTGCCTCGTTCTTTCCCGCGCAGCGACGGCGCGCCTCTATGCCTCGGCACTCCCATGGTCAGCTCCGAAATTAAAATCAATTTCGGCGTTTTTACTCCTGATCTATAGCCGGATCCCCGTTACCGTTATACGCCTAATGCGATCGAGGTATGGACGTACGCCACGATCTCTCCCATTGCCAATTGATCTGTCCGTTTCAATCGACACCTTCACGTTTGCGCAGAGCACACGCGAAACGCCTTTGTCGTTTTATTCGCCAACGAATCCACTGGGCTTTGGCGATGTCGAGCCAAAAGACATTCGAGAGGATCGCGCGGTATCTTGAGCATATCATCGACTATTGCCAGTACAGCGCTTTATGAGTCTTGAGACGTAGCTGGAGCAGCCTTCGTACTTTGAAATGGCGCGGAAGAGAGCGTCAAATTTTTTAGCCGCAACCAACGAGTCGGGCCGACGAAAACGACGCATCACGAAGTAATTCTACCGCCGCCGCGGATCTCGCGCGCAGTTTTCAATGGTGCAGTAATCGAAGACGAGCAGGGAACTGCCGCTGTGCCGACGCTGCCGCGCGAGGCGAAAACGCCTGACGTTTAATGGATTTAGAAATGGTATCGCCGCGAATTTATCGGAATCTTGGTTGAACGTTAATCATCTCAGCGAGCGAATCGCGGACGGTGCCTTCGTTCGCGTACTTTAATCCCTGAACTTTTGCTCGGATGAATTAATTGCGAGATCGCGTATCGCGTGGCCATTCGCACGGGGGGAAATAATTTATCCCGGAGCTTTATTGTTAAAGTGTAATTTAATCGTAGGAAATTACATACCCGTATTGATTTACGACGCTAGTAGTTTAATTAAACGTATTGCGCGTGTTTTCAAAAGAGGCGTGTATCGCGATAGTTTGGCTGGACCCTTAGAGAAAGGCCAAATATCTGGACATCGTAGGCTAATCTCATAGCCGCACTTATGTCCCTCTTATTGGATTCTTTACACTCGATATTTCAAAAGAGTTCTAAAACGAGTGTTCGAGTCTCTTCAATACGTTTGTATAGAGGATTCTTTGAATAATTCTTTTAACGATAAATATGTACTTCCAGACAGAATCGGTAGATTATTACAGGAATCCGTTTTTACACTGATCAGCTGAATGACCGGAAGTCTCAATCGACAAAATCGTACTCAATTTTACAAAAATGGGCACTGAAGACGTGCGCTTATTGTAGATGAGAATTTTGTTAAAACAACAAATAGAATTTGGTAAAGTTTTTACATAACCTCTGAAATAGTCAAAAGTTTAATGTTTAGTGTACATAATCGGACAAAATTTGAGTATAACTACCTAAAGCTACTTTAGAAGTATCGTCGAATTATTTCTAAAGAAAAGCATAGATGCCGCTGCTATAAAACATTAAAAAACACTCCATTCAATAAAATACATCATCGACCAATCCAATGAATTTGAATTCTGTCAAATTTCATTTCATTAAGATCCCAAGTTTTTCATTTGTTCAACATTACTGTTAGATTACTCATTTTTTTGATAGAACACAAGCATCGATTAAGCCTTTGCTGAATTTGTGCGTTTTAGCCCAAAAAAAAAAAAAAAAAAAAAAAACAGAAGCAAATCGACGATGCGAATTCGCACAATGCGAAAGGTAATCACTGGTAAAATATTTTGATACGAAATTAGCTCGGTACAGCGCTCTTTGTAACGCCGTAGCTCGCGCGGCCGCGGCCGTAAATCCTATTCGCAATTTAGGCCGAGCCGAGCATCCCCGCGCGGCGCTCACCCGGCCGGATCGCGATAAAGATCGCCTTCGAATCCCCCGCGCGACAGCAGCCTCCGCGCTGCACGCAGCGCGCGCAGGGTTCCTCGACCCCGCGCAGTAGCTCCGCTCTGCTCCCGCGCGGGGGTCGGGGCGCGACGGCGGATGGGGCGAGGGAGAGGAGGGGCGAACCCGACACCGGCAGCGCCGCTCGTGCAACGCGCGCGCGCGCGAGCGTCCAGGAAGCGCCGTTAATTATCGAGAGCGACCCGCCGCAGCCGCCGCCGCCGCCGCCGCCGCCCCTTCCGCCTCGCGGTTTTTCCCGCGAGATTACCATCGGCCACTATATACATATATGTGTATAGAGAGAGAGAGCTGTACGTGTACACATACGGCAGCAGTGACAGGAATTTCAAGGCCGCGCCGGAGATGTATAGGAAGTACATACAGAGCGGAGGGTAAAAAAGTGAGAAACGACGAGGCCCGAGTCGCGTTCATAAAGGCGCGGGATTAGACGCTCCTCGCAATGAGCGCGCGCGGAGTCTCCCGGAGCACGTGAGAGAGGCGGGGGGAGGGGAGCGAGTTTCCTTCGCGCTCCCCCTTAATTGCGGGCCCTCTCGGCTCCGGGGAAAGATCGTGGCGAGAAGAGTGCCGCGCCGAGAGGGAAGCTCGTTACCGGTTGCGTGGCGCGCTCGGCGGGAGGGGGGGGGGGGACAGGACGATGGGAGGGGGCAAGTTCGATTTCCAGAGCGGGAAAGCCGTCGGAGGCCGCGGAGATGGGGCCGCGGGTAGGGCCCCGCGTGATAACTCAATCGGGAATGCGCGAGAGGTCGAGATCGGCAATAAGCCTCTCTTTCTACTCGCGTTAGCGCGTATATGTGTGTGTATATATATATATATATATATATATATATTATATATATATATATACTTTATCGAATTAAACTGAGCGCGGGGTATCTGTATGCGTGCGCGGTTCTATCTTTTCTTGATTTTTTCCACTTTTTGTTAAAGCGCCGCGCTGTTAATGCAAATACGCGAGCTTAATACTCGAGAAATTTCGCGGTTCGAACTGTACAGCCGAGTGCCGTTGATGCGAAGGGTTAAATTAACCCGCGCCTTCGTTAAAATATAGCGTTATAGGAGCGGATGTTCTGGCTGTGCCAGATTTCACGGGCCTCCGCGAAGAGGGCGTTCTCGGCCAAGGTAATTCCGTTGTTGTCTAAGCAACGGGGCCAATCGTTGACGTACACAACGCGGTGGTCAGGTGAAATATATAGAATTGCGGCTGGAGGTTTTCGAGGACGGGATAGACTTTTGCTCCAGGGCGAAGCGAGCCGTGATAAGGGAGCGAGCGCAGTTGTCAGAAGGATTAGAGAGAACTGAAAGGAGAATTAAAAAAGAACTCAGTGATTGTTCAATACAGGCCGTAATCCTGAGCAGTACAAGGGACCGTTTTTCTCTCTTGATAAGGAAAAATCTGTTCATGATGAAAAATAACTTCCGACTTACTAGAACAAAATAGTCTGAAGCAAATTTAAGCTAGTGAAAAATCATTCAAAAGATGCTGGAAATACGGAAATAGTATTATAATCATTTCGAAGTTGACGAAGAAGATCGCTCCACAAATCAATTAAGCCAATACTAAATGGGATTGGAATAAAGAGAGAGAGAGAGAGAGAGAGAGAGAGATCAAGCGTCAATGAAAGAGAACTAGCACATAAGCCGTTCTCTCGATGACCGTCGTGCGCCTTGGCTGCTTCTCTCCAGTCTCCCTTCGTCCGTTTGTCCGTTTCGCCCGACCCTTCACGGCCGTTCCTCCGTCGTCCCAAGACGTGAGAGGCGGCCGCGCGGACTCGCCAACTACGCGCCATTTCGGCTTCGGCCGTGTAGATCGCGAGAGCCTCTTTTATCACGCCAGTCCCGGCCTCTCGGCAATCCAGCGGTCTCGCCCCCCATAGGCCAGCCGCGGCGCAACGTCCCGCTAACATCGATTTCTCTCCTTTCCTTCGCATAGACATTCGGCGAAGGTAATTGATTCCGTGGATATGGGAAGATCGCATCGTCCGATAAAATTTTGATGAATACTCTTCATTAATACCAATGATAAATACATTTGATAAATACTCTTTCTGCTTTTTATTACTGTTTTCAAACATTATTGTTATTTACACCAGTAATTCCTTAAATAGGAAATATGCCTGGCAAAAAAGAGGGATTGGGACAAAATAAAGTTTGCATTTAACATCTATGATCAGGATATTTTGTTACTTGTTAGAGATTATGTATCCAAAAAATATCATTTTTCCCTCCTTCATCGGTCATCTACAGAAAGAAAAAAATATTTTTCTTTTTTTGTTAGACTCATATTCATTGATTTAAAAGTTACAATGCTTAATCACGATTAAGCATTCTTTATTTTAAATTTGATTAGTTACACAACCTCCCATATACACAACCATTTACATCACCCCCAACGTCTAAAAAGTTTCTATAGCTATCGGCTACGTATAAAATTCATTCGAAAACGAGTCTCCCCGCACTCCAAACAATACGGGTCTGCGAATTAACAATCGCAGGAATATATTTTAAATACTCATAAAATATGTATTATTAATATTAATATTCATCCCTTGAAGGATCCATAAACTAAAAACGTGCAATATATATATATTGCATGAAATTTCAAAAAAGCCAAGCTTACGGTGACCGCGCAGTGACGGAATGTACCATACACCAACTGCTGCGGCCGATTCGTTACACGAACTCCTGGCGAAAGCAACGCGGAAGCCTCGTTGGGGCCACGCGCCGGCCTCGAAAACTCCAGGCACGGTACATATACATATGCACATATACATAAACCGCGACTAACGCGGGGCTATCCCGACGGTCCCCTCAATTCGTCCGTAGGCCTCGCGAGCAGCCGCCCTCGCTCGCATCCTCCGGGCCCGCGTCGTGGCGGTGCCTCGGGTGCGCCGCCTCCACGGGACAATGGCCGGTGGTTCTCGAAAACGGCGTTCGGAAATCTACTCCTACTCTCTCTCTCTCTCTCTCTCTCTCTGAAATTTGCGCCGGCGCTCCGTGGCCTGGCGCGTCCAGCCAGCCCCCCCCCCCGGAAGAATGGACGCGGGAACAATGGACAATGAGAGGGAGAGAAGGAGAGCGTATAAAAGGAAAAGGAGAGTGCACGAGGGTTTCTATGCACGTGTGGATGTCTGTGTGTTTGCGCGACTATGTGTACAAATGCAAGGCATGTACACGCACGACTTGATACTGGGACTGCGGCGAGGCCTTATTATATGTTAATGGCGACGGAGGTCACGCGCGCGGCGAGCGCTGCCTCGCGACTTCCTTAAAATCCAAAGTGGAAATCGACGGGATCGGGCGGAGATAGCGGCGAGGTAAAAAACGCGAACGTGGCGCGCCGCTCGGCCAGGGGGCTTTATCGGTCGAGCGGAAAGGGGCAGAATGGTCCACTGTCCGTTCATACGTCTGGCAGTTCTGATGCAGCTTTCTATGTTGCCGTTTTTCAACCGTTCGAGGTTTTAAGAATACGAAACCACTGGATGAACAGGATTCAAATAAACAAAAAAAAAAAAAACGGTTTGATTCTGAAATGATATACAGATTGACAAACTATTAGTTTGAATTACACTGTGTGCTGCAAAAATATAAAAAAAAATTATCGAAAAATTTCACATCTAATATTGAATTCTACATAAAATACATATACTCCTTAATATTCACAACTCTTTGATTCTTTTATTTCTGTTCTTGCGTGCATCTTTCACAACTGAGTAATAGCTCCACAAATGACTACTTAAGTCATAAGCAATTCAAATACGTAGATTAATGTTCCTTGCATGCTCATGTAATATATTTATATGGACTCTGTAAAATAAAATAAATATGCCTAATATAAAATTTCTATATCATCTAAAACAACAATTGAGAATCGTCTCTTCATTCGATCGAAGCGTGTATTAAAAGAAACGCAATCATGATAGAGAACTTAAAACGAAATATTAGTTTAGACTACATTAGATGACCATGACAAATGATGTTTTTCAAGGCGTCAAAAATTACTAAAAAATTATCTATTATAAATAAAGCACGTAAAAATTCATGTAGCAACAAATGAATTTTTAGAAAAATCATTAATACCCTCCATCTCAGTGAAAAGCGCAAAGTAATGAATGAAGGTAAATTTTATTTTATTTCTAATAGTAATTTATATTTCAAAGTTTCATCTGTGATTATAAACAAGAACAGTCTGCCTGTCATTATTTTAGTATAATATATTATAGTATAGAGCCCGTAAGACCGATAAAAATATTTGTTAATTTAATTCCGAACAGTCGGCATAAGTACAAGTTTTGATTTTCAATGAATAAAGGATAATTAAATAAAAGGATAACCAAAAATTAAGTACGATTTTTTAATGTGACAACGTCCCGATAGCGAGATTCACTACACTCTTAGGGCGAATAATTAAAAATAAGAAGTAAAACGAACATTATAAATAAAATCACATACACTGAAAAAAAAACTTTTCAGTTATCAAGTATATATTTTCTTGTTTTGTGGCAAGTAAATCGCTCTCTTAATTTCAGACAATCTTCACAAAACGACCTGATTTGATTTAAGTCGAGTCTTCTTGCATCGTGTAAATACTACCGTCACATACGAAAATACTTTCGCAAATTAAGACTATAATTTATTTCGTGCAAAACAAGAAAATATTTACTTGATAATAGACGTGAGTCTTAAAGAAGAAGCTTCTAGATGTAAAATTCTAGAGGAAAATCTTAAAATCGTAAGAAGTGAGAAAAAAAAACTGCCCGCTCGAAGAACAAGAGAAATTCTGGATACGGAACGCGAGCAGCTCGAGAATCCGAAAAGCTCGCGTCGGGCCCAGCCGCGGCCACCGCGGAGCGATTCGCCGCCCGGGAATTCGCGCCGAGAGGTGCCGCGCGCGTGACCGCCGTTCTCGCGTGCGTCGGTCGATCGACCACCGCGGGCGCCGGAGAGGGACGAAAGATGGAAAAAGCCAGCCGGGCACGGGAGGCGCGCGCGTCGTTGCGCCGTTAACGACGCGGAATTTTTGCGCGAGTCGCGCGGCGCCCTCGCGTCGGATCTCGAGGTTTTCGGGGTGGGGGGCGGGGGACACGATCGTCCCGGTGATTATGGCGAGGCGCCAGGGCGGGATTTCGCGTTACGTCGAGATTAGGCTCGGTTGAGGGGGGGGGGGGTGTTTTGAATCGGAGGACCGATAACGGAGTGTGGAGGTGGGGGTAGAAACGCATTGGTAGTCCTCGACGATAATGATGGCACGGATTAAGAAATAAATCCGCGCTATAAAATAGGATCTTGCGAGTGAAATTACTATGAGTGTTTTTTTTTTATATTGTCGCACATTTGCCAACTGATAGAGATATTTATGATCTTTTATGATCTATTAAGTTTGCCTTAATGCCGATGGTTTACTAGATTATTTTTCCTAAACGAGGAATAATGCGTTCCAAGCAATTTTCTGAATGATCTCGTTTCAGAAAGTTGGATTTCAAAATGAAATATCTAATGTTTAATCGACGGACAAAAATTTTTAATGTAAATCTATTTTGATAATGTGGGTAATGCGAGTATCGACTATGATTACTTGGTTTATCTTAATGAAAAAATTATCCATAAAAAATAAAAACCAAACAGGAGAAGAACTAATAAAAAATAATTGAATTTACAAAGCCAAAACAATTCCTTGAGAATAAATGTACTGTAAAGCAGCTCAAGCAAACTTGTACAATATATATATATATATATATATATATATATATATATATCCTTGGAAGCCGTGGCGCAAAGAAGGCGGAAGAGGCTCGCGACAATCAGCCCTCGAGCGAGGAAAAGAGTCGATATAACATACAGAAGACGGAACGGGGGGGGGGCGAGGGTAGGATCGCGAAGACGAGCGCGACAGCTCGCGACTCTGATATAATGAAAGGAGAAAAGACCATCGGGACGGTTGCGCGGAGTGAGGGGAGTCGCGAGGGTAGGGGGGGAGGGGCTCGTGCGCGTCCGTGCGTGCGAGCGAGGGCGCGTGCGTGCATGCATGCAAAAGAACCCGGCTCGTAAATTGCCTCATTATCGGCGGCCGATCGCTCACGCGAGCGGCTCTCGCGCTATTCTTCGTCCCCTAATAGCGTGAAAAACGCGGATCGCGAAATAAAGACGGCGCGGAGGGCAGAAAGGGAGAGAGAGAGAGGGAGAGAGAGAGCGAGAGAGAGAAGTAGCCTCGAGCCGCAAATTACGGCTGTCGTGGTGTAAGACGCTTAAGAATTGAAACGTCAGCGACGTAATCTCGGCGTCAATTAGGACTTTGCATACCAAATAAAAAGTGACTCTTCGGTTAGGTTAGAAAATAATCACTATAGATAAAAAAATCATATATATTTGTTTCGCGCAAAATAAATACTAGCTTGAAACATGTTTCCTATTGGTTTTTTTTTCTCTTTCCTTCCTTCTACAGTCATATTTCTCGAAATAACGTTAATTCATTGGTATTTTAATGTTTTCGAGAGCACGACAGGGAGCAAAAAACTTGATGCGCAAAGTGAGGCCTGCCGGGAAGATATCATTACGGTAGTGCAAAAAAAAGTAGGTTCTAGAGAGGGTACAAATTAATGACAATCTATATTCATAAAGGATTCTGTACATACATTATGACAATTGAGTCTTTATGGAAGTAGTTGGAAGTTAAACAGATTAACATCTAGGACATCACGATTGAAAGTATTCGTCGGTAGAAGATACAAAAATGATTAACTTTTGTTATATAGAAGCAGAAAGGCCCCGCGGAGTATCAACGACGTGTTTATTGTTCTGGTGAACTCGTCTTATTGACAAGCCTGGATGTCCATGACGTGACCCAGAAAACAAAAGTCATACGCATGACCCAGAAAAAAAATATTAATGAAAATATAATGAAGAATTAAATCATTAGGTGATGTTTAAAATCATATGTTGCAGTGGATGGATGTATTATGATTACTGAAAAGCCGTTCAAAGAAACTATTTAATATCATTCAAATGATATGTATATTTATTGCAACTCATAGTCCTCGTATGAGATAAGAAACTTTTGTCAAGCTTAAAATTATAAAATACAATTAATTATAAATAGCATATTCATCTATTTTTATATATTCATTGATTTTTTATTTAAACACGATGATAATATTAAGCACAGTTTCAATTATTCGATGCAACAAAGCACAAAGATCTATAGATCGTATAGATAATATTAGAGGTCGTGTACTTCTATTCGTCGTCTCCTCGCACTTCCTGTAATAATTTCTCCGATACTTCTCAGCAAGAGACTCTAAATAAGGTATATCGCGCGAAAATGTTCGGCCATCTCCCAACTTCCGCGATTTGAACGGGACATCTCGCGATTTATCACCGTTGGGCCAATCTTCGTCTCGGATCTTCCCGTGCGTATATTGTCCGCGGTATTCGCGAGGCGTCCGTGCCTGTAAAATCTATATTTAGCGTTCAGAATTTTCTTCCCAACCGCGCCTCGAGGCAACTGACCGTCCCGAGCCCTGCCAAGGCAGCCGAGCATCCGCACTTTTTGCACAAGCGACGCGAAGCGGAGCGCGGCAGACTTTGTAATTATCGCGCGATCCCGGCGCGCCGAGGCTCGTATGGAAATCCACGCGGCCGACTTCTCGTCGGCTCGCGCGCCCGAGAATTCGGCCGACGTCCGCGCCGGGGCGCCGGCCTTAACGCGAATTCCCCGTGTAAAGAGGGAAGCGCCCTCTCGGTCTCCCACGCGAACACGCGCGGCTCGGCAGCCCGGACGGCTGGACGAGGCACTGGAGGGGCCCCGCTGTTGCGCGCCGTTCTCGTCGTCGTCGCGGTCGTCGTTGACGCCGTCACCGGGGCAGTGGTAGCCAAGCGCTAGGAGGGGAACGCGAGCTTGGAAAGGCCACTGGGGCAGAACCGCGCGGGCGCCCTTTTCAGAGCGCGCCGCCGAACAGTCACACCCGGAAGTTGTCTCGGGCGGGGAGCGGGCAGGAATACCTCGCTCGAAGTTGTAAAGAAGAAAAAGAAAAGAAAGGAAAGGAAAAAATAAAGGAAGAAGGAAAGAAACTTAACGAGATGCAGCGCCGAGAACTTTTGCTTTCGTTTAAGTGCAGCGCGTTCCGACGTGTGTGTGTATGTGTGTGTGAGTGTATATATATATATATATATATATATATATATATATATATGTATGTATGTATGTATATCTCTACGCGAGGCGAAATAGTTGCAGTTCTGAATCAGCTCGCCTGCATAGAAGATTGAATTTTCAAGACCGGCGTGTTCTTGTTGCTCGTTAGCCGAGGATTGGACCGTGTGTAACAAGTTTTGCCCGAGTGTAGCCGGTCTGACTTCCAGCTAATTTATGACCGTCTTATTCCGGAATTAATTACCTCTTATTAGGTTTTGTTCTCTATCCCCGTCCTCCCCCCCCCCCAGCTGGAACAATAATACCAGCTCATTTCAAATACGGATTTTAATCATTTTTGTGAGATGTAACGACCGTTTCGGCGATAATTCTTGGTTTTGATTCGTTATTCCAGAGTAAAGACTGTATCAAGACTAGATTACGCAATAATTCTGTTAGCATTCGCATCTAATTTTATAAAAATGTTTTCGACGTGGGAGTTTTCACGATGTTATATGTACAAAAATCGTCAATCTCACATTGGCGTCTTAAAGGTAGCTCTATCAACCCGATCAACGTTTATCCGCTCCAATGAAGTTACGTACTTTCACGCGAGCCTCTATATCTGCAACAACAAAAAAATCCAACCGCGTCTTCCTCGCGTACGGCGACCGGTCGTCTTAATCGTATACGGGAATAAAGAGGAGCGGGACCGATTTTCGTGCCCATCGGGCGGCCTGCGAGCTCCCGAGGACGGGGAGCCACGGGGGCGGGACGGGATTACCCGGGGCGCACTTATACGAGCGCGTAATCGGTCAATTGATACGCGAGTCTCTCTGCCTCCCCCTGCCCCCGACCCCTCCGCCCAATAAAGATATCGCGGCGCGCGTGAGAAATCGCGCTCGCTCTCGGCTCATACACATTGTTGGCGAAACGCATAAATATCCTTCCTCCCCTCCCCCGCTCCCCGCTGCCCCGGCGAAAGTGAATTCGCTCTTTATTTCCTCTTCCTCCCTCTCCCGGCTCCTCTTCTCATTCTTCCCGGCCGTTCTCTTTTTATTCGCCGTGTGTCCGAAGATCTGATTATACACGGAGCGAGCCAAGTGAGAAATGAATCGCGCGCGCGCTCAGACCGATGTTATTCTTCTTCTGCCGGTTCTTTATTCATACATTAAATATATATATATGTATGTATATATGTGTGTGCGCGTATGTATGTATATACGTATGCACTCTTCCTCCTACGAGAGGACGAGTGCGCGCGCCTGCAGCAACGTAGATGCTGCACGTAGGAGGGACGGAGGGGAAGCGGGTGGTATGAGGCTGTGTAATTGATAGGATATTACTCGCGTAACAGTGACTCCTTCCTTTTTACATGCGCGATGCGCGCGGGGGCGAGAGGGGGACGGGGAAATGCTCCGCGAGATAGCCCGGCCGCGGCAGCAAGCGCGAGGTTAACGTCTTCTGTCTCCGCGGCTTTCTTGGATTTACTCGGATTACGCGTACGTGTACGACGATGCGCGCTCGATAGCGCATAACTAGGCCTTTTTTTTCCGTTTTATCTACCAGCCCTGGAAGTAGCGCGTCACCGTCTTTATTTATGAGTTTTTCGATTCGTTCGTCCGTGCGAGCGGGTAGTTGCAAAATCAGCGGGTAATTTCGAATAAGTCCTCCTTTATATTCGAGGAAGAAGATGTTGCGGGTTTTGTTTGAGATAAAGTATATTTAATTGGGTGTCTTCGTTTTCGCTTTGGTAAAAGGCTAATTAAACTGAGCAATTAAATGAAAAATGAGTTGTTTGTAATGCATCTTCAAAACATTACTCTAGATTTTATTAAAAAGTCAATGAACCATAAATCATTCATTAGAATAAATTCTTTAAATTATTTTTAGAAATTCTTTATTTCTTTTTATAATTTCAATTCTCTTTATAAGGGAATAATTTATATTATCACTCATAAATAATATTGGTGGCGGAAAAAATTTTTTTTTTAATAATTGGATAAATTACGTTGGTAACAATCCAGTTGTTACATATATTCTATTTATCAGATACGGGGACGCGAAAGACGAACCTAAGGGACTTGCGACATCAATGTTTACTTATAATTTATTTGGAATATTTCATCACAATATTTCATCACAATATTTCAAAAGTATTCTTATTTGGAAACCCTTTGATAAATTTACCTGAAATTGTGTTGAAAATTATAATAGAAGTTCATAAGCACTATGGTGAATGAAAATTTGCAATAAGTTACACATATATAATATTGTTAAAAAAAGATTACTTTTTAATTAATCGATATGTAATCATAATGAGCAGCCTGATAAGTCTTGTGATTATGCTTCACGAATGTAGATATTCACATTTATCAAACTTTAGATCAAATTGAAGAAAGGTGTTAAAGTTATTTATAAGCATATCCTTTTCATCCTCAAGTTTCCTTATTATCAATTTCATTTTCCTCTTTAGGTTCGAAATAATAAAGATAAAATTGACAAAAAAAGGAGAAGAAGAAGAAGAATACGGTAAAATATGATGAGATAATGTAGACGTTAAGAACTATAAATGCTTATGGAAGGAAGGGCTCATATTCACGTGCGATTCAAATTTAACATCGAACCTGCCGGAAGGTAAAAGTTTTACGGTAATTCGATATTCTGCGAGCACGATACTATCTCGCATCGCAACATCCACCTATAACCGCCGATGTCCCACCGACTCAAAGCCTATATATAACGCATGAGCTGAAATGTCTAAGGCCCCATACATGGATTGCGCTAGCTTTCTGTATATTCACTAATCTGCAGGAGAAAGATGCTTAAATTTTATTACATTAAATTCATTAGTCTGTGAGTGATTATTAGGCTAAGAATCGCGCGGCTGACATTATTTTCAAATCAATGGATTAAAAATAATTTTAAATATTCAATTTACATTGCTTCTTGTGTGGAAAAAAAATAGCGTTCAAGCGATGTAAAGAAAAGACCTGCGAACACTCCGCTGTATTAGAAACAAGAATAAACATTCGTTGGCTGAGTTTAAACGTCTTCGTAGAGAGACAGACTAATTCATAGTGGTCGTAGTGGACCGCCGTAGTGGATATTTCATGTAGCGGCTATGCCAGAAAACATTTAAGGAGGATCTAAGAGTAAAGTTGTATCAGTTAGCTGATGTCGTAAGAACATCTGAAGAACTTATTGGATTTATATTGCATGAAGATTGGTTCATGAGAAAGTTATTGTTGGTCAAAAACAAAAACGTGTTGACAATCCCGCAGCACCTAGATATCTGTAATTTAATTGAAATTGTTGCATTGACGAAGGTATCGTTGTCCGAGTGATCAGTAAAACGATGGCAAGATTTTATAAATTATGCTACCAACTACGCACGTATTGATTATACGTCTCCCGACTCGGCTCCTAGTGACTACTCACTGTTCGCAGATCTTAAAACTTTGCTCGCTGATAAGAAATTCCGCTCGAACGAAGAAATTGTCTAATCGTAATATTGAGGTAAAAGGATAAATGAAAAAAAAGGGACTGTTACGAACAGAATCGAAACTAGATGTAAAAATTAGTATTAAGTCTTTAGCGTTTATAATTTCTAGAATAAAGTTTTTATTAATCGATTCCATTCTAGCTATTGTTATAATTAGTTCCATGTAAAATATTTTAATATTGTTTGAATTAAAATTTAAAATAAGATATTTTTCATAGCTGATAGTCTTATATGTTTATAGTTTAAGAAAGTAGAAGTATAAAGATAAAATTAATTTCTGATTTTGATTTTTGGAATTATTTAATCTGATACATATTAAAATAATGCGTAATAGTTTTTAAGGAATTTTTAGAATATCGCGTTGCCATTATATATATATAGGTTTAGTATTATTTTGGATCTAAATATACTTGTAAATTATATTGCGAGAAATGTTTAGTTTTAAGATTGGAAATAACGTAAATAAAAGATTAATACGATATTATATTCGCGAGAGAATATATTTGAGGAACAATTGTATATGCGATCTCCTCGGACAAAACGGCGCCGCACGAATTATAAAAAATTGTTTATAAATGATATGTAAGTACACACGAGATATTGAATAATGCTGAACGAAATCATCGGTTGGCGATTTGAAATCTTATTTTATAAGTTATAATTTGAAATTTTGAATTGGACTCAATGAATTAATTTAATTGGGTTTGAATTGAAATTAATTAATTATTGAAGTCAGGATCACGAGCAAATCTTCGTTAAAGGTCACCAAATTGTATACAACTAAGGTATACGCTTGATCCGTACCATAGCGTGTAAGATCGAAGTTTTTCCTGAAAACTGGCCTTTATATGATTTACAACTAACGTAATGAAATATTAGCCGAAGGAAAATCTTGAGATTTTACGAAAGAGGTTTGACTGGTTATGCTTTCATAAAAGCAATTAATCCGTGCTGTGACGGAAAATTCGGATATTTTCTTTATAATAGCTGTACTACAGATTCACAAATAAGGTGGCTGTATTTTAGCTCTAAGAAACTCTCGAGAATTATGAAAGAAGTATGGCCGGTGTCAGATTACCACCTCGGGTTCTCCGACCGTCCGGCTGCGCGAAGTGTTCAGGCTGTGATCGACGAATGGGGCTTAGCCCGAAATTTGACCCGCGATAAGAAGAGAGTCTATAAAGGGCGCTGATTGAGCGCAGAAGGCATTATTCGTATCTCGTCTGTATGCTAAGGTGATTGTCATTTGTATTTATCTTTCGTTCGTTATATATTAAAATCAATTTAGTTCAACACGGTTTTTAAATTGTTATTGCTTTTAAACCTCCCAGCAGTAGTAATATTACAGGGACGCTGGCACGATTGCGCTGCTCTTGACGCGATATCGATGAATAGGCAGTGTCAGTCAGGCCACGTGCTACATAAAAAGGCGCGAGTCCCTCGGACCCCTTACTTGCAGCAGCAGCGCGAAGATGACCCACTGGTAGTACTTGTGCTGCTTGACCAGCGGATGGGGCCCGTGGCCGTGCACCTCGGTCTTGGACACCCCGCTGTTGGACACGCCCGGATAGGGTATCGACCTGCCCAGGCTCATGTTGAACGCGTGTATCATGCTGTAGGTGGTGTGCAGCCAGCAGAAGGTCTCGAGGACGACCTTGTCGACCGAGCCCGCGGCCTCGCAGTGAATCGGCGAGCCGCTGATGCTCTTGCAGGCGAGGGTCAGGCAGCCGGCGAGCAGTAGGGCGACGGTGGCGCGATAATGCAGTCGGAAGATTAGGGTGTCCTCAGCGACCCGCTGCACCTTGAACAGGGAGCGTATCGAGCCGAAGACGTCGATCATCTTCAGCATTATGGGCATCTTACGTGGGCGCCGGGAACGCCGCTGACGTGGCTACAACTGCCGGGCAAACGTCACGTGGCCCGCTTTTTATTTCTCTTTCTAATGCTCCTCACGGAGGGGTCTCGGCGCCCCTCCTACGGGTGAGAGGATTTGGCTTCGTTTGGATTTGCCGGGTGGAATTATTTTTTCTATTACACTATTCTATTATCTATAATCGCGCGTTCGCTGCAAAAAGCGACTACAACTAAATTATGAAACGATCGTTCGCTTTGAGAACGCTTTCCTATTTATGACTTATTTATATTGATTTTTGATCAAGAAAACTTACTTGACTTACTATATTGTTGATATTCTTAATAACTTTTATCAAGCTAAAATTGCATCTATCGTTCGACTTGAATTAATTTACTAGACATTGATAGTACAAAATTACACCTCCTTAGGAAATAACTTAAGAAACAATCACAAGCCACATGGTGAATTTCGAAATGGATGAAGTAGACACGAGGTTATGTCGAAAAAAAAATCTTCTGAAAGCCTACGTGCGGGTCGAGTTAAGGCTCAAAAACATATCGATAAAGTTTTGATTATAAAGATGGATATGGAACTGTGTGAAGCACATGACACCTTATTATTGATATATGTACAGTCCTTAAAGAAAGTTGAAAAAATTGGGATTGATATTGAAAGAATGGAAAATGGTTCAAAATAAGATCCAAAATTTGTGAGGTGGACTGTGAAAGTTCCATAAACAATATTTTTTTAATCAACACGCTCTCATTATAATACATTTTAATTATTGTTAAAGTTTACATTTGAATTTCAAACAATCAATAAACACTTACTTTGAGCAATTATGTTAGAATTCCGATATTATATTAGAATTGATCTGTGAAATTCACGTAATATCCGATGAAATTGCAATTATTAATAAATATAACGTGTGAAGAATAAAGTTTTATTTTTGACCAACATATTCTATCTTTAAATAAGATGCACTATAGACGCCATTTCATTCGTAAAAATAATGATGTTAATAATTATAAATAATTAGTATGAACTTTATAGGAAAATAATCTTCGTACGGATAAAATATAGAAGTTATTAACGTACATTTTTCACGTGATGCTTATAACACTTGTAACATATAGTTTGGTTATACGGTAAATCTTAGAATAAATAGTAATAATTTATCGTCAAAATTATATAAAGCTATAGAATCACATTGGTAAAAGAGAAATTGTGAAACTCTATCTGATTTTCTCGCATAATAATATATTGTGCATTCTGTTGCGAAGATCATTTTTCAACTTTCGTTTGTAACTCGCGTTCAACAATTTACAACGTTTATCGGGGTTTAATATCAGTCGAAATACGTAACCTGTACCCCGCTTCCGATACAGAATTGGAAACTCTCATTTTGCTATTCTACATGCGGCGAACGCGCCTCACCGACTCGCGAACAACGCTGGTATAAGCCTTAATTCAAAAAACTACCAAGCCATCCATTAGGAAGGCACAAATTTGCCCATTCCTTAATCGGCAATCCTCCACCGCTGCATAATCCAAACGATAGCCCAAAGCCCCCCGATCTTTCTCGCCACGGCCATGCTCACCGCTTTCTCTCCAGCCTCACTGGCCCGTCCGCGCGAGCTGCTCCCCGCCCGATGGCCGGCATCCTCGCATCGGCCGCGGGTGACGCCCGTCGGCTCGCGGCGCTGGCCGTCGGCGCTGCATCGCCTCCTCACGTCGCCGCGGGCTCCGAGTCCTACCCGGGCGCCTTCATCCCGTGGCGGGCGCGGGTCGAGGCGTAGGCGCGCACCACCGAGCCATCCGCGGCCGAAGCTCGAGCGAGCGAACGAACTGTTTTTCTCCTCTTCTTCGCGTCCTCCTTCTTATGGTCTATTCCTCGAGCTCGCCCGCACAAGCGCGCTTGGACGAGGCGTTAAGCTGGCGTCGACGGTGGAGCTAGTCCGTGCATCATTCCGGTGGCGATAATTCGCGGCAACCGTGTTCAATTCTGGCACGCAGTCGTTCGTAGTCGTGTAACTTGCTTCCGGATAAGTTTGAGAAAACTCCCGAGCACGCGGTTGAATGATGATTTAGCCATTTTCAAGCTTAGCATATGACTTTCCATGAAACGTCAATTATAATTATCAAAGTGACGAAGCCATCTAGTGCTTTGTAAATTGAATTCTAAAATAACGTTGACATCGTGTTCGTGTAAAATTTGAGGTTATATGCCACTACAAGTATGCAGAGTTTAAGGTGACCTCGAGACACGAGGAACTGATATCATCTCAACTGTAATCGAGGCTTGATTAAACGGAACTAGAGACGATAAAAATGCCAACGATTTCGAAAAAAAACTATCCACATTCGGCCGATGACTCGTAAAGTAATCATTTAGACCTGCGAACGGACGCGCGAGCGCAAGCGAGAACGAGCGACGAGCCGCGAAGAAACCACGGTTCCGGCACTTTTTCCGGATGATACTTGAGGTGGGATAAAGCGTGCGAGCATCGCCGGCAAATCATCGTCGCGCACCAATTGCGCGTACTCAGAGTTCCCGGGCCATCGACGTGACCGCGCGGAAATGCATGGGGAAATCGGGCAGAGGAGGAAAGAAACGAAGGAACGAGCGGAAAGGGAAGAGGGGCCTCGACGCAACGACTTTTTTTTACCCTAGGCCGAGATAGAACGAGCACATCGCTCGGGCGCGCGCGGCACTCGGTCAGAGAACGGCCAAGCGCCGCCAGTGTGACTAAGAAGAGGTGGAAAAAGAAGAGGCAGAGGGAGGAGGGAGGAACAGGAGGAAGCGGAGAATAGGCAGCAAGAATGAACGGCCGAGGCGGCGGCGAAGGCGACGGCGGCGGTGGCGGCGAGAAAAACGTACGGTCAAGTTAGAGGCGACCGGGAGACCTTAAAGGGGGAGAGCGAGGAAAGAGAAAGAGAAAGTGAGCCGCGCCGCGCCACCGTGGCCGGGGGCGAAAGGGGTTGGGGGGTTGGGAGGGGGGGGGGAAGGGGAGGGGCGCGAAGACCGGCCGAGAGACTTGAGGGGCATCCCTTGGCCTCGACCACCGCCTCGAACACGCATAACTCATATTATCTCCCGAGTTTCCGAGCCCCTCGCCCCACGGCCCGCAGCCCCCTCGACAGCCGCCCCCGCCAGCACCCTCCGCGGGGCGGAGGGGAGGGGGCTTCCTTTTCGTGCGAGCAGCCGTGACACGCGCGGACCTCGACTACTCGGGCGAATCTTAATACGACGCCGCGCGAGCAACGCGTATTTCTACCTTTCCTTCCGCGTTATTTCGCATCTAGACGCCTCCCCTTTAAGAAGGCAGCCTCGGGGCTCGAGGAAATCGCATCGGTCTAATGTTTCATATATATATATGTGTGTGTGTGTGTGTGTGTGTGTGTTTAGATAAACCTCAGCAACGGCTCTTTCTAAATGGAAGCGAGCGAGCGTTGGAATTCCAGAAAGATTTCTTCGTTAATTCATATACTATATGCTATATATAGAAATCAAGCACATCGTTTAAGTCCATCGATAGTTTTTCTAGCTATTCAATCAAATATATGAATTATTAACGTACCAAGTTCAATGGATTTATCTTTATGTTTTCAATTGATTTATCAATTGATAAAATCTTACTATGGTAGTACTGAAAAAAATTTTATTCAATATATCAATATTTTCGTCACCTTCAGTCTATTCTATGACATTTTTTGAATTATAATTTTTAAGTTATTCGAATTTTAGTATCCCTTATCGAATAAATCAGTGATATAAAATATATCATCAAAAAAAAATTTGAATGAAATTTCTAAGGAAGATCAATAATTTGTAACATTTTCAGAATTTCATTGTGTAATTAATCAGCAAATCGGCAAGTGACTTTCTGTTCCGCATACATTGTGCGAAGAAATAAAATAAAATTATCATAAATGAATTAAATTTTTCCGTTGAACTATAATAAATTAATGCATAAATCTGTCCTTTAAAACATTAGACAGTGGACACTATAACTATTTTTTACCGATGCTTTCATATATAAAAGCTTTTGAATGAAAATTTCATCGTATCTAAAACATCCATAGATTATAAATTTTATTTACTTTCTTGATTAATTAAAAATATCCACTCTTCCATGCTTTAAACAGTTATAAACGTATTTAGTCCATCGATAGAACCTGTTTATGTCAACACTTTAATACATTTATATACTTATCCATGTATAAGTATTGAATAATTACTTTGCATTATGTATGTCTAAGAATCGGTCGCCTATCGGCTTATTGGCGTGCCCATTTTCACAAATTCGTATAATTTTTCCCAAATTTCCAAATCCCAAAACAAAAGTTTTGCATGACTCATTGAATATAATTAATTTTAATTATTATTAAAACTTGTTACGATTCCTTCTTAATAATTGTTTATATATATAAACTTATGTAACTTCGTCGCCTCTCATTTTTCAAATAGTCGAATATAAAGTTGAAATAAACGTCTATTCGCTTCTTACACCCTGGAGGGCATATAAACACAAAAGCATCGCGTCGAAATCGAGAAATCGTCGCACAGTCCCAGGGCAAAAATTCTCGCGAGCAGAAGCAGAATGCGGCTGAGGGGGCATCTGCGAAACTACCTTGACTCGGGCGCGTCGGGACTAAAGGACGGCCCAGCGTCGACCGCTCGCTGCCGACTACAAAATAACAGAAGCGAGCCGGGCATTGCGCGCTCGCGAAAATTGGCCTGCGCGCCTCGCGCCTCGGACGGGGCTCGCCCGCGCGCCCCGAGCCGGCGCCATAAGCCGCCGAAGCTCTGCGCCCGTCCGCGCGCGGCGGCCAAATCCAATAAGGGAGCGCGATGGCGATTTTAATATTATGCTAAAAAGCTTTTTAATTTGCGCGCGACCGCCAAACGGCGGCGCATCCATACAATTTTCCGACGACCTCGATATTTATAAATGCACGAACTTGACATCGAATATTCTCGGGCAAAACGGGGGAGCGGCGACGGCGGCCAAGCAGTTGCACCTCCTCCTCCTCCTCCCCCTCCTCCTCCTCCACGCGCATTCGATCCCACCCGCGCGATCTACTCCGTTCTCTCTAGCGTTTCTTCTTCGATTCTTTCTTTTTCTTGGGTTCTTTTTTTCTCTCATTCTCCCCCCCCCCCGCACTCGGCCTTTAACTCCGGGCGTCGGAGGAAGACCTGTTGTTCTAGATTGCAGTCGCTCTAGCCAGGGTAGTGGGGGCGGGGGCGCCGACGAGTGGGAAGCCGGTCCAGATGAGGAAAGAGCTTCGGGCAATTCTGGATCGCGAAATTATTCTTTACATATATATACATATGTATATATCGGTGCTTTTGTTCCCCGCGGAGCGAACACTTGATGAAAATGGACCGTTCCTGGAAAATTGGCGCCGCTTAATCAAGAAATGAAAAAAATCGTCGAAGAAAACTGAGGGGTAACGAGAGAGAGAGAGAGAGAGAGAGAGAGAGAGAGAGGGACAAGCAGGGATGGTAGAATCGAGTAAGAAATAGTACACTTTTGACCCGAATTGATATATGCTTGAAAATAGAGATATAACAATGAGACGATGACTAGCAGAGGACGGGCTGGGCGTTTTATTTGTACCGGCATTACTTTGACATATTTTACATTTGAAAGCTGAAAGAACGGGGGGAGATTCCGATATATACAGCGGTGCATTATTCAAATTTCAAGGATAAACGATCGCAGGTATTATTCGAATAGCGTATAGAATTTCTGTAAGTTGCGATGACAGCTAACAAAATGTGTCGGTAACTTTATCTTTCTATTTGGAACAACTGAACGTTAAATATTTAGTTCGAACGGCACATTTTCCAAAAAAAAATTCGAATTCAATTTTAATCAACTTCGTTCTATGTAAAAACGAAGGATATATCCTTTTTCCGCAAATTCTTACTTTTCTACAAATAAAATATCCATTTTATTTTATCTAAACTGTAAAATGTTAGAACTCATTCCTTACGGTTATTCAAATTTACACAATTACTATAAATAACTTGATAAAAGACCATATACTTTTAAAAACTTTATTATTCATCGAATGAAATCAGTCAGCGCGTCGTCATTTATTTTTATCACTCATTAAAAATACATCAGTTGACTTTAAAAATAATACCCTCCTTAACGATATCTTGTCGTTAAATGAGTGGGGCGGTAGTCAAGTCAAAGTTCTATAAATATCGATTTTTATTTGTGTAAACAGTCACTATAAAATCGTTTCTCGACGCTGAGAGTCGAGACTGTAAAAGATCGTGTATGTAAGAACTCCGTTAAGCCTGGATTTACGAAACGGGATTTCAAGAGTATACGCAATACTTCCGAGCTCTTTTTCCCCCACCTTTTACTTCATTGGCGTGCCCTTCCTGCAAATCGTCGTATCCCCCCCCCCCCCCCCGACTAAATCCAAATCGGCATCGAGCGCAAAATCTTCGCCGCGAAACTTCGCGCAATCGCCAGTCCCCTAAAAGCCTCGCGTAAGCTCACCGCATCGCCGAACAAATAAACCCCGGCGCCATTGTGCGGCCATACGGAAATAGACTCCTAGAGGCAATGAACTCGCCCGTAGAGTCGAGGCCCCGAGCTCCCCTTTCCCCGCTCTCTCTCTCTCTCTCTCTCTCTCTCTCATCCTCTCTCCCTCCCTCTCCATCGCTCGTCCACAGCAGCGTTTCCCCAAAAGCCGATCGATCATCGTCGATCCTTATCCCATCGCTCGGCAGGATCGGGTTTGGATATACCGTCGCTCTGACCCTCGTCCGCGCGTTCGGCCACGCGACCGAAAGTCGGCCGGTGCCGAGCTCGTCTGGTATCGGCGCTGCGCGCGGATCGACTTTTACTCTCGTCGGGCGCGCGGGCGCCCCTTTCTTTTTATTGCTAACCGATATATAAATTTAGATCTGGCCGGCGCTCCGCGAGGCGAGCGCGTCCCGCGCCGCCGGCGAACTGATGCTTCTGACGCCAGCGCATCGGGCCTCGGACGAGTCTCTTCCATTCTTGCGCAGCAGAAGCGGCCGGCACTGCATGATAATTCATTGCTCGGCTAAAGCGGAGGAGGGAAGCAGTGTTGCAGCTTCGATGCCACGTACGATTTGTCAAGTAAATTTTCACGATCCAGTTTTATTTTAATATGATGAATTATCGTCTCTTCAACTTCCTAGAGAAGCTCTCGTTAAGACTGGACTCGTGACTAACAATTATTAAAATTAATCGACGACTTATAACATTTGGCAAGAAAATTATCGTCACTTCAGAGGCTGCGTTAGAAACGTAAATATACTATAAATTTTTGTGGTCACGATAACGAATTTTTATTCAGAATTTTTGTGATATATCGAAGAAATTGCTGTAAAACAGATAAAAATTTGTAATGCGGGTATTAAATGAATATCAGAGCAAATCAAGAATATAAGTAAATTGTATCCCTCATTGTCATGTTTAAACTTACAAATCCCAACCCAGCGAACAACAAAACTACATATCGCAAAATTATGAATTTCAAATCTCAAAACATTGAGTGGACACGTCCTAAACCTGTATTAATCCCAAACTAATGCAGCCCATAAATCTTAAATATGCTTTATCCTGACCTTGCAATGCATGAAACTCTGACTTGAAACGTCTTATAAACTTCAGACGGCAAACCCTACGTCAAGACACCTGAAAACTTTGAACCTTCAACCTTGAACGTCCAAATCTATTGTGAATCTCAAAAGACGAAATTCAAATCCCGTAAAACAGTAAACCTATTAAACCTTAACCAAAAATCTCTTAACTATCCATCCGAACTATATAAGACTAAAATCTATATAAAATATAAAGCCAGAGACCTGAAGTGTATTATTGCCAACCTTAGAAGGCGCAATTCTATAGAAAATGGTTGTAATTATTAGGCTTTGACTTCATTCATGTAGGATTTTGTATAATCTTGAAATGCATTTGTTTGTTCGCTTCTTGGTATTTATAAAACTTTAGATTTATATTTTAAGGTTGTCTGAATTTAGGATTAATATAAGTTTCTTATTTGTTGATTAGGGTTCTAAAATTTAGAAATATAACTAATAAAGAATAGAGGCGAGGTAGTTTTTACATTAAGTTAGTTTAACATCTGAAATACATAAAAGATAAAAAAGTTTTAGGCTTTTTGATTAAATATTTATTTGAAGGTTCGACGCACTATGTAAATCCTGAGTAAAAATGATGATGATCGAATCCAAGAATATGTAAGATATCTCATATAGTCTTCGGTACCGACAATTTAATTTATTTATTTATTTTCTAAAACTTTCCTCGATAATTCATACAAATAAGAAATTATTAATTTATGCAGCTGATTTTTCTCGACCGGCTCAACGAGCCGTGTAATAGTATCACACTTTTAAATTGAACTAATAATATCTAGAGGAAAGAAGAGAAGTACTTGTGTTAAGCTTTCTCTTGATACAGAAAAAACTATAACCATCAGAATAATAGTTAGCTAAAAGATTAATGTATTTTTGTGCAATATTTTTTTAAGTTAAACTTCGCTTTATAGTTTACGATTGTAACAGTATAATAATAGTATTATTATGAATAATATAGATAGTAATGATTACGTAAATTATAAATAAAGCGCTCGTTCGATCGTTATGTTGAACTCTTCCTAGGACGATATTTAAATGAAAGTTTCTACAATGATATGGACCGTGCAATGAAGCAGCGCAAGCCTTTAATTCACCGTGCGAACGGTACCCATATACATCCGTAGAAAATCCCGCAAGAAACACAATCGAAGCGGTGTAACGGATCGGATCGCCTCACTCTCTCTATCTCTCCATCTTCCTCCCTCTATCGACAGCCCTCGCTCACTAGCTAAAGATGGTCGGGAAGCTGTGCGCAATAGCCGCGACTATATAAAAGTCTCGTTTATATATACATATATCTATATATCTATCTATATATATATATATATATATATATATATATATATACACACACACACGTGCCTATAGAGCCGGCCGGTCGTTTCCGTCCCCCGCGTGTCCCGGCTCGCCGCGCGCGGCGATGTGTCTCCGATTACGCGCGCCATCAATAACAAAACGGGGCGAGTGACCGAGGCGCGCCCGTCTCTCGGCGCGCTGTCGGAAGCGCGGGCGCGCGCTCGGCAGCCCCTCGCGCGCCCTCGTCCCGCGCCGCCCGGCTGCAATTAATCGCCGACGGACGAGCCGATCCCGCGGGTGCCGCGCGCGCGCGACGACGACGCGGGCAGGCGGCAGCCCGCCGCGTGCCCCCGTTGGGCGGGGGTTCGGGCGCGCTTCTATATACAGTCGAGGCCCGGCTCGATCCTCGCCCGCCGCGTCGAGAATAGCTCGAGTGCGTACCGAAAGAAAAAACAATAAAAAAAAAAAAAAAAAACGGAAAAACAGTCGATCGAACGCGCCTTCGGCGTTTTAGCGTTCCTCGTCGTTTTGTTTCGTTTTCACTTTTACAAGCGAGCTCGGAATGTCTCTAGTCGACGTGGCATCCGTCGAGGATCCCGTGTCGACGTACGCTCGGACACGTTCGCCGCCAAATGTATCGTCGGCGCGAATGCTTCGTTCGTCAACGCGACAGCAAGTGCATCAAACAAAAAGCCGAGTCAACGGATAATTCCTTAATTCCCTGTGCAATCGCGAATGGAATCTTATCATTTGGTGGTCGTAATCCCCATTATTCAGAAATCAATTTCTTGGAATGCAAAGAATGGCGGAAGTTCGAAAATCGAATTAAAATATTATAGAGTTAAAAAAGTCTTTCGACAGATGCTATTTTTGATCAATGAAGAGATAACAATTGTGAGATCTTTGATTTGTAAGTAGTTGACACCAAGGGCTCATATTGAAGTCTGAGCATAATTCAATGCTAATACACCGATGAGGAAACGTTGTCAGCGATGGTTTTGGTTCGGATGGATCGAGCTAAATAACGGAAATCATAAGAAAAAAAATGAATAGACATGTGTAGAGAAAATAAAATATCCGGAGCTAAATTTTGAGCTGCCTAAGTCCAGATTCGGTTTCATTTTATCCCATCCTCGCACTGCTACACGAAAAACACCGATTACTTCCAAATTCTCGACCCTATCGAGATTTAACTAAAATTATTACTTGGTCCTTATGGAATTCGAGAACATTTTATGGGCCAAAATATTCTTTTTGTAAGTGAAACCCCTCTATCGTTGAAAAGTTATTGAAAGAAATAAAATCCGGCGAATTGTAAACACGTTAGTTACGCAGTCGATATTCTCGTTAACGCTTGTCAATTCCGTCGAACTTCAATCGGCAATGAACTAATAAACCACACGTTCGTTGAAACATCTGTGCTTCTGGTGTCATTAATTCTTCGAATTCGGTGTCGATAGTATAAGGGACAGTCGTTGGAAAATTGCCACCGTCGTTATGGTACGTTGACAAAAATGCCCTAGCTTGAAAACCAAAGAACCTGTTGAGTCGTACAAAGTTACCGAGTTGGTTTTCAGTTCGCATCGGTCTTGTCTAGTTCAAAGTCGACCAAGACCGTCACCCAGATTCCCGGGCCATCCTTCTGAATTTTAGAATAAAAGCTGCTACGCGGTCGCGAAATCAAACCTCGCTTTTTTAATAAATAATTTAATCTACTAACCTAAATTCCATAATTTTCTATAATTATTTTCTTGCAAAGAATAATAAAAAAAAACAAATTTTCATTCTATTCATATTCTAAAATTGTTTTTTTAAACACAATGACTTGAATTAAGCAAACTTGACCTACTGATATTAATTTCATTAGTTGAAATATTTTCAAAGTTTTTTCGCATCGCTCAAGGAATTCGGTGATTTACCAATTATTCTTCATAAAAATAGAATCGCCAAAATTCTCCTCCCCTTCCCGCCAATTTTCACACTGCATAACGACGCGCACAAATCATTCTTTATCCGCAGTAAATATATATACATACATATGTGTGTGTATATATATATATATATATATATATATATATATATATATATATATATCTTTTAGATCCGAAGCTCCAGAATACGCGCTATATCGACGTACGCGGACGGTTCTCCCGTTTAAATATTTCAGGTGCTCTACTCCCGGCCCTGATGCGGTAGTTTTATGCTGCATTTTGCCCGGGGAGCTATCGATGCGCGCAGAAACCCTCGCTATATCTGCAAAATTTATCTTGCGTGCGCGGTCGCGGCGTCAACGTGTGCATATATATGTATATATATATATAGATGAAGGAACCAGCCTCCCTCGATTTAACGGTGACTCAAAGAGAGCCGGGACTGATGCATGGACGAAAGTGACACGCCGCTATGCCGGAGTCGTTAATAAACAATCGCGATGCCGCGACCAAGCACCAAAGCCACTTCCCACGTGTGTGTGCGTGTGTATATATATCGCTTCTGGCTCGGCGTCACGTACACCTCTCAAAATTTTCCCGTTCGCCTGTTTACTTCGCCAAAAGTTCTGGGGGAGGGACAGACACTAAGAGAGAGAGAGAGAGAGAGAGAGAGAGTAAAGAGGAGAGGGAGAGGGAGCTGAACAATAAAGAGAGAGAGAAAGCCGAACGAGTCCGCGAGCGCGGAGGAGGCTAGAGTCGTGGCAGCATTTTGGTCGTCAAGGCATTCGGGTCATTGTCGCGCTATAGATAGAGAGAGAGAGAGAGAGAGAGAGAGAGAGAGGGAGAGAGGGAGAGAGAGACAGCACGCGCTCCTCACCGAGAGCCAGGCCCTATATTATATTACGGCCTCGTTCCCGCTCTCGCGGCCGATTTTCATCCCCACCCCCCTCCACACTCCGCCGCCAACCCGACATCTCCTTCTCATCTGTAATACGGAGGCAGAAATGGCAATTCAAGCTCATTATTTCGTTGCTTCGGTGAGAGGAATGGGGGGCACCTACCAAAGAGCCAAAAGTTCGAACGTAGAAACTTCCTGCTTCTTCATCGTCTATCTATATATACTCGTACATTTCTCTCCCGTTTTCTTTTTTTTTTTTTTTTAATCGACTGGCAGACGCTGATCGCTCTCCCGTGTCTCGCGGGCGTTTTATGGACGGTGGGAGGGGGGGGGGACTTGTGAAAGAAAAATTGGTTGATTTATAGCAGACACCTGGGTGTGCGGTAACGCATGGAAATCTCCTTCCTTCGCAAATTTTACGATGCACTCTTTGCTATACGGGATAAAAACGAAATGCACGCTCGATCATCCGAGCTACTACTACTATAAGTATTGACTTAAAGAGTTCTAAGTAAATAATTTTTTTTAATTAAAAAATTATTTTTTCGATGTAAGTAATATTTATTATATTTAAATAAATAATGTATTAATTTACGTAAAGTATTTATTTGATAGGATTCAAGTAGATAGTCACTTATTTTAGTTTTTTTTCAGTCAAATTTACGAGTAAATTAAAGTATCTCGAAAAAATTCATTACAAGCTTGCATTTGTCTATATTACAAAAAAAATTTGTTTAGATAAGACTTGCTAACAGACAGAAATCGAGATACATTCACATTGTCACAGTAAATCTAATTGATCTTAAATAAATTCAGTTCGTTTCCTTAAGTACAGAGCTTTAATCAACCAAAGGGATTTTCTTAAAAAAAACCTCGAACATTCTAATAGACAAAGAATGGAAACGTATTACTCATATATTACTCGAGTTCTAAAAAAATTTTAGAAAAATAGGTTTTCCAACTTACATTCTATTAAGATTCTATATTATACTAGATTTTCATTAAGTAATTTATTTAAAACTACTTATATACAGATATAAAATGAAATACTTCAATCGAAACATCTCCATCAGCATTGTTATATTAAATGCGAATTTTTATTTAATTATTATTGAGTACCTTATGGGAACGTCTAAAAAATTATTGGATCAAATGATTATCATATTATTCTAAATACGTAGAATTCTGAAGTAATGAGGATAAATAACGCTAAATATACGTAAAACTCAGTTTTCTTAGAAAAGTAATACAAAACAAAATTGTCTTTCGAATACCTATTGAATGAGCAACGAAACACAAAAATAGCACCTCTAGTCTTTTAATAACCCGTCAAATAAATTGCTAACAACATTTTTTCACGGTCTTCGCAATGATGTATTAGACAACTCAACGTGTTTGAGTCGAACTTGGTATATTCCTTTCGTGTACTCCTTCATTTGACAAATGAGTTACTTTATTTTGCATTCCGGTGTCGGGGAGGTTTTGTACATGGATATACACACACACACACACACACACATATATATAACATAAACAAACTAGCGAATTGTTAGAAGTTATATTTATATCAATCCGCTAAGAAATGGAGCGTTCTAACAAAAACGTTCTGATATCTCTAATATGGTGTAAAAATGTGCTTGCGAAAAAAAGAATTTTTCTTGAAAATTTCTAAAAAAAATGAGTCAATCTACGATCGCAATCGTGAGATATCGATAAATTTATGTAATCTTACAATTTGGGCATTCGAACGCCTTTGAATGAATTTAAAAAAAAAATGCATAAAATATCCGCTGAGAAGCTGCTTTTTCATACAACGTATCGAGATAATCCAGGGGTCGGCGTAAAAACCAAAACCTCCTCCTTCTCATCTCGCTCGGTCGCGAGCAGCTCTGAAAAAATGTCGCAGCCTCACGAATTCCACCAATACACACACGCGCGCGCGCGCGCGCACACACACACACACACACACAGATGCATTATTCGTACATGCATTGGTGGACTGCGCGCTCAGCCCTGACGCGGGGGAGGGGTGAGGTAGACGGAGCATAAATCGCCCGCGGGGGCGTTTATAGATAGCGATGAGCCAGCGCGCCCACGTTTCTGCATACGAGACGGCGACGGGCTCCTCTCGGCCCTGCCACGCGAAGCTCGCGCGCGCGCGCGATAATAAGACAATGGCCCGCGCGGCGGACGACGCGAGCGAGCCCCTCGAACTCGCGGGGCGGCGCGGGCGCGTCCGCGAAAACTGGACAATGGACGATAGACGGGGATGGATCGAGAGGCGTCCGAGATGATGGATTCGCTCGATTGAGTCGGGTCCGGAAGCTGGAGCTGGCGAAAATCCGCACACCGCCAATGGGCTCGGGAATTTTTACCGGTAGATCGGTGCGAGTGCCGTTGTAGTGCTTAGCCGGCTGTAATCGAAGCCGTATCCCCATTTTCATTCATTTTCACCAGTTCACAGCAATTATTGAATGGAAGATCGTGCATCGCTCTATCCGATTATCTTGCAAAAACCTCGCATAACTCGACAAAAATGAAGAAGCATTTGCATTCCGTGTCATAAGCCAATTCTAACGAAAGGTAAAAATTTCACTTGGTTAAGGATCGATTCTTGGGAACAAATGAAAAATATTAATTACCTAAACCTCAATATTTCGTATTATGCGAAAATCGAGGCGAGCGAGCAGGCCAAAAATACAAATTCCTTATTAGATACGAAAGTGAGATTGAACGACGGTTGCCGCTTAATTTTTAAATCTTAGAACGACAAGGTTTCTAAGTTATTCGTAACTTTTCCGACTACGGTAATCTCTTATAGCTACGTTTGGCGTATTAAAAAACGTGCAACTTTATAACTACCCTCTGTACTTCAGAAATCAATCGCCTAGAAAGTGGAACCAAAAAAATTTGTTACAAATTCAATCCGACGTAAAAATCTCCCGGTGTATTTTCATTCTTTTTTCACACCACGCCTCGGCGCCTCGATAGTTTCCCTAGCCTCTTCCGTCCGCTGCCTCATAGTTCTATATTTATTTTACATTTTCTAGTATTTCTACTGAAACTCGGCATACGAAGAAGCAACAATGAAAAATCGCGTAGGCTATAAATAATATATTCTACGTTAAAAAAAAAAACAAAAAAGATCCTTTGCAAAACTAGTTATGGACATACGGCGACATTAATATGAAGAAAGGCTAAATTTTTAAATACTGATATATGCGGTAATAAAGTGTTTGATGATCTTGTCTACTAAATCAGAATCACGAGTCAAGTAACGATTAATGGCGTCCCATCCGAAGTATTAGTTTTATTTTACTATATAAGAAGCGCGTTGTGCAAAAAAACTTCTATCATGAAATATTTTATAAATCACTATAATCTATATATATTAAAATACGGTAATACATTCTCATAAACACGAAAATCAGCGGAAGATAAAATTTATTAATTATCTGAAATATATAAAAATTTTCGACTCGGTATAATGTATCGATTCTGTCAAAAGTAAATTGGACACGACCGTACATGTGTTTCCAATCCACAAATTAATAACGATACTTTGTCATGATACGTTTCCTGGGCCATACGTATTAATCATCCAGGCTGCGAAATCATTTTTCAAAATTTCGTATGGCTACCGTCGAATCTACCCCCGCGAAGCCGCATCGGCTCGATTTCGAAACTACCGCCTCATAAGGATCGAACGCAGCTGCGGTACTCGCCGTATCGCGCGGCGACACGAGCGCCGCGTATCAAAAAGTTTTTGCGGATTCAGCAACGGCCTGTCCCAACCGGCCAGCAACCCCCTCCCCTGTTCCCCTGTTGCGGACGCATAAATAAATCGGGATCACGAGATAGTATAGAGACAATTGAAAAATTAAGGGGCCGACGGCGACGAGGCGACATCTTCAAAAATAACGCGCGGGCGTGTAAATTTAGAATGCCGGGCCGGAATTGCGTAAGGGAGCGCGACGGGGGGTCGACAATTTTCTCGCGCGACGCCTTATTTAGAAGGCGTCGGCGACATGTATAGCAAAATATCTAAAATATCTTCGATGGGCGAAGCGGGGGGGGCAGGAGGAGGGGGTTCGACAGCTCGCGCGCGCCGACGCGATCCGGAGGCGCTCGGTGTTTAGCGGCCAAACTAATGTCGGCCGCGATCGTGTATACGGAAAAAATAACGAAGATGCTACACCGACTGAAAACGATCGAGATGACTCGTCGTAAAGCGCGTTTTCAGAAGGAGGCTGCGCAGCGGGGGGGGGGGGAAGACGACGAATACAAGCCGAGACGGACATTTATATTATGCATAAATAATCGTATCGCGCCGCGCTCAGCCCCGGCTCGTCCGAGTTATGACTTTTACTTTATACTCGAGAACTACCGCGCTTAAATCTGTTGCTCCTGCCCATTAAAATTGTCGCGGGGGGATGTATTTTATTTTCACGACGACTCTTGTGCGCAGGGGCTCTTTAAAAATGACCCCGCGTTACTGACCGTTTAATGGCTATTTATTCATAAAAAATTGCATCGCTTCTCTTGGCCAGTGCACAAGCCTCGCGAGAGGTATTTGTTTATCAATGTTATGTTAAAATTATTTTTGAATTACTCCTGGCACATATATATATATATATATATATATGAGCGAATTCAACGCGACGAAAAAAAAAAAATAAATCAACCGCGCACAATATACGTACGAATTTATTGCGAGCGTTACTCATTTTTCAATGTTTCGTTTTATTTTCATGTTTACTCTGCACTAATTGTCAGCAAAATTTATGTATAATTTTACCACAAATAATGGCAATAAAGCGAAGTGGACAGAGTATCGAAGCAGACCGAGAGTGAAACGGAATTTGTTTTATTCATGTGCACCTTAACTTTATTCTTTTGCATAATAACTTTCCGTAAGAGTTCGTCGTTGCACGTTGATAAACAAAATAGAGAAGGAGTTCTTGCGCAAGTGCGGTAGGAACAATGTATAGATAAGCATTAATTCAACAACATTGACGTAAATCGTTCACCTTTATCGAGAAATACGAAAATTTTTGTCTTAGTTCTTCACTGATCAACATTTACTTGGAAAATTCACCGTTGGATATCGTGTATAATAATATTGTAACTATAATATTTTACAAGTATCTTTCCAAGATATTAAACATCAGTGCAATTCATCGCTATTAATTATTTTTTATGATGTAAAATATTTTTTATAAAAATTATTATTTATTCATTCGCATCGACAGTCAGGTAGAACTAATTATCTTCTATAGAAAGGTAAATTCCGCAATTATTATAAACATAAGCAGCTACGTGGAAACGACTGACGATTTACTTAAGAAAATTTTCATTTAACAAGTTTCACCTTAATCTAAATATAGGGACACGGTGAGTTATTCAAAAAATGCATTAAGTATGTTTTTTTAATCATAATTGCGGGAGTATAATAATGTCATGGTTCTCATTAACATAACTTACGTAAGACTCAGACTGACTTCGGAGCGAACAAGCCCTATTATGATTCACGGTCACCTCGCGGAAGATAAATGAAAACTCTATTGGTATAGAAATTGGCCAATATAATCGTATAAAAGTTAAGAGTCTGCGAGACCATAAAATGTAAAGAGGAATGGATTTTTTTTTTTCGTTGAAACGCTGGTCCCGATCGTCTATAGTACGAGATACGAATGGGGTCAGAAATTTTATTTGCTTCTTCCAAATTTTTTACCAAGCTTGACCGGCCGCTCCCAAAGGCCCCGTGGCTTCGTGTATTCGTGATCCACTCTTTCTACAATGTACTAACATATTATTATACTACTGCGCGTGGACTCGCGCAGTTGCAATCGAGATTTTAACGTTCCTGCGTGGAATTTTCAGGCCTCTATGTTGCCCAAGTTGCAAACAATTAAATGTTATTCGTGCCGAATCCTATGATTTTTTTTTCACCATCTCTTTCAGTTCCCATCATTAATTTCAGACGTTAATCGCTTCGAAAAGAAATTAAAGAGAAAGAAATCGATTTATTTTGAAAAATTAAACGAGTTTCTCTCAATCTCTTTTTTGAACATTCCGGAAACATAATCGTGACAAATATGCACCGATTCACATTTTTAAGAATAGTTTCAAAGTTCTTTCTTCTTCAAATAGCTAGCATTGATTCTATGTATTAATCTTTTTTTTTTAAACAAATTTCTTATGCTTTTTTTATATAATCGTAAAGTTTTTCTCCAGAGCTATACCTCGCTTACGAAAAATCAGTACATCAAAAAAAGCATAGTTAGGATTCTGTAGACGGACCTCTTCAAATGGAGAATTATCGAGCAACCGCGATTGTCTCGGAATTTAGAAAATGATTTATTTATTTTGATATAGTGTGGAAATAAAACACCGATAATACTTGACTATTTTAAGAATAATATTATTATTTCACATTTATTATTGTGAAACAAGTCAAGTGTTATCGGTATCTTATTTCGTTATTATATTAATTCTTAATTATGTTTCATGATCAAAGATGGTCCATCAAAGATCTGACCAAATCACAAAGTGTTTAGCCGGTCTTCCGTAAAATTTATTTTTATTTATCTTTATTTGTAATGTACGTCTCTTTGTACAGAAATGCGATGCATTTTCCTGAACAATCTAATTCGTTTTGAACGCCTTGTGCAGAAAAGTTGCCTTATGACAGTATCAAAACGAACGCTTTTCAAATGCTTCGTTTTCGCCCGTTCATCTGGTTTTCACCTGGCCATGTACCTGAACAAAATATGCGTCCTTTTTCTCGCTGTTAGTATTTACACCTGTCAATCTTAAATTATGGAAACTCGCTGAGGCGCCACTAGTTATCCTCTCTATTCATTTATAAATCATCGCTGCCACGGCGATCCCTCCTCAATTGCCTTTATACCAAAGACTCGCAGGACGAGCGACGACACCGCCGCAGCGACGACAACCGCGAGCAAAAACCGCCGACAATATCGCTCCCCGGGGAAACGGAAGCTATCTCGACCGACCGTGGAGTCGCAGTCCCGATGTAACTGGGCCAGTCGAGCAAAAAAAAAAGAAAAGAAAAAGGAAAAAAAGAAAAAAGAAAAAATAGCTAATCGATCGGGGAAACGACCCGCGCCCGTGCGCGCGCGAAGCATACAAACGCGAGGCGAAACCCGCGTGTAGACCGCGCCGCCCGATGGTAAAGGAAGAAGGAGGCGAGGAAAAACGCCCTGCTCGGGTTTATACGTTTTCGCGCGCTCGATGAGTCAATAGGGAGCGGGGCCCCGCCGCCGTCATTGAGCAGCCGACGTATATCTATCTATATATATATATATATATATATATATATATATATATATATATATCGAATATACATACTCATGCAGCAACAAGTGCGCCCCCAGACGTGATTTTTTACTCCACCCCCCCCCCGTTTCTTGCGCCCTGACGCCCGCTCGCCCCGGAGCCGCACGACGCGCCGCAAGATCGCGAAGAGGTTGGAAAACGGCTCTTAACGGCGCGGAAATTGCCTTTTATATATATATATATATATATATATATATATAGCCGTGCTCGCGGGGGGAGCCTTTTGTTTCATAAAGCAAGCACCGCGTTCTCGTTTTTTTCTTTGCTTTTCTTTTTTTTTTTTTTTTACAAGCAGGCTTTAGTGCGCCGCGCGCCGCCCTCTCGACGTCAATGAGAATCTTTATACCCTCGTTTCCGCTGTTGCACAAGGATCTTTTTTCTTCTCTTTTTTTTACCAATTTCAAATACTCGATCGTTGTGTATAAATCTTTATCGGGCAGTGTCCGATCTGCATACGTATGCGTCGCAATCGCGTAAGTAAATAACAAGCCTATATATATATATATATATATATATATATATATATATATATATATATATATATATATAGAATCTTATGTACAGCTCGAAAACACACTCTGCGAGAGAACCGCTCTCGCCGCCCCGGTGTAAAAAGAAATGTTTACGAGCGAGCGCGCGTGGCCCGAACATCGACATTTGCATATATACCCATATCTACATATTTAAATATTTATACTTCAGTCCGTCCCTCCCCTTTCGGCTGGAAATGTGCTAGTGGAAAAAAGAAAAGTTAATTCGAAAAGTGCGAGTGTCTGCGCGCGCGCGTGTGTGTGTGTGTGTGTGTGCATATATAACCCGCGGGGGGAGGTAAATAAATCGATTCAATTTGTATTAACACCGTTGTCAATTAAAAATAACATCTTAGAGCGGCTGCATATATATATATATATATATACATACATAACCCCCTGCGATTCGCTCGCTTGACCTGCACTCCACCCGCGCACTGTCCGTATTCTTCTATATATATATATATATATATATATATATATATATATATACGCGCGCGCGCGCGCGAGTGTGTGTATGTATGTATGTAAATGCGAGAACTATAAAACACAGCACGGTACGATGGATACTGAACAACTGATTCCAATACCTTGTTTACGACCCATAATAGGCCCCCTCCGTCGGATCCTACTGCGAAAGAAAGCGAGTTCAATTATGCGTGTACATATACCTGTATATATACGTCATATCGAAGCGAGAATCGTACCTCCTCACATCGCGGGGGACAAAAAAAATCATCGAGGAATTAAAGTACGCGCTTTAAACGCCCGCTCGTGCGACGCGCGGAGGGGACAGGGGTGTAGCGAAGGGAAAGGCTGCCCTTACATTGCGCGTATACGCATGCAACGCTGCTCAATCGTTCGCATGCATTTTTTTCTCTCATATATATATATATGTATATACGTACTCGAACTTTATGTACAGAACCGATGGCGTGCATAAAAAGTTACGGAACTGGCATAATAAGCCCGTACGACTTCCCGGCCGGTTGTTTTTTACACCTTTACTTCTCCGTCCCTCTCATTCCGCATATCTTCTAAAAGCTGGACCAATAAAAATTCCCTTTCCGTTTCCTATCCTCTCTCTCTCTCTCTCTCTCTCTCTCTCTCTCTCTCTCTCTCTCTCTCTCTCTCTCTCTCTCTCTCTCTTGCTCAATGCATAATCAGCATAGGTCATTCGTACGCGACAGTCCCAGATTTCACAACAAAAAAATAGCAAGATGCGCGGAGCTGTGTGCGATACGTAGGAGGGAGAAAGTGAGAAAGACGTATATCTTTTATTGGTGAACTGGATTTTTATGAAGATAATTGTCGGAAAGTATCGGTCGTCGGTCGCCCCGTCTATACGAGGAAATATTACCGCTTTGCGCGCGCCCGGATGCCCAAAGGTTTCAGCTTGTTATCGTGGATTGCGCAATCGTTCTGAAAGTTTAATCGCTCATAAGCCGTGCAGCTTTTTCGAAATTAATAAACTCGCAACGCCTGCCTAAATATTTGCCTCATTTCGTAATGCACGTGGGGAATTTTTTCAAGCTATCCTGAGAGGATCCACGAGACAAACTATATCATATCATTCGAATCAGTAAAGTTCTATCATTACAAGGATGCCCTACATTATATAAAAAAAAGCTTAAACGCCACACCTCGATAGCGTTAATTCAATGACGCATAGCCAATCGCGTTAATTAACCATTTCTTCTACTTAATTTACGGATGGAATTACACACATTTCTCAAGCGGCCTTGAAGGTGCGAACTACTTCGAGCACACAGTCGTTTCGCGATAACCGTACTAAGTCTATGTAATTATTCACGCGTATTTACTACACCTACACTCCGTCATTTTCTATCGTAAAAAAAAAAAAGTAAACGAGAATTCGTCTGGTAAAAATTGTTTCAAAACGCGCGGGTTCGAATTATAACAAGCGAACTCGCACTTTGTAAACGGACTTGGAGGCGAATTGGCAACCTGACGCAGTCGTAGCGAACTGTTGTTCTAAGACTATAGTTACTCGTTTTCTTTTGTAAATCGGAATCTCGCGCGAAATTCCTTTGCAACAAAAGTGAGACGTAGTGTCTGCTGCTTAAAAAAAGTTCAGTAAGTCGAGATTGTACGTACTAGTTGAAGGCGAATCGGGGTAAAGAGTGAATTACGCTTCATAGAAAAAGGACAATCCTTTCATTCATAGGTGATAAATTATGTGGAATAACAAGTTTAGATATTTATTACGATAAATCAATTGTTGAAAAAGTCAGTTAAATAAATAGGTATAATAAATATCAGTTATCGGAAATTCTACGGGATAGTACAGCTTGCATCATAACACATAACTAAATTCCAATTTCCCAAACGCATTTTTTTTAACCAACTGCACGATAAAATTTATTAAGAATGAGACAATTAAAGTTATTAAGTTTTAAGAAAAGTTAAGACGCATTTGAATTATTATATCCCTTTAAAATTTAAAAAGATATTTTTGGTGACTTCAAAATGCGATTTTTCAAGATAACTGAGTATACATGATAAAACATACTTAAAATCAAATCAGACCAAAAATAATGAAAAACTCAAGTATACTTAATTTTATAAATTAATAAAAGAAATTTTGACTTATTAGAAATATTTTCAAATAATGTGTAAAATATTTATTAAAATTGTTTTATGTAGTAAATTTTATGAAGTTTTACGAAAATTGATCTTCAAAATGTCTTATATTTGTAGGAAAATGTTCCATTATAAGTTCCATTTCGAATGCTGTATTTGTTTTCAGCTAGAATTTTATCTTAAAAATATTTCAAACGATCGATTAAAATTGATTTAAACTCGAATTTTCATTGTAAAGCTATCTTAAAGAAGTCGAAAAGCTACTATTTGCAATTAATTTAGAAAGCTCCCCCGACGAAATAGAAATGCAACAAAAAGCCCTAAGAGGATTCGCAGTGCTTATAATAAATATCTTAAAGATCAGCAAGCCATTTTCACAATTATGCCTCCATTCGTCGAGGAGATGTGACGCGTCCCCCCTGTCCCCTCGCCTCTCCCCGTTCCCTCGAGCAGCCACCCCCGCGCTCGAGTCATCCGTCGGCCGAGCGCTCGCACGAGAGTCCCGCGCCAAAGCCCGCGGGCTGTCCGTTTAACGGTACGCGGTCGGCTGCGGATGGACGCGCCGATCTATCGCGCCGGGTATAGACGCCCGGAGGCGACTTCCGACCGAGCCAGTCGAGAAACGCACGCGCGCACAGGGGACGACCGCGCGACGGAAGACCGTTCGTTATTCCCGGGCTTTTGTCGACCGCGGCGATATCCGATGGCGCTGTGCGGTCTCCCAAGCCGATCACGAAGATACTCATCGGCCGGACGCATCGAGGGGCGGGGGGGGGGAGGATTTATATCTCGCCTCGGCGAGTTGCCCCTCGTACGGGGGGGGAGGGAGGGGGCGCATCGGCTGTCGCGGGAGCGATCAAATGTCAGCGCGGCACTGCTTATGTATATATATATATATATACATATACGTACGGCGATCGGTACATATGGAAATTGAATATTGACATTTATATACTGGAAGGGCCGTCGCGGTGGCGGACGGTGTAAAATTTACAGGGCCGACGGTTGGACGATAATTTCACGGATTTGCGCATCGAGTCGACGACGCACGGATAATGGAGAATCCAGAGGCAGCGAGCCGAATCTCGGTACAGCGTGACAGTGACAGGGAAGTGTTTCTTTTTGGCCATATGATGCGGCTAATTTTATCAATTTTTAATGCTTTGTTACACTAAGGAAGCACGAAGCAGTACGGCGTATACCGGTCGTATCCATCGGGGATAGATGACGGACGACAATACCGTTATGCATTACCGGCGTATTACATTAGACGAATAGCCCCTCATCAATTGGATGACCGATTTTACCAATAATTGCGTACGCGTCGCACACTTTCTATCATTGCGATTTGGCACTTATCGATCAATGTTTAGTAGCTTGTACGTCAGTCCTATCAAAAGAATTTCATAAAATATGGAATTTACGACTGTTGGCTCAAGCTTTATTAAAAAACAAAAATATTTATATGTTTTAAGAGAGCATAATTAGTCGCCAGGTTAGTGCGTAAATCACTCATCGTAACCATCGTATCTCAAATCGTCGACGTCATTCATAAATGGCTTCTTATGAAATATTTATTAAAAGGCATTTTGTATTTTTATGAAAACTGAATTTTAATACTTTGCAAATGCGCTGACGTAAAGTACATGGCCAATATATTGAGGGAAAGGGTGGGGGGGCTTCTATGCATAGCCAACGACGAGCTACGTGTGAAGGGTGTCGAAGAATGATAAGTCTATAGCTTATTTCTTTATGTAGAATATATTCTTCATACTTGAAATAAAACCCCTAGAATATCTATAAAATAAGTAAATAATAATAATAATAATACTAATAAAGCCACTGATCTACAATTCTACATTCTATATTTATCCCTAATGAAAGTAGAACACATAAAGCCATGTTAAATTATTTCATTATTAAGAACGAAAATATTGTTCGTAAAATGCCTTAAATAAAAGAGATAAATTTTTTTGATCTTCTAAGCACTGTTAATGAAATATAGATGAACATACAACATACAAGAGAACACATACTGTTACTTCATCTTCGGAAGCCCCTGGCTTCTTTCAAATACTTTAAATAAATAATATTTATCGTTTTCAAACTTAAAAAAAATTGTATATTTAAATCACTATTATATATATTCTATTCTTATTATGAATTTCCATAGAGAATAGGACCTGTAGCATGACTATGCAGAACTCGAAAATATAAGCTTAGGGATGATAATAACTTTGCGTATATCAGCAAAAAATTGTTTTCAATAAGAAAGAAAAAATTTAGCGGTAAGAAAAGCATATTTCTTATAAAGTGAACTATGCGCTTCTTTACGGGGGACGCGACTCTGCGAAAATTCAACGATGAGATAAAATCGAGGAGGGGATTCAAAAATTGCCATAATCAGATTGCTAGTTTATGGATCGACCCTAAAACCGTTTTATCCCTTGAACGGACTAAAGATCTTGAGTTGAGAAAAGAATCATTTTAAGAAAATAAATTTCGAAATAATTTAAAAAGCTATAGTAATAGCTATAGTAATAATTATAATACTTTTTACCTAATCGTTACTTATTATTTTTTAAGAATTTATATAAATAAATATAATTATTTGAATATGATAACTTTTATCAGCTTGGTAGATGTTCAACAAATATAAAATATTCAATACTGATTGAAAACAGATTTTAGATTCAATAATTATCCACTAATGTATATATATATATATATATATATATATATATATATATATATGAAAAGTATTTTAAGCAAAGCTTGGTCAAATAATATTTATGAAAATAGTTTTCGGTCGATTATAAAAGACAGATTTATTCCATTGCTCACTGCGAGTTTCACGAATATCAAAATTAATTTACTATAATAAAATTGTTCGTCGATGGAACGTTAATATACTGTTGCTCTGTAATTTCATGCAGAATTCTCAGGTCAAAAAAAACAAAAAAAAATAAAAAAAACAAAGAGCTCAGTAATAATTTTGCGATTCTCCGTAACCCGAGGCGTTAAGCTTTAACTCATTCGCGGCCGAGTAACAATTTCTATTTATACGACTTAAATAGCTGAGATTCAAGAGCAATCTTCTGCTGCCTTAACGGCCTACCCGTGGCGCTGAGCGTTCCGCGCGGTCAAGAGTTTCTCCCGCGGACGATTAAAAATTGAACGTAAAAGGACGGGAACGGGAGGAAAAGGGAGAGAAATGGAGAGAGGGTTGGGAGGGGGGGGGGAGAAAGAGAAAGGGAGCGGAGCCCGCCGCGCATAAACCCGTGGAGCACAAATCACCGGGGAATCGTAAAATCGACTAGACACTGTTGGAAGGGACGTAAAAATGAAGACGGGAGGAATGTGACTGAGTATCCCCCCCCCGCCACCCCTCCGAAGGGGGAGGATACAGCCGTAGGCCGGCTTCGCACGGTCTTGCGAAAAGTCATTGTCGTTGCTTCGATGAAACATTTAACGCGCGCCGGCGTCGAATTGTCGCGCGGGCGTGATTTCCCCTCGGCTCGGGACAGAGGCGATTTTTAGCCGGATTTTTCGACTATTATTTTACGAATTTGTCGAAAAGTAACGCCATTCGCTCGCGAACTTGTCCAATTGCTCGTACAGCTTGAACTCGTCATTGAAACGCCGTCCCATACATCGCTATCGACGCTGCCAAACGAAGGATCTCACAATTCAGACGGTTTCAACGAAGACTAGCCGATGTCCAATTTCGCGCAGAATATTTAAAACTGGCTATTATTGCGCAGAATTACTAGATTCGTACGCTTCGCGTTCAAAAGTAACGAGTGTACATATATCTATCTATCTATCTATCTACATATAAACACACATACAACTCGGCAAAACGCTGTTGCCAATGAATTAATGAAGAGCAGATTTAAGTTACTTTTGCTCTTAAGAGGATTTTCATTCGTACTAATCAATACACGTGTTAATTGTGGACAGAGCTAATGGAAATGCGTAATTGGAAATTCGCCATTTATCGTAGCATGAATAAACAATGATAGATTTCGTTTTAGGCTGCAGTAGAAAAATTGGATACTCATATTAGTTTTATGACAAATCTTTCAATTATAACCATAAATTGGAATATATACATATATATATATATATATATATATATATATATATATATATATATATATATATATATAAATACGTACTATAGTATATATATATATATATATATATATATATATATATATATATATATATATATATAAGCAAAATGTTCGTAGTACTGAGAATATATTAAATAAATTGGATGGGATGTAAAATTTTGCCGCATTTCTCACATTCCCTCGCAGCTCTTAAATTTATTACTTTTCATTAAAGGCTGAAATTACCGAAGGTGGTAAATTGAAGCCTAACTCGCAAGCCATGCATCATGGTATCGGGGCCGTTTCGACGCGACTGGAAATGGAAAGAGTCGGCACTCGAACGCCCTTGCCTCCCCCCCTTGCCCCTCGCCCCATCGTTCCCACCCTCCCGTGCCGGAGGGGGGGGGGCGAAACCACGCGCAGAGTAAGGAGAACTAGTGAATTTGTAATTACCTGTAGGAAGAGCATGAAGCAGACCCACTGATAGTACCTGTACTCCTTCCTCTCGGTCTCCGGGTACGCCCTCGAGTTGTCGACCCCGGGGAAGGGCACCTCGAAGCCCTCCTTCTTCTTGTACGCGGCGGTGATCGTGTAGGTGCTGTGTATCCAGCAGTAGGTGTTGAGCACGTCCTCCGGCAGGTCCTTGCTGTGTATGCAGTCGATCGGGTTGCCGACGTACTGGCGCGTCGTCACGATCAGGGAGAACGCGATGAGGAGAATGACGGTGAGGCTGTAGTGCAGCCTGAACACCGCGGTGTCGATGTGTATGTGGGAGATCTTTATGAGGCTCTTGAGGCCGCGGAATATGTCCAACATCTTCGCGGGCTCGTCGCGGCGGCCGGGCCGGGCTCATCGGCGCCCCGGCGGGGGCGGTGGCTGCTGCTGCGGCTCCTGCTGCTCCGGCATCGCGGCGCTCCGGGCCGTCGGCGCCGCCGTCCCCGTCCCCGTCCCCGCGTCCGCGTCCGCTGTCGTCCTGGCTGCTGCTGCTGCTGCTGCTGCTGCTGCGGGGCGGCCGCGCTGCGCATCCTCCTCGGCCGGCCGAGCTATCCCGTGCGCGGGGGCCGCGGCCGTCAGCTGGCGGGGCCGGGCCGGGCCCGGGCCGAGGGGCGCATCCCCCGACTGCCGTGGCTGCGGGCGCGGGCCGATCGGGGCCTCGGGGCGATCAGCGGGCCCGGGGGGGCCGGCGGCCGGGGGCGGCATCGGGGCGCATTTTCTCCTCCCCCTCCTCCTGCGCCTCCTCCGCCTCCTCGCGGGACCGGCTCTTTCGCCTCTCGGATCTGCAAGTCGAAGTTTGCGCTGGAGTTCGGGCGCCGGGCGCGTGGGGGTGAGGGGGGGGCGGACCGGGCATTCCCGCGCGATCGTCTGTGTTTGAGCAGCGCGGGAATGCCGGTACGAGGATGGGCGGCGGGCTTGGGAGTTTGGCGAACTCGAGGGCGTGCCCTTTTTACCCGATTCACCCACCCCCCCCCCCCCTCATTTGGTCCGTCGTCGAATCGAGACGTCCGGGTACCGCGCGTTCGTGCGCCTTTCTTAAGTTTTAGAAGAAAATCAAGTCGAGCGGAATCGTTGTAGAATTATCGTAGAATCAGGCGAGATTTCACGGCGCTGTAAAGTTGCAGCAGCGTGACCGTACTTTCCCGATAGGTCTTAGTGCGGTGATAAAAAATTATTTTTAAAAATATTGCTATTGTCAAAAAACAAGTACATCGCCATCGGGCACAAGTCTTACTCTATTGAATCTCGTGTAAATTTCTTATTCCTAAAACTATACTATTTTTATACACTTTTCATACTCCTCACTTGGCAAATAGATCTACTGTATCGTCTTCGTGCTAAATGACTGGCTTATATCATTGTTCGTTATATCATATAAATATGTCTTATATCACTATATTATACGTTTTACGCAATTTTTGTTACGTTATACGCAACACATTGTATATAGATATATAAGACTACTTAGCGATATTGGAAATGATAATACTTTCACTTGTAACTATGTTTTGTTATTTAGAAAGAACCAGACAGATAGAACTATATAACCTGAACAAAGGGCAAAATCAGTATTTTTGAACTTTCAAGTTTAAATATCGTAATAATCCGACGTAGTAAATCAACGTTACTACTAGGCTTAAATACAACGCACCAAAAATCATTGGAAAGTACAGTCACGTTCCCATAATTTATGTTTATTAGATTATGTTACTTTAATTCCGTATAGAGAGATAACCATACTTTTCGCAAATATTTAGTGTATAGTTAAAAAGCGAAAAGCGCCAGGCTCTGTACGTCACTTGTTTTGCTTATGCGGTAAAGTTGTTACTCTGGCGCTTATCAAAAGCATAAAGACGCCGTGAAATAAAATGCCTCGCTATAGCGCCGAGCTAGGCTGGGCCAAAAATTAAGAGAACAGATTTGGCTCGTACACACTTCGTGCACTTGGATAAAAACTCGTTCGGAATATCAGATCAACAAGAAAAGCTTTCGATATACTTAGGACGATTGGAGCACTTTTCATTAATAAAAGATTTCCCCCTGCTGTTATTCAATTCGCACCGAGTCCAATCGGAAAATCGATAAATATTAAATCTCACGAATATTAGATAAAAAAAAAACTATGCAATACCAGCTATCGTTCATGATCGAATTTTATAATCAACACGTGAGAAAATATTTTATTGCTCATCCGAGCAAAAAAAAAGGAGAATAAAAAGAAGCGTGTTGTAAATATTTGGATGGCGTCAAATTCGTAATATCCACGCTGTCATACCGACACTGCGAATTTAACGCGGCTTTGATTGACTTAAGGCGCAGCAAAATCGCCGAGCGCCTTCTCCGCTCGTTCCCCCCTTGTTGCTCCTCCTCTCTTTCTCTCCTTCTTCCGCGCCTCGCTGCGCCCGCCCGGAGCTTCTTTAGCGCCCGACGGAAGCCGAGTTGCGAGCGCGCTCCAAGAGCCCATGTTATTATATATATATATATATATATATATATATATATATATATATATATGGGGAAACGTTGTACCGCGGCGGGGAGTACGAGCGAGCTTTCGGAGATGAGCCAGTCTCGGGTGCGTGATGCAATTTTAAGGCGATCTTTTTTTTCCCACCGGGTTCCCGCGCGACGGTTACGTACCCGTGAAATCGAATGACGCGCCGCGCTACTCCTCGGTTTTTTTAACTGCCCCCCCCCCCCGCCTCACTCCTGCCGGCACGAAACTCGAGCGCTTCCGAGGTAGTCGACCGTACGGATTTACCGCGGCTCGCCTCCGACAAGTCACAGACGCGCGCGTCATCTCGATGTCTTCCGAAACGACGACGGAACGACGGTTTTGTCGAGTTTTACGCGATGCACCGGGCGGGAGGGGGGCGATGTGGCTTTTTTTTTCATTCCGCTGACGTACGGCAAACGTTCGAGGACGGGCCGCAGTTTTTTGTAAAGTTTGTTTAAAGCTAAATTAAAGTGGGAAATTTGATAAGTTGCGAAACCCGTCTTAGCTGTATCTATATATATATATATATATATATATATATATATATATATATATATATATATCGATGGGATAAATACGATGAGAACTTGCACCGATAAGTCGACACTTGTTATAACTTGAAGGAAAAAAAAGCAAAGCACTTCTCGTTCCTTCTCATTTTTCGTACTTGTACTATATGTATGTTACTTGTTGAAAACAGAAAAGAAAACCACTCTTACGTTTGGCCGAAATAGCAGAAAAGCGAATTCGACGAGTACATCGACGAGGCACTTTCGTCCCGGAAGCGAGGCGAGCGACGCGCTCGGTCTAGCCGGGCGACCGAAAATAACGGCGGCTCGGGAAAAAGATCCTCCGCGACTATTCCGCCTGCATACAGCTAAAGAAGCCCGCACTCGTACGGGCGAGCGAAAAAAAAAGAGCGAAGAAGAGAGAGGGAGCGATAGAGGACGATAAAGGGGGACAGAGCGAGCTCGCGAAGCGGCACGGCGCATGAATGCAGCCCGCTCCTCGTTCTCGGTCACCGCGGAACGCGGGTACGAGAGAGCGAGAGAGAGAGAGAGAGAGAGAGAGAGAGGCAGAGAAATCGAGAAAGGACTGCAAGGGGGGCTGCAAGGAGAAACACACTTGGCATAGGCACGACTCGACACTTGGCGTGGACCCCTCGCTCGATTTTCCGCCCCGGGGAGCTGCGGAAGGTATCCGGCAATGGAGTGGGAGCGTTGCACGGTGATTTCCCCAAAATCCAGGAAGCGCAAACCCGCACGCATTGTCGGATTGACTCATGCGCAGCACCAACAGTTTCATAATTACACTGCAATTCCATCAAACTTACTCGTGTTTACTTCGAATATTTCGGACATCTATCACGTATATGCTATCACCTACCGAAGGGAGAAACTTACGATATTCCGCCCGCGAGAACTGATTTTAACGTGTAGATAAATTTAGAAACTTTCTTATTTACAAGAATATAGTGCAAATCGTTCCTTTATTTTGGCTTCCCCTATTTCCATATAGGTTAAACAAACTTGAAAAAATTCTAATAATCGAGCCTCTCAAGAATTTATAATTACATTCTAATGAGCTCCGTCACTTTAACAATAGTCCTATGGTATAGTTAAGGAACAATTGTCCCACCTAATGTCACAATTTTCTGTAGTTCATTTCGGTAATTACCATAAATATATATAAACGTATGATCGGTATATCCACAGTATATATCGATACTAAATAAATTTTTCTTTATAATATGCAGCTAGTGACAATTTTTAGTAAAAAAATTCCGGAATATGATTTTAAATTCTTGATTCTAATGTCAGAATAGTAGCATCAATTCTTTCAATTGTTATTATGAAAGAAAGTAATTTACTCTACGTGGCATTAATAAACGTGGCATTAATAAAATATTTAACCCTTAACTCCCAAAACCTACATATCTGGAAGTAATGCCAGATTCTTCTGATGATAAAAATGCATCATCTAATAATCGACTGCCTCGCGGAGAGATCAACCGGAGAGCTAATGCATGATTTAGCATAGTTTTTATGATGTTCAAATTATTTACTCGAGAAATGATATTTAGAAGCATGTAGTCCAAAGTAGCGCATCGCCACCTAGTGGAAAATGCATGCATTATTCAAATTCACATTTTCAGTAGCATAATATAATGGAATCTTAGATAGACTAAGATGAATTTTTCACAATTACACACTTGAGAACTGATTTTCGTCGCCCGATTCGATGTTTTCGATCATCTTCGCGCATGTTATCATCTCTGGCTTACGAAATGAATAAAAAGGAGAGAGAGAGAGAGAGAGAGAGACAGAGAGAGAGAGAAAGAGAACGAGAGCCAGAGATAGAAAGAAGGAGGACTATCGTGAACCAGCGATCGGGGAACGGGGAAGTTTATACAGAGATCGAAAAGCGGTACAATCTTTTTTAGGACGAGCCTTCGATAATCGCGGGTGCGCCGCTCGAGCTAAAAGCGATCGCGCCCCTCGCTACGATCGAGCTTGCGCGCACGCACCGGCGGCGGGAGTTACGATCTCGCGAACGGGCGAGGGGCGAGGGGGCGCCACTGTATTTATAATCGCCCCTCCCGGAGTCCGGAGGAAAGATTCGCGCAGCTCGTCGGATGCGCGTAATTAAAATGGATGCAAAATCACGACGACCGTCGAGGTGGTAAAGGGAGGGGGCTGACGATGGGACCCCGGCGAATTTCACGCGTCACGTCGCAGTTTTCGATCGACTCGCGATAAAGAACGGCGGCGCGCTTGCGTGCGATTGTTTCGCGACGAAATCGTCGTTCCGTAGCCACCGCGTACACCTCGACACAGCCCAAATACGTGATAATGTTATTTTCGAGCTTTCCAATAACAAATGCACCGTGGATTCGTTTTCTCGTCGAGCTTTTCGTTATTATCCACTGCTCGGCTTGTCGCCCGATGACAATTGCTAAAAGCGTATTTATTTGTTTATCCAACTCGCGTTGCAATAGCGGTAATCCGACGCAAGGCGTAAAAAGAGAAGGCGATCGATGCTCGCGTTCGTCGTTCCCATTCGAAAATCATTGTTAAACTTATTTATACGCTTGTTTTGTTTAGTCGCCGAATATTAAATATCGAGGATGCGGACTATTTATACCGGCGGGGCAGGTATGCGCCGCTTTGTGCCGGCCGACCTTCCGCCTCAATGCCGTAGCTCTTCAATTTTTCAGAGGCGAAAATTCAGCTTCGCGAGATTTTGGGCGGGAGCCGTAGAAAGTGCATTTTAAACTAGCGTTTTGCCTTTATCCGGGACAGAGAGAGAGAGAGAGAGGGGGCGAGCTGCGGGAAAAGCGTCTCTTCCACTCTCAAATAAAATCCATAAAGTCGACGCAATGGATCCTATCGCCAGTGCAAAGGGCTACGGAGATATAGAGAGGGAAGGGGGGTTGGGTAAAGCCGATATACGACGGTTCTTCGGATTTAAGCCTCCCCGAGCTGCCGATTGCAGTAAATCCGTAGGTCGAGAAATTTTTCAGATATACGTTCAAGTTCGTTCGTCGTATCGTCGCGCGTAATGCGCCATTGAAAATAAATCGAGCATCGACGATACAAAATTTAACGACGTAACAAATAATTTATCTTTAAATCTTATTGTTTGGCCGGCTAAGCTGGATAAAAGAATTATTGAAATGACACCGAAGACGCCTTGGTGACCGGAGTCTTATTCCAAATAGCCGTGGATCCATAATTAAATGACCAACACGCCGCTTTCCAAGGGAGCCGACAGATATTAATCGGTAAAGGAAACAATAACCGGAGGCCCATTCCTCGTCCGCGCACGTTCTTACTTTCGCGCCTTTGTCCGACGCGTTCGCGCGCCCGTCTATTCTATTGCGCGGACAGCCTCGTCGTCGTTTGTTGTCCCGCGGGCTCCTCGCGCGTCGCCCTCGCCCGATCCGACAAAGAGAACCGGAACAGCCGCCCCACCGGGGATTGCCCCGAGCACGCCCGGCTCGTGATTTACCGACGAGCCGGCGATCTCTCGCGTCCGCAGGATCGTCCAGGAAGATCCGGAAAGGGAAGGCCGGGGAACCCGGAGACGACGAACGATCGGCCACTTTCGCGTCGCTTACGCACGGTCTCCGGTATTACGAGCTATAATTAAACAGTACTATGTATATATATATAGATCGCGAGAGCGATTCGCGCGAATTCGAGCGGGAATCCGGGCCGGAACAAATTTTCGCTTTAATACGTTTTGGGGCGGACGGGCCGCGCGGCTCGCTCCCTTTCAACTCCAATTCTCTCATTGGGAGCCGCGTCGTAATGTCAACGTAGGCTGGAGGCTCGCGCCGCCTGGATTCAGTCCAGTCGCCGACGATGTATGCGTGCGCGCGCGCAATTTCCTCCGGCGCGCGGGCCGCGGAAAGCTCGTAAATTTCTCAAATAGAATCTTTTGATATACCTGCGCCGGCGTCAACGCGGCCGCGCCCCCCTCCCCCCCAGAGAGTCCGCGCTATTTATAAGCTTCAAAAACCTCGGGTCCGCCGATTGCTTCCGTAAAAGCTGCCGTGGCTTATTGCATTTACACGTGTATACGCGCGGAGTAGGGCCGTTTGAACGTGACGAATCCTGCGCTTTGCGCGAACCTGCGCTCGCGCGGCTGAAGTTTGAAAGGGATCGAATCGCTTCGCCTTTCTAAACTCGAAAATAACGCAATTTTGAATTTACTGCTCGCCGGCGTCACGGTATTTATGTCCACGTACGCGCGCGACGTCGGTTCAGCAAAAAGTGATTTTTATCGCAACGCGTCGGATATCGATACGGATTAGATCTTTGGATTTTTATCAACGGAATATTTTGGCTTAATTGCAGTTAAAGAAAAAAGAGACGTTCAGAATTGCAACAGTTCGAATAGTAGCTCGGGTAGTAAACAATAAGGCGATACCGACTGGGTTAACGGGCCTTCTTGTCCAGACTTTAAGAGTCCCAAATTGAACGTCCGCGGTGTATATTTAAGCGGGAAAAACGGTCGATCAGTTTCATAATGGAGCTTTCGACGACTCCCATCGAACTGCATTCCCATAAAGGAAAGCGAGAACCTTCGGGGCCGCGCTCGTGAGCGTTGGCGAGCCTCCATCACCCCAAGATCTCAACCACCGCGATCTCCGCTCGATACGGCCAATAATTCATCGTGTCCGCGCGATCCTCGGCGCGCATTCGATTAACTCCTGACGACGGCCGGGCGATTCGGGTAGGGGGGGGTGAAGGGGGTCGGCGTTCAATTAACACCGTGACGAAGACCGGGAATATTGCCCGCGCGTTAATTGAGCTCGTAATTCGCGTTTAATTGAACGCTTTATATCCCCTTGCGCACCGAGGGCCGATTTTAACGTATGCGCGCGTTCGCGCTTTATCTCCTCCGCCCCTCGAGCCCCTTCCCCCCCCCCCACCTCCCGCGCCCGGGGCACTCGCCAATGATTATTTTGACGCCCGAGCCGCGCGTTTGATTTATTTATTCGCATTGATTCGCGCGATCGTCGCGGACGGCGGGGATGATGATTTACGGCGCGGCCGGGGCGGGCCGTCTTCGTCGTGGCGATGAACGGGGCAGGTAGGGCGGCGCTGGCCATAAAGGGGCCAAAGGCGCAGAAATCGAGGAACGTCTCCTCCACTTCGGAATCATATGGTTTCCATTGTTTTTTTTTTCTCGCGTTACTATCGAAACGAGGAAACTGCATAGCAAATTCTAAAAAAATTGACAGTAAACTAGTAACTCTAGTAATAATCGTATGATCTGCTAGGATTTATATTAGATACTAGTCACTACTAATTGTATTTTAGCAAATATATGGAAGTAAGAAACTTTGTTCGTATTATATTAAGGAATTATTCATAGTATATTACGAACGGAATTGTTTCACATTCGACAAAACGTCGCATAAAGCGTAAACGAATGAAGACGTTTATTAATTTTTTACTTCCTTGTATTTGTAAAAATGCAATTTCTTATTTAATATGCAATCATTTGATTATCGGGATCGCGGTAGATACTCGATCAATATTAATATTCGCACATTTGGGTATGCAAAACGAATTGATGAATTAAAAAATGAATCAAGTCTTGCATCTTGCATGAAGTGCAAATATACCTAATGCACTGGATTCTAGAGTAAATAGTATAGTATTTACTTGATGCTCAAATAACTGTAATCTATTTGCTAAAGTAATGTAATTCAAATATCAGGATTATCCGGGTTGTTAAAAAATCTAGATAATTCAATTTTCGAACTCTCTTCTTAGATATACCTGAATATCAAGATCATACATAGGCAGCCGAAAAATTCCGCTAATCTAACGTTCGGATATGTTTTCGAATTATCGAACATTCGAATAGCCTGATTATCCGAATAGTCAGAAATTCACAATCCGTTTAATCGAATTCACGATACGCGCACAAGCAAAATTAAACAATTCATTCGCTTCCAGGACAAATACATTTGATTTTAAACGATAAATAAATTATTCGACCCGAGCGCCGAATAGAAATAGAGCGTATTATTCAAATCCACGTGTGCATTGACCGCTCGCCCGAGAACTCCCGAGTACAAAGAGTGCGCGCATTAATTTCTCAAAGAATTCGGTTATGCAAAACCAATCGAGAGCAGCGCGGCCGAAACGTACGCTACACTATACGCGCGGCTTTATTACCGATAATCAAAGAGAAACCACGCGACGCGAAATCCATAAAGTAGCCCCCCCCCTCCCGCCCGCGCCCCGGGGCTCGGACGAAAGAGGGAAAGTTTACCGGAGGCACGGCGGACGATTAGCCGTGCAAATAATGGGAAAAAAGGCGTGCGCCCGCTCGCCCGCTCGCCGGAACGACGGGAGGGGGGAGCCGTATATTTCTCAACGTACACTGCCCGCGGAGCCGTGCCTGGTCGCCCAAAATTTTCGGGGGCCGCGCATTGATCGCGCCCGCGCTCGCAACTGCGCGCCGAGCTCCACGCGCGCCCGTTGACGCGCACCGCTCGACAGCACCTGCGCTCTCATTGTTCGCCGCTTTGAACGCCCGCCGACCGCCGGCTTGGCTCTTGCGCGAAACGCCAATTTTCCTTTCGTTGTGCTGCGCGCGGGCGCGCGCGCGCGGTCGGATTACACGAGCTTTTTTGGCGGTTTGGCTGGCAAAAATTACATAATCCGCCGGGCAAATTACCCATCGGGGCGGGCTTCGATAAACGCCCAAAAATACCGCGGGGCTGCCGTGTTTTACGAGGGGGCCCAATTATTGAATATCGTTTAAATATTTCACAAAACTGACGAGATGAAACGTTGTTTTCCTCTGTATCCTCGGGTGGAAATTTTTTCGCAGAAAGCGCCAATTTTTTTCTTCGTTAATGCCAATCTGAAGCAACGCTCTTGCCGGGCTCGAGCCACGCCGTTAATATATTTAATTAAAACGTTTGTATTTCACGTTATATTGTCGGACGTTTCGTTTAAAAACCGATGTTTAACGGGTATTTAAGTATCTCGGTGAATAAAGTCTCGAAAACGTCGGTAAGTTCGGTGAGATAGATTCGACGATATTGGTTGAAGCAAGTCATAATTTTAAACACCTGTACATATAATTATGCATTAACATAATTAGAATGTAAGAAACATAGAAAGAGAGAGGGGGAGGGAGGGTAGCTCATTACCTCTCGTTACAAGCCCAAATTTAAAAAAATAAATAAATAAATAAATAAAGAAATATATATATATATATATATATACACGCAAAAATGAGATTCTGCTTCGTGATTCACATATCTCTCTTTCGCATACTCCCATTCCCATACGGTCAAAGAATTATGACGCTTTGCATAATTTTTCCCCGAAAATGCGGCGCTGGATTGCTGCCAGACAAACCTCGGCCTCACACTACTGACGAGCGGGAAAAGTTCCGTTCCTTGCCTCGACACCGATTAAAAATATCGAATACACAAACGTTACGTATACCCAAGTTATTCGCTTATTATTTACTGCATGCCCTGGTAAATTTTTTTATTAAGAGGCACTTCAATTATCATTCAAACTTTTTTTATTTGTCGTATGAAATTTTGATAATACAAATAAACATCAAGGACGTCCGCGTCGCTTTGACAATCATTTTTCTGTTTCCTTCAAGAACGTTACTATTGAATCTTTGAAATTACATTCGTTAAAATGGAGGGCTGAATAAAATATTGATGACTATTATTATTATTATTATTATCATCATGATCATTTTACATGCAAGCTATCGTTTGAGATGTAAATAAATTTGTCGTTAGATTAATGGCGTTTAATTTATCCGTCTTTGATATCTGTCGCAATTCTTGTTGTTCTAATACGTTGTTCTAAGAAACAATTCGAAATATCTATTTATAATGTTTATTTGATATGCAAAATAAAATTTTAGTTCAAGCGCAATAAAATATAATGGATTATTCCAAATTTTATTTGGAAAAAAAATTATTAATAGATTTTACGATGATACAGTTTTTAATTAACAAACAACCTAGACTACATGGACTTCATATGTCTTAAATACAATTCTTATTGAGTAATTCAATTTTAGCAAAAAAGGAAAAGGAAGAAATGATATAATTCTAATTCAATTTGTATTTATGCAGAGGGACATTTCTCTTATGTTGGATAATTTTTAATATTTTGTTTAATAATAAAATATTCTATTTTCTTTTAATAAATTCTGAGCATAAATTCTATTCTATAAATTATAGAATTACATATACTATGCATATACCGGATGTCCCAGAATTAATTGAGGCAGATTACCATGGTTGTATAGATTCTGAAAATGTAAATACAATAATAAAATTAACTTGAAGTAACTTGTCGTTAGTTTTCAAGTTATTAACCAATCTTTAATCGTCAGTTAAGAATAGAGAATTTGAATTTTAACGGGAGAGGCTGGAACTAAAAAATGCCAGGTGGAAGACTCTCGCGGACTCAAAGGGGCGAAAACAAGGACCGACTGTTTTTTTTCGATAGCGAGAAAGCTTGTCGTGGTGCAGTCATCGCCCTCTCGTATACTTCAACCTGCGGATATCACATTGGAGTGAGAGAGAGAGAGAGAGAGAGCGAGAGCGCGTATGAGAGGGGTCAGGAGAGGGAATGGGAAAGACGTAAGTTCGGTCCTTCGTCCCGTCCAGTTTTAGTACATAAACTTAGGCCAGGTCCATTCAACAATAATGAATCATTGTGAATCATGCGCCCCTGCTCTAGGCACTCTAATATCGAATTATATGCAAAGACTCTCTCTCTCTCTCTTCTCTCTCTCTCTCTCTCTCTCTCTCTCTCTCTCTTACTCGAATGCCATATCCGGAGTCTTAAGCATACCAGAGAGCAGAACGATGGCTGAACCGCGATTTTCCCGCTATCGAAAAAAAACCGCCCGTGCTCGTCGCCGCGCATTTCTTTCTGAGTCAGCGAGTCAACGCCTTCATTTTCCAGTTGAAGTTCATTTTCTAGTTCGGCCTCTCGGCCGAAAATCCAGTCTTGCGTTTTTGATTTGATATTAATCATTGGCTAATAACTCGAAAATTAACAACAAGTTACTCAAAGTTCATTTTATTATTGTATTTACATTTTCACAATCTATACAGTCATGGTAATTTGTTCATGTTGTCAGACATTTGTGTGTGTATGTGTGTGTGTGTGTGTGTGTGTGTACCAGATGTACAGGGAGAATTATGAACGATTACTGCACTTTATCGTATAAATTTTTTATCTCGTGAATTTTTAAAAAGACTCCTTTATAATTTTATGAGTAATTAAAAGCTGACTGCTTATTAAACTTTTTATCAATGGTATCATTAAATAAAAGCAAATTTATAAAATACTCATTTGTATTTTGTTTAGGCTTACTTTAAATTCATAAAGTATATAAAGTAAGCCTAAACAAAATACAAATGAGTATATTATAAATTTGCTTCTATTTAATGATACCATTGATAAAAAGTTCAATAATTAGTCATTTAATTGCTGATAATACATAAAATTATAAAGGAGTCTTTTTAAAAATTCATGAGATAAAAAAATTTATACGATAAAGTGCTGTAATCGCTTATAATTCTCCCTGTAAAATCTTATAGAAATCAAATACATATTATAAGGTGGCATTCATGCAGTACTGATTATTAATATTTATATTTTGATAAATTTTTAACAAACTTGTTGCTCAACGTATAATAGATAGGCTAATAAAACTCAGTAATTGAATATAATGGTTCTTAAATTAGATTTACTGTTCACAAAAAAACGCATATAAATCTCAAGAGACTCGTATACTTTTTAACAGTTCTTTTTAACGAGTAAAATTGCCTTTTAATTCGCTTTATTATTATTTCAAAGCCGTTTATACCGTAACGGATAATCTAATGAAGCAGCCACTAACTTCCTTCCTTTAATAAAAATTATTCATTGGCTTTCCGTAAAAAGTATTTTTCTCTTTCTGATTCATATAAACATGTACAAACAAATACTTGCATATATATACTCGCCCCCCTCCACTTTACCCGCAAGTACATCACGAAATCGCCCTTAATCACGGTCACTCTATCCTCGGCTCTACATAACGGGCCCGAGAGAATACGAAGGGGGAGGCGCGGAATAAAAAGAAAGAGAAGGAGAGGAGAAAAGTTAGGCGCGCGCGCAGGCGGGGGTTTCTATTTTTATACGCGAAACGCGCCAGAACGCGCGCGCGACCGAGCGCGGAGCGAAAGAGGAAGAGGGGGAGAACGGGATGGGCGGGGGGGGGAAGAGGAAGAGGGCGAAGGGGAGCTCGCGCAGTACCGTTCGCTCATTCGATTAAAGCCTCTCGCTCGCTCGCTCGCTCGCTCGCTCGCCGTACATCATCATTAGAAATTTATGGCCCTTCCGCGGCGCAATTTGCATTTTGCCGCACGGACCGCGCGCACGTGCGCGCGTTCCTCCGTAGGTGTTATATATATATATATATATATATATATATATATATATATGTATGTATGTATATATGGGTAATGGCGCCGAGAAAATATACTCTCCGAGCAAACAGTCGATCTCGGGCTGCGCACCCCCTCCCCCCGCCCGCCTGGCCGACGATGCGAAAACAATAAGACGCGGAAATGACGCGGCGAGGGTCGTCTCCCGGGCTAGCGAGCCGAGCGCCCGAGGAATCTCAAAGCGACGTCTCGCGACCGCCGTGGCCTTTCACGTCAAACGTCCGAGGGACTCGCGGAAACATCGCCACTGAATCCTTTGAGTAGAGGATCCGGACGACAAGCCTTTCTTTTTTTTTCTTCTACGCGTATTTCGAAAAAGGATTTCGATGTATAGATGTATTCGTTTTCAATTGGTATTCTGTATTTTGTATAGAATAGCATGTAAAGTAGATATAGAAGATGGATTGCAAAACGAAAATAAAAATCTATTCGTGAGCAATCGCTCGTGAAATGTCCATGCGATTTACATTTTATTCCTTTTCTGTTAATTTTAAAATATATTCATAAATTTTAAGTTAAATTCACGGCAATAGATGGCGTGTAATTTACGTCGGTGATATAAAAAAATTGATTTTGGTTTATATATATATATATATATATATATATATATATATATATATGTATATATATGATTATTACTCATCCTAAACTCATCAAACAATATGCAGCTTAGCTTTTCGCTAAAGCAAAATAATGTTACGCATATGAAACGTTCAGCTTGTTTCTCTGTCTATCTTTCTCTCTAGTTCATGGCCAATCCCACTCACTGTCTCCATTCATTCCCTGCCTAGAGCCCTAGAACTGCTTACAGAATCACAGAAATGACCTATGAAAACTTAACAATATCGTATCTCATTAATTTTCATATCTATTTTCATTTATGAGATACATTGAGTGTCTGATAAAGTCGATTGGACCGACACAGTCCGTGCTCGTGGAGAACGAAAAATAAATTCAATGTGAACCGTCGTGGAGCGACGATGAGTTCCGCAAAAAATCGTTCGAAATGATTTCGTTTTGATTTCACCGTGCCGCGACGGAAGCGCTGGAACGACAAATAAAATTCGTCACATTAAGCTGCTGTGAAATCCCGCCAACCGACGCACCGATCGTAATTCGTATCCCGGAAGTATTACGAAATAATTCCGCATTTCATAAGAACGACTTATTAAGCTCGCGAATGGCCGAAGGCCGTCACGAATACGATGCGATAAAGCCAATGGAGGGAGGGGGGAATTACACCTCGTCGTCCCGTTCAGATTATCCTGGACAGGCGCCGCGAGCTACTCGGAGCTATCGTGGCGCCCGGGGCCCAATTTTTCGGGCGCCTCAACGCCGTCCCTGGATCTTCGTCGTCGATTCCAATCGTTCGATCTCCAGGCGCTTGGCACCCCCTCGCCCGCGTGGCTACGCTCGCTGCGCCTAAGTTTATAAATGCGCGCGCGCGCGCGTGTGTGTGTGTGTGTATGCGTGCGTGTGCTGTACACACACGCGTGTATAATACGGTGTATTTGAAGCACGGGCCGCGGCGCGCGATCGTACGCGAGGGCAATTAATGAGGATCGGCCGTAACGGCGAACGCCCCGGGCGGAGCGGGCGAGAGGGGTGTCGAGGGAAGGATGCGGGGGAAAAGGAGCGTAACGAGGCGACGAGGTCCCGGCAATGGCAAGGCGTGTAGTAATAATCTCTCGCGGACGGCCGACACGGGAGGGCGCCGATCGTCGCGAGGGCCAGGCGACCGAGCCGATAAGCCGAAACGTCGTTGATAATTGGCGAGCCAAGTCGAACGGCTACTATTCTAATTATGACGATAATGGCTAGCGACAGATTGGCAATAAAGTTGGAAGAAGAAACAAAGGTCTCGCGGACTCGGGACTGTTAATTTCAATTGGAACTTGATCCTTTCAGTGTTAGATCAACATCTGCGGATGATCTCGCGTTCGTTCTTCGTGATTTTAGCGTTTGAACATGTATAATTGAATCATTCGTACTAATTTTCAAGAAAATAAAAATGCGTTTTGAGGTAGGTTTTTTCAAAATGTTCGTCTTTCAGCGATAAAAATTCATTGATTTTCGAACCCCATTAATTTTCTGCTTTCAAACTGTGTAATTAGTTATTTTCACTTTTTTTTTGTTCAAAATCGTTGCATTACTCAGAAACGATAAATCTTTCAAATTACGATTCATTGATTAACAACAATTTCCATTGAAACCATTATCATTTCTGCACGAAGTAACGATTTTTCGGAAAATTTTGAAATGAGAAAAGGGCTGTAAACCTCGTCGTCTTGAAAGATTTCAAAGTACGCCCAATCGAGACGCCGACGGTTTAATTATAAATTGTGCGAAAAAGAGCGCGAATACCATCGCGGCATAACTCGCGGCCCTAGCGCGTGCAGGACCAAGTCTACGCAAACGAAGACAGCGCTAACTCGGTGCGCGTCCGTACGCGCGTGCACGCGGCGCTCGCGTTTCGAGGCTCGCGGACGCGCGCCGCCCGAATTGCGCGGCCGATTGAAAGCGCGTCGGACGAGCGGGTCCGGGATGGCTCGCGATAACCGCGCGTCCGACCGCGAATTTCCCGTTCGGCTGATGCGCGATTAATAAATCTCGTAAAGCGACGATCGCTGCAGCCAATGAAGTCGCGCGCGGATCTGCGCTCGTTAATGTAATTGCGTCGGAGTGCGTATAGGGGCGCTTTGGAAAATCCGCTGTGTTTTTTTTTTGTTTTTGAATAATAATGAGACTTCGGGACCCTTCTCATTTTTAAATGTTTAACTTTTATGGATGCGTCAAAATACATCTTGCTATTGAATTCGTATTAGCCATACCGGGGAAACGAAACAAATAAATGCTTATCCGAATAGTCTTATAAAGTATATAATTTGCTGAAATCAATAAAATTCAATATGATAAATTTTTAAATCAAATAATTTTACTGAAAACCAAAACATTTTTTTATTGAAAGAAATAACGTTTTCAAGATGAATTTAATTGAAAAAAATGTTTTTTAATACATAATGAATTTCGACTAGTATCTATACTCATCGGCCCTCTTCACTTAAATAAATAATCAAACTGTGAAGAACAATAAAAATCTTTAATAATTTGATTTAATTCGGTCGACGTAAGCAGAATTGTCAATGTGAAATTCAGAATGATTTTAATTCAACGGTATATGGTGATCTGGTAACAGCGACAGCGATGAATTTCGATAAAGTGCAGAAATCGACGATTAATCTAATAAGCCTCGATTTAACTCTTGTGCGTTTAACGCGAACGTTAAATAATTCTCTAGCGGGCGCATACAGGAACAAATCACTCGGGTCGGAGGAATTTGGCGCCGCTCTGACGCGCCTATTAAATTTAGAACTTTAATTGACCGCCCCGTGAATTTCCTCCTATATTTAGCGCCTCGGCGGCCGGCACGCATTCCAACAGATAACGACAACTCAATCAAAAGTACGCTCGCGCCGAACGAGCACATAGAAAGATAGTCCCGTCGGCCGGGCCACGGGGCGGCCGAGGATTCTGCGGGGGCCGCGGGCGACGCGCGTTCGCTCCGAACCCCGGAATAGACCGTTGGTCGGTAAAAAAAGCGAGAGGAGGGAGGAGAGACAAAAAAGCGAGGTCGGGCCGGATAACGCACGGGTTGAAAAAAAATGAAAAAAAAAAAAAAGAAAAAAGGAAAAAGAAGTCCGAGTGCACCCTAGAACTGCCGCTCGCCTTAATATAACATTAGGTAATTACGGGCGTTCTCCCCGGCTCGTTGCCCGTAAACGCTTCTCCCCGCCTGGCGCTGTTTCTCGCCCGCTCGCTTCTCCTCTATTTGTTATTTCTTCGGAACCGGCGCGAACGGCGCCCGCTGTGTCCGCGCGCATATAAAGGCCGTGTACACCGTGCAGGCGCGCGCGCGCGCGCACGTGCGAGAATTACTTCTCTATTTTATTCTCCAGATCGGCGCGGCTGCTGGTGTATATAAAGAAGTCGTCGCGGTGGCTGTTGCAGCTTTTGCGCCGGGGGAAATTAGGCGGGCCGAAACGCAGAGCGGGGAGGGGGACTGCGTGGAGGACTTTTACCGAATTTACGCGCGCGCGCGCGCCGATCGGCAGCGGACCGCTGCCTTTATACCGGAGCGCGAATCTCGACTCCGCGAGCGGAGATCAAACGAAACCTTTCCCCGAGCCCGCCGGCCCGCGTCAAAACCTTCCGGACAAATTGGAGGCGTATCGAAACTATATTTGTCTTGTACTCTCTCTCTCTCTCTCTCCCTCTCTCTTTCTCTCGCAGTCTCCCTCGCCTCCCCTCGCTTCGAGCCGCTCGCCGCCGCCGCTGCTGCTGCTGCTGCTGCAGCGACCGCAGTCTGTGTAATACTGGATTTAGAATTCGCGTAGACCGAAAATGACGAGCGTTACGTATATGAATTAATTTGACTATCCTCTCTCTTACACACACGCACGCACACACACACACACACACACACACACCCTCGCTTCCTCTCTCTCTCTCTCTCTCTCTCTCTCTCTCTCTCTCTCTCTCTCTCTCGTGCTATCGTCAGATTTGCCAAAGGCGAACGGTCTGCGAAGCTTTCGCCGACCGGATTCTGGAAGCCTTCCAATTATTCTCCAAAGACCGTATGTTTAAACAAAAGCTGCGAGGCGAGCTCGCGCAGTCTCGGCTCCGCGCCGAAACAGTTCCTGCCGCGAGGGCGCGATAACTTAAGTATATACGGTGTAAAAAAAAAAAAAAAAGAACTAAAGAAAGAGCACACATCCTAAGCCACTCGCGGGGCGCCGATTGCATCGACTCACATTTTTAGCACAAAACTGCCGGTCTGCGCCCTCCTTCACCGGATTCACAGATGCGCGTGTCACTCCCCCGCGTGTCCCGCCCTACGCTCGCCGGAGGGGACCCGGGGCGCGGCTGGCGTCGCTCCCACCCCCGGCACCGTCTCCTTTCTCGCCGCGCGCCGGCCCGGCGACTCTCCTCGGCGATCCTATCGCTGGCGGGCCCGAGCTTTCCCACACCCGAGCGAGATTGCACATACGCGCGCCCGCGGCACCGAAAACACTGCCCGGCTCTGCGTGTCCCGCGGCAGCGCTCGGCGCGCGCCTCCTCCGCGCCCGCGAGACTCGGGGCGCGCTGCTCCAGGAATAGAAACGATCCGAGTAACGCGGGAGCGGGCCGAGGGAGAGCGAGAGAGTCAGCGCGAGTGAGAGAGAGAGAGAGAGAGAGAGAGAGAGCGAGAGCGAGTATAACGCAATGCGTCGAGCTTGCGGGCGAAACGTGACGGCGTGGCCGAACGAGAGCGTGTTTTATATTAGGGTTCGAGGGAGAGGGAGAGGGAGGGGGAGGGGAGGGGAGGAGGAGGAGGAGGAAAGATGGAGACGGAGATTTTAACGTTCCGTTATAGAAGAAGGGACGGGTGGAGAGGCGAGACGGCGAAAGATGGAAGGAAAGGAGTGGGAAAGCGATACGAGGGAGGGGAAAGGGGGCATCCGGAGAAAGCGTTAATCGCTATATGGGCGACGATGGCCATTTGGACAGTGGCGAATTGCCCCCTCGCGACGCGAGGGGGGGAGCAAGGGACGTCGACTTCTGTCGGTGCTGAGAAGCTCGCGCTTTCGAAAACCGAATAGGTGCGCGTCTAACTTATCCAGAGATCCTGTTCTCGTGTCTAAAACAAGTTCACTTGTCGCGAAAGTAAAAGTATACATTTTATAGGTAAAAGAACCTTGGAAAATCGCTTTCTCGTTCGAAGAAACAGCCTAAAATATTTAATTGCCAAAATTTCACCTTCAGCGATATTAAGTTTGAAGTTTGGGTGTGACAAATAAGCTCTACAGTATATTGATAATTGAGGAAGCTTACTTCAATAATCTTTCGAAGCGCAGAAAGTTAGGAACCAATTCTGGAATTGGCTAAGTACTGAAATTATTGACGCATAGAAGCAGTGAAAAAACGACTTTTTTTATATGTCAATAATTTCAAGACCCTCGACGAGATATAACATCGGTCACAATAAGGCGTCCTGCTTGTTTAATAATTACCTCAAAGCAACCATCCGCAATCGTTCGTATCGGACAATTAATAGAATGCTCATGTCCAACCCTGAAGTTGCTATTCTTCGCGATGCGTTTTTCATCGGTAAATGTATTTTTGTTTTACGAGTAATACCGAGATCATTTCCGGTATTTAAGAAATCGTTTTTTCAACATCATATTCCGTACTCGCGATGCGCTCTCAAGGACTGTGAAGAGAGATTTTCTGCATTTTCTTACCGATAGTTCTCCACTTACGAGTACATTTTCACTTACTAATTTCACTTAGTCATTTGGTTTTGTTTATCGGATTAAAGAATACATATGTATCTGCTTCTTATACGACCAGAACCATATACCATGATTAAATCAATCAGGAGTCTGCCATCGATTTAATTTGCTCTATCGAAATTGTATATACTTAAATTTATCATTGCACAAATGTAATGACCATCCATATATGCAAAAAAATTATACCGATACACGATATTAAATACGATTTTCACTTCTTATACGAATACTTTCAAAAAGTAGCAATTAAATTACTTGTTAGATACTTGCGGAACACTCAAAAATGTTACACTTTGCCCGATTTTTTCATCAATAGCGAAATTCACTAAGAAAGCTTGTCTAAAGAACTAACTATACGATATTCAAGACCATGTTTGTACTTTATCGATACCAATTATTAGAACAATTAATTGTACAGTTTCAAAGTTCTTGAAATAAACTATTATTAGAACAGCAATTTGTTAAGCAAAGCATTGTATTTATAAAGTTCAGTCGCCTCGTTAAAAACGAAGTTTTAGTCGTGTACTAGAACGGTGTACTATAATTTTAAATTCATAGTTTAAACGTTCATTAGTATATTTCTATTAAGGACGTTGAATCACTTACCTTATACGACTAAATATACATATAATGTATTACACTATGTATATATATATGAAATACAATTCGTTACTCAATAATTACCTAAAAATTAGTAGGAAATGTAAAAAAAATCATAATAATAATAATGATACAGCCGTATCTGCCGAAAATATCCAGCGCGATCTCCACGGCTTATACGCTCGGATCGAACGGTTATACGGAAAAAGAACGGATAATCTCAGAAAGAGACGGATGTATGGCGCTGGAGAGTGGGGCGTAGAAAGAGAGACCTCGGCAGGGGGGTCGCGAGCTGCCTCCCTTCCGGCTCCGTCCGCGCGCGGATGTCGCGGCCTCGCGCGATGCCTCCGCCTCATTTGGCCGCCGATTTACGGCCTGAATTCCGGCCGTTCGGGTGTTTATCTATTCCGAGATACCCGCGACGGGCGCGCGATTTACGAGCCCGCGGAGCGCGAAGGGGGGAGGGGGGCCGGGCCGCCGATTCGACCGACTCGCGCGTCGGCGCCTGTAAAACGCACTTGTTTTCCGGCTGTGTCGGCGACCGAGTCGCGGCTCGATCGCGACGGCTTTTCGCCGAAGCTTTCTTATCATTAGATTTTCCACTGCGCCAACCAGAAACTACGTGCGCGGCCAGACATTCGTAGAAAGTTTCTCTTGACGAATCTCGCACACTTAAAGGCACTGTCTTGGAATTTTAAAATTAATCGAATGCATGCATACGGACACACAGACACATAGCAAGAAAATCTGAACAGCCACGAAGCTATGTGCATATTATCATGCGGAATCGACGAAAGCGCTCTGGCGAATCAGTCGCACTCCCGAGCCCGCGCGAACTCCCGTAAAGCACTAACTCTTTGCCGTTAGCGACATCGGCGAGCATCCGCGCGTATATTGGCTTCCCGCCCCTATCTTAATCCCCCGATAATCCGCCCGGCCGTACGTCACTCCCTGCGTTCCTCAATGGGAAGGTGCTTCGACCTTTTCGCGCGTCGATCGAGGATTTAAAATTTCCTCTTGTCCGACTTTTTACACGTAGCCCCCCCCCCCGTATAAGCTTTTGTCGAAGTAACCGAGTCGCGTAAGCCCCGGTCAGTTATAATTGGTTACGAAGGCGGGAGAACCTTGGCTCTGCGTTGGGAGAATTCGTTTCGATCAGAATTTTCTTCGTTTCTTTTTTCTTTTTTGTTTGTTAGGCACGTGGGACTAAAGAGAGGGATAGGAAAAGTAGAAATAATTCGGATTGATCATGCAAGTTTAAAACTTTTTATCATAAACTTTAAGTTACACGATCCATTACTTTAACAATGGATATAAATTTATTAAAACGGATTTAGTAAGATAATTTATACTAATTTAAATTTACTTTCATAAACTTTGTATAAATTTAAGTATTATAATAAAATACACTTCAGCAAATTGAACTACTGATTTTACTATTATTTCTAAGACTGTAAGAATTTAAGAAAACAATGCATGAATAAAGAATTTTTACTAAGAACTGATTTCGGACTGTTAGCATCAGATGGAAATGAAAAAAATATTCGATAAAATTTACTTCATCACATTTTGCAACTAAGGATAAATCTTTGCTTTCGCGTAGTTTCTGCTTAAGTAAAGATTCCAAATTTGTAGATCAGAAACAAAACGAGAATTTTTTCATAATTAAAGATACACTTGCCTAATTGGCTAAAATATCTATTTTAGCCAATTATTGATAGAAATTTGATTGTCGGATGTGTAAAGGAGAATTATTTACACCACGCCTAACCTAAATCTTTGAATTCGACTGTACACAAATCCATACGTTATGTTAACGTAATTTTGTAAATGTCCCGTAACATTTAAAAATAATCTGGGAAAAATATAAAGCAACATATTTTATCGGAAGGGTAGTTTCATATAATAAACTTTCATTAGAATGAGTCAACTCGCGAAATTTCGGGTTGAGACTCTTTAAGTTTTTTATGAAAAATATTATAATTACTATTAATTATGATAAAATTAAGATTAACACAAGAGTCTAAAATTTAGGATAATGTATCTTTCGAGAAAGATCGTCTCTCATGACTTGAGTACTATAATAACGAAGACTAGAAAAAATTAATCTTGCGATGAAAAATAGCACAGATCGAGAACTCTAGGACGAAAAATAATAAAGTTCATGACGAAGGACGAGAAGTAGCACGAATCCATTCCTATACAGTTTTGAACGCAACATTGCGAATTACGCTCGCTTTCCGTGTAAAAATTTTTAAAAAATATTTCGATTTTCGATGAAAAATTTGAAATGTACCAGTTTCCATTGGAATGAGATTACGATAATCCGACGCGTTAAAATTTCAATTTGCCCGATAAATGCAAATGTGAAAAGATTCTCGAAAGTAGTCATTCGACATTCTGCAAAGATGCTTGTCATCCGCGGCACAGACGATTCGCATAAAGAGCCTCGAAGAAGGTGGCGGTTATCGAGATAAATTCGATGCACGCGCAGAAATTGCCGCGTCGCCAGTCGAGTCATTCTTGTAGATCTTTCGCGACCCTCGCCAGTCGGTCGGGCGTCGTTCGCGGTGGCTTCGACTCACCGGCGAGTCGCGAGTCAACGGACGAGGAAATCCCCAGCCGAGCACGAAAGGCCGCTCGTAAGAACGGAGACGAGGACGCTGAAATGGATCGCCGACGTCCAGCCGGAGCGGTCGTCGCGACCGCGGCCGGGCGAACGTCAACGATGCCGGCGGGGACCAAGCAATAAAGCAACTTGTCGACACGCCTGAGTCGCGAGGGCGATGTCTCATGAGGCTGCCTGTGTTATCAGCGCGTCTGAGACAATTTGGAATATAGAGCTGGATGCAGCATGCCGTATATGAAAAACTCGAGGGCGATTCTCTGACGATGCGAGAGAGAGAGAGAGGTAGAAGCAGTATGTAACTTTTCGATCTCTCTCTCTCTCTCTCTCTCTATCTATCTTACAATTACAGCCATTGGCTCTCTATGTTTTCGCGAAGTAAGCAAACAATCGCTGCTTTTGGGAAAAACCGATCGAAAAATTATAAAGGCGTGTTCTATCTCTCTCTCGCGCGCAGTAAGAAAATGCCCTCGAATTGTACTCCAGGACTATGTGCACTAAGGTGCAAAACCAGTTTGACCTTTCACCTTCGAGGCGAAGTAATTTTACGGCGATCGAGCGATCTATTATAGACTTTTAGATCTTGGATTTTATTGGTCGTAAAGGAAAAGCATGTTTCAATGTAGCTCACTGGAGGGTGTATGAAACAGATTTTGAACCTTGAATTACATGAAATTTATCTTCGGTGCGCTTTTGAAGCAGCGATCAGTAGGCATGGCGTGCGCGTGCGAATGCCGCTTAATTCAAAAGCTGCGAAGGTTGGTCGGTAGTAGCGTTTCGGCGGTGCGCCTGTGTCACTGCATGCGCTGTAACGGGCCGTCCGTCCGAGCAACAGTTTTGGAACCTCGAGCACTCCCTTACGGACCGTCGAAGCGAATGCACAAATTTGCATATTTGTAATGGGATAAGTAAGAAACGTAGGTGAAGCAAGATCATCTGTCTATACTATATCTATTATTTAGCAATAGGTAAGGCGGAAGCGCTTAAAATTTAATGAAATCCTCGGATGTTCATTTTGTGAAACGCACCTCGCTAAATAATTGAGCTATTTCAATAAATTTGCTTTGAATTATTTTAATTTGGCCTACGGAACGATAATTGATACTTGCTACAGGCTTAAATAGTTCAGTTATTAAATAATTCATTCGCATTGTATTCAGTACAGTATTTAGTACTGTCTGACCATTAATCTAAGAACAGCGTCTTAGATAAAATATGACAGATGTAAAATTTATCGATCTACAATACCGCCGTGCACTACAGAATTATACGACTATATGATAAAGGATTTATTATTTAAAAACTCCCAAGCGTAGGTAAAAAAAAACCATATCGCTGTCTAAAAAGCCTTTCAATCAAGCAACTAATCCATTCGATTCTACATTCATAGTAAGTATTTAGTGCTTGTGTAATATTTAACAGTACATTCGGAAAATAAAAGTACTGCAAATATACGTCCAATTAGTGTCTTTATGAAACAATCACACTAGTTAGAAATACCAAAAAACTGAGATAATTGCGTATCGACGAACGGCTGAAAAGAATCAATTGCGAGGGTGTGTGATCTAGTTACGGCACTGATCTACTTGCAAACAAGCTAGTACGATCGAGAGAGGCTGCCATGTAACGAAACCAAGCCGTTATTAAACCCGAGGTCCAGCCAGAGGTCCGCCTTCGGCTTGGTGAATTCGCGCCTGCCGCCCCCCCCCCCTCAACCCCGCCCCATTCCCCGGCCCACGAGCGCTTTATCTACAGCGCACTTAGGCGGTTGCCGCGCGCGCACGCCCGGGAATAGAAACTACTTAGAGTATCTTTTTGAAAGCGCTCCAAATCTAATGCTATGCCGAAACAGATACGCCGGATGATCGGCAAAGAGAGCCCTTTCTCGCGTTCTCTGCGCGGGCTTTGTTCAGCCACCGACCCCCCCCCCCTTCCCAACGCGCCGATAATAAATTCGTTGTTCATATAACGTTCCTGTAAAAAGCTCTATATAAGACGTTGAATAATTGGGAAAACAGACGTATGATGAATGCACGAGAATGAAAACATGGTTCGAGGCTGAGATGCCTGGTTGCCGATTCGTTTCAAGCAGCAACTCCATGACGCATCGATCGATTGTACAATTTAACGCCTATACTAGCAAAAAATACAAGAATTTTCCGTGAAAATAGAAGAACATTTTTTATTTCTATATAGATAGGGATTTATAGAAATGTTATATCTGCATAAATTCAAACGTACAGAAATTTTAATAGATCTAAATAAATTAATTTGCACATTAAAAATAAATATTGGATTATTTTATATGGAGGATTCGATGAGGCGCTTTTAGGCGATGAGCGTGTCTATAATTAATTTTTGATGGGCCAATTTTTATATGATTTTGTGTGTATATGTGTGTGTGTGTGCGTAGCAAGCATGTAGCATTTCTTCAGTCCTAGTGGATAAAAGCGACCATTTTGGTCTGTTGAACTTTTTGAAGGAAGAAAATAATTGCTCTGGACCGACACAATTGATGATTAAACTTCGCAGAGAAAGATGAATATATAGACAAGTAAGCGGATTATGCTCATTTAATAAAGATGTAATTATACCCGAATCACATTTTTCAACTTCTACTGCTACTGGTTTTGGGTAGTTTTCTAACCAATTCGCCTACTGGCTAACCGATTTTTGAATTGTTTGAAAGTCATGGCTGAATTCTCCAGCAGGAAATAAAAGTGAACAACTTCATAGATTTAAAGTATCGTTTGTAAATTGATTTCTAATTCTATATCTTGAATAATGCTGCCCCCCCCCCATGAACTTCATATTAATTGCCTCTAATACATGTATGTGGCAATGCTTAATAATTCTTTAGCTGAATTTTTTATTATTATTTTTGATACGTTTATTTCAATTTACAACTCTTCCATCAATCACATTTTCAGAAATATTTCTTCAAAGTTCTTTTCTTTTTCGGCGTTATCTTTTCACAGCTTATAGAGTAATTTTTAATTCAACTCTTACCATCTTTAAATCAATGTTAACGTTTCGCAACAATTGACTAATAACTTTCTTGCATGTGAATATTTAGATGAATATATTATGCCTACCAAATAATCTTTATCAATTGATGATTTCAATAACTTGTTAGATTCAACCTAAGCATCTCTACCGCTCCTTCTTTTACTATGCATATGTGATCATTTATAATATCTGTCAGTGAATATCCGAATGATTATGTGGCTTCGTGATATTATTGTATGATACCACAGGCCTCTTCTATAAGAGCATACTGATACCACATATTCTTATCGATATTTTCAAACCTGGAGTTTCATGCCCTTTGCTAGGCAGTCGCTACTTTCTCACTATCTTGCTCACTATAACTACCTTCATTTGAAAAGGATGTATATCAAACAATCAAACTGAACACGAGTATATTCCTCTCTTGCATACGTCCTTGGATTTACAACGAAACTAAATTATCATATCAGAAGTGATATAAATGTTTCTAATGAATCTAGTGGCGACACTCAAACTGTTAATTGACCCAAACACCTTAATAGCCTAATAATCGATGTCAGAATTCAAACAATAGTAAAATAAATGTAATAATAATAATAACTATAATAATATTGTCTTGCTCGTTAAATCATACCGCAAAATTTGTTCTAACCGTTTGCATATAAAACAGGCGTCCATTTCCATCATATGCAGAGTCTTGAAAGTGAGTTAAGTCATACAATGAAACATAAGTTTATGGATCTATAAAAATTAATAAGGCTCAATTTTTTTACTGACTCTTTCAAACAGCCAAGACAGAAAGAAAAACAGGACAGGTGTGTGCTTGGGTGTAAAAGTTATCCTTACTGTTTTCCTCAATATTAACGGCACAGTACATCACCATCATGAGCTCCTGCCACAAAGTCAAATGATCGATAAAGAACACTGCCTTATTATTAACGCTACCTGGGAGAAGCTAGAAAACGCCCAGATTTACGACTAAAGAATTTAAGGGCTTTGCGCCACAATTGCTTGTACATGAATTGTTGATCCAAAACTGCAGTGTAATAATTGCCTAGTCTTCGTATTTATCATATATAAATCGTACCATGATGATGATGATCAGCAAATAAAGATTCTGTATGAAAAATAAAACTTTCTAGTATTTTTTTAATACTTGTTCCAATTGAAATAATTTATGATAGTAAAACTTAAAATATATTCAAAAAGATAGATAATAATTAATAATAATAATAATAATAATAATAATACAATACCTAAATACACAAATATATTTCAAATAGTCGAAAACTCAACGAAGAAGATGACTACATAAAAGAAGACTAACAGGTAGTAGAATATCTCAAAGTAGTCTAAACTCCTTTATAATTATTAATGAAAGCAATTACCAGAGCAACTAATCAATTATCAAAAAAAATAATCGTTGCTGTAAATAATTTTTTATCCGCAAAAATAGAGTAAAACTTTTCGAAAATTCAATGCGAATATTGAGATGTCAGCATTCTATTATTGTGATCTCGCCGAAAGCAATTATAACTTTGAAACATTTCTGACAGTAACTACCTGTATACACACAATATGCAACATGAAATAAATACATGGTAAAATTGAAAGAAAAACAATTACTGCACCCCTCTTCGCAACCTCGAGTTTTGGTTGTTTTAGTCGAACAATTTCTATTGTATACGTATTCGTCGGCTCTGTTTGCTGTTCATCTCGTTCTTTTTCTCCTCATTCGCGGTTAGAAACTACTGATAAAACTCAATTCCATTACAGAAGTAAAAATGCAAAACTCGTACGATACGAAACGTATCGCGTGCTCAACTTAACCAGTTCGTAATAAAACAATGAATTACGCGAAATAAGCGTTCGTAGAAAATCGTACAAATTGTCAACGAAAATAAATACATAAATGCATAAATAAAAAAAAGAGTACGTATGGGAAGGCTGATCCGATCCACTTGTTCCCGAAAGTGAGCAACGTATTCCAGAGCTCCGTGCATTGTTCCGCATTCGAAGTCTCTATAAAAATTCGTCACTCGAAAAATCAATTTTCACGTCACAGGGATCCTCGTCGGCTTCTTCGCCTCGTGCCGCTCACCGAGGCGGCTTGCACGTCTTCTCATTCTCCCCCGCGCTTTTTCGCCGTCCCTCCACACCACGACACAGCCTGGGATCTTCGCGATTATATATACATATATATATATATATATATATATATATATATATATATATACATATATATATATATATATACATATAGGCGTCCCTTTTTAAACGCGCACTCTCTCCCCCCTCGTCGATCGCTGTTTACGTTAGCTTCGATTCTAAATCCGTCCTTTGCCGGCCAAGTTCTTGCTCGAGTTTTTTTTTTCCTGCTAAAAGACCGTGCGTTTCCTGGCACAACGATCCGTACTGTACACGATGCACGGAAATAATTCAACGTGGGGAGGGAAAAAGACGTTGGGATCATTATTATCCGTATGGGAGGAAAAAAATTCTGACGTTGAGACAAGTGCGTAACGTTCAGTAGCGGGCGCTCCAGTGGTTTTCAGAGTTTGAAAATACTCCATTGTATTTTATTTTGTCGACCGCAACGTCCCTGGTGAAGAGAAAAATCGCTTGGCCAAACTTTTGCCAGATTTTGGCGGGCTTTATCAAACTATGTCAAAAATAGCTGTACGTATCAGTTTGGGATGTTTAACAAATCTATAAAAGTCTGAAAATATTTATGAATAGACGAATTTTGGGAAAATCGTAGGGAAAGTCTGGAAATATTTGACAAACTTTTGACAACATTTGGCAAAAACTGTTAGATTCTGATAATATTTAGGCAAAGTTTGCCAATTTTTGACAAAGTTTCACGATGTTTAGTAGGGTCTTAAAATTTTTTAATAATATTTGACAAAGTTATTTCGAAGTTCATTTCTAGAATTTTTAGAGAAATGTTTTTTCATTTATTCTTCCAATTGAACTAAACTTTACCAGAACTTTAAATCTTTTCCAATATTTTTCGAAAAGTTTGATAGAATTGTCTAAGTATTCCAAATTGACATATTTAGCAATGCTTGACAAAGTCTGGTAATATTTTGACATATTTTGAATTTGACTATTCGAATAGTTAACTGTGGTATTTAACTAAATTTGGTTTAATAATGTACAAAAGGCAGCATCTTAAGAATGGAATTTTACATATCAAATTCCTACAATATTCTTACATCTACACTGTTTGGTGCATATGCCGGAAACTGTGCAGCAAGATCAGTTTCTACTTAATCGGTTGAGGAGAAAAGTTGACAGCCATAATTTAAATCTGAGTTAGAGCAAATGTCTTTCGAAAACTGTCATAATCAATTCAATAAGTTTCTTCAACAAAAAAAATTTCGATATCAAAAATTTATTTTTATTTTATGAAAAAGTTACAAGAAGGATTCAATTATATCACTTGCATTTTGACCTTTACTATCGGCGAAATCTACGTGGCACTGAATAAAATAAAAACATCGATTTTTGTACAGTAATATCGAACTTATAATAGATGCATTTATTCCAATGGGCAGTTTGTGTGTGTGTGTGTGTGTGTGTAATAAAACTACATTTTTAAGTAGTATATTTGCATGCTGGAAAAATTACTTCATTTAAATAAATTCAAGGATCGTTCTTTAATACACAATCTATTAATATTGCACTTTTTAAATTATCGCATATTTTCTTAATGCATCGCTCCTGTACGATATTAAAAGTTATTTCATTCATTTCCATATTCCTGGCGCAATTTAGCCTGTTCGTGCTGTAATCACGATATAACAATGTATTCGGAATTCGATAAATGTATAAATAAACTGCTTTGTGGCCAACCTTTATTTTGCAATTATTACTTGATAAATTGGCGATGCGGCACAGCAAGCATTCCTGGAACCTTCAACGTTCGATCGAAATCCGCATCCGCTGAGAAGCGGGCGGTTATGCCTCGCGCCCGCCCCCCCCCTCTCCCTCCGCAACCCGCCGATCCACCGAAGAGAGAGAGAGGCAATGTTTCTCCCGCAGCCTTTTTAGGCCGTGAAAGATAAGAGCGGCGCAAAAAGAGCGAGCCACGGCAGCCGCGCGTAATTGCAGTATATACAAAAAGAGGAGGAAAAAAGAAATTTAAAGAAGAACGAGAATGCGAGAGACTGGTGGGGTGTGGGAGGGGGTGGCAGGCAGCCCTAAATCACACCGAGTACGCGTTCGTTATACGATGAGCTCGCCGAAACTGAGAGAGGAGCGGGCGACACGGCTCTCTTTCCCTCTTACCCCCTCCCCCTCCCTCCTCTCTCTCTCTCTCTCACTCTCTCGTATATATAAATTATTATCAACAAATCAAAGAAACGGCCGGCGATGTACGCGCGCGCAAAATGAATACGGCCCGGCGTCGAGGGGCTCTCTCGCGGCCGTATCGTAAACTGTCAATATATATATATATATATATATATATATATATATATATATATATAACATATATACGCATGCATATATATATATATACATACACACACATATATATATATATATATATATATATATATAACATTTTCGGCCCCGGCTCGCTCTCGCGCGCGCACGCGCCTGTCGCCCCATAAATTCCCGTTTTACGCTCGGCCGGCCCTCGTAAAGGCCGCGGGGCCTCCGAACGCGCGCTCACAACACTTCTACTTCTATAGCGCGCGATCTCCGCGGCGAGGTCGAGGCGTGACGAGCGCGAAATAGGCATTATAATATCTCGGATTCGCGTATACGCGCACACGCACACACGCACACACACATAGACACAAATATATACACACACGGCAACTATTGCACGTACTCCCGCGTGGCTTTCCAAAGCTTCGTTTTTCCCGCACGTATATTTGCTCGTGTTCGTGCATCTGCCCCGCCTCCTAGGGCGCGCGCGAAAACGAGCGAGATGCGATCGCTCCTTGCGCGCGGCCCTTTTTCGGTCCCCCTCCCCGTACGGGTGCCCGCGTCCGTAAGGGCGGGTGCGTAGGTGCCGAGGCTGGAAAAAGGGCGGCCGCGAGGGGGATGCCATTCGCCCGGATGCTTATAAGCGCGGTAGCGGCCTTTTATGACGCGCGCAAGAAACTGCATTATTCTCGCGGAGAAACCCCGGGCGTGAAGGTGAAAACCTATATTTATCTTCCGCGGTGCACTTGTACGCTTATAAAAAGTAAAAACACGTATAAAAATGCCGTATTTATCGTCGAGTGCACAAATTGACAGCGTAAAATTCCTATACCTGCCCGTATAATATAGTATGAAAAGAAGTGCTCCTTAAACGCGAATAATTAGGAAATGTGCGCTAATCGTCGACGTCGTCGGTGAACAGGTGCAGCATTGAAATAGTGCTAAGCCAACCAACGAAAATCAGTGAATATAATTATTGATTAAGCTAGTGGCTTTTCAAAGTTCACTTATTCCTTGATAATAAATTCCTGCGTATTAACAAAGTAGATCTGTATAATTATTGATATAATTGGAGACTCTTAAGATTCTTACAGACAAGGACAGTCTGACTGTCATTAGGATTTTTATTTTTTGTTATTTTTATATATTGATGTATGAATATTAATATAAATATATATTGATATTATTACGTATTATTTTCGATTGATTTAATTGGACTGAAAGACCAATGAAAATATTTATTCATTTGTATATAAGCAGTCGACAAAAGCACAATTAAAGTATTTCAAATTATATCATTTAAATTACATAAATACTTTTTGTACTATTCCAAAAATATTTTATTCATACTTTTAATAATAATAACCGCATCAACAATAATTTTGACCTTTAGAATACACTGAAAACAGATGATAGTCGTTTGAGCCAACGCGCCTGAAGTTGGTTTGCAACTGAATTAGAATGACAGGACTCTATTTGCTTTAGGAGGCAACCTCCTAAGGCATCCTGCGCGCGGACTCATCTCACTCACAATTCTACAAGATCACTAATATAGATATATATGTAAACCAATAATTAATTTGTTCCACAATTAGTCAGATGATTTTTACGTAAGATGGACATTGGAAAATAATTATTTTATAGCGAGTTCGAAGACACTCGAAACAAATCGGTGAAAATTTGACTTAGTTTTGGAAAGGGTATATCCATCCGTGAAATTATGTATATATAACCTACCCTCGGTATATTCAATTATATAAACGGCGTCTATTGAGCTAAAAGGTTTTATTTTATGTAGATAACTAGAAGAAATTCAAATGAAATTACCTTAATGAATCTAGAAAAATCTGAGGTAACATTTTAAACAACGAATTTCGATAAAACGTCGCGAGGAAAAATAGTGCATCATTAGCACAAGAACAAATGAGATTTCGTAAAATATTGTCTTGGTGTCGGGAAAAAAATAGTCAATTAAATTATTGTCTTGGTCTTGACATGAATGTATTGCTTCCAACTTTCAATATTGGATCATAATTTCTGAAAACCGTATATATAAACATTCAGAAGACCAAGAGTATAATTTTAATGGATTGTAGTTTTTCATGACGAGACCATTGCAATAAAATATTAAAATTAGGAAATATTATATAAGGAGCTAAATAAAATGATATAAAAAGATAAAAATACCTATATTGTTTGTTTATTATATTGAACTGGTATATAGATAGGCTTTCAATATATTCTTCCTTCATTCATTTCTTTGAAAACCACAGACGTAGGGTCCGACAACGAACGAAACTGAACATAATATAACTGGATTTTGGCTTTGTCCTTATAATACACATGGTTCTTTTATTTAAGGTTAAAATCGAGACAATACAAATTTTTTCTCCTTAAAAAATCTGATAAAATAATAAGAAACAGTAATGTTTTTCTTGTATAAAACCAGTAAAAATAAAATCTACCAATTTATGCATAATTTTTCATGTATTTATTAAATGATTGTAATGCTATCGTAACATTGTTATTGAACGCTTTATTGTCGCTTCAATTTTGGGCAACTTGAAAAAACGAAATTACAGTTGGGTCAAGTAATTAGTGGCTGTTTGAAGTCGTTTATTACGTATTAGATATTTTAATGATGTTTTACATATGGCTTAGAATGATTTTTCATAAGCAAATAATATATGAAGTTTCTAATGCACGACAGGTTTCAACTAATACAGTACAACCAAGATCAATTTCCGTAGTTAAAAAGTCTTGACAGGGCCGGTATCCCGGTGCCTCGGGTCTTGGCCGTGCTCTTGAAACTTTTCATTACAACACATCGTCCCATCCTGGTATTGGCCTGGAATTCCGATACGAGACCGAACAATGCCAAGAATTACCTTGGATATGGGCAAAAGCCCTGAGGAAAAATCAAGTCACAGGTCATGAATCTTCGTGCTCGCGAGCCTGCTCGAAACTGCAAATCCACGAATCAATCGCGACAATCGGGAAAATCCAATACAGCTTCCGACTCGCCGCTACAGGAGCGCAATGCCTTGTCCATTCGTTTCTGCGCCGTTCTCGGAGCAGCGAGCGCGCGGCGAACGAAAACCGACGCACATCGCGCAAGGTGGCCGCGTATCCTTCACTATACTTTTTCCTCCATTTCCCATACTCGCGACGCCGATAGATTGCCGTACAATAACGAGCCGAGGAAAGGGGGAACGATTAAGGTTCGCGGATACATCCAGGCGACGAGAGGGGAAGGGACGAGAGGTACGTGGGGGGGGGGGACGAAGTCACGAGCCGCTATCTCGGCTAATCGCGCTCGGGACTTCGCGTTCGACGTCGTATGCACGGCGCGAACCGCGCCCGGGGAAATATTTAGAGGGCGCGGTTCTCCAACTATGTGTATATGCTTACATATATAATATATATATATATATATATATATATATAATTCAACAGGCGCACGAGATCGCAATGTCCTAGTTTTCTCATTTTTTTCTTTCCATTCCCCTCTGTTTAATTGCGCGGACCGCGTTCTCGAGCATATATAAAGACTTGTTTTGCTGTTGGAGCCGCGGGAATATTTGGTAAATACATGTATATATAGCTATTATAATATCTGCTCGGATCGATGCGGGAATGGAGGCTGCCGATACAATGAGCAATAATTATCGGGAAAACTGTTTTTCTTCCAATATAGCTGGCTCTTATGCAAAGCTATACTTTTAGCCAGATAACAGCAAACACATATAGTGTATATATATATATATATATATATATATATATATATTATATATACACTTGTTGAAGGAATTTTCTCAATCATTCCGCAGGATCGTGTAAAGCAATCGATTCCCGGATTATAATTTTTCTATCGCTAGATATTCGTTCAGATTTATATTTATGCGCAATAGAACCGCTTATACGTTACGGGCAAAGGGCGGCTTTAAATAGAAATCGTCAAAAATACCAGGAACATACTTTACATAACGTATATAATATATCGCCCAAACACTCAAAACAATGTTAAAATCGTTCCTGCCATAATGTATAATACGGATGCCATTTTTGTTTTTGGCCAAGAGAGACGCTTAATTTCCCCTACGGGCATGCACATTCGAGTAATCCAGGATATAATCTTGAGGGAGTCGACTATTTTTATCATGTGATCGGTGTATGAATCAACGATCGTCCCCCTGTATTTCAGAAGAAGCTAGTGTCACCATTTTTGAATATTCGATCCAGCGATGAATTTCATCATTGGGTGTAAAGAGAAAACTAATCACCAAATCGGAAAGTAGGTATATTTTTTCATTAATAGCTGTATTCAGTAGGCAAATATTTATAACAGATATATTTTTTTCATTTACTATTGATCACATGTGCATCGGAGAGATTATCTCCAGCTATTCATTTAATTACTTTTTTATGAGATACATATTAATTAAACTCTTATGGTTATTAATTATAAACCAAATTCAAAATTTTATATAACTCCATTTTCTTCTCTACTTTTTCTTGGTTTTTTAAACTTAAATTTGTCATTTCAATTATTACGATCAAAAAGTAGACTATGTTCATATATACGATTATATATATATATATAGCGCAAAGCGGAGGCGAAGTAGATACCTGTTACCGACGGAACCGTTCGAAAAGAAGGAGAGCGTGGTAAAAGTTGAAGAAATGATCAACAGAGAGCGCCGGCTACTGGACACTTCAAATAAAGCGGGAAATACAAAGTCAAAAATAAATAAATTTAGTATAAATGTCTATTAAAATAACATATACGAGTTAATGAAATGCATATATTACAAAATCAACTCGCTTGCATGTGAATGTTTAAAATTAAAACTAATAACACTTATTTTACTTAAAATTGTACATATGATATTTGATTCTGGGATTGAAAAGGTTTTAAATATAAACAAAATTTACTTGAATTGTTTTAAGAACATTATTTTTCTAAAAATAAATGCTTTACATGAAGTAAAAATTCATTTCATTTAAAGATATTTTTTCTTAAACAATTTCAATTTATATTTTATACCTAGAAATTAAATAAAAATGAACATATATGAACAAATTTTTGGTTATAAAAAACATAATAATATCATTAAATCTGATTAAATTGTTTTTGATTTGTAAGATAAATGTGATAACGAGGAATTATTATAAATATATTAAAAGTCAATTGCAATAATTATCAAATACCTATTTGATATAATCAATAATTAATACAAAATTCTTAAATACTAATAGAAACGATACAAATATTATGTATCGATGCGTATTCTATCCTTACAATCAACGTGTCAATCTAATTTTAATCATAATTCATACACAATGGACAAAATTGAAAATGTTAAATATTAAATTGGAATAATATTATTCGCTCCTATTCTCCAATAGTTCGGCTAATAAATCCGAAAAAGTGGGGATCCAAAAGGAAATACAACACTCATGGGTACTAGCACAACTGCACATACTTCTTATCATCGCCATTTAATCAATAAAACGGGACTCGCGCTTTTATCATCACCGGCAATACGGCAAAATCCGAGCTCACTTCACGGTTATATTCTCTGTGCGACACCTAGCAAACAAAATGGGGCAAGGTCGGGGGGGGGGGGATAGGAACAGCATAATGAAGAAGCGCTCACCTGAAAGACGAGGAAGAACGGAACCCACTGGTAATACTTGATCTGGCGGGTGACCGGCTGCTCCGTGCGCTGGTGCTCGCGCTGGCGCTGCTGGTAAAGGAGGGTCGAGCCGACCCCCGGGAACGCGACGTTTACCCCGGCGACGCCGAGCATCGCATTAGTGACGAAGTACGTGCTGTGGATCCAGCAGTAGGCGTTGAACGCCTCCACCGGTATGTCCCTGGAACGTCGAGGAATTTCGTGGAGATTGGCGTAAGGGCTCGCGCGCGATGGATTTTTACAGGGATTTATATATATATATACTAATATATTATGCATCGAAAACCCGACAGATAGGAGGGGTGAATTTTTACCGAGAAAATTTGCTTGCAGAAATTTAAATTTGTAAATAAAATATCTATAATGTAATTAACAATATCTTTTTTTCTAATTCAATTATTCTGTAGAATCATTAAAAGTTGTGAGCAATTATAGATATTCGATTAAAAATTATAGTTAGACACTTTATATTACTTTATATTACTTGTCAATTGATTATAAAATAATGGCACAAAACTTCTATAAAAATTGTTGTAGAGTATTTGATGTAAAAGATAACAACATTTTTAACCAGTGTCGACGATAATTTTATTATTCAAACTATCAAACAAATATTAAAAAAGTATCCTTTTCAAATATAAAACTTACTTGAAATGTATTTTGTTTGTTTTGTATATTGTAGATAATTAAGAAGTATTAAAAAAATATCATCCCGAATGGTACTTTTCACATATAGAATAACAAAAAAAATTAATTCCGAGGATTCTCTATCAGTTCCTAGAATTTATTTAGTATATTTTATCATTTGAAACGATCAATTCTACTAGTGAGACCGACATCACTTTCACGCGATCTGCCTATATGAAAAATTTTATTTCTGTGAAAAAATAAAAAAAAATACATTTCAATAAAATCCTGTTAGATAAACAATTCTTTTCAATTTATTACAATACAAATTGTAACTGTGCAAAGAAATATGCAATATTATACAAATTCTTTTCTACTTCCTTAATACTTAAAACTATATAAATATTACTAAAAACTGGATAAATTTTCGAAATATGAATATTTTAAAAAGAATTCTTTTATAACTCTTTCAATTACTACGTAGCCAATATTTGTTTAATCTTTCAATTATTTCGTAAAGTTTTTTTAAGCTTTTTTGAAGGAAATTCATTTAATTACGAGCGCTTTATGGGAATTATCATAAATGTTATCTTACGTTTTCCGAATAGTTTTGCATAATAATGTCATTAAACAATTAAGAAAAATTTTGAGTACACGAAAAATAATTTTTAATTTTTTAAAATAAAAGAAAATATTATAGTTTAGTGTTGAGTTAAGTATTTGCAATTTATTTTCAGACCAATAAATTTTCCAAAAACTTAATTTTCATAATAAATTCGCGTGAAAACATTGTGAGAACTTTAAATTACGTCTATAACTTTGAGAACTGGTAGAAAAATAAGAGTGTGATGATGCGTTTGGCGTAATCATTAAAGTCAAAAAGATTTAACAGTGCTGTTCTAAAACCAACGTTTATTTTATCCGAACGGCATTCTGGCGTAAAATTTGTCATCGAATTAGCCAAGATTTTTATAGGCTGATTAACTTGATTAATTTTATTTACATTTAAATTCGTCAAAGTTATGGTACTTTAAATATAGATATTCAGAATTACATTATAGACGAATTATTAGGACATAAAGAATAGAATACGAAGTCGAAGAAATGCTTATAAATTGATACGAGAAAGAGAAAGGTTATCATATTCTATCAGTCAGTGTGTTTACATAATTTTATACGATCACAGACTGTTCGCAATAGAAGTGAGCGATGTGAGGGGGGGGGGGGTAAAAGCAAACGTCATAAACGTCGAGGATGAAGCCGCTGGATAAACTCACCTGGTGTGGACGCAGTCGATGGGATTGCCGACGGCCTGCTTCATCGAGACCATCGCGGAAAACGTCAGCAGCAGAACCGACGTGAGCACGTGGAGCCTCGACACGAAACCGTCGTTTTGTACTTTGCTCACCTAAATTGAGAGGGCATTGGAAGAGAGAGAAAAAGAAACGTGTACAGACGACGAACGTAATAAGATGGCAAGAGGAACGGGGGACGGGAAGGGGGTGAAAAGAGGAAAGGAGACAGAGGAGGAGGAGGAGGAGGAGAGAAGAGAGCGAGAGGGAGGGAGGGAGGTAGAAAAGAAAATAAAAATAAATCCGTGTAATCGTGAGTCACTCGGTGAAGAGCGAAATTCGCCGCCTGTCCCGAACTTCGAATTAAATTTAGACGAGACGGAGGCGCGGATCGCGCGGGCGGGTAACCCACGCGGTTCAATTAAATTATCCTGCCCGAGCCGTCCAAATATCGAAATTTACGACGTCCCGGCCGGATTAATGATTTATTTCTCTGCCTCCTCCCCCCCCCCCACTCCCTCGTAATTTTCCTCCCTCGCCGTGATATCGTCGCGCCCTCCTCGATGATTGCCCACGGCCGCGACTGCGAAGGATACGGGGTGGCCTCGGAGGGGGTGGGGGCTTATTCCGAGGGGTACCGTATACGGCAGCGACGAGACTTCGCGAGGCGCCCCGGGCGAGGAGAAACGACCGCAGCGGAGATCGAGCCACGGAGCTGTCGGATCGCGGCCGGGCGCATCGGCAGTGGAAGCCGAGCGCGGCTCCGCGGGATAAGCCTCCGCGACCCGCCCGTCTTTCCGCAGCGAGGCGAAGAAGGGTCTCCTGTCCCCGCCGAGCTGCGCGTCCGCTTCTATTCCCGGGAGTTACGCCCGCTCGCGCCGGTGGGCGTAGCTCTCGTCGTGGAATGTGAAAATTTCCCAACACCCAGAAGGGGTTTCGGAGCCGATACTTCGTGACATGACAATGACTTCGGGCGAGAACGTACGTTAAATTTTTCTTGTAATAACGCGTTTCTTATTGTTACTACTGTTGTTGTTGTTGTTGTTGTTGCTGTGGATGTTGTCGTGATTATTTTTTAGTATTATTGATTTTACTATTATATATAGATGCTGCTAAAAAATATATTTCAATTGTTTAGAATAAAATTTATAGCTGTTTATATTTACTTGAATTTTTCGTAAGCAGCTTATTTTGAATTTTAGGCTCATTTTTGCTTATCCGACAGTGAATATCGAGACCGATGCACGGCGAGGATGTTGCAAAATAAAGAAAAATGATACGGGACGGTACAGCGATACTTCTTTTTACGGCACTTGGGCGAATTCAAGGAAACGCGAAGGGGAGCGAGAGAGACTAGACCGCGAACTACGGGCCGACCGTCGTCGCCGTCGTCGCCTGCATTATAAATATTTAGCATATGTTTATTCGACAAAGACACGCGGTGCCGATGCCAAAACCGCTTAATCTGAATAGACTCTAGATACAGAAAAGGAATATCTCTCCCTCTCTCTCTCTCTCTCTCTCTCCCTCCCTCTGTTTACAAAGTATTAGCCCATGAAAATAACGTTTGAAATAAATCCGCGCACTTTATTGCATTCGTTTGACATAGGTTTAAATCCGGATCCTCAATGCCGCGCCGGCAATAATAAAAAATTAATATCGTTCGTGAAATCCGAAATTTATCATTGTGTCGGAATAAGTAATAAGTTTACGTTTAACACGGCATTCTCACATCGGCGCGCATCCCCGGCGCAGGGAAGGACGCCGAGTCCCTCTCTATTCCGCGCACGACGCGGGCTCGAAATTTTAGCCGTGTCGTGACAAGTGTCACGGAAGCACCGCCGATATTTCAAGTCACACGCCCCCGACCGCCGTATCGCGATTCACCTATTTCGGGCCGATCCGGCGTCGGATCTGCCGAAATCGCGGGCGGTCGAGGGTGTTTCTGCATTCGTGCGCCGTCCTCGAAACGAGTCAAAAGAAATCGACGAAAGGAGAAAACCTTAAAATATCCTATTGCGACGAGGTCGCGCTCGGTCGCCCTGCGCTCCTTATCGAGGCCAAACCGGAGTTTGGCGTCAAGAGCAGGAGCCAAAAAAAAAAAAAAAAAAAAAAAAAAGCAAAAAGAAAGAGAAGATACGTAATACGTGCCTGCACGGACGAGTAACCGAAAAGCTCCGGGTTCGCTGCTGCCTTCCCCACTTTCGCACGTATTAGGCGCAATGATTCTCGCGACGATTGATTCCCGGCTGCGCTGCGAGCGTCCTCGCCAACCGCGCGGAGGGAGGAGGCGAGAAAGGGCCGAGGGCGCGGGGCGCCCGAGCGACTTACGTTGAAGAGGTAGTAGAGGCCCCTGATCGCATCCATGATCCAGGCCTCGTGCCTGCCCTTCCTCGGGATCCTGGCCAACTTGAGCCAGGTGCTCCGGGTCCTGGCCCGGGCGCTCTTCCTCTGCTGCTGCTGCTGCTGCTGCTGCTGCTGCCGCTGCTGCAGCTCGTCGCGCTGGCTGCTGCCGCCGGCCGGCGGCGGGGACGAGGCGCTGCGGGCTACGGGCGCGGGGCTGCTGCTCCCGGCCCGGGCGCTCCTCATAATACCGGCTGCGAGGGGGGGCCGCGACCTCCTGCAGTTGTCGCGCTCCGGCGCCGCGCCGCGACTCGGCCCGAGGTGGCGGCGGCGGCGGCGGCGGCGGTGGCGGTGGCGGTCGGTGGCTGCTCCCCTCCGAGGCGGCGTCCGCGTCGCCGCTGTCGCCGTCGTTGTCGTCGCATCGCCGCAGCCCCGCGGGCCGGGGGGAGCGCAAGCGCGCGCCTGCCCGCCCGATGCTCCCGCCGGGCGTTATTTACATCGGCCGCGCGGTGGTAAGGCGGGGTGGGGGCGGGGAGAGGGGCGGCCTTGCGCGGCCCCGCGGGGGTAAAGGCGAGCCGGTGGCGAGGCGTCGAGGAGGCTGCTGGAGCTCCGTCTTGTCGTACGCCTGACGACGCGCTCCGGCAAGCGCGATGCGTCAGTTTCGCAGCGATGCTGATTTGGAAGGAGGCGCAAATATCTAGTCACTGTCTAAATAGTACAATGGATTGTTCAATCAGAGAATGAAAAATAACCTTCTTGAAAAAAGTCTATGAAAAGCAAAAAATTTGTTTTAAAATATATTATGCAATAATAATTACTTTCTCGGAATTGGAATCAGTTAAAATCGGCACATTAATAAAAAAAACCATTAAATTTTCACTATACTACTACACAAATTTCACTATACTAAAGAATTAACATATATAATATCATTATATTAATTATTATACAATCATACATAATATATTTAATATACATAGCAGATTTTTACCAATGCAAATTATAGTTTTTAAATTGAAATTGGTGAAAATAAACTGACAGATTATTAAAAAACAATGAAATTTTCATGATGACTAATCGAATGATGCACTTTTTTATGGACTGCAATTAGAAGTTGCACTGAATACAGCGGTAAAAACTCATTGATTTAATTAGTGCAAAATTTCACCGCTTTTATTAGTCAGTGAGGTAGATGTTACGAACTGAAATTTGCTTTCAATTGAAATTGCTGCATTTTTTACGAAATACAAACGCATATATCGCACTACATAAAAAATGAAATGAAAATATCAAAACAAATTAATTGTCAGGGGTGCTTTACTCATTCTAGTTGAAAGATTTTGATCGGTAAATAAACTCTGATAAGCAGTAAATCAAAACCCACCTCCCACGTGCATGCGTTAATCGGCGCGCACCGCAAAAAACAACAAAGAAAACAGCACTTCCGCGACCACTGGCGCGCGCAAGCTCGCTCGGAGCGCCGACCAATCGAAGGTCGCACCGCGTCGTCGGACTTCGGACGGAGGGGGCCGGAGGGAGGGCAAGAAGGGGCTGCGAAAAAGACCCCGAAAACCCTCTCGGCGCGCGTCTGCGTCAGTGCGCGCCGCAGCGACTGCGGAGCGGCGCCTCGTTCTTGTTTTACTTCTTTTTTCTTTTGTCACCTCCTCATTGCGCTTGTATCTCTCGCTCGCGCGTCCCCGCAGCGGCCGCGCAACGCCCGGCGAATGAAAGATTCAGGCGCAGCGAGCCACGGCCGTGCCATCCCCCCCCCCCCGAGCTTTTTGGGATTCCGGCCGAAATGCGGGGGGCTGGGGGGCGAGGGGGATTTCTCGCACCGAGTAGATGCGGAACTCCTTCGAGCACGTGCGCGCGCCGGCCGAAAACCGCAGCGGCCGGCCCCTCCCGCCCTTTTTGCGCGGGGGATGCGCGCGCGCGAACGCAAACGCGTTCGATTTCCCGTAAAACTTACCTGCGCACTCCGCTACGCCAATGGAAATTGCCAACCCGTCACAGCCACGGAGTCCCGTCGCGCGGCGCGATCAACGAAACGCCGGGAGCAGCGTGGATGCAGCCCCGTCTCGGCTCTGCCCTGCGGCCGCGCCCACGTGCGCCCGTCTACCGAGTCGCGTGCGTCGGCGCCCCGGCAGCGCGGAAAAGCCGACGGCGACGGACTGATCGGCGCCGCAGCCACCTTCCTCTCGAGCTCCTCCGCGCAGCGAGAGACGGAGCGAGCGAGCGAGCTTTTATTTTTGTAATTGTTGCCGTTGCGCGGTCGCCTCTCCGCTGCGGGGGAAGGGGAGTGGGGTGGTGGCGGCGCACGCGACGATGGAGAACGCGGAGGGGAAGCCGAGCGGCGAGAGAAGAGCGGAGAAAAAAACGGAGAGACGGGAGCACCGCGACGGAAATTGATCGCCGCGCGTCGGCGATCGCGTCGGCGGGCGCGGGGGAGGGGGGGCGCTCTCCGAGCCTGACAGCTGCTCGCGCGGATCCGGGGGGAAGGGCGAACGGCGCCGGCGAAGTTCGAGCTCAAGAGCTCGACGTCGACCTGCCGAAGCCGAGGTCTCCGCCCCCCCCCACCTCCTCTTTATGTCTTATCCGCGTCAATAGTTTCGCGTTCCGATTCGACCCTCTTATGTATAGGGAATTAATGAGCTGCTTGTTTCAATTTTTATTGCGATGTTAAGTACGGCCGAATAAATAGTCATCCCTAAATTCTGCATAATAAAATTAATACTCACAATAAATTCCGTAAATTTATAACTGTAAAAGCTCCACGCAAACTTTATACTCTATCTTAGAGAGATGAGTTACAATAGCAATTTCAACAATACGGCATAAAAACAAGTTAATTTTTAAATATAATAGAATTTTTAATTTTAAATAATTTATAAGTAAATTATGTTATTTTACAAATCACTATCACTATATTCAAACTGTCGCAAATTTGTCGAATTCAGGCAAAAATTATTCTTATGATAAACAATTTATCGATATTGACTAGACTGCGGTAAACTTCTGTAAAGGTGGTCGTCTCAATTTCAGATATTTTTGTGTATGGATTATTGTTCGCGTATTTATATAAATAATATGTCCCTCCAACACGAACAGTTTTAACTTAAATTAAATTATTACATTTTTCATAAAACTCACAAGGAGCGGAGCCTACGGAGACCAGCTAATCGATGACTGTCCGATGCTCCCTTTCTTATCCTTTAGTTCTAATGGAATTAATATATTTAATGGCATTTATGTATTTCGCCGCTTCAAAGCCTTCCGTGCTTCCTTCTCAAATTGCTAGTTGTTTTAATTATCATAAATCAACCGAATCGATCTGTTGCGAACTGAATAAAATTCTTCTGCCACGCTATTTTTCTAAAATGCACATCGACGTGAGCTGACGTAAGCTGACCGTGACATTCAAATAACTATACATCCTGTAGAAATTGAATCGAAGAGATCGGTAATTTTGATAGAAAAACAAGAACTATCATGTCAGATTCGTGATTTTAATATAAGCTTTAGTTAGTGCGCCAGTGTGCGTTTTTTACCAATACTTTGGACGCATGCATTTTATAAAGATAAATAAAAAGACGAAGTTGAAATTACAACGTGACATTAATCCAGAATTATAAAAAAGTTAACGAATTCTATGCTTTACTGCAAAAGTTAACGCGAACATCTCTGTACTTATTCGTTTTACTCGTGACTTGCCGCAAAAAGCTCCTATACAAATTTCCAAATAAACGAATCGTCCGCTTTATGGTCTCAAAACAGTTTTTCAAGTATTCTTTAAAAATCGGTCATAGATAATGATAATAATACCACGCACGTGTCATAATCGTTCATCACGCGGCGTATCAAAAATTGCGTAATCCCAGAAGCGATTGAACGACCGACCCATTTTCCTCTGTACGCGCGTGTGTGTGTGTGTGTGTGCGTGTGTGTGCGTGTGTGTGCGTATGCATACACCATATGTATACTCCCTTCGCGCCCGCGACGCAGGGAAAACTTATGGCTCGGCAGGATTGTTTTCAAACCTTATTGTATTTATAGAGAGTGTTCGGCGCCACCAAATAGAGCGCAATGGTCTGTCGACAGCTACGCACGACGCTGCCGCCCATGGGGAAGCGCAGGGCAAAGTATTTGATAATTACTGTAATGGCAGGCGCGACGCGTAGTTCTCCGGTTTAAATATAACCGCATACTAAAAACATGACCCGGTTACTGCTGGAGATGTATATTGATAACATCGCTCGTATACATACATGTATATATGTATATATCAATATATATATTTATTTGGAGTAAGTCAGCTATTGTGAGCGAGCTCAAAATGACGCCATAAAACTGCGCGCGGGGATCATCAATTGCCGCTGGACTTACGATCTGGCCTGTCCTCTCTTTCTAATCCGCCTTTGTAAGCGAATACGGACTGCTGCGCGTGTCGTCTATGAAACTTTACGAATTCACATCGGCAGAATTGTATACGAGCTCGAAAGACTTATAAATAACGCAAAAACCTTCCTCGGAAATTTATAATTTTATAATAGATATTCAGCTTACTTTTCACCTTTGGTATATGTATTACCCGAATAATAATGATAATTCGTTAATTAATTGCAAAACTGTACGCCTTCGCCACGCGATCAAAATGTATGCGCGCGCGCGCGTATGATATAAAGTTGGAAACCTATTGAAATGGGCAATGCGCGCTCGAATTGTCGAATAAAAGATGTTTATCGGTAGTTAACGAAAAGTTTATTCGACATTAAAAACTTATATGGCTCCATCCATAGTTAAGTTTTTAACGGCATTTCTGAATTGTCTGCGAAATTACGTATCTGTCAGTCCATTTGTTACTCGTCGAAATGGACAGTTTTCTTTTGTTTTTTTTTTTTTTTTTTTGAATTACATATTATGGTTTCACATAGAAACAAGACAGATATTAATCATTTAAAAGTTTAGCTGATATATAACTGTTCCCCGTTATAATTTTATTTAATAGAAATAAAAGAATAGCAAAAATTATACAGAGATGCTCTAGTATAAAGTTTTAATTTTGAAATTTTTTTTGCAAATTTATGATTTAATCTTCATTCAAGAAGTCGACACAAGTTTTTTATTGTCGTCAAAAATTTTCACAATAATAAATTATTTTGTCTTCTATACGACACATCATATTTATAAACTCTGATCTTAAAAAATGCGATAAAGTTTGAAATTAATGGAAAGTCCTCGGATTATACTTCGGGAGATAAGGCGCCGCGCCGTTGGGGTTTGCTTGCCAAGTCGAGGGTATTCGGGAATCCAAGTACAAATCCTCGGATTTTCGAATTTTCCAAGATATCCGCCAGTCTGTTTAACGGGGTTTTTTTTTTTTTTTTTTTGAGAAAATGATTTAGCACGGTCGATCGTTAATTGAAGAACATTTTAATCAGTTAAAAACTAATAAAAATAAATATTTGGTCGTTGATCGATATCGTTTAAAGGTTTCTCAAGCAGAATCTTTAAAATTGTAGAATCCAGTACTTAATAGAATGAGTACGAGGGTAATCATGGAGTCGCCGAAAGACGTAAGAACGGAAACCGATCTATATTTATACCGCTTTCGGGAAAAATGAAGTCTGGAAGTTTCGTTGAAATTAATTATCTCTTTGCGCCCACAATGATATGCGTCACCTGTCGCCCTACCAATGACGCCAAGAGGCGAATGTGTAAAGAAAGTTCTGTATTCCATTATGCATTTTCAAGAGTCTTCTCGAAAAAATTTTAGTCGACGTTGACCAACAAACATTTCTTTATATTGATAAATTTTAATAAGAACTGTCATTTGTGTTAACTTTATTTCACGAAAATCAATACAATATATTAATTGTTTCTTTGGTTTATTTCATAAAAATTTATCTTCAAATCCAATGTTTGCCAAAAACTATATTGTTCGAAATATTTCCAATCTTCAAAGCGTGAACGGGATATTCGCTAGCGAGTTAAGTAAGATAGAATAAATTATTTATTCATATAATAACAAATGACGAAAATCGTCCGACCGCGTCATCGAACCGAAGCGCGGAAAACGGAAAAATACCAGTAACGTATCGCCGGCTTCGTCGGCTCGCGCCCTCGCTGAAATTTTCGTCCACTTTACGATCCCTCTCGTTACTCCGGGTCATATTATCCAGACACGGGCGTCCGAGCTATTATGCGCAAACGATACAACGTCGAGACTATCGCGCCCGCGAGGGAGTGAACAAGCTCCGATCGTAGACATACCGAGGAGCAGTTATAACGCGAGTATAGAGCTACCCTCGTTTATTACGCAGCACAGCTATGGAAAATTTGCCCGTCAACGTATTTGTTTGTCAAAGTTAATTAATATACGGGCTCGCGGTTGCGTAACTTTGTCACCGGCTCTTACGGCCGATCCGATGCGAAAAAGTATAGGGAATGGACGCGGAGATACAGAAGCGCGTACTTATAAATGCCTTCGATGCACGTAAGAGAACGTGCACCTGCCGATATTAGATGTCGGTGCGCGCGGCACGCGTTTTATTCCGAGAAACTGCGGGAACGTATATGTAATATATGTACATATACATATCAACGTGTCTTCCGGTTACTTTAATAGTTCATCATCAGCAACATGCTGCCGGCCGGATCCTTTTTGTTTTTTTTTGTATTTTGAAACGCGTCAATTGATTTATAAGCGAAGATCGTTTCCTCGAAATCAATTTCATGTACTTTTTTCCCAGGTTGAAGAAACACGCCCCCACCCCTGAACGGAATATATTTACATTTTATTCTTTCTTTTGAAATTATAGATTGCCCCCCTCGTGCAGTCTAGAACGCCATAGAGTGTACGGAGGTTCTTCTCTTTCCGAGACTTCCGCTTATATGTGCCGCCTCCTCCTACTTATCCTCCTCCTCCTCGTGGATCAGGAAGCAGCCGTCCCTCGAATCGAGAAATCGCGCTCCAACGGGTAAAATCGCACTTTTTTCCACGAAAATACAGCAGCGCCGATTTCAGAATGCAGCGATCGTGCGAACCAATCGGTGCATAAAATCGTCTCTTTCCGCCCTGCAAAAAAAAAAAAAAAAAAAAAAAAGTAAAATGCGCGGTAACCGCATCCTCGATGCGCGTCTTATTCTTTGGAAATGGCTTCAGCACCAAAACCGCTGTACGAATAAAATTCTTTCATATTACGACGCTATCCAATTGTTTTTTGGTACTGTTTCATCCTTCGTTATTAATAAGCGACATTTTTTTCAAAAACCGCCCTTATGCCTAAGAACAAAATGCTCGTTACTTGTGACACTGTAAATAAAATTAAAGGACATGAAACTATTTAAATACAAATCATCTGACAACGAAGGTTCTTTCAAACGAATTCATGCCACTCTTCTTTTTTTGTAAAAACTCATCATTTTAAAAAATAAGATATTTTAACTAGTCCATTTACTAAATCAACTGGATTAATTTATAATTCATCGACTATCATATAAAATTATATATTGCGATATAAAATTAAAATATTGACCATTTTCCGATGTGGTATTAATTTTTAAATATTTCATAGCTGTAAACTGATCGTACGGCATGCGAACACAATCATATCCTGCTATCCTTAAGAATGTTGTTTCACGCTCATTGTTTGCAAATTACATCGAGCGACAATGTACTTTCGCTTACTCTTTTTTAAAAAAGAAGGATGTACGTATTGCAACTAGGCAAAAAATTATTTTTAGTATTCCTCCGTTCGGTCTACATTTACAAAAACAATGGCAATGAGCGTTAAAATAACGAGCCGCAGACCGTTTCTTGATCCACGCGCTTGCGGGGCCATGCGCAGTCTGCCAGATCGTCCGTCATCATTTACCCCCCCGCCCCTCCCCCCAGACAAAGCCGACGATAATGCGGGCGGGGCAAAAAGAAAGAGCGGGGCATTATAACCCGCGCGCTTTTAAATCGAGTGTATATATATATATATATATATATATATATATATATATATATATATATAATGTATATACAGACCCGAGGGCCCCAGCGCTACTTCGAGATCCCTTTTTCCCCGGCAGGGGCCGGCATTAGGGCCGGAGCGCGCGCCCCGCGCCGCGGCGAGACGGCCCCCGCGGGCGAATTCCGCGTGCGGCGGGCGCGCTCCCTTCCACGAATCCGGGGCGGCTCGCCCTGCAAACCTCGACGACGCCCGCCCCCCTCCACCTCCTCCACCTCCTCCTCCACCCCTCGCCAGCACGGCCGGTATATCGCTCGCGGCTGCATGAATCTTTGGCCTCGCGCGACGGAAGCGTATAATTGAGCGTCCGTCTGCCCGGCCCAGCCAGCGCCCCCGTGGAGCCGTCGTACGAGTTACGATAGAAGCGAAAGGCTTGCAATGGCAATGGGCATTAATTCACTTTCTATGTATATATAAAGCTTGGCACGGGCCTCGAGTTTGGTAAACAGATCTGTGCGGTTTTTTTTATCCTTTCCTTCCTGATTGGTGTCTATGTCCGTGTGTGCAGCTTATGCAATGCCAATCGGTTAATTTGATTCTTACGATACTTGATCATTAATCAATTTACTTCTAAATCTGCTAGAGGCTCTAAAGATTATAAAACTTGTTTACATCGTATGAAAACTCGTGATGCAAGTAATTGAAGCGATAGATTTTAATTGTAAAATTCTTCTGAAATTTTATTCATATTTATCGAATTTCATGAAATAAAAATACTGAAAAATAATTTAAACACAAGCGAAACATTGGTTATTTTATAAAATTATTATAGTTAAATTAACTAACTATAATAAACAGTTTTAGTAATAAAAAGTTGTTGAATTAACTAATGCATATTTTATTAACATTTTTCAAATATTTCTGATGGTTTTTTGAATAGAAATTTGTTGCACGATTTTAAAATTACGAATAATTTTTTGAGGTCATCTAAATATTATCTTTAAAAAAGCGGATAATGGAAATATATATCTTCAGAAAAAATGAAATGAAAATAAAATTAAAAATATGTTTCATACTTCAACATTAGGAAATATCAAACAGATGTTTGATAATGGACATGTGCATGTCTAATACACATATCAGTATAGACTAGAAAATAATTTGAAATTCTTGAAATATAAAATACGAAAATCGTTCGGTAACTAAATGCTATTGGCTCTCTCAGATTCGTGAAAATCAATTCACAATGATTATTAATATCATCGATTACTTTCCCAACATTTAACTAATATTTTAATTAAGATAGTTGATAAAACAAATTCATATACTAAAAACAGTTGAAGTTTTTCTGATATAGAGAAAATTATTATTATTCAGTAAATGTGGTTTCTTTATTTACAACTATACTATCGAGCTTTTTAATAAAATCATACAGAATAAATGATTGGGTATTAGTTTATATACTAAACTAAAGCATACTAATTTCATGAAGGCATGTAATTTAGTATTCAATAAGATTTTTTCACTTGATAATATTTGCTATAAACAAAAAAATCGTTATCCAATGAGATCACCTTTCTCACCAATTATAAATAATAATGGAAACAGGGCATATTGTTTTTTCTGATTAAGTCTGACTAAAAATCATCTTTATAACAATTGATAAAATAATTGCTGAAAGAGTGAAGAATGAGTTATATTAAATGAAATTATGAATTCTTGTTTCTTGTATAATTGAAAGAATGACAGGTCATTAAAAATAACAATAGTATTGGTAAGTCGTTTAAGAATTTAAGAATAATGATCATAAATCTTTCAAAGCAGAAACAGTATCTAAATTGAATTGTACTGATTGTAAAAAATGCTGTATTGAACAAACAAGTAGATATTTTAAAATTAGAATGTATATACATGAATATAGTTTACAAAATCTAAAAATATTACATCGAAATTAAGGCAACAAGGTACAACAACTACATTCTTTTGATTTTGGCAATGTAGAATTTTCAAGAAGATATTAGTTTATAAAAAAAAAAATCCTATAAGACTAATAAAAGTAATTATTATTTTGAGTACTGTGATTTAATAAAACTTAAAGATTCTAATAAATAAGTACAGATTTATTAAATCCATCTTTAATTCTTAAAACTAATAAATTAATACATATCAGTTCAAGTAAAAAAAAAACCAACAAATTCTTTAGTATTCTAAAAACGAAATTATCAGAAATTTTATTCATCTAATTTTTTTCGCAAAATAACTCTTGGCGTAAGCCACGATCTTTATATAAGAATTCTATTTTTTAAAATACCACTTTTAGTTTTAAATTTTCCATTCTCAACAAAAAAAATTTCAAATTCTAATCTTAAAAGAAAACCATGCAGAAGGAGTCGGTTTGAAAAAGTCAATTTAAAGAAAAAATTGACTCTATTCACTGTTTTCCCATAATATTATAGTGTACAAATTACAAAAGTGAATTATGAAATATCATAATAAACAAAAAATATAATTATAAAACTTAATTATAAAATAATTATAAAACTTTAATTATAAGTTAATTATAAAACTTTTTATCATTTAAGTATAGCTTTTAATAGAATACATATTACAAATGATTTATTCGATGGAATGATTTCCAGTACCATATGTCGACTAAAGATCACGTCTGTTGATAAATTTTCAAATAAACTGTTATATAATTTTGATGTACATGAAAAATTACCTAAAAGTATGGTTAGTAAAAAAACAGCTTTAGAAAGTCAAATGTATTTTATATCATTTTATTAATACTTGTTGAATTAAACATAAGAATTATTTATTAACTACAAAGAACGAAGTTTTTCGCAGTAATATTGTTCGGACTTCCTGTATTCTTTCATCACTTCCACAGCTCTACCCGCCTACATGTGCGTTTAGAGTAATAAATCCTCTTATATCAATACAAATCTAAGTAGCCATGAAACCGTATTCCATGCTAAAGAGTCATCGCTTATCACATTACCGTTGTCATGCAATTGGGTAGCTTTTATTCGCACGAGTATTAATTTAAAGAAAAAATACAAGCGCTGCTGAACCAATTGTCTCTTTTCGATTTCTGTTCAAAGACTATCTTTTATAACATTCTTATAATTACACTTTTCACAATTTCTTACTTTAATAATAGAATTCCTTTTTATATGGATTCGATTTTGTATGAAGAAAAAACAAACCTGATTTTTTTATATAGAATGACATCTTGCCGAAATAATTAAATTAAATTAAATATTTTATCAAGTAAAAATTATATATATTGTTTAAGATACCAAAATAAATTTCTATATATGAGTTATAGAAACTGTATTGCTTTGTATTTGCTTAGCATTAATCTCAACAGCAACAATTATTACAACACGAATAGGCTTCGTGTTTTACAAAGTCGCCCCCATATCAGTCTTCGCGACGAGCTACTGTTATTCTCCGAATCAACAAATTCGAAACACCGAACTAAGATCACAAAGGAGCAGCAGTCGTAGAATTGAATAGAGTAATATAATAATGTATTGTACAAAAATCTACGAAAAATTGGGGTCGCTTAAAACAGCAATGGGAATACCACCAGTGGTATGTATTTATATATATTTATGTATATATATTTATATATATATGTGTATGCATTTCGAATGATTCTCCAAATTTTAAGAGAAGTCGTTCAATATATGCTCTCACATATTTATTACGATGGCCAAACATTTTTTTCGCATGTTTTATTTTCTAGCTTCGAAAAATATATATATATATTTAGGCATATATATATTTGTATATATTATATCAAAAACGTATGTCACCTTTGCACATGATATAAAAAGGACGGTAAGAAGGCAGGCGCTGCCTTGTAATATTGTTAATTTTACGTAAAAAACGCACAAAAGTCAAGCATAAATCCTTGTATTCGTACATATTTTTACTAAGACATTATTCATCATTAGCTTTAGTGAACTCGCCCATTATATAAAAATTATCGTCCTAATAATTTCCAAGGTCAACTTGCTATGTTACCCTATCACACTTATGAAAAAATACGCCTTCCAAAATCTATTTTCTGACCTAAAATCTAAACTCTTTCCTTTGAACCTTTTGCTTTGTTAAATAAATTCATATTACTTGTACAAATATATTTTAAAAAAAGAAATAAATTTGTGAAATTTTTCGTAAAAAATTAAATCGAAACCTTCGGTTATTATTAAATTAACCAATACTTTTTTATAAAATTCGATTTCGTTAAGACATACATCGGAAATTTATATATATATCGTGGCGATTCTTCTAGCACTATAAACTAATTTTATAGTCTCGAATGCACAATTCATTCACAGATAAAATTGAAAAGAGATTCAAAGGTAAACAAAGTAATTCTATTTTTTTTACGAAATCATCCTCGAATAATTGCAATTTAAAATAAATACCTAGAATTAAGTTTTCTTATAAAAAATTACGAAAACATCCAATATCTTTGTAAACATTGGGTAACACAGCTAATAAAATGTACTCTCCCCGTGACCTCACGTGCTGCGCCTTCGTACGCAATTTTCTTTAACGCGGTCTTCTTGCCAGTAATAGTAACGACGAAACAGCACTGTGAGCTCGCTGTTAAAGATCGGCGCGCTTGCCATTGAATCTTCCATCCTTTAGCCTATTTACGGCCATGAGCCATCCCTAAGAGCTCATGGGCGATATGTGCTCGCTCATTTTCTTCGTCAGCTCCTGCAGCAATTCTCTGTATATGAGAGAATCCATATTCGAGGATAGCACGTAGAGAATCCACCAATCCCCTAAGACAAATAAAAGAAAGAATGTAAATTTTAATATTTGTAAAAATTTCATTTCAATATTGTTCATTATAATTTAGAAAACTTTTTTAACGTGAACTTTTAAGAAATAATAAAACATTGCGGCATCGTTAAAATGTTGAATAAAGAATTAACATTATATTGCAATACAATATATAATTATCAGTTATTAACTTTCTATATTGCTGCCAAAAAAGAAAAACTTACCTAATTCGATCTTCTTGGTGATGCTCTGGCATGTCTCGAATTCCAGGAGTCTCGAGGACAGCTGCAGTATCTTCGGCCTCACCGCGGGAGCGAAAATAATCGCCGCCCTGTAGACCATTAGACCGATCAGCAGGAGCGTCAGTATTAGATACCAGAACCAGATGAAGATGTAGGTCTTCTCGTTGACGATGTTCAACGGAAGTATACAGAGGGAGTCAAGCTTCTGTATAGTACCGGAAGCACCATATTTGTGGAAAATGCACTTGGTGACGCGGGGAAAGATGTAGACCATCGGGTCGACCCGCTCCTCCTGCGGCGTATCCGAGAAATGCAGGACGCGCAGCCCGTAGGTGAGAAATTCGCCGTCGAAGAAGCGATTCATCAAGTAGAGCTGGACGAGGATGTTGATCAGGCAGAGGGCCTCGCAGGCGAAGTAGCGATACACGTACGAGTTATGGGTCTGCAACTGTGGAGGAAAGGAGAGAAATATCTATATAAAGAGCGACACATAGTGGGCGCAAGTCTGTTTATTGCCGGCGATTGAATCCAATGAGCGCGAATTGGCTCACATTGCGACGGACGACAGCTCCTTGTCGCGTCTGCGTTGCTAAGGTCGGTGGACGCGACGAAGCGGATACAGCGCCTCTTTGTATATATCTATACGACGATTATTTGGCGCGAGGCTGCGTTTTGTCCAAATTTATCAATCTATGCTAATCGAGTTCGATCTCGTAATAGCGTTAACCTAAATAGTTAATTGAACTTGCCATTTTGTCGGACAAAAGTACAACCACAATTGACTCCCCAAGTATAGAAACTTAAATGGTGCTGTTTTCAAAATAAAGTGAATGCTGTTTTTAAAATGCCATTATTTCATCGCACATTATTTTCTAGAATGAATACGTAACAAATTAAAAATTAAAAATTTTAATTATGTCGACTATTTTTAATTAAATTAATAAGTGTTTTTGTCGATCATATAATCTTTATACTATAATATATTATGATAAAATAATGGCAATCAGACTGTCCTTTATGGTCAGCCAGAACAGAATCATAACACAGAATCTGAAATAAAAGTTATTACTAAAAACAAATTAGATGCAAAATTAAAAATAATAAAAATACAATTGATAATAAACTAAAATAAAAATAATAAAAACAATAGACCATATTCTATGTTAGTAAAGGACAACCTGACTGCCCCACCACCTTAAATTTAAATACACCTTCGACGTTCGACGTTTCGAACCTTTAGTAACATAGAATTTAGTTTATGTTTTTATTATTTTTATTTTATGTTATTATCAATTTTATTTTTATTATTTTTAATTTTTAATCTAATTTATTTTCAATAAGAAATTCTATTTCAGATTCTGTGTTGTGATTCTGTTCTGGGTGACCATAAACAAGGACAGTTGATTGTCATTATTTTAGTATAATATACAATAGTATAAAGACTGTAAGACCAATAAAAATATTTATTAAAATAAAATAAAATACGTAACAACTGTGTAGTAGTGAAAAATGTTTTTGTATTTTTTCTAAACAAGAGAAATATTAAAAAAAAAAAAATTCATTTCCTATGATATTTAATTATGACATCGGCATCATTACTATTTTTTTAGTCTTACAAAGCTATATTTACTTGATATCTTAAGCTTTATATTCTAAAAATAAAAAAGTGAAATTGAGAGTTAAAACATAAAAAATTTATTATTGAGAAATTTTAGTAATTGTTTTTCTTTTCTAATTGTCTAAGCCATGATTCACAAACTTTATAAAATGATTAAAAGAAAAATTAAGCACCAATCATACTGATACGTCATTAATGAACTCGGCTATCTACAAATATCCCCAAAACACGATATCAGTCATTCATAAGTTTCAAGCGATAACGCCCGATTCTTACTTTGCGCCGGCTTACGGAGAACGTAGTTAATCGTGGATTACGCTCGCTGAGCCGGGCATTAAGCTCACCGAGCGATGCATCGCGACGACACACGAATCACCGAGATTTAAGCGCGAATTCTCTTACGCTGAATCGCGCTGTTGCTCCGACTTTCCAATGCGCGCTCCCGTCATCCTGCCGCGCGGCGTTTCGTAATAACCCATAAATTAATTTCCTCGTCGTAAACATTGTTTGTCGTTGGCGCTTACTTTTTGCGCCGCCAACGTCTTCCTTTTCTTGTTCCTTGAGCGTTAACTAGCCAATTTTCTAAGTTACGGACCTACGCTCCCTGGCTCGAAACTGAGACGGCCTTCTGAGAATTTTAAGGGGGAAAAATCTGTCCCGGACTTGGGTCGAGCAACATTCTCATTAGCTTTGTCATTGTAAAAGCTAGACGACCGTAAAAAACGCTACAATAATTACAATAAAAATCAGATGAACGTATATGGATATGAGAGATAGCTTGAAAAGCATTTGTTCTCGTAATTGATCCGAGAAAAGTCTAAAATAAAAGTACATATTAATTTGCAATATTTTGTAAATACTGTACAGACCTGATAGTTAAAATAATCGTCAATATTTTAATAAAAAAGTTAATTAAAATGATATAAATTAATCTTATTAAAATAATATAGATATACGATATAAAATTGTGCAACGCATAAATATTTTGAAATTGATTAAGTCCTATTCAAATTCATGTAAATAATCAGGTGTATTTATTATAGACTTGTCGAATTGTACATAGTAACATCAAGTAATTACTCTTGATAATTTATCTTCTACCTATCCTCGTTAATAATTTTGAGAATTTTTTTTTTATTTATTCGGCAAGCTGAATCTCTACATGAGGTTATGTTGCTAAGAATTTATTTTAAGTTATGTTATTTAAAATAAAATAGAAAATTATTAAGTCCTATTCAAATCAATGTAAATTATCAGATGCACTTATATGCTTGTAGAAATGTGCAGAGCACCAAGTATTTACTCTTTTAATAATTTCAGCTATCTTTGCTCGTTAATATTTTTGGAATTTTCTATTTTTATTAAAATTATTTTAATTTAAAAGAACTCTATAATAGTTTTAAAATATCCATTCAATAAGTTCAAAATCCGATCAAATTAAATACAATTTATTAAAATGCTTTAAAAGGTACGATATCGTCTCTTTCTTTCGGAGTGATATTTTACTAAAGCATTTTAAGCTTTTGAAAGTAAATAAAATTTAAGAAATAATGCTGAAAGCTGATAATTATTGTTAAAAAATTTTAAATTAAATTAAAACAATTCAATACGTCAGATCCACCGTAAAACACGTCTTACACATTTCGTATATCTGCGCCCATGCCATCCGACTTATATAATCTCGTTAAAATATCGTCGACTCGGCGACTACTCTTACAACCCGTTATTTTCAATTATTCAGCTGCCAGAATCAGCGGGGAGCTCATAAAAATATCTCACCTTGATATGCGAAATCAGATAGTCCATGATGATGTTTTTTTTCTTATGGATGGACTCCTGGGCCTCGAGCGAGTGGTTCATACCCATCACCAGAGTCTTTATCAGTCCGCCCTCCCAGATGCTCCACAGCCAGTGTGGGAGGTAGCAGGCCATCGCCTGAAATTACAGAATAGCTCTCATGTACGGACGTAAGCACAATCGACTTGGACGCAAAAGGATACATGCGCGCGAGCAGTGCGCGGCCAAGACAATAATTCGACGGCCGGACACTCGATATAACTATCGTGGAGCGAGCGATGCAAATCACGCGCAAATAAATCGGAGCGCTGAAATTCAAGCGCAGCGATAACGCGCGGCACTGGTTAAAGGGTCGATATATAACGATCGGTTATTTTTAGACGCATAACTTATCCTTTATCGCCGGTCGCATGATTTCATTCAAAGGAATCGCATTTAGTG